>JAUJYN010000021.1:1597047-2915073 GCA_030737835.1 Acorus gramineus
CGGGGCGTGGGGCGTGCTCGTGTGGTGTGCGCGGGGAGCGCGGGGGTGCGCGGGCTGCTGCGGCGGGGCGCAGTGGGCGCGGTGCACCGGGTGGCTCGGCTGCGGGTCCAGGGCGGCGGGCAGGGGCCCGGCGGTGCCTGGGCGCGCGGGCTGAGGTGCGGCGGCGCACCCGAAGGGTCGGGTGGCCGTGCGGGAGGTTGCCGGTGGTGCGGGAGTGAGCCGGAGTGCTCGGGCTAGCGTGCGTACGTGCCGTATGTACGTTTGCCCGAGTATGGGGTATTTTTGGAATAGTCTAATGTATTTTGGGGTATTTGTGGATTTTACTCACCGTATAAATGCCTGTCTTGCAGATCTAGACGGACGGTCGCGCGACGACCCGGACTTCGGTGAGTGGGACAATCCAACCCAGTAGAGAGGCGTTATACGCACTTGGGCGTATACCGACCTCTCCTGGGGCACCATGGATGAATATTGGCATGTTGTAATGTGTATATCATGCGAGCATGATTTAATTGTAGAATGCATGTTACCCTAGACTTTGCATGTTAGGGACTTGCACCCTTAGGATATGGGTATGAGCCATGCACCATGTCCCCTGTTTCCATGTTAGGAAGCCCGACCGATGAATGTGCCCTACTAGTTTATTTATTAAATTAAATGCTAGTACTTGTTAAATTGCATGTTATAGTGAATATTATAGGGGAGGGGCCTTGCGAGGACAGCGGTGAGACCCGGGTTAGGGTACACCGTGTTCCTTGTTTGGTTGTCGGGGTGCCCTATAACGGGAACTCACGCTGCCCTCCCGAGTTTCTTTCCCCCAATGATATTCCACCCTTGTTATAACCTTATGCATGTTCCCCGCATCGTAGTTATGCGCCCTGGTGGGTTCTGAGGAATTCAGAACATTAGTGTTGTATGATGTGATGTCTGCGGATCCGAGTGGATCATATGCGATGGATAGGCTGTTCTGTTCCCTTCGTTGGATCCGTGTAGAGACTACCTCAGCGTTAGACAGGTTGTCCCGTGCAGGGGCTCCCAGTAGTAGGCGCCTCCTGATTGGTAGAAGGACTGTGCTGAACGTGGGAGTGGCCAAACGACCTACGGAGTGAGGAGAGACTATCGGTGGACCAAGGGTGACCAACAGCCTAGTCAGTCCCAAGAGCCTAGGTCACCTGTTGAGGGTGAGGGTGAGGGTATGGTGGGCCGGCGATGTGGCGACCCACTGGATTGTAAGTCCCAATATCCTTGGTCACCCATTGAGGGTGAGGGTGAGGGTGTAGCGGGTTGGCGGAAGCGACCCGCTGGTTTTGTGCAGTTAGTCCCAATATCCTTGGTCACCCATTGAGGGTGAGGGTGAGGGTGTAGTGGGTTGGCGGTAGCGACCCACTAGTTGAGGAATTGTTATTTGTGGCTTGGTAATGGTTGTGGATTAAGATTATCTGGTTGTGGTCAATATTGTCTGTGATGCATGGGTTGTGCCGTTCACTGAGCGTGTGGCTCACCCCTCGCATAATATTTTCTCTTCAGTGTCATCTGAGTCGGATCTGGAGGAGGAGCTCCCCGAGGGACTTCATCAGTAGCGGAGTAGCGCCACGTCCCGCGAGTATCAGAGGCTATCAGCATCCCTTGTGCCTGTATGTATTATTTTCCGTGCTTGGGCACGCGTTTGTGTTGTATTTGGATGTCTTTGTATGTATATTGGCTCTCACAGGACATGTGATTATGTATGGAGTCTGTAGTGTGTTTTGATTACAGATTCAGTCTTTAGCTTCCGCATTTGGTGTATATATCATGTCAGCCCTGCTTTTGTTGTCTGTGTGTCATTCTGGTTGCTTGTGTATGATATTATTGACCTCCTGTGTAGATTCTGATATTTTATATACACTTGTCGCGTATCGGGGACGCCCGGGGCGTGACAAAAAAAGGTGGTATCAGAGCCTGGTCCTGTCAGAGCCAATGGTCTTCTTTCGTAGAGATGAGTCCTAGGATTTTGATATGAGTATTCTGATCCTAGTGTCTGGTTTTCTTAGGATTGCTGATATGTCTCCTCGTGGAGGACGGCGCGGACATGGTCCCTCTCGACCTTTGGAGGTTTCCGGACCTACCGGAGGCGAGGATGCTACTGGAGAGTCCACGGCTGTGAGGCCAGGATCGGCGCAGGAGCCTCCCGCACGGGAACGTGCGTTCGCTCGGATAGCGGATTCGGTGGAGACTCGGATCAAGGCACTGGAGGCGCAGACCAGAGTGTTGGTAGAGCAAGCGCGGGAGATCCGGGAGCTGAGGGCGGCCCGTGATGCAGTTCCACAGGTCCCCTTGGTAGCAGATCCGTCTGTGGTACCCGAAGTACCCCCAGTCCCCGTGGTGATTCCAGCGGCGAGGGTTCATGATCCCCTGGCGAGGGAGGTGAGGCTAGAGGCTGTAGCGCGGGTGCAGCAGAGTAGCCTCGCAGCCTTTCTGAAGCTCCATCCTCCCGAGTTCTATGGCCAATTGGCGGATCCCCTTGCCCCAGAGCGATGGTTGATGGAGGTGGAGGTGATCTTCTCGACCATGCTTTGCACCGATCGCCAGCGAGTCTCTCTGGCCACCTTCATGCTGAAGGGTAGCGCTGCCGACTGGTGGGCTACCCGAGTGGTGGACATTCCAGAGGGAGTGGAGCAGCTTTCTTGGGCAGGATTCCGGAGGTATTTCCTGGAGGAGTACTTCCCGTTCTCGGCGCAGCAGATCGTGGTGCAGGAGTTTGAACGGTTGACGCAGGGCTCTATGTCTGTCGCCGACTACTCCACGCGCTTCACGAGGCTATCCAGATTCGCTCCAGCCTTGGTGATGGACGAAGAGGCGCGGTGCCGCCGTTTCGAGCTTGGTCTCTGCAGCGCCATTCGGGTGCATGTCTCCTCCCAGGCTTTCTCGAGGTTCTCGACTTGGTGTCTCGGGCGAAGACAGTCGAGCGAGACCTCGGGATCATCGTAGGGGTTCCGACCCCTTCTGCAGATCAGGGTCCTTCCGGGAGTCGGGACCAGGGGCAGCGCAAGAGGAGGAGGCCCCGTTTCGATCAGTCAGCGGCTGCCTCTCCTCCAGCTGATGCGGTGCCAGCGTGGGATCCAGCACCCATTGCGGCAGTGCCCATCCAGTCCTGGCGGCCGGAGAGGCGGCGCTGTTTCCATTGTCAGCGCATCGGGCATATCAGATACAATTGCCCTGATGCTGGCCGACCCTGTGTGCTACCTCAGCAGTGGCAGCCGGCGGGGCGTGCTCCTGCTCCTCTGCCGCAGTTTGCTCAAGGCAGAGTTGCAGCGCTTTCGGTCGAGGAGGCGCAGGTTTCGGGCGTCATGGTTCGAGGTAATGTTTTGTTCCCTAGCTCCCTATGAATATATGTGTGTTGATTGCTGTTAAGCATGTGTGTATTATCTCGTTGAGCGGGTAATGAGTGTGGTTGTTCGAGTTAAAGAGGCCGGGTTGTAGCCGTCCTGGCAGGAGGCTCTCATCCGTAGGTACCGCCGATGCAGTCGGAGGGGTACTGATCGTGGGAGTGTGTCAGGTAGGGGCTAACCCGGAAATGGATTAATGGATGGTGTCGCGAGCGTGGAATCGCTCTCCCCTTCGTTGGATCCGCGTAGTACAGCCCCGGCGTTAGACAGGCTCCCGGTCAGAGGACCAGGCGAGCTACGGAGCGGGGAGAGGCTACCGGTGGACCAGGGGTAGAGAGCAGTCTAAGTCTCTCCCAAAGTCCCAATATGTCTCCTGATGGGAGTGAGGGTGTGGATGAGACAAAGACGCGTCACCTCGTGACCAAATGGTTTATTCGACCATTCCCACGGAGGTTGGGTCCGGTCTTGAGATGGATGTTGAAGGATATCGGTGGGTGATCATCTAGATGTAGGTGATCAAGTGCGGTTAGTGGTGTTCTTTAAAATGATGTCTTCTTCTAGTGTTCCTTTCTGGATTAAGGGGCCTTGTGAGGTCAGCGTTGAAACCCGGGCTAGGGTACTTCGTGTTCCTTGTTTGGTTGTCGGGGTATCCTATATCGGGATTTCATGGTGCCCTCCCGAGGTTTCTTTTCCCAGACAAGGGATACCATGGAAGCATCAGATGGATGAGAGATCTGGTGTGAGTTTTGGTTGGAAATTAAGGCCTTTTGGGCTGGGTGATTTCAGGTAAAGGCATATCTGTGGACCCGGGCAAGACGCTCGTCGCGTCATATTGGCGTCGACCGTCGAACCCCGCAAGGATTCGGAGCTTCCCAAGTTTGGCGGGTTATTGCAGGAAGCTTGACGAGGGACTCTCGAAGATAGCTGTTCCTCTTAACCGCCTTACACGGAAGGATGTCCGGTTCGAGTGGTCCCCGTCTTGCGAGGAGAGCTTCCTGGAGTTTGCTCGGAGGCTCACCTCAGCGCCAATTCTTACCTCTCCGTCTTGGAGTGGTGGGTTCGCAGTTGGGTAAGGGTGTGTCCACGATCCTGCTCACGTCATCCCGTTCGAGCCGCTCGTCTCTGAGCCGGACAGTCATTCGTGGAGCAGTCGATTGAGATCATGGACCGCCGCGTGAGGAGGCTCTGCACCAAGACCGTCCAGTTGGTCGAGGTGATGGCAGCACCGTTCCGGTGTCGAGGACACATGAGAGCTCAAGGATGCCAGGTGTGACGCGTATCCGCATCTTTTCTCCTCCTAGATGTTTTTGCATATTTTGAGGACAAAATTTCCTAAGGGGGGAAGAATGTTATATATGTGTCACTTTTAGCCTGCTGGTAACCGTTGGAGCGTTCTGGCAGTTTTTCGTTTTTTTTTTCGGTTTTCGATCGGAACCGCTAATTTTTGGACTGTTAGCTATCGTCCTGAGTTAGAGGACTCCGATTGGAAATCTAACTGCATATTTGGTGTCCTGGTGCCATTTTAGGCCTCTCACGAAAATTTCGTTGAATTCCGGTAACGTTTCCGAAATTTCACAGTTCCGGGGCGTATCTGGGTTTTTAAGTCGCTTGCTATATAAAGTGAAATCTAAAAATATCTGGCACTATTCATCATCTCCTACCTTGAGCCCTCTCTCTCCTCTCCTCCGTTTTTCTTGCTTTTGAGGCCCTTAGACCCCTCAAAGCTTAAAAGTTAAAACCTTGGAAGTGTAGATCGGGTCCCGATCTACACCCCGGTGGTTTCAAATCCCAATTCCGGTGAGATTTGCCCCTCCGTCCCCCCTCTCTTCTCCTCTGTTTTGGCACATCTCGGTGGTGGAGGTAGATCCGGGCGTTGGAAACCTTTTGGGAGAGGTTTCGGTGCGCGGAGAGCAACCGGATTTCCTTTCCTCCCCTTGGTAAGCCTCTTTTTCCTCTCTTTCTTGCTTAGATGTATGCTAGGAGGGTGGAAATGGGGTTGGGAGGAGGTTGGCGGCGGTGGGTGGCCGCCGGAGGGCTGTGGGAGGCGGTCGGAGGCTGTGGTGGTGGTCGGAGGTGGGTGGAAGAGGAGCTCGGGCTGGCAGGCTGCTGTCTCGGGCAGGGCAGCAGCGCAGGGTGGTGCAGGCGCAGTGGCTGGCGCGGCGCGCGGGCGCGCGGCGTGCACGCGTGCGTGCGCTCGGGCGGTGCTGGGGGCCAGCAGGGCTGGGCGTGCGGTCGCTCGGCTGGCGCTGGGGGCCAGCAGGGCTGGGCGTGCACGCGTGCGTGCGCTGGGGCGGTGCTGGGGGACAGCAGGGCTGGGCATGCGGCGCTTGGCTGGCGCTGGGGGCCAGCAGGGCTGGGCGTGCGCGCTGGGCAGGCTGGCAGGGTTAGCTCGGGTAGGCTGGGAGCAGGTGCACCAGTTTGCTGGGCGCGCGAGCGTGTGCGCGCGGGTGCGCGCGCGGGCGCGCGCTCGGGGGGTGCAGGGAGATGCGTGCTGGTAGGCTAGCTGGGCTGTGCGCGCTAGCAGACCGGGCGAGCAGGCGCGCAGGCGAGCAGGGCAGGGGCGCTCGGGTATCAAGCGGGCAGTGCCCCGGGCGTGCAGGCGAGCGGTGCTCGGGCCACTCGGCGACGCGCGCAGGCAGGCAACGCGCGCAGCAGCGTGGGCAGGCTGGCAGGGGCGCTGGGCGCGTGTTGCGCGTGCGTGCGCGTGGGCGCTGGGTGAGGGTCCCGGGTGCTGGGCGCAGAGCGCTGGGCGCTGGGTCGCGGGTACCGGGTGCTGGTCGAGGGTGCTGGGCGCTGGGCGCTGGGCACCGCTGTGGGGCGTGCGCGCGGGGCGCTGGGCAGAGGCAGGCGTGCGCGCGGTGTGGGAGCTGGTGGTGCACGCGGAGTGCGCGCGGGGTGAATCTGGCGGTGCGCGCGGGGTGCGCGCGGGGCGGAGCTGGCGGTGCGCCCGGGGTGCGCGCAGGGCGTGCGGCGTGCGCGTGTGGTGTGCGCGGGGAGTGCGGGGGTGCGCGCGGGCTGCTGCGGCGGGGCGCAGTGGGCGCGGTGCACCGGGTGGCTCGGCTGCGGGTCCAGGGCGGCGGGCAAGGGCCCGGCGGCGCCTGGGCGCGCAGGCTGAGGCGCGGCGGCGCACCCGAGGGGTCGGGTGGCCGTGCGGGTGGTTGCCGGTGGAGCGGGAGTGTGCCGGAGTGCTCGGCTAGCGTGCGTACGTGCCGTATGTACGTTTGCCCGAGTATGGGGTATTTTTGGAGTAGTTTAATGTATTGTTGGGTATTTTTGTATGTTTGTGGATTTTACTCACCATACGATACCCTGTCTTGCAGATCTAGACGGACGGTCGCGCGACGACCCGGACTTCGGTGAGTGGGACAATCCAACCCAGTAGAGAGGTGTTATACGCACTTGGGCGTATACCGACCTCTCCTGGGGCACCATGGATGAATATTGGCATGTTGTAATTTGTATATCATGCGAGCATGATTTAATTGTAGAATGCATGTTACCCTAGACTTTGCATGTTAGGGACTTGCACCCTTAGGATATAGGTACGAGCCATGCACCATGTCCCCTGTTTCCATGTTAGGAAGCCCGACCGATGAATGTGTCCTACTAGTTTATTTATTAAATTAAATGCTAGTAAATGTTAATTGCATGCTTTAGTGAATATTATAGGGGAGGGGCCTTGCGAGGACAGCGGTGAGACCCGGGTTAGGGTACACCGTGTTCCTTGTTTGGTTGTCGGGGTGCCCTATAACGGGGACTCACGCTGCCCTCCCGAGTTTCTTTCCCCCGATGATATTCCACCCTTGTTATAACCTTATGCATGTTCCCCGCATCGTAGTTATGCGCCCCGGTGGGTTCTGAGGAATTCAGAACATTAGTGTTGTTATGATGTGTTGTCTGCGGATCCGAGTGGATCATATGCGATGGATAGGCTGTTCTGTTCCATTCGTTGGATCCGTGTAGAGACTACCTCAGCGTTAGACAGGTTGTCCCGTGCAGGGGCTCCCAGTAGTAGGCGCCTCCTAATTTGGTAGAAGGACTGTGCTGAACTTGGGAGTGGCCAAACGACCTACGGAGTGAGGAGAGACTATCGGTGGACCAAGGGTGACCAACAGCCTAGTCAGTCCCAAGAGCCTAGGTCACCTGTTGAGGGTGAGGGTGAGGGTATGGTGGGCCGGCGATGTGGCGACCCACTGGATTGTAAGTCCCAATATCCTTGGTCACCCCTTGTGGGTGAGGGTGAGGGTGTAGCGGGTTGGCGGAAGCGACCCGCTGGTTTTGTGCAGTTAGTCCCAATATCCTTGGTCACCCATTGAGGGTGAGGGTGAGGGTGTAGTGGGTTGGCTGTAGCGACCCACTAGTTTGCGGAATTGTTATCTTTTGTGGCTTGGGTAATGAGATTGTGGATTATAAAGATTATCTGGTTGTGGTCAATATTGTCTGTGATGTATGGGTTGTGCCGTTCACTGAGCGTGTGGCTCACCCCTCGCACAATATTTTTCTTCAGTTGTCATCTGAGTCGGATCTGGAGGAGGAGCTCCCCGAGGGATTTCATCAGTAGTGGAGTAGCGCCACGTCCCGCGAGTTTCTGAGGCTATCAGCATCCCTTGTGCCTGTATGTATTATTTTCCGTGCTTGGGCACGCGTTTGTGTTGTATTTGGATGTCTTTGTATGTATATTGGCTCTCACAGGACATGTGATTATGTATGGAGTCTGTAGTGTGTTTTGATTACAGATTCAGTCTTTAGCTTCCGCATTTGGTGTATATATCATGTCAGCCCTGCTTTTGTTGTCTGTGTGTCATTCTGGTTGCTTGTGTATGATATATTATTGACCTCCTGTGTAGATTCTGATATTTTATATACACTTGCCGCGTCTCGGGGGCCCGGGGCGTGACACATATAAACAAAAGAATACACTACGAACACAGAATTTTGAATATATATAGAATTTTGAATATGTACAAAAGTATAAACAAAAGTATACACTGCAATTTACTTCAGTAGAACATTTCAACTGTCACGCCCCAGGGTGGCCGTCCCCGAAGCGTGGCAAAATATGTATAATATCAGCAGTCTATAAAGGAGATCAATAAATACTCTAAACAACATTGAAAATGACAACACAGACAATAATGTAGCTGACATAATATATACAAATAGCGGAAGCTTAAACGACTGAGTGTTGTGCCTGTGTCATTTGGAGCGCTCTGATTGAAATTTGGCTACATAATTTTTTTTCCTAGAAGTTATGTGTTTCCAATTTGGTATTTGGATTTAATTTTGTTAAAATCAAATATGAAGAGGTTTAAATATGATTTTATTATGAGATATCCAGTTTTGAGTTAGCTTTCGTACAAAAGTGGAATTAGATCAACTGGATTCTTGTAGTAAAAGTTATGGGTATTTTTCCAAGTATACCCCGGGGATGGAAATTCTGGCAGCAGCCCTGTTTTATGTTTAGCTCTTATTTCGGAATAGCTGGAGGGATTATTTGATCTTGGCATGAACATAAAAGTTGTAGAAAATCGTCTTAGCTTTCCAACGGAATTGGAAATGTGCAATTCAGAGCTATATCGAGGAAGTTATGGATGTTCTAGTGAAGCATGTACAGAATTTCAAGTCAAAGGATGATTTGGTCATTTCCATCCTTCCTTAGATATTTGTGTGCAAATATCTTCTCTCTCTCTCTCTCTCTCTCTCTCTCTCTCTCCCTCTCACTTCCACACCCATTTTTCTTGGCTCTCCCTTCCTCTCTCTCAAGCCCCCAAGGTGTTTGTGAAAATGTCACAAAGAGAAGGAGATGGTGGAGGAGGAAGTGATGGTAGGTTTTGTTGTTGTTGTTGATCTCTTCCTCTCTCAAGTTCTCTTGCATGATCTTTCCCCCCCCCCTGATTTGCAGCCATGGGAGGGCTGAGGAGGTTGAAGAGGTGGTGGTGGTGGTGGTGGTGGTTGAGGTGGCGGTGGGCATGTCGAGAGCCCCGCACCTCCCCCTTTCCGTTTCCCTCCTTTGGTAAGTCCTTTTCCCCTTCTTTTTGATTTGTAAGGGCTGTTGGGATGGTTGGGGAAGTCATGCATGCTATGCATAGGGGTTAGGGTGTGTGTGAGGGGTTGGGAAGGGTCAAAAATGGGGTTAGGGTTGGCTGTGTTATATATGTGTCACTTTTAACCTGCTGGTAACCGTTGGAGCGTTCTGGCAGTTTTTCAATTTTTTTCGGTTTTCGATCAGAACAGCTAATTTTTGGACTGTTAGCTATCGTCTTGAGTTAGAGGACTCCGATTGGAAATCTAACTGCATATTTGGTGTCCTGGTGCCATTTTAGGCCTCTCACGAAAATTTCGTTGAATTCCGGTAACGTTTCCAAAATTTCACAGTTTCGGGGCGTATCCGGGTATTTTAAGTGACTTGCTATATAAAGGAAATCTAAAAATATCTTGGCACTATTCATCTTCTTCCTCCTTGAGCTCCCTCTCTCCCCTTCTCTCTATTTCTCACTTTTGAGCCCCCTAGAGCCCTCAAAGCTTAAAACCTAAAGCATAGGAAGTGTAGATCGGGTCCCGATCTACACCCCGGTGGTTTCAAATCCCAATTCCGGTGAGATTTGCCCCTCCGTCCCCCCTCTCTTCTCCTCTGTTTTGGGCTGTCTTGGAGGTGGGAGTAGATCTCGGTGTTGGAAGCCTTTTGGGAGAGGTTTCGGTGCGCGGAGAGCAACCGAACATCTCTTCCTCCCCTTGGTAAGCCCTTTTTCCTCTCTTTTCTTGTATAGATGTATGTTAGGAGGTTGGTTTTGGGGTTGGGAGGCGGTCGGCGGCGGTGGGTGGCCGTCGGAGGGCTGTGCGAGGTGGTCGGAGGCCTTGGGCTGGCCGGTGGTGGGTGGTAGAGGAGCTCGGGCAGGGAGCCTGGCGGTCCGGGCATGGTGGTTGCTGTCTCGGGCAGGGCAGCAACAGTAGGCGCAGCAGGCAGGGCCGTTGGTAGGGCGCGCGCAGGCGTGCGCGCGGGCATGCGCTCGAGGAGAGATGGTGGCCAGCAGGCGCGCGTACTGGGCGTGCTAGGCGCGCTGGGTGGGGCTAGCCGGGTAGGCAGGGAGCAGGCGCACTAGTTTGCCGAACGCGTGAGCCCGTGCGCGCGGGCGTGCGCTCGGGGGGTGCAGGGGGAGGCATGCGGGTAGGATGGCTGCGGGCAGGCCGGCTGGGCAGGCCATGCTCGGGCAGCTGGCAGGGGGCGCTCGGGCATCAGGCGGGCAGTGGCTGGGCGTGCAGGGCGAGCGGTGCTCGGGCCACTCGGCGACGCGCGCAGGTAGGCAGCGCGGGCAGGCTGGCAGGCGCGCTGGGCGCGTGTTGCGCGGGCGTGCGCGTGGGCGCTGGGTGAGGGTCCCGGGTGCTGGGCGCTGAGCGTCGGGTGCTGGGCCGCGGATACAAGGCGCTGGGCTGAGGCGCAGGCATGCGCGCGGTGCAGTGGGTGCAAGCAGGTGGTGCGCGCGTGGTGCGCGCAGGTAGAGGCTGGTAGGTGCGCGCGGAGTGCGCACCGATAGGGGCTGGAGGTGCGCGCGGGGCGAGGCGCTGCGCGCGGGGCGTGCGGGGTGCTCGCGGGCTAGCGCGGGGCGTGCGGGGTGTGCGCGGGCGGCTGCGCTGCGGCGCGGGGGGCGCGCGGTGCACCAGGGAGGTTCGGCGGCGTCCAGCCTAGCGCATACCCACGCGCACTGCGCGCCCGCACAGCACCCCGCGCGAACGCCCACGCGTCTGCGCGTACGCGCGCGCCCGCTAGCGCGCCCGTCTGCGCGCGCCAGCGCCTGACTGCGCGCGCAGACGCGCGCGCGCCCGAGCCCCTTCCACCCCCTCCTCAGCCCACCCACACCCCCTAACACCCATGCATAGCATGCATAACCATTTAAACCCCCTATCAAACATCTAACCAAGCAAGGGGAGGAGGAAGACTTACCCAAAGAGAGGAAGAACAAGGGAGGAAGCTCGGGTGCCCTTCGCGCACCAAACCACCACAACCGCCACCACCAAGACCACCACCACCTCAGCCACTCTCAAGGCCTGAAAATGGCTGAAACAGGGGGGAGGGGAAACCATGAGAGGGAGGTAGAGAAAGGGGAAACAAAACAAAAACCATACAAAGGTAGATCACACCCTTACCTTTCTTTTTCCCTTCTAGGGTTTTCTTTTTCTTCTCCTTCTACTACCTCTAATGGAGAAAGAAAGAAGAGGGAGAGATGGAGTGTGTGAGAGAGAGAGAGAGAAGAGAAGAGAAGGGAAGGAGGTGGACGCCCACTAATAGGGCTTCACACACACACTCACACACTTGGAACAATTTGTTGGTGGGGATTGACTTGAGTCAACCCAACCACACAAAAAAACAAAACCATTTGACCAAGTCAATGGTCAATTTGACTTGGTCCAAGTCTTCTTTGACTTGGTCAAGTCCCCCCTTTGACATTCCCACTCGGTCAAAACCCGGATACGATTGGAACTGCCAAATTCTGAAACGTTACCGGAATTCGATGAAATTTTCGTGAGAGGATTGAAATGGCACCAGGACACATAATGTGCAGTTAGATTTTCAATCGGAGTTCTCAAGCTCATGATGATAGCTAAAAGTCCAAAATTTTAGCGGTTCCGATCGAAAAAAGAAAAAGTTGAAAAACTGCCAGAAATGTCCCAAAGGTGACCAGAAGGCTAAAAGTGACACATATATAACATTCTTCCCCCCTTAGGAAATTTTGTCCACAAAATAAATACAAAAACATCTAGGAAGGGAAAAGATGCGGATATGCGCCACGCATGGCGTCCTCGCGCTCCCAAGTGGCCTCGGCACCAGAACGGTGCTGCCATCGCACCTTAACCAGCTGGACGGTCTTGGTGCGGAGCCTCTTCTCGCGTCGGTCCAGGATCTCGATCGGCTGCTCCACGAATGACAAGTCCGGCTCGAAGACGAGCGGCTCGAACGGAATAACGTGAGCAGGATCGTGGACGTAACGCCTCAGCTGCGAGACATGGAAGACGTCATGGGCCTGAGCCAACTGTGGGGGCAGGGCTATGCGATAGGCCACCTCTCCAACCCGCTCGAGGATGAGAAACGGCCCAATGAAACGCGGACTCAGCTTGCCCCGCACACCGAAACGGAAGATGCCCTTCATCGGGGACACCTTCAGGAAAACATGGTCACCAACCTCGAAGGCGAGCTCACGGCGACGACGATCGGCGTAGCTCTTCTGACGGCTCTGAGCGACTCGGATACGCTCACGAATCGTCTTGACCATCTCTGAGGTCTGGTGGATGATCTCTGGTCCCTCCAACTGGCGCTCTCCGACCTCGTCCCAACACAAGGGGGACCTGCAGCTGCGGCCATAGAGCGCTTCATATGGTGCCATCCGGATACTCGAGTGGTAGCTGTTGTTGTAGGCAAACTCCACCAACGGAAGATGCCTCTCCCAACTGCCCCCAAAGTCGAGAACGCAAGCTCGCAGCATGTCCTCCAGGGTCTGAATCGTCCTCTCCGACTGGCCGTCCGTCTGCGGATGAAACGCTGTACTGAAGTGGAGGTTCGTACCAAGGGCGTGCTGAAGGCTACGCCAGAACCTCGAAGTAAATCTCGCGTCTCTATCAGAAATGATGCTGACGGGAGTGCCATGGAGACGAACAATCTCGGAGACAAACAACTGCGCCAGGGTGTCCAGAGAATCGGTGAGTCGAATGGGGAGGAAATGAGCGGACTTAGTCAGTCGGTCGACGATTACCCAGATGGCATCGCGACCCGAACGTGACCTCGGCAAGCCCGAAACGAAGTCCATGGTGATCTGCTCCCACTTCCACTGAGGAATCTCAATGGACTGCAGCTTCCCCGCAGGACGCTGATGTTCCGACTTCACCTGCTGGCATACCAAGCAACGGGCAACGAAACGGCCAATATCCGCCTTCATCCCGCGCCACCAGTAGCCACGACGAAGGCCCCTGTACATCTTCGTGCCACCAGGATGCACTGTGTACCTCGAACGATGGGCCTCGTCCAAGATCTTCTGCTTCAGCTCTGCGTCGTCAGGAATGCATACTCGACCTCTGAACCGCAGGATTCCGTCCTCGCGAATCTGGTAGTCCGGACGCTCGCCCCGGGCGACGCCTTCAGAGAGGACTAGAAAGTGAGGATCCTGCCCCTGAGCCGTGCGGATCTCGTCGAGAAGAACGGGCTGCACCACTAGCCTGGCCAAAAAGCCACCCGCAGGTGTCTCTCGAACGCTGATCCAGCAAGCGGCCTCCTCCAGAAGCCTCCAACGACGTACAGCCAAGTGGGCGGCCATGCCCAAGGGCTGCCTGCTGAGAGCATCGGCCACGACATTCGCCTTACCCGGATGGTAAGCGATGTCACAATCATAGTCCTTCAGGAACTCGACCCAACGTCTCTGACGCATGTTGAGCTCCGGCTGGGACTGCAAGTAAGTCAAGCTCTTGTGATCAGTGAAGAGCTCGAACTCCTCGCCATAGAGGTAGTGCCTCCACATCTTCAGCGCAAAGATGATCGCTGCTAACTCTAAGTCGTGGGTGGGGTAATTCTGCTCATGGGGCTTCAACTGACGCGACGCGTAAGCCACAACCTTACCGTACTGCATCAGGACGCAACCCACACCCAGCCGCGATGCATCGGAGTAGACTGCGAATCCACCACTCCCAGACGGAATGGTAAGAACTGGCGCTGAGGTGAGCCTTCGCTTCAACTCCAGGAAGCTCTCCTCGCAAGCTGGGGACCACTCGAACCGGACATCCTTCCGAGTGAGGCGGGTCAGAGGAACAGCTATCTTCGAGAAACCCTCGACAAACCTCCGATAATAACCCGCTAAACCCAGGAAGCTCCGAATCTCTGTGGGGTTCGACGGTCGACGCCAATTCGACACGGCGAGCGTCTTGTCCGGGTCCACAGATATGCCCTCGCCGGAAATCACGTGGCCTAGAAAGGCCATACGCTCCAACCAAAACTCGCACTTACTGAACTTGGCGAACAACTGATGTCGGGCCAAAGTCTCCAAGACAGTGCGGAGATGGTCAGCGTGCTCCTCAAGACTCCTCGAGTACACCAGAATATCATCGATGAAGACTACTACGAAGGAGTCGAGGAAGGGCCGAAACACCCGGTTCATCAGATCCATGAAGGCTGCCGGCGCATTCGTCAACCCAAACGGCAGTACTCGGAACTCGTAGTGCCCATAACGGGTACGAAAGGCCGTCTTCGGAATATCTGACTCCCGGATCTTCAGCTGATAGTAGCCCGAACGGAGATCGATCTTAGAAAAGACACGCGCTCCCTGGAGCTGGTCAAACAGATCGTCAATCCGTGGCAAGGGGTACTTGTTCTTCACGGTCCGCTTGTTCAGCTGCCTGTAATCAATACAAAGACGCAGCGAACCGTCCTTCTTCCGAACGAACAAAACAGGGGCTCCCCACGGAGAAACACTCGGACGTGCGAAGCCCTTCTCAAGCAACTCCTCCAACTGCTCCTTGAGCACCTTCAGCTCTGCTGGGGCCATCCGGTACGGAGCTCTCGAAATCGGCTCGGTCCCCGGAATTAGATTAATCTCAAACTCGATCGCGCGATCCGGCGGTAATCCCGGAAGATCATCGGGGAAAACCTCTGGATATTCTGCCACGATCGGAGTCTGACTGATATCTGCCCGCAGTGGTGCGTCCTCCTCAGCAATATACGCCAGAAAGCCCTCACATCCTCCCTGAAGGAGTCTCCACGCCTGGATAGATGACACGAACCCCAAAGGGGCTATGTCACGATCGCCCACGAACTGGAAAGATCTCCGACCCGGAAGGTGGAAAGACACCGACTTCGCAAAACAGTCGATGCTGGCGTGACTAGCTGAGAGCCAATCCATTCCCAGGATGGCATCGAAGTCCGTCATGGCGAGCTCTACCAACTCTACTGGAAACTCATGCTCCGCAATCACCACGGTACACCCTCGGTAAACAGAACGGAGGAGAATACGGTCTCCGATGGGCAATGATATCTCCAGCATAACATCAAGAGGGGCGGACGCCACGCCCATCCGTCTCGCAAAAACGGGAGACACGAACGAGTGCGTGGCTCCGGAATCAAATAACACATATGCAGGGAGCTGGGAGATCAAAACAATACCTCGGACCACGCTACCCGAAGCCTGCGCCTCCTCGGCTGAAAGTGCTGCAACTCGACCCTGAACAAACTGCGGCTGAGGAGCAGGGGCACGCCTCGCAGGCTGCACTGGCTGCCTCCTCTGGTCAACTCGGCCACCCTGTGGCTGCTGCTGCTGGTGCGGCTGCTGCTGTAGCTGCTGCTGCTGCGGGTGCAGCACACGGGGTCGGCCAGCATCAGGGCAATTATATAAAATATGCCCGACGCGCTGACAATGGTAACAGCGCCGCCTCTCCGGTTGCCTGGCCTGGACTGGTACTGCCGCAATGGGTGCTGGACCTCGCGCTGGCACCACATCGACTGGAGTAGCGGCGGCCGCTGACTGATCAAAGCGGGGCCGCTTCTTCTTGCGATGTCCCTGGTCCTGGCTCCTGGGGGGTCTCTGGTCTGCAGAAGGGGTTGGAACCCCCAAAGGGACCCCAAGGTCTCGCTCGACTGTCTTCGCACGAGACACCAAGTCTGAGTACCTCGTGAACGCCTGAGGTGACATGCACCCGGATGGTGCTAATGAGACCCATCTCGAAACGACGGCATCGCGTCTCCTCATCCATCACCAAGGCGGGGGCGAACCTGGAAAGCCTCGTGAAGCGTGTGGAGTAGTCAGCGACTGACATGGAGCCCTGCGTCAGCTGCTCGAACTCTCGCATCACGATCTGGCGTGTCAAAAACGGGAAGTACTCCTCCAGAAAGTACCTCCGGAACCCAGCCCATAGAAGTCGCTCCACTCCCTCGGGGATGTCCACCGATCGGGTAGCCCACCAGTCGGCGGCGCTACCCTTCAACATGAAGGTGGCCAGGGAGACACGCTGGCGGTCGGTGCAGTGCATGGTCGAGAAGATCTTGTCTACCTCCATCAACCAACGCTCAGGGGCAAGGGGGTCCGCCGTCTGGCCATGGAACTCGGGAGGGTGGAGCTTCAGAAAGGCAGTGAGGCCGCTCTGATGCACTCGTGCTGCAGCCTCTAGCTCCACCTCCCTCTCCAGGGGATCCTGAACTCCCACCACCGGAATCACCACGGGGACAGGGGGTACGTCGGGCACCACCGGTGGATCTGCCACCAAGGGGACCTGTGGAACTGCTTCGCAGGGCTCCCGCAGCTCCTGGATCTCTCGTGCCTGATCAGCTAACGCCCTAGTCTGGGCCTCCAGTGCCCTAGTCTGAGTCTCCACCAGATCTGCGATACGAGCGTAAGCACGCTCCCATGCAGGAGGCTCCTGCGCCGGTCCTGGCCCCATAGCCGAGGACTCTCCAGTAGACTCCTCGCCTCTGGTAGGTCCGGGAACCTCCAAGGCCGAGGGGGACCACGTCCACGCATTCCTCTGCGAGGAGGCATATCAGCAACCTAAGAAAACAGACACTAGGATCAGAATACTCATATAGAAATCCTAGGACTCATCTCTAAGAAAACAATTGGCTCTGACAGGACCAGGCTCTGATACCAACTTTTGTCACGCCCCAGGGCGGCCGTCCCCGATACGTGGCAAATATATATAATATCAGCAGTCTATACAGGAGATCAATAAAATACTCTAAACAACATCGAAAATGACAACACAGACAATAATGTAGCTGACATAATATATACAAATAGCGGAAGCTTAAACGACTGAGTCTGTAATTCAAAGACATATTACAGACCCGAATACATAATCAACTGTCCTGTGAGAGCCAATATACACAATGACATCCAAATACAAGTGTGTGCCCAAGCACGGATAACAATACATACAATCAAGAAGGGGATGCTGATGGCCTCTCACTCGCAGAACCCAAACGTGACGCTGCTCCGCTACTGCTGTGGTGCCTCGGGGAGCTCCTCCTTCAGATCCGACTCAGATATAACTGGAGGAAAAGAATATGCGAGGGGTGAGCCACACGCTCAGTGAATAGCACAATCCATGCATCACAATTCATATTAACCTTAAATAATTTATAGTCCCTAACACGGGAGCAACTACACATTCTAGTGGGTGACATGGGCCTCTTGGGGCATACTAGACCGCTCTCCACCCCTGGCCACCGGTAGGCTCTCCCACACTCCGTAGCCTCTACCTGGTATACTCCCACTATTAGTACTGTCCGACGCATCGGAGGTACCTACGGACGGGAGCCCTCTGTCAGGTCAGCTTTCCAACGCCGGGGAGTCCCTACATCGGATCCAACCAAAAGGAGAAGACAGCCTACTCACGCGGATACGATCCTCTTGGATCCGTCGACAGCGATTTGTAACACTAATAATGTGTGAATTCTCAAGAATTCCTCCAGGGCGCATAACTAAGATGCGGGGAAACATATATTATAACAACAACGTTATAATATTCTCTAAGGCATGCTTGTAACAATATGCTCTCATTTTCATTTAATTAGATTAAACTAGACGGAACATAGATAGTTCGGGGCTTTCCAATCAAGTGACATGGTGTCTAGGCATGCATAGGCCTCTACATGATATATGGGTGCATATCCCAAGCATACAAAGTCTACTGTGGCATGGTTACATCATATTAATCATGCATGCATAGTTTTACATTTATTACAAGTTAATACACAATTCTGGTGCCCAAGGGGAGGGCAATGCACGCCTACGTGCATCGAACGCTTCCCTACTGGGTTGGATTGTCCCACTCACCGAAACCCGGGTCGTTGCGTGACCGTCCGTCAAGATCTGCAAGACATGGGCATTCAATATGGTGAGTAAACTACACAATTACATAAGAAATTTACTAGAAATACCCAAAACTCGGACAAGCATGCATACGAACCCTCGGGCATGCGAGCACGCGCGTACGCACGTGAGTCCGAGTGCCCGACACCCTCCCGAACCCTCGGGCAGCCATACGCATGGCCCCCTGCACGCGCACGCATGCACGCGCCCCTGCGCCCCTGGCGCACTGCCATGCCTCTGCCCGCGCGCCCAGACACGCTGCTGCGCGTGCGCGAGCGCCCGCGCGCACCGCGCGTCAAGCCCAGTGCATACCCGTGCGCATCCCATACCCGGGACCTCGCGCATCCCATCCAACGAGATCTGCAGGGTAAGGGCATCAAATTTGGTGAGTAACATCACAATTAACACTTAAAAATCATTAGAAATACCAAAGACTTAGACACGCACGCATACGGGCTCGCACGGATGCGAGCACGCGCGTACGCACGCATGCCCGGGTGCCCCAACACCTACTCGAGACCCTGGGCAGCCCCACGCATGCCCCAGCATGCGCACGCACGCGCACTGGCCCCCAGACGCACGCCCAGGCGCACTGCCCCACGCGCGCCCGCGCGCACTCCCCGCGCGCACCCCTGCTCGCGCCAGCGCCCACGCGCACCCGCGCGCCCACTCCCACGCGCACCCGCGCGTTCGCTCGCACGCGCCTACGCCTGCCAGAGCCTTTCTGAGCACGCGCCTGCGCGCGCACGCGCGTAGACAACCCCAAACGCGCGCCCAGCCAACCCTTACCCCTTTTTAACCCTCCCCAACCCCTCACACACACTCTAACTCATCTACCTAGCATGCATGACCTCCCCAACCATCCCAATAGCCCTAAAAATCAAAAAGAAGGGGAAGAGGACTTACCAAAAGAGGGAAACTAAAAGGGGGAGATGCGGGGCTCTCGACGCGCCCACGGCCACCTCAACCACCACCACCACCACCTCTTCAGCCTCCTCAGCCTCCTTCTTGGCTGAAAATCAGGGGGGGAGAACAAGATATGAGAGGGTGCTTGAGAGAGGAGAAGATCAACGACAACACCTACATAAACCTAGACTTGCACTTGCACCTTCTCCTTCTCTTCTCTTTGAGAAATTTATGCAAGCACATGGGGGGCTTTGAAAGAGAGGAAGAGAGACCAAGAATCCCACGTTGGGAGTGGGAGGGAGAGAGAGAGAGATATTTTGCCCAAATAAATATCTAAAAGAGGGATAGAAATGACCAATTTATCCCTAACTAGAAATTCTGAACATGCTTCACTAGAACAGCCATAACTTCCTCAATATAGCTCCGAATTGCACAATTCAAATTCCATTGGAAAGCTACAAAGATTATCTAAAACTTTCATGTTTATGTCACGATCAAATAATCCATCTAGCTATTCCGAAATGTGAGCTAAACATTGAACAGGGCTGCTGCCAGAATTTTTCATCCCCGGGTATACTTGGAAAAATACCCATAACTTTTACTACATGAATCCAGTTGATCTAATTCCACTTTTGTATGAAAGCTAACTCAAAACTGAGCATCTCATAATAAAATCATATTTAAACCTCTTCATCTTGGATTTTAACAAAATCAAATCCAAATACCAAATCGGAAATACATAACTTCTAGGAGAAAAAATTATGTAACCAAATTTTAAATCAGAGCGCTCCAAATGACACATGCATAACAGTGTATGGGCACCTCTTTAACATTGATTGATTTTTTACTCTACATTTTCGAGGGCTCGTCTCGTCATTGCAAACATCTATCACCTCCTTAGCCTCCTCCTTTACCCAGCCCTTCCCTTTGTGATCCTCCACTTGTGATTCTCCCATCACCTCCTTAGCCTCCGTCTCCACCAAGCTCTTCCCCTTGTGATCCTTCACTTATGATTCACCCATCACCCCTATCCTATCATCTTCATTTATTCTAAATGCATCGTCTTGACCTGGCATATCATCATACTGTGTATTGTGGGCTTTATTCATTGGGCTGCATTCATGAGTAGGCGTAATGTTGTTCTGAAAAAAAAATGATTCAAAATTCATCAAAGAGAACATGAAATTCTGAAGAAAATGTAAGAATTAATGCTTACAATGCGCTTCAAAGTTACAACCTCTTCTTTTAGGCCAGTGATAATATCTTCCATTGCTGCTAATTTTTCCTTCTGTGAATTTACCTCCACCCAACAGATCCACTTTTTTTTGAAGTGTTGAATATAAATTTTCCTATCACCCATAACCATCTGAAAACATGGATGATCTAGAATAGCCAAAGACTCCTTCACAATTGGATCCAACAACTCTTCCTCAATATATTCGAGATATTCAATTACCTACAATAATAATAACATATTAGATCTATGTTGTTGAACATTAGAAAGATCATATAAATTTAGGACAAGAGGTACTTAACCTCATATGAAGAATGAAAATCTTTTTCAACACGTTTTTTTCTTCTGAAGGTTTGGGGATTCCACTCGTGGACTCTTGGGTATCTGTTGTTTGTAAAACTTTGACATAAACCCCAAAAATGTTTGTATGCCCAAATCTGCGTTAAAGAAATTGAATTAGAAATCTCTGAATATACAAAACAAATCCTTACAATATATGCGTAGATAGTCCATTCATACACCAACCTGGATTGCAATACCACAACCCTCCACACCAAATGGATCGGTCGTGTATGCCAATGTTTTTGCCTTCACGGATCCCTTCATCGTAGAGTTGTACACGGCCGTTTCCCAAATATAACTACTGAACCTATCTATACTTTCTACGAGATATACATATTTATTTGACACACTATAAGCTGGATTTGGCACAAGTAGGTTTATTAATATATAAAGTAAAGCTAATTTCAAAAAAGTATCATCGGAAAGGTGGAGATTCTTTTGTAAAGCAGTTTCTATATCCCTCTTTGTTAATTTTTTATTTTTTGGGAAAAAATTTCTTTGTACCATAAAAAAACTAGGATACTTTCCATTCTCATTGTCAGGCCCCAGGGCAGCCGTCCTGAGACGTGGCAATAATGAAATATCAGCTATCAATACCTGAGGTCAATAAAGACTCCAACAACAACACACAAGGTGGCAAAGCAAGGATAATGATAACTGACTGAAAAGTGGAAGCATAATATATAAACAATGTCTGTAAACCAAAAACATTATTACAGATTCGAATACACAATCACTGTCCTATGAGAGCCAAGTCTAGCCCAAATAAAATACAACCTGTGCCACATGCACAATTTACAATACATAAAATCACTCTAGGACTGCTGACAGCCTCGCACTCGCCACCCGCCGGAAGAACGCTCCACGCCCATAAGACCACGCCATAGGAAAGCTCTAGCTCCACGCCCAACACTGCCCCTGAAAAGAAATAGTATGCGAGGGGTGAGCTACAAGCTCAGTGAGTGGCTGGAAACAAATCACCATACAACAGTTCAATACTAAAGCAATTTCCTTTCACGGAAAACATGGGTAGAAACCCAATGGATAACAAGGTCACGCTGCGGCGCGACCAACCTCACCCTCATCCTCACTCCCGAAGCGAGACTCTTGGGACTTTTAGGGAGAGACCATACCGTTGGTCGAGGAGACCCGGGATTACTAGTCTACGCAACACTACTGGATCATCAACCTCAAGATAACTGCCCAACGATGTCTTTGAACATCGATACGAGACCGGACCCAACAACTATGGGAACGGACGAACAACGAATGGGTCACGAGGCGATGTGTCTTCACCTCATCCTCACCCTCACTCCCGGAGGGAGACTCTTGGGACTTTTGGAAGAGACCTAGACTGCTCTACACCCTTGGTCCACCGGTAGCCCTTTCCCCGGGTAGTCACTACCTGGTATACTCCCACGATCAGTACGCTTCCGAACGCCTCGGTGGTACCTACGGATGGGAGCCCTCTGTCAGGACAGCTTTCCAACGCCGGGAAGTTCCTACATCGGATCCAACGAATGGGAGAACGATTCCACGCTCGCAATATCATTCGTTAGCCCTCTCCCGGGTAGCCTCTACCTGGTACACTCCCACGATCAGTACGCTCCTGAACGCATCGGTGGTACCTACGGATGGGAGCCCTCTGTCAGGACAGCTACAACCCGGGCCTCTTCAACACAGACGACATTGGGAGTAAACATTCCATGTTCGCAAAGCGAACCCAATGGAAAAACAACTACTCTCGATAATCACATATCGATGATAGCGAACACTATTGTACTCCCACACGGTTGCGTCGTTCGGACACAGGGGGGTTGCCTCTGCTCTCACGCAGAAATAATCCCAAGGCACATAACCCAACAGGCGGTTCATATACACGCCTAGCACGGGTAGGCCTAGCTTAATGCCCCACTACTGGCTTAACAAAACCGATAATGTCATGCATGTGTCATTTGGAGCGCTCTGATTGAAAATTTGGCTACATAATTTTTCTCCTAGAAGTTATGTATTTCCGATTTGGTATTTGGATTTAATTTTGTTAAAATTCAAGATGAAGAGGTTTAAATATGATTTTGTTATGAGATGCTCAATTTTGAGTTAGCTTTCGTACAAAAGTGGAATTAGGTCAACTGGATTCATGTAGTAAAAGTTATGGGTATTTTTGTGTAAGTGTTGTTGTAGTTGTTGATCTCCCCTCTCTCAAGCACCTTTTCATGAACTTTCCCCCCCTGATTTTGCAGCCAAAGGAGGCATGAGGAGGGCTGTGGAGGTGGTGGTGGTGGTGGTGGTTGAGGTGGTCGCGGGTGCATCGAGTGCCCCCGAGTCTCCCCCTTTCATTCCCCCTCCCAAGGTGAGCCCTTCCCCTTCTTTTCTTGGTTTTTCATGGCTTAGGGGGCTGTTAGGGTGTTCATGCATGCTATGCATAGGAGGTAGGGAGTGTGGGAGGGCTGTGCAGGGGGTGGGAGAGGCTGGGCGCGCGCAGGGCCCTGTCTACGAGCGTGCGCGCGCAGGAGGGCGCTGGCGGGCGCAGGAGCGCACGGGTGCGCGCGGAGTGGGTGCGCGGGTGCGCGCGGGCGCTGGCGCGAGCGGGGATGCGCGCGGGGCTTGCGCGCGGGCACGCTCGAGCGTGCGCGCGCGCGTGCGCGCGCGAGCATGCGCACGCGCGGGGCATGCGTCTGGGCTCAGGTCTCGGTGCCAGTGCGCGCGCGCGCATGTGTGCGCGTGCGTGCACGTGTTGGGGCATGCGTGGGGCTGCCCAGGGTCTCGGGTGGGTGCTGGGGCACCCGGGCATGCGTGCGTACACGCGTTCTCGCATGCGTGCGGGCCCGTATGCATGCATGTCTAAGTCTTTGGTATTTCTAATGATTTCAAAGTGTTAAATTATGATGTTACTCACCAAATTGGATGCCCCTACCTTGAAGATCTTATCGGATGGGATGCGCGAGGTCCCAGGTTGTATGGTGAGTGGTTCGATTCCAATCCCCCCCCCCCTCTCGGGATGCGCTCGACGCTCGTAGTCGCGCGTCGCGCATCGATGGGGCCCCCTAAGCCATACTACTTGTGTAGATAAGTAGTATGGCCATGCTTAAGCTATAATATGTAGATATCTTGCATGCTAGGCTCATATACATGTATTGTATTCACGTATGAATTATTGTGTTGCATGCGCCCCTCTAGTATGGGCATGTATTTTGTAAATGTGTATGGATGTATAGAATATGGCATGTCTTAGGTAGTATGGTAATACTACTCCCACCATATTAATTGGAATATCGAATATGATTAAGTCTGGGTTAATAACGGGCACCTGCCTAATATTCCCTTGCGATAAGACTCGAGGGCGTGGTGTAGTTGTTGCGCCCATGCTAATGGGGCAAGGCTATGACCAGCTTCATGAGATGATGATCTCTCTCGCCCTCTCCCTCTGAACGAACTGAGTAAGTAGATGCGATTTCCTACTCGACTCAGGTTCGTTTGGAATATTGGCATGCACCTGTTAGTGCGCGAGATCGCGCTTGACCCCTTTCTTTTAAGTTGGCGATATCCAACGCATGTTAGAGTATATTTTGTATGTTTATGTGATTAATGACCGTGTATGCATGTTGTATGATTTATTATGATATGAATCCATGTTAGGGAGTGTCCCTATAATTATTAGATGATTGTGCATATGGTTCATGCACATAGCTAGATATAAAATTCTCCCGGATATATTTATATGCGCATGTTAAAAAAAAACTGATAGACCTGGCTGGAATAGGCGTGGGTATGAACCGCTGTCGGGTTGTACCTTATTAGTTAGAGCGCTAACGATGAAATCGCCCGTGCATACGAGCGATGCCCTCGTTTGGAATTCAGGAGGATTCATTATCTTAACGGTTTGTTAAGCTGGTAGTTGGGGCGTGTCACCCCTTTGTGTCAGAGCGACGCAACCGCGTGGGAGTACAATAGTGTTCGCTATCATCGATATGTGATTTATCGAGTGTAGTGTTTTTCCATTGGGTTCGCTTTGCGAATATGGAATGTTGACTCCCAATGTCGTCTGAGTTGAAGAGGCCCGGGTTGTAGCTGTCCTGACAGAGGGCTCCCATCCGTAGGTACCACCGATGCGTTTAGAAGCGTACTGATCGTGGAAGTATACCATGTCATGCCCCAGGGTGGCCGTCCCCGGGACGCGACAAGTGTATATATGATATCAGCCGTCCAAACAGGAGTTCAATAATATACCCTAAACAACAACAACAATGACAACACAGACAACAATGACGCTGACATGATATATACACAAATAGCGGAAGCTAAAAGACTGAATCTGTAATTCAAAAACATATTACAGACTCGATACATAATCAACTGTCCTGTGAGAGCCAATATATACAACGACATCCAAATATAATACAAACGTGTGCCCAAGCACAGAATACAATACATACAATCAAAAAGGGATGCTGATAGCCTCTAACACTCGCGGAATGTGGCGCTGCTCCGCTACTGCTGAAGTCCCTTGGGGAGCTCCTCCTGCTGATCCGACTCAGATAACACTGGAGAAAAAATATGTGCGAGGGGTGAGCCACACGCTCAGTGAATAGCACAACCCATGCATCACAATTCATATTAACCACAATTAATTATTCAAAGCCTCAAAGTGGCAGGAACTACACAATCTAGTGGGTCGCTACATCGCTGACCCACCACACCCTCACCCTCACCCTCCAATAGGTGACATAGGATATTGGGACTGACTAGGCTATTAACCACCCTTGGTCCACCAATAGTCTCTCCTCCACTCCGTAGACCGCCTGGTCTACTCCCACATTCAGCACAGTCCGTCACCAAATCAGGAGGTGCCTACTGATGGGAGCCCTCTGTCAGGACTGCCTGTCTAATGCTGGGGCAGTCTCTATACGGATCCAACGAAGGGAACATAAACAGCCTATCCACACGTATACGATCCACTTGGATCCGCCGACACCGATCTCAACTCTATAAATGTCATGAATTCTTCAGAATTCCTCCAGGGCGCATAACTAAGATGCGGGGAGACACATATTATAACAACGAGGTTATAATATTATAGGGAAAAGAAACCTTGGGAGGGCACCATGAGGTCCCGATATAGGATATCCCGACAACCAAATAAGGAACACGGAGTACCCTAGCCCTGGTCTCAACGCTGACCTCGCAAGGCCCCTAAATCCAGAAAAGGAACACTAGAAGAAGACATCACCCTTAAAGAACACTTCTAATTCTACTGAAAACCCAAGGATCACTGGGTTACGAGGCAACGCGTCTTCACCTCATCCACACCCTCACTCCTGAAAGGAGACATTTTGGGACTTTGGGAGAGACTTCGACTGTTCTACACCCCTGGTCCACCGGTAGCCTCTCCCCGCTCCGTAGCTTACCTGGTCCTCTGACTGGGAGCCTGTCTAACGCCAGGGCTGTACTACACGGATCCAACAAAGGGGAGAACGATTCCACGCTCGCGACATCATTCAATAACCCTCTCCTGGGTAGTATCTACAACCCGATCTCCTCAACTTGAACAACCACTCTCGATACTCGCTTATCGAGATATCACACACATGCATAACAGCAACCAACACACATATATTCATAGGGAGCTGGGAAAACAAAACAATACCTCAGACCATGATACCCGGAACCTGCGCCTCCTCGGCCGAAAGTGCTGCAACTCTGCCCTGAACAAACTGCGACTGAGGAGCAGGGGCACGCCTCACAGGCTGCGCAGGCTGCCTCCACTGGTCAACACGACCACCCTGTGGCTGCTGCTGATGGTACGGCTGCTGTGGAGGCCGCACGTGGGGTCGGCCAGCATCTGGGCAATTATACGAAATATGCCCGATGCGCTGACAGTGGTAACAGCGCAGCGTCTCCGGTCGCCTGGCCTGGATTGGCACTGCCGCAATGGGTGCTGGACCTCACACTGGCACCTCATCGACTGGAGGAGAGGCAGCCGCTAACTGATCAAAGCGGGTCCTCTTCTTCTTGCGCTGTCCCTGGTCCTGGCTCATGGGAGGTCTCTGGTTTGGAAAAGGGGTCGGAACCCTCACGAGGATCCCGAGGTCTCGCTCGACTGTCTTCGCCCGAGACACCAAGTCCGAGTACCTCGTGAATGCCTGGGAGGTGACATGCACCCGAATGGTGCTGATGAGACCCATCTCGAATCGACGGCACCGCGTCTCCTTGTCCATCACCAAGGCTGGGGCAAATCTGGAAAGCCTCGTGAAGCTCGTGGAGTAGTCCGTGACTGACATGGAGCCCTGCGTCAGCTGCTCAAACTCCTGCATCACGATCTGCCGCGTCGAGAACGGGAAGTACTCCTCCAGGAAATACCTCCGGAATCCCGCCCAAAAAAGCTACTCCACTCCCTCGGGGATGTCCACCGTCCTAGTAGCCCACCAATCGGCGGCGCTACCCTTCAGCATAAAGGTGGCCAGGGAGACTCGCTGGCGGTCGGTGCAGTGCATGGTCGAGAAGATCTTGTCCACCTCCATCAACCATCTTTCAGGGGCAAGGGGATCCGTCGACTGTCCATGGAACTCGGGAGGGTGAAGCTTCAAAAAGGCGTTGAGGCCGCTCTGATGCACTCGCGCTGCAGCCTCTAACTCCACCTCCCTCTCCAGGGGATCTTGAACTCTCGCCGTCTGAAACACCACGGAAACTGGGGGTACATCGGGTACCACAGGCGGATCTGCCACCAAGGGGACCTGTGGAACTGCATCACGGGCCGCTCTCAGCTCGTAAATCTATCGTGCCTGCTCAGCCAATACTCTAGTCTGGGCCTCCAGTGCCCTCATCTGAGTCTCCACCAAATCTGCTATCCGAGCAAAAGCACGCTCCCATGCAGGAGGCTCCTGCGCCGGTCCTAGCCTCACAGCCGAGGACTCTCCAGTAGCATCCTCGCCTCCGATAGGTTCGGGAACCTCCAAAGGTCGAGAGGGACCATGTCCACGCATTCCTCTGCGAGGAGGCATATCAGCAACCTAAGAAAACCAGACACTAGGATCAGAATACTCATATAGAAATCCTAGGACTCATCTCTACGAAAAGAAGACCATTGGCTCTGACAGGACCAGGCTCTGATACCAACTTTTGTCACGCCCTAGGGCGGCCGTCCCCGGGACGCGGCAAGTGTATATATGATATCAGCAGTCTAAACAGGAGGTCAATAATATACCCTAAATAACATCAGCAATGAAAACACAGACAACAATGAGGTTGACATGATATATACACAAATAGCGGAAGCTAAAAGACTGAATCTGTAATTCAAAGACATATTACAGACTCGATACATAATCAACTGTCCTGTGAGAGCCAATATATACAACGACATCCAAATATAATACAAACGTGTGCCCAAGCACAGAATACAATACATACAATCAAAAAGGGGTGCTGATAGCCTCTAAGACTCGCAGAATGTGGCGCTGCTCCGCTACTGCTGAAGTCCCTCGGGTAGCTCCTCCTGCTGATCCGACTCAGATAACACTGGAGAAAAAAATATGTGCGAGGGGTGAGCCACACGCTCAGTGAATAGCATAACCCATACATCACAATTCATATTAACCACAATTAATTATTCAAAGCCTCAAAGTGGCAGGAACTACACAATCCAGTGGGTCGCTCCATCGCCGACCCACCACACCCTCACCCTCACCCTCCAATAGGTGACCCAGGATATTGGGACTGACTAGGCTGTTAACCACCCTTGGTCCACCGATAGTCTCTCCTCCACTCCGTAGACTGCCTGGTCTACACCCACATTCAGCACAGTCCGTCACCAAATCAGGAGGTACCTACTGATGGGAGCCCTCTGTCAGGACGATCTGTCTAACGTTGGGGCAGTCTCTAGACGGATCCAACGAAGGGAACAGAAACAGCCTAGCCACACGTATACGATCCACTCAGATCCGTCGACACCGATCTCAACTTATAAATGTCACGAATTCTTCAGAATTCCTCCAGGGCGCATAACTAAGATGCGGGGAAACATATATTATAATAACGAGGTTATAATATTATCGGGAAAAGAAACCTTGGGAGGGCACCATGAGGTCCCGATATAGGATATCCCGACAACCAAACAAGGAACACGGAGTACCCTAGCTCGGGTCTCAACGCTGACCCCGCAAGGCCCCTTGTAACATTTTCTAAGGCATGCTAATAATCATATGCTCGCGTTTGATTTAGATAAAGTAAACTAAATAGGAACAAGCATAGGTCGGGGCTTTCCTAGCATGAAAAACATGGTGTCAGGATGCACGGCTCTTACACATATCCTAAGGGTGCAAGTCCCTAACATACAAGGTCTAGGGTGGCATGCATACTACATACTAATCATGCTTGCATAGATTACATATTATACAAGTTAATATTAAACCATGGTGCCCAGGGGAGGACGGAATACGCCCAAGTGCATATAGCGCCTCCCTACTGGGTTGGATTGTCCCACTCACCAATACCCGGTCGACACGTGACCGTCCGTCAAGATCTGCAAGACAGGGTAATTAACATGGTGAGTAAAATACACAATACAACAAACATACGCTAAAAATACCCCACACTCGGACAAACGTACATACGGCCCGTACGCACGCAAGTCTCAGCACCCCGACTCACCCGAACCCCCCGGGCAGCCGTACGCACGGCCACCCGCCTCGGGCGCACAGCCGCGCCCCAGCCTGCGCCCCCAGACGCACTGCCGAGCCCCCCGCCCGCACGCCCTTGCACGCTGCACGCTCGGGCGCACGCACGCGCACGCCCGCGCGCACCGTGCCCTAGCGCAGTGCCCAGCGCACACACCCGCGCGCACCGTGCCCTAGCGCAGTGCCCAGCGCACACACCCGCACGCACTGCGCCCCAACACAGTGCCCCGGATGCCTGCCTGCTCGCCTTGCGTACTTCGCCCCCAGCGTAGTACCCGCACACCGCCTGCTCGCCCCAGCGCGCACACCGCACGCAACGCGCCCCTGCGCAGCGCTCCGCGCGCACGCCGCGCACTGCGCCCAGCACGCCCGACCGCACGCGCCCAGCGAGCCCGGCAGCACGCGCCCAGCGCGCTGGACCGCAGCTCGCCTGCCTGCGCCTGCCAGCCAGCGCCTGCCTGCCTAACCCTAACCCCTTCAACCGCCCCCAACCGCCCCCTCCAACCACCCAACAGCCATGAACACTCAAAAACACCTCCTAAACATGCATCTAAACAAGAAAAGGAAGGAAAGAAGACTCACCCAAGGCGAGGAAAGGAAGGAGAGGAGATCGGGTGCTCTTCGCGCACCGAAACACCACCTCTAAGGCCACCACCACCAAGACCTCTTCTTAGCCAAAGAGGGGCTGAAAACAGAGGTAAAAAGGGGCTATGAGAGGGGGTCACACATGAGGGAACTCGAATCCGAGACCATGCAAAGGTAGATCGGGTCCTTACCTTTCTTTTCTCCTTCTAGGGTTTCTTGATCCAACACCTTTTACTAGGTCAAAAGGGGGATTAAAGAGAGGGAGAGAGAGAGCTTGAGAGAGTTGGAAGGGATGATGAATAGTGGGGGAGCTTTATTTGGTCGTGGGATTTATTTATGCTCACACACACACCACACACTCTCACACCCACTTAACTTAGGGCTAATTAATTAGGTTTAGGCTAGGTTTAGGTGCACTTAGGTGAGATTTGACCCTAGTCAACCCAACCACACTAAAATCCAAAAGAGTTACCAAGTCATGGGCCCACATTGACCCTAGTTAACCAACTCGGATACGCTTCGGAACTGTGAAATTCTGAAACGTTACCGGAATTCGATGAAATTTTTGTGAGTGGCTTGAAATGGTACCAAGACAAATGATATGCAGTTAGATTTTCTATCGGAGCTCCCAAACTCAGGGTGATAGGTAAAAGTCTAAAATTTTAGCGATTCCGATCGAAAAATGAAAAAAAACCTGAAAGACTACAAGAATGTTCCAATGGTTACCAGATGGCTAAAAAGACACATATATAACATATCAGGTAGAGGCTACCCGGGAGAGGGTAACGAATGATATTGCGAGCGTGGAATCGTTCTCCCCTTCGTTGGATCCGATGTAGGAACTCCCCGGCGATTACAACTATCCTGACAGAGGGCTCCCAGCGCGGGTCTGGGTGCCAGCGCGGGGCATGCGTCTGGGCGCTGGTCTGGGTGCCAGTGCGTGCGTGCGCGTGCGTGCGCGTGCTGGGGCATGCGTGGGGCTGCCCAGGGTCTCGGGTAGGTGATGGGGCACCCGGGCATGCGTGCGTATGCGCGTGCTCGCATGCGTGCGAGCCCGTATGCATGCATGTCTAAGTCTTTGGTATTTTAAATGATTTCTAAGTGTTAAATTATGATGTTACTCACCAAATTGGATGCCCCTACCTTGCAGATCTCGTCAGATGGGATGCGCGAGGTCCCGGGTTATATGGTGAGTGGTTCGATTCCAATCCCCCCCCCCTCGGGATGCGCTCGATGCGCGTAGTCGAGCATCGCGCGTCGATGGGGCCCCCTAAGCTATACTACTTGTGTAGATAAGTAGTATGGCCATGCTTAAGCTATAATATGTAGATATCTTGCATGCTAGGCTCATATACATGTATTGTATTCATGTATGAATGATTGTGTTGCATGCGCCCCTCTAGTATGGGCATGTATGTTGTAAATGTGTATGGATGTATAGAATATGGCATGTCTTAGGTAGTATGGTAATACTACTCCCACCATATTAATTGGAATATCGAATATGATTAAGTCTGGGTTAATAACGGGCACCTGCCTAATATTCCCTTGCGATAAGACTCAAGGGCGTGGTGTAGTTGTTGCGCCCATGCTAATGGGGCAAGGATATGACCAGCTTCATGAGATGATGATCTCTCTCGCCCTCTACCTCTGAACGAACTGAGTAAGTAGATGCGATTTCTTACTCAACTCAGGTTTGTTTGGAAGATTGGCATGCACCTGTTAGTGCGCGAGATCGTGCTTGACCCCTTTCTTTTAAGTTGGCGATATCAAACGCATGTTAGAGTATATTTTGTATGTTTATGTGATTAATGACCGTGTATGCATGTTGTATGATTTATTATGATGTGAATCCATGTTAGGGAGTGTCCCTATAATTATTAGATGATTGTGCATATGGTTCATGCACATAGCTAGATATAAAATTCTCCCGGATATATTTATATGCGCATGTTAAAAAAACTGATAGGCCTAGCTGGAATAGGCGTGGATATGACTCGCTGTCGGGTTGTACCTTATTAGTTAGAGCGCTAGCGATGAAATCGCCCGTGCATCCGAGCGATGCACTCGTTTGGAATTCAGGAGGATTCATTATCTTAACGGATTGTTAAGCCGGTAGTTGGGGCGTGTCACCCCTCTTGTGTCTGAGCGACGCAACCGCGTGGGAGTACAATAGTGTTCGCTATCATCGATATGTGATTATCGAGTGTAGTGTTTTTCCATTGGGTTCTCTTTGCGAACATGGAATGTTTACTCCCAATGTCGTCTGTGTTGAAGAGGCCCGGGTTGTAGCTATCCTGACAGAGGGCTCCCATCCGTAGGTACCACCGATGCATTCAGGAGCGTACTGATCGTGGGAGTATACCAGGTAGAGGCTACCCGGGAGAGGGTTAACGAATGATATTGCGAGCGTGAAATCGTTCTCCCCTTCGTTGGATCCGATATAGGAACTCCCCGGCGATTACAGCTGTCCTGACAGAGGGCTCCCATCCGTAGGTACCACCGATGCGTTCAGAAGCGTACTTATCGTGGGAGTATACCAGGTAGAGGCTACGCGGGGGAAAGGACTACCGGTGGACCAAGGGTGTAGAGTAGTCTAAGTCTCTTCCAAAAGTCCTGTCACCTCTAGGGGTTGAGGGTGAGAATGAGGTGAAGACACATCGCCGCGTGACCCATTCGTTGTTCGTCCGTTCCCATAGTTGTTGGGTCCGGTCTCGTGTTGATGTTCAAAGACATCGTTGGGTAGTTACCTTGATGGAGATGATCCAGTAGTGTTGTGTAGACCAGTAATCCCAGGTCTCCTCGACCAACGGTATGGCCTCTCCCCAAAAGTCCCAAGAGTCTCCCTTCGGGAGTGGGTGAGGGTGAGGTTGGTTGCGCTGCCGTGTGACCCTGTTATCCATGGGTTTCCACCCATGTTTTCCTTGAAAGAAAAGTGCTTATGTATTGAACTATTGTATGGTGATTGGTTTCCAGCCACTCACTGAGCTTGTAGCTCACCCCTCGCATACTATTTCTTTTCAGGGGCAGTGTTGGGCGTGGAGTTGGAGTTTTCCTGTGGCGTGGTCTTATGGGCGTGGAGCGTTCTTCCGGCGGGTGGCGAGTGCGAGGCTGTCAGCAGTCCTAGAGACTTGTATGTATTGTAAATCGTGCATGTGGCACAGGTTGTAATTTCTTTGGTCTAGACTTGGCTCTCACAGGACAGTGATTGTGTATTCGAGTATGTAATAATGTTTTTGATTTACAGACATTGTTTATATATTATGCTTCCGCTTTTCAGTCAGTTATCATTATCTTTCTTTGCCACCTTGTGTATTGTTGTTAGAGTCTTTATTGACCTCAGGTATTGATAGCTGATATTTCATTATTGCCACGTCTAGGGGACGGCCGCCCTGGGGCGTGACAGATAAGATAATGAATTCTCCTGAATTCCAAACGAGTGCATCGCTCGGATGCACGGGGCGATTACATCGCTAGCGCTCTAACTAATAAGGTACAACCCGGCAGCGGGTCATACCCACGCCTATTTCATATAGGCCTATCAGTTTTTAAAATGCACATATAAATATATCCAGGAGAATTATATCTAGCTATGTGCATGAACCATATGCACAATCATCTAATAATTATAGGGACACTCCCTAACATGGATTTACATCATAATAAATCATTCAACATGCATACATGGTCATTAATCACAAGGCCTTCCAAAATATGCTTTAACATGTGTTGGGTATCGCCAACGTAAAAGAAAAGGGTCAAGCACGGTCTTGCGCACTAACAGGTGCATGCCAATATTCCAAACGAACCTGAGTCGAGTAGGAAATTGCATCTACTTACTCAGTTCGTTCAGAGGGAGAGGGAGAGAGAGATCATCATCTCATGAAGTTGGTCATAGCTTTGCCCCATTAGCATGGGCGCAACAACTACACCACGCCCTCGAGTCTTATCGCAAGGGAATATTAGGCAGGTGCCTGTTATTAACCCAGACTTATTCATGCTGGATATTCCAATTAATATGGTGGGAGTAGTATTACAATACTACCAAAGGCATGCCATATTCTATACATCCATACACATTACCAAAAATACATGCCCATACTAGAGGGGCTCATGCAACACAATCATTCATACATGAATACAATACATGTATATAAGCCTAGCATGCAAGACTCTCGCGCACGCTCGCGGATGACCCCGCACGCGCTCCCGAGTCCTTCCCACCACCTTCCTCTGCCCTCCCACACCCCTAACACACATGCATACCATGCATAACCAAATAAATGCCCTAAACAAGCATCTGAACAAGAAAAAGGGAGGAGAAGGACTCACCCAAGGGAGGAAAGGAAAGGGAGGGAATTCGGGTGCTCTTCGCGCACCGAATCGCCACCACCAAGATCTCCCTCAGCCCTAGCAAAGGCTGAAAATCAGAGGAGAAAGGGGTCCATGAGAGGAGGTCAACAAGGGGGAAAGAAAAATGAAACCATAGGAAGGTAGATCAAGACCTCACCTTCCTTTTTCCCTTCTATGGCTTTCTTGTTCAAACACTTCTACTAGATCAAATGGGGGATTTAAAGAGAGGGGATGTGAGATTTGTGAGTGAGTGAGAGAGAGAAGAAGATGAATAATGAAGGGGACGCCCACTTGAAACTCACACACACACACACACACACTCACACACTTAGAAAAAATTAGGTTTTGGTGACTTTGACCTTTGGTCAACCTATCCATACAAAAAAACAAAAGAAATTGACCAAGTCAATGGTCAAACTTGACTTGGTCAAAGTCCTCTTTGACTTGGTCAAGTCTCCCAATGACTTTTCGCTTGGTCAAAACCTGGATACGATTCGGAATTGTGAAATTCTGAACGTTACCGGAATTCGATGAAATTTTCGTGAGTGGCTTGAAATGGCACCAGGACACATAATGTGCAGTTAGATTTTCAATCGGAGTTCTCAAACTCATGATGATGGCTAAAAGTCTAAAATTTTAGCGGTTTTGATTGAAAAAAGAAAAATTTGAAAAACTGCCAGAATGCTCCAATGGTAACCAGAAGGCTAAAAGTGACACATACATAACAGCGCCTACAGAGTGCCTCTCACAGATCCATCTGGATGCTCGAATGGCAGTCGTCTTGCAGGCATACCCCAACAAATGGGTGGTACCTCACCCAACTGGCCTCATCATCGAGCACGCAGGCACTTAGCATGTCCTGAAAGGTCTGAATCGTCCTCTTTGTCTGGCTGTCCATCGGCGATGAAACGCTATACTTAAATGGAGGCTTGCGCCAAAGCCTGCCAAGGCTGTGCTACAACCTCAAGTTAACCCTTGCGTCTCAACCGAAAAAGCGTCGACTGGAGTGCCGTGAAGACGAACAATCGCGAAGGTGAAAACCCACGTCAAGGCGTCAAGAGACTCAATCAGTCGGATTAGGGAGGGAAGTGCGGACTTAGTTAGCCAGTCAATGATAACCTAGACGGCGTCGTGACCCGAATGTGACATTAGCGAGTCCGCAACAATCCCTGATAACCCACTCCCACGTCCACTGAGGAATCTCCATGGACTGACGCTTTCCAACGCGATGATGATTCCCTCATGCCATCCTGGGGAAACAAGGTCACCCACATCACCTTTTCATCGCACCACTAGCAATCTCAATGAAGACTACCCCAAAGTAGTCCACGGAAGCCCAATGAAACTTTTGAGATCCACGAAGGCAGCTGGCGCATTCGTCGACTCAGACGGCAGTACTTAAAACTCGTAGTTCCTGAACGGTCACGAAGGCCATCTACAGGATGTCCAACTCCCGATCTCCAACTTGTGGTACCCTTGTGCGAAGATCGATCTAACAGCAGACACTCGCTCCCAGAGCTGGTCAAACAGATCATCGATTCGCGGCAAAGGTAATTGATCTTCAACCTCCCCGGGGAGATCAAAACAACACCTCGAACAATTAAATCCAGATTCTGCTCCTCGAGCATGGCTGGCACTCATGATGACACTTACACGCTTGGTAAGCCGCTCAACCGCACTTAATCCACAAGACACGCAATAAGGGGGATCGTCGAACCTCGACAATGCCTATGCGTCATCATCTATATGATAAGGCGGTTGAGTCCCCTCACGAACGTTAGCAACACGTCTCCTTATTTGTGACAAATGTGGGGAAAAACGCGACAGTATCCGCAACTGTGCTTCACATGCCGCCAGAGATAGGTCGCTCATCTATAACCATTGGAACTCCAGCATCCTGCACTCCATGGGCAGATTCATCACAGGGAGTCCACGCTCTCGACATCATCCAGTAGCACTCTCTGAGTGTGGCCTCTACCTGGTAGCCTCCCAAGCCCACTATCTCTGCCATATGGGCGCACCAACAAGCATAGTATCTGGGAGCACCTCACAGGGCTCTGGCCTCAACCGGGCAGCTACAACGCACAATGATATATCGAAGTGACTCCAGATGCCACTATGGAACCCTGTCCACAAGCGATCGCCCACCAAGCTGCAATAGGACGCACCCAATCCCGATCGTATGCATCACCACTCGCTACAGCACCTTCCAAGTGAGAGAAAAAATCCATCATCAATTTGATGCTTCAAAGGTATTCCTTGACTGGGAAAAGAACCTTGGGAGGGCACCATGAGGTCCCGATATAGGATATCCTGACAACCAAACAAGGAACACGGAGTACCCTAGCCCGGGTCTCAATGATGACCCCGCAAGGCCCCTTAATCCTGAGTAGGAAGGCTGGAAGAAGACATCACCCTTTAATGAGCAATATGCCACATCCTCAAAACTTGAAACTGGCGCCGCACGCGAACTCCATGGTTACCAGCAATACCGATGCACGGGAAAGAAGCTCCATTATCGAGACACAATCCATACCTTAGAAATTGTGACCAATTCATCATTATCACACTACTAGGCTAGAATCTCCTACCCAAGCCTTAATCCCGCAAAAAGGGATCCAACAACTGACCTTGCTCAGCCGACCCAGTCGACAACTTAAGGGTGGGTCCAGGGGGGTCACGTCCACGTCAACGGATGCGAGGCATGTCAGCAACCTAAGATAACTTCTAAAACAAGAGTACTCAGATGACAATCCTATGACTCATCATCTATAAGACTCGACTTAGGCTCTGACAGGACTAAGCTCTGATACCAACTTTTGTCACGCCCCAGGGTGGCCGTCCCCGAGACGTGGCAATAATGAAATATCAGCTATCAATACCTGAGGTCAATAAAGACTCCAAAACAACACACAAGGTGGCAAAGCAAGGATAATGATAACTGACTGAAAAGCGGAAGCATAATATATAAACAATGTCTGTAAACCAAAAACATTATTGCAGACTCGAATACACAATCACTGTCCTGTGAGAGCCAAGTCTAGACCAAATAAAATACAACATGTGCCACATGCACGATTTACAATACATAAAATGACTCTAGGACTGCTGACAGCCTCGCACTCGCCACCCGCCGGAAGAACGCTCCACGCCCATAAGACCACGCCACAGGAAAGCTCCAGCTCCACGCCCAACACTTCCCCTGAAAAGAAACATTATGCGATGGGTGAGCTACAAGCTCAGTGAGTGGCTGGAAACCAATCACCATACAACAGTTCAAACTAAAGCAATTTCCTTTCAAGGAAAACATGGGTAGAAACCCATGGATAACAAGGTCACGCGGCGGCGCGACCAACCTCACCCTCACTCTCACTCCTGGAGGGAGACTCTTGGGACTTTTAGGGAGAGACCATACCGTTGGTCGAGGAGACCCGGGATTACTGGTCTACGCAACACTACTGGATCATCAACCTCGAGATAACTGCCTAACGATGTCTTTGAACATCGACACGCGATCGGACCCAACAACTATGGGAACGGACGAACAACAAATGGGTCACGAGGTGATATGTCTTCACATCATCCTCACCCTCACTCCCGGAGGGAGACTCTTGGGACGGAAGAGACCTAGACTGCTCTACACCCTTGGTCCACCGGTAGCCCTTTCCCCGGGTTGTCACTACCTGGTATACTCCACGATCAGTACGCTTTCGAACGCCTCGGTTGTACCTACGGATGGGAGCCCTCTGTCAGGACATCTTTCCCACGTCGGGAACTTCCTACATCGGATCCAACGAAGGGGAGAATGATTCCACGCTCGCAATATCATTCGTTAGCCCTCTCCCAACATGCGGTTCATATACATGCCTAGCACAGGTAGGCCTAGCCTAATGCTCCACTACCGGCTTAACAAAATCGATAAGATAATGAATTCTCCTGAATTCCAAATGAGTGCATCGCTCGGATGCATGAGGCGATTACATCGCTAGCGCTCTAACTAATAAGGTACAACCCGGCAGCGGGTCATACCCACGCCTATTTTAGACAGGCCTATCAGTTTTTAACATGCGCATATAAATATATCCAAGAGAATTATATCTAGCTATGTGCATGAACCATATGCACAATCATCTAATAATTATAGGGACACTCCCTAACATGGATTTACATCATAATAAATCATACAACATGCATACATGGTCATTAATCACATAAGCATACAAAATATACTCTAACATGCGTTGGATATCACCAACTTAAAAGAAAGGGTCAAGCGCGATCTTGCGTACTAACAGGTGCATGCCAATATTCCAAACGAACCTGAGTCGAGTAGGAAATCGCATCTACTTACTCAGTTCGTTCAGAGAGAGAGGGCGAGAGAGATCATCATCTCATGAAGTTGGTCATAGCTTTGCCCCATTAGGATGGGCGCAACAACTATACCACCCCATCGAGTCTTATCGCAAGGGAATATTAGGCAGGTGCCCGTTATTAACCAGACTTATTCATACTGGATATTCCAATTAATATGGTGGGAGTAGTATTACAATACTACCTAAGGCATGCCATATTCTATACATCCATACACATTACCAAAAATACATGCCCATACTAGAGGGGCTCATGCAACACAATAATTCATACATGAGTACAATACATGTATATAAGCCTAGCATGCAAGATATCTACATATCATAGCTTATGCATGGCCATACTACTTATCTACACAAGTAGTATAGCTATGGGGCCCCATCGATGCGCGACGCGCGTCTACGCGCGTCGAGCGCATCCCGAGAGGGGGGGATTGGATCGAACCACTCACCGCAACCTGGGACCTCGCGCATCCCATCTGACGAGATCTGCAAGGTAAGGGCATCAAATTTGGTGAGTAACATCGCAATTTAACACTTAGAAATCACTAGAATTACAAAAGATTTAGACATGCATGCATACGGGCTCGCACGCATGCGAGCACACGCATACGCACACATGCCCGAGTGCCCCAGCACCTACCCGAGACCCTGGGCGGCCGTCCCCGAGACGTGGCAATAATAAAATATTAGCTATCAATATCTGAGGTCAATAAAGACTCCAACAACAACACACAAGGTTGCAAAGCAAGGATAATGATAACTGACTGAAAAGCGGAAGCATAATATATAAACAATGTCTGTAAATCAAAAATATTATTACAGACTGGAATACACAATCACTGTCCTGTGAGAGCCAAGTCTAGACCAAAGAAAATACAACCTGTGCCACATGCACGATTTACAATACATACAATGACTCTAGGACTGCTGACACCCTCGCACTCGCCACCCGCCGGAAGAACGCTCAACTCCCATGAGACCACGCCACAAAAAGCTCCTGCTCCACGCCCAACACTGCCCCTGAAAAGAAACAGTATGCGAGGGGTGAGCTACAAGCTCAGTGAGTGGCTGGAAACCAATCACCATACAGCAGTTCAATACATAAGCACTTTCCTTTCAAGGAAAACATGGGTGGAAACCCATGGATAACAGGGTCACGCGGCAACGCGACCAACCTCACCCTCACCCTCACTCCCGAAGGGAGACTGTTGGGACTTTTGGGGAGAGACCATACCATTGGTCGAGGAGACCTGGGATTACTGGTCCACACAACACTACTGGATCATCTCCATCGAGGTAACTACCCAACGATGTCTTTGAACATCGACACGAGACCGGACCCAACAACTATGGGAACGGACGAACAACAAATGGGTCGCGCGGCGATGTGTCTTCACCTCATCCTCACCCTCACCGCTTAGAGGTGACATAGGACTTTTGGAAGAGACATAGACTGCTCTACACCCTTGGTCCACCGGTAGCCCTTTTCCCCGTGTAACCTCTACCTGGTATACTCCCACGATCAGTACCCTTCGAACACATCGATGGTACCTACGGATGGGAGCCCTCTGTCAGGACAGCTTTCCCAATGCCGGGGAGTTCCTACATCGGATCCAACGAAGTGGAGAACGATTCCACGCTCGCAATATCATTTGTTAGCCCTCTCCCGGGTATCCTCTCTGGTATACTCCCACGATCAGTACGCTCTCGAATGCATCGGTGGTACCTACGGATGGGAGCCCTCTGTCAGGACAGCTACAACCCGGGCCCCCTCAACACGGACGACACTAGGAGTAGATATTCCATGTTCGCAAAGCGAACCCAATGGAAAAACAACTACTCTTGATAATCACTTATCGATATATCGAATACTACTGTACTCCCATACCGTTGCGTCGCTCAGACACAAAGGGGGCTGCCTCTACTCTCAATAGAATAAGACCATAAGCTAATGAATTCTCCTGAATTCCAAATGAGCGCATCGCTCGGATGCACGGGGCGATTACATCGCTATCGCTCTAACTGATAAGGTACAACCCGACAGCGGGTCATGCCCACACCTATTTCAGATAGGCCTATCAGTTTCTAACATGCGCATATAAATATATCCAGCTATGTGCATGAACCATATGCACAATCATCTAATAATTATAGGGACAATCCCTAACATGGATTTACATCATAATAAATCATACAACATGCATACATGGTCATTAATCACAAGGCCTAACTTAAGCATGCGTTGGATATTGCCAACTTAAAAGAAAGGGTCAAGCGCGATCTCGCGCACTAACAGGTGCATACAAATATTCCAAACGAACATGAGTCGAGTAGGAAATCGCATCTACTTACTCAGTTCGTTCAGAGGGAGAGGGCGAGAGAGATCATCATCTCATGAAGCTGGTCATAGCTTTGCCCCATTAGCATGGGCGCAACAGCCATACCACCCCTCGAGTCTTATCGCAAGGGAATATTAGGCAGGTGCCCGTTATTAACCCAGACATAATCACACTGTATATTCCCATTAATATGGTGGGAGTAGTATTACAATACTACCTAAGACATGCCATATTCTATACATCCATACACATTTACAACATACATGCCCATACTAGAGGGCGTGCAACACAATCATTCATACATGGATACTGTTATATATGTGTCACTTTTAGCCTTCTGGTAACCATTGGAGCATTCTGGCAGTTTTTGAGTTTTTTTTGTTTTTCGATCGGAACCGCTAAAATTTTAGACTGTTAGCTATCGTCCTGTGTTTGAGGACTCCGATTGAAAATTTAACTGCATATTATGTGTCCTGGTACCATTTTAAGCCACTCACGAAAATTTCATCGAATTCCGGTACGTTTTAGAATTTCGCAGTTCCGGTGCGTATCCGGGTTTTGACCGAGCGAGAAGTCATTGGGAGAGTTGACTCGGTCAAAGTGGGCCCATGACTTGGTCAACCCTTTTTGTTTTTATTTGTGGTTGGGTTGACCCAAGTCAAAACCCACTTAAAGCCCTTTAATCCTCACTTAAACCTAATTAATCCACTCTTAACCCTAATCTAAGTGAAGGATTATATATAAGTGAATCTAAAAAGTTGCCCCCCACTATTCATCATCTTCCCCACTTGTTTTCTCTCTCCCCCTCTCTCTTTTTCTTGATTTTGGGCTAGTTAGAGGGCTTGGACCTCAAAACCAAAGAAGAGAAAGGTGAGGGGAGCTCCTGATCTATCCATCGGTGGTTTCGGATTCAAGTTCCGACGTATTTAGCCCCTTCTCACGCCCTCTTTTCTTCCCTGTTTGCAGCCATTTCGAGGGCTGAGGAAGTGCTCGGTGGTGGCGGCCTTGGAGGAGGTGTTTCGGTGCGCGGAGAGCAACCGAACTTCCCTTCCTTCCCTTCTGTCACGCCCCAGGGCCGGCCGTCCCCGGGACGCGGCAAGTGTATATATGATATCAGTATAAACAGGAGTTCAATAACATACTCACACAACAGCTAAAATGACAACACAGACAACAAAAGCAGGGCTGACATGATATATACACCAATAGCGGAAGCTAAAAGACTGAATCTGTAATCCAAAACATATTACAGACTCGATACATAATCAACTGTCCTGTGAGAGCCAATATATACAAAGACATCCAAATAATACACAAACACGTGCCCAAGCACGGAATATAATACATACAAGCAAAAGGGATGCTGATAGCCTCTGATACTCGCGGGACGTGGCGCTACTCCGCTACTGATGAAATCCCTCGGGGAGCTCTTCCTCCAGATCCGACTCAGATGACACTGAAGAAAATATTATGCGAGGGGTGAGCCACACGCTCAGTGAACAGCACAACCCATGCATCACAATTTATATTAACCACCAAATTTATTAACCACAATCCTATTATTAAAAGCCACAAAATGGCAACAGCTATACAGTCCAGTGGGTCACTACCGCCAACCCACTACACCCTCACCCTCACCCTCACCCCTCAATAGGTGACATAGGATATTGGGACTAACTACACAAATCCAGCGGGTCGCTATCGCCAACCCGCTACACCCTCACCCTCACCCCTCAATAGGTGACAAAGGATATTGGGACTTACAATCCAGTGGGTCGCTACATCGCCGGCCCACCGCACCCTCACCCTCACCCCTCAATAGGTGACATAGGATATTGGAACTGACTAGGCTGATGGTCGCCCTTGGTCCACCGATAGTCTCTCCCCACTCCGTAGGCCGTTTGGCCACCCCCACATTCAGCACAGTCTGTCCCAAATCAGGAGGTGCCTACTGATGGGAGCCCCTGCACGGGACAGCCTTTCCAACACCGGGGCAGTCTCTAAAGGATCCAACGAAGGGAACAGAACAGCCTATCCATACGCATATGATCCGCTCGGATCCGCTGACAACACATCTCAATAACTCTAATGTCATGAATTCTTCATAATTCCTCCAGGGCGCATAACCAAGATGCGGGGAACATGCATAATAATAATAATAGCAAGGTGACAATATTATTGGGAAAAGAAACCTTGGGAGGGCAGCGTGAGGTCCCGATATAGGACATCCCGACAACCAAACAAGGAACACGGAGTACCCTAGCACGGGTCTCAATGTTGACCTCGCAAGGCCCCTCCCTATAATATTATCTAAGGCATGCAATTAAACATATACTAGCATTTAATTTAATAAAATAAACTAGTAGGACGCATGCATAGGCCAAGGCTTCCTAGCATGAGAGCAGGGTGACAGGATGCACGGCTCTTACACATATCCTAAGGGTGCAAGTCCCTAACATACAAAGTCTAGGGTAGCATGCATACTACATTTTTATCATGCTTGCATGGATTACACATTACAACATGTTAATATAAATCCATGGTGCCCCAGGGGAGGACGGTATACGCCCAAGTGCATATAACGCCTCCCTACTGGGTTGGATTGTCCCACTCACAGATAGCCGTCCGTCAAGATCTGCAAAATAGGGCAATCAATTCGGTGAGTAAAATCCACAAATAAATCCAAAAATACAATAAAATACGTAACACTCGGACAAACGTACATACGGCCTGTACGCACGCGAGCCCGAGCACTCCGACTCACTCCCGAACCCCCGGGTAGCCGCACGCACGGCCACCCTCCCCGGGCGCACAGCCGAGCCCCTGCCCGCGCCCCTAGACGCCCTGCCGAGCCCAGCCCGCAAGCCCGGACACCTTGCCGAGACCTCCCGGGTGCACCGCGCGCTCACTGCGCCCCAGCGCAGCAACCCGCGCGCACACTTGCACACCCCACGCCCCATCGCCTCGCCCCGCGCGCACCACCCGCTCGCATCACCCGCTCGTCCAGCCCGAGGGCACTGCGCCCCAGCGCAGCGCCCCGCACGCGCACCCGCCCGGTGCCCTACGCGCAGCACCCGCACGCGGCCCCGCGCGCACCGCACACACTGCGCCTCGCGCAGCGCCCCGCGCGCACGCCCCCGCACGGCGCCCAGCGCGCAGCACCCCAGCGCCCAGCCTGCGCTGCCTGCGCTGCCCTGCCTGCCTGCCAGCCTACCTGGGATAACCTGCCTGCCCTGCCTGCCCGAGCCACTCTACCACCCCTCTCCGGCCACCAATGGCCTCCAACAGCCACCAACCACCACCCACAACCACCAGCACCCAAAACACCACCTAAACAAGCATCTAAACATGGAAAAGAAGGGAAAGAAGGCTTACCCTAGGAGAGGAAAGGAAGGGAAGGAAACCGGGGGCTCTTCGGGCACTGAAATTCCTCCCCAAAGCCCTCTACCACCAAGAACTCTTTCCACCCTCAAAGGGGCTGAAATCAGAGGAGAAAAGAGGGGGTTAGAGGGGGCCAAACTCGTCGGAACTCGAATCTGAGACCACCGGTGGATAGATCGGGATGAGATCTAACCTTTCTCTTCTTTGTGCTTTTGATTTTAACCCCTCTAGCTAGGTCAAAATCAATAAAAAGAGAGAGGGGGAGAGAGAAATCAAGTGGAGAAGAAGATGAATAGTGGGGGGCTAATTTTTAGATTCACATATATATAATCAACTCTCACTTAGATTAGCCTAACTAGGCTTAATTAGGGCTTAAGAGAGGATTAAGTGAGTTTTGACTTGGGTCAACTCAACCACAAATAAAAACAAAAGGGTTGACCAAGTCATGGGCCCACTTTGACCAAGTCAACTCTCCCAATGACTTCTCGCTCGGTCAAAACCCGGATACGCCACGGAACTGCGAAATTCTAAAACGTTACCGGAATTCGATGAAATTTTTGTGAGCGGCTTGGAATGGCACCAGGACACATAATATGCAGTTAGATTTTCAATCGGAGCCCTCAATCTCAGGGTGATAGCTAAAAGCCCGAAATTTTAGCGATTCCGATCGAAAAATGAAAAAAAACTGAAAAACTGCCAGAATGTCCCAACGGTTACCAGAAGGTTAAAAGTGACACATATATAACACCTTCCTTCCCAGGGTAAGCCTTCTTTCCTTCCTTTTTCATGTTTAGATGCATGTTAGGAGGGTGATTTTGGGTGTTGGTGGCTGTTGGGGGTGGTTGGTGGTGGTTAGTGGCCATTGGTGGCCGGTGGGAGGTGGTTGGGTGGCTCGGGCAGGCAGACAGGGCAGACGGGCTGTCTCGGGCAGGATGGCACAGGCAGCACAGGCAGCGCAGTAGGCGGAGCGGGTGGCAGGGCGCGCGTGCGTGCGTGCGGGCGTGCGCTCGGGCACTGGGGCGCTGGGTGCTGGTCGCGGGAGCGAGGCGATGGCGCGCTGGGCGTAGGGCGTGCGGTGGTGCGCACGGGGTGCGCACGGAATGAGGCGATGGCGCGCTAGGCGAGCGGTGGTGCACGTGGGGTGCGCGCGGGGCGACACGCTGGGCGTAGGGCGTGCGGTGTGCGCGCGGGTTGCTGCACTGGGGCGCAGTGGGCGCGCGGTGCACCCGGGAGGCTCGGCAGCGTGTCCAGGCGTGCATGCAGGGGCCCGGCAGTGCGCCTGGGTGCGCGGGCTGAGGCGCGACGGTGCATCACGGGGCGGGTGGCCGTGTGGATGGTTGCTAGGGGTTCGGGAGTGTGTCGGGGTGCTCGGACTCGCGTGCGTACAGGCCGTATGTACACTTGTCCGAGTGTTGGGTATTTTAATGTATTTTGTATTTTTGTGGTATTTGTGTATTTTACTCACCAAGTTAATTACCCTGTCTTGCAGATCTTGACGGACGGTCGCGCGACGACTCGATTACCGGTGAGTGGGACAACCCAACCCAGTTGAGAGGCGCTATATGCGCTTGGGCGTATACCGTGCAAGCATGATTAGTGTGTAGAATGCATGCCACCCTAGACTTGTATGTTAGGGACTTGCACCCTTAGGATATGTGTAAGAGCCGTGCATCCTGTCACCTTGTTATCATGCTAGGAAAGCCTCGACCTATGCATGCGTCCTATTAGTTTGATTTATTAAATTAAATGCAAGCTTATGATATTGTTAGCATGCCTTAGGGAATATAAGGGGCCTTGCGAGGTCAACATTGAGACCCGGGCTAGGGTACTCCGTGTTCCCTGTTTGGTTGGCGGGATGTCCTATATCGGGACCTCAGGTTGCCCTCCCAAGGTTTCTTTTCCTCATTATTATCTTATGTATTTCCCCGCATCTTGGTTATGCGCGCTGGAGGAATTCTGAAGAATTCAAGACATTAGAGTTTTGAGATGTGTTGTCGGCGGATCCGAGTGGATCATATGCGTATGGATGGGCTGTTCTGTTCCCTTCGTTGGATCCATGTAGATACTGCCCCGGCGTTAGAAAGGCTGTCCCGTGCAGGGGCTCCCATCAGTAGGCACCTCCTGATTTGGGACGGACTGTGCTGAATGTGGGGGTGGCCAAACGGCCTACGGAGTGGGGAGAGACTATCGGTGGACCAAGGGTGACCAACAGCCTAGTCAGTCCCAATATCCCATGTCACCATATTGAGGGGTGAGGGTGAGGGTGTGGTGGGCCGGCGATGTGGCGACCCACTGGATTGTGTAAGGATGATTATCAGCCTATTAAGTCCCAATATCCTTTGTCACCTATTGAGGGGTGAGGGTGAGGGTGAGGGTGTGGTGGTTCGGCGATGTAACGAACCCCGGATTTGTGTTGATTATGCCACTTTGAGGCTTTTGCTGATTAATTATGGTTAATATAATTGTGATGCATGGGTTGTGCTATTCACTGAGCGTGTGGCTCACCCCTCGCATAATATTTTTCTCCAGTGATTACCGAGGCGGACTTGAAGGAGGAGCTTCCCGAGCGACTGCACCAGTAGCGGAGTAGCGCCACATCCCTCGAGTTTTTGAGGCCATCAGCATCCTTCTTTTATTGTATGTATATATTTCCGTGCTTGGGCACCTAGTTTGGATTGTATTTGGATGTTTGTGTGTATATTGGCTCTCACAGGACATTTGATTATGTATCGAGTCTGTAATGTGTTGTTGATTTACAGATTCAGTCTTTTTAGCTTCCGCTATCTGTGTATATATCATGTCAGCCTCTTTGTGTCTGTGTTGTCTTTTTAGCTGTTGTTTATGGTATGCTATTGATCTCCTGTATTGACTGCTGATATCATGTATACGCTTGCCGCGTCCCGGGGACGGCCGCCCTGGGGCGTGACAAAAGTTGGTATCAGAGCCTGGTCCTGTCAGAGCCAATTGTCTTCTTTTTCGTAGAGATGAGTCCTAGGATTTCTATATGAGTATTCTGATCCTAGTGTCTGGTTTTCTTAGGTTGCTGATATGCCTCCTCGCAGAGGACGGCGCGGACGTGGTCCCTCTCGACCTTTGGAGGTTTCCGGACCTACCAGAGGCGAGGATGCTATTGGTGAGTCCTCAGCCGTGAGGCCAGGATCGGCGCAGGAGCCTCCTGCCTGGGAGCGCGCGTTTGCGCGGATAGCAGATTTGGTGGAGACGCAGACCAGGGCATTGGAGGCCCAGACGAGAGTATTGGCAGAGCAGGCACGGGAGATTCAGGAGCTGCGGGCGGCCCGCGAGGCAGTTCCGCAGGTCCCTTTGGTGGCAGATCCACCTGTGGTACCCGATGTACCCCCAGTCCCCGTGGTGGTTCCGGCGGTCAGAGTTCAGGATCCCCAGGAGAGGGAGGTGGGACTAGAGGCTGCAGCGCGAGTGCAGCAGAGTGCCTCATAGCCTTTCTGAAGATCCACCCTCCCGAGTTTCATGGTCAGACGGTGGATCCCCTTGCTCCAGAGAGATGGTTGATGGAGGTGGATACGATCTTCTCTACCATGCAGTGCACCGACCGCCAGCGAGTCTCCCTGGCCACTTTTATGCTGAAGGGTAGCGCCGCCGACTGGTGGGCTACTAGATCAGTGGACATCCCGGAGGGAGTGGAGCAGCTTACATGGGCGGGATTCCGGAGGTATTTCTTGGAGGAGTACTTCCCGTTCTCGACGCGCCAGATAGTGATGCAGGAGTTTGAGCAGCTGACGCAGGGCTCTATGTCTGTCGCTGACTACTCCACGCGCTTCACGAGGCTGTCCAGATTCGCTCCAGCTTTGGTGATGGACGAGGAGACGAGGTGCCGTCGATTCGAGCTTGGTCTCAGCAGCGCCATTCGGGTGCATGTTACCTCCCAGGCATTCACGAGGTACTCCGACTTAGTGTCTCGAGCGAAGACAGTTGAGCGAGACCTCGGGATCCTCGTGAGGGCTTCGACCCCGTCGGCAGACCAGAGGCCACCCAGGAGCCAGGACCAGGGACAGCGCAAGAAGAAGAGGCCCCGCTTCGATCGGTCAGCGGCTGCCTCTCCTCCAGCAGATGCGGTGCCAGTGCGAGGTCCAGCACCCATCGCAGCAGTGCCAGTCCAGGCGAGGCGACCAGAGACGCGGCGCTGTTATCACTGTCAGCGCGTCGGGCATATCTTGTATAATTGCCCTGACGCTGGCCGACCCCGAGTGATGCCTCCGCAGCAGCAGCCGTTTCAGCAGCAGCGCCAGCAGCAGCAGCAGCCTCAGCGCCAGCCGCAGCAGCAGCCTCAGCGTCAGCAGCAGCAGCCACAGGGTGGTCGTGCTGACCAGAGGAGGCAGCCAGCGCAGCCGGCGAGGCGTGCCCCTGCTCCTCAGCCTCAGTTTGTCCAGGGCCGAGTGGCAGCGCTTTCGGCAGAGGAGGCTCAGGCATCAGGCAGCGTGGTCAGAGGTACTGTTCAGATCTCCCAGCTTCCTGCTTATGTATTGTTTGATTCCGGAGCCACACACTCGTTCGTGTCTCCCGCTTTCGCGAGACGGACGGGTGTGGCGTCCGCCCCTTTGGATGCTATCTTGGAGATATCATTGCCCGTGGGAGACCGGATTCTCCTCCGTTCTGTGTACCGAGGGTGTTCGGTGGAGGTTGCGGAGCATGAGTTTCCAGTGGAGTTGGTGGAGCTCGCGATGACGGACTTTGATGCCATCCTGGGAATGGATTGGCTTGCAGCTAGTCATGCCAGCATCGACTGTTTTGCCAAGTCGGTGTCTTTCCACCTTCCGGGTCGGAGGTCCTTCCAGTTCGTGGGCGATCGTGACGTAGCCCCTTTGGGGTTCGTGTCGTCCATGCAGGCGTGGAGACTCCTTCAGGGAGGATGCGAGGGCTTTCTAGCGTACATTGCTCAGGAGGATGCACCGCTGCAGGCAGATATCAGTCAGACTCCGGTCGTGGCAGAGTATCCCGAGGTTTTCCCCGATGATCTTCCGGGATTACCGCCGGATCGCGCGATCGAGTTTGAGATCAATCTGATTCCGGGGACCGAGCCGATTTCGAGAGCTCCGTACCGGATGGCCCCTGCAGAGCTGAGGGTGCTCAAGGAGCAGTTGGAGGAGTTGCTGGAGAAGGGCTTCGCACGTCCGAGTGTTTCTCCGTGGGGAGCCCCTGTCCTGTTCGTCCGGAAGAAGGACGGTTCGCTGCGGCTGTGTATTGATTACAGGCAGCTGAACAAGCGGACAGTAAGAACAAGTACCCCTTGCCGCGGATCGACGATCTGTTTGACCAGCTCCAGGGAGCGCGTGTCTTTTCCAAGATCGATCTCCGCTCGGGTACTACCAGCTGAAGATCCGGGAGTCAGACATTCCGAAGACGGCCTTTCGTACCCGGTATGGGCACTACGAGTTCAGAGTACTGCCATTCGGGTTGACGAACGCGCCGGCGGCCTTCATGGATCTGATGAACCGGGTGTTTCGGCCCTTCCTCGACTCCTTTGTGGTAGTATTCATCGATGACATATTGGTGTACTCGAGGAGTCTTGAGGAGCACGCTCACCATCTTCGCACTGTCTTGGAGACTTTGGCCAGACATCAGTTGTTCGCCAAGTTCAGCAAGTGCGAGTTCTGGTTGGAGCGTATGGCCTTTCTGGGCCATGTGATTTCCGGTGAGGGCATATCTGTGGACCCGGAGAAGACGCTCGCCGTGTCGAATTGGCGTCGACCGTCGAACCCCACAGAGATTCGGAGCTTCTTGGGCTTGGCGGGTTATTACAGGAGGTTTGTCGAGGGTTTCTCGAAGATAGCCGTTCCTCTTACCCGCCTCACTCGGAAGGATGTTCGGTTCGAGTGGTCCCCGTCTTGCGAGGAGAGCTTCCAGGAGTTGAAGCGAAGGCTCACCTCAGCGCCAGTTCTTACCCTTCCGTCTGGGAGTGGTGGGTTCGCAGTTTACACGGATGCATCGCAGTTGGGTGTGGGTTGCGTCCTGATGCAGCACGGTAAGGTTGTGGCTTACGCGTCGCGTCAGTTGAAGCCCCATGAGCAGAATTACCCCACCCACGACCTTGAGTTGGCAGCGATCATCTTTGCGCTGAAGATGTGGAGGCATTACCTCTATGGAGAGGAGTTCGAGCTCTTTACCGATCATAAGAGCTTGACATATTTGCAGTCCCAGCCGGAGCTCAACATGCGTCAGAGACGTTGGGTTGAGTTCCTGACGGACTATGATTGTGACATCGCTTACCATCCGGGTAAGGCGAATGTCGTGGTAGATGCTCTCAGTAGGCAGCCCTTGGGCATGGCCGCCCACATGGCTGTCCGTCGTTGGAGGCTTCTGGAGGAGGCCGCTTGCTGGATCAGCGTTCGAGAGACTCCTGCTGGTGGCTTTTTGGCCAGGCTAGTGGTGCAGCCAGTCCTTCTCGACGATATCCGCACGGCTCAGGCTCAGGATCCGCATTTTATAGTCCTCTCTGAAGGCGTCGCCCGGGGCGAGCGTCCGGACTACCAGATTCGCGCGGACGGGATCCTGCGGTTCAGAGGCCGAGTTTGCATTCCCGACGACGCAGAGCTGAAGCGGAAGATTCTGGACGAGGCCCATCGTTCGAGGTACACAGTGCATCCTGGTGGCACGAAGATGTACAGGGGCCTTCGTCGTGGCTACTGGTGGCGCGGGATGAAGACGGATATTGCCCGTTTCGTTGCCCGATGCCTAGTATGCCAGCAGGTGAAGTCGGAGCATCAGCGCCCTGCGGGGAAGCTGCAGTCCATTGAGATCCCTCAGTGGAAGTGGGAGCAGATCACCATGGACTTCGTCTCGGGTTTGCCGAGGTCACGTTCGGGTCGCGATGCCATCTGGGTGATCGTCGACCGGCTGACGAAGTCTGCTCATTTCCTCCCCATCCGACTCACCGATTCTCTGGACACCCTGGCGCAGTTGTTCGTCTCAGAGATTGTTCGTCTCCATGGCACTCCCGTCAGCATCATTTCTGATCGAGACGCGCGTTTTACTTCGAGGTTCTGGCGTAGCCTCCAGCACGCCCTTGGTACGAACCTCCATTTCAGTACAGCGTTTCATCCGCAGACGGACGGCCAGTCGGAGAGGACGATCCAGACTCTTGAGGATATGCTGCGAGCCTGTGTTCTCGATTTTGGAGGCAGTTGGGAGAGGCACCTTCCGTTGGTGGAGTTTGCCTACAACAACAGCTACCACTCGAGTATCCGGATGGCTCCTTACGAGGCGCTCTATGGCCGCAGCTGCAGGTCCCCCTTGTGTTGGGACGAGGTCGGAGAGCGCCAGTTGGAGGGACCAGAGATCGTTCACCAGACCTCAGAGATGGTGAAGACGATTCGCGAGCGTATCCGAGTCGCTCAGAGTCGTCAGAAGTGCTACGCCGACCGTCGTCGCCGTGAGCTCGCCTTCGAGGTTGACCATGTCTTCTTGAAGGTGTCCCCGATGAAGGGCATCTTCCGTTTCGGTGTGCGGGGCAAGCTGAGTCCGCGTTTCATTGGGCCGTTCCTCATCCTCGAGCGAGTTGGAGAGGTGGCCTATCGCATAGCTCTGCCCCCACAGTTGGCTCAGGCCCATGACGTCTTCCATGTCTCGCAGCTGAGGCGCTATGTCCACGATCCTGCTCACGTCATCCCGTTCGAGCCGCTCGTCTTCGAGCCGGACTTGTCTTTCGTGAGCAGCCGATTGAGATCCTGGACCGCCGCGAGAAGAGGCTCCGCACCAAGACCGTCCAGCTGGTCAAGGTGCGATGGCAGCACCGTTCCGGTGCCGAGGCCACTTGGGAGCTCGAGGACGCCATGCGTGACGCGTATCCGCATCTTTTCCCTTCTTAGATGTTCTTGTATTTATTTTGAGGACAAAATTTCCTAAGGGGGGAGAATGTTATATATGTGTCACTTTTTGCCTTCTGGTAACCATTGGAGCATTTGGCAGTTTTTGAGTTTTTTTCGTTTTTCGATCGGAACCGCTAAAATTTTGGACTGTTAGCTATCGTCCTGTGTTTGAGGACTCCGATTGAAAATCTAACTGCATATTATGTGTCCTGGTGCCATTTCAAGCCACTCACGAAAATTTCATCGAATTCCGGTAACGTTTCAGAATTTCACAGTTCCGGGGCGTATCCGGGTTTTGACCGAGCGAGAAGTCATTGGGAGAGTTGACTCGGTCAAAGTGGGCCCATGACTTGGTCAACCCTTTTTTTTTTTTTTGTGGTTGGGTTGACCCAAGTCAAAACCCACTTAAAGCCCTAATCCTCACTTAAACCTAATTAACCCACTTAACCCTAATCTAAGTGAGGGATTATATAAGTGAATCTAAAATTCCCCCACTATTCATCATCTTCCCCACTTGTTTTCTCTCTCCCCCTCTCTCTTTTTCTTGATTTTGAGCTAGTTAGAGGGCTTGGACCTAAAACCCAAAGAAGAGAAAGGTGAGGGGAGCTCCCGATCTATCCACCGGTGGTTTCGGATTCAAGTTCCGACGTATTTAGCCCCTTCTCACGCCCTCTTTTCTTCCCTGTTTGCAGCCATTTCGAGGGCTGAGGAAGTGCTCGGTGGTGGTGGCCTTGGAGGAGGTGTTTCGGTGCGCGGAGAGCAACCGAACTTCCCTTCCTTCCCTTCCTTCCTTGGGTAAGGCTTCCTTTCCTCCCTTTCATGTTTAGATGCTTGATAGGAGGGTGATTTTGGGTGTTGGTGGCTGTTGGGGGTGGTTGGTGGTGGTTAGTGGCCATTGGTGGCCGGTGGGAGGTGGTTGGGTGGCTCGGGCAGGCAGACAGGGCAGGCGGGCTATCTCGGGCAGGATGGCAGCACAGGCAGGCAGCAGGCAGCACAGCAGGCGGAGCGGGTGGCAGGGCGCGCGCGTGCGCGCGGGAGTGCTCTCGGGCGCTGGGCGCTGGGTGCTGGTCGCGGGAGCGAGGCGATGGCGCGCTGGCGAGCGGTGGTGTGCGCGGGGTGCGCGCGGAACGAGGCGATGGCGCGCTGGGCGAGCGGTGGTGCGCGCGGGGTGCGCCCGGGGAGACGCTGGGCACAGGGTGTGCGGTGTGCGCGCGGGTTGCTACGCTGGGGCGCAGTGGGCGCGCGGTGCACCTAGGAGGCTCGGCAGCGTGTCCAGGCATGCGGGCAGGGGCCCGGCGGTGCGCCTGGGTGCGCGGGCTGAGGCGCGGCGGTGCATCCCGGGGCGGGTGGCCGTGAATATGGCCGCCGGGGGTTCAGGAGTGTGTCGGGGTGCTCAGACTCGCGTGTGTATGGGCCGTATGTACGCTTGTCCGAGTGTTGGGTATTTTAATGTATTTTGTATATTTTTGTGGTATTTGTGTATTTTACTCACCAAGTTAATTACCCTGTCTTGCAGATCTTGACGGACGGTCGCGCGACGACCCGGTTACCGGTGAGTGGGACAACCCAACCCAGTTGGGAGGCGTTATATGCACTTGGGCGTATACCGTCCTCCCCTGGGGCACATAGTTAATATTAACTGATTAATATGAAATCTGTGCGAGCATGATTAGTGTGTAGAATGCATACCACCCTAGACTTTGTATGTTAGGGACTTGCACCCTTAGGTTGTGTAAGAGCCGTGCATCCTGTCACCTCGTTATCATGCTAGGAAAGCCTCGACCTATGCATGCGTCCTATTAGTTTGATTTATTAAATTAAATGCAAGCTTATGATATTGTTAGCATGCCTTAGGGAATATAAGGGGGCCTTGCGAGGTAAACATTGAGACCCGGGCTAGGGTACTCCGTGTTCCTTGTTTGGTTGGCGGGATGTCCTATATCGGGACCTCAGGTTTCCCTCCCAAGGTTTCTTTTCCCCATTATTATGTTATATAATTTCCCCGCATCTTGGTTATGCGCGTTGGAGGAATTCTGAAGAATTCAGGACATTAGAGTTATTGAGATGTGTTGTCGTCGGATCCGAGTGGATCATATGCGTATGGATGGGCTGTTCTGTTCCCTTCGTTGGATCCGTGTAGATACTGCCCCGGCGTTAGAAAGGCTGTCCCGTGCAGGGGCTCCCATCAGTAGGCACCTCCTGATTTGGGACGGACTGTGCTGAACGTGGGGGCGGCCAAACGGCCTACGGAGTGGGGAAAGACTATCGGTGGACCAAGGGCGACTAACAGCCTAGTCAGTCCCAATATCCCATGTCACCATATTGAGGGGTGAGGGTGAGGGTGTGGTGGGCCGGCGATGTGGCGACCCACTGGATTGTGTAAGGATGATTATCTGCCTACTAAGTCCCAATATCCTTTGTCACCTATTGAGGGGTGAGGGTGAGGTGGTGTGGTGGTTCGATGTAACGAACCCCCGGATTTGTGTTGTTTATGCCACTTTGAGGCTTTTGTTGATTAATTGTGGTTAATATGAACTGTGATGCATGGGTTGTGCTATTCACTGAGCGTGTGGCTCACCCCTCGCATAATATTTTTCTCCAGTGATTACCGAGGTGGACTTGAAGGAGGAGCTTCCCGAGCGACTGCACCAGTAGCGGAGTAGCGCCACGTCCCTCGAGTTTTTGAGGCCATCAGCATCCTTTTTTATTGTATGTATATATTTCCGTGCTTGGGCACCTAGTTTGGATTGTATTTGGATATATGTGTGTATATTGGCTCTCACAGGACATATGATTATGTATCGAGTCTGCAATGTGTTGTTGATTTACAGATTCAGTCTTTTTAGCTTCCGCTATCTGTGTATACATCATGTCAGCCTCTTTGTGGTCTGTGTTGTCTTTTTGGCTGTTGTTTATGGTATGTTATTGATCTCCTGTATTGACTGCTGATATCATTTATACGCTTGCCGCATCCCGGGGACGGCCGCCCTGGGGCGTGACAACAATACATGTATATAAGCCTAGCATGCAAGATACCTACATATTATAGCTTAAGGCATGGCTATACTACTTATCTACACAAGTAGTATAGCTAGGGCGCCCCATCGATGCACGACGCGCGGCTACGCGCGTTGAGCGCATCCCGAGTGGGGGGGGGGGATTGGATCGAACCACTCACCATACAACCCGCGACCTCGCGCATCCCATCCGACGAGATCTGCAAGGTAGGGGCATCCAATTTGGTGAGTAACATCATAATTTAACACTTAGAAATCATTAGAAATACCAAGGACTTAGACATGCACGCATACGGGCTCGCACGCATGCGAGCACACGCGTACGCACACATGCACGGGTCCCCCAACACCTACCCGAGACCTTGGGCAGCCCCACGCACGCCCCAGCACGCGCACGCACGCGCGCGCGCGCATTGTTGCCCAGCCGCGCCCCCCGGCACATGCCCAGGCGCACTTCTCCGCGCGCGCGCACGCTCGCGCGCGTCTGCGCGACCACCTGCGCCTGCCAGCGCCCTTCTGCGCGTTCGCCTGTGCGCGCACGCCCGCAGATAGCTCCCAGCACGTGCCCAGCCAATCTTAACCCCTTTTTAACCCTCCCCAACCCCTCACACACACTCTAACCCATCTACCTAGCATGCATGACCTCCCCAACCATCCCAACAGCCCTAAAAATCAAAAAGAAGGGGAAGAGGACTTACCAAAAGAGGGAAAGGGAAAGGGGGAGATGCGGGGCTCTCGACGCGCCCACGGCCACCTCAACCACCACCACCACCACCTCTTCAGCCTCTCACCAGCCCTTCTTGGCTGCAAATCAGGGGGGGGGGAAGATATGAGAGGGTGCTTGAGAGAGAGGAGATCAACAACTACAACACATGCACAAACCTTCTCCTTCTCTTCTCTTTGAGGAAAAATCACAAACACATGGGGGTTGTGGGTGAAAGGGAGAAAGAAAGCCAAGATAAGGTAGACGTGGGGAGTGGGAGAGAGAGGGACAGAGATATTTTGGGCAAATAAATATCCAAAAGAGGGATACAAATGACCAATTCATCCCTTACTAGAAATTCTGTACATACTTCACTAGAACAGCCATAACTTCCTCAATATAGCTCCGAATTGCACAATTCAAAGTCCACTGGAAAGCCAAGAAGATTATCTACAACTTTTATGTTAATGCCAATTCAAAGTCCACTGGAAAGCCAAATGTTTATCTATAACTTCTGCGCGCGCGCGGGGCAGTGCGCCTGGCCGTGCATCTGGGTGCGGGGCTGGGGGCCAGTGCGCACGCGTGCGTGCGCGTTCTGGGGCATGCGGGGGGCTGCCCAGGGTCTCGGGTAGGTGCTGGGGCACCCGGGCAGGCGTGCGTACGCCCGTGCTCGCATGCGTGAGAGCCCGTATGCGTGCATGTCTAAGTCTTAGGTATTTCTAATGATTTCTAGGTGTAACTCACCAAATTTGATGCCCCTACCTTGCAGATCTCGTCGGATGGGATGCGCGAGGTCCCGGGTTGTATGGTGAGTGGTTTGATCCAATCCCCCCCCTCTCGGGATGCGCTCGACACGCGTAGACGCGCGTCGCACATCGATGTAAGCTATAATATGTAGATATCTTGCATACTAAGCTTATATACATGTTTTGTATCCATGTATGTACGATTGTGTTGCATGCGCCCCTCTAGTATGGGTATGTATTGCTGTAATGTGTATTGATGTATAGAATATGGTATGTCTTAGGTGGTATTGTAATACTGCTCCCACCATATTAATGGGAATATACAGTATGATTAAGTCTGGGTTAATAACGGGCACCTGCCTAATATTCCCTTGCGATAAGACTCGAGGGCGTGGTATAGCTGTTGCGCCCATGCTAATGGGGCAGAGCTACGACCAGCTGCATGAGATGATGATCTCTCTCGCCCTCTCCCTTTGAACGAACTGAGTAAGTAGATGCGATTTCCTACTCGACTCAGGTTCGTTTGGAATATTGGCATGCACCTGTTAGTGCGCGAGATCGCGCTTGACCCTTTCTTTTAAGTTGGCAATATCCAACGGATGTTAGAGCATATTTTGTATGTTTATGTGATTAATGACCATGTATGCATGTTGTATGATTTATTATGATGTAAATCGATGATTAGGGAGTATCCCTATGATTAATTGATATGTGATTGTGCATATGGTTCATGCACATAACTTAGATTTAATTCTCCTCTAAAATATATCTGCATGTTAGAAACTGATAGACCTAGCTGGAATAGGCGTGGGTATGACTCGCTGTCGGGTTGTACCTTATTAGTTAGAGCGCTAGCGATGTAATCGCCCCGTGCATCCGAGCAATGCACTCATTTGGAATTCAGGAGAATTCATTAGCTTATGGGATTATTTCTATGTGAGAGCAGAGGCAACCCCTTTGTGTCTGAGCGACGCAACGGTGTGGGAGTACAGTAGTATTCGATATCTCGATAGGTGATTATCGAGAGTGGTTGTTTTTCCATTGGGTTCGCTTTGCGAACATGGAATGTTTACTCCCAGTGTTGTCCGTGTTGAGGGGGCCCGGGTGGTAGCTGTCCTGATAGAGGGCTCCCATCCGTAGGTACCACCGATGCATTCGGGAGCGTACTGATCGTGGGAGTATACCAGGTAGAGGCTACCCGGGAGAGGGTTAACGAATGATATTGCGAGCGTGGGATCGTTCTCCCCTTCGTTGGATCCGATGTAGGGACTCCCCGGCGTTAAAGCTGTCCTGACAGAGGGCTCCCATCCATAGGTACCACCAACATGTTCGGAAGCATACTGATCGTGGGAGTATACCAGGTAGAGGCTACGTGGGGGAAAGGGCTACCGGTGGACCAAGGGTGTAGAGCAGTCTAAGTCTCTTCCAAAAGTCCTATGTCACCTCCGGGGGTGAGGGTGAGGATGAGGTGAAGACACATCGCCGCGTGACCCATTCGTTGTTCGTCCGTTCCCATAGTTGTTGGGTCCGGTTGTGTATCGATGTTGAAAGACATCGTTGGGCGGTTAACTCGATGTAGATGATCTAGTAGTGTTGTGTGGACCAGTAATCCCGGGTCTCCTTGACCAACGGTATGGTCTCTCCCTAAAAGTCCCAAGAGTCTCCCTCCGGGAGTGAGGGTGAGGGTGAGGTTGGTCGCGCTGCCGCGTGACCCTGTTATCCATGGGTTTCCACCCATGTTTTCCTTGAAAGGAAAGTGCTTATGTATTGAACTGTTGTATGGTGATTGGTTTCAGCCACTCACTGAGCATGTAGCTCACCCCTCGCATACTGTTTCTTTTCAGGGGCAGTGTTGGGCGTGGAGTTGGAGTTTCCCTGTGGCGTGGTCTTATGGGCATGGAGCGTTCTTCCGGCGGGTGGTGAGTGCGAGGCTGTCAACAGTCCTAGAGTCATTGTATGTATTGTAAATCGTGCATGTGGCACAGGTTGTATTTTCTTTGGTCTAGACTTGGCTCTCACAGGACAGTGATTGTGTATTCGAGTCTGTAATAATGTTTTTGATTTACAGACATTGTTTATATATTATGCTTCCGCTTTTCAGTCAGTTATCATTATCTTTGCCTTCGCCACCTTCTGTATTGTTGTTGGAGTCTTTATTGACCTCAAGTATTGATAACTGATATTTTATTATTGCCACGTCTCAGGGATGGCCGCCCTGTGTTATATATGTGTCACTTTTAACCTGCTGGTAACCCTTGGAGTGTTCTGGCGGTTTTTCATTTTTTTCGGTTTTCGATCGGAACCGCTTATTTTTGGACTGTTAGCTATCGTCCTGAGTTAGATAACTCCGATTGGAAATATAACTGCATATTTGGTGTCCTGGTGCCATTTTAAGCCTCTCACGAAAATTTCATTGAATTCCGGTAACGTTTCTGAAATTTCTCAGTTTCGGGGCGTATCTGGGTTTTTAAGTCACTTACTATATAAGGGGTGATCTAAAATTGGTTGACCACTATTCATCATCCCTACCAAGTGATTTCTCTCTCTCCCCTCTCTCCTTTTCTCACTTTTGAGCCCCCTAGACCCCTCAAACCTAAAAACCTAAAGCATAGGAAGTGTAGATCGGGTCCCGATCTACACCCCGGTGCTTTCAAATCCGGATTCCGGTGAGATTTGCCCCTCCGTCTCCCCTCTCTTCTCCTCTGTTTTGGGCTGTTTCGAAGGCCGAGTGAGATCCGGGCGTTGGAAGCCCTTGGGGAAAGGTTTCGGTGCGCGGAGAGCATCCGGACTTCCCTTCTTCCCCTCGGTAAGCCCTCTTTCCCCTCTTTTCTTGCATAGGTGCTTGTTAGGAGGTCGGATTTGAGGTTGGGAGGCGGTCGGCGGTGGTGGGTGGCTGTCGGAGGGCAGTGGTGGTGGTCGGAGGCCTTGGGGTGGCCGGTGGTAGGAGGTTGGGTGCTCGGGTAGGGGTGCTGGGCTGTCCGGGTAGGCTGGGAGGCTGTTCCGGGAGAGTAGGCAGCAGGCGCAGCAGGCTGGGGCACCAGGTGCCGGGCGCGCATGTGCGTGCGCGCAGGCGTGCGCGCGGCGTGCGCTCGGGTGGTGCTGCAGGCGTGCTGGGCGTGCTGTGCGCAGGCGTGCTAGGCGCGCTGGGAGGGGGCTAGCCGGGTAGGCTGGGAGCAGGCGCACCAGTTTGCCGGGCGCGCGAGGCGCGCGCGGGCGTGCGCTCGGGGGGTGCATGGGGAGGCATGCGGGTAGGCTGGCTGCGGGCTGTGCGAGCAGGGCAGGCCGGCTGGGCAGGCCATGCTCGGGCAGCTGGCAGGGGGTGCTCGGGCATCAGGCGGGCAGTGGCTGGGCGTGCAGGGCGAGCGGTGCTCGGGCCACTCGGTGACGCGCGCAGGTAGACAGCGCGGGCAGCAGCGCGCGCAGGCTGGCAGGCGAGCTGGGCGCGTGCTGCCAGGCGCGCTGGGTGCGTGCTGCGCGGGCGTGCGCGTGGGCGCTGGGTGAGGGTCCCGGGTGCTGGGCGCTGAGCGTCGGGTGCTAGGCCGCGGATACCGGGCGCTGGGCTGAGGCGCAGGCGTGCACGCGGTGCAGTGGTGCGAGCGGGTGGTGCGCGCGTGGTGCGCGTGGGTAGAGGCTGGTAGGTGCGCGCGGATAGGGGGCTGGAGGTGCGCGCGGGGTGCGCGCGGGCGAGGCGCTGCGCGGGAGTGCGGGGTGCTCGCGGGCCAGCGCGAGGCGTGCGAGGTGCGCGCGGGCTGCTGCGCTGGGGCGCAGTGGGCACGCAGTGCACCCGGGAGGCTAGGCGGCGGGCAGGGCCCCGGCGGTGCGCTTGGGTGCGCAGGCGGTGGCGCGGCGGCGCATCCGGGGGCGAGTGGCCGTGCGGGTGGTTGCCGGGGGCGCGGGAGTGTGTCGGGGTGCTCGGGTTAGCGTGCGTGCAGGTCGTATGCACGTTTGCCCGAGTGTTGGGTTTTTGTTTGTGGGTTTTGTGTATTTTTGATGTCTTTGGTAGTGGTTGTGGATTTTAACTCACCGTATAAATGTCTGCTTTGCGGATCTTGACGGGCGGTCGCGCGACGACCCGATCTTCGGTGAGTGGGACAATCCAACCCAGTAGAGAGGCGTTATACGCATTTGTGCGTATAGCGACCTCTCCTGGGGCGCCATGGATGTATATTAACCTGCAATAATATGTAATCTATGCTTTAATGATTTAAATGTAGAATGCATGCTACCCTAGTCTTTGTATGTTAGGGACTTGCACCCATAGGTTAGGTGTAAGAGCCATGCACCATGCCCCCTGTTTTCATGATAGGAAACCTCGGCCTATGCATGCGTCCTACTAGTTTATTTATTAAATTAAATGCTAGTGTATGTTAATTCGATTAGATAATATTATAGGGAGGAGCCTTGTGAGGTCAACATTGAGACCCGTGTTAGGGTACTCCGTGTTCCTTGTTTGGTTGTCGCGATGTCCTGTATCGGGACCTCATGCTGCCCTCCCAAGGTTTCTAGTCCCAGTAATATTATAAGTAATGTTATATAACTGGTATGATTATTAGCAATTCTAGTGAATATTATAGGGGAGGGGCCTTGCGAGGACAGCGGTGAGACCCAGGTTAGGGTACTCCGTGTTCCTTGTTTGGTTGTCGGGGTGTCCTATATCGGGAACTCACGCTGCCCTCCCGAGCTTCTTTCCCCCAATGATATTCCACCCTTGCTTTTATTATACATGTTCCCCGCATCTTGGTTATGCGCCCTGGAGGAACTCTGAAGAGTTCATGACATTTGAGTTGTAGAGATGTGTTGTCGGCGGATCCGAGTGGATCATATGCGTATGGATAGGCTGTTCTGTTTCCCTTCGTTGGATCCGTGTAGAGACTGCCCCAGCGTGATAAGGTCGTCCCTTTCGAGGGCTCCCATCAGTAGGCGCCTCCCGATATTTGTGACGGACTGTGCTGAAGTTATGGGTGAAGGCCAGCGGCCTACGGAGTGGAGGAGAGACTATCGGTGGACCAAGGGTGACCAACAGCCTAGTCAGTCCCAAAATCCTATGTCACCCGTGGTAGGGTGAGGGTGAGGGAGAGGGTGAAGTGGGTTGGCAATGAGCGACCCATTGGATTGTGGTTGGATGATTATCAGTCCCAATAGCCTATGTCACCCATTGATGGGTGAGGGTGAGGGTGTGGTGGTTCGGCGATGTATGAACCACTGGATCATGTTGTTGTGCCACTTAGAGGCTGGTTAAATAATTGAATTGTGGTCAATATTGTCTGTGATGCATGGGTTGTGCTATTCACTGAGCGTGTGGCTCACCCCTCGCATATTTTTCCCCAGTGGTCACTGAGCCTGAGCTGGAGCCGGAGCAGCAGGTGGAGATTTCCGAGGGATTCCTTCAGTAGTGGAGCAGCGCTACGTCCTGCGAGTGCCAGAGGTTATCAGCATCCCTTCTTGACTGTATGTATTTTATTTCCGTGCTTGGCACGCGTTTGTATATATTCAGTTGTATTGGGGTATATTGGCTCTCACAGGACAGATGATTGAGTATCGAGTCTGTAGTATGTTTATTTACAGATTCAGTCTTTTGCTTCCGCATTTGGTGTATATATCATGTCAGCCCCTTTGTTGTCTGTGTGTCATTCTGGTTGTTTGTGTATGATATATTATTGACCTCCTGTGTAGATTCTGATATTATATATACACTTGCCGCGTCCCGGGGACGGCCACACCCTGGGGCGTGACAAATAATCGCTCCAGCTATTCCGAAATTAGAGCTAAACATAGGACAGGGCTGCTGCCAGAATTTTTTCATCCCCGGGGGGTATACTTGGAAAATATCCATAACTTTTACTACATGAATCCAGTTGATCTAATTCCACTTTTGTATGAAAGCTAACTCAAAACTGAGCATCTCATAATAAAATCATATTTAAAACTCTTCATCTTGGATTTTAACAAAATTAAATCCAAATACCAATTCAGAAATACATAACTTCTAGGAGAAAAATTATGTAGCCAAATTTTTAATCAGAGCGCTCCGACTGACACAGGCATCACATTCTTCCCCCCTTAGAAAATTTAGTCCTCGAAATTTAAGGAAACCCAAAGGGAAGACCGAATATAGCAAGTATCTCGCATAGACCTTTTGCTCCCAAGTGGTCTTTGCACCGGACTGGCGCTACCAACACACTATAATCAAAGGAACGGTCTTAGCGTTGAGCCTCTTCTCATGTTGGTCCTTGACCTCGATCCACTGCTCCACGAACGACAAATCCAACTCGAGGATGAGACGGTCGAACAGAATGACATGAGCAGGATCGTGGACGTAACGCCTCGGCCATGAGACAAGGATGACGTCGTGGGCATGAGCCAGCTGTGGGAGAAAGGCTACATGACAAGCCACCTCCCCAATCCACTCAATGACGAGAAACGGTCTCATTAAAGAGCCAACTCAGCTTGCCCCGAACGTCGAAACAGAGGGTGCCCTTAAACCAGGACACCTTCTCGAAAATATGATCGCCAAACCCAAAGGTAAGCATCCTGGCGACGATGACCTACATAGCCCTTTTTGTCAGTTCTGGGAGGTGCGGATGCACACATAAACCAATCCTGGCCACTGCAAGGTCAAATAAATAATTTGTGGCCCCTCCAACTGGCGCTCCTCAACCGTCCCAACACAAGAGAGGTATAAAACTGCGCCTGTAGAGTGCCTTTCACACTACCCTCAGGATGCTCGAATGGCAGTCATCTTGTAGGCATACCCCAACAAATGGGTGGTGCCTCACCCAACTGCCCTCATCATCGAGCATGCAGGCACTTAGCATGTCCTCCAAGGTCTGAATCGTCCTCTTTGTCTGGCTGTCCATCGGCGATGAAACGCTATACTTAAATGGAGGCTCGCGCCAAAGTCTGCCAAGGCTGCGCACAACCTCAAAGTAACCCTCGCATCTCAACCAAAAATAGCGCCGACCGGAGTGCCATGAAGACGAACAATCGCGAAGGTGAAAACCCACGTCAAGGCATCCAGAGACTCAATCAGTCGGATTAGGGAGGGAAGCGCGGACTTAGTCAGTCGGTCATTGATCACCTAGACGGCGTCGTGACCCGAGCGTGACATTAGCGAGTCCACAACAATCCCTGATAACACACTCCCACGTTCGCTGAGGAATCTCCATGGACTAATGCTTTCCAACGCGATGATGATTCTTGAACTTTGCTTGGGGGCATGCCAACCTGGGGAAACAAGGTCACCCACATCACCTTTTCATCGCACTACTAGCAATCTCAATGAAGACTACCTCAAAGTAGTCCACGGAAGCCCAATAAAACTTTTGAGATCCACGAAGGCATCCGGCGCATTCGTCAACCCCGACGACAGTACTTAAAACTCGTAGTGCCTGAAACGGTCACGAAAGGCCATCTACAGGATGTCCAACTCCCGGATCTCCAACTTGTGGTACCCTTGTGCGAAGATCGATCTAAGAGAAGACACTGGCTCCCAGAGCTGGTCAAACAGATCATCAATTTTCAGCAAGGGTAATTGATCTTCAACCTCCACGGGGAGATCAAAACAACACCACGAAAAATTAAGTCCAGATTCTGCTCCTCGAGCATGGATGACGCTCATGACGACACTTACTCGCTTGGTAAGCCACTCAACCGCACTTAATCCACAAGACACGCAATAAGGGGTCGTCGAACCTCGACAATGCCTATGCGACGTCATCTATCTGATAGGGCGATTGAGTCCCATCACGAATGCTAGCATCGCGTCTCCTTATTTACGACCCATGTGGGGCAAAACGCGACAGTATCCACAACTGTGCTTCACATGCCGCCAGAGATAGGTCGCTCATCTATAACCATTGAAACTCCAGCATCCTACACTCCATGGGCAGATTGATCACGGGGAGTCCACGCTCTCGACATCATCTAGTAGCACCCTCCCGGTGTGGCCTCTACCTGGTAGCCTCCCAAGCCTACTATCTCTGCCATATGGGCGCACCAACAAGCATAGTATCTGGGAGCACCTCACAGGGCTCTGGCCTCAACCGGGCAGCTACAACGCACAATGATATATCGAAGCGACTCCAGATGCCACTATGGAACCCAGTCCACAAGCAATCGCCCACCAAGCTGCAATAGGATGCACCCAATCCCGATCATACGCATCACCACTCGCTACAGCACCTTCCAAGTGAGAGGAAAAATCCATCATCTTATAGATGCTTCAAAGGTATTCCTTGACTGGGAAAAGAACCTTGGCAGGGCACCATGAGGTCCCGATATAGGATATCCCGACAACCAAATAAGGAACACGGAGTACCCTAGCCCGGGTCTCAACGCTGACCCTGCAAGGCCCCTTAATCCTGAGTAGGAAGGCTAGAAGAAGACATCACCCCTTAATGAGCAATACGCCACATCCTCAACACTTGAAACTGGCGCCACACGCGAACTCCATGGTTACCAGCGATACCGATGCACGGGAAAGAAGCTCCATTATCGAGACGCAATCCATACCTTAGAAATTGCAACCAATTCATCACTATCATACTACTGGGCTGGAATCTCCTACCCAAGCCTTAATCCCACCACAAGGGATCCAACAACTGACCCTAACCAGTCGACCCAGTCGACAACTTAAGGGTGGGTCCAGGGGGGTCACGTCCACGTCAACGGATGCAAGGAGGCATGTCAGCGACCAAAGATAACTTCTAAAACAAGAGTACTCGGATAACAATCCTACGACTCATCATCTATACGACTAGACTTAGGCTCTGATAGGACCAGGCTCTGATACCAACTTTTGTCACGCCCCAGGGCGGCCGTCCCCAAGACGTGGCAATAATAAAATATCAGCTATCAATACCTGAGGTCAATAAAGACTCCAACAACAACACACAAGGTGGCAAAGCAAGGATAATGATAACTGATTGAAAAGCGGAAGCATAATATATAAACAATGTCTGTAACCCAAAAACATTATTACAGACTCGAATACACAATCACTGTCCTGTGAGAGCCAAGTCTAGACCAAAGAAAATACAACCTGTGCCACATGCACGATTTACAATACATACAATGACTCTAGGACTGCTGACAGCCTCGCACTCGCCACCCGCCAGAAGAACGCTCAACGCCCATAAGACCACGCCACTGGAAAGCTCCAGCTCCACGCCCAACACTGCCCCTGAAAAGAAACAGTATGCGAGGGGTGAGCTACAAGCTCAGTGAGTGGCTGGAAACCAATCACCATACAGCAGTTCAATACATAAGCACTTTCCTTTCAAGGAAAACATGGGTGGAAACCCATGGATAACAGGGTCACGCGGCAGCGCGACCAACCTCACCCTCACTCCCGGAGGGAGACTCTTGGGACTTTTGGGGAGAGACCATACCGTTGGTCGAGGAGACCTGGGATTACTGGTCCACACAACACTATTGGTTCATCTCCATCGAGGTAACTATCCAACGATGTCTTTGAACATCGATACGAGACAGGACCCAACAACTACGGGAACAGACGAACAACGAATGGGTCACGCGGCGATGTGTCTTCACCTCATCCTCACCCTCACCCAATTAGAGGTGACATAGGACTTTTGGAAGAGACTTAGACTGCTCTACACCCTTGGTCCACCGGTAGCCCTTTCCCCTGCATAGCCTCTACCTGGGACACTCCCACGACCAGTACGCTTCCGAACGCATCGATGGTACCTACGGATGGGAGCCCTCTATCAGGACAGCTTTCCCAACGCCGGGGAGTCCCTACATCAGATCCATTGAAGGGGAGAACGATTCCACGCTCGCAATATCATTTGTTAGCCCTCTCCCGGGTATCCTCTACCTGCTATACTCCCACGATCAGTACGCTCCCGAATGCATCGGTGGTACCTACGGATGGGAGCCCTCTGTCAGGACAGCTACAACCCGGGCCTCTTCATCACGGACGACATTGGGAGTAGATATTCCATGTTCGCAAAGCGAACCCAATGGAAAAACAACTACTCTCGATAATCACTTATCGATATATCGAATACTACTGTACTCCCACACCGTTGCGTCGCTCAGACACAAAGGGGGGTTGCCTCTACTCTCAAATAGAAAGAATACCCTAAGCTAATGAATTCTCCTGAATTCCAAATGAGCGCATCACTCGGATGCACGGGGCGATTACATCGCTAGCGCTCTAACTGATAAGGTACAACCCGACAGCGGGTCATACCCACGCCTATTTCAGATAGGCCTATCAGTTTCTAACATGCGCATATAAATATATCCAGCTATGTGCATGAACCATATGCACAATCATCTAATAATTATAGGGACAATCCCTAACATGGATTTACATCATAATAAATCATACAACATGCATACATGGTCATTAATCACAAGGCCTAACTTAAGCATGCGTTGGATATTGCCAACTTAAAAGAAAGGGTCAAGCGCGATCTCGCGCACTAACAGGTGCATGCCAATATTCCAAACGAACCTGAGTAGAGTAGGAAATCGCATCTACTTACTCAGTTCATTCAGAGGGAGAGGGCGAGAGAGATCATCATCTCATGAAGCTGGTCATAGCTTTGCCCCATTAGCATCGGCGCAACAGCTATACTACGCCCTCGAGTCTTATCGCAAGGGAATATTAGGCAGGTGCCCGTTATTAACCCAGACTTAATCATACTGTATATTCCCATTAATATGGTGGGAGTAGTATTACAATACTACCTAAGACATGTCATATTCTATACATCCATACACATTTACAACATACATGCCCATACTAGAGGGCGCATGCAACACAATCATTCATACATGGATACAATACATGTATATATGCCTAGCATTCAAGATACCTATATATTATAGCTTAAGCATGGCCATACTACTTATCTACACAAGTAGTATAGCTAGGGGGCCCCATCGATGCGCGACGCGCGACTACACGCGTCGAGCGCATCCCGAGAGGGGGGGGGGATTGGATCGAACCACTCACCATACAACCCGGGACCTCGCGCATCCCATCCGACGAGATCTGCAAGGTAGGGGCATCAAATTTGGTGAGTAACATCATAATTTAACACTTAGAAATCATTAGAAATACCAAAGACTTAGACATGCACGCATACGGGCTCGCACGCATGCAAGCACGCGCGTACGCACGCATGCCCGGGTGCCCCAGCACCTACCCGAGACCCTGGGCAGCCCCACGCATGCCCCAGCACGCGCACGCATGCGCGCGGGCGCATTGGCGCCCAGCCGCGCGCCCAGACACACGCCCAGGCGCACTGCCCCGCGCCCACACACACTCGCGCGCACGCGCCCACCTGCTCCCAGACAACCCCCAGCGCGCGCCCAGCCAATCTTAACCCCTTTTTAACCCTCCCCAACCCCTCACACACACTCTAACCCATCTACCTAGCATGCATGACCTCCCCAACCATCCCAACAGCCCTAAAAATCAAAAAGAAGGGGAAGAGGACTTACCAAAAGAGGGAAAGGGAAAGGGGGAGATGCGGGGCTCTCGACGCGCCCACGGCCACCTCAACCACCACCACCTCTTCAGCCTCTCACCAGCCCTTCTTGGCTGCAAATCAGGGGGGGGGGGAAGATATGAGAGGGTGCTTGAGAGAGAGGAGATCAACAACTACAACACATGCACAAACCTTTCTCTTCCTCCTTCACCTTCTCCTTCTCTTCTCTTTGAGGAAATATCACAAACACATTGGGGGTGTGTGTGATAGGGCGAAAGAAAGCCAAGATTAAGGTAGACGTGGGGAGTGGGAGAGAGAGGGAGAGAGATATTTTTGGGCAAATAAATATCCAAAAGAGGGATACAAATGGCCAATTCGTCCTTGACTAGAAATTCTGTACATGCTTCACTAGAACAGCCATAACTTCCTCAATATAGCTCCGAATTGCACAATTCAAAGTCCACTGGAAAGCCAAGAAGATTATCTACAACTTTCATGCTTATGCCAAGATCAAATAATCCCTCTAGCTATTCCTAAATTAGAGCTAAACATAGAACAGGGCTGCTGCCAGAAATTTCTCATCCCCGGGGTATACTTGGAAAAATACTCATAACTTTTACTACATGAATCTAGTTGACATAATTCCACTTTTGTATGAAAGCTAACTCAAAACTGAGCATCTCATAATAAAATCATATTTAAACCTCTTCATCTTGGATTTTAACAAAATTAAATCCAAATACCAATTCGGAAATGCATAATTTCTAGGAGAAAACTATGTAGCCAAATTTTCAATCAGAGCGCTCCGACTGACACAGTCATAACAATGCATGACCCAGCACGCGCATGCACGCGCGCGCGCGCACTGGCTCCCAGCCGCGCGCCCAGGCGCGCTGCCCCGCCCGCACGCACGTCCTGCGCGCACCCCGCTCGCTGCCAGCGTTCACGCGCACCCGCGCGTACCCGCTCACCCGCGCGCACGCGCCTGCGCGCCCGCCTACGCCTGTCAGGGCCCCTCTGCGCACGCGCCCGCGCGCGCACGCTCGCGGACAGACCCCTACGCGCGCCCAGCACTCCCCAACCCTCTTTTAACCCCTTTTAACCCCTCCCTCACACTTCTCACTCACCCTAAACCAATTTCCTAACATGCATGACTTCCCCACAACCCCCTAAGCCATGAAAAACCAAGAAAAGAAGGGGAAGAGCTCACCTTGGGAGGGGGAATGAAAGGGGGAGATTCGGGGGCCCTCGATGCACCCGCGACCACCTCAACCACCACCACCACTACCACCACCTCCACAGCCCTCCTCAGCCTCCTTTGGCTGCAAAACAGGGGGGAAAGGTCATGAAAAGGGAGCTAGAGAGAGGAGGATCAACAACAACAACAACACTTACACAAACTTGCTCTTCCTCCTTCACCTTCTCCTTCTCTTCTCTTTGAGGTTTTAATACAAACACATGGGGGGTTGAAAGAGAGGAAGAGAGACCCCCAAAAAAAATCCACGTGAGAGTGAGAGGGGAAGAGAGAGAGAGAGAGAGATATTTTCCACTTGGGGGGGGGGGGGGGGTGAGAACAAGATTGGGTGAGGGGGGTAAACCTAAGCCTATTCTCACCCTCTAACAACCAAATAACCAAGTGGTTGCTTCACCACTAAGCAAAAAGGGGGTAAGGTTACCCAAGGTCACCCCATTCACCAAAATATCTCACACTATTTGACTAATCAAACCAGGAACTCTTGAAAACCCGGATACGATTCGGAACTGCATATTTTTCCAAACGTTACCGGAATTCGATGAAATTTTTATGGGTAGTACTAAACGGTACCAGGACCCATAATATGCAGTCAGATTTCCAATCAGAGTACTCTAACTCCTGCAGGTGGCTAAAAGGTAAAATTTTAGCGGCTCCGATCAAAAAATTAAAAAGCCATGAATGACCCAGAAGCGACAAAGGCTTAACCGAAATGGCTTCAAATGACACAGGCATAACACTCATCATCTATGGGGGGAGGGAGACCTAATCTAAGGCCTAAGATCAAAAGAAAATCAGATTGGGTTATTTTCAAAACAGAAATTTGAAAATGTATTAGAGTTGGTAGTTCAAATCTTTCTAATAAATAGGTATATATGTGAGAGTGAAAATTAAAATCATTTAAATCCACAAGAAGTTTTCCAAGCACTGAGTTCCTAATTAAGTCTTGATGATGAGGGGAGAGTGCACTGAACCATTTTGTGGTCACATGTGAACCACCTTTACACATTGCCTTTCCAATTTTCTTCGTCTTCTTTGATAGTGAGGCGTTTGACTTCTTAGAGTTCTTCACGTTCTTCTTCATCAGTTTCATATGTACATACAAACATATGCTAATGTCTAAAATGACAAAAATGACTAGAAAACCAGCTGGTCAAGATAGTTCAAAAAAAATATCATCTCATTGTCCTGTTACTTTTTTTTTATCAGAGAAGTGAATGATTTAGATTTTCTTTTTGTCAATGTGGGTTGGGGTTTGGTATCAAATTTGCCAAATTATGTGTTGTTTTTGAAATCCTAAATGACAAGAGTGATTTTAAACTTCATATATGGTTTCTTCTTCTTCTATTGGTTTCTTTAATTTCATAAGAATCTCAATTGGATCAATGAAAGAATGGTTCTTCTGTTATGCATTGAACATGAAAAAAAGGACGATATGATCAATTAATATAATGTTGGTGATGATGAACATTTGGCTACATATAGACAGTAATGCTTTTGTTATTTGTAACACGAACAAATTAGCCTGAATTTTGGTTCTCAAATGGTTGTCATTTGTCACAATATGCAATTGGATCTAATTTTTATGATGATGAGATGCAGACCCATACATTATTGATTTTAAAAAAAGTGGCTTTGATAAGTTGTATATTCGCCAAGGCCTATAAAGTGTGTGTGCTAAGCTGAACCAATGTGAAGATCATTAAGACTTGTGTATTTGTTTTTATTTCATTATGTTTGTCCATGAAGGTCTAGTAAGAGCTTACTTGAAATGGAAGTAGAGATTTAAAACAAACAGTCAATAGGATATTTTACATCCACTGCTACACTTGTTTCTATCACAATTCACAAAAATAATAAATCAAAGATATAAAAATTACCACATTGGTAGTTTATAAGAATGACTTATTCATTCCCATGGTTTGTTTCATCACCATAATATGATACTGAACACTGAAGAATATGAAGCACCTTTAATTGGATAACAGATCAAACAATAACAAAATAATCAACAGAGAGGAATGGAACAAGAAAATTGATATAGGCATACCTCAATCAGAATATCATCTAAACAAGTTAAAGGAAGATCGATTTTGATAATTTGACTATATATACAGAGTCTGCTTTCAAATGAGTATAGGACATAACAAATGCTTGGTCAACTAAAGAAGACCAACTACTTTAATGATATCAGCATTATTGTCACGCCCCAGGGCGGCCGTCCCCGAGACGTGGCAGGTATATATAATATCAGCAGTCTATACAGGAGATCAATAACATACTCTAAACAACATCAAAAATGACATCACAGACAATAAGGTAGCTGACATAATATATACAAATAGCGGAAGCTCAAACGACTGAGTCTGTAATTCAAAGACATATTACAGACCCGATACATAATCAACTGTCCTGTGAGAGCCAATATATATACAATGATATCCAAATACAAGTATGTGCCCAAGCACGGATAACAATACATACAATCAAAAAGGGATGCTGATGGTCTCTCACTCGCAGAACGTGACGCTGCTCCGCTACTGCTGTGGTACCTCAGGGAGCTCCTCCTTCAGATCCAACTCAGATATAACTGGAAGGAAAAGAATATACAAGGGGTGAGCCACACGCTCAGTGAATAGCACAACCCATGCATCACAATTCATATTAACCTTAAATGATTTATAGTCCCTAACACGGGAACAACTACACATTCTAGTGGGTCGTTTCATCACCAACCCACCTCCCCCCCCCCTCACCCTCACCCTTTACTGGGGGTGACATGGGCCTCTTGGGGCATACTAGACCGCTCTCCACCCCTGGTTCACCCGGTAGTTTCTCCCACCCTCGTAGCCTCCACCTAGTACACTCCCACTATCAGTATTGTCCGACACATTGGAGGTACCTACGGACGGGAGCCCTATGTCAAGTCAGCCAACGCCGGGGAGTTCCTACATCGGATCCAACCAAAAGGAGAAGACAGCCTACTCACACGGATACGATCCTCTTGGATCCGTCGACACCGATTGTAACTCTACTAATGTCATGAATTCTCAAGAATTCCTCCAGGGCGCATAACTAAGATGCGGGGAAACATATATTATAACAACGAGGTTATAATATTCTCTAAGGCATGCTTGTAACTATATGCTCTCATTTTTATTTAATTAGATTAAACTAGATGGGAAACATACATAGTTCGGGGCATGGTGTCTAGGCATGCATAGGCCTCTATACGTGATGTATGGGTGCATATCCCTAGCATACAAGTCTAAGGTGGCATGGATACATCATATTGATCATGCATGCATAGCTTTATATTTATTACAAGCTAATATACAATTATGGTGCCCCAGGGGAGGGCAATGCACACCTACGTGCATCGAACGCCTCCCTACTGGGTTGGATTGTCCCACTCACCGAAACCCGGGTCGTTGCTTGACCGTCTGTCAAGATTTGTAAGACATTGGCATTCAATATGGTGAGTAAACTACACAAATACATAAGAAATTTACTAGAAATACCCAATACTTGGACAAGCATGCATACGGGCCCGCACGCACGCGAGCACGCGCGTACGCACGCGAGTCCGAGTGCCCCGACACCCTCCCGAACCCACGGGCAGCCATACGCACGGCCACCCGCACGCGCACGCACTGGCCCCTCCGCCTCGGGCGCACTGCCGCGCCCCAGCCCACTCGCCCAGACGCGCTGCTGCGCCCCTACTCGCGCGCACAGACACGCTGCCACGCGCGCGCGCACGCTTGCGCGCACCGCTCGTCCAGCCCTGCGCGTATTGCGCCCCTACGCAGCACTCCGCACGCACGCCCGTGCGACTGCTCGTACGCGCGCGCACCCGCCAGCGCGCCCGTCTGCGCGCGCCAGCGCCCGACTGCGCGCGCGGATGACTCCACACGCGCGCCCGAGCCCCTTCCACCCTCTTCTCAGCCCTCCCACACCCCCCTAACACCCATGCAAGCATGCACACCCAATCACACACCCTAAACAAGCATCTAAACTAGCTAGGGGAGGAGGAAAACTTACCCAAAGAGAGGAAGAACAAAGGGAGGAACTCGGGTGCCCTTTGCGCACCGAATCGCCACCACCAAGACCACCACCACCAAGCCCACTCTCAGCCCTAAAATGGCTGAAAACAGGGGAGAAGAAAAGCCATGAGAGGGAGGTCAACAAAGGGGAAATCCAAAATAAAAACCATGGAAAGATAGATCACAAGCTTACCTATCTTTTCCCCTTCAATAGCTTTCTATTTTTTCTTCACCTACTAGCTCTAATGGGGGAAATAAGAAGAGGGAGAGGTGGATCTTTTTGTGTGTGAGAGATAAAGAAGAGAAGAGAAGAGAAGAGAAGGGAAGAAGAAGTGGGCGCCCACTTTAGGGCACACACTCACACACACACACACTCACACACACACACACACAGACACACTTTTGGTGTTTGACTTTAGGTCAACCCAACCACACAAACAAACAAAACCAATTGACCAAGTCAATGGTCAAACTTGACTTGGTCAAAGTCCTCTTTGACTTGGTCAAGTCCCCCTTTGACATTCCCACTTGGTCAAAACCCGGATACGATTCAAAACTGCAAAATTCTGAACGTTATCGGAATTCGATGAAATTTTTGTGAGTGGCTTGAAATGGCACCAGGACACATAATGTGCAGTTAGATTTTCAATCGGAGATCTCAAGCTCATGATGATAGCTAAAAGTCTAAAATTTTAGCGGTTCCGATCGAAAAACGAAAAAGTTGAAAAACTGCAAGAAATGTCCCATAGGTGATCAGAAGGCTAAAAGTGACACATATATAACAATTACCCCATATGCCGAGTAGTCCTTGTGGACACTATATTCAAATGACCATAGAGGACTGCTTGGATTTAGATAGGTTCAACCCAGAGTGGAATGCCTTTGCCTGTAATGAAAGTAACTTCTAGTATGCTGGATCAACTAAAGGGTTGCAAAATCAAATTCTGAACTAACATAAGGAATATTTGTTTGCCAATTATTTTTATCACTTATTTTTCTTCTTAATTAGATAAAAGCTAAGTTCAGATTGTTCAAGTAGCATATCAGCACCTGAAGATGCTTTTGTTGCCTGAATAAGATCAATATTAACTAAATTTTTTTCATTATTCCAGGTATTGGTTTTAGTAAATATATGAGTATTGTTCCATCTCATTGGGTATTCTAGTGCCACCTCTAAATAATAAAAATTGTAGCATTGGATATTTTATTTGGAATTGCAAGTCGGTTTATATTTGGACTACTTTTAATTTAATTTAAGCTTAGATCCTAGAAGAGGAAGCTTCTAATACACAAATAAAGGATTTCCCTTTTGATTTTTTTCCACTTGGAGTAATCCTAGACCTCAATCAACTAGAAGCTTTTACAGGTTGGGATTCCATGCTTGATTGGCAGGTAGTAAAAGTAACTGAGTTTTAACAATAAAAAAAACAAAGCTTGCAAAGGTGTTGGTAGACTATGATTTATGTGGACTCAAGGGGAAAGTTTGTCAATGTCTCAAATTACAATTGGACTAGCATATAATTCACATTTAATGGATATGGAACATAAACATCTTCTCACTAAATGTTTAGGTGCAGAAGAAATAAAAAGATTTTGAACTGCACAACCTAAAAATCGAACAACACAACATATATTCCAAAGTACATGTCCCATTAATTTTTCAAAATCACATAATCTATTAATGGAACTACACAAAATTAGAATCAAATTGCATGACTTATGAATCAAATTGCACAACATTGATCACCTTATTTTGTGTCAATTCACTTGATTTCTTAGACTTCATCACCTTCTTCTTCACCATTTTTTCTGCACATACAAACATGTGTTAATGTCTCAAAAATTTAAAAATTGCATTTCATTTATACTTGTGCTCATTCACTGATTAAATTAAAATTCCCAGAGACATGAATAAGCGACTACACTACTCATGAAATGAACCGAAGCACTTGTTAATCAAACTGGAGCACTTGTTATAATTGAACTAAAGTATTTGTTGATTGAACTGGACTTTTTGAAATAATGAAAATACAGTACTACATCAAAATGAACCAAGTGATGAATCAAACTACACTACTCATGAAACGAACTAAACCACTTGTTAATCAAACTAGAGCACTTCTTAATTGAACTAGACTATTTGAAATAATGTACAATAATATATTAAAGAAAATCACTTTCCTTATATTAAACAAAATACAACCCATTAAGTATCGCAGTACACCTATCATTTATGAGAAATCTAGTAATCTAAGGTTCCAAAAACTAATACCCATATTAAAGAAATTCATTTTGAAATATGTTGATAAAAATGTCCATTTAAAATACATAGACAATAAAAAAATAGTCATCAAGATCGGAGACCCTTAATAACCAAGAAAATAACCTCCTTATCAATGAGAAATCCCATTTTATTTTCAGCCCTCATTTTCAACACATCATTACCTCTTCATCAATGAGAAATCCCATTTTATTTTCAACCCTAATTTCTTATTTTACTTTCAGCCCTAATTGCAGTCCAGCATCATTACCTCTTCATCAATGAGAAATCCCATTTTATTTTCAACCCTAATTAGTCCTACCATAGACCTACCAAAAAACAGAGATGAAGAGCTGTCGGCCTACTACAAAAACAGAGATGAGAGGACATGCAGGAGGAGGACGATCGGTGCGGTTGGTTAGTCGTCGTTGGAGATGATGATGTCTCTTAGTCCACGTTGGTGATGATGATGAAGAGGTGAAGAAGTGTTTTTGGTTGGGTCATATGAGAAGAGAGGGAGGGAGGGAAAGAGTATTTTGGGGGGAAACAAGAAAGGGGGAGAGGGTTTCACTGGGTTTAATTGGCGGTAATGTCCGTCAAAAAAGGTTTGTTCAATTTTTTTTTTTTTAAACGTTCATTTGTCAAGCAAGGGGTGGCTACTGACTGAACTGACGACCTTCAGTTTTGAGAGGATCCGAACCCCACAAACACCACTACATGAAGTGGTCCCCTCAAAAAAAAAAAATTGTCATCGGTGAAAGAAAGAAGATGAAAAAAAAAAGTTGTGGGGCCCACGGATTATAAAAAGGCTTCTATTAGAGTTTCTCTGATTGAACATGTGTGAATCAAATGAAAAACAAACACGGGGTCTATCACACAAATGAAATTTTTTTTCGGCCGTTGGATGTGTTGCTTATTATATGGCGTCCTCACAGTAAAAGAAAAGCACAATGATAGCATGAATAGGAGAGGAGATGATCTGGTCCCCCTCCGAATCTTCAAAATGAAGCCACCCATGGCTCTTTGATTGTAGATGTTCTTGAGCCTCTAAACATGGAGGCTCAAAAACTATCCGTTATAGCCATCTTAGAGGATGGTCGGAGGGTATTTTAACCCAACCGTGCTTCCTTTCGAGAAACTCAAAATATTTTGATAATTTGATTTTTTTTTTTTCAAAATTCAGGTACATGTGACCTCAGAGAATTAACACCTTCAGTCATCAATGATCCATTTTTTAAGTTTTATCATAAAAAGGTAGGAAACGAAGACGAGAAACATAATAATTAATAAATGATGATCACTCATTATTTCAATGTGATCCAAAAATTCAAGCGTCGATATGTTTATCACTTTACACAACTTTTGACATCATTCGTTTTTTTTTTTTCCCTCCAAAAAATGATGTGAAAGACACAAGAAATATATAATAAGTACCCAAGTTGCTTAATAACCCAATGATGTGGCTAGCACAATATATTGTTTATTTAGATTGTGGTTTAGTTACGGGGTTTGAATAATTCTACTAACCATAATTTTTTATATTGATCACAGTTTAAAACTGTGATTAAAGACTTTTGATCACGATTTTAAACTGTGATCTACGAAGGTGTGATTGTTTATATCATATGTTTCATCACATTTTTGAAGCGTGATCAAAAGTGATAAATGATCATGGTTTTAGAACAAACCGTGATCGTTGTATATGAAACAATGATGCTTATATTATAAAATGTGATATTTAATGTCCAAAATATCACAGTTTTGGTAAGAATTGTGATCTTTATATTATATAAGATCACATTTTAAAAATTATCTGTGATCTTCACATTATTTAAGATCACGCTTTATAATTAATCTGTGATATTAAAATTATAAAAAAATCACAATTCACTGAACCATTAAACAATTTCAAATATTGATTGTACATGCTCTTACAATTCAATTCACTCAACAAAACGAGCTGCTCATTAAAAATAACTTTCATTTTTCTCATGTGAATCAAACTTCGTACAACTGTTTCACACATATAATTGTTTTATATATAAGTCAAAGAAAACGTATACACGCAGTGGGGCTTCTAAACCTTCTCTCTTGACCACTTCTCTCTCTCTCTGCTTCTTCTCTTAAGCCAGTGTGAGTTCATGGTAATTCCAACCTTCATGTTGGGTTCTAAAATCCATAGACTTTAAATATCCAAGAATGGGATCAAGTGCTTATATGTAGGGCAGTTGCCTCATCACTAATCCACCCCCTAGTCTCGCTGAAGTGGGTGTCCTTGAACAAGTCCACTGGCCCTGTAGTTGTCCAAGCGACATTTATAACCAAATAAATTAACGTTAACTTGAGTACAATAACTTTAAAAAAATGTACATTTGACATAAAAAAATATTTTACTACTTCTTTCTGTTTCTGGTGCATCATGAAGGGCTTTGATCCTACCCGATGACCACAAAATTGCTTCTCTCGATTTGCCTTATTAGTCCTCGACCTTACCTGTATAAAATACATAAAAAAAGGCATATCAATCACCTATCTTCTCTTTTTTTTTTTTATTACCACACATTTAACATAGGGATAAATTGATAATTAAGAAAATATGTACAAAATCTACCAAATATCAATTCAAAGATAAAACTTAAGTGGTTTATATAACATGACTAAATTGCTAAGTATTTTGAAAAAAGTAGGTTGAGTAATCTAACTTAGGGATAAATTATTTAAGAAAATATGTACAGAATCCACCAAAGATTAGTTAAAGATAAAACTAAATTGGTTTATATAACAGCACTAACTTGTTAAGCTTTCAAATAAAAGTGGGTTAAGTTCAATGATATTACAATATGGTATACTTCAGCCAAATAATGATCTTAATCCACTGCCAAAGGGGTCCAAAGAGATTTAGATGGAATGATTGAGGCTGTGTAACCGGAAGTTATCATACGTGAACTGAAAGAAGAGTGTTGACATAAAGCAACAGTGCATAAGTGAATATAATAAATAACTAGGCGTCAGAAAATATTAGTTTTGGACTGGTAAATTCATGTTGGAGTCCAATATTCAATGATTCACTGATGTAAGCATTTTATCCCTCCACTTTCTGAAGAGGCGGTGATATCTCCTGCTCGTTCCTATCAGGAATAACATGTTGGTTCATCAAATACAAGTTAGATAATAAATTTCTTATAGTGCAAATATGAGTGATATAAAATATCTTACAGTGCAAAATGAATAGTATTTTATTCCCCTCTCAACACAGAAATGCAAACCCATTTTTATTCAATTAGAAATACCAAGGGTTTGTGTCACACTGTAATACAAAAATTAAACACAACTACCTGAGTATGTACAAATTAACCTCAAATTCTCAGTCAATGCATGAAGAGCGGCTTTTGAAGCAGAGTAAGCACCCGCCCAAGGATCAAGAGCTAAAGCAGCAATGTTGCCCACATTCACTATCTGACCCTTATTTCTGCTTGCCATGTGAGAGACTACTGCTTGAATCAATCTCATGGGTCCTGCATATAGATTACAAAAATTTATGGGATGTTAAAAAATATATGTATCACCAAAATGATGATCTTTACTAAATATTAAGATAGACCTAACAAAGTAACAGTTGTTTTTTTTTCAGTTGTTTTTTTTGTTGAATGCGCATATATTGCGTAATATCATGGACAAAGAAGATTCATGATAGTCAAACTGCGAAAGAGAAATCTAGTTAGAAATTAACAATGCATATTGGAATATAGAGAGGAACCAGAGAGAAACCAATTCTCTTCACATTTCTCATGAGAGAACCGATTATATATATAAAAAAATAATGGCATATTAACAATGACTAAACTCCAAAAGATGCTCAGGTAACAGAATACAGAAGAAAGTGTTGTAGTATAATCACATTTGACTGGAAACATTGCCTTGTCCGCCCCTGAATCCGATCTCACCAAATCAAAGTAACACTATATTTTTTTAAACCAAATTTGAATAGAGGGAGGGCATCCGCCCCTAAACCTAGACAAGGTAGGTGGCCTTCTATGAAATATTTTTATGCATATTTCTCTATTCAAACCCTAAAATCCACCAAATCAAATGAAATCCCCCAAATTTCTATTGATGACAAGATGAAAATCAAGATTGAGAGAGAGAAAGAGAGAGAGAGATGATTGAAGACCTTCTATGTAGGGGGGAGGAGGAATTGGGGGGATGGCAGATCAATGTTGGAGATCCATCATTTCAAGTTTCCCCCATTTCATAGATCGATCAATGCGGTAGATCCATCGAGTCGCATGAGATCCCGTCGGCGGCGAGGCAGAAGAGGAGATGAAAGAGGAGGAGAGGGAGAGAGGGAGAGAGAGAGAGAGAGAGAGAGACTTACGCGGCAGTCATGGCTGCGTGGGGAGGGGGAAGGGGCGGCGGCTGCTGCTGCATCGATGGAGGAGGAATGGGAGCCTGTGGCGGTGGCTGGGTCGGTGGAGGAGGAAGGGGCGATGAGAGAGGTGGGGTCATGAGAGGGGAAGGTGTGGGGTCGATCGAGATTTGGGGACCACGTTAGGCTTTTTAATGTGAAAATGATCATGCTTCATTTAAAATGGGATATTTTATTTAGAAAAATATCACGATTTTATATTAACAGTTATCAAATAGTTATTAAATGATCTCTTTTTTTATAAACTGTGATTATTGTTACCTCAAATATTACGGTTTACTAAAAAATGTGATTGTATAATTTACAAAGATCACAGTTTAAAAAAAATGTGGTCATTATAATTGTGATCACGGTTTTTTAAAAAAGTGTGATCAAAACAACCGTGATCAATGTCAAAAATTGTAGTAGATCATGCTATTTTAAATATTTGACCCGTTTTTCAAACATTGTTTTAATTTGATAGATTCTAAAATGTTGGAGAAATAACATAGTGAACAAAGAAAACCATCTGACCTGTTTCTAGAAATGGAACGATATACATTTTTTTTATCAAAGCATATACGTTTGTAGATAATGTTTACTATTATAAAAAAAGATGAAAACATCTATGATATGTAATTTGGTTGATAAAATTGATTGAATCTCACATTTTCCCATTTCTAATAACACCTACCTAGTCAAAAGCTTATGCATTTTTTTTAAAATATTTCATAAGAAGTACTAAAATACTAAAATCTGAAAAGAAGTATTGATAATGAATATATTTATTACTTCATAATTATATCATGATTGAAATCTGGTTGACTCGCATGATTTAAATTCGATTGACTCGACGGTTAAACCAAAGATCCTTCCCCGGTGATTTTTCTGGATGATTAGACCATTCAGTTTTTAAAACATTGCCAAAAATCAAAAGATAGTCGTGAAAATGTCTTTTTTTACCAACCCTGAACATTTTCCACTAGCAAAAGATGATAGTCCTTTAAATTTGGGATCATATTTAAATAAACAAAAAATTTTGGGATCATATTTAAATAAACAAAAACATTTTGAACATGCATACTCTCAACTGGCCATTTGATAATAATGTTGAGCGACTTTTGGCTTTTCTAGAAATCGAGAAAAATGTTTTAAATTGTTTTAAAAAATTATATGTAATTAAAAAACATATTTTTACATTTAATATAAAAAAAAACAATTTTTTTTATAAAACAGAAAAATAAGCTTTCTAATAATCAAATTTTCTTAAAGTGATCTTTTATAACATGGTTTCCAAATGTGCCCACAATCTTCACTGACTTCCCTCCAAAATTGCTCGGATAAGATAGGAGAATAAAAGAAACATAGATATGCATGAAAATCTTTTATTTTACTTTATTATGACCCAAATCGTCACAATACTCTCAATCATGACATAAATATATAAGATTGTCTAATTATTATTTACTTTATTTCTTCACCAACCCTGCTAAACATTGTCCATTGGCAAACGAAGATAGTCCTTGATATTTGAACAAATAAACATTTCAAATACGAACATTGAAACTGTGTCCATCATCTCACATCGAGGGGTTATTTGAAAATTTGTTTGAACGGGCTTTGGTTTTTAGAGAAATTGAAAAACACACAATTGCAATGATTTTAGAAAAATATATTTAATTAAAAAATTTATTTTAACTTTGTATAAAAAAAATATATTTTTTATAAAACAAAAAATTAATCTTTCAAAGAAGGAGTTTTATTAAATAATATTTTTACATATACAATGGTTTCCAAATATTTTCAATCACTTCGCTTTTGCATTCATAACATAGCGTTTAAAAATACTTATGAAGATGAATTTGTTTTTTAAAAATTCAAAAAACACAAACATGTCCAAACACAGCAATAACATGGAACAAAAGAAACAAAGAGACGCATCAAAATCTTTTATTCTACTTCATTATGGCCCAAAACGTCACAACATACTCAATCATGACATAAATATAATATAAAAAAAAGAACAAAACTCTAAAATAATCTTAGTTATCCTCAAATCCCCAGGCATCTCTTGCTAAGAAACTCACAAACCCATAGTGACAAAAGGATTGAACCTCGCCTTGGGCACACACATGAAAGCCTTCTCTCTCGGCACAGTGAACCCAGGCCCCTCTTTCATATCAAGAACCAAATCCAATTTCCAATCAAAACACTGAACAAGCGAAGCCAACGTCGCATGCACCACACGCGACCCAAGCGACGCCCCGGGGCACCCTCTCCGTCCGCTCCCAAACGGGAGCAACTGAAAATGCTGACCCTTCGTTTCAACCCCAACGTTCTTCTTCTCCAAGAACCTGTCCGGGTTGAATTCGAGCGGTTCGTCCCAGTATTTCGGGTCCCGCCCGACCGACCACGCGTTGACGATGAGTCGGGTTTTGTTTGGGATTTTGTAGCCGCTGACGACGCAGTCTTTGGTCGCTTCACGGATGATGAAGGGCGCGGCCGGGTGGAGCCTGAGCGTTTCTTTGACGATGCATTGGAGGTAGGGGAGGTTGGGCATGTCGGTCTCTTCGACGAGTCGGGTTTTGCCGATGATCGAGTCGATCTCGGCTTGGGCCTTGGTTAGGATAGCCGGGTGGTTGATTAGCTCTGCCAGGGCCCACTCGGTTGTTACGCTGCTTGTGTCTGAGCCGGCTGTGAAAATGTCCTACAATCCATTTTAAATTAAATTGAATGAACACGTTTTTAAATAAATGTTAAAAAAATATATATATTTTAACACATAAACTGTCTATAAATGCATATGTTTCACTTATGCATATAAGATTATATTATAAATTGTAAAATAAACTAAATACAACAATGGTTCATCCATTTTGAGCACCGATGAAAAATATTAGTGAAGGTGAAAAATGAACAACATGAAGACTTTTTTAACACGTTCCATTATAGTATCTTGGAAAATGTTAGTGAGTCATTTCATCTTGAAAAAAGTGTATATTTGAAAAAAAATTAATTTATATATTTTAATAAATTATATTAAATCAATTATATATATAGTATGTAAAGAAATTTATAATGATATTTACATTTTGTTTCAGCTAGGATAGGTGACCAGTGAGGTTTATGTGTTACTAAATCAATATACATTTTAAAAATCGGGGATTACTATTTCCCCCGTCAAATATTTCAAGCATACAAATCAGAATTTTTTTCTTTTTGGTTGTTAGGGGGTGTGTGTGTATGACTTTGGACAGTGCTATTAAAAGTAAAAAGGACGTGAAATATTATATACATGCAGGTGGCACAGATTGATAGGACTTAATTTGGACAGTACTGTTTATAAAAGTAGAGAAAGTCATTTGCTCACGGGTCTTTTTACTGTTTTTTTATAAGTAGAAAGTCATATCAAGCCGAACTCTTCTACCACATGAGTTGGTAAACGTAGATGATGAAGTTCAGTGAAAAGTCAGAATATATGTTTGAGAGTTTTTGTTTTGGATAAAGTTTGAATCAACCGTACTTTTAAACTCAATTTTCACTTTAATGCATATATGTAAATTGTTTTTGTTCAGGCGTTTCCAAAAGTCAATCATTAAGATTTGTTTATTATATCTTTACTTTTAAAAATCATAGATAAAACTTAATTTCCACATTAAATACTATTATATTTAACAACTTAAAGTGAATTATTGTTTTTATAAATCTAAATTTTCCCTCTCAAATATGTATAAAATTAAATTATTCTCCCTTATATTTGTGAAGATTTTAACTTGCATTATAAAATTTTAAAAAATTATGTACACGAGAAAGAATTTATTAGAAAAACAGCCTGTCATAGTCGTGCTATATTTGATGAGGAAGACGTCGGAAACACGGGGCTCAATGTGTTCCGTCTGGACATCATCCTCAATTTAACGTACGTGGGCAATTAATGTATGATTTTTTTCATGTGATGTATAACTATTATTGGAAGAAAAAATGTGTCACTTGTTAGTCCTGTTGCTCACCAGTTGACAGTTCTTCGTAAAAATTATTAAAACTCATTTTTAGTTTAAACCATTAGTTTTTACTAATCTTTTATCTTAAGATTTAAATAAATGATAGATTTTATATATTGGCAGATTTTGTAACAAATTATGTGTGTGTATATATATACACACATAATACATGCATACTCAATAAATCTAATTAAATTTTAAAAACAATTGTAGTTTTAATACTCATTTTAACATAAAATTCAGATTATTATTGTTATCAACTAATGAATATATTTCAATTTTAATTGTACTTTTATTTTATTGATGGGTTGTTCTTGAGAATTTATTAACATATCATTTTATTTTATATAAAAAAGAATTCAGTGAGATTAAACGAGTTTAATTATCAAAATATTTTTTTACTAATAAATTTTTATTAGAGATTTAGCAGCATATAATATTATTTATATTATTAACTTGTGCATTTTGTTTTAAAATTAAACCTCCCCAAACAAACTACTAGTAATAGTGACCTCTTACCATGGAGAAGCCCTTGATGTTGTCCCTGGTGAGCTTCACTTCAGCATTCACATCCTCCGAAACGTCGAGCAATATATCAAGCAAATCCTTCATGCGCTCCTTACCCTTCCCCTCCCTCCTCTCCTCCTCCTTCTCCTTCAACACCCCCTCTATCATCTTATCAAACCTATTGTGCACATGGTCCATCACCTTATTCAACCCCTGCAAATAAGTCTGTCAATTATATGAAAAAAAATCTAAAAAATAAAAAATATGCGATATTCAAATATCGAAATGCGGATATGGATATCAGTGTATCCGATCAGAAAATTATTTGAATCGAATATATTTTATAAAATTATATATGTTTGTATTATATATTATTCATATATATAATTTTGTATGATTAATCATAATTAGCATATATTATATTACTATTAATTTTTCAATGTATGATATCAGAAAAAACGAACAAACTTTAAAATTTAGTTTTCATGTATCTCTCGACAATATATTATTTTATTATCTAAATTAGTATTAACATTTAATCGTGTTAATTATTCAAAAAATATTCTTAATCCATTAACGTGCTTACCTGTAAATCCAAACCCTTACAAAACCAAATGAAGTCCTGCAAATTGAACATCCCCGCGATCTTCTCTGTCTCCTCCACGATCTCCCTCACGTTGGCCGCCTCTCCGTCCGTGTCGGTGCACCTGCGGCTCATCATCATCCGAGTGATCACGTTGTAGGAGAGCTTTATGAGCTCCCCTCGCATGTCGACCATCTCATTAGACTCAGCTTTTTTGAGGAGCGACTTGACCAGCGACACCCTCTCCTCGCGCCGGATAGGGCTGAAGCTATCGATCATCCGCCCATTCAGAAGTTCCGACATGCAGAGCTTCTTCATGAACCTCCAGTAGGGCCCGTACTTGGCGAAGAGGAAGGTGGAGTCGCCGTAGGAGAGGGCGTGGACCGCCACGGACTGCGGGCGGGACGCGAAGTCGGCGTCGTGGGTCTTGAGGAACTCGCGCGCGCTCTCCGGGGAGGAGGCAATGATGCACGGGGTGGAACCGAAGCGGAGGGTGATGAGCGGGCCGTGGCGCGCGGAGAGGGCGTGGACAGATTGGTGGGGGAGCGGGCCGAGGAGGTGGAGGTGGCCGATGATGGGGAGGCCCGGGGGGCTCGGCGGGAGGCCGTCGGATTTTCGGGACAGGGACTTGTTGAGGATTGAAAGGAGAATGATGGTTGTGAAGAGCAAGATGAAGTAGAATGTGAAGTCTTCCATGGTGGTGCTTTAGAGAGAGAGAGACAGAGAGAGATTGGATTTTAATATGTTTGTGATCAGTATGTGTGCTTCTATATATAGTGTTGTGGGTATTCGGGGGTGGTTGAGGGTGTCTTTAATATTAATTTTGTGGGGTTGGTTTAATTTGAATGCATTTGGTCTCGGACTAGTAAAAGACCAAGCAAATATAAGAATAACTTTCTTTTTTAAGTTTTGAAAAAGTATCTTTAATTTCCATTTGGACAATTGGTGGAATTGTTTACCACATGAAGGAGCTAGCTAGCTAGATGGAGAATAACGTGGAGATATTGTAATCAAGCGAGTGCAGCTACTCAGAAGCAGCTCAGGGGACACGGTTCAATAAAATTATGGTCCCACTTCGTTTGTTTTTTGTTTTTGAGTGGAGTCGAAATGTGACATTATATTAGCTCGAATGAAAAAGATATTTTTTGGCAAAAAGATATATCCCACGCAAACCACGGGTTTAATTTCTTGAACGTAATAAATCAAACGAACCAAAAGAAATTAAGAAAACATGATCGGATTACTTCAGACGCACCAAAACTTCTGTAGACCATAGTTGATGGCAAATGAGATAGAAAATAAATACTCTAGAGCTCCAGGGAGGCCTTCAGTCTAAGGAATTTCTTGAATTGTTGAATACCATTGAGGAGGTATAGAATAACCGGGAGTCATGGTAATCAAGCCAAGTGTAGCTACTTAGAAGTAGCTTAGGTGGCACAGTTCAACCAAATTAATTATAGTTCCACCTGGTCTGGTTTTTGGTTTAGAGCGGAGCTACAATGTCTTTACCTCTAATGAAAAATGACATTTTTTTTTTAAAAAAAAAAATGTTGGTTTTTGAAAGAGTTTTTCAAAAAAATATAAAGTTTCAAAATTATATATTTGGTATAAAAATATATATATTAATATATTACTCAAACTTTAGTCGCCTACTTGAATTCAAATAATCACCGATTAGCTAAGTATAAGTTTGGATATAACATGGACAAAGGCTATATACATGGATGTGTAGTACTTGACATATAGATATGGACTTTGACATAATTCATGTATTTTGGCAAATGGAATATGTACATTGGACTCTAGTTATGGAATCAAATATGAAAGGTTCATGTGTGTATAATTTCTAGATGAACCTTGGTGGGAATGAATACATATTTAAAGTATCAATATGTATAATTCATGTGTGTAGGATTTCCATAATGAACTTAGGATGTAATGAACCTATTGAAAGCATTGAATATGCAAAGTTCTTATTTCAATGATGCACCTACGTTGGATACATGAATTGACAAAAAAAGAGTCCATTATGTACCTTGAATTTGCCAACCCCATTGAGTATGGAACATGAACCATGCATAATACACTTATTAAGTCCATGAATCTAAATTTGGCGAAGACTCTTGGGCAACTTAGAGGCCTATATAAAGGGACCCATGCATGCCATTCCATCCATTGAAGTCACAAAGTGTGTATTCACTCAGAGATAGAGTCTTTTGGGAGAGTTTGTATGAGATAGCCCTGACGTCCAATTATTCCAATAGCCCGAGTGCTTTTGTGGTGATAGGGTTCTACGCCAATTTCTCATTCCATCTAAGCGTGCACTCTGTGTGGGCTTGATGGATCGTAGGGGCAGTTCGGTTCGTGACTTCTACACCGGGAGTAGCTGAATAACGCCTTAAGCATCGCAACAGGTTTCGTTCATCCATTCATCTCTCACTTCTTCTCATTCTCTCTATTATTTTAGTATTTTATTTTGCTGAATTTTTGTATTTTCACCTCATTTTCATCTAATCGCGTAACAAAAAAGATATTACAAATGAACATATTGTTTCGGATTTGATCCCCATTTTGCTATGGTCGGCCCTAAAAAGTAGCTAGCTTGGTAGGGGCCCTAGGCAAAATTTAAAATGGGGATAAAGAAAAGGTGACAAGGAGGAATATGGATGGCGCAAGGTAAGGTCTAGGGTGCGGAATACAAGCTTGGTATAGTATCAAGGGGCAGGTAGATCGAGGAGGGCAACCGGAGAGTGCCAAGGTTTGGTGAACAGGGATGTATGTGAAGAATACTTTCTACAGAGAAGCTTTTTGACAAGTCAATCTCTTGGGAAGAGGCATTTTCTACATCACAATGATGGGCAACCATTGGAATGGTGAAATGGCCATTGACAGGGATCGGTTAGAGGAGGAGAGGGATCAGTTAGAGGGATGCCAGGATGGTGGAACGGCATAAATGTCATGCTACAATATGGATGCCTAAACCAGAGAAGACGAGGGCTCCAGTGTTTTGATGGCTAACCAGTGAATAATCTCCAAAGTGGTGCGTGCAACAAGGTTAGAAATCTTGTTAGATAAGAAAGCATACACGCTGTTCAACGGTCACCTTGTAATATAATGCATGACCCCAAAAAAACAGTGCATTGAACAAACTGGTGATAATGCAAAGGTTCAAGTTTGTTACATCTAAGAGTTGGAGGGTATAAATCTTACGATTTCTGGATCTTGGGATGCAATCAATCAAAGAAATAAAGAAACAAATAAAAGAAAAAACACAAAGAATTATGTAGTTTGGTAAATCTTGCCTACATCCACATAGCACACTATAGATCAATCCACTATCAAATAGAAGTTTTTAGAATGATCACGCCGAAAATAAAAACCTTAGAACCTAATGAAAATTATGAGATGCCCTTTTATGCTCTGCGGGTAGCTCAACCCCGCCCGACTCTACGTAGCGCCAACAATCCTCTGTGCACATCATTAGGATTAACAATATATAACAATCTCCCACTTGGAGACTGAACTAAGAGTAAATAACTTCTATCAAATGATTGATCTATAATCTGGTATGATCATCCCTGTCCTCAAGTTAGAAGACCAACTGAAGTTGCACACACCTCCAGTTTCTCTGTAGTCATTGTCTTACATGTCAGCTAGATTCTTGCTACCCTGGATCTTCTCAAGCAATAGACTCCCATCATCCAAGAGCGTCCTAATGAAATGATAATGAAGTCCTATGTGCTTAGTCCTTGAATGAAATGCTGAATTTTTCACCCAGTGTATAGGGCTCTGACTATCACTGTGCAAAACGTTTTTCCTTTGTCTGAATCCCAACTCTGTCAACAAGCCCTGTAACCATATCATCTCTTTGCTTGCCTCTATTACAACTATATACTCTGCCTCTGTTGTGGATAAAGCAACAATCTTTTTGTATTTGTGAAATCCAACTAACAGCAGTAGTACCTAGTGTAAAGACATAACTAGTAGTGCTCTTCCTCTGATAAACCTCGCCAACAAAGTCTACATTTACAAATCCCTGTAGCCTCAACTCGCACCTATTGAAGTATAAGAATCTGTCAATAGTACCTTGCAAGTATCTCAGTATCAACTTCACTGCTTTCCAATGTTGCTTGCCTGGATCTGAAATGAATTTGCTCACATCACCCACTACATAGGCTACTATATCAGGTCTCGTGCTAACCACGTTGAGGCATATGGAACATTCACCATGAAGCTTCTCTCTTCCTCCATCTTGGGAATTTGATCCTTGGACAGTTTGAAATGACTAGTCAAGGGTGTGCTAATTACCTTAGCATCAAACATGCTAAACCTCTGCAAAACACGATCAATGTATTCAGTCTCAGACAACTGCAAAGTACCTCTCTGGTTGTCTCTCGTAATCCTCATTCCAAGAATCTTCTTTGCTGAACCCAGATCTTTCATATTAAAATCAGTTGATAATTGCTTCTTCAAGTTCCTAATTTTGTTAGGTCTGTGTCATTTAGAGCCTTATTTTTTTTATCGAAGTCACTAAAATTTTAGTTTTAGCTACCTGTGGGAGTTGGAGTGCTCTGATTGAAAATCTAACTACACATTATGGGTCCTAGTATCGTTTAGTGCTGCCCATAAAAAAATTCATCAAAATCCGATAACGTTTTAGAAATTATGCAGTTTTTTTATTGGTATTCAAATGTAATTTTGTTAATATCAAAGATGAAGTGATTTACATTTGATTTTGTCATGGGATATTCTATATTGAGTTAGATTTCATACAAAAGTGGAATTAGATCAGTTGGATTCATGTAGAAAAAGTTATGGGTTTTTTTCCAATTATACCGTGGGGATGTGAAAATCTTAGCAGCAGACCTGTTTGATGTTTAGACTACATTTTGGAATAGCTAAAGGAGTTATTTGATCTTGTCATAAACATAACAGTTGCAGATAATCTTCTTGGCTTTCCAACGGATTTTAAATTGTGCAATTCAGAGCTATAGTGTAGGAGTTATGGCTGTTCTAGTGATGCCTGTTCAGGATTTTTGATCAGGGGTAGCATAGTCATTCAGCTCCATTAGAACCCCCTTCGACTTTCAGCTATTTAGGGAATATGGGGAGGGTTTTGCTGGCATTTCTTGGGTCCCGCAGAGGAAGTCTGAAGAAGGAGAAGGTGAGAGAGAAGATGTATAGTGTGTGAAGTGAAGATCAAGAAGGGTTAGTATGTATGCATATGTGTGTGTTGTTGTTGTTCCTTTCCCTTCTCCATCTCCAACTCTCTCATATTGTTGTTGTTCCTTTCCCTTCTCCATCTCCAACTCTCTCATGATCTCTCCTTGGCCCCCTTTCTTGTGTGTTCAGCAATGAAGAAGAGAGGTGATGTTGGAAGAGAAGGTGGTGTGTTTATGCTTGTGAAGCCCCAATCACCCCTTCTCCTCCTCCAAGAGGTACTCTCTCCCATCTATTTTTTTATGCCTTGTATGTGTTTGTATGAGGGTGTACTATTGAATGTGGGTGTTGTTGGGAGTGTTGTTATGTGTAATTGCTATTGCACATGAGGTGTTTGTGTCTATGCATGAATGGTGGTGGCTTTGTGTTGTAGTGAGACAGATTTCTGTCTTATGAATATCTTTATGGAACTACTATTTAGAGGCATATTCTATGGATTGTGTCCTCATGTGATATGATCCCCCATGTGTCTAGATGCTATATATGAAATGTGGTATCATTTTATGATCTATGTTGTAAGTTATATCCTGATTTGGATTGCCTGTCCAGATTTACGTAGGATTTGATCAGTTTCTGGAAACATTTTATGGCAGGCATGTATAGGCTAACTTAGGTTATGATGTCTGCCCAAATTATGATCCCAACATGTCAGAGAATAAGTGTGATTTATTTCATAATTTTTGGATGTGTATTTGATGCTGTGGAGCTCAAAGAGTAAGGCTGTTTGCTGCAAATGCACCAGTTTTACATGGCTGTGTCAATGAGTTATTTATGCATGTTATAGGCAATATTAAGAGTTGGTTTCTCCATGAAGTAGGCTTACATATGTGTCATAAAGCTTCATATTGGATTTGAGCACGTGGTTTATCTATATTGTGTTGTGTCTTGCAGATCTCGTAGACCGGATGCGCGGCGATTCGAATATTTGTGAGTGGTTCGATCCAACCCTTCGGAAAGCGTTCGATGCACGTAGTCATGTATCGCGCATCCATGGTGCATCTTGGTACCCAATTATGTTAGATATTGCATGCTAAGACTGTATAGCTCGTATGTTGTGTAGAACCCCCTATGCTACCATGTACTTGCCTATGTATGGTATTCATTTAAGAATGATTGTGTTACATGCGCCCCTCTGGTTTGGGCTTGCTTTATGTGTGGTGTATGGATATATAGAATATGACATGCCTTAGGTAGTCTTGTAATACTACCCTTATATTAATTATATCTAGCATAATCAAGCTTGGGTTAATATTCGGGTACAGGCCTAATGTTCCCTTGTTATAAAGACTTGAGGGTGTGGTGTAGTTGTTGCGCCCATCTTGTTGGGGGCAAAGCTATGACCTTTGTGAGATGATGAGGCTTCATCTCTCTCTCGCTTTCTCTCTTTGCGTGAACTGAGTAAATAGATGTGGTTCCTGCTTGACTTAGGTTCGCTTGGGAATGCTGGCATGCGCCTGTTGGTGCGCGAGATCGCGCTTAACCCTTCCCTTTTAAGTTGGTGATATCCAACGCATGTTAGATTATATATTGCGTGCTTGCATGATTAATTTCCTTGTATGCATGTGTTGCCAGGTCATGCTTTGTGTGTATGTTGCATGATATGTTGTTTATGATGTGTATTCATGTTAAGTGGACCATATATATAACTGCGATAGAATTCTCCTATTATAATTGCCCATGTTAGACTAATCGTGTATACCTGTGCTAGGCACAGGTATGACCCGTTTTTGGGTTGTACCTTAGTTAGAGCGCAAGCGATGTATTCGCCACCCCGCATCCGTGAGATGCATTTGTCAAAATTCAGAAGAATTCAATGTAGTATCGGTGTTTCAAACCGATGGTTATGGTATTTAAGCTAGGCTTACCCATGCTAGGCGTGTGTATTAACCGCCCACTGGGTTATGCTTTGGGCTTATTTTCGGTGGGAGAGCCGAGGTAACTTCCTGCGTCCGAGTAATGCATATGTGTTGGAGTTCATGTGTATTCAATAGCATCGGTAGGTGATTACCGAGAGTAGCTGTTTTTCCATTGGATTCGCTTTGTGAACATGGAGTGTTTCCTCCCAATATCGTCCGTGTTGAAGCGGCCCGGGTTGTAGCTGTTCTGACAGAAGGCCCCCACCTATAGGTACTATCAATACATGCGGCAAGATGTATTGATCATGGGAGTATACCAATTAGAGGCTACCCTAGAAAGGGCTAACGAATGATATTACGAGCGTGAAATCGTTCTCCCCTTCATCGGATCCATGTCGATGCGGCCCGACGTTGTAGCTGTCCTGACAGAGGGTCCTCACATGTAGGTACTATCGATGCATGCGGCAAGATGCACTGATCATGGGAGTTACCAGGTAAAGGCTACTCAGGAGAGGGTTATCGGATGATGAAGGGTGTTGTTGTGCCTGTGTCATTTGGAGCGCTCTGTTTGAAAATTTTGGTACATAATATTTTTTTTTTTTGACGTTATGTATTCCTGATTTGGTATTTGGATTTGATTTAGTTAAAATCCAAGATGGAGAGGTTTAAATATAAGTTTACTATGAGATGTCCAGTTTTGAGTTAGCTTTCGCACAGAAGTGGAATTAGGTCAACTGGATTCCTGTAGTAAAAGTTATGGGTATTTTTCCAAGTATACCCCGGGCAGCCCTATTTTATGTTTAGCTCTAATTGCGGATTAGCTATAAGGATTATCTGATCTTGTCATTAACATAAAAGTTGTAGATAATCTTCTTAGCTTTCCATCGGTCTTGGAATCAAGCAATTCGGAGCTGTATCGGGGAAGTTATGGCTGTTCCAGTGAAGCTTGTGCAGAATTTCTAGTCGAAGGGTGACTTAGTAATTCCCCCTTAAGATATTTTGATAAATATCTCTCTCTCTCTCTTCCCCTCTCATTCCCCTCGTCGACCAGCATTTCTGGTCCCTCTCCCTCCCACACAAAGCCCCCCATGTGTTTGTGTTTTTGCCTAAGAGAGATGGTGAAGGAGGTGGTGCTTGTGCAAGAGGGTTTGTTCAACTCTCAAGCTCCCTTTGCATGTCCCCCCCCCCTGTTTTGCTGCCATGGAGGGCTGAGGAGGCCGAGGAGAGGTGGTGGTGGTGGTGGTGGTCTCGGTGGCGGCGTTTCGGTGCGCGAAAGGCCCCGAACCTCCCCCTTTCGTTCCCCTTCCAAGGTGAGCTCCTCCCCTTATTTCTTGGTTTTCTTGGCTTAAGGGGTTGGTTGGGAGGTCATGAATGCTAGGTAGTTGGGTTAGGGTGTGTGTGAGGGGTTGGGAAGGGTGAAAAAGGGGTTAGGATGGCTTGGGTGCGCGGTGGGCGCGGTCTGCGAGCGTGCGCGCGCAGGCGGGCGCTCGCGGGCACAGTCGGGCGCGCAGTCGCGCACGGGTGCAGGCGCGAGCGGGTGCAGGCGCGAGCGGGGGTGTGAGCGGGGGTGCGCGGGTGCTCGCGGGCGTGCGCGAGAGCGGGCAGGGCGCCTGGGCGCGGAGCTGGGGACCAGTGCGCGCGCGTGCGTGCGTGCGCGTGCTAAGGCGTGCGCGGGGGGCGCGCTGGGCTAGACGCGCAGTGCGCGCGGGCGTGCGCGTGCGTGCGGCAGCGCGTCTAGGAGCGCAGGCAGGCGCGCGGCAGTGCGCCGATGGTGCCGGGGTGTGTGCGTGCGTGCGCATTCATGCGTGCGCGTGCGGGGGGCCATGCGTATGGCTGCCCGAGGGTTCGGGTAAATGTCGGGGCACTCGGACTCGCGTGCGTACGCGCGTGCAAGCATGCGTGCGAGCCCATATGCATGCTTATCCGAGTTTTGGGTATTTCTAAGCATTTCTTTGTATAAATTTCGTTGTTTCTCACCAGTTGGATGCCCCTACCTTGCAGATTCGTCGGATGGGATGCGTGAGGTCCCGGATCGTAAGGTGAGTGGTTTGATTCCAATTCCCCCCCCCCTCTATAGGGATGCGCTCGACCCGCGCGCATCGATGGGGTCCCCTAGCTATTATATGTAGAAGCTATGCATGCACCCTTATATGATCAATATGATGCTAGGCATGCCTCCCTAGACTTTTATGTTAGGGATATGCACCCATACATCATGTATAGAGGCCTGTACATGCATGGACACCATGTCCTGTATTTAAAGGCCTTGATCTATGTATGCATGATCATTATGTAGTATCCATGCCACCCTAGACCCTGTATGTTAGGGATACTTGCCCCTTATGATATGTGTAAAGGCCAATGCATCCTGTCACTATGTTTTCATGCTAGGAAAGCCTCGACCTATGCATGTTCCCATTTAGTTTAATTTGTTTAAATCAAGATGGGATTGTGGGATTATATTGTTATTAGCGATGTGATTATATTGTTATTAGCATGCCTTAGTGAATATTATAACCTTGTGGTTATAATAAATGCTTCCCCGCATCTTAGTTATGCGCCATGGAGGAATTCTGAAGAATTCATGTCATTTGTAGAGTTGAGATCGGTGTCAGCGGATCCAAGTGGATCGTATCCATGTGGGTAGGCTGTTTCTGTTCCCTTCGTTGGATCCGTATAGAGACTGCCCCAGCGTTAGACAGGCCTTCCTGACAGAGGGCTCCCATCAGTAGGCACCTCCTGATTTGGGTTCGGACTGTGCTGAATTGTGGGAGCGGACCAGGCGGCCTACGGAGTGGAGGAGAGACTATCGGTGGACCAAGGGTGATTAACAGCCTAATCAGTCCCAAAAGCCCTTGTTACCCTGTGAGGGTGAGGGTGAGGGTGTGGTGGGTCGGCGATGTAGCGACCCATTGGATTGTGTAGTTATTGCCACTTAGAGATTATAAATGATTTGAGGTTAATTTGATTTGTGATGCATAGTTGGTGCCATTCACTGAGTGTGTGGCCAGGTAGAGGCTACCCGGAAGAGGGTTAACGAATGATGTCGCGAGCGTGGAATCGTTCTCCCCTTCGTTGGATCCGTGTAGTGACATCCCCGACGTTAGAGGCCAGAGAGAGGCTATCGGTGGACCAGGGGTGTAGAGTAGTCTAAGTCTCTCCCAAAGTCCCAAGATGTCTCCTCTCAGGAGAGAGGGTGTGGATGAGGCGAAGACACGTCCATCGTGACCCATTCGTTGTTCGACCGTTCCCATAGATGTTGGGTTAGGTCTTGTGGTCGATGTTGAGGGACATCGTTGGGCGATTGTCTAGATGTAGATGATCTAATAGTGTTGAGTAGACCAGTAAGTCCGGGTCTCTTCGACCGACGGCATGGTCTCTAGATCAGTAAATCCGGGTCTCATCGACTGACGGTATGGTCTCTCCCCAAAAGTCCCAAGATGTCTCTCGCCGGGAGTGAGGGTGGGGGTGAGGTTGGTCGCGCCGCCGCGTGACCCAGTGATCATTGGGTTTCTACCTATGTTTTTCCTTGAAAAAGGGAACTGATTATGTATTGATCTGTAGATGGTGATTGGTTTCCAGCCACTCACTGAGCTTGTAGCTCATCCCTCACATACTATTTTTTTTCAGGGGCAGTGTTGGGCGTGGAGCTGGAGCTTCCTGTGGCGTGGTCTTATGGGCGTGGAGCGTTCGTCCGGCGGGTGGCGAGTGCGAGGCTATCAGCATTTCTAGAGTCTTTTTATGCTTTGTAAATCGTGCATGTGGCACAGGTTGTATTTTCTTTGGTCTAGACTTGGCTTCCACAGGACATTGATTGTGTATTCGGGTCTGTAATAATGTTGTTGATTTACAGACATTGTTATATATTATGCTTCCGCTTTTCAGTCAGTTATCTTTATCTTGCTTTGACGCCTTGTGTATTGTTGTTGCTGTCCTTATTGACCTCAGGTATTGATAGCTGATATTACACATTATTATTGCCACGTCTCGGGGACGCCTGGGGCGTGACAGGTGTAGAGCAAGCAGTTTTATCCCAAAATTCCTTAGGATCACTCCTGCGGGAGTAAGGACGAGGGTAAGTTGAGTCACGTTGTCATGTAACTCTTATGCCCATCGGGTATACTCTGGGTATGTTATTCCTAACGCTTGAGGTATCGTAGTATATCTCTACCTCGTAGCAGATGGACTCGTTGAATCGTGTTATCCAGTAATTCCAGGTGTTATGGTTAACAGTTTATTTCCTCCCCGAGTGTCCCAAGAGCCTCCCTCCGGGAGTGAGGGCGAGGGCGAGGGCGAGGTATAGTCGCGCCGTCGCGTGACCTTGTTATCCTTTCGGTTTCTACCCATTTTTTTTTCCTTGAAAGGAAATTGCCTTAGTATTTAATTGTTGTATTGGTGTTTGGTTTCCAGCCATTCACTGAGCTTTTAGCTCATCCCTCGCGTATTGTTTCTTCTACAGGGGTGGGGTTGGGCGTGGAGCTGGAGCTTCCTGGTGGCATGGTCTTGTATGCGTGAAAGCGTCTTGTCCTGCGGTTGGTGAGTGCGAGGCTGTCAGCAGTCCTAGTGTCATTTATGTATTTAAAATCGTGCATGTTGCACATGATGTATTTTATTTGGACTGGAATTGGCTCTTACAGGACAGTGATTGTGTATTCGAGTCTGTAATAATGTTTTTGGTTTACAGACTTATTGACATTTTTATGCTTCTGCATTTCAGATGAGTTATCAGTTATCATTGCTTTGTTAGCCTTGTATGTTTTATATTTGGCGTCATTGTTAACCTTTTGTATTGATTATTGATATTATATACTTGCCACGTTTCCAGGCCCGGCCGCCTTGGGGCGTGACAAATTTCATCCATATCTGAACCAACCACTAATATGTCATCAACATAAAGAATTAAAATAACATAACTAGAATCAAACCTCTTGAAGTAGCAGCAATTATTAGCATTGCACTTGTGGTAGCCAATTCTCTACATGAAGCCATCGAATTTCTTGTACCACTATCTTGGAGCTTGTTTTAAGCCATACAAGCTCCTCTTCAACCTACACATGAGTTTCTCTTGCCCTTCACTAAGAAACCCTCTGGTTGCTGCATGTATATCTCCTCCTCTAAGTCACCATCTAGAAAAGAAATTTTGACATCTAACTACTCAAGATATAGGCCCTCAGATGCAACGATACTCAACACTGATAAAATGGTAGTCAGTTTCACAACTGGTGAGAAAATGTCAGTGTGGTCAATCCCCTCTTTTTGTTGAAAGCCTTTGACCACCAATCTCGCTTTGTATCACTTGGAGCCATCTTGCTCCTCTTTGATTCAATACACCCATTTGTTGTGTATAGCCTTCTTCTCCGTGGGTAACTCAGCTAGCTCCCACGTCTCGTTAGAGATGATTGACTTCATCTCATCTTCCATAACAAGCTTCGACTTGGTAGCATCTTCTCCTTCATATGTCTCAAAATAGCATTCAGGTTCACTTGCATCACTCAGTATTAAATAATTCATATATCTTATGTTCGAAACATGTGAACGGGTGGATCTCCTGAGTGGATGAGACTCAAGAGCTGTGGCCTATGGTATATCAACCTGCTATTGATTACTCTGTGGTGTAGTTTTCTCTCTCTAAGATATGTCAAATGTCTACTGTGATATTCTAACTGCTACAGTATTATCATGCTCAAAATAAACAGGATCAATATTCTTGAAATCACTAGACTGTGTTGCATTTCTGTCCTTGTACATCACCTTTTCATTGAATATGACATCTCTACTTCTTATAACTTTTTTCTTTTGGTCATCCAAGAAACGATAACCACAATCATCACCACCATATCCAATAAAAGTGCATTCTAGTGATTTAGAATCAAGCTTACTCCTAGCATTATTACTAATGTGTACATAGGAAATACAACAAAAAACTTTCAAATGAGAATAGTTTACCTCTTTGCCGCTCCATACCTCCTCTGGTATCTCGTGATTCAAAGGTACTGATGGTCCTCGGTTGATCAAGTAAGATGATGTGCTGATTGCTTCTGCCCAAAACTGCTTTGGTAGACCTAATTGTATACGCATGCTTCGGGCTCTTTCAGTCAATGTTCGATTCATCCGTTCTGTTATCCTATTCTGTTGTGGAGTCCCTTGCACAGTTCTCTCTAATCTGATTTCACTTTCATAATAGAAATTCTTGATATTGGTGTCTTCATACTCACCACCATTATTGGACCTTAGCCTCTTGATTCTCAAACTCGTTTCATTTTTGACCATTGCCTTTCGCTTCTTGAGCATCTCAAACACCTTTGATTTCTGTGTTAAGAAGTAAACTCATACCTTCCTGGAATGGTCATAAATGAAAGTCACAAAATTTGAATTTTCACTAATGGATGAGACCGTAGCTGGTCCCCAGACATCTGTGTGAATCATCTCATGCTTATTCTGCTTCGGAGTTCTGCCACATATCTTGAAAACCGATCCTCTTCTGCTTTCTAAAAATATAACTCTCACACAAGTCGATATCAATTGACTGCAATCTTGGCAGTCTCCCCATCAAATGCATGATTTTAAGTCCCTTTTGACTTATGTGACCAAGTTTTTAATACCATATATTAGGATCATCCTTGCTATTAGCAACTGTAATTGAACCATAAACATTCGTTATCACATAAAGAGTACTAGTCATTTTACCTCATACAATGATCAATGAACCTCTCGAAACCTTCCAGCTGTCACTACTGAAGGTTATCATATAGCCTTCCTTTGCTAGTTGTCCAACTGAAATCAAGTTCTTTCATAGGTGAGGAATGTGTTTGACATCATTCAAATCCCATACAAAACCATTCAGCTTGATCTACACTTTACCCTTGTCGACCACATCGCAGGGTTGATCATCACCAAGGTACACCTTCCTAAAGCTGCCTGGGACGTAATTTCTGAGAAGATCTTTGTTTGAGGTAGCGTGAAATGATGCACCAGAATCCATCACCCAAGAATCGGACTTGTTCTCCATGTAACAAATCAATGCATCATCTGATTCTTCTAAAAGAATATTGGATTCATTATTGTTGTATGTTCCTTTCTTCTTTGACCTGCACTGATTTCTATAATGTCCATTTTTACTATAATTCCAGGACTTAATAATCTTCTTCACATTCTGGTTTTAATTATTGTTGGAACTTCTTGGGTTTCTCGATGGATCTGCCATTTCTCGATTTTGATCTGCCATGCCCATTACCCTTTTTTGAACTTCTGCCTCTGCTATCAATATTCAACGCCGATCCAAAAGTGGAACCACCATCTGCTTGTCGCCTGATCTCCTCTGTCATAATCATATTAATCACATCATTGAACTTCAATTTCTTCTTTCCTATAGAGGTACTGATTGAGGCAACAGTGCCATTCCAGCTCTCGGGTAACTGTCCAAGGATCAATAAAGCACATATCTCATCATCGAAAATAAGATCGACTGAATTTAATTGATTCGTAACTTCATTACCTTCATTGAGATGCTCCTTGAAATTGCAATATTCGGTCATCTTCATATTGAATAACTTCTTAATGAGATGTACCTTATTTTCTGCATAAGGCTATTCATACATCTTGGACAGTTTGGCCATGAGAGCAGCCCTGGATGTCTTTTTCTTGACATTGAAGATAATATGCTTTGACAACATCCTCCTCACTACGTCGAGAGCCTTCTGATCTAACAGATCCCACGCCGCTTGCTCCATCTCTTCTAGTTTCTCTTTCAACGGTTGATAAAGATCTTTCTCGTACAAATGATCGTCCATCTGCATCTTTCAATAGCCGAAGTTTGTGCCATCAAACTTCTCGATTTTTGATAATTCATTATCTGAATCCATTGCTCCAAATCGAATATACATCTCCTATGTCCTAGATCTTCAGATCAAGCGAATAGGCACCTCCTATGCCTTAGATCTACAGATCCCGTGAATAGGCACCTCCTCTATCCTAGATCTACAGATCCCATGAATAGGCACCTCCTATGCCCTAGATCTACAGATCCCGTGAATAGACACCTCCTGTGCCCTAAATCTACAGATCCCGTGAATAGGCACCTCTTGTGCCCTGGATCTACAAATCCCATAACTAGGCACCTTCTGTGTCCTAGATCTACAGATCTCGTGAATGGACACCTCCTATGTCATAGATTCATAAAACCAAAGCTCTGATATCAATTGTTACGATTTCTAGATCTTGGGATGTAATCAATCAAAGAAATAAACAAACAAATCGAATGAAAGACACAAAGAATTACATGGTTCAACAAATCTTGCCTACATTCAAGGAGCACACCAGAGTTCAATCCACTATAAACAAGAATTTTTTATAATCATCACGTCCAAAATAAAACCCTAGAATCTAATAAAAATATAAGATACCATTTTATGCTCAGCGGAGAGGTCAACCTCCGTCCAACCCTGTATAGCGCCAACAATCATCTGCGCACATCATCAGGCTCCACAATATATAACAGTAAACAACAATATTTTCAGAGTCGTAAGAAGAAATTTACTAGATGAATTTACCTCCAAAGAGGCACTAGTGAGTGTAAGAGGGGTATTGCTGTGCTGGAACTCTGCGTGGTGGAACGTCATTGATCACATGGTGGAATGCTAAAGCGTGGGTAGAAAAGGAACCTGCTCTTGGCTTACAAGCCAAACAATGACCGTTCAAGGTAGGAGTTGTCGGATATCTGAGCATGTTGGGACGCTCCTTGGTTTAATTAATTTTAGCCTCACCAGATTTGCTGCGGCGATGAATAGCCCCACTTATGATCCATATGGAGATCAGAGATTCTGGATACTCATCAAATAAGATATATAATTGTATATGTTGATCTCTTTGTTCTTATGGTTTTCCTCGAATGTGTTATTGCCATTGACATGTATCACGTTGATCCATGGCATTTCTTCACTACAAGAAAATAGACTCTTACCGACATATTGTTCAGTTAATTTAGAGATATTTGGATTTGTACGTGCATCATGATTGCTTTTTGGTTGAATTTATTTTGTGTTCTTGATTATGCTTACCAATTTGCTTAATTTGTCTGTATATGCATGACATGCACCCTCTATAGCATGTGTGGATTGTTCTTCATTGAATTGATCTTCAATGATAAAAATTTACTTATATTCATCATTTTTTTTTCTGCAGTCTGTTTTTAGGAGCATGCTCCTTGCTGTTAGTTATTTCATATCCACTTATGAAAAGATTAACATTTTAGGTATGATTACCAAATTATTTAATTTCATGAGATTATTAATTAGGCAAGTTATATGTTCTCTATTTGTATATGTTATTTCAGCCTCAAGCATACTTTGGGCTTAACATTTAATTAGGGCGCTTTTTTAGAATGGACTACGCCGAAATGAAGCTTGGATCCTCTATGGCGCTAGGATGGTATTGACAGTCAGTGGCCATTGCTGGTTGTTTGAACTCGTTATAGATTTCATTGTATTTTGGTCAGCGTTGGAGGGTAGCTGCAAGGAATATTTTGATTAACATTATCATATGTTGGATTATGAAGATGTTTTAAGTAAACTTTAGTGAAATCAAGATATATTGAATTATGATTGTAAATAATATATCCAGGTGATCGTTATAGAAATTTTAATAAAAATCAACGAATAAATATAAAATAATATATTTTTACCAAAAGTGATGGCCATCGCCTGTCGCTAACAATTAAAAAATAATTTTTAAAATTGCACATGACTATTGGCGACGGTGACTACCGTCGATTACAATTGAGACAAATTTTAATTTAAAAATGTCGATGACTATTCGCGATGGCCACTGACTGTCAATATTGACATAGATTAATTAACACCAATCTTAATTACTATGAAGGTAAATTGGTTTACCTTATTAATTGACAGCGCACCTTCGTTGTAGTGCGATGGTGTGCAAGGCAAATCTCTTTTCTGTCTCCCCCAGACCTGAGGGCTTATTTCCTCTTTTTCTTCATCTTCAGTTCAATCAGTTGTTGTGCATTTTATCTTTCTTTGATGTTACTTTTTATTTATATTTGTAACTATGATTAAAGTAATAAAATCATTGTAACATTGTCTATCATGTCTAATAAAAAAAAAAAAACCAATATTGTCTTGAAGGTGGCACAAATTCACATCCGTTGAATTGCAATAAGTTTTATTTTTAAAAAACACCATTGACTTTGTATAAACCTTTAAAGAAAAAAAAAAAAAAGAAAAAAGGAAAGTGACAATGGGAGGGGGGGGGGATGCTTGTAGAGCCTTCAAAATGTTTGACCTTTTCATGTATTACAAAAATGAAGAATCATTTTTTTCATGTATTATATATAATCAAAATGAAGACATTATATACTAATTTTTTTTAAAAATAAAAAAAAAATTTGGGGATGAAAATCGTACGAAGTCTAACATTTTTCCTTTTTTTAATTGTAGAGTCTTATTTTGTGGTCCCGACTGAGATAATGATTCTCAGTTTTCTCGTTATAAACTTAATGAATGCTTCGTTAATGAAGTAAGTAAAGTGTCATTTTTGAATGAAAAGAAAGGTCAATTAATTATATGTTGCATGCATGTTCTGGAAACATTTATTTCGTTATGAGCCGATTTTCAAAATGAATGTACTTTTCCCCATTTTAATACTTCAAAAGTTGACATTTCTAGGCTTATACGAAGTCCATGATGTCTTTATAATAAAATAAAGGGTTAAAGACATCTAAGTCCCTACAAACATAGGAAAACCCATATAAGTCCCTACTAAAATTAGGACAGACGTATGAGTCCCTGAAAACTCAGAAAAACCCAATTATCATCCCTGAGTTAAATTTACATCCAAATGTAATGGAATATTCCTAGAATATTCCATCACATATAATTGTGTAGACATTGAAGTCCTTATAAACAGTCATAAAGACAAATTAGTCCCTGCAAAAGATAAAATTGCCCCTAAAAGACTTTTACATTAAATTGTGTATATATTGTAGTCCCTATAAATAATCATAAAAACAAATTAGTCCCCCAAAAGATAAAATTGCCCTTGAAAGACTTTTACATATAATTGAATAGACATTACAGTCCTTATAAACAATCGTAAAGACAAATTGATCCCTCTAAAAGACAAAAACACCCTTGAAGGATTTTTACATTTAATTGTGCAGACATTGCAATTTAAAAATTAAATACCCTCTAAAATATTGCAATTTCTACACAATTAAATGTAAAAAAATTTCAGGGGCATTTTTGTCTTTTACATGTACCAATTTACCTTTACGATTATTTATAAGGACTGCAATGTCTATCCAATTAAATGTAAAAATCTTTCAGGGGCAATTTTATCTTTTGCAAGGACTAATTTGTCTTTATGATTGTTTACAGGGACTGCAATGTGTACACAATTTAATGTAAAAGTCTTTCAGGGGTAATTTTGTCTTTTGCAGGGATTAATTTGTCTTTATGACTGTTTATAAGGACTTCAATGTCAACACAATTATATGTGACAGAATATTCTGGGAATATTCCATTAAGTTTGGATGAAAATTTAACTCAGGGATGATAATTGGGTTTTTCTGAGTTTTCAGGGACTCGTACGTCTGTCCTAATTTTAGTAGGGATTTATATGGGTTTTTCCATGTTTGTAGGGACTTAGATGTCTTTAACCCTAAAATAAAACATTTTTTTTAAAAAGTAGCTATAAAAATCAACAGGAGAGAGAATGAAAAGAAAGCTCGATTATCACAGTTTACAAAAAAGGTGAAAGAGCGAATTTAAAATAAAATAAAACTTCTTAGAATCCAAATTAAAGGAGGTGAAAGTGTGGAACCTTCAAGGAAATATTGTGTATAGAATTACACCCTCATTTTACACACAATAATAGACTAATATGTTCATAAGTTACAAATTGTCATTCCTGATTTTCGGAAAGAGACTATGCTGGGAGGCCACAGTTGAAAATCTCCACTCCAATCTTATAAATATGTATATTTCATTTTCCAAGTTGTGTCTCATCTGTCTCAGACAATTCTAATATCTTATTATTATTAGTGGGGGCGTAGTCATTGGTTATCATTCGGAAGAAGTACGTATTAAAAGACTAGACTCTTTGCATTATATTATCAATTAATTTGGAGTCAATAATGAATTGGAAATTCATTCCAAGTATCTTTTTTAATTCATTATTCTTTTGGTCCTTCAATATTTTTAGTATACTAAAATAACGTCCAACTCTATTTTTATGTGCATATATGTTAGTGCAAGTTAACAAATAACAATATACAAGGTTTGATCAATAGAGTATATGAGATTTAACAACACACACACACACATGATGTATAATAGTGTTAAGGTTTATTTAACAATGTATATAGATAGCAGTGAGCATGTTAATAATATAAACGAAGGATATATATTTAACAATTTACAAAATATTTTTGACAGGATAAACAAAAAAAAAGAGAGAAGAATGATATACAAAAAATTGAACAACTTACTTTGGGGGCAGTTGATAATAGGGTTTTGCGGGTGTTTCAGCTTTTTAATTAAATAGAAAGCTCAACTGCATTAGCAAATGTGTTTCAAGGAGTAGTAGAATTAATTAAAAAGTTATTTACAATTTTTTTGCACTTTTCAGGAATCAAGTCTATTTTTCTTTTTTAAAAATAATAGAAAATGCGTTTTTTAGGAATCAAGTCTACTTAAGTTATTTTATACAAAATCTTATTTTTTAAATATGTTTCCAAACGCTATGTTCTCGTCTGCGGGAAAAAAAAATTCAGGGACTTAAGAAATTCAGGGTTGAAAAAAAATTAATTACAAATAATTTGATATACTTTTAGTGACACCTGATGTCATGTGATTCGTTGGTAATAGAAAATTCATGAAACAGGTGACCAATCTCATACGGCCCACTTATTCTCTAATTTCGTTCAACTAAGTAGTGCCTTTGAAAAGCACAGTTACTCCAAAGATTAAATCATAGATGGCATGAAACTTAATTTATATAAAATATTAAAATAAATGTACTGTAAAGAAATGAATAGTGACACATACACACACACATATGGTACAGGCTTCTAGAATTATTTGAAAGAGCCTATTGGACTTTATGAACATGATGGTAGCTGGGTTGTTGTTTTTCCAAATTGTTCCTTTGTTCAAATGGAGTCAGTTAAACATATACAAAATAAGTAAAACATTCTTTGCTGTCTCCCCAGCGGTCGCAGCACGTCGGCTTATGACACAGTCTGGTCAAATCATTTTTTCAAGCTAAGTGGCTTGCCATCTGTTTCGGAGGGGGCCGACTCATAGTCGAGATTTAGGCTGTGGTCAGGATGCTGGATGGAACAAAAATCTCTCCTGATGCTGTCTAGCATGAACTCCCCCCTTCCCACCTTCATCTATGTTTCTCATTTTTGCACTTTCTTTCTATGAATCTTTGATTTAATCTTGTCTTGAGACTTATACTACGACACCTCTTAATAAAATCGTAACAGAATGTCTACCTTGACTAAAAAAAAAAAAAAGTGACATGCCCTCTGTTATTAAATAATTAGCCTCCTTAATACCCAATTTCTTTAAAGAATTTTCCTCCTTTGAAAAATCAGTCCATCTCCATACAAGCTTCTAGACATGACTACTCATTGTTGGTTTTTTGAAATGTTTTTCAAAAATTAAAGTTTCAAAATTCTATGTTTAATATGAAAAATATATTAATATATTTTGACTCCAAACTTGATCCCTCACATGCTTTCAAATAATCACCAATTAGCTAAGTATAGGGCTTGGATATAATATGGACAAGGGCTATATATATGGATGTGTATTACAAGGCATGTGGATGTGGACTTGGCATGATTCATGTGTGTTGGCTAATAGAGTAGGTACATTGCACAACAACCAAGGGGGAGACCCGAGGTGAACCGAGGGAGCGACCCGAGGTGAATTGAGTGGGCGACCCGAGGTGAACCAAGAGGGCGACCTGAGATGAACTGAGGGAGCGACCCGAGGTGAATTGAGTGGGCGACACGAGGTGAACCGAGTGGGCGACCCGAGGTGAACCAAGGGGCGACCCGAGATGAACCATATTTAATGCTTTAAATATGTAGAATTCATGTATGTAGAATTTTTTATGATGAACATAGGGTAGAATGAAGCATTGAATATGCAAGGTTCTCATTCCAATGAGGCACCTAGGTTGGATACATGAATCGGCCATAATTGAAAGTCCATTATTCCTAATTAATTGGGTGCTTTGAGTTTGGAGGTGACTCTTTGGCAATCTAGAGGCCTTTATAAAGGGACCCATGTATGCCATTCCACATATCAAAGAAAGAAAGTGTGTATCCACTCAAAGACAAAGAGTCTCTTGTGAGAGTTTGGAGAGATAGCCCTGACGTCCTATTATTCCGGTTGCCCGAGAGCTTTTGTGGTGATAGAGTTCTAAGCCGTTTTCTGATTCTATTTGAGCGTGCACTCTGTGTGGGCTTGCTGGATCCTAGGGGCGGTTCGGTTTGTGACTTCTGCATCGGGAGGAGCCGAATAACGCTTTAAGCGTCGCAGCGGGCTTTGTCGATCCATTTACCTCTCACCCCTTCTCATTCTCTCTATTGTCTTAGTATTTTATTGTGCTGAATTTTTGTAATTTCACCCTATTTTCATATAATCCTCTAACACTCATCAATGGTGAGAGGGAGGAGGTGGTCGACGCCGGTGGAGGTGGCTGCTAGGGTTGTGGAGAGATTGCTCACAAATGTGGTGCTCGCCGCCCGGTGGAGGAGAGGTCGCAAGGGTTTTGGTCTCCGGTGGAGGTGGTCGCGCCGGTGGAGGTAGTCGACGCCGGTGGAGGTGGTTGCGCGGTTGGAGATGGTTGACGCCCGGTGGAGATGGTCGCATGGGTAGACGTTTTGATGGAATGGTTTTGATGGAAATGTTTTGATGAAAAGCTTTATTTGAAATCACAATGTTTCGATGGGAATTTATGTCAGGTGGTGCTCTTTTCTTTCTTTTCTTTTTTTTTTTCTTTTTTTGTTGAATTTATAGGGCGCGGCTATCCCCATCAAACGTTTCACTTAACCCACCATAAAAAAAAATTGATGTTTGGTTGTTCCCACCAATCCAGGTCAATCAAACTTGGCCGCTATTTCAGATTATGAACGACTGTACTTAGTCGTCATTTTAAGTTTTGGGCGACCAAAATTGATCGTCATTTTATATTTTGAGTGACCGAAATTAGTCGAAGAGGGTCCAAAATTATATTTACATATTCTTTGTAAATAAATAAATTTTTGGATTTATCCATTATATTCTACATTTATTCTTTTTTACAAATAACAGCTAAGAGACTGAAAAAAATGTAAGTAGGTATACTTTCAATTAATTCAAATTTTTATAAAAAAATATCTTATTAGATAAATATATATCATTTTTAAGCTTCGTTTGCTTTCGTAGTTAAGCGGATTCATTGTTTAAAAACAAAAAAATTTACCAGTTGATCCAAACACATTTTATATTTAGCTTTTAAAAATCTATCCGTCACTTATGTAAAAAAAATTGTTCTTATGTTCTACATTTAAGAATAATAATTTATTTTCCCTACATTACAACTCAGACTTGGAGTGACATGAAAGATCCAAGGAGGATACACGTCATGGGATTAAAAAATACACACACACACACACACACACACATATATATATATATATAACATAATATATTTAATATAAATATATGTATATATATATATATATATATAATATAATATAATATATATTTAAATAAAGAATATAAATATATTTAAAAATATACATATATACACATATATATATTCAAGCATTAATTGTGATGCACACATTCATAAATCCTCTTGATTTACTTTATTTATATAATATATGAATAATGAAGTTTTCATAACTTATTGATTGGATGATATGAGATTCATGTGATTTATCATAACTAATTTGCTATGATATATATATATATATTGGGTATTTTTAGAAATGTATATTTTTATATTGTAATTCATGCATTACCAAACACATGATTGAGATTGAGAATCCCAATCCTATTTTCTGAATCATGTTCCTTACCAAACAGGTTGACATGACTCACAATCCTAATCCACCTAGATTTAGAATCCCAGGATTTACAGAATCCCAATCATACTTGTCAACCAAACAGATCCTAAGTTTCCAAGAAAGAAAATTAAAAACTTTATTACAAATTCTATTCGACCAAGTTCGGTCGCCCGAAACCTGAAATGGCAACCAAGTTAGGTCGCCCAAAATATGAAATGACGACCAAGTTCGGTCGCCGAAAACTTAAAATGACAACCAAGTTTGGTCAACCTGGCCGGATCAGTGGGAATAGAAAAAACACCATTTTTTTTTTGTGATTGGTGGGGTAAGAAAAAGACTTGGTGGGGATAGACGCGCCTGAATTTATCTTCACGTGTTTTGATGGAATGTTTTATAGTGTTTTTAAAGAAAATTATGATTTAAGCTTTTAGGAACGGTTATGATAAAAAAAAATGGTCTTTGAACTATAGCAACATTTAATAAACTGTTACCCAAAGTGTAATATAGTGATAGTTATATTAAAATTGTTACCTAAAGTATTTAATATTGTGTAAAAAAATTTTGTGCCCAACTAAAATCAATTGATTGTGTCTATTTAGCTACGTTTTTCTATGAAACGTAGCCTAAATCTATATATAGTGATCATTTTAATCAACCGTCGCTAAGTAAATATCGCTATATCATCTTTTTCTTGTAGTGGGAATTGAATACTAGATAATAGCCTTATTAGTTGTTTGTCTTCCTCGGATATACCCTGATAACTATGAAAAATAATTCCAACATTTGTTTAGAATAATTATTAGGCCTCATCCTATCTTATCCAAACAATGATTTTGGTGGATGGTTCACAAAAGCGATCAAGTTGATGGGATGATTATCTTTAACACTTGTTCCTCCAACTATATCAAAGTTTGACTCCCTTTCATTTTATGTTTCAATTCAAATGTGAATTGAGCAACCAAACATAATGTGTAACAATATCTCGTATCATTCTCTGTTTTTATGTATCTAAAATAATTGATTCAAGTTAATTTTAAATCAACAATAAAAAAAAGTATGTCATTCAATCTCATTTTTGATATAAGTCCTATCATTTTTTAGATTGGTCCAAACCTATTCAAAGTCCTGCAATTTATCATTTTTTTAGATAAAAATACCATTATCTGTCATTTAAAAAAAAAATTCTAACAGTCTCATACACACATTTCAAAAACTGTCACATCTATCAAATCAGTCACACATATCTCACACCTATTCAATGGTATAATTGTAATTTAAAAAGTCAAAAACTCTTATCCACTATCACTTATCCACCACTTATTATCACTTCATTCAAAGTAAAACAAACAACAAAAATGTCACTCTTACATTTTCCAATGAGATTCATAGAAAAGACAACCAAATAAAAATTTACTTATTTAACATGGATTGTTATCAATCCTAGTGTAGCTATTAGGGGCGAATAAGCCTATATCATACCCCATATATGCCCCAAAAGTCTAGGACACTAGCGGGGTGGAGGCAAGTGGCGAGAGCTCGAGCTGGGCTAGAGACAGTCGCCAAAGGTCGGATTCTACCTCTTCTTTAGAGAGGAGTGGAAAATGGCTGTTGGCCATGGATAGTGACGATGACTGGTCCGGTGAGGAGGAGAAGGTGGCTCCAATGATACCTTCTAGTGGTCTGAGGGTGCCTTCCCCAACTCGCACGGGCTGATGAAGAGATCCTCCATGGTATGATGCAGCTATCTGCACTATAGGAGGAGTTGTACACCTTTGAAACATCGTCATCGCGATGGCAGAAGCGTACTTTGGAGAATGAAGTGGCCATTCATGAGCTAGGGTGTACACTCGTGAGGAGCTTCCGCGAGGGCTGGAATTCTGCGCTTAACCTGGACACCATCGGAGAGTAGGGGAATGGCCGGGGGATATACCCGGAGCTTCCACACCAATGCCGCTACTGTCCTCGTGGTTCCTGTCGTTAGGCATACGAGCTTGGGCGGTCCCTCACAGCCTATCGTTCTTTCTTTTTTTTTGTAAAGCACCTTGCATCAAACTTTGATTTTCTTTTATTGTGTTTAATACAAGAGCTTTTTGATTGACTAGTTGTCTTTGTGACTTAGTTGGTTTGAGAATCTACCTGTGTCCTCTAGCAAATTTAATGCGACGAAGGTGTTGTTTGGCTTTGTTTGGATGTAAGTTGTAGCCGTCAGGATGGTGTACTTAACCCGTAATGCTCCATTTGATTGTAGGCTTGAGTCGTTCATGTGACATAGTCCTGTTGTTGATTGTTGGGATATGGGTTGATCGCGAGTGGCATATCCTTGAGTGATACAATATCCTTTTGGCTTTAATCGTTTAATGACATCATTCAACGGATAATGCGTTGCCCCTTGGATTGAATCATCAAAACTGTGTAAGCCTATGGGGAGTTGGTTTGTTCCCCTATCATGAATTGTTAGGACGGCGTGGTCATGTGTGGTTCGGTCTGTGTCTCATTGGCTTAAACTGTCTGTATAGCGTCACCCTTAGAGATGAGATTTGAATCATCCTTGGCTTGAACAGTCTGTGTGGCAATACCCTATGGGGTAAATTCGCTTCCTTCAGCTTGAACCATCTGAATGGTGTCACCTTTTGAGGAAGTGGTCTCTATCCGACCATGCAGACTGAGGGAGAGGGAGTAGTTGGTACTAGCTTGACCTGTTGCACACTCATAGCTAGACCCATTCGCACGGGGGAAGGAGGCAATAGGTGCTTGTTCTGTACCGACATTGTGCATCCGGTTGAGAAGACCTAGTAGAGCATTCACGGTCCCATGAACAATAATGTTATGTGTCACTTTTTTACCTTCTGGTAACCATTGGAGCATTCTGGTAGTTTTTTTCAGCTTTTTCGTTTTTCGATTGAAACCGCTAAAATTTTGGACTGTTAGCTATCATCCTGAGTTTGAGGACTCCGATTGAAAATCTAACTACATATTATGTGTCCTGGTGCCATTTCAAGCCACTCACAAAAATTTCATCAAATTCCGGTAACGTTTAAGAATTTCACAGTTTCGAAGCGTATCCGGGTTTTGACCGAGCGAAAAGTCTTTGGGAGACTTGACTTGGTCAAATGTGGGCCCATGATGTCACGCCCCAGGGCGGCCGTCCCCGGGACGCGGCAAGTGTATATATAATATCAGAATCTACACAGGAGGTCAATAATATATCATACACAACAACTAGAATGACACACATGCAACAAAGGGGCTGACATGATATATACACCAAATGCGGAAGCAAAAGACTGAATCTGTAAATAAACATTCTACAGACTCGATACTCAATCATATGTCCTGTGAGAGCCAATATACACAAATACAACTGAACATATACAAACACGTGCCAAGCACGGAAATCAAATACATACAGTCAAGAAGGGATGCTGATAACCTCTGGCACTCGCGGAACGTGGCGCTGCTCCGCTACTGAAGGAATCCCTCGGAAAGCTCCAACTGCTGCTCCGGCTCTAGCTCAGGCTCAGTGACCACTGGGGAAAAATATATGCGAGGGGTGAGCCACACGCTCAGTGAACAACACAACCCATGCATCACAGACAATATTTACCAATATTTCCATTATTTATCCAGCCTCTAAGACATAACAACATAATCCAGTGGTTCGTACCTCGCCGAACCACCACACCCTCACCCTCACCCATCAATGGGTGACATAGGCTATTGGGACTGATAATCATCCATTCACAAATCCAGTAGGTCGCTCATCGCCAACCCACTACACCCTCACCCTCACCCTATCACGGGTGACATAGGATTTTGGGACTGACTAGGCTGTTGGTCACCCTTAGTCCACCGATAGTTCTCCTCCACTCCGTAGGCCGCTTGGTCTTCACCCACAACTTCAGCACAGTCCGTCACAATCATCGGGAGGCGCCTACTGATGTGGGTCCTCCGAAGGACGGCCTTTCTAACACTGGGGCAGTCTCTACCAGATCCAACGAAGAGGACAGAACAGCCTATCCATACGCATATGATCCACTCGGATCCGCCGACAACACATCTCTACAACTCAAATGCCATGAACTCTTCAGAGTTCCTCCAGGGCGCATAACCACGATGCGGGGAAATAAGTACAATAAAAACAAGGTTGTAATATCATTGGGGGAAAGAACTCGGGAGGGCGGCGTGAGTTCCCGTTATAGGATACCCCGACAACCAAACAAGGAACACGGAGTACCCTAACCCGGGTCTCACCGCTGTCCTCGCAAGGCCCCTCCCCTATAATATTCACTAACATGCTAATAATCATACTAATTATATAACATTTCTTATAATATTACTGGGACTAGAAACCTTGGGAGGGCAGCATGAGGTCCCGATACAGGATATCCCGACAACCAAACAAGGAACACGGAGCACCCTAACACGGGTCTCAATGTTGACCTCGCAAGGCTCCTCCCTATAATATTATCTAAGGCATGCGATTTAACACACACTAGCATTTAATTTAATAAATAAACTAATAGGACGCATGCATAGGCCGAAGTTTCCTAGCATGAAAACAGGGGGGACATGGTGCATGGCTCTCACACCTATCCTATGGGTGCAAGTCCCTAACATAAAAGCCTAGGGTAGCATGCATTCTGTATTTAAAATCATGCTCACATGCAATACATATTACTACAGGTTAATATAATCCACGGTGCCCCAGGAGAGGTCGGTATACGCCCAAGTGCATATGACCCCTCTCTACTGGGTTGGATTGTCCCACTCACCGGTATCTGGGTCGTCCCGCGACCGTCCGTCCAGATCTGCAAGATAGACATTCAATATGGTGAGAACAATACATAAATACTCTAAAATACCCAAACATACAAAACCCACAACTAAACACCTAACACTCGGGCAAACATGCATACGACCCGCACGCACGCTAGCCCGAGCACTCCGGCTACCACCCGCACGGCCACCCGCCCTCGGATGCGTCGCCGCGCCTCAGCCTGCGCGCCCCGACGCACTGCCGCACGCACGCGCATGCTCGCGCGCGCCCGCGCGCACCGCGCGTCAAGCCCAGCGCGCCCCCGCGCGCACTGCACGCACGCCCCAGCACACGCACGCACTGGTCCCCAGCACCGCGCCCAGGCGCATGCCCAGGCGCCCTGCCCAGCACCCAGGCACAATGCCTAGGTGCCCAGCCTGCGCGCGCGCACGCCCGCGCGCGCCCGCGCGCACTCCCGCGCACACCCCCGCTCGCGCCAGCACCCGCGCGCACCCGCGCGCACGCTCCCGCGCGCGACTGCGCGCCCGACTGCGCCTGCCAGCGCCCAACTCCACCCGCGCGCACGTCCGCGCGCACGCGGGCGCGCGCGCCCCTGCCAGCTGCTGCGCCTGCTGCCTGTGCTGCTGCCACCAGCCACCCTGCCCGAGCACCTCAACCACCACCCACCGGCCACCCCAAGGCCTCCGACCACCCCCCCACAGCCCTCCGACGGCCACCCACCGCCGCCGACCGCCTCCCAACCTCAAATCCACCCTCCTAACATACATCTACACAAGAAAAGAGGGGAAAAGAGGCTTACCAAGGGGAGGAAGGGAAGTCCGGTTGCTCTCCGCGCACCGAAACCTCTCCCAAAGGGCTTCCAACGCCCGGATCTACTCCCACCTCCGAAATGAGCCAAAACAGAGGAGAAGAGAGGGCGGACGGAGGGGCAAAACTCGCCGGAATCCGGATTTGAAAGCACCGGAGTGTAGATCGGGACCCGATCTACACTTCCTATGCTTTGGGTTTTAAGCTTTGAGGGCTCTAGGGGCTCAAAAGGGAGAAAAAGAGAGAGGGGAGAGAGAAAATGAAATTGGTAGGGATGATGAATAGTGATTTCGAAATTAGATCCCACCTATATATAGCGAGCGACTTAAAAACCCAGATACGCCCCGAAACTGTGAAATTTCAGAAACGTTACCGGAATTCAACGAAATTTTCGTGAGAGGCCTAAAATGGCACCAGGACACCAAATATGCAGTTAGATTTCCAATCGGAGTCCTCTAGCTCAGGACGATAGCTAACAGTCCAAAAATTAGCGGTACCGATCGAAAACCGAAAAAAAATGAAAAACTGCCAGAATGCTCCAACGGTTACGAGCAGGTTAAAAGTGACACAAATATAACACATGACTTGGTCAACTCCTTTGTTTTCTAGTGTGGTTGGGTTGACCCAAGTCAAAGTGCACCTAAACCTAGCCTAAACCTAATTAGGGCTAAGTTAAGTGGTTTGAGAGTGTGTGGTGTGTGTGTGAGCATAAATAAATCCCACGACAACATTAGAGCCCCCACTATTCATCATCTTCTCCACTTAAAATATCTCTCTCCCCTCTCTTTAAATCCACTATTTGACCTAGCTAGAGGTGTTGGATTGAGAAGCCATAGATGGAGAAAAGATAGGTGAGGACCCGATCTATCCATCCATGGTCTTGGATCTTCATTTCCCTTTGTTTTTCCTCCTCTAATGGACCCTCTTCTCCTCTGTTTTCAGTCCCTCTTTGGCTGAGTGGAGACCTTGGTGGTGGTGGTCTTGGAGGTGGTGTTTCGGTGCGCTAAGAGCACCCGATCTTCCCTCCCTTCCCTTCCTCTTCTTTGGGTGAGCTTCATTTCCTTCCAATATTGTTTAGATGCATGTTTAGGAGGTGTTTTTGGGTGTGCATGGCTGTTGGGGAGTTGGAGGGGGCGGTTGGGGGCGATTAGAGGTGTTAGGGTTGGCTCGGGCTCAACGGCGCGCGCAGGCAGGCGCAGGCGGCAGGCGGGCAGGCAGGGCAGGCTGGCAGGCGCGCTGTCGGGCGAGCTGGAAGGGGACACGCGCGTGCGCGCGGGTGCTGCGTGCTGGGCGCCGTGCGGAGGCGTGCACGCGGAGTGCTGCGCAGAGGCGCAGTGCATGCTGTGCGCGCGGTGAGGCGAGCGGGCGTGCGCGCGGGGTGCGCGCGGGGTACTGCGCAGGGGCACAGTGCGTGCGGGTGTGCGCGCGATGTGCTGCGCTAGGGCGCAGTGCGCGCGCGGTGCACCCGGGGCTGGACGCGCGGTGCGCGCCGGCGCGCGTGAGCGTGCGCTCGAGTGCGCAGCGTGTCTGGGCGTGCGGGCAGGGGCTCGGCAGCGTGTCTGGGCGTGCGGGCAGGGGGCTCGGCAGTGCGTCTGGGCGCGCGGGCTGGGGCGCGGCTGTGCGCCCGGGGCGGGTGGCCGTGCGTATGGCTGCCCGAGGGTTCGGGTGAGTCAGGGCACTCGGGCTCGCGTGCGTACGGGCCGTATGTATGCTTGTCCGAGTGTTGGGTATTTTTAGCGTATTTTTGTATGTGTTGTGTATTTTTACTCACCGTGTTTAATACCCTGTCTTGCAGATCTTGGCGGACGGTCACGCATCGACCTGAGTATTGTGAGTGGGATAATCCAATCCAGTAGGGAGACGCTATATGCACTTGGGCGTATACCGTCCTCCCCTGGGGCACCATAGTTTAATATTAACTTGTATAATATGTAATCTATGCAAACATGATTAGTATGTAGTATGCATGCCACCCTAGACCTTGTATCTTAGGGACTTGCACCCTTAGGATATGTGTAAGATCCATGCATCCTGACACCATGTTTCATGCTAGGAAAGCCTCGACCTATGCATGTGTCCTATTAGCTTAATTTATTATATTAAATGCGAACTTATGATATTTTTGCATGCCTTAGTAAGTATTATAACCTGGTAGTTATTATATATGTTCCCCGCATCTTGGTTATGCGCCCTGGAAGAATTCTGATGAATTCATGACATTAGTAGAGTCTCCCTTCTCCTGATTAAGGGGCCTTGCGAAGTCAGCATTGAGACCCGGGCTAGGGTACTCTGTGTTCCTTGTTTGGTTGTTGGGATATCCTATATCGGGACCTCATGGTGCCCTCCCAAGGTTTCTTTTTTTCAGTTAAGGGAATACCGCAGATCCAAGTGGATCGTATACGTGTGGATAGGCTGTTTTTGTTCCCTTCGTTGGATCCGTATAGAGACTGCCCCAGCGTTAGACAGACCTTCCTGACAGAGGGCTCCCATCAGTAGGCACCTCCTGATTTGGGTTCGGACTGTGCTGAATTGTGGGAGTAGACCAGGCGGCCTATGGAGTGGAGGAGAGACTATCGGTGGACCAAGGGTGATTAACAGCCTAGTCAGTCCCAATAGACCATGTCACCTTTTTAGAGGGTGAGGGTGAGGGTGTGGTGGGTCGGCGATGTTGCGACCCACTGGATTGTGTAGTTCCTGCGACTTTGAGGCCTCGAATAATTAATTGTGGTTAATATAAATTGTGATGCATGGGTTGTGCTATTCACTGAGTGTGTGGCTCACCCCTCGCATTTATATTTTTCTCCAGTGTTATCTGAGTCGGACTCGCAGGAGGAGCTTCCCGAGGGACTTCATCAGTAGCGGAGCAGCGCCACATTCCGCGAGTGTTAGAGGCTATCAGCATCCCTTTTTGATTGTATGTATTGTATTCTGTGCTTGGGCACACGTTTGTATAATATTTGGATGTCGTGTATATATTGGCTCTCACAGGACAGTTGATTATGTATCGAGTCTGTAATATGTCTTTGAATTACAGATTCAGTCTTTTAGCTTCCGCTATTTGTGTATATATCATGTCAGCCTCATTGTTGTTTGTGTTGTCATTGTTGATGTTGTTTAGAGTATATTATTGACCTCCTGTTTAGACTGCTGATATCATATATACCATTTGCCGTGTCCCGGGGACGGCCACCCTGGGGTGTGACAAATAATGTATAGAAGCCAATACTTACAAACATTCATTCAATAAGCAGAGCAGTAACATGCATGCTAAAAGAATGAAATAAAACTCAAAATGGTGTAAAACATTATTCATAAACTCTACCTGGCTTACACATAATACTTCCACAAGTTCATGGTGTTCTAGGGGGTTGGAATAGGTACCTTCCAAGGACTGACGGTACAGAGTTTGTATGCCCCTTTTCCATAAGCCTTGACCACCTCGTACGAAACTTCCTAGGTGTTTCTGAGCTTCACTAGGTTGGGTTCTCGTGTATTGTTGGTGACATGTCGGAGCACCCAATCACTGGGGGAAAATGATTGGACCCGCACTTTCTTGTTGAAGTCGTGAGCCTGATGGCATTGGTAGGCACCAAACGGATGAGCATGGCTTCCCTTCGTTCCTCCCAAAGTGTGAGGTTGTCAATGAGGGCCGTGTCGTTCTACGGAGTGTTGGAGATGGTAAATCGCAAGGTGAGGAGTCTGACTTCAACTGGGATGAAGACCCCAATGCCATAGGTTAGGGCGAACAGGTTCTCCTGGTTCAGTTTCCTCCTAGTGGTGTGGTAGGAGTAAAGCACGTCACAGAGCTCTTCGATCCATTGGTCCTTGTCATCGAGCCTTTTCTTCAACTTGATCCCATACTTGATGAAGAAATCGCGGATAGAGAGTTGTTGACAATGGTTTTGGGTACTCTGAATCGATAGATGAAGTGCTTCCAAAGGAAGTTCTCGACGTCAAAGTGCTTGACAGTATTGTAGGCCTCTATTTCCACCCATTTAATAGTAATCAATAGCTAAAAGCACATACCTTTTGCCTTCTTGTAACAATTGGAAAAGATCTTGCAATATCCATTCCCCATTGTGCAAATAACCACGATATTGTCAGTGCGTGCAAGCCTCGGCTAGGAGATGGATAAGAGGAGCATGCTTATGGTATTGCTTGCAATGTCGAGATAAGAAGAGCTTGCTGATGGCCAGTAGTAACCCTAGGAGATGATGCGATGAGCTAGGGATTGTCTGGCAAAATGGTCCCCGCATGAGCCCTCATGGACCTCTTCCATGAGGGGCTTTGCTTCGGCTAGGCTCAAGCATCGTAGGAATGGGACGTCGACGTTCCACTGGTATAGCGTCTTGTCGATGATGGTGTACCTTGCTGAGCGGCTCTTGAAATTTTGGGCTTTATCTAGCTAGGGTGGCAAGGTGTTGTCTTGGATGATGGCCTCAATCGGATCCATGCAACATGGGGATTCCCTCTCGATCACACAGACGCTTGGTGCAGGGTCGATTGATGGTCGATCCAGTATGTCTGGTGGGATCCAACACCCTCCTCGGTCCTCGATTGTGGTGTTGGTTGCAAGGGAGTCAGCTTCAAAATTCTCTCTCTCGTGGGAGATAGTGTTGTTATATATGTGTCACTTTTTTGGCCTGTTGGTAACCATTGGAGCATTTTAGCAGTTTTTAAAATTTTTGCATTTTTCGATCGGAACCGCAAAATTTTGGACTGTTAGCTATCGTCCTGAGCTAGAGGACTCCGATTGAAAATCTAACTGCATATTATGTGTCCTGGTGCCATTTTAAGCCACTCATGAAAATTTCATCGAATTCCGGCAACGTTTCTGAAATTTCACAGTTTCGGGGCGTATCTGGGTTTTTAAGTCGCTCACTATATATATGTGGGATCTAATTTTCAAAATCACTATTCATCATCCCTACCAACCCATTCCCTCTCTCCTCTCTCTCATTTTTCTCCCTTTTGAAGGCCTTAGACCCCTCAAACCCAAAAACCTAAAACCTAAGAAGTGTAGCCTCCCCATCCTCCCTCCTTTCTCCTCTGTTTTGGGCCGTTTCGAGGGCCGAGCGAGATCCGAGCATTGGAGGGCTTTGGGGAAGGGTTTCGGTGCGCGGAGAGCACCCGGTCACCTCTTCCTCCCCCTTGGTAAGCTTTCTTTCCCTCTTTTTCATGCTTAGATGCTTGATAGGAGGGGGTTTTTGAGTTTGGGAGGTGGTCGGCGGCTGAGGGAGGCCGTCGGGGTGGTTGGGGGCGGTCGGAGGCCGTCGGAGGCCATTGGGTGGTGGTGGAGGTGCTCGGGCAGTGGGGGGTTGCTGTTCGGGCAGCAGGCAGCAGCGGCAGCAGCTCAAGCAGCGCGCAGGCTGGGCGCGCGCGGGCGTGCGCACGGTGCGTGGAGCTGGTCGAGCAGCCGTGCGCGGGTCGGTGCGAGGTGCTGGTCGTGCTGGGCGTACGTGGTGCTGTGCGCGAGGTGCTGATCGGGCAGCTGTGCGCGAGGGGCTGGTCGAGCGGCTGGTGCGGGGAGAGGTGCGAGCGGCAATACGCGCTGGTTGGCAGTGCTGGGCGTGCGGGTGCTGGGGGTGATGGCTGAGGGCAGTGCGTGAGGGAGGTCGTGCAGGGTGCGCGCGGGGGGCACAGCGAGGCAGTGGTGGCGCACGGGGCGCTGCGAGGCGGCTGTGGTGCGCGCGGGGCGCAGCGAGGCGGCGGTGGTGCGCGCGGGGTGTGCGCGGGGCGAGACGCTGCGCGCGGGGCGTGCAGGGTGCTCGCGGGCAGGCTGCGCTGTGGCGCAGGGGGCGCGCGGTGCACCCGGGTGGTGCGGCGGTGTGTCCAGGCGGCGGGCAGGGGCCCGGTGGTGCGCGGGGTGCTTTGGTTGAGGCGCGGCGGTGCACCCGGGCGGTCGGGTGGCCGTGCGGGTGGTTGCCGGCCGTGCGAGTGGTTGCCGAGGTGCTCGGGCTAGCGTGCGTGCGAGTCGTGTGCACGTTTGTCCGAGTGTTTGGTGTTTGATTGGGATTTTGGGTATTTATTTGTGTATGTTGTGTATTTTGGGGTATCTGTGGATTTATACTCACAGTTAATACCTTGTCTTGCAGATCTCGACGGACGGTCGCGCGTCGACCCGATTTTCGGTGAGTGGGACAACCCAAGCCAGTTTGGGAGGCGCTACATGCCTTTGGGTGTGTACCGTCCTCCCCTGGGGCACATAGTTAGTATTAACTGATTTGTTAAAATCCATGTAAGCATGATGTGTGTGTGTAGAATGCATGCCACCCTAGACTTGTATGTTAGGGACTTGCACCCTTAGGTTTTGTGTATGAGCCGTGCATAATGTCACCCCGTTATCATGCTAGGAAAGCCCGACCTATGCATGCGTCCTATTAGTTTGATTTATTTAATTAAATGCAAGCTTTAATATTGATAGCATGGTTTGGGAATATAAGGGGGCCTTGCGAGGTTAACATTAAGACCTGGGTTAGGGTACTCCGTGTTCCTCGTTTGGTTGTCGGATGTCCTACATCGGGACCTCAGGTTACCCTCCCAAGGTCTCTTTTCCCCTTTTTATGTCTTATTTATTTCCCCGCATCCTGGTTATGCGCGCTGGTGGAATTCTGAGGAATTCAAGACATTAGAGTTGTAGAGATGTGCTGTCAGCGGATCCGAGTGGATCATATGCGATGGATAGGCTGTTCTGTTTCCTCCGTTGGATCCGTGTAGAGACTACCCCGGCGTTGGAAAGGTTGTCCCGTGCAGGGGCTTCCATCAGTAGGCGCCTCCTGATCTGGTAGAAGGACTGCGCCGAACGTGGGAGTGGCCAAACGACCTACGGAGTGGGGAGAGACTATCGGTGGACCGAGGGTGACCAACAGCCTAGTCAGTCCCAAGAGCCTAGGTCACCTGTTGAGAGGTGAGGGTGAGGGTATGGTGGGCCGGCGATGCGACGACCCACAGGTTTGTGTATGGATGATTATCCGCCCATTAAGTCCCAACATCCTAGGTCACCTATTGAGGGTGAGGGTGAGGGTGAGGGTATGGCGGTTCGGCGATGTGACGAACCCCCGGATTTGTGTTGTTTGTGCCGCTTTGGGGCTATTGACTTGATTTTAAATGTGGTTAATATGAACTGTATGCATGGGTTGTGCTATTCACTGAGCGTGTGGCTCACCCCTCGCATATTATCTTTTCAGTGATCTCTGAGGGAGGAGCTTCCCGAGCGACTACACCAGTAGAGGAGTAGCGCCACGTCCCTCGAGTTTTGAGGCCATCAGCACCCTTCTCTCCGTTGTATGTATATGTCTCTGTGCTTGGGCACCTAGTTGGATGTTGTATGGATTTTTATTTGTGTATATATGGACATGTTGGCTCCCACAGGAATTATGATTATGTATCGGGTCTGTAGTATATTTTGATTACAGATTCAGTCTTTTTAGCTTCCGCATTTGGTGTATATATTATGTCAGCCCTGCTTTATCTATGTTGTCATTTCAGTTGTTGTATGAGTATATTATTGATCCATGTTTACTGATATCATATATACACTTGCCGCGCCACGGGGACGGCCGCCCTGGGGCGTGACAAGTGTATCTCAAAGTCAAATAACTCCTTGGTGAGTTCAATCTCCAGACACAGATATTGCTCCATCCTATGATCCTTGGTGGTATAGGTGCCATCAACTTGTACGACCACCAGTTGTGAATCACAATATATGAACAAATACCTGATATGAAGTGATTTGACCAACTTGAGCCTGACAATTAGTGCTTCATATTCGGCCACATTATTCAATGTGGTGAACCCTAGGCAAATGGACTACTGGAGTTGGGTTCTTTCTGAGGTACGAATGATGAGGCTTGCGCCGTGCCCCAACAGTTGGAGGTGTCATCGATGTGCATGGCCCAACACTCTAGGAGGAATGGCGGTCCTCGAGTTTGACCATGGCTTTGTGAAGGTCATCTAGAGGTCGAACTCTAGGAGGAACTCTACCACAACTTGTCCTTTATTTTTTCTAAGATTAATAGTCAATGTCGAATAGGGACAGCTTAATGGCCCACTTCGCGGTTCATTCGTATAGAGTGGGCTTGTGGAGGAATACCCAAAGGGGTAGAACGTGAGGACCACGATGCGATGTGCTTCAAAATAATGTCACAATTTTTCCTTTGCCATGATGAGCACGAGGATCAGTTTCTCGATTGATTAGTAATAAGTCTCACCGTTGATCATGGTCTTGTGGATGTAGAAAACCGAGTGTTGTTGCCCTTGTTCCTCATGAAAGAAAACTGTGCTTAAAGTCTCAGTCTACACCACGAGGTAAAGATAGAGCTGCTCGTCTTCGCTTGGGACTGAGAGGATTTGTGGTTGCACAAGGTGTTGCTGTGCCCACCCCCAAAACAGCCCCTTCCTAGCATTGATCGCTTAGAAGAAGGGGAACATCGGTCCGAGAGGCGGGATATAAACTGTGAGAGAGTATCTATGCGGCTGGTTATCACCTAGACATCGTGGACTGACGTAGGTGAGGTGGAGTGTGGAGTTCCTAGATATTCATCCGGTTGGCCTCTATTCCCTATCGGTAGACGATGTGACCTAGAAAACGCTGAAAGAAACCATGAAGGAGCACTTGGATGGATTCAGCTTCATACGGTGCACACAGAGTGTTTGGAAGGCTTCAGTTAGATGAGATAGGTGATGGTCATGGCTATGGCGCTTCACAACCATGTTGTCGATGTAGACCTCGACGGTTCACCGATATGGTTGGAACACCTTGTTAACAAGGCATTGATAAGTAACTTCGACGTTCTTCAAGCTGAATGGAATGACTTTATAACAATAGACATTCTTTAAGGGTGTGGCCGATCTAATTATTGAAATCTCACCTCTAGGTCTGATCATGGTTCTCAATGGGTGTGCGGATTGGAGCTGGTGCCTTAAAGAACTCCTTGTATTTGTTCTCGCACCAGTGTTGTCAAATGGGGACGATCACGGGAATCATTTCTGAATCTACCCCATGCTAGGGCCATCTGCTGTCCACTTTCCCTTCACCCCTCTTCATAGTGAAAAAAAACTCCTTTGGTGTGGAATTGACGGAGAATAAGGTGGTCATCTTGCGACCGGTGAAGGCTGCATCGTCTTCAAGTCGAATGAAACGTTTGGCTCTGGTGAAGGCGTTGGTTATGCTGGTGGGAAGGCTTCCTTACCAAGGATTTGTCGAGATGGCAGGTCAAGAGGAGCCCCAAATAGAAGGCTATGGTAGCAGTCTGAATGTCATATTCCTCCACTTGAGTTATCTCCATGCTGAAGCTAGCAAGGTAGTCCTTCAATCGGTCACACTTGGCCGGCCTCATCCCAAAGAGGTTTGCTACATCCCTCTTTGGCTTGCAATATATAATGCCCCGATCAAGGCTTCGTACAGGCTATGAAAGCTAGGAATGGAGTTGGCAGGTGATTTTCTAGAACCACGTGAGCGCTTGCCCCACTAGGCTTTGTAAGAACACCTTGCATAGAAGAGTGTCATCCTCGGCCTCGAGCGACATGCGCTGCTGGTAGTGGTGGATGTGCTCGATCAGATCGGATTTTTCTTCGTAGAGCTTGAACTTGGGATGAGAAAACTTGTCCAATTTGGGGGCACGAACAATCTCCTCGGTGATGGGAGAGAAATAGATCATGTGGGTAGTTTCAAGTGCTATTTCCGCTAGCGTGCGTGGCCTTAGTTTAGAAAGCATTGGTCCATCTCCCTCATCAGGTTCTCCCTCATTTCAGGATCATCTTTATCAGGCCGCTTGGAGTTGGCGAACAAGTTTGACGACCTGGTGGTTTGATCAAGAGAGCGAGGCTTGTCGCTAATATGGGGCACATGGCCGTTGCTCGGTTGGTGGTTGTTGATGGGCAGTGGTCCGAGCGTGGCTGTCTTCATGGACGTGAGCATTGTCATTCTCGTTTCAGAGGCAATCGTTCTCCTGTTGCACCGCGTCAAGGGCACGGTGGAGTTCCTCTGCCTTGCGGTCCAATTGTTTGGCCCAAAGTTGGGCATCATTGATGTGGTGTTTCTAGTTGACAACGTTTGATGGTGGGGCCACTTCAGACGTCACACCAGGCTAAGATGAGGAATTCCCAAGCATAGGCTAGGTGACAAGGTCAAGCGCAGTCTGTGGATTTTTCTTGGCAGGCATGATCATGAGCTTGGCTTTCATGTGCAAAGTCCCACAAACGACGTCAAGTTGGAGGGACAAAAATGACAAACCAGGTCCAGGTTATAAGATCCATCCGCTTTGCTATCCTCCGACTGATTCCGCTAGTTTGTCGACAATCCAATACCTCGAGCATCACAAAAATAGGATGGGGTGATATGTAGAAGACCCTCTGACTCTCAAGTCAGTCAATGAAATTTTAAGGTTGTGTTATAGAAAAAGATTTCTCACATGCCTCAATAGGGAGAGTTGGTTCCCTATTCATAGAGCTGATATGGATGCCCTAAAATCGATGGTGAATCTATCCCCAATCGGATGGATAGGGAGAGGTCCTCAATCTAGAAGGGAATTGGTATATATTCATAGAATTTGGAGAGTATGTAATTGATAAACCTCAATCAAGTATAATATGAGATCTGGTCCCAAATTATGACTTGAAATATGCTGGTTGTCAGATATGAATGAGCTATAGGGCCTGATTCACGGGTCATGGACCATTCGGGTCATGAACCTCTGATAATCGGGTCATGGGCCACGAGCACATGGAACATTGTCATTGGGCTCATAAATAGGTCCTAGACGCAATGGTGGAGTCACCTTGGGACCAGGGGGCATGTGACCTCCCTGATTTTTTTTCTTTTCCTGAAATATTTTTATTATGGGGCCCATATCCATGAGATGATAAACCCCACCACTCAATAGGAGCAACAACAGCCCGCCTATGGCCCACTAGTCAAAAAAGAAAATAAAAAACGTTAAACCACCATGACGTGTGTGGCGGTGTTTTCCTTGGTGAGTCACCCCTTTTAATTTACCCTCCCCCTCTTCTCAACAAAAAAAGGACTCTTCAATATCCATATCGTACATAGTGACAGAGGCACAGTCCACACGACCGCACGGACCCCATTCCTGGGCGTCCCCATCCAGGGCATCTGAAAAAAATAAATTTTAAATTTATCGTTTTTTTGTATCTCAACTGTTCCATTAGCCATCCCAAGGAAATTCCATTCTCCTCCATCAACACTTCAAAGGTATAGAATTTAACCCTTTTACATTAGTGTCACTTTTACTAATTTATTTTAAGTGTATAATATCTGTGTAAATATCTAAAATAATCAAATATAATATATGTTACTTCTAGAGATTCCTTACCTTAAGCTTTGGATTTGAAGAAGGAAAAAGCAGTAAGATTATGTTTGGGGGCAATCGGTAAACTATTTATCAATTTAAATTTGAATGAAATATATTATATAGTTTCTTATTCTTAATGATGTAATCTATATATCATAATTTGAGAGATTATTTTTTTATGGATTCTAAGAAAAAATGTTTAAAAAAGTAACAATTTGTTTTATAATTATTTACATGATCATTCAAATTCATTATTTTTCATTTTTCTACAGTTATGGATGAGTATCTTAAGAGAAAATCTATTCTATCATCTTCATCCACTGAAAAATATTGATCTCTCTACTTCAACCTAGTCCAAAACATCATGTGACGGAGATAACTTGCAAGATCTTCCATCGGATCCTAGTTTGCGTACTCGAATATCAAGTTCCCATCCTAATTATCAAGATTCAATTCGAATAAAAAATAGGCAAAGGGGTCCTTTTCAACCACGTAACCATCTCTTTCCTAAAAGGAAATTTGAAGAAAAGGAATGTTGATTTAATCTTGCTTGGTTTAATGAGTATGGTGGTTGGTTAGAATACAACATTGTAAAAGATGCTGCATTTTGTCTATATTGCTATCTTTTTAGAGCTGATATTGGAGATCAAGCAGGTGGTGATGCTTTTGTTATGCAAGGATTTTCAAATTGGAAGGAAAAATAATTCCAAGCACATATTGGAGGGCCAAATAGTTCTCACAATCAAGCATCTTCGAAGTGTTGAGATTTGTTGAATCAAAGCAACATCTTTCATCATTGTTTCTCAAGCAATCTGATTAGGATCAAACTGAATATAAAATTCAATTAAATGCATCCATTGATTGTATACGTCTTCTTTTACGGCAAGGACTAGCTTTCCGTGATGACGATGAATCATAGTATTCAAGAAAACACGGTAATTTTCTGAAACTTCTTCAATTCCTTTTAGATCATAATGGAGATGTCAAAGGTGTTGTGCTGAAAATTGCTCTATAGGATGTTAAGTAGACTTAACCTGATATTCAGAATGATATTTTTAGAGCATGTATTGTTGGAACTATAAGTGCTATTATTAATGATATTGATAATGCATTATCTTCGATTATGATTAATAAATCTCGTGATGTTTCTATCGAGGAACAAATGGTTGTTGCTTTACGCTATGTGGACAAAAAAGGATGTGTAATGAAATGTTTTTTAGGGGGGGTACATGTGAAAGAAACCACTGCCATATCACTAGAAATGGTGATGGAAGCAATGTTTTCAAAATATAAATTGAGTATGAAAAGTTTGTGTAGTCAGGGTTAAAAAGGCGAAAGCAAATGCAAGGTAAATTTAAAGGCCTAAAGTCACGCATTTTATGTTCACTGTTTCGCTCATCAACTTTAGTTATCTCTTGTTGTTGTTGCAAAAGATCATTCTCATTCCTTTACGTTTCAATATTACATCTAATGTGGTGAATACTATTGGTGCCTCATGCAAATGCAAGGATTTCTTTGAAAAAAAAAAGTTGCCAAGGTTATTGAAAAGCTCAATAATGGTGAACTCTCAACTGTGCATGGCTTAGATAAAAAAACCAACCTTAAAATATATGGTGACACACGATGGGGCTCGCATTATGGTACACTTTTTAACTTGATCATTACGTTATCTTTTGTGATTGATGTTTTAATTTGGAGATTGTAGAGGAAGATGCTTCTAATGGGGAACAAAAAGGTGATGCATGTGCTCTATTGAAACTAATATAATCATTTGAATTTGCATTCAATCTTCATGTCATGAAGAATATATTGGAGGTTACAAATGAACAATCAAAGACCTTCCAATGAAAGGAGCAAGATATTGTGAATGCCATAAACCTAGTTCAAATCTCTAAGATAACATTGCAACAAATGAGAGATGATGGACGGGAATCATTGAAGAAGTTTCATTACTTTGTAGGAAGCATGATATCAATGTTCCTAACATAGATAATAAATGTGCCTGAAGGGAGATCAAGAAGAACGATCGAAGTGATCACAAATTTACATCATCACTGCATTGGATTGTTTATACAATGATCGATATACAACTTCAAGAGCTTAACAGTGTCATTTTACAGTAGTGAATACAGAATTACATCTTTGTATGTTATGTCTCTCTGCAAAGGATTCTTTCACAAATTTTAACAAGCTAAAATTGGTTCGCATAGCTCTGTTTTATCCACTTAAATTTTCTAAAGCAGATCTCATATTTCTTAATAAGAAGCTTGAGACTTATATTATTGACATGTGCTTCAATAATGAGTTTCGGAAGTGAATGAGATTGGTGATCTTGCTAAAACGATGATTGAGATGAAAATGGATATTTTATATCCACATATATATTTGCTTATAAAATTTAAATTGACTTACATGTAGCCACGACCACTATTAAAAGAGCATTTTTTGCAATGCATACTATGAAGACTAAGTTACACAATCGAATGAGAGACGAGTGGATGGATGATTGATTGCTTGATTGCATATATTGATAATGATAAAATCATTCAATATTTTCAGAATATGAAATCTTCTCAAGATTAAATTTAAAGGTATGTATTGCTTATTAGATTTATGTTTTCACAATTTTTTTTTTTAATAATTGATATGAAATTTAACATATTGTTTTAAAATATGATAATTATCTTTAAGAATTATTCAGTGATATGTTTTATATGATTGTTTTTATTTTATTTTATACATATTCATTTTTTAATATATGATATTGAAATAAAAAAATATATAATTATATAATTTTAAAAAATATTTATATAAGTCACATGCTCCCTCCTAGCTCCACACCACCTACATATATGATTTATTAATGTAAACATACCATTTAACATGACACATGCCAAATATTTACCATACTGATAAACTTTGTCCCATGCTTTTCAGAGCCATGCATAATTAGCCTGGTTAAGTCTCCAAATTGGCATGCAGTATAATGTGATGATGACATGCACTGTGAGTGATAAACGTGGTCTTCAATGGAATCTTATTCAAACTTTGCATGTTTTTAAATTCTACGATAGCGATACAACTCTAGATCTTCTGCGTCACCAGATCCATCTTTGTCGTCCATGATTGATTATGTATGCGTAAAGAAAATGATGTCTAAGAAGTACAGTAAATTTGTAATTTTTTTCGGTTTTATTTTAAAAAATATATATATACTCATCTAGTGAAATATATACTATTTTTAAAATAAAATATATGTTAAGATATACTAATTTATTTTTTTTAAAAAAAATAAAAAAATTTACATATTACGATAATACAGTGTATATATAAACAGTTGAGGGACAGCCTGTAAAGTATGGACAATGATGTAAAAGAGAACCAGTATTCAACACACTTGTATTAATATTATTAAAATATATAGATAATTCTTCTAAACTTTGCCAAACATTTGTGCCACGTATGTGCTGATTCCAAGAAAAAATAAGGAGAGGACTGTCAAAGGTGGAAGTTTATGGACTTAAAACATTGGGCTGTTGAGTGTTGAAACAGAGTAACCAACCAAACATGTTAGAAGATTTGGGAATTCTAATGCGCTTTGTTAGAAATGTTATTTTTAGGGTTTGGTCAGTATTTGTTAGACCATCTTCAGTCTTTACTCAAATTTATATTTAAATTTCACTTAAAATTTGAGTAAAAGTTTGATTTGATATGATGTATCTCCAACCATCACTTTGTGTTTTACTCAAATATTTTAAAATTTTTACATCTTTTTCTAATTATTTCCTATAAACATTTTCAAAGTCATTTTCTCAAACATTTTTACTACTTAATTTTTTTTTCCTTTGAAATATTTAAATTTAAAATTTATTATCATCCAATTTTTTTTAAAAAAGGTAAAAGTAATATTTTTTTTATTGGAGTAAAAATAAGAAGTTAAAAAACAAAGATGAAGACTTAAGAAAGAAGATTATTATTTATTTTTTTTAGAGAGATGGAGAAAATTTTGGGGGGTGGGAAAACATCTAATATAATTAAACTAAAGGTGGAGTTGAAGGGAAAAAAATGTTACATTGGAAGAAAATATGGAGATAAAAGAAAAAAAGAGATGTTGAAATTTGGGTAAAATTTTGAGTCTCCCTTGATTTTGATAAAGATTTGAGTAAAAGCTTTAGAGCATCTCCAATCCTATACCTAAAAATTTACTCAAATTTTTAATTTGCGTAAAAGTCACAAAAAACCCTCTCTTACCATTTACCCATACTCATACCAAATAAAGCTTTTACTCATATATTTATCCAAATCAAGGGAGACTCAAATTTTTACCCAAATTTTTAACATCTCTTTTTTATCCCTTATCTCCACATTTTCTTCCAATTTGACATTTTTTTCCCTCCAACTCCACTTTTAGTTGAATTATATTAGATGACTTCTCACCCCTCAAATTTTTCACCATCTCTTGAAATCCAAAAAAAAAAAAAAAATTCTTTTTTTTTAAGTCTTCATCTTTGTTTTTTAACTTCCTATTTTCACTCCAATAAAAAATTTATTATTTTTATTTTTAAAAAATTAGATGATAATAATTTTTAAATTAAATATCTTAAAAGGGAAAAAAAATTGAATAGTAAAAATGTTTAGGGAAAAGACTTTGAAAATGTTTATATGAAATAATTAGAAGAACATGCAAATTTTTAAAAAGATTTGAGTGAAGCACAAAGTAATGGTTGGAGACACATCATATCAAATCAAATTTTTACTCAAATTTTAAGTAAAATTTAGGTTTATGTTTGACTAAGGGCTGGAGATGGCTTTAGATATAGGTCGTCTAAACCCAAATTTGGTAGGCACACATGAGAGAGATTGATTCTTATAATATGATTTTCTTGTTGTAATAAATTCGTCATGAAGAAGTATAAGGTCTCTCTCTCACTCTTTTTTTTTTTCTCAGAACAGGTGGGAATGAAAAGAAAGGTCAAGAGTCTAGATCAAGTTAGGGCTAGCTCCAGTCAGTCCATTAGTATCAAACTGCACAACTCTATGAATCGAATTATACATCCTATGAATCGAACTGTATAATCAATTATTGGTACAGGTCTCATTGTCCTATCAGATACTGGTAGTATTGATCAAACTCAGGCCTAAGTGGATCCAATAGAAGAGTGGGACTTGTACCCAACAATTGGTTGTGCAATTTGATTTATATGCTGTATAGTTCGATTCATAGGACTATGTAGTTCGATATTGATGGGGCTGACCAGAGACAGCCCTGACTAAATTCGAAGTCAAAGGTCAATCATTTTGAAGGCTCTACAAGCATTTTTTTTTTTTTGGGAAAATATTGATACAACTCTCTAAAATGTTTTAGTCCCTATAAAATTAAAAAATCATCACAGGTTCCTATATTATTGGAAAAATATCATTTCAGTCCCTATTGTCACACCGAACTAAAGAAATATATGGTAAACCTTAACTATACATTGAAAATTACCAGAATGCTCGCACCCCTTATTTTGAAAAATTGATATAGCTTCCTAGAAGCTTATGAAAATCAGAAAAAGGTCTCTATAAAATAAAAAAATTCCCTCAAGTCCCTATCTTATTAAACAATATTTATTTTAGTCTCTATCATAATCGAAATTAGCAGATCTATGGTTGAATCTAATCCTACATGATAAATTACTATAATACAATTTTAAAATTTACTTGATAAATTTATGTAATTTATTAGTCAGATTTGTTGTTGACTTTAAAGGTATTTACTGATTTTATAGTAGCCTTTTTCGATTTTCGTAAATTTTCATATAGTTATATCGATTTTTTCCTTTTTTTTTTTTAACTCTCCGTGAGTATAGAATAGCACAAGAATTTTCAAGAAAAGAAGGATATTTTTTATATTGAAAGGTCTAAATCGGATTCTTCATATTTTATAAGAACATATTTGAATGTGTTTATTGGAACAATTTAACTAATTAAGATACTAAATCCTTTAACCATATATATTTTATTGGGGATCTGTAAGGATTTTTCAATTTTACAAGAACTAAAACTGATCTAGCTAACTTTTCAAGGAGTTATAACAATTTTTCTCTTTTTTTTTCTTCCATAATTGTTATTTATTTTAAGGTTTATATAAAGTCAATGGCGTCTTTTGAATAAAATAAAATTTATTGAAATTCAATGGATGTGAAATTGGGAGACCTTCAAGACAACATTGGTTAGAGACCTCCAACTGCACACAAAAATAGACTACACACAACTATGTCCACCGCTTACCAAATGTCATTCTTGCTTTTCGAAAAGTAAGACAAGGAAACTATGTTACGATAACGCAATGTATTATAAGCAGTTGGGGGCAGCTTTTGAAGTGTAGACAGAGATGTAAAAACGGCGATGAGTGTTTCAACGCACTTGTGGGTAATATTATTAAAATAAATAGTTTTTCTAAACTTTACCAAACATTTCTGCTACGTGTGATGATTTACATGAAAAAATGAGGAAAGGAAACTGTCAAAGGTGGAAATTTAAGGGCCAAAAATATTGGGCTGTTGCGTGTTGAAACAGGTAATGCCAATGCGCTTCGTTAGGAATGTTATTTTAAAAGTTTGGTCAGTATTTAATTTGTTAGATATAGGTGGTCTAAACCCAAATTTGATAGGCACATATGGGAGAGACTAATTCTTATAATATAATAATAATAAATACTCTTGTTGTAATAAATTCGTCATCATGAAGTAAGATGTCTCTCTACTCTACTTATTTTTTATTTTTTTTAATATGACTTTATGAAATCAACAAGTGAGGATGAAAAGAAAGATCGAGGGTCTAGATCTATTCAGGATTAGCTCCGGTCAGTCCGTCAAACTATACAACTATATCATTCGAACTACACAACGCATGAATCGAATTGTACAGTCAATTATTTGATAAAACTTTCACTCTTCTATTGGATACTGATAGTATTGATCAGGCTTTGTGCCACCTGTTAAGTGATGGGGTTCAATTGACCACATCAAAAAAAAAAAATTTCAGAAAAAACAAAACAATCCTCCTTTAATTAATACTACCATATGTCCATATCAAATTAGGTGTGGGACCCATTAAAAATCATAACATTTTAGCTCGGCTCATATTTTATATATTAAAAACTTTACACCCACATAGTAGGGCCCTAAAACAATAAAACAAAACCCTAAAGCACTACCCTATTAAAAAAAAAACCGTGGAACAGCTAGACACGGACCCCAAGTAGACTCGTCAATCACCTTTGCACAGACAAACGTGTAGATGATGGACGAACAGATGGATGCGTCGATCGTCGCTGGTCATGTTGCTGATTTCCTCTTCCTACTCTACTTCAGGTATCTAATAGTGGATTTGGTTTTGATTTTTTTTTTCCTTCACCATTTTTGTATATTAATCTGAATCTCTTCAATCACTATATAATCGTATATTATTAATGAACAAAACCCCTCAATATTACTCCCCTCTTTCCTTAACCTATATGTGTATCAAAAGCCCCTTCACCCAGTGGCGGGTGGGGGCTTAAAATAAATATTCAAAATACAATTAACTATATAAATATGCATTTTTATTAATAATATAAATTCAAACCCAATAATAAATCTATTAGTCTTCAATATAAAAGTATACAAATTAAAAAAAAAAAAAGATAAAAAGAATATACCCAACAGATGAGGGCACAATGGGAAAACAAAATATGAGAATGGTTGATATATATTTTGAAAGAGACGACTAGTGTTTTTATTTTAAAACAGAAAATTTGATTCTTTTATCACCTCTTTCAATAAATTTTAATGGTTGATATTTCTTTTTCTTTTAAATATTTATTTAGGGAAGAGAAAATCGAATATTGGTCATCTAGAGATTGTTTTGGAAAGGTGAGTTGGATTTTCAGTTGATTAGTTGTTCAATTTTTTTTTATGTATTTATGTTTATAAACTTTTATTTTACAGATTATGTCGTTTTTTCAATGGATAAAATTTTAAAACGAATATCAATTAGAGAGCAAGATTTTTCTTCTATCGAAGAAAATTGCGGTGCCAAAAAATGTTTCATGTTAATTTTTCTTTTTAATAACTCCTTGTATGAAAATTCATGGAACCACCACTGACATTGATCAAACCCAAGCCCCGCCTGACCCACTAGAAGAGAGACATATTCTGAATAATTAGCTACGCAATTCGATACATATGAATATGCAGTTCGATACTGATAGAAATGACTGAAACCAGTCCTGACCGGATAGGACTAAAAATTCAATTAACTTTGAAGGCCCTACAAACATTAATCCCCCCCATCCCCCCAGGGGGAATTGTCACTTTCCATTTTCTTTTTCTTTTTTTTAAGGGAAAAATCCATATAACCCCTTGTAATCTTCCTGATATTCATATAACCCCCCTGTAAACATACCATACATGCAAATAACTCCCCGCAGTTAAAAATTCTTTAACAGAGTTGATATATTCCAAATATATTTTATTATCTAAACCATGGTTAACAAATATGTATTCTTTTAATCCTCTAAAAGCAGCTAATATTTAAAAAAAAAACCCTTAAAAGAGTGTAAAATTAGAAATGTGAGGGTTTTTTTTTTAAGTATTGACTATTTTTTGGAGGTTAAAAGAATACATATTTGTTAATCATAGTTTTGATAATAAAATATGTTCGGAATATTCTAACTCTGTTAAAGAATTTTTAATCGCAGGAGGTTATTTGCATTTATGGTATGTCTACAGGGGGTTATATGGATATATTGAGATTACAGGGGTTATATGGATATCATAAAGATTGTAGGGGGTTATATGGATTTTTTCCTTTTTTAAAATGTTTATACAAAGTCAATGGTGTCTTTTGAATAAAATAAAACTTATTGGAATTCAGCGGATGTGAAATCGTGACACCTTCAAGACAATATTGGTTAGAGACCTCCAATTGCACACAAAAATAGACTACACACAACAATACACTAATATGTCCACTGCGTACAAAATGTCATTCCTGCTTTCCGAAAAGAGTCAGACCGGAAGCTACTGTTGGAAAATTCTGCTTTTTTTTTTATTATTTATTATTATTATTGGTAAGAAGAGACTCATTCATTCCAAAGAAGAACAAAATAGTTACAAACATTTATTTATTAATTTAGTTATTTACTTATTTTGGTAAAAAGTTTAAAATTAATTTTAAAATAATATACTATTACAATTATTTTGAAGGTTTCGACGATACATTTTTAAGATTTTTTTTTTATTAAAAATGTATTGGTGGATCTAAAAATACATAACATTGAAGTAATTAGTGTATAAAATAAAAAAAAGACATAAAATGAATTTTAAATGTTTTTAAATGAGATTTTGGAGGTGTCCACCTCCATACCTTCAAATTTGGAGACGTGTAGACGTGTAGGGCCAATGGAGATGCTCTCATACATGTATATGCATTTGAAGTTTTAAGTTGTCTCATTTGTTTCCGTTGATTTTTTTTATTAGTGTGGGTGGTAGTTGGTTATGATTCTTGACTTTATGTGATAATTTGATATGAAGTATCCGATTACAATTATTTAAAATCAAAACTGATTGTTTAATAACACCTGGTATCATATGATTTGTTGCTATGAAAATCTTCCTGAAGCAGGCCACACAAAGGTCAAATATTTTTCAGTTTAAAAACAAATGAAAAAAAAAATCCATGTAAACGCACGCTATAGGCTCCTTTAATGCTCTATATTTTATATTCAAGTGGTGAGAGCTGGACCTGAGATTTTATGAATCCAAACTGCTAAGATTTGTATCCCTAGTTTTATTCTATTAAATAATCATTTTCATAATCACAGTTTTACTCCAATGTTTTAGAAATTAAATTTATTATAAAGATTAAATCTTTAGAAAATCTATCTGGGACGGTGGATCCCTATATATTAAATAAATTAATATGGTGCAAGTCTTCTAGAACTTGTTGTCAAAAATGATCTTTTTATTGTTACATCCCTCTCTTAAATTCACTCATTTTGTACTATTGTCGGTTTTGAATAGAAATCAATATTTTTACAGTACAAAAAAAAAAAAAAAAACTTAATAACTTTTAAAAACTGACATATTGTCTAGTTCATGTAACCCCCTCCAGATTCACGGTAAGCATTTTTTTAAAAGAAATGATAAACATGCATCCTTGTACTAAAAGAATTATGTTCAAAATACAAACATTAACAAAACAAAATATACAAAAAGAGAAGCTTTTAATAGAAGAGACATCTATAAAGAAGGGACTCCGCTGTACAAACAAACCGATCACATGTGCACATGACTTGAGAGAAGTTAATTTCTAGAAGCAACACCTCAACTCATAGAAGTAAAAGTGCAAGAAATGTTATGTGGTGCCTTTGAATCAGACTTGTATTTGGGTTTTTTTTCTACATTCTTACACATGTTATAATGCCCTGAAAACCCAACCAATAGATTGGATAATTTCCGTGACACCAAGTCCTTCAACCAATTTTTTTTTAAATCATTAGAGTATAAATACCATAATCCCCAACACCAATAATCAGATTGTAAAAGAATAATAATTTGAATACAACTGTTCTATGAAAGCAATTAGAATGCTACATATCTAAATGATAAAACTAATTGCAACTCTATCGCAACAGCCAACAATTCAAACCGAATCTCACTCTAGCTCGATGCTTTGAACTCAAGATAATCTGAAAATGGTAAACAAAGAAATGAGATATAAAGCCTAATGAGTGGAGTCTCTCCAATGAATGCAAGTATATAAGACATGGATAATACAATGAATGTTACCGTCATCTTCTGAAATATGCCCAGATATGTCAAACTCGTATAAAAAAATAATAACTAATCTTGATGTCCAATTTAAAATCATGTATGAGGGTGCGTTTGAAAGCACAGTTTAAAAATTAACTTTTAGCTTTATATAAAGTTTTTTACGATGTAATCATGAGTGCTGCTTTTTAATTAATCAAGGAATCACGTTTGTTGTTGATAACAAAAGCTGCTTTTGGAATAAACACAGTTTTCAAGACATCTTTTTTGTTGTAATGATAAGGACAATTTTTCAATTAAGTGGACTTGTTTAGTAACTTGTTTGAGGCTTTTAATTTTTAAAGAAGCTAAAAACAACTCAAAATGGGTTGCCAAACGGAGCCTGATTTTGTCAAATCTCGTGCAAATGCACACAAACTAGATGTTCAGTACAAAATCAATGCCCTCATATTACCAAGCATACACTCTCTTCTGCCTACAATCCACTTAGAGGGGAAACGTTGCCTGCGCCAAGGTGTCTAATGCTGACCCGTGATATACGTCAAGATGGTCCACATACCACCAATGCCATCCATGATATGCATCAAGACGGTCCTGTACTACGGTTGTTTGAATTTGTTGCATCCTCTTAAAAGACATTGGTGTCACGACCAAACACCTAAACAGCGCAGCTCACTGCGCCTATGAGCCCGCAAACTTGCTCATCTTTTGTATCTTTAGAAAGACATTGGTGTCACGCCCAAACACATAAACAGCCCAGCTCACTGTGCCTATGAGCCCGCTAACTCGCTCCTCTTCTGTGTGTAGAAAATCTGGCACCACAATTGAAATTGTGCGCTATCAATAACACACAAAATATGCATGCCGAGGCGTATATAAACAAGATGCAATGGCTTTGTCTATGGTGGCTTTCATAGTCATACAACATTCATTTGTCCTCTATGCCTACCATGCTTGCATCAAAATATTCTATCTTATGCATAAGTATCTTAAATCATATGCCATCTGAGGTTTAAATAATAATCATATACAAGCATGTTTCAAATAATGAAATAACGCATGAAACAACATCATAAATATTCGTGCACTTTCCATGATTATAAATAACGCATGTCAGGGCTATGACAACAAAGCATGCATCTTTAAATCCATAAATTTATAAAAATAGAGAAGGTACGTAGAGATATACTCACCTGGAACTCGACATAACACGTGTGAATATGCTCGATTCACATCGAACCACCTGGCACAACATTATGATATCCTATCAGAAAATGTCAACATAGTGACATTCTAGCTATGTCAGCCCACCACCTGATGACCCAATTACCATCTCGGGAACAACCCAAATAATTAAAAAGGAGACTCTAATTCGACCTCTCTTATTAAGGTGCACGCCCCAATAATTGGGTTTTGTTAAACAAATTCATTTATAACCGGATTCTGTGCACACGCTCTATCATTTAAACACAATTTCTGTAAAAGAGTTCAACACTTCTGACATCGAGGGCAATTGAAGGTGTTGACCCGACTGGTGTCGAAGGGGATTAAGAACTAAACCAGTAGCCTCTAGAACCCGTTCGACAGTTAAGTTGAAGGTACTTAAGTATGTCGATAGTACTTGTGTTGAAGATGACAAAGAACTCAACCCGTAGCCTTTGAAACCGTTTGACATCATTTTGGTCAAGGTTATTCAAATATCTTGACAGAGGTGTTGTCAAAGATCCAACCAGTGCACACATACATTTATTTGGGGGTTTCGATTGTTAAGGTGTTGATGTTTTGTATTTTTGTTGACATTTGTATAGATACCCCAATTTTGATCATCTACACAAAAGAAAAATCACCTCAAGTCGTATTAAAAATGAACCACATTTGAACCTTAAAAAAAACATTTTAGGGAAATTAGAGGGAGAAAAGAAAAAAGAAGACCTGGCCAAACACTTAGAAAAATAAAAGGGGCCAGGACCGAGACGGCTACCCCAAAGTAGCCGTCTTTCCCTAACGGCTAACTTTAACAATCAGCCCCCCCATCGCTCCCACAGATGAGACTTAAAGTTGGCATTTAATGCTGATCATTGCGGTGGGTTGTTCAGTTTAGCCGCCCCTCTTTGATGGTTTAATCCATGTAGTTGCCCCATTCCACCAACTGTAAGAGATGGGACATATGACAAATCATGATGCAAGGCGGGTTGTTAAACCCAGTTGTCTAAACCCGACTTCTCAATCCAAGAAGTCATCGCCCTCCTAGACCAAGTTTCAAAACACAGATTTAATTGGGGGTCAAATCAACCACCCTATTATCCAATTTGATCTATTGTCCGGAGGTAACTCCCTTGCATCATTTTTATTATAAATAGGGTTGGATCAAAACCATTTTAGAGCAACCACCAACATAATCCACAAATCACTAAATATACCACCAATCAAGCCATACTTCCCCACTTTTGAGAGAGAGAAAAGCCCTATTTTAGAGAGAAGGAAACCTATTTCCCAACAAAAGCCACTCTCCATAAACCCTTTCTAAGTCCCTCGTTAAACCTCTTTTAACCAAGCCAAGCCAAAATTACTTTTACACCTAGGTTCTGCCCAAATTTAGAAAACTAAAAAACCAGGTACCAGGTGGCTAGTCCAAACCAATCGTCGGACCCAGGTGGCTCGTTTCAAGTAGCGGGTGCCCTTCCCACTTTTTCAGCAACCCCTTTTCAAGTTTTGTCAAGTAGAAAGGATATCCCGTTTTCACTCTGTGTGCGACCGACTGTAGTTCAAAGAGGAGAACCCACCCAATTTCCCCACCGAGGCGATCAACAAAAACACGAACTTTTCATGCTTTTTGGGAAAGTAGTTGACAATCACATTTTAGGTCATTTTGAGAGGTTGTCGGGCCATTCAGAAGCGACTCTCTCTGGGCGGTGATCTGCTTCATAACGAGGCGAATCGGAAACAAGCTTCAGAGACCCCCAAATTTAATACCGACAACTGGTGGTGTTGTAACACATATTAGATGCATTGCTACCAATTTCTGGGTGTGTCGACTATTGGTGTGTAGATGACTAGGATTTGTGTCAATAGTATACTAGCAGCAATATGACATTCTTCATTTTTTCAAAAGATTCAAACATTAAAAGAATCAAGCATTAACCCAAACATTCAAATATTGAAGCATTAACATTACATTTTCAAACATTCAAATATTGAAACATTCAAACATTGAAACAACTTTACAAACATAATTACTAATGTTTTAAAAAGAGCCAGGTGTGAGTTGGGTAGTTGAGGAGGGATTAGAGATTAATCGACTAGGTGGGGATTAATCAATCACTTTTTAGAATATAGATATAATACATGTGAATATACATATTATATAAATAATAATTTTAGACTATAAAAAAAATAACAAAGTAACAAAAAAATAAAATTTATAATATAAGCATAATAAGGATAGCATAAAAAATTAATGAATATGTATATAATATATAAGTTAACTCTTAATAGCTTATTAGTCAACTAGTGATTAATCGAAAAAATGTTCACCCTCTTACTGTGACATTCTCTAACGGGTGACTTCTCACGAGTTGTCGGCGTGGGGAGAGGTGTGTTTTCGTGACAGTAGTCAATAAGCATGTGCCTTTGTAAAATGCTCGCTCTATGTCTCCCTTGTATGAGTGACTGCAAGTATGTCATTATCGCCGAATGCTACAAATAAATTTAAGAAAAATAAGTAGTTGAATAAATATTTATGATAATATATGATTGAATAAAGGGAATCCATACTTTCTTTAGGAGACATAGTACACCATTCCCAACGAATCAAGGATTAAAACACAAAAAGGAAAAAAAAAATTACATTTATTTTATATGAATAACTCATGATTGGTTAAATCAATCTTCAAATGATTCAACCCTTAATATTGAATCATACACAAGAATCAAACCTTATACAAGATTGACACATCTCATAATTTCCCAAAAAAGATATGAGATCACTTAAATAAATAGAATCTAAACTAAACATGAAAGCTATACTTGAATGGAACCTTAAACAACTAAACATAAATCAAAACCCTAAACAATAATGAAACCCTAAAACCAAGACAAAAAAAATGAAACCCAAAACACACAATTCACAATGTTATAGGACTTCAAATACAAATATAATGTGTACGCTTATCATAAAATGAACATATAGAATTCATTCCATGGAAAATGAGCACAATCACAAATATATATTAGAAAAAAAATAGTGACATCAAGAGCTCAATCACAAAAATAAAAAATGTAGTTACATGAGATCAATCCTAACCTATCAATATGCCAATGGTAAGGCAAAGAGAGGTTGAGAGGGTGACGAAAGAGATGATGATCGTGATGAGATGATGATAAAGTGGAAGAACATGGGGAGGCTCGGCTGTTGATGGCGAGCACGAGAGAGGACAGCTGAGTGTCTATGGGGAGAGAGGGTGATATATAGCTCGGCTGTTGATGGCGAGCAAGAGAGCGGGGTGGATGAGTGTCAGATGACGAGAGAGGTGGTAGAGAGAGGTAGGGTTTTAAGAGTTTTCAAATTAATGTTTTGAAATGGTGGGTGCATCGTCTCATTTAAATATATGGGCGTTAGATTATTTGTTGTTAGGTGTGCAAATATATGAGTGTGCACCTTAAAAAGAGGGATGCAATTAGAGGCTACCTAATTAAAATAACAAAATATCACTATAGGGTACAAAATCCAAGCCAATTAATTATGCTCCACGTATCGGCGAACATGACTAGATTAGCGAGGGCCCACGACCCGGATAGCCCACTGAACGGGGATCTGGCCGGTCGAAGCCTTCGTCTCCGACGACAAGAATATATCAAGTCAGATTTGGGATTAAATGTTGTGCCTGTGTCGTTTGGAGCGCTCTGATTGAAAATTTGGTTACATAATTTTTTTTTTCTTAGAAGTTATGTATTCCCGATTTGGTATTTGGATTTGATTTTGTTAAAATCCAAGATGAAGAGGTTTAAATATGAGTTTATTATGAGATGTCCAGTTTTGAGTTAGCTTTCGTACAAAAGTGGAATTAGATCAACTAGATTCCTGTAGTAAAAGTTATGGGTATTTTTCCAAGTATACCCCGGGGATGAAAAATTCTGGCAGCAGCCCTGTTCAATGTTTAGCTCACTTTTCGGAATAGCTGGAGAGATTATCTGATCTTGGCACAAACATGAAAGTTGTAGATAATCTTCTTGGCTTTCCAACGGAATTGGAATTGTGGAATTCGGAGCTATATTGACGAAGTTATGGCTGTTCCAGTGAAGCATATCTAGAATTTCTGGTCAAGGACGACTTAGTCATTTGATCCTTCTTTAGATATTTATGTGCCAAATAAATATCTCTCTCTCTCTCTCCCTTCCACTCCCCACGTCAACGTGGGATTCAAAGCTCTCTCTTCCTCTCTCTCAAGCCCCCCAAGTGTTTGTTTAAACTCCTCAAAGAGAAGGTGAAGGAAGAAGAGAAAAACTTTGTGTAGGTGTTGTTGTTGTTGATCTCCTCTCTCTCAAGCACCCTCTCATATCTTGTCCCCCCCCCTGATTTTCAGCCAAGAAGAAGGCTGAGGAGGCTGAAGAGGTGGTGGTGGTTGAGGTGGCCGTGGGCACGTCGAGAGCCCCGCATCTCCCCCTTTCTGTTTCCCTCTTTTGGTAAGTCCTCTTCCCCTTCTTTTTGATTTTTAGGGTTGTTGGGATGGGTAGGGTGTTCATGCATGCTATGCATATGAGTTAGAGTGTGTGTGAGGGGTTGGGGATGTTATATATGTCACTTTTAACCTTCTGGTAACCATTGGACCATTCTGGCAGTTTTTCAGTTTTTTTCATTTTTCGATCGGAACCACTAAAATTTCGGGCTTTTAGCTATCACCCTGAGGTTGAGGGCTCCGATTGAAAATCTAACTGCATATTATGTGTCCTGGTGCCATTCCAAGCCACTCACGAAAGTTTCATCGAATTCCGGTAACGTTTCAGAATTTCGCAGTTCCGAAGCATATCCGGGTTTTGACCGAGCGTGAAGTCATTGGGAGACTTGACTTGGTCAAGGTGGGGCCCATGACTTGGTCAAATGTTTTTGGCTTTTGTGTGGTTGGGTTGACTAGGGTCAAACCACACTTAAACCAAATTAATCCTAGCTTAAACCCTAATTAACCTAGCTTAGCCTAATCTAAGTGGGAGTTGTCTTATAAGTGAGCTAAAAAAAAAAATCCTCCCCCACTATTCATCATCTTCTCCACCCAAATTTCTCTCTCCCCCTCTCTCTTTTTCCACCTTTTGACCTAGCTAGAGGGCTTGGATCCAAAAACTCTAAGAAGAGAAAGGAAAGGTGAGCTCCCGATCTATCCTCCGGTGGTCTCAGATTCGAGTTCCCACGTGTATGACCCCCTCTCATACCCTCTTTTCTCCTCTGATTTCAGCCACCTTGAGGGCTGAAGGAGGTCTTGGTAGTGGTGGTCCTTGTGGAGGTGTTTCGGTGCACGAAGAGCTCCCGATCCCCTTCCCTTCCTTTTCTCTCCTAGGGTAAGCCTTCTTTCCTTCCTTTTCTTGCTTAGATGCATGTTAGGAGGGTGGTTTTGAGTATGGGTGGTTGTTGGAGGCGGTGGGTGGCCGTTGGTGGCGGTTGGTGGCGGTTGGAGGCCATTGGTGGCCGTCGGGGAGGTGGTAGGGCTGTCCCGGGTTGGCTGGCAGGCAGGCAGGCAGGGCAGCACAGGCAGGTGCAGGGCTGGGCGCTGTCGGGCGCGCTGGCAGGGCAGCGCGGGAGTGCGCGAGGGCGTGTGCGTGGGTGGAGCTGGAGTGTGCGGGTTCTGCGTGCTGGGCGCCGTGCGAGGGCGTGCGCGCGGAGCGCTGCGCAGAGGCGCAGGGCGTGCTGCGCGCCTGGAGCCGCGTGCGGGTGCTGCGCGCAGGAGGCCGTGCGGGGGCGTGCGCGCGGAGCGCTGCGCAAGGCGCAGGGCGTGCTGTGCGCGCGCGGTGGGGCGAGCTGGTGGTGCGCGCATGGTGCGCGTGGGATGCTGCGATGGGGCGCTGGGCGTGCAGGTGTGAGCGCGGGTTGCTGCGCTAGGGCGCAGTGAGCCGGTGGGGGGGGGGGGGCTCGGCAGATTGTCCGGCGTGCGGGCTGGGCTCGGCAGTGCGTCTGGGCGCGCGGGCCGGGGCTCGGCTGTGCGCCCGGGGCGGGTGGCCGTGTGTACGGCTGCCCGGGGGTTCGGGAGTGAGTCGGGGTGCTCGGGCTAGCGTGCGTACGGGCTGTACGTACGTTTGCCCGAGTGTTGTGTATTTTTAGTGTATTTTTGGTATATTTGTGTATTTTACTCACCTAGTTGATTACCCTATCTTGCAGATTTTGACGGACGGTCGCGTGACGACCCGACTATCAGTGAGTGGGACAACCCAACCCAGTTGGGAGGTGTTATATGCACTTGGGCGTATACCGTCCTCCCCTGGGGCACCACGGTTAATATTAACTTGTGTAATATGAAATCTATGCGAGCATGATTAATATGTAGTATGCCTTGGGGAATATTAAGGGGGCCTTGCGAGGTCAACATTGAGACCCGGGCTAGGGTACTCCGTGTTCCTTATTTGGTTGTCGGGATGTCCTATATCGGGACCTCAGGTTGCCCTCCCAAGGTTTCTTTTCCTCATTATTATCTTATATATTTCCCGCACCTTGGTTATGCGCCTTGGAGGAATTCTGAAGAATTCAAGACATTGGAGTTGTTGAGATGTGTTGTCGGCGGATCCGAGTGGATCATATGCGTATGGATAGGCTGTTCTGTTCCCTTCGTTGGATCCGTGTAGAGATTGCCCCAGCGTTAGAAAGGCTGTCTCGTGGAGGGCTCCCATCAGTAGGCACCTCCTGATTTGGGACGGACTGCGCTGAATGTGGGAGTGGCCAAGAGGCTTACGAAGTGGGGGGAGACTATCGGTGGACCAAGGGTGACCAACAGCCTAGTCAGTCCCAATATCCTATGTCACCATATTGAGGGGTGAGGGTGACGGTGTGGTGGGTCGGCGATGTAGCGACCCACTGGATTTGTGTATGGATGATTATCAGCCTAGTAAGTCCCAATATCCTATGTCACCTATTGAGGGGTGAGGGTGAGGGTGTGGTGGGTCAGCGATGTAGCGACCCACTGGATTGTGTTGTTCCTGCCACTTTGAGGTTTTTAATGATTAATTGTGGTTAATATGATCTGTGATGCATGGGTTGTGCTGCTCACTGAGCGTATGGCTCACCCCTCGCATATATATATTTTCTCCAGTGCTATCTGAGTCGGATCAGGAGGAGGAGTTCCTCGAGTGACCTCAGCAGTTGCGGTGCAGCGCCACATTTCCGCGAGTGTTAGAGACTATCAGCATCCCTTTTTTATTTGTATGTATTGTATTCTATGCTTGGGCACATGTTTGTATTATATTTGGATGTCATTGTATATATTGGTTCTCACAGGACATTTGATTGTGTATCGAGTCTGTAATATGTCTTTGAGTTACAGATTCAGTCTTTTAGCTTCCGCTATTTGTGTATATATCATGTCAGCCCCTTTGTTGTCTGTGTTGAAATTGTTGATGTTGTTTAGGGTATATTATTGACTTCCTGTATTGATTGCTGATATCATATATACACTTGCCGCGTCCCGGGGATGGCCACCCTGGGGCGTGACAAAAGTTGGTATCAGAGCCTGGTCCTATCAGAGCCAATGGTCTTCTTTTTCGTAGAGATGAGTCCTAGGATTTCTATATGAGTATTCTGATCCTAGTGTCTGGTTTTCTTGGGTTGCTGATATGCCTCCTCGTAGAGGAATGCGTGGACGTGGTCCCTCTCGACCTTTGGAGGTTTCCGGATGCTACTGGAGAGTCCTCAGCTGTGAGACCAGGAATGGCGCAGGAGCCTCCTGCATGGGAGCGTGCTTACGCTCAGATAGCAGATTTAGTGGAGACGCGGGCGAGAGCATTAAAGGCCCAGATGAGTGTGTCGGTTGCTGTTATGCATGTGTGTGGTGTCTCGAGGAGCGAGTATTAAGAGAGGTTGTTCAAGTTGAGGAGGCCGGGTTGTAGCTGTCCTGGCAGAGAGCTCCCATCCGTAGGTACCACCGATGCAGTCGGAGGGGTACTGATCGTGGGAGTATGCCCGGTAGAGGCTACCCGGAAGAGGATTAATGAATGATGTCGCGAGCGTGGAATCATTCTCCCCTTCGTTGGATCCGTGTAGGGACTCCTCAGCGTTAGATAGGCCTTCCTGACAGAGGGCTCCCATCAGTAGGCACCTTCTGATTTGGGTTCGGACTGTGCTGAATTGTGGGAGCGGACCAGGCGGCCTACGGTGTGGAGGAGAGGCTACCGGTGGACCAGGGGTGTAGAGCAGTCTAAGTCTCTCCCAAAGTCCCAATATGTCTCCTTTCGGGAGTGAGGGTGTGGATGAGGCGAAGACGCGTCGCCTCGTGACCCAATTGTTGTTCGACCGTTCCCAAGGATGTTGGGTCCGGTCTCGTCATGGATGTTGAAGGACATCGATGGGTGATTATCTAGATGTAGATGATCCGGTGGGGTTGGTAGTATTCTTTAAGGGTGATGTCTTCTTCTAGTGTTCCTTTTCTTGATTAAGGGGCTTTGCGAGGACAGCGTTGAGACCCGGGCTATAGTACTCCGTGTTCCTTGTTTGGTTGTCGGGATATCCTATATCGAGATCTCATGGTGCCCTCCCAGGGTTTCTTTTCTCAGTCAAGGAATACCTTAGAAGCATCACACTGATGGTGGAACAAGTGCGAGTTTTGGTTGGAGCTTCTTCCCCGTGTATCGGTATCGCTGGTAACCATGGGTTCGCGTGCGGCGCCAGTGTCAAGTGTTGAGGATGTGGCGTATTGCTCATTAAGGGATGATGTCTTCTTCTAGACTTCCTACTACGGATTAAGGGGCCTTGCAGGGTCAGCGTTGAGACCCGGGCTAGGGTACTCCGTGTTCCTTGTTTGGTTGTCGGGGTATCCTATATTGGGACCTCATGGTGCCCTGCCAAGGTTTCATTTCCCAGTCAAGGAATACCTTAGAAGCATCAAATTGATGGTGGATTTTTCCCTCTCACTCTGAAGGTGCTGTAGCAAGTGGTGATGCGTACGATCGGGATTGGGTGCGTCCTATTGTAGCTTAGTGGGTGATCGCTGTGGACTGGGTTCCATAGTGACACCTGGAGTCGCTTCGATATATCATTGTGTGTTGTAGCTGCCCGGTTGAGGCCAGAGCCCTGTGAGGTGCTCCCAGATGCTATGCTTGTTGGTGCGCCCATATGGCAGAGATAGCGGGCTTGGGAGGCTACCAGGTAGAGGCCACACCAGGAGAGTGCTGCTAAATGATGTCGTGAGCGTGGACTCCCCGTGATGAATCTGCCCATGGAGTGCAGAATGCTGGAGTTCCAATGGTTGTAGATGGGCGACCTATCTCTGGCGGCATGTAAGCACAGTTGAGGATACTGTCGCGTTTTGCCCCACATTGGTCGTAAAAAGGAGACGCGATGCTAGCGTTTGTGATGGGACTCAACCACCTATCAGATAGATGACGTCGCATAGGCATTGTCGAGGTTCGACGACCCCTTAATGCGTGTCTTGTGGATTAAGTGCGGTTGAGCGGCTTACCTAGTGTGTAAGTGTTATCATGAGCGCCAGCCATGCTCGAGGAGCAGAATCTGAACTTAATTGTTCGTGGTGTTGTTTTGATCTCCCCGTGGAGGTTGAAGATCAATTACCTTTGCCGCGAATCGATGATCTATTTGACCAGCTCTGGGAGCGAGTGTCTACTGTTAGATCGATCTTCGCACAAGGGTATCGCAAGTTAGAGATCCGAGAGTTGGACATCCCGCAGATGGCCTTTCGTGACCGTTCAGGCACTACGAGTTTTAAGTACTGCCGTCGGGGTTGACGAATGCGCCGGATGCCTTCGTGGATCTCAAAAGTTTTATTGGGCTTTCGAGGACTACTTTGAAGTAGTCTTCATTGCGATTGTTGTGCTGTGATGAAAAGGTGATGTGGGTGACCTTGTTTTCCCCAGGATTGCATGCCCTCAGGCAAGTTCGATAATCATCATCGCGTTGGAACGCGTCAGTCCATCGAGATTCCTCAGTGAACGTGGGAGTGGGTTATCAGGGATTGTTGCGGACTCGCTAATGTCACGTTCGGGTCACGACGCCGTCTAGGTGATCATTGACCGACTGACTAAGTCCGCGCTTCCCGCCCTATCCAACTGGTGGAGTCTCTGGACACCTTGACGTGGGTTTTCACCTTCGCGATTGTTCGTCTTCATGGCACTCCAGTCAACGCTATTTTTGGGTGAGACGCGAGGGTTACTTTGAGGTTGTGGCGCAGCTTTTGGTGCGAGCCTCCATTTAAGTACAGCGTTTCATCGCTGATGGACAGCCAGTCAAAGAGGACGATTCGGACCTTGGAGGACATGCTATGTGCCTGCGTGCTCGATGATGAGGGCAGTTGGGTGAGGCACCACCCATTTGTTGGGGTATGCCTGCAAGCGACTACCATTCGAGCACCCAGATGGATCTGTGAAAGGCACTCTACAGGCAGTTTCATACCTCCCTTGTGTTGGGACGGTTGTGGAATGCCAGTTGGAGGGGCCATAAGTTAGTTGTTTGACCTTGCGGTGGCCCGGTTGGTTCGTGCGTACATCTGCACCTCCTAGAACTGACAAAAGGCTACACAGGTCATCGTCGCCAGGGGCTTCCCTTTTGGGTTTGGCGACCATATTTTCAAGAAGGTGTCTTGGTTTAGGGGCACCCTCTGTTTCGACGTTCGAGGCAAGCTGAGTTTGCTCTTTAATGGGACCATTTCTCATCATTGAGTGGATTGGGGAGGTGGCTTATCATGTAGCCTTTCCCCCACAGCTGGTTCATGCCCACGACGTCGTCCTTGTCCCATGGCCGAGGCGCTATGTCCACGATTCTGCTCACGTCGTCCCGTTCGAGCCGCTTGTCTTCGAGCCGGGCTTGTCATTCGTGGAGCAGCCGATTGAGATCATGGACCGCCGCGAGAAGAGGCTCCGCACCAAGACCGTCCAGTTGGTCAAGGTGCGATGGCAGCACCGTTCCGGTGCCGAGGCCATTTGGGGGCTCGAGGATGCCTTGCGTGACGCATATCCGCATCTCTTCCCTTCCTAGATGTTTTTGTATTTATTTTGAGGACAAAATTTCCTAAGGGGGGAAGAATGTTATATATGTGTCACTTTTAACCTTCTGGTCACCATTGGAACATTCTGGCAGTTTTTCAGTTTTTTTTGTTTTTCGATCGGAACCGCTAAAATTTTGGGCTTTTAGCTATCACCCTGAGGTTGAGGGCTCCGATTGAAAATCTAACTGCATATTATGTGTCCTGGTGCCATTCCAAGCCACTCACGAAAGTTTCATCGAATTCCGGTAACGTTTCAGAATTTTGCAGTTCCGAAGCGTATCCGGGTTTTGACCGAGCGAGAAGTCATTGGAAGACTTGACTTGGTCAAGGTGGGGCCCATGACTTGGTCAAATGTTTTTGGCTTTTGTGTGGTTGGGTTGACTAGGGTCAAACCACACTTAAACCTAATTAATCCTAGCTTAAACCCTAATTAAGCTAGTTTAGCCTAATCTAAGTGGGGGTTGACTTATAAGTGAGCTAAAAATATCTCCCCCCACTATTCATCATCTTCTCCACCCAAATTTCTCTCTCCCCCTCTCTCTTTTTCCACCTTTTGACCTAGCTAGAGGGCTTGGATCCAAAAATTCTAAGAAGAGAAAGGAAAGGTGAGCACCCAATCTATCCTCCGGTGGTCTCGGATTCGCGTTCCCACGTGTATGACCCCCTCTCATACCCTCTTTCTCCTCTGATTTCAGCCACCTTGAGGGCTGAAGGAGGTCTTGGTGGTGGTGGTCCTTGTGGAGGTGTTTGATCCCCTTCCCTTCCTTTTCTCTCCTACGGTAAGCCTTCTTTCCTTCCTTTTCTTGCTTAGATGCATGTTAGGGGGGTGGTTTTCAGTAAGGGTGGCTGTGGGTGGCGGTGGGTGGCCGTTGGTGGCGGTCGGTGGCGGTTGGAGGCCATTGGTGGCCGTCGAGGAGGTGGTAGGGCTGTCCCGGGTTGGCTGGCAGGCAGGCAGGGCAGCGCAGGCAGGCGCAGGGCTGGGCGCTGTCGGGCGTGCTGGCAGTGCAGCGCAGGAGTGCGCGCGGGTGGAGCAGGAGCGTGCGGGTGCTGCGTGCTGGGCGTCGTGCGAGGGCGTGCGCGCGGAGCGCTGCGCAGAGGCACAGGGCGTGTTGCGCGCGCGAGGTGGGGCGAGCTGGTGGTGCGTGCAGGGTGCGCGCTGCATGCTGCGATGGGGCGCTGGGCGTGCGGGTGTGCGAGCGGGTTGCTGCGCTGGGGCACATTGAGCGCGCAGTGCACCGGTGGGGGGGGCTCGGCAGAGTGTTCGGGCGTGCGGGCTAGGCTCGGTAGTGCGTCTGGGCCAGCGGGCCGGGGCTTGGCTGTGCGCCCGGGGCGGGTGGCCGTGTGTACGGCTGCCTGACGGTTCAGGAGTGAGTCAGGGTGCTCGGGCTCGTGTGCGTACGGGCCATATGTACGTTTGTCCGAGTGTTGGGTATTTTTAGAGTATTTTGGGGGTATTTGTGGATTTTACTCACCTAGTTGGTTATCCTGTCTTGCAGATCTTGACGGACGGTCGCGCGACGACCCGGATTCCAGTGAGTGGGACAATCCAACCCGGTAGGGAGGCACTATATGCACTTGGGCGTATACCGTCCTCCCCTGGGGCGCCACGGTTAATATTAACTTGTGTAATATGAAATCCATGCGAGCATGATTAATATGTAGTATGCCTTGGGGAATATTAAGGGGGCCTTGCGAGGTCAACATTGAGACCCGGGCTAGGGTACTCCGTGTTCCTTGTTTGGTTGTCGGGATGTCCTATATCGGGACCTCAGGTTGCCCTCCCAAGGTTTCTTTTCCTCATTATTATCTTATATATTCCCCGGACCTTGGTTATGCACCCTGGAGGAATTCTAAAGAATTCAAGACATTAGAGTTGTTGAGATGTGTTGTCAGCGGATCCGAGTGGATCATATGCGTATGGATAGGCTGTCCGTGGAGGGCTCTCATCAGCAGGCACCTCCTGATTTGGGACGGACTGTGCTGAATGTGGGAGTGGCCAAGCGGCCTACGGAGTGGGGAGAGACTATCGGTGGACCAAGGTTGACCAACAGCCTAGTCAGTCCCAATATCCTATGTCACCATATTGAGGGGTGAGGGTGAGGGTGTGGTGGGTCGACGATGTGGCGACCACTGGATTTGTGTATGGATGATTATCAGCCTTGTAAGTCCCAATATCCTATGTCACCTATTGAGGGGTGAGGGTGAGGGTGTGGTGGGTCAGCGATGTAGCGACCCATTGGATTGTGTAGTTCCTGCCACTTTGAGGTTTTTAATGATTAATTGTGGTTAATATGATCTGTGATGCATGGGTTGTGCTGTTCACTGAGCGTGTGGCTCACCCCTCGCATATATATATTTTCTCCAGTGCTATCTAAGTCGGATCAGGAGGAGGAGTTCCCCGAGTGACTTCAGCAGTAGCGGTGCAGCGCCACATTTCCGCGAGTGTTAGAGGCTATCAGCATCCCTTTTTGATTTGTATGTATTGTATTCTGTGCTTGGGCACATGTTTGTATTATATTTGGATGTCATTGTATATATTGGCTCTCACAGGACAGTTGATGTGTATCAAGTCTGTCATATGTATTTGACTTACAGATTCAGTCTTTTAGCTTCCGCTATTTGTGTATATATCATGTCATCCCTTTTGTTGTCTGTGTTGAAATTGTTGATGTTGTTTAGGGTATATTATTGAATTCCTGTATTGACTGCTGATATCATATATACACTTGCCGCGTCCCGGGGACGGCCGCCCTAGGGCGTAACAGGGGAGGGTTAAAATGGGGTAAAGGAAGGCTGGGCGCGTGTAGGGGGTTGTCTATGCGTGCACGCGCAGACGTGCGCGGGTGCGCGCGGGGGCGCGTGGGGCAGTGTGCCTGGGCATGCACCAGGGCGCGGGGGTGGGGGCCAGTGTGCGTGTGGGCGTGCGTGCGCGTGCTGGGGCGTGCGCGGGGTTCTGCGCGGGCGCGCGCGCGGCAGCGTGTCTGAGTGCGTGAGCAGGCGCGCGGTGGTGCGCCAAGGGTGCTGGGGCGAGTGCGTGCGTGCGTGCGCGTGCGGGGGGCCATGCATGTGGCTGCCCGAGGGTTCGGGTAGGTGTCGGGGCACTCGGACTCGCGTGCGTACGTGCGTGCTCGCATGCGTGCGAGTCCGTATGCATGCTTGTCCAAGTATTTGGTATTTCTAGTAAATTTCATGTATATTTGTGATTTTACTCATCAAGCTTGATGCCCTTACCCTGCAGATCTCGTCGGATGGGATGCGCGAGGTCCCGGGTATGGTGAGTGGTTCGATTCCAATCCCCCCCCCTCTCTAGGGATGCGCTCGACGCGCGTAGACGCGCGTCACGCATCGATGGGGCCCCCTAGCTATAATATGTAGATATCTTGATAATGCATATTTTGCTATGATGTAACCATGCCTTGTTAGACATTATATGCTAGGGATATACATCCGTGTATCATGTATAGAGGCCCATACATGTCTAGACACCATGTCCCACGCTTGAAAAGCATTGACCCGTAGGTACCACCGATGCATTCGGGAGCGTACTGGTCGTGGGAGTATACCAGGTAGAGGCTACCCGGGAGAGGGTTAACGAATGATGTTGCGAGCGCGGAATCATTCTCCCCTTCGTTGGATCCGATGTAGGGACTCCCCGGCGTTGGAAAGCTGTCCTGACAGAGGGCTCCCATCTGTAGGTACCTCCGATGCGTCGGAGGGTGCTGATCGTGGGAGTATACCAGGTAGAGGCTACGGAGTGAGGGAGAGGCTACCGGTGGACCAAGGGTGTAGAGCAGTCTAAATCTCTTCCAAAAGTCCCAAGAGTCTCCCTCCAGGAGTGAGGGTAAGGATGAGGTGAAGAACATCGCCGCGTGACCCATTCGTTGTTCGACCGTTCCCATAGTTGTTGGGTCCGGTCTCGTAATCGATGTTCAAGGACATCGTTGGGTCAGTTATCTAGATGTAGATGATCCAGTAGTGTTGTGTAGACAAGTAATTCCAGGTCTCTTCGACCGACGGTATGGTCTCTCCCCAAAAGTCCCAAGAGTCTCCCTCCGGGAGTGAGGGTAAGGGTGAGGTTGGTCGCGCTGCCGCGTGACCCTATTATCAATGGGTTTCCACCCATGTTTTCCTTGTGAAAAATTGTTTGAGTATTGAACTGTAGTATGGTGATTGGTTTCCAGCCACTCATTGAGCTTGTAGCTCACCCCCTCGCATACTGTTTCTTTTCAGGGGCAGTGTTGGGCGTGGAGTTGGAGTTTCCCTGTGGCATGGTCTCATGGGCGTGGAGCGTTCTTCCAGTGGGTGGCGAGTGCGAGGCTGTCAGCATTCCTAGAGTAATTTTATGTTTTGTAAATCGTGCATGTGGCACAGGTTGTATTTTTTTATCTAGACTTGGCTCTCACAGGACAGTGATTGTGTATTCGAGTCTGTAATAATATTTTTGATTTACAGACATTGTTTATATATTATGCTTCCGCTTTTCAGTCAGTTATCATTATCCTTGCTTTGCCACCTTGTGTGTTGTTTTTGGAGTCTTTATTGACCTCAGGTATTGATAGCTGATATTTCATTATTGCCACGTCTCGGGGACGGCCGCCCTGGGGCTTGACATTAAATCCCAACAGAAAATATGATTTTGGGTTCATCAATGCAGAGATCACAAAATCTCATGCAAATATCTGATTATATATTGGAATTCGAATTATCCCTAACTGATTTTTCAAATATCAACAATATGCATATTTGATTTGGGACCATCAATGTTTGATCTCCCAAATCCCAACAATATATATTTAATTATGGATCATCAATGGTTGATTTCTCAAATTCTAACAATATATATTTTAGATTTGAAGCTATCAATAATTGATTCTCAAATCCCAACAATATATGTCAAATTTGAAAACATCATTAGTTGATTCCAAACAACATAAGTATATTTAATCAAGGATAATAAATGACTGATTATGTAAATCCCTAATTATATATAGATTTTATCACCTAAATCAAGGATCTCCTCCATTGATTCTAAGGCATCCACCAAAGTACTATAAATAGGGAACCGGTTCTCCCTATTGAAATATGTGACAAATATTTTTCCACTATATCTCCTATACAACATCCGCTGACTTGAGCATTGGAGGGTCTTTTGCTAGTCACTCCCAACCTTGTTTCGGATGATGCTTGAGGAGGAGGATCGCCGACAACCAAGCGGTACCCGTTGGAGGAAGAAGAGTGGACGAATCGTGCAACCTAAACCCGGTTCGTCATTTTTTGTCATGCCAGCTTGGTGCATCAAGTAGGGGGCATCGCAAACACAAGAGCATGCTCGTGATTATGCCTCCTCGAAAAATTCCCTTCACTGCGCCGAATCCGGTGACCCAACTGATCCAAGGGAACTCCTCGTTCTAGCTCAGCATAACATCTGAAGTTGTACCACCTCCGGACGTCGATGAAAAGCCGTCTCATCCTTTCCAACCTTGGATTCAAGGATCGACAGACAAGGAGAACGACTAGAGGGCATCTCCACACGGGAGATCTCTCATGTCTAACTCGATATTAGACCGTTTTAATGCTTGTGGAGGTAAAAATCTGCACTAGGACACGTATCAAGACGAGACGGACATCAGCTATCTGACTTGAGGCCCACAAAGACCCGATCCAGGTTGGGCAATCTTATGATGACATCTTCAAATGTGTGGGAACGACTTGACTAAGGGTTTGTCACCTCGAGCAGTCTAAGGCATGACTAGACATGAGGTCTGGTCGGTCGACCTTACTTCTCGAACATGAGTAGTCTAAAGAACGACCAGACATGAGGTCTGGTTGGTCAACCTCACTCCTCAAAAACGAGCAGTCTAAGGCACGACCAAACATGAGGTCTGGTCGGTCGACCTTACTCCTTGCAGACATACTGTGAAACGTACAAGCAAGCACATCAAGAGACCCTGAGCAAATGGAGAAACTGTTAGACAACCACTAACGCATGTAACTGCCAAGTTGGCATTTAAGGCCAACTATCAGCAGAACGTGGGTAATCAAGGGCCAACGTGGAGCATAAATGTTATGCCTGTGTCATTTGGAGCCATTTTGGTTAAGCCTTGGTCACATCTGGGTCATTCATGGCCTTTTTCTTTTTCGATCGGAGTCCCTAAAATTTTGGCTTTTAGCTTCCTACGGGAGTTGGAATACTCTGATTGGAAATCTAACTATATATTATGGGTCATAGTACTGTTTAGTACTACCCATAAAAATTTCATCGAATTCTGGTAACGTTTTGAAAAATATGCAGTTCTGAACTGTATCCGGGTTTTGAGAGTTCCTGGTTGGTCGAATAGTGTGAGATATTTTGAGGATGTGGTGACCTTTGGTAACCTTACCCCCACCTTTCTTAGTGATGAAGAAACCATTGGTCTTTTGGCATGTAAGTGGGTGAGCCTAACCCTAACCTCATCACCCCCTTTATGGTCACCCCTAGACACTATTTGGGCATGAAAATGACCTTTTTGCCCTCTCTCTCTCTCTCTCTCCCCCTCTCTCCTAATTCGTGGATCTCTCTTTCTCTCCCTCTCTTGGTCTCTTTTTCCTCTCTTTGTGTGTGGAGGAGGAAGAAGCAAAAGAAGGAGAAGGTGAAGGAGGAAGAGCAAGGTGTGTGTCTTTGTGCAAGTAGTTGTTGTTGTTGTGGTTTCTCCTCTCTCAAGCTTCCTCTCATGTCTTCCCCCCCCCCCTGTTTTGCAGCCAAAGTGTTGTGCCTGTGTCATTTGGAGCGCTTGATTGAAGATTTGGTTACATAAATTTTTTTCTTTTCCCCTAGAAGTTATGTATCTCCAATTTGGTATTTGGATTTGATTTTGTTAAAATCCAAGATGAAGAGGTTTAAATATGATTTTATTATGAGATGTCCAGTTTTGAGTTAGCTTTCCTACAAAAGTGGAATTAGATCAACTGGATTCCTGTAGTAAAAGTTATGGGTATTTTTCCAAGTATACACCGGGGATGGAAAATTCTAGCAGCAGCCCTGTTCAATGTTTAGCTCACATTTCGGAATAGCTGGAGGGAATATCTGATCTTGGCACAAACATAAAAGTTGTAGATAATCTTCTGGGCTTTCCAACGGACTTTACATTGTGCAATTCGGAGCTATATTGAGGAAGTTATGGCTGTTCTAGTGAAGCATGTGCACCATCGTTACGACTTAGTCATTTCCACCCCTCTTTAGATATTTTGTTGCAACAAATATCTTCTCTCTCTCTCTATCTCTCTCTCTCCCTCACTCCCCACGTCTACGTGGGATTCAAGCTCTCTCTCTTCCTCTCTCTCAAGCCCCCCAAGTGTTTGATTTAATTCCCCAAAGAGAAAGAGATGGTGAAGGAAGAAGAGAAGGGTTGTTCATGTGTTGTTGTTGTTGATCTTCTCTTCTCTCAAGCTCCCTCTCATGATCCTTCCCCCTTGATTTTTCAGCCAAGGAGGAGGCTGAGGAGAGGCTGAGGAGGTGGTGGTAGTGGTGGTGGTGGTTGAGGTGGTCGCGGGTGCGTCGAGGGCCCCCGAACCTCCCCCTTTCATTTCCCCTCCCAAGGTGAGCCTTTCCCCTTCTTTTCTTGGTTTTTATGGCTTAGGGATGGTTGGGAAGGTCATGCATGTTGGGTAGATGTGTTAGAGAGTGTGAGCGGTTGGGGAGGGTTAATAAGGGGTAAGGGTTGGCTGGGCGCGCGTTTGGGGTTGTCTGCGCGCGCAGGCGCGCGGGCAAGCGGGCGCTTGCAGGCGCGCAGACGCGTGCGGGCACGTGCGCGGGTGCGCGTGGAGTGGGCGCGCGAGTGCGCGCAGGTGCTGGCGAGTGCGCGCGGGCACGCGTGAGCGTGCGCGCGCGTGGGGCAGTGCGCCTGGGCGCGGGGCTGGGGACTAGTGCGCGCGCGGGTGTGCGCATGCGTGCGCATGCTGGGGCATGCGCGCGGCAGCGCGTCTCGGCGCGCGGGCAGGCGCGCGGCAGTGCGTCGAGGGTGCTAGGGTGCGTGCGTGCGTGCGTATGCGTGCGTGCGCGTGCGTGCGGGGGGCCATGCGTGTGGCTGCCCAGGGGTTCGGGTAGGTGTCGGGGCACTCGGACTCGCGTGCGTACGTGCGTGCTCGCATGCGTGCGAGTCCGTATGCATGGTTGTCCGAGTATTTGGTATTTTAATGATTTCTATGTGTAAATTGTGTTGTTACTCACCAAATTGGATGCCCCTACCTTGCAGATCTCGTCGGATGGGATGCGCGAGGTCTCGGGTTGTAAGGTGAGTGGTTCGATTCAAATCTCCCCCCCCCCGCTCTCTAGGGATGCGCTCGACCCGCGTAGACGCGCGTCGCGCATCGATGGGGCCCCCTAGCTATAATATGTAGAAACTATGCAATGCATGGTTAATATGATGTAACCATGCCACATTAGACCTTGTATGCTAGGGATATGCATCCATATACCATGTATAGAGGCCCATACATGCCTAGACACCATGTCCCTTGATTGGAAAGCCCCGATCTATGCATGTTTCCCATTTAGTTTAATTTATTTAAATCAAATGTGATTATATTGTTGTAAGCATGCCTTAGAGAATATTATAACCTTGTTGTTATAATATATGTTTCCCCGCATCTTAGTTATGTGCCCTGGAGGAATTCTTGAGAATTCATGACATTAGTAGTCTTAGAAATCGTTGTCGACGGATCCAAGAGGATCGTATTTGCTTGAGTAGGCTGTCTTCTCCCCTTCGTTGGATCCGAGTAGGGACTCCCCGACGTTGGAAAGCTGTCCTGACAGAGGGCTCCATCTTTAGGTACCTCCGATGCGTCAGACAGTGCTGATCGTGGGAGTATACCAGGTAGAGGCTACCGAGTGTGGGAGAGGCTACCGGGTGGACCAATGGTGGAGAGTAGTCTAGTCTGTCCCAAAAGGCCCATGTCACCCCTTAAAGGGTGAGGGTGGGGTGGGTCGGCGATGTTACGACCCACTAGTTTGTACAGTTACTCCCGTTTAGGGACTTTAATTATTTTAAGGTTAAAATGAGTGTGTTGCATAGATTGTTGTTATGCCTGTGTTTTGATATCTCGATAAGTGAGTATCGAGAGTAGTTTTTTCCATTGGGTTCGCTTTGCGAACATGGGATCGTTCTCCCCTTCGTTGGATCCGATGTAGGAACTTCTCGGGTTTAGCTGTCCTGACAGAGGGCTCCCATCCATAGGTACCACCGATGCATTCGGAAGAGTACTGATCGTGGGAGTATACCAGGTAGAGGCTACCCGGGGAAACAGCTACCGGTGGACTAAGGGTGTAGAGCGGTGAGTTGAGGAGATCGGGTTGTAGATACTACCCGGGAGAGGATTAACGAATGATGTTACGGGCGTGGGAATCGTTCTCCCCTTCATTGGATCCGAGTAGGGACTCCCCGGCGTTGGAAAGCTGTCCTGACAGAGGGCTCCCATCTGTAGGTACCTCCAATGTGTCGGACAGTGCTGATCGTGGGAGTATACTAGGTAGAGGCTACGGAGTCTGGGAGAGGCTACCGGGTGGACCAGGGGTGTAGAGCAGTCTAAATCTCTTCCAAAAGTCCCAAGAGTCTCCCTCCAGGAGTGAGGGTAAGGATGAGGTGAAGAATATCGCCGCGTGACCCATTCACCTGCTTCTGGAAATAATTTGTTTCGGGCTTGTAGGGGCAAAACTAGGTTCTAATTTCTTAATAGATTATGATCCCAGCATATAAGAGAATGTGCATGATTTATTTCATAATTTGTGGAAGTGTATTGGGTACTGTGGAGATCATATTAGTAGGGCTGGTTGCAGCAGGTTTGGCAGTTTTGCTCGGTTGTGTGTCAAGGAGTTGTTTGCATGTGTCTTGTGTGATAATATGGAAATATCAGGAGTTAGGGTCTTCATGAAGAAGGCTTACATGTGTGATAGGAGGTTCCATATTTAATTGTGGATCATTGGTTGCATTTTACAGATCTCGTAGACCGGACGCGCGGTGATCCGGGTTACGGTGAGTGGTGTTATCCAATCCCCCCCTCTCGAGATACGCTCGACGCGCGTAGTAATGCGTCGCTCATCGATGGGGCATCCTAGCTATACTACTTGTGTAGATAAGTAGTATGGCCATGCTTGAATTATAATATGTTAGATATCCTGCATGCTAGGCTTATATTGCATGTATTCTATCCATGTATGAATGACTGTATCGCATGCACCCCTCTAGTATAGAATAGGGCATGCCTTAGGTAGTATTGTAATACTACTCCGACCATATTAATTGGAATATCCAGCATGATTAAGTCTTGGTTAATAACAGGCACCTGCCTAATATTCCCTTGCGATAAGACTCGAGGGCGTGGTGTAGTTATTGCGCCCATGCTAATGGGGCAAAGCTATGACCATCTTCAAGAGATGATAATCTCTTTCTCACCCTCTCCTCTTGCACGAACTGAGTAAGTAGATGCGATTTCCTACTCGACTCAGGTTCGTTTGGAATATTGGCATGTACCTGTTAGTGTGCGAGATCGTGCTTGACCCTTCCCTTTTAAGTTGGTGATATCCAACGCATGCTTAAGTTTTATGCCTTGAGTTTGCTTATATGATTAATGACCATGTATGGATGTTGTATGATTTATTGTTTATGATGGAAATCCATGTTAGGGAGTATCCCTATAATAATTTGATAGGTTATCGTGCATGTAGTTCATGTACATAACTAAGATATAATTCTCCTGGATATATATGCGCATGTTAAACTGATTAGGCCTATCTGAATTAGGCGTGGGTATGACCCGTTGTCGGGTTGTACCTTATTAGTTATAGCGCTAGCGATGTAATCGTGTCACACCCCAGGGCGGCCGTCCCCGAGACGTGGCAAGTATATATAATATCAGCAGTCTATACAGGAGATCAATAAAATACTCTAAACAACATCGAAATGAGAACACAGACAATAAGGTGGCTGACATAATATATACAAATAGCGGAAGCTCAAATGACTGAGTCTGTAATTCAAAGACATATTACAGACCCGGTACATAATCAACTGTCCTGTGAGAGCCAATATATATACAATGACATCCAAATACAAGTATGTGCCCAAGCACGGAATACAATACATACAATCAAGAAGGGGATGCTGATGGCCTCTCACTCGCAGAACATGACGCTGCTCCGCTACTGCTGATGTGCCTCGGGGAGCTCCTCCTTCAGATCCGACTCAGACAAAACTGGAGAAAAATATATGCGAGGGGTGAGCCACACGCTCAGTGAATAGCACAACCCATGCATCACAATTTATATCAACCTTAAATAACTTATAGTCCCTAAAACGGGAGCAACTACACATTCTAGTGGGTCGTTTCATCGCCAACCCACCTCCCCCCTCACCCTCACCCTTTTCGGGGGGTGACATGGGCCTCTTGGGGCATACTAGACCGCTCTCCACCCCTGGTCCACCCGGTAGCCTCTCCCACCCTCAGGCCTCCACCTGGTATACTCCCGCTATCAGTACTGTCCGACGCATCGGAGGTACCTATGGACGGGAGCCCTCTGTCAGGTCAGCCAACGCCGGGGAGTCCCTACATCGGATCCAACCAAAAGGAGAAGACAACCTACTCACACGGATACGATCCTCATGGATCCGTCGACACCGATTTGTAACTCTACTAATGTCATGAATTCTCAAGAATTCCTGCAGGGCGCATATGTAAGATGCGGAGAGACATATATTATAACAACAAGGTTATAATATCCTCTAAGGCATGCTTGCAACTATATGCGCTCATTTTTATTTAATTAGATTAAACTAGATGGGAACATGCATAGTTCGGGGCTAGGTGTCTAGGCATGCATAGGCCTCTAAACATGATATAAGGGTGCATATCCCTAGCATACAAAGTCTAAGGTGGCATGGATACATCATAATAATATGCATGCATAGGTTTTACATTATTACAAGATAATACACAATTATGGTGCCCCAGGGGAGGGCAACGCACGCCTACGTGCATCGAACGCCTCCCTACTGGGTTGGATTGTCCCACTCACCGAAACCCGGGTCGCTACGTGACCGTCCGTCAAGATCTGCAAGACAGGGCATTCAATATGGTGAGTAAACTACACAAATACATAATAAATTTACTAGAAATACCCAATACTCGGACAAGCATGCATAAGGGCCTGCACGCACGTGAGCACGCGCATACGCACGCGAGTCCGAGTGACCTGACACCCTCCCGAACCCACGGGCAGCCATACGCACGGCCACCCGCACGCGCACGCACAAATGTGCATGCCCGCATGCGCCCCTGCGCCCCGGGCGCACTGTTGTGCCCTTGTCCGCGCGCCCAGACAGGCTGCTGCGCGCGCTCCAGCGCGCACCACGCGTCCAGCCCTGGCGTACCCGCGCGCACCCCGTGCAGCACCCCGCACGCACGGTGCCCCCGCGCAGCACTCCACGCGCATGTCCGCGCGTCTGCGCGTACGCGCGCGCGCCAGCCAGCGCTCTTGTCTGCGCGCGCCAGCGCCTGCCTGCGCGCGCAGACTCGCGCGCACGCGGGCGGATGACCCTGAACGGGCCCCCGAGCCCCCTCCTCAGCCCCCCCACACCCCCTAACACCCATGCATAGCATGCATACCCAATTTCACTGCCTAAACAAGCATCTAAACAAGAAATAGGGAGGAGAAGGACTCACCCAAGAGAGGAAGAACAATGGGAGGAACTCGGGTGCCCTTCGCGCACCAAACCACCGCCACCAAGACCACCAACACCCTCAGCCACTTCTCAGCCCCAGAATGGCTGAAAACAGGGGAGAATGTTATATATGTGTCACTTTTAACTTGCTGGTAACCGTTGGAGCGTTCTGGCAGTTTTTCTTTTTTTTTTTCGGTTTTCGATCGGAACCGCTAATTTTTGGACTGTTAGCTATCGTCCTGAGTTAGAGGACTCCGATTGGAAATCTAACTGCATATTTGGTGTCCTGGTGCCATTTTAGGCCTCTCACAAAAATTTCATCGAATTCCGGTAATGTTTCCAAAATTTCGCAGTTTCGGGGCGTATCCGGGTATTTTAAGTCGCTCGCTATATATAGGTGTGATCTAATTTTGAAATCACTATTCTCTCCTCTTCTCCATTTTTCTCCCATTTGAGGCCCTTAGACCCCTCAAACCCAAAAACCTAAAACCTAGGAAGTGTAGATCGGGTCCCGATCTACACCCCGGTGGTTTCAAATCTCGATTCCGATGAGTTTTACCCCTCCGTCCACCCTCTCTTCTCCTCTGAAAGTTTTCGGTGCGCGGAGAGCATCCGGACTTCTCTTCCTCCCCTTGGTAAGCCCTCTTTCCCCTCTTTTATTGCATAGATGCTTGTTGGGAGGTCGGATTTGGGGTTGGGAGGCGGTGGGCGGCGGTGGGTGGCCGTCGGAAGGCTGTGGTGGTGGTCGGAGGCCTTGGGGTGGTCGGTGTTGGTGGTAGAGGAGCTCGGGTAGGGAGCTAGGCTGTCCGGGCAGGGTGTTGGGCAGCCCCGGGAGGTTTGGCTGCGTGGGCTGAGGCGCGGCGGTGCACCCGGGCGGTCGGTGGCCGTGCGGGTGGTTGCCGGGGTGCTCGGGCTAGCGTGCATGCGGGTCGTATGCACGTTTGCCCGAGTGTTGGTTGTTTGTTTGTGGGTTTTGTGAATTTTGATGTCTTTGGTAGTAGTTGTGGATTTTAACTCACCATATAAATGTCTGTCTTGCAGATCCTGACGGGCGGTCGCGCGACGACCCGAACTTCGGTGAGTGGGACAATCCAACCCAGTAGTGAGGGGTCATACGCATTTGGGCGTATACCGACCTCTCCTTTAAATGTAGAATGCATGCTACCCTAGTCCTTGTATGTTAGGGACTTGCACCCATAGGATAGGTGTAAGAGCCATGCACCATGCCCCCTGTTTTCATGCTAGGAAACCTCGGCCTATGCATGCGTCCTACTAGTTTATTTATTAAATTAAATGCTAGTGTATGTTAAATCGTATGCCTTAGATAATATTATAGGGAGGAGCCTTGCGAGGTCAACATTGAGACCCGTGTTAGGGTACTCCGTGTTCCTTGTTTGGTTGTCGGGATGTCCTGTATCGGGACCTCATGCTGCCCTCCCAAGGTTTCTAGTCCCAGTAATATTATAAGTAATGTTATATACCTGGTATGATTATTAGCATATTTAGTAAATATTATAGGGGAGGGGCCTTGCGAGGACAGCGGTGAGACCCGGGTTAGGGTACTCCGTGTTCCTTGTTTGGTTGTCGGGGTATCCTATATCGGGAACTCACGCCGCCCTCCCGAGTTCTTTCCCCCAATGATATTACAAACCTTGCTTTTATTGTATATGTTCCCCGCATCTTGGTTATGCGCCCTGGAGGAACTCTGAAGAGTTCATGACATTAGAGTTGTAGAGATGTGTTGTCAGCGGATCCGAGTGGATCATATGCGTATGGATAGGCTGTTATGTTTCCCTTTGTTGGATCCGTGTAGAGACTGCCCCAGCGTGATAAGGTCGTCCCTTCCGAGGGCTCCCATCAGTAGGCGCCTCCCGATATTTGTGACGGACTGCGCTGAAGTTATGGGTGAAGGCTAGCAGCCTACAGAGTGGAGGAGAGACTATCGGTGGACCAAGGGTGACCAACAGCCTAGTCAGTCCCAAAATCCTTGTCACCCATGGTAGGGTGAGGGTGAGGGTGTAGTGGGTTGGCGATGAGCGACCTACTGGATTTGTGATTGGATGATTATCAGTCCCAATAGCCTATGTCACCCATTGATGGGTGAGGGTGAGGGTGTGGTGGTTCGGCGAGGTACGAACCACTGGATTATGTTGTTATGTCACTTAGAGGATGGATAAATAATGGAATTGTGGTAAATATTGTCTGTGATGCATGGGTTGTGCTGTTCACTGAGCGTGTGGCTCACCCCTCGCATATGTTTTTCCCCAGTGGTCACTGAGCCTGAGCTAGAGCCGGAGCAGCAGTTGGAGCTTTCCGAGGGATTCCTTCAGTAGCGGAGCAGCGCTACGTTCCGCGAGTGCCAGAGGTTATCAGCATCCCTTCTTGACTGTATGTATTTGATTTCCGTGCTTGGCACGTGTTTGTATATGTTCAGTTGTATTTGTGTATATTGGCTCTCACAGGACAGATGATTGAGTATCGAGTCTGTAGAATGTTTATTTACAGATTCAGTCTTTTGCTTCCGCATTTGGTGTATATATGGGGCCATGAGAGGGAGGTAAACAAAGGGGAAAACAAAAAAAAAAACCATAGGAAGATAGATCGGAAGCTTACCTATCTTTTTCCCTTCAATGGCTTTCTATTTCAACACCTTCTACTAGGTCAAATGGGGGAAAAAGAGAAGAGGGAGTGGGTGATTTTGTGTGTGAGAGAGAGAGGAAGAGAAGAGAAGGGAAGAAGAAGAAGTGGGCGCCCACTTTAGGGCACACACTCACACACACACACTCACACTCTCACACACACTTAGGATTTGGTGTTTGACTTTAGGTCAACCCAACCACACAAACAAACAAAACTAATTGACCAAGTCAATGGTCAAACTTGTCTTGGTCAAAGTCCTCTTTGACTTGGTCAAGTCTCCCCATGACTTTCCGCTTGGTCAAAACCCGGATACGATTCGGAACTGCCAAATTCTAAAACGTTACCGGAATTTGATGAAATTTTTGTGAGTGGCTTGAAATGGCACCAGGACACATAATGTGCAGTTAGATTTTCAATCGGAGTTCTCAAGCTCATGATGATAGCTAAAAGGCCAAAATTTTAGCGGTTCCGATCGAAAAAAGAAAAAGTTGAAAAACTGCCAGAAATGCTCCAATGGTGACTAGAAGGCTAAAAGTGACACATATATAACATTCTTCCCCCCTTAGGAAATTTTGTCCTCAAAATAAATACAAAAACATCTAGGAAGGAAAAAGATGCGGATATGCGCCACGCATGGCGTCCTCGCGCTCCCAAGTGGCCTCAGCACCAGAACGGTGCTGCCATCGCACCTTGACCAGCTGGACGGTCTTGGTGCGGAGCCTCTTCTCGCGTCGGTCCAGGATCTCGATCGGCTGCTCGACGAATGACAAGTCCGGCTCGAAGACGAGCGGCTCGAACGGGATGACGTGAGTAGGATCGTGGACGTAACGCCTCAGCTGCGAGACATGGAAGACATCATGGGCCTGAGCCAACTATGGGGGCAAGGCTATGCAATAGGCCACCTCTCCAACCTGCTCGAGGATGAGAAACGGCCCAGTGAAACGCGGACTCAGCTTGCCCCGCACACCGAAATGGAAGATGCCCTTTATCGGGGACACCTTTAGGAAGACATGGTCACCAACCTCGAAGGCGAGCTCTCGGTGACGACGATTGGCGTAGCTCTTCTGACGGCTCTGAGCGACTCGGATATGCTCGCGAATCGTCTTGACCATCTCTGAGGTCTGGTGGATGATGTCTGGTCCCTCCAACTGTTGCTCTCCGACCTCGTCCCAACACAAGGGGGACCTGCAGCTGCGGCCATAGAGCGCCTCGTATGGTGCCATCCGGATACTCGAGTGGTAGCTGTTGTTGTAGGCAAACTCCACCAACGGAAGATGCCTCTCCTAACTACCCCCAAAGTCGAGAACGCAAGCACATAGCACGTCCTCCAGGGTCTGAATCGTCCTCTCCAACCCGCCGTCCATCTGTGGATGAAAAACTATACTGAAGTGGAGGTTCGTACCAAGGGCGTGCTGGAGGCTACGCCAGAACCTCAAAGTAAACCTTGCGTCTCGATTAGAAATGATGCTTACGGGAGTGCCATGGAGATGAACAATCTCGGAGACAAACAACTGCGCTAGGGTGTCCAGAGAATCGATTAGTCGAATGGGGAGGAAATGAGCGAACTTAGTCAGTCGGTCGACGATTACCCAGATGGCATCGCGACCCGAACGTGACCTCGGTAAGCCCAAAACGAAGTCCATGGTGATCTGCTCCCACTTCCACTGAGGAATCTCAATGGACTGCAGCTTCCCCGCAGGGCGCTGATGCTCCGACTTCACCTGCTGGCATACCAAGCAACGGGCGATGAAACGGCCAATATCCGCCTTCATCCCGCGCCACCAGTAGCCACGACGAAGGCCCCTGTACATCTTCGTGCCACCAGGATGCACTGTGTACCTCGAACGATGGGCCTCGTCCAAGATCTTCTGCTTCAGCTCTGCGTCGTCAGGAATGCATACTCGACCTCTGAACCGCAGGATCCCGTCCTCGCAAATCTGGTAGTCTGGACGCTCGCCACGGGCGACGCCTTCAGAGAGGACTAGAAAGTGAGGATCCTGCCTCTGAGCCGTGCAGATCTCGTCGAGAAGAACGGGCTGCACCACTAGCCTGGCCAAAAAGCCACCCGCAGGTGTCTCTCGAACGCTGATCCAGCAAGCGGCCTCCTCCAGAAGCCTCCAACGACGTACAGCCAAGTGGGCGGCCATGCCCAAGGGTTGCTTGCTGAGAGCATCGGCCACGACATTCGCCTTACCCGGGTGGTAAGCGATGTCACAATCATAGTCCTTCAGGAACTCGACCCAACGTCTCTGACTCATGTTGAGCTCTGGCTGGGACTGCAAATAAGTCAAGCTCTTGTGATCAGTGAAGAGCTCGAACTCCTCGCCATAGAGGTAGTGCCTCCACATCTTCAGCGCAAAGATGATCACTGCTAACTCTAAGTCGTGGGTGGGGTAATTCTGCTCATGGGGCTTCAACTGATGCGACGCGTAAGCCACAACCTTACCGTACTGCATCAGGACGCAACCCACACCCAACCGCGATGCATCGGAGTAGACTGCGAATCCACCACTCCCAGACGGAATGGTAAGAACTGGCGCTGAGGTGAGCCTTCGCTTCAACTCCAGGAAGCTCTCCTCGCAAGCTGGGGACCACTCGAACTGGACATCCTTTCGAGTCAGGCGGGTCAGAGGAACAGCTATCTTCAAGAAACCCTCGACAAACCTCCGATAATAACCCGCTAAACCCAAGAAGCTCCGAATCTCTGTGGGGTTCGACGGTCGACGCCAATTCGACACGGCGAGGGTCTTGTCCGGGTCCACAGATATGCCCTCGCCGGAAATCACGTGGCCTAGAAAGGCCATACGCTCCAACCAAAACTCGCACTTACTGAACTTGGTGAACAACTGATGTCGGGCCAAAGTCTCCAAGACAGTGCGGAGATGGTGAGCGTGCTCCTCAAGACTCCTCGAGTACACCAGAATATTATCGATGAAGACTACTACGAAGGAGTCGAGGAAGGGCCGAAACACCCGGTTCATCAGATCCATGAAGGCTGCCAGTGCATTCGTCAACCCAAACGGCAGTACTCAACACTCGTAGTGCCCATAACGGGTACGAAAGGCCGTCTTCGGAATATCTGACTTTCGGATCTTCAGCTGATAGTAGCCCGAACGGAGATCGATCTTAGAAAAGACACGCGCTCCCTGGAGCTGGTCAAACAGATCATCAATCCGTGGCAAGGGGTACTTGTTCTTCACGGTCCGCTTGTTCAGCTGCCTGTAATCAATACAAAGCCGTAGCGAACCGTCCTTCTTCCGCATGAACAAAACAGGGGCTCCCCACGGAGAAACACTCGGACGTGCGAAGCCCTGGAGGAATTCTTGAGAATTCATGACATTAGTTGCAAGCATGCCTTAGAGGATATTATAACCTTGTTGTTATAATATATGTCTCCCCGCATCTGAGTTATGCGCCGTGGAGGAATTCTTGAGAATTCATGACATTAGTAGAGTTACAAATCGGTGTCGACGGATCCAAGAGGATCGTATCCGTGTGAGTAGGCTATCTTCTCCTTTTGGCTGGATCCGATGTAGGTACTCCCCGGCGTTGGCTGTACCTGACAGAGTGCAGCCTGTGAGGAGTGCCCCTGCTCCTCAGCCGCAGTTTGTTTAGGACCGAGTTGCAGCGCTTTCGGCCGAGGAGGCGCAGGCTTCGGGTAGCGTGGTCCGAGGTATTATTTTGATCTCCCAACTCCCTGCATATGTGTTATTTGATTCCAGAGCCACGCACTAGTTCGTGTCTCTCGCTTTTGCGAGACGGATGGGCGTGGCGTCCGCCCCTCTTGATGTTATGCTGGAGATATCATTGCCCGTCGGAGACCGTATTCTGCTCCATTCTGTTTACCGAGGGTGTACTATGGTGATTGTGGAGCATGAGTTTCCAGTGGAGTTGATAGAGCTCGCCATGTCGGACTTCGATGCTATCCTGGGAATGGATTGGCTCTCAGCCAGTCACGTCAGCATCGACTGTTTTGCGAAGTCATTGTCTTTCCACCTTCCGGGTCGGAGGTCTTTCCAGTTCGTGGGCGATCGTGACATAGCCCCTTTGGGGTTCGTGTCATCTATTCAGGCGTGGAGACTCCTTCAGGGAGGATGCAAGGGCTTTCTGGCATATATTGCTGAGGAGGACGCACCACTGCAGCCAGATATCAGTCAAACTCTGATCGTGGTGGAATATCCGGAGGTTTTCATGGCAGAATATCCAGAGGTTTTCGTGGCAGAATATCCAGAGGTTTTCCCCGATGATCCTCCGGGATTACCGCCGGATCGGGCGATCGAGTTTGAGATTAATCTAATGCCGGGGACCGAGCCGATTTTGAGAGCTTCGTACCGGATGGCCCCAGCAGAGTTGAAGGTGCTCAAGGAGCAGTTGGAGGAGTTGCTCGAGAAAGGCTTCGCACGTCCGAGTGTTTCTCCGTGGGGAGCCCCTGTTTTGTTCGTGCGGAAGGACGGTTCGCTGCGGCTTTGTATTGATTACAGGCAGCTGAACAAGCGGACTGTGAAGAACAAGTACCCCTTGCCACGGATTGACGATCTGTTTGACCAGCTCCAAGGAGCGCGTGTCTTTTCTAAGATCGATCTCCGTTTGGGCTACTATCAGCTGAAGATCCGGGAGTCAGATATTCCGAAGACGGCTTTTCGTACACGTTATGGGCACTACGAGTTTAGAGTACTGCCATTTGGGTTGACGAATGCGTCGGCAGCCTTCATGGATCTGATGAGCCGGGTGTTTCGGCCCTTCCTCGACTCCTTCGTAGTAGTCTTCATTGATGATATTCTGGTGTACTCGAGGAGTCTTGAGGAGCACGCTCACCATCTCCGCACTGTCTTGGAGACTTTGGCCCGACATCAGTTGTTCGCCAAGTTCAATAAGTGCGAGTTTTGGTTGGAGCGTATGGCCTTTCTAGGCCACGTGATTTCCGACGAGGGCATATCTGTGGACCCGGACAAGACGCTCGCCGTGTCGAATTGGCGTCGACCGTCGAACCCCACAGAGATTCGGAGCTTCCTGGGTTTAGCGGGTTATTATCGGAGGTTTGTCGAGGGTTTCTCAAAGATAGCTGTTCCTCTGATTCGCCTCACTCGGAAGGATGTCCGGTTCGAGTGGTCCCCAGCTTGCGAGGAGAGCTTCCTGGAGTTGAAGCGAAGGCTCACCTCAGCGCCAGTTCTTACCATTCCGTCTGGGAGTGGTGGATTCGCAGTCTACTCCGATGCATCACGGTTGGGTGTGGGTTGCGTCCTGATGCAGTACGGTAAGGTTGTGGCTTACGCATCGCGTCAGTTGAAGCCCCATGAGCAGAATTACCCCACCCACGACTTAGAGTTAGCAGCGATCATCTTTGCGCTGAAGATGTGGAGGCACTACCTCTATGGCGAGGAGTTCGAGCTCTTCACTGATCACAAGAGCTTGACTTATTTGCAGTCCCAGCCGGAGCTCAACATGCGTCAGAGACGTTGGGTCGAGTTCCTGAAGGACTATGATTGTGACATCGCTTACCACCCGGGTAAGGCGAATGTCGTGGCCGATGCTCTCAGCAGGCAGCCCTTGGGCATGGTTGCCCACTTGGCTGTACGTCGTTGGAGGCTTCTGGAGGAGGCCGCTTGCTGGATCAGCGTTCGAGAGACACCTGCGGGTGGCTTTTTGGCCAGGCTAGTGGTGCAGCCCGTTCTTCTCGACGAGATCCACACGGCTCAAGGGCAGGATCCTCACTTTCTAGTCCTCTCTGAAGGCGTCGCCCGGGGTGAGCGTCCGGACTACCAGATTCGCGAGGACGGGATCCTGCGGTTCAGAGGTCGAGTATGCATTCCTGAGAACGCAGAGCTGAAGCAGAAGATCTTGGACGAGGCCCATCATTTGAGGTACACAGTGCATCCTGGTGGCAAGAAGATGTACAGGGGCCTTCGTCGTGGCTACTGGTGGCACGGGATGATGGCGGATATTGGCTGTTTCGTCACCCGTTGCTTGGTATGCCAGCAGGTGAAGTCGGAGCATCAGCGCCCTGCGGGGAAGCTGCAGTCCATTGAGATTCCTCAGTGGAAGTGGGAGCATATCACTATGGACTTCGTTTTGGGCTTGCCGAGGTCACGTTCGGGTCGCGATGCCATCTGGGTAATCGTCGACCGACTGACTAAGTCTGCTCATTTCCTCCCCATCCGACTCACCGATTCTCTGGACACCCTGGCGCAGTTGTTTGTCTCCGAGATTGTTCATCTCCATGGCACTCCTGTCAGCATCATTTCTGATGGAGACGCGAGATTTACTTCGAGGTTCTGGCGTAGCCTTCAGCACGCCCTTGGTACGAACCTCCACTTCAGTACAGCGTTTCATCCGCAGACGGACGGCCAGTCGGAGAGGATGATTCAGACCCTGGAGGACATGCTGCGGGCTTGCGTTCTCGACTTTGGGGGCAGTTGGGAGAGGCATCTTCCGTTGGTGGAGTTTGCCTACAACAACAGCTACCACTCGAGTATCCGGATGGCACCATACGAGGCGCTCTATGGCCGCAGCTGCAGGTCCCCCTTGTGTTGGGACGAGGTCGAAGAGCGCCAGTTGGAGGGACCAGAGATCATCCACCAGACCTCAGAGATGGTCAAGACGATTCGCGAGCGTATCCGAGTCGCTCAGAGCCGTCAGAAGAGCTACGCCGATCGTCGTCGCTGTGAGCTCGCCTTCGAGGTTGGTGACCATGTCTTCCTGAAGGTGTCCCCGATGAAGGGCATCTTCATTTTCGGTGTGCAGGGCAAGCTGAGTCCGCGTTTCATTAGGCCGTTTCTCATCCTCGAGCGGGTTGGAGAGGTGGCCTATCGCATAGCCCTACCCCCACAGTTGGCTCAGGCCCATGACGTCTTCCATGTCTCGCAGCTGAGGCGTTACGTCCACGATCCTACTCACGTCATCCCGTTCGAGCTTCTCATCTTCGAGCCGGACTTGTCATTCATCGAGCAGCCGATCGAGATCCTGGATCGCAGCGAGAAGAGGCTCCGCACCAAGACCGTCCAGCTGGTCAAGGTGCGATGGCAGCACCGCTCTGGTGTCAAGGCCACTTGGGAGCGCGAGGACGCAATGTGTGGCGCATATCCGCATCTTTTCCCTTCCTAGATGTTTTTGTATATATTTTGTGAACAAAATTTCTTAAGGGGGGAAGAATGTTATATATATGTCACTTTTAGCCTTCTAGGCACCTTTGGAGCATTTCTGGCAGTTTTGCAACTTTTTCTTTTTTCGATCGGAACCGTTAAAATTTTAGACTTTTTGCTATCATCCTGAGCTTGAGAACTTCGATTGAAAATCTAACTGCACATTATGTGTCCATGTGCCATTTCAAGCCACTCCCAATAATTTCATCGAATTCCTGTAACGTTTCAGAATTTGGCAGTTCTGAATCGTATCCGGGTTTTGACCAAGCGGAAAGTCATTGGGAGACTTGACCAAGTCAAAGATGACTTTGACCAAGTCAAGTTTGACCGTTGACTTGGTCAATTGGTTTTGTTTGTTTGTGTGGTTGGGTTGACCTAAAGTCAAACACCAAAACCTAAGTGTGTGTGAGTGTGTGAGTGTGTGTGTGTGAGTGTGTGCCCTAAAGTGGGCGCCCACTTCTTCTTCTTCCCTTCTCTTCTCTTCCTCTCTCTCTCACACACAAAATCACTCACTCCCTCTTCTCTTTTTCCCCCATTTGACCTAGTAGAAGGTGTTGAAATAGAAAGCCACTGAAGGGAAAAAGATAGGTAAGTTTCCGATCTATCTTCCTATGGTTTTTTTTTGCTTTCCCCTTTGTTGACCTCCTCTCTTAGCTTTCCCTTCTCCCCTGTTTTCAGCCATTCTAGGGATGAGAAGTGGCTGAGGTGGTGGTGGTCTTGGTGGCGGTGGTTTGGTGCGCGAAGGCACCCGAGTTCCTCCCTTTGTTCTTCCTCTCTTGGGTGAGTCCTTCTCCTCCCTATTTCTTGTTTAGATGCTTGTTTTAGGTGTGAAATTGGGTATGCATGCTATGCATGGGTGTTAGGGGTGTGTGGGGGGTGGGGGGGGGCTGAGGAGGGGGTGGAAGGGGCTCGGGCGGGCGTGCAAGGTCATCCGCGTGCGTGCGCGCGAGTCTGCGCGCGCAGGCTGGCGCTGGCGCGCGCAGACGGGCGCGCTGGCTGGCGCGCGCGCGTACGTGCAGACGCACGGGCGTGCGCGCGGAGTGCTGCACGAGGGCGCAGTGCGCGCGGTGCGCGCGGGGTGCTACGAGGGGGCGCAGTGCGCGCGGGTACGCCAGGGCTGGACGCGCGGTGTGCGCGCGCGGCAGCGTGTCTGGGTGCGCAGGCAGAGGCGCAGCAACGCGTCTGGGCACGCGGGCAAGGGCACGGCAGTGCGCCCGGGGTGTAGGGGTATGGCGGGCGTGCGCATTCGTGCGTGCGCGTGCGGGTGGCCGTGCATATGGCTGCCCGTGGGTTTGGGAGGGTGTCGGGGCACTCGGACTCGCGTGCGTACGCGCGTGCTCGCGTGCGTGCGGGCCCGTATGCATGCTTGTCCGAGTATTGGGTATTTCTAGTAAATTTATTATGTATTTGTGTAGTTTACTCACCATATTGAATGCCCTGTCTTGCAGATCTTGACGGACGGTCACGTAGCAACCCGGGATTTGGTGAGTGGGACAATCCACCCAGTAGGGAGGCGTTCGATGCACGTAGGCGTGCATTGCCCTCCCCTGGGGCACCATAATTGTATATTATCTTGTAATAATGTAAAACCTATGCATGCATGATTATTATGATGTAACCATGCCACCTTAGACTTTGTATGCTAGGGATATGCACTTTTATATCATGTATGGAGGCCTATGCATGCCTAGACACGAAGCCCCGAACTATGCATGTTCCCATCTAGTTTAATCTAATTAAATAAAAATGAGACCATATAGTTGCAAGCATGCCTTAGAGGATATTATAACCTTGTTGTTATAATATATGTCTCCCCGCATCTTAGTTATGCGCCCTGGAGGAATTCTTGAGAATTCATGACATTAGTAGAGTTACAAATCGGTGTCGACGGATCCAAGATGATCGTATCCATGTGAGTAGGCTGTCTTCTCCTTTTGGTTGGATCCGATGTAGGCACTCCCCGGTGTTGGCTGTACTTGACAGAGGGCTCCCGTCCGTAGGTACCTCTGATGCGTCGGACAGTACTAATAGCGGGAGTATACCAGGTGGAGGCCCGAGGGTGGGAGAGGCTACTGGGTGGACCAGGGGCGGAGAGCGATCTAGTATGCCCCAAGAGGCCCATGACACCCCTCGGAAAGGGTGAGGGTGAGGTTGGCGATGAAACGACCCACTAGAATGTGTTGTTGCTCCCGTTTTAGGGACTATAAATTATTTAAGGTTAATATGAATTGTGATGCATGGGTTGTGCTATTCACTGAGCGTGTGGCTCACCCGTCGCATATATTTTTCTTCAGTTATATCTGAGTCGGATCTGAAGGAGGAGCTCCCCGAGGCACATCAGCAATAGCGGAGCAGCGTCACGTTCCGCAAGTGAGAGGCCATCAGCATCCCCTTCTTGATTGTATGTATTGTATTCCGTGCTTGGGCACATACTTGTATTTGGATGTCATTGTATATATATTGGCTCTCACAGGACAGTTGATTATGTATCGGGTCTGTAATATGTCTTTGATTTACAGACTCAGTCGTTTGAGCTTCCGCTATTTGTATATATTATGTCAGCCACCTTATTGTCTGTGTTGTCATTTCTGATATTTTTTAGAGTATTTTATTGATCTCCTGTATAGACTGCTGATATTATATATGCCATTTGCCGCGTCCCGGGGACGGCCGCCCTGGGGCGTGACAGTACCTACGGTCGGGAGCCCTCTGTCAGGTACAGCCAACGCCGGGGAGTTCCTACATCGGATCCAACCAAAAGGAGAAGACAACCTACTCACACGGATACGATCCTCTTGGATCCGTCGACACCGATTTGTAACTCTACTAATGTCATGAATTTGCAAGAATTCCTCCAGGGCGCATAACTAAGATGCGGGGAGACACATATTATAACAACAAGGTTATAATATCCTCTAAGGCATGCTTGCAACTATATGCTCTCATTTTTATTTAACTAGATTAAACTAGATGGGAACATGCATAGTTCGGGACTTGGTGTCTGGGCATGCATAGGCCTCTATACATGATATAAGGGTGCATATCCCTAGCATACAAAGTCTAAGGTGGCATGGATACATCATAATAATCATGCATGCATAGGTTTTACATTATTACAAGATAATACACAATTATGGTGCCCCAGGGGAGGGCAATGTACGCCTACGTGCATCGAATGCCTCCCTACTGGGTTGGATTGTCCCACTCACCGAAACCCGGGTCGCTACGTGACTGTCCGTCAAGATCTGCAAGACAGGGGCATTCAATATGGTGAGTAACTACACAAATACATAAGAAATTTACTAGAAATACCCAATACTCGGACAAGCATGCATACGGGCCCGCACGCACGCGAGCATGCGCGTACGCACGCGAGTCCGAGTGCCTTGACACCCTCCCGAACCCACGGGCAGCCATACGCACGGCCACCCGCACCCGCACGCACGAATGCGCACTCCCGCACGCGCCCCTGCGCCCCGGGCGCTCTGCCGTGCCCTTGCCCGCGCGCCCAGACACGCTGCTGCGCCCCTGCCCGCGCGCCCAGACACGCTGCTGCGCGCGCGCGCTCGCGCGCATCGCGTGTCCATCCCTGGCGTACCCGCGCGCACCCCGCGCAGCACCCCGCGCGCACTGTGGCGCGCGCGCGTACGCGCAGACACGCTGGCATGCACGCCTGTCTGTGCGCGCCCGCGCCTGCCTGCGCGCGCGGATGACCCCGCACGCGCGCCCGAGCCCCTTCCGCCCCCTCCTCACCCCCCCCCCCCAACACCCCCTAACACCCATGCATAGCATGCATACCCAATTTCACACCTAAACAAGCATCTAAACAAGAATAAGGGAGGAGAAGGACTCACCCCAGAGAGGAAGAACAAAGGGAGGAACTCGGGTGCCCTTCGCGCGCCAAACCACTGCCACCAAGACCACCACCAACGCCTCAGCCCCTCTCAGCCCTAAAATGGCTGAAAACAGGGGAGAAGGGAATCCATTAGAGGGAGGTAAACAAAGGGGAAAGCAAAACAAAAACCATAGGAAGATAGATCGGAAGCTTACCTATCTTTTTCCCTTCAATGGCTTTCTATTTCAACACCTTCTACTAGGTCAAATGGGGGAAAAAGGGAAGAGGGAGTGAGTGATTTTGTGTGTGAGAGAGAGAGGAAGAGAAGTGCAGGGAAGAAGAAGAAGTGGGCACCCACTTTAGGGCACACACTCACACACACACACTCACACACTCACACACACTTAGGTTTTGGTGTTTGACTTTAGGGCAACCCAACCACACAAACAAACAAAACCAATTGACCAAGTCAATGGTCAAACTTGACTTGGTCAAAGTCCCCCTTGACTTGGTCAAGTCTCCCAATGACTTTCCGCTTGGTCAAAACCCGGATACGATTCAGAACTGCCAAATTCTAAAACGTTACCGGAATTTTTGTGAGAGGCTTGAAATGGCACCAGGACACATAATGTGCAGTTAGATTTTCAATCAGAGTTCTCAAGCTCATGATGATAGCTAAAAGTCTAAAATTTTAGCGGTTCCGATCGAAAAAAGAAAAAGTTAAAAAACTGCCAGAAATGCTCCAAAGGTGCCTAGAAGGCTAAAAGTGACACATATATAACACCCAAAGAAGAGAAAAAAAGAGACCAAGAGAGGGAGAGAAGGTGTTCCACAAAATGGGAGAGAGGGGGAGAGAGAGATAGGGCAAAAATGTCATTTTCATGCCTAAATAGTGTCTAGGGGTGACCATAAGGGGGGGGTGAGGTTAGGGTTAGGCTCACCCACTCACATACCAAAAGACCAAAGGTTTCTTCATTACTAAGCAAGGTGGGGGTAAGGTTACCAAAGGTCACCACATCCTCAAGATATCTCACACTATTCGACCAACCAGGAACTCTCAAAACCCGAATACGGTTTGGAACTGCATATTTTTCAAAACTTTACCGGAATTCGATGAAATTTTTATGGGTAATACAAAACAGTACCAGTACCCATAATATGCAACTAGATTTTCAATTAGAGTACTCCAACTCCCGCAGGTAGCTAAAAGCCAAAATTTTAGCGACTCTGATCGAAAAAGAAAAAGGCCCTTAATGACCCAGATGTGACCAAGGCTTAACCAAAATGGCTCCAAATGACATAGGCATAACATTCTCCCCGCCCTTAGGAAATTTAGTCCTCGAAATTTAAGGAAACCCAAAGGGAAGACTGAATGTAGCAATTATCACTTATAGACCTTTTGCTTCCAAGTGGTCTATGCACCAGACTGGCGCTACCGACACACTCTAATCAAAGGAACGGTCTTAGTGTGGAGCCACTTCTCATGGTGGTCCTTGACCTCGATCCACTGCTCCACGAATGACAAATCCAGCTCGAGGATGAGGCAGTCAAATGGAATGACATGAGCAGGATCGTGGACGTAACGCCTCAGCCACGAGACAAGGACGACGTCGTGGGCATGAGCCAGCTGTGGGGGAAAGGCTACATGACAAGCCACCTCCCCAATCCACTCAAAGATGAGAACCGGTCCGATGAAGGGCCAACTCAGCTTGCCCCGAACGTCGAAACATAGGATGCCCTTAAACTGGGACACCTTCATGAAAACATGGTCGCCAAACCTGAAGGTAAGCTCCTGGCGACGATGACCTGCGTAGCCCTTCTATCGGTTCTGGGAGGTGCAGATGCACACATGAACCAACCTGGCCACTGCAAGGTCAAATAAATAACTTGTGGCCCCTCCAACTGGCGCTCCTCAACCGTCCCAACACAAGGGAGGTATAAAACTGCGCCTGTAGAGTGCCTTTTCAGGTCCATCTGGATGCTCGAATGGCAGTCGTCTTGCAGGCATACCCCAACAAATGGGTGGTGCCTTACCCAACTGCCCTTACCATCGAGCACGCAGGCACTTAGCATGTCCTCCAAGGTCTGAATCATCCTCTTGCTTGGCCATTCGTCGACCGTAAAACGCTGCACGTAGATGGAGGCTCACGCCAAAGTCTGCCAACGCTGCACCACAACCGCAAAGTAACCCTCGCGTCTCAACCTGAAATAGTGCCAACCGGAGTGCCATGAAGACAAACAATTGCGAAGGTGGAAACCCACGTCAAGGAGTCCAGAGACTCAATCAATCGGATTAGGGAGGGAAGCACGGACTTAGTCAATCGATCATTGATCACCTAGACGGCGTCGCGACCTGAACGTGGCTTTAGCGAGCCTGCAACAATCCATGATAACCCACTCCCACGTCCACTGAGGAATCTCGATGGACTGACGCTTTCCACTCAATGATGATTCCTGAACTTTGCCTGAGGGCATGCCATCAAGGAGAAACAAGGTCACCCATATCACCTTTTCATTGCACCACTAGCAATCTCAATGAAGACTACCTCAAAGTAGTCCATGGAGGCCCAATAAAACTTTTGAGATCCACAAAGGCATCCGGCGCATTCGCCAACCCCGACAGCAGTACTTAAAACTTGCAGTGCCCAAAACGGTTATGAAAGGCCATTTACAGGATGTCCAACTCCCGAATCTCCAACTTGTGGTACCCTTGTGTGAAGATCGATTTAAAAGAAGACACTCGCTCCCAGAGCTGGTCAAATAGATCATCAATTAAAAGCAAGAGGCACCTGATCTTCAACCCTCACAAAGAGATCAAAACAATTCTCGAACAATTAAGTCCAGATTCTGCTCCTCGAGCATGGCTGGCGCTCATGATGACACTTACATGCTTGGTAAGCCGCTCAACCGCACTTAATCCACAAGACACGCAATAAGGGGTCGTCGAACCTCGACAATGCCTATGCGACGTCATCTATCTGATAGGGCAGTTGAGTCCCCTCAGGAACGCTATCATCGCATCTCCTCATTTACGACCCATGTGGGGGCAAAACACGACAGTATCGCGAACTGTGCTCCACATGCCACCATCGACAGGTTGCCCAACTACAACCATTGGAACTCCAGCATCATGCACTCAATGGGCAGATTCATCACCGGGAGTCCATGGTCTCGACATCATCGAGTATCACTCTCCCAGTGTGGCCTCTACCTGGTAGCCTCCCAAGCCCACTATCTCTACCATATGGGTGCACCAACAAGCATAGTATCTGGGAGCACCTCACAGGGCTCTGGCCTCAACCGGGCAGCTACAACGCACAATGATATATCGAAGCAACTCCAGATGCCACTATGGAACCCTGTCCACAAGCGATCGCCCACCAAGCTGCAATAGGATGCACCCAATCCCGATCGTACGCATCACCACTCGCTACAGCACCTTCCAAGTGAGAGGAAAATCAATCATCAAATAGATGCTTCAAAGGTATTCCTTGACTGGGAAAAGAACCCCTTGGGAGGGCACCATGAGGTCCCGATATAGGATATCCCGACAACCAAACAAGGAACATGGAGTACCGTAGCCCGGTTGCAAGGCCCCTTAATCCTGAGTAGGAAGACTGGAAGAAGACATCACCCCTTAATGAGCAATATGCCACATCCTCAAAACTTGAAATTGGCACCGCACACGAACTCCATGGTTACCAGCAATACCGATGCACGGGAAAGAAGCTCCATTATCGAGACGCGATCCATACCTTATAAATTTCAACCAATTCATCACTATCGTACTACTGGGATGGAATCTCCTACCCAAGCCTTAATCCCAGAACAAGGAATCCAACAACTGACCCTAATCAGTCAACCCAGTCGACAACTTAAGGGTGGGTCCAGGGGGGTCACGTCCACGTCAACGGATGCGAGGAGGCATGTCAGCAACCTAAGATACACTTCTAAGACAAGAGTACTCGGATGGCAATCGTACGACTCATCATCTATACGACTAGACTTAGGCTCTGACCGGACCAGGCTCTAATACCAACTTTTGTCACACCCCAAGGCAGCCATCCCCGAGACACGGTAATATATATAGTATCAGCTATCAATACATGAGGTCAACAAAGACTCCAACAACAACACACAAAGTGGCAAAGCAAAGATAAATGATAACTGACTGAAAAGCAGAAGCATAAGATATCAACAATGTCTGTAAACCAAAAACATTATTACAGACTCGAATACACAATCATTGTCCTCTGAGAGCCAAGTCTAGTCCAAATAAAATACAACCTGTGCCACATGCACGATTTACAATACATAACATGACTCTAGGATTGCTGACAGCCTCGCACTCGCCACCCGTCGGAAGAACGCTCCATCACCCATAAGACCACGCCACAGAAAAGCTCTAGCTCCACGCCCAACACTACCCCTGAAAAGAAATAGTATGCGAGGGGTGAGCTACAAGCTCAGTGAGTGGCTGGAAACCAATCACCAATACAACAGTTCAATACTAAAGCAATTTCCTTTCAAGGAAAACATGGGTGAAAACCCAATGGATAACAGGGTCACGCGACGGCGTGACCAACCTCACCCTCACCCTCACTCCCGGAGGAAGACTCTTGGGACTTTTGGGGAGAGACCATTCCGTCGGTCGAAGAGACACAGAATTACTAGTCTACACAACACTACTGGATCATCTGCATCGAGATAACTGCCCAACGATGTTTTTGAACATCGCTACACAACCGAACCCAACAACTATGGGAACGGACGAACAACGAATGGGTCACGCGGCGATGTGTCTTCACCCCATCCTCACCCTCACCCTTTAGAGGTGACATAGGACTTTTGGAAGAGACTTAGACTGCTCTACACCCTTGGTCCACCAGTAGCCCTTTCCCCGGGTAGCCTTTACCTGGTATACTCCCACGATCAGTACGCTTCTGAATGCATCAGTGGTACCTACGGATGGGAGCCCTCTGTCAGGACAGCTTTTCCAACGTTGAAAAGTTCCTATATCGGATCCAACGAAGGGGAGAACGATTTCACGCTCGCAATATCATTCGTTAGCCCTCTCCTGGGTAGCCTCTACCTGGTACACTGCTCTACACCCTAATGGACGAACAACGAATGGATCACGCGGCAATGTATCTTCACCTCATCCTCACCCTCACCCTTTTAGAGGTGACATAGGACTTTTGGAAGAGATTAGACTGCTCTACACCCTTGGTCCACCGGTAGCCCTTTCCCCGGGTAGCCTCTACCTAGTATACTCCCACGATCAGTACGCTTCCGAACGCATCGGTGGTACCTACGGATGGGAGCCCTATGTCAGGACAGCTTTTCCAACGCCGGGAAGTTCCTACATCGGATCCAACGAAGGGGAGAACGATTTCACGCTCGCAATATCATTCGTTAGCCCTCTCCCGGGTAGCCTCTACCTGGTATACTCCCACGATCAGTACGCTCCCGAACGCGTCGGTGGTTCCTACGGATGGGAGCCCTCTGTCAGGACAGCTACAGCCCTGGCCGCTTCAACACGGACGACATTGGGAGTAAACACTCCATGTTCGCAAAGCGAACCCAATGGAAAAACCACTACTCTCGATAATCGCCTAACCTAATGCCAAAGCTACCGGTTTAACAAAACCGATACAACAAATGAATTCTCTTGAATTCCATTCAAGTGCATCACACGGATGCAGGGGCGATTACATCGCTCGTACACTAACTAATGAGGTACATCCCAATGGCGGGTCGTACCCACGCTGGCTTCGGATAGGCCTAATTAGTTTTAACATGTGCGCATATATAACAGGAGAATTATATCTTAGTTATGTACATGAACTACATGCACGATAATCTATCAAATAATTATAGGAAACTCCCTAACATGGATTCACATCATAAACAACAAATCCTACAACATGCATACATGGTCATTAATCATATAAACACACTCAAGGCATAACTTAAGCATGCGTTAGATATCACCAACTTAAAAGAGAAGGGTCAAGCGCGATCTCGCGCACTAACAGGTGCATGCCAATATTAACCTGAGTTGAGTAGGAAATCGCATCTACTTACTCAGTTCGTGCAGAGGGAAAGGGCGAGAGAGATCATCATCTCGTGAAGTTGGTCATAGCTTTGCCCCATTAGCATGGGCGCAACAACTACACCACGCCCTCGAGTCTTATCGCAAGGGAATATTAGGCAGGTGCCTGTTATTAACCCAGACTTAATCATGCTGGATATTTCAATTAATATGGTGGGAGTAGTATTGCAATACTACCTAAGGCATGCCTTATTCTATACATCCATACACATTACAGAAATACATGCCCATACTAGAGGGGTGCATGCGATACAATCATTCATACATGGATACAATACATGATATATAAGCCTAGCATGCAAGATATCTAACATATTATAGTTTAAGCATGGCCATACTACTTATCTACACAAGTAGTATAGCTAGGGTACCTCATCGATGGGTGACGCACGACTACGCGCGTCGAGCGCATCTCGAGGGGGGGGGATTGGATCAAACCACTCACAGATACCCGGATCATCGCGCGTCCGGTCTACGAGATCTGCAAAACACAACCAATGATCCACAATTAAAATATGGAACCTCCTATCACACATATAAGCCTACTTCATGAAGACCCTAACCCCTAATACTTCCATATTATCACCCAAGACACATGCAAACAACTCCTTGACACTCAACCAAGCAAAACTGCCAAACCTGCTGCAACCAGCCCTACTAATTGATCTCCACAGCACCCAATACACTTCCACAAATTATGAAATAAAACATGCACATTCTCTGATATGCTGGGATCATAATCTATGAAGACATTAGAACCTAATTTGGCCTCTACAAGCCCGAAATAAATTATTTCCAGAAGCAGGTCAATTCCTACGCGAATCTGGACAGGCCATGCAAAACAGGTTCTAACTTACACCACAGATATTATAATGACCCCAAATTTCATATATAACAACTAGACACATAGATGATCATATCATATGAAGACATAATCCTAGAAATGTGCCTCTAAATACTAGATTCACTGAGATCTTTAAAATACAGAGTGCTGCCTTACCAAAACAGGGGGAGGGAAATGGGGAGATGCGGGGTTCTCGACACACCCATGACCACCTTAACCACCACCTCCACTACCACCACCTCATCAGCATCTCCTCAACCCCTTCATGGCAGAAAACAGGGGTGCAAAGGGGCATGAGAAGGGGATAGAGAGAAGAGAAACAACAACAACAACAACAACACATACTCACCCTTTCTCACTCTTTCTTGTGCTTCTTCTTCATCTTTTCCTTCAATTGCTTCTTCCTCCTCCTTCTTCACACACAAAGAGGAGAAAAAAAGAGACCAAGAGAGGGAGAGAAGGTGTTCCACGAAATGAGAGAGAGGGAGAGAGAGAGAGAGAGGGCAAAAATGTCATTTTCATGCCCAAATAGTGTCTAGGGGTGACCATAAGGGGGGTGAGGTTAAGGTTAGGCTCACCCACTCAATAGTTTCTTCATCACTAAGCAAGGTGGGGGTAAGGTTACCTGTTATGCCTGTGTCATTTGGAGCCTTATTTTTCGATCGGAGTCGCTAAAATTTTGTGTTTTAGCCACCTACAGGAGTTGGAGTGCTCTGATTGAAAATTTGGCTCATAATTTTTCTCCTAGAAGTTATGCATTTTCGGTTTGGTATTTGGATTTAATGTTGTTGAAATCCAAGATGAAGAGGTTCAAATACGATTTTATCATGAAATGCTCAGTTTTGAGTTAGCTTTCATACAAAAGTGGAATTAGATCAACTGGATTCATGTAGAAAAAGTTATGGGTATCTGGATTCATGTAGAAAAAGTTATGGGTATTTTTCCAAGTATACCCCGGGGATGAAAAAATTCTGGCAGCAGCCCTGTTCAATGTTTAGCTCTCATTTCAGAATAGCTGGAGGGGTTATTTAATCTGAGCATAAACGTGAAAGTTGTAGATAATCTTCTTGGATTTCCATTGAACTTTGAATTGTGCAATTCGGAGTTATATTGAGGAAGTTATGGCTGTTCTAGTGAAGCATGTACAGTCATGGACGATTTTTGTCCTTTGAACCCCACTTTGTCTATATAATGTCCTCCCCCCCAAATGTCTCCTCTCTCACTCTCTTTGGTCCAGCCCTCTTGAGTGTGTTTGGTAGAGTTTTAGAAGGGGAAGATGAGGAAGAAGTGCTTGGAAGAGCAAAGAAGAGAAGGTGTGTGCCATTGTTGTTTTCTCTTCCCTCTCCTCCTCCTATTGCTCCCCCCTAATGTTACCCATGGATCCCCCCTCCCCTCTGGTTCAGCAAGAAGAAAAGGAATGAAGGCTGAAGGGGTGGTAGTGGTGGTGGTGGTCGAGGTGGTCATGGGCGTGCTTGCGAGCTCCCACGCCAGGCTCTGATACCAACTTTTGTCACGCCCCAGGGCGGCCGTCCCCGGGACGCGGCAAGTGTATACATGATATCAGCAGTCTATACAGGAGATCAATAAAATACCCTAAACAACATCAACAATTTCAACACAGACAACAAAGGGGCTGACATGATATATACAAAAATAGCGGAAGCTAAAAGACTGAATCTGTAACTCAAATACATATTACAGACTCGATACACAATCAACTGTCCTGTGAGAGCCAATACATATAATGACATCCAAATATAATACAAACATGTGTCCAAGCACAGACTACAATACATACAAATCAAAAAGGGATGCTGATAGCTCTAACACTCGCGAAAATGTGGCGTTGCACCGCTACTGCTGAGGTCCCTCGGGGAGCTCCTCCTCCTGAACTGACTCAGATAGCAATGGAGAATAATATATGCGAGGGGTGAGCCACACGCTCAGTGAACAGCACAACCCATGCATCACAGTTCATATTAACCACAATTAATTATTCAAGCCTCAAAGTGGCAAGAACTCCACAATCCAGTGGGTCGCTACATCGCCGACCCATCACACCCTCACCCTCACCCCTCAATAGGTGACATAGGATATTGGGACTTTCTAGGCTGATAATCATCCTTACACAAATCCAGTGGGTCACTACATCGCCGACCCACCACACCCTCACCCTCACCCCTCAATATGGTGACATAGGATATTGGGACTGACTAGGCTGTTGGTCACCCTTGGTCCACCGATAGTCTCTCCTCCACTCCGTAGGTTGCTTGGCCACTCCCACATTCAGCACAGTCCGTCCCAAATCAGGAGGTGCCTACTGATGGGAGCCCTCTCACGGGACGACCTTTCTAACGCTGAGGCAGTCTCTACACGGATCCAACGAAGGGAACAAAACAGCCTATCCATACGCATATGATCCACTCGGATCCGCTGACAACACATCTCAACAACTCTAATGTCTTGAAATCTTCAGAATTCCTCCAGATGCGAGGAAAATATAAGATAATAATGAGGAAAAGAAACCTTGGGAGGGCAACCTGAGGTCCCGATATAGGACATCCCGACAACCAAACAAGGAACACGGAGTACCCTAGCCTGGGTCTCAATGTTGACCTCGCAAGGCCCCCTTAATATTCCCCAAGGCACACTAATAGACATATGATTGCATTTAATTTAATAAATTAAACTAATAGGACGCATGCACAGGTCGAGGCTTTCCTAGCATGATAACAAGGTGACAGGATGCATGGCTCTTACACATATCCTAAGGGTGAAAGTCCCTAACATACAAAGTCTAGGGTGGAATGCATTCTACACACTAATCATGCTTACATAGATTACAAATTACCAAGTTAATATTAACTATGGTGCCCCAGGTGAGGGCGGTATACGCCCAAGTGCATATAGCGCCTCCCTACTGGGTTGGGTTGTGCCACTCACCCTTAACCGGGTCGTCGCGCGACCGTCTGTCAAGATCTGCAAGACAGGGTAATCAACTTGGTGAGTAAAATACACTAATATATACAAAAATACACTAAAATAGCCAACACTCGGACAAGCGTACATACGGCCTGTACGCACGCGAGTCCGAGCACCCCGACTCACTCCCGAACACGCCGGGCAGCCATACGCATGGCCCCCCGCACGCGTACGCACTAATGCGCACGCACGCACACACCCCGACACCATCGGCGCACTGTCGCGCGCCTGCCTGCGCGCCCAGACGCGCTGCCGCACGCACACGCACGCTCGCGCGTGCCTGTGCGCACCGCGCGTCCAGCCCAGCTTGCCCCCTCGCGCAGCACCCCGCACGCGCACGCCCGCACGCGCGCGCACTGGTCCCCAGCCCCGCGCCCAGGCGCACTGCCCAGGCGCCCTGCCCGCGCGCGCGCACACTCGCGCGCACCCGCGCGCACTCCGGCGCGCACCCCCGCTCGCACCTGCACCCGCGCGCACGCGCCCGCGCGTGTCTGCGCGCCCGCCAGCGCTCCCCTGCACGCGCCTGCGAGCGCACGCGCGCAGACGACGCCCAGCACGCGCCCAGCCCATTCTAACCACATTTTCACCCACCCCAACCCCTCACACACACCCTAACACATCTACCCAACATGCATGACCTTCCCACAACCCCTTAAGCCAAGAAAACCAAGAAAAAGGAGGGGAGGAGCTCACCTTGGAGGGGGAACAAAAGGGGGAGGTTCGGGGGCCCTCGACGCACCCGCGACCACCTCAACCGCCACCACCACCACCACCACCTCCTCGGCCTCTCCTCAGCCTCCTCTCAGCCGAAAATCAGGGGGGGGGGGGAAGATCCATGAAAAGAGAGCTTGAGAGAGAGGGGAACAACCAAACAACACACAACACCAAGATCCACCACCACCACCACCATCTCCTTCACCATCTCTCATTGGGGCATTCCATCAAACACATGGGGGGTGTGTTTGCAAGAGAGAAAGAGAGCAAATGAGGTTGTCGTGGACATTGGGAGGGAGAGAGAGAGAGAGAGAGAGAGAGAGAGAGAGATATTTATCATAAATATCTTAAGGAGAAATGACCTAGTTGCCCTTCAACTATAAATTCTGCGCAAGGTTCACTGGAACAACCATAACTTCCTCGATACAGCTCCGAATTGCTTGATTCCAAGACCGATGGAAAGCTAAGAAGATTATCTACAACTTTCATGTTCATGGAAAGATCAGATAATCTCTCCACCTAATCCGAAATTAGAGCTAAACATGGAACAGGGCTGCTGCCAGAATTTCCATTCCCGGGGTATACTTGGAAAAATACCCATAACTTTTACTACAAGAATCTAGTTGATCTAATTCCACTTCTGTACGAAAGCTAACTCAAAACTGGACATCTCATAATAAAATCATAATTATACCTCTTCATCTTGGATTTTAACAAAATCAAATCCAAATACCAAATCAGGAATACATAACTTAGAGAAAAAAATTATGTACCCAAATCATCAAACAGAGCGCTCCAAATGACACAGACACAACAGCCCCAGCGTTAGAAAGGCTGTCCCGTGGAGGGCTCCCATCAGTAGGCACCTCCTGATTTGGGACGGACTGTGCTGAATGTGGGAGTGGCCAAGCGGCCTACGGAGTGGGGAGAGACTATCGGTGGACCAAGGGTGACCAACAGCCTAGTCAGTCCCAATATCCTATGTCACCATATTGAGGGGTGAGGGTGAGGGTGTGGTGGGTCGGCCATGTAGTGACCCACTGGATTTGTGTAAGGATGATTATCAGCCTATTAAGTCCCAACATCCTATGTCACCTATTGAGGGGTGAGGGTGAGGGTGTGGTGGTTCGACGATGTAGCGACCCACTGGATTTGTGTTGTTCATGCCACTTTGAGGCTTTTACTGATTAATTGTGGTTAATATAAATTGTGATGCATGGGTTGTGCTATTCACTGAGCGTGTGGCTCACCCCTCGCATAATTATTTTTCTCCAGTGATTACTAAGGTGGACTTGAAGGAGGAGCTCCCCGAGAGACTGCACCAGTAGCGGAGTAGCGCCACGTCCCGCGAGTATTAGAGGCCATCAGCATCCTTCCTTTTGATTGTATGTATATATTTCCGTGCTTGGGCACCGTTTGTGTATTATTTGGATGTATGTGTGTATATTGGCTCTCACAGGACATTTGATTATGTATCGAGTCTGTAGTATGTTTTTGGATTACAGACTCAGTCTTTTAGCTTCCGCTATCTGTGTATATATCATGTCAGCCTTGCTTTCATCTGTGTTATTGTCATTTTAGTTGTTGTTTAGAGTGATTTATTGATCTCCTGTATAGACTGCTGATATCATGTATACACTTGCCGCGTCCCGGGGACGGCCACCCTGGGGCGTGACAAAAGGGGCTATAAGAGGGGGTCACACTTGAGGGAACTCGAATCCGAGACCATGGAAGGATAGATCGGGTCCTTACCTATCTTTTCTCCTTCTAGGGTTTTTGATTTCAACCACCTTAGCTAGGTCATAAAGGGGATTTAAAGAAAGGGAGAGAGAGAGAGCTTGAGTGGAGAAGAAGATGAATAGGGGAGGTCCTATTTGTGGTCGTGGGATTTATTTATGCTCACACCCACACCACACACACTCACACCCACTCACTTAGCCCTAATTAATTAGGTTTAGGCTAGGTTTAGGTGATCTAAGTGCACTTTGACCATAGTTAACCCAACCACACTAAAATCCAAAATCAATTGACCAAGTCATGGGCCCACATTGACCAAGTCAAGTCTCCCAAAGACTTTTCGCTCGGTCAAAACCTGGATACGATTCGGAACTGTGAAATTCTAAAACGTTACCGGAATTCGATGAAATTTTCGTGAGTGGCTTGAAATGGCACCAGGACACATAATATGCAGTTAGATTTTCAATCGGAGTCCTCAAACTCAGGATGATAGCTAAAAGTCCAAAATTTTAGCGGTTCCGATCGAAAAACGAAAAAGCTGAAAAACTGCCAGAATGCTCCAATGGTTACCAGAAGGCTAAAAAGTGACATATATAACAATATGAACCGCCTGTTGGGTTATGTGCCTTGGGATTATTTCTGCGTGAGAGTAGAGGCAACCCCCTTGTGTCCGAGCGACGCAACCGTGTGGGAGTACAATAGTATTCGCTATCATCGATATGTGATTATCGAGAGTAGTTGTTTTTCCATTGGGTTCGCTTTGCGAACATGGAGTGTTTCCTCCCAATGTCGTCCGTGTTGAAGCGGCCCAGGTTGTAGCTGTCCTGACAGAGGACCCCCACCTGTAGGTACTATCGATGCATGCGGCAAGATGTACTGATCGTGGGGGTATACCAGGTAGAGGCTACCCGGGAGAGGGCTAACGAATGATATTGCGAGCGTGGAATCGTTCTCCCCTTCGTTGGATCCGATGTAGGAACTTCCCGGCGTTGGAAAAGCTGTCCTGACAGAGGGCTCCCATCCGTAGGTACCACCGAGGCATTCGGAAGCATACTGATCGTGGGAGTATACCAGGTAGTGACTACCCGGGGAAAGGGCTATCGGTGGACCAAGGGTGTAGAGGAGTCTAATCTCTCCAAAAGTCCTATGTCACCTGTAAAGGGTGAGGGTGAGGATGAGGTGAAGACACGTCGCCGCGTGACCCATTCGTGGTTCGTCCGTTCCCATAGTTGTTGGGTCCGGTTGCGTATCGATGTTCAAAGACATCGTTGGGCAGTTATCTTGATGTAGATGATCCAGTAGTGTTGTGTAGACCAGTAATTCCGGGTCTCTTTGACCAACGGTATGGTCTCTCCCCAAGAGACCCAAGAGTCTCCCTCCGGGAGTGAGGGTGAGGTTGGTGATCCAGTAGTGTTGTGTGGACCAGTAATTCTACGTCTCTTCAACCAACGGTATGGTCTCTCCCCAAAAGTCCCAAGAGTCTTCCTCCGGGAGTGAGGGTGAGGGTGAGGTTGGTCGCGCCGCCGCGTGACTTTGTTATCCATTGGGTTTCTACCCATGTTTTTCCTTGAAAGGAAATTGTGTTAGCATTGAACTGTTGTAATAGTGATTGGTTTCCAGCCACTCACAGAGCTTGTAGCTCACCCTTCGCATACTGTTTCTTCTTAGGGGCAGTGTTGGGCGTGGAGTTGGAGCTTCCCTGTGGCGTGGTCTTATGGGCGTGGAGCGTTCTTCCGATGGGTGGCGAGTGCGAGGCTGTCAGTAGTCCTAGAGACATTTTTATGTATTGTAAATCGTGCATGTGGCACAGGTTGTATTTTATTTTATCTAGACTTGGCTCTCACAGGACAGTGATTGTGTATTCGAGTCTGTAATAATGTTTTTGGTTTACAGACATTATTTATATATTATGCTTCCGTTTTTCAGTCAGTTATCATTATTCTTGCTTTGTCACTTTGTTTGTTGTTGGAGTCTTTATTGACCTCAGGTATTGATAGCTGATATTTCATTATTGCCACGTCTCGGGGACGGCCACCCTGGGAGTGACAAAAGTTGGTATCAGAGCCTGGTCCTGTCAGAGCCTAAGTCTAGTGGTATAGATTATGAGTCGTAGGATTGTCATCCGAGTACTCTTGTTTTAGAAGTTATCTTAGGTTGCTGACATGCCTCCTCGCATCCGTTGACGTGGACGTGACCCCCCTGGACCCACCCTTAAGTTGTCGACTGGGTCGACTGAACAGGGTCAGTTGTTGGATCCCTTGTTGCGGGATTAAGGCTTGGGTAGGAGATTCCAGCCCAGTAGTATGATAGTGATGAATTGGTCACAATTTCTAAGGTATGAATTGCGTCTCGATAATGGAACTTCTTTCCCGTGCATCGGTATTGCTGGTAACCATTGAGTTTGCGTGTAGCGCCAGTTTCTAGTTTTGAGGATGTGGCGTATGGTTCATTAAGGGGTGATGTCTTCTTCCAGCCTTCCTACTCAGGATTAAGGGGCCTTGCGGGGTCATCGTTGAGACCTGGGCTAGGGTACTCCGTGTTCCTTGTTTGGTTGTCGGGATATCCTATATCTGGACCTCAGGGTGCCCTTCCAAGGTTTCTTTTCCCAGTCAAGGAATACCTTTGAAGCATCTATTAGATGATTGATTTTTTCTCTCACTTGGAAGGTGCTGTAGCGAGTGGTGATGCGTACGATCGGGATTGGGTACACCCCATTGCAGCTTAGTGGGGGATTGCTTGTGGACTGGGTTCCATAGTGGCATCTGGAGTCACTTCGATATATCATTGTGCGTTGTAGCTGCCCGGTTGAGGCCAGAGCCCTGTGAGGTGCTCCCAGATGCTATGCTTGTTGGTGCGCCCATATGGCAGAGATAGTGGGCTTGGGAGGCTACCAGGTAGAGGCCACACCGGGAGAGTGCTACTGGATGATGTCGAGAGTGTGGACTCCCTGTGATTAATTTGCCCATGGAGTGCAGGATGTTGGAGTTCCAATGGTTATAGTTGAGCGACCTATCTCTGGCAGCATGTGAAGCACAGTTGTGGATACTGTCGCGTTTTGCCTCGCATTGGTCACAAATAAGGAGACGCGATGCTAACGTTCGTGATGGGAATCAACTGCCTTATCAGATAGATGGCGTCGCATAGGCATTGTCGAGGTTCGATGACCCCCCTTATTGCGTGTCTTGTGGATTAAGTGCGGTTGAGCGGCTTACCAAGCGTGTAAGTGTCATCATGAGCGTCAGCCATGCTTGAGGAGCAGAATCTAGACTTAATTGTTCGTGGTGTTGTTTTGATCTTCCTGTAAGAGTTGAAGATCAGGTACCCCTTGCCGTGAATTGATGATCTATTTGACCAGCTCTAGGAGCGAGTGTCTGCTGTTAGATCGATCTTCGCACAAGGGTACCACAAGTTGGAGATCCGGGAGTTGGACATCCTGTAGATGGCCTTTCGTGTCACGCCCCAGGACGGCCGTCCCCGAGACGTGGCAATAATAAAATATCAGCTATCAATACCTGAGGTCAATAAAGACTCCAACAACAATACACAAGGTGGCAAGGCAAAGATAATGATAACTGACTGAAAAGCGGAAGCATAATATATAAACAATGTCTGTAAATCAAAAACATTATTACAGACTCGAATACACAATCACTGTCCTATGAGAGCCAAGTCTAGACCAAAGAAAATACAACCTGTGCCACATGCACGATTTACAATACATACAATGACTCTAAGATTGCTGACAGCCTCGCACTCGCCACCCGCCGAAAGAACGCTCCACGCCCATAAGACCACGCCACAGGGAAACTCCAACTCCACGCCCAACACTGCCCCTGAAAAGAAACAGTATGCGAGGGGTGAGCTACAAGCTCAGTGAGTGGCTGGAAACCAATCACCATACATCAGTTCCTTTCAAGGAAAACATGGGTGGAAACCCATATTTAACAGGGTCACGCGGCAGCGCGACCAACCTCACCCTCACCCTCACTCCCGGAGGGAGACTCTTGGGACTTTTGGGGAGAGACCATACCGTTGGTCGAGGAGACCCGGGATTACTGGTCTACACAACACTACTAGATCATCTACATCGAGGTAACCAACCAACGATGTCTTTGAACATCGATACGAGACCGGACCCAACAACTATCGGAACGGACGAACAACGAATGGGTCACGCGGCGATGTGTCTTCACCTCATCCTCACCCTCACCCCCTCGAGGTGACATAGGACTTTTGGAAGAGACTTAGACTGCTCTACACCCTTGGTCCACCGGTAGCCCTTTCCAAGGGTTCCCATCAGTAGGCGCCTCCTGATTTGGTTTCGGACTGGGCCGAAGTTGTGGGTAAAAACCAAGCGGCCTACGGAGTGGAGGAGAGACTATCGGTGGACCAAGGGTGACCAACAGCCTAGTCAGTCCCAAAATCCTATGTCACCCGTGGTAGGGTGAGGGTGAGGGTGTAGTGGGTTGGCGATGAGCGACCTACTGGATTTGTGAATGGATGATTATCAGTCCCAATAGCCTATGTCACCCATTGATGGGTGAGGGTGAGGGTGTGGTGGTTCGGCGAGGTACGAACCACTGGATTATGTTGTTATGTCGTAGAGGCTGGATAAATAATGGAATTGTGGTAAATATTGTCTGTGATGCATGGGTTGTGCTGTTCACTGAGCGTGTGGCTCACCCCTCGCATATGTTTTTCCCCAGTGGTCACTGAGCCTGAGCTAGAGCCGGAGCAGCAGTTGGAGCTTTCCGAGGGATTCCTTCAGTAGCGGAGCAGCGCCACGTTCCGCGAGTGCCAGAGGTTATCAGCATCCCTTCTTGACTGTATGTATTTGATTTCCGTGCTTGGCACGTGTTTGTATATGTTCAGTTGTATTTGTGTATATTGGCTCTCACAGGACAGATGATTGAGTATCGAGTCTATAGAATGTTTATTTACAGATTCAGTCTTTTGCTTCCGCATTTGGTGTATATATCATGTCAGCCCCTTTGTTGCATGTGTGTCATTCGAGTTGTTTGTGTATGATATATTATTGACCTCCTGTGTAGATTCTAATATTATATATACACTTGCCGCGTCCCGGGGACGGCCGCCCTGGGGCGTGACAGGCCGTCCCTGAGACGTGGCAATAATAAAATATCAGCTATCAATACCTGAGGTCAACAAAGGCTCCAACAACAACACACAAGGTGGCAAAGCAAAGATAATGATAACTGACTGAAAAGCAGAAGCATAAGATATCAAAAATGTCTGTAAACCAAAAACATTATTACAAACTCGAATACACAATCACTGTCATGTGAGAGCCAAGTCTAGTCCAAATAAAATACAACCTGTGCCACATGCACGATTTACAATACATAAAATGACTCTAGGACTATTGACAGCCTCGCACTCGCCACCCGCCGAAAGACCGCTCCACGCCCATAAGACCACGCCACAGGGAAGCTCCAGCTCCACGCCGAACACTGCAAATAAAAAGAAACAGTATGCGAGGGGTGAGCTACAAGCTCAGTGAGTGGCTGGAAACCAATGACCATACAACAGTTCAATACTAAAACAATTTCCTTTCAAAGAAAAAAATGGGTAGAAACCCAATGGATAACAAGGTCACGCGGCGGCGCGACCAACCTCACCCTCACTCCCGGAGGAAGACTCTTGGGACTTTTGGGGAGAGACCATACCGTTGGTCGAAGAGACGTGGAATTACTGGTCCACACAACACTACTGAATTACCAGAGGGAGACTCTTGGGTCTCTTGGGGAGAGACCATACCGTTGGTCGATGAGACCTGGAATTACTGGTCTACACAACACTACTGGATCATCTACATCGAGATAACTGCCCAACGATGTCTTTGAACATCGATACGCAACCGGACCCAACAACTATGGGAACGGACGAACCACGAATGGGTCACGCGGCGACGTGTCTTCACCTCATCCTCACCCTCACCCTTTACAGGTGACATAGGACTTTTGGAGAGATTAGACTCCTCTACACCCTTGGTCCACCAGTAGCCCTTTCCCCGGGTAGTCACTACCTGGTATACTCCCACGATCAATACGCTTCCGAACGCCTCGGTGGTACCTACGGATGGGAGCCCTCTGTCAGGACAGCTTTTCCAACGTCGGGAAGTTCCTACATCGGATCCAACGAAGGGGAGAACGATTCCACGCTCGCAATATCATTCATTAGCCCTCTCCCGGGTAGCCTCTACCTGGTATACCCCCACGATCAGTACATCTTGCCGCATGCATCAATAGTACCTACCGGTGGGGGCCCTCTGTCAGGACAGCTACAACCTGGGCCGCTTCAACACGGACGACATTGGGAGGAAACACTCCATGTTCGCAAAGCGAACCCAATGGAAAAACAACTACTCTCGATAATCACATATCGATGATAGCGAATACTATTGTACTCCCACATGGTTGCGTCGCTCGGACACAAGGGGGTTTGCCTCTGCTCTCACGCAAAAATAATCCCAAGGCACATAACCCAACAGGCGGTTCATATACATGCCTAGCACGGGTAGGCCTAGCTTAATGCCCCAACTACCGGCTTAACAAAACCGATAAGATAATGAATTCTCCTGAATTCCAAACGAGTGCATCACTCGGATGCACGGGGCGATTACATCGCTAGCGCTCTAACTAATAAGGTACAACCCGACAGCGGGTCATACCCACGCCTATTTCAGATAGGCCTATCAGTTTTAACATGCGCATATATATATATATATATATATATATATATATATATATATATATATATATATATATATATATATATATCCAGGAGAATTATATCTAGCTATGTGCATGAACCATATGCACAATCATCTAATAATTGACCATAAGGGTGACCCCTAACATGGATTTACATCATAAACAACAATTCATACAACATTCATACATGGTATGGCCCACTTAAACATGCATACATGGCCATTAATCATATAAGCACACAAGGCATAACTTAAGCATGTGTTGGATATCACCAACTTAAAAGAAAGGGTCAAGCGCGATCTTGCACACTAATAGGTGCATGCCAATATTCCAAACGAACCTAAGTCGAGTAGGAAATCGCATCTACTTACTCAGTTCGTTCAGAGGGAGAGGGCGAGAGAGATAATCATCTCATGAAGATGGTCATATCTTTGCCCCATTAGCATGGGCACAACAACTACACCACGCCCTCGAGTCTTATCGCAAGGGAATATTAGGCAGGTGCCCGTTATTAACCCAGACTTAATCATGCTGGATATTCCAATTAATATAGTGGGAGTAGTATTACAATACTACCTAAGGCATGCCATATTCTATACATTCATACACATTACAGAACACATGCCCATACTAGAGGGGCGCATGCGATACAATCATTCACACATGGATACAATACATGCAATATAAGCCTAGTATGCAAGATATCTAACATATTATAGTTTAAGCATGGCCATACTACTTATCTACACAAGTAGTATAGCTAGGATGCCCCATTGATGCGCGACGCACGACTACACGCGTCGAGCGCATCTCGAGGGGGGGGGGGGATTGGATCAAACCACTCACAGATACTCGGATCGTCTCGCGTCTGGTCTATGAGATCTGCAAAAGACAACCAATGATCCACAATTAAAATATGGAACCTCCTATCATACATATAAGCCTACTTCATGAAGGCCCTAACCCCTGATACTTCCATATTATCACCCAAGACACATGCAAACAACTCCTTGACACTCAACCAAGCAAAACTGCCAAACCTGCTGCAACCAGCTTTACTAATTGGTCTCCACAGCACCCAATACACTTCCAAAAATTATGAAATAAATCATGCATATTCTTTGATATTCTGGGATCATAATCTATGAAGACATTAGAACCTAATTTTGCCTCTACAAGGTTGAAACAAATTATTTCCAGAAGCAGGTCAATTCCTACGCGAATCTGGACAGGCCATGCAAAACTGGTTCTAACTTACACCATAGATATCATAATGACCCCAAATTTCATATATAACAACTAGACACATAGATGATCATATCATATGAAGACATAATCCTAAAAATGTGCCTCTAAATACTAGATTCACTGAGATCTTTAAAATTCAGAGTGCTGCCTTACCAAAACAGGGGGAGGGAAATGGGGAGATGCGGGGTTCTCATCAGCATCTCCTCAAGCCCTTCATGGTAGAAAACAGGGGTGCAAGGGCACGAGAAGGGGATTGAGAGAAGAGAAACAACAACAACACATACTCACCCTTTCTCACCCTTTCTCACTCTTTCTTGAGCTTCTTCTTCATCCTTTCCTCCATTAACAACACACACAACAAAAAAAAACAGAGAGGGAGAGGGAGACGAGAGTGAGAGAGAGTGAGAGGTTTCCAAACAAAGGAGGCCTTAAATGGAAATAAAGTGAGTTGGTGGGGGGAACAAGACCAAATCGTCCCTGACCAGAAATTCTGGACGGGCTTCACTAGAACAGCCATAACTTCCCCGATATAGCTCCGAATTGCACAATTCAAAATCCTTTGGAAAGCCAAGAAGATTATCTACAACTTTCATGTTTATGCCAAGATCAAATAATCCCTCCAGCTATTCCGAAATGAGAGCTAAACATTGAACAGGGCTGCTGCCAGAATTTTTCATCCCCGGGGTATACTTGGAAAAATACCCATAAATTTTACTATATGAATCCAGTTGATCTAATTCCACTTTTGTACGAAAGCTAACTCAAAACTGAGCATCTCATGATAAAATCATATTTAAACCTCTTCATCTTGGATTTTAACAAAATTAAATCAAAATACCAAATCGGAAATACATAACTTCTAGGAGAAAAATTATGTAGCCAAATTTTCAATCAGAGCGCTCCAACTCCTGCAGGTGGCTAAAAGCCAAAATTTTTGCTACTCTGATTGAAAAATAAGGCTCCAAATGACACAGGCATAACATTCTCCCCCCCTTAGGAAATTTAGTCCTCGAAATTTATGAAAACCCAAAGGGAAGATCGAATGTAGCAGGTATCACTCATAGACCTTTTGCTCCTAAGTGGTCTATGCACCAGACTTGTCACGCCCAGGCGTCCCCGAGACGTGGCAAAATAATAAAATATCAGCTATCAATACCTGAGGTCAATAAAGACACCAACAACAATACACAAGGCGGCAAAGCAAGATAATGATAACTGACTGAAAAGCGGAAGCATAATATATAAACAATGTCGGTAAATCAAAAACATTATTACAGACTCGAATACACAATCACTGTCCTGTGAGAGCCAAGTCTAGACCAAAGAAAATACAACCTGTGCCACATGCACGATTTACAAAGCATAAAATGACTCTAGGAATGTTGACAGCCTCGCACTCACCACCCGCTGGCAGAACGCTCCACGCCCATAAGACCACGCCACAGGAAAGCTCCAGCTCCACGCCCAACACTGCCCCTTAAAAGAAACAGTATGCGAGGGGTGAGCTACAAGCTCAGTGAGTGGCTGGAAACCAATCACCATACTACAGTTCAATACATAATCAATTTCCTTTCAAGGAAAACATGGGTGGAAACCCATGGATAACTAGGTCACGCGGCGGCGCGACCAACCTCACCCCCACCCTCACTCTCGGAGGGAGTCTTTTGGGACTTTTGGGGAGAGACCATACCGTCGATCGAAGAGACCCGGATTTACTGGTCTACTCAACACTACTGGATCATCTACATCTAGATAATCGCCCAACGATGTCCTTGAACATCGATTCAAGACCAGACCCAACAACTATGGGAACGGTCGAACAACGAATGGGTCACGCGGCGATTTGTCTTCACCTCATCCTTATCCTCAATCCAGGAGGGAGACTATTGGGACTTTTGGAAGAGGCTTAGACTGCTCTACACCCTTGATCCACCGGTAGCCTCTCCCGCGTAGCCTCTACCTGGTATACTCCCACTATCAGTACTCTTCCGAACGCGTTGGTGGTACCTACGGACGAGAGCCCTCTGTCAGGACAGCTGTAATCACTGGGAAGTCCCTACTCGGATCCAACGAAGGGGAGAACCATTCCCACGCCCGCAACATCATTCGTTAACCCTCTCCCGGGTAGTATCTACAACCCGATCTCCTCAACTCACCGCTCTACACCCTTGGTCCGCCAGTAGCCCTTTCCTCGGGTAGCCTCTACCTGGTATACTCCCACGATCAGTACTCGTCCGAATGCATCGTGGTACCTACGGGTGGGTGCCCTCTGTCAGGACAACTAAACCCGAGAAGTTCCTACATCGAATCCAACGAAGGGGAGAACGATCCCATGTTCGCAAAGCGAACCCAATGGAAAACAACTACTCTCTCGATACTCACTTATCGAGATATCAAAACACAGGCATAACAACAATCAACACACTCATATTAACCTTAAAGTAGTCATAGTCCCTATGCGGGAGTAACTACACAAGTTAGAGGGTCGTAACATCACCGACCCACCCCGCTCTCACCCTTTAAGGGGGTGACATGGGCCTTTTCAGACTAGACCGCTCTCCACCCCTGGTCCACCCGGTAGCCTCTCCCACACTCCGTAGCCTCTACCTGGTATACTCCCACGATCAGCACTGTCCGACGCATCGGAGGTACCTACAGATGGGAGCCCTCTGTCAGGTCGATCAGCTTTCCAACGCCGAGGAGTCCCAACATCGGATCCAACCAAAAGGAGAAGACAGCCTACTTGCATGGATACGATCCTCTTGGATCCGTCGACAACGGTTGTAACACTACTAATGTCATGAATTCTCAAGAATTCCTCTAGGGCGCATAACTAAGATGCGGAGAAACATATATTATAACAACAAGGTTATAATATTCTCTAAGGAATGCTTATAACAATATGTTCACATTTGATTTAAATAAATTAAACTAAATGGGAAACATGCATAAATAGGGGCTTTCCAATCAAGGGACATGGTGTCTAGGCATGTATGGGCCTCTATACATGTTATATGAGTGCATATCCCTAGCATACAAGGTCTAATGTGGCATGGTTACATCATATAAATCATGCATTGCATAGTTTCTCATACTATAGCTAGGGGACCCCATCGATGCGCGACGCGCCTCTATGCGGGTCGAGCGCATCCCTAGAGAGGGGGGTGGGATTGGAATTGAACCACTCACCTTACAACCCGGGACCTCGCGCATCCCATCCGACGAGATCTGCAAGGTAGGGGCATCCAATTTGGTGAGTAACAACACAATTTACACATAGAAATTTACTAGAAATACCAAATACTCGGACAAGCATGCATACGGACTCGCACGCATGCGAGCACGCACGTACGCACGCGAGTCCGAGTGCCCGACACCTACCCGAACCCTCGGGCAGCCACACGCATGGCCCCCCCGCACGCGCACGCACGAATGCGCACGCACGCACGCACCCCAGCACCCTTGGCGCACTGCCGCGCTCCTGCCCGCGGGCCCAGACGCGCTGCCACGCGTGCCCGCACGCACTGCGCGTCCCTGCACGCACTGCGCGTCTAGCCCGTGCTGCCACGCGTGCGCACTGGCCCCCAGCCCCGCACCCAGGCGCATGCCTAGGCGCACTGCCCCGCGCGCGCCAGCACCCGCGCGACCACTCCGCACGCACCAGCGCGCATGCACCCGCGTGCGTCTGCGCGCCCGACTGTGCCTGCCAGCGCCCTCCTACGCGCGCCTGCACGCACACGCACGCAGACAACTCCTGATGCGTGCCCAGCCAATCCTAACCCCATTTTAACCCTTCCCAACCCCTTACACACACCCTAACACATCTACGCAACATGCATGACCCTCCCAACCAACCCTAAGCCATAAAAACCAAGAAAAGAAGGGGAAAGGCTCACCTTGGGAGGGAAAAGAAAGGGGGAGGTTCAGAGGCCCTCAATGCACCCGCGACCACCTCAACCGCCACCACCACTACCACCACCTCCTCAGCCTCTCCTCAGCCTCCTTTTTGGCTGCAAATCAGGGGGGAAGGATCATGAGAGGGAGCTTGGGAGATGAGAAGATGAACAACAACAACACACAAACAACCCTTCCCTTCTTCCTTCACCATCTCCTTCTCTTTGGGGAATAAACACAAACACTTGGGGGGCTTTGTGTGAGCAAGAGAGAAAGGGAGCTCAAGATGTAGGCGTGGAAGTGAGAGGGAGAGAGAGAGAGAGAGAGAGAGAGAGGAGATATTTGTTGCACACAAATATCTAAATAGGATGGAAATGACCAAATCATCCTTTGACTTGAAATTCTGTACAAGCTTCACTAGAACAGCCATAACTTCCTCGATATAGCTCCGAATTGCACAATTCCAATTCCGTTGGAAAGCTAAGAAGATTATCTACAACTTTCATGTTCATGCCAAGATCAAATAATCTCTCCCGCTATTCCAAAATTAGAGATAAACATGGAACAGAGCTGCTGCCAGAATTTCCATCCCCGGGGTATACTTGGTAAAATACCCATAACTTTTACTACAAGAATCCAGTTGATCTAATTCCACTTTTGTGCGAAAGCTAACTCAAAACTGGACATTTCATAATAAAATCATATTTAAACCTCTTCATCTTGGATTTTAACAAAATCAAATCCAAATACCAAATTGGAAATACATAACTTCTAGGAAAAAAATATGTAGCCAAATTTTCAATCAGAGCGCTCCAAATGACACAGGCACAACATTCTTCCCCCCTTAGGAAATTTAGTCCTCGAAATTTAAGGAAACCCAAAGGGAAGACCGAATATAGCAAGTATCTCGCATAGACCTTTTGCTCCCAAGTGGTCTTTGCACCGGACTGGCGCTACCAACACACTGCAATCAAGGGAACGGTCTTAGCGTGGAGCCTCTTCTCCTGATTGTCCTTGACCTCGATCCACTGCTCCATGAACGACAAATCCAGCTCGAGAATGAGACAGTCGAACTGAATGACTGAGCAGGATCGTGGACATAACGCCTCGGCCATGAGACAAGGACGACGTCGTGGGCATGAGCCAGCTGTGGGGGAAAGGCTACATGACAAGCCACCTCCCCAGTCCACTCAATGACGAGAAATGGTCCCATTAAAGAGCAAACTCAGCCTGCCCCGAACGTTGAAACAAAGGATGCCCTTAAACTTGGACACCTTCATGAAAACATGATCGCCAAACCCAAAGGTAAGCTCCTGGCTACGATGACCTGGGTAGGCCTTCTGTCGGTTCTAGGAGGTGCAGATGCACACATGAACCAACCTGGCCACCGCAAGGTCAAACAACTAACTTATGGCCCCTCCAACTGGCGCTCGTCAACCGTCCCAACACAAGGGAGGTATAAACTGCCGTCCCAACACAAGGGAGGTATTAAAACTGCGCCTGTAGAGTCCCTTTCACAAATCCATCTGGGTGCTCGAATAGCAGTTGTCCTGCAGGCATACCCCAACAAATGGGTGGTGCCTCACCCAATTGCCCTCATCATCGAGCACGCAGGCACTTAGCATATCCTCCAAGGTCTAAATCGTCCTCTTTGTCTGGCTGTCCATCAGCGATGAAACGCTATACTTAAATGGAGGCTCGCGCCAAAGCCTGCCAAGGCTGTGCCACAACCTCAAAGTAACCCTCGCGTCTCAACCGAAAATAGCGCCTACCGGAGTTCCATGAAGACGAACAATCGCGAAGATGAAAATCCACGTCAAGGCATCTAGAGACTCAATCAGTCGGATTAGGGAGGGAAGCGCGGACTTAGTCAGTCGATCAATGATCACCTAGACGGCGTCGTGACCCGAATGTGACATTAGCGAGTCCGCAACAATCCCTGATAACCCACTCCCACGTCCACTGAGGAATCTCGATGGACTGACGCTTTCCAACGCGATGATGATTCTTGAACTTTGCCTGAGGGCATGCCAACCTGGGGAAACAAAGTCACCCATATCACCTTTTCATCGCACTACTAGCAATCTCAATGCAGACTACCCCAAAGTAGTCCACGGAAGCCCAATAAAATTTTGAGATCCACGAAGGCATCTGGCGCATTCGTCAACCCCGACGGCAGTACTTAAAACTCGTAGTGCCCGAAACGGTCACAAAAGGCCATCTACGGGATGTCCAACTCTCGGATCTCTAACTTGTGGTACCCTTGTGCGAAGATCGATCTAACAGCAGACACTCGCTCCCAGAGCTGGTCAAATAGATCATCGATTCGCGGCAAAGGTAATTGATCTTCAACCTCCACGGGGAGATCAAAACAACACCTCGAACAATTAAGTCCAGATTCTGCTCCTCGAGCATGGCTGGCGCTCATGATGACACTTACACGCTTGGTAAGCCGCTCAACCGCACTTAATCCACAAGACACGCAATAAGGGGTCGTCGGACCTCGACAATGCCTATGCGACGTCTTCTATTTGATAGGGTGGTTGAGTCCCATCACGAACGCTAGCATCGCGTCTCCTTATTTGCGACCAATGTGGGGAAAAACGTGACAGTACCCACAACTGTGCTTCACATACCGCCAGAGATAGGCCGCTCAACTATAACCATTGGAACTCCAGCATCCTACACTCCATGGGCAGATTCATCACGGGGAGTCCACGCTCTCGACATCATCCAGTAGCACTCTCCCGGTGTGGCCTCTACCTGGTAGCCTCCCAAGCCTACTATCTCTGCCATATGGGCGCACCACAAGCATAGTATCTGGGAGCACCTCAGAGGGCTCTGGCCTCAACCGGGTAGCTACAACGCACAATGATATATCGAAGTGACTCCAGATGCCACTATGGAACCCTGTCCACAAGCGATCGCCCACCAAGCTGCAATAGGATGCACCCAATCCCGATCGTACGCATCACCACTCGCTACAGCACCTTCCAAGTGAGAGGAGAAATCCTTCATCTTATAGATGCTTCAAACATATTCCTTGACTGGGAAAAGAAACCTTGGGAGGGCACCATGAGGTCCCGATATAGGATATCCCGACAACCAAACAAGGAACACAGAGTACCCTAGCCCGGGTCTCAACGCTGACCCTGCAAGGCCCCTTATTATGAGTAGGAAGACTGGAAGAAGACATCACCCCTTAATGAGCAATACGCCACATCCTGTGACACTTTACACTGACACCGCACGTGAACTCCATGGCTACCAGCGATACCGATGCACGGGAAAGAGCTCCATTATCGAGACGCAATTCATACCTTAGAAATCGCGACCACTTCATATTTATCATACTACTGGGTTGGAATCTCCTACCCAATCCTTAATCCCGCAACAAGGGATCCAACAACTGGCCCTAACCAGTCGACTCAGTCGACAACTTAAGGGTGGGTCCAGGGGGTCACGTCCATGTCAACGGATGCGAGGAGGCATGTCAACAACCTAAGATAACTTCTAAAACAAGAGTACTCGGATGACAATCCTACGACTCATCATCTATACGACTAGACTTAGGCTCTAACAGGACCAGGCTCTGATACCAACTTTTTGTCATGCCCCAGGCGTCCCCGAGACGTGGCAAAATTAATAAAATATCAGCTATCAATACCTGAGGTCAATAAAGACTCCAACAACAATACACAAGGCGGCAAAGCAAGATAATGATAACTGACTGAAAAGTGGAAGCAAAATATATAAACAATGTCTGTAAATCAAAAACATTATTACAGACTCGAATACACAATCACTGTCCTATGAAAGCCAAGTCTAGACCAAAGAAAATACAACCTGTGCCACATGCACGATTTACAAAGCATAAAATGACTCTAGGAATGCTGACAGCCTCGCACTCGCCACCCGCCGGTAGAACGCTCCATGCCCATAAGACCACGCCACAGGAAAGCTCCAGCTCCACGCCCAACACTGCCCCTGAAAAGAAACAGTATGCGAGGGGTGAGCTACAAGCTCAGTGAGTGGCTGGAAACCAATCACCATACTACAGCTCAATACATAATCAATTTCCTTTCAAGGAAAACATGGGTGAAAACCCATGGATAACTGGGTCACGCGGCGGCGCGACCAACCTCACCCCCACTCTCACTCCCGGAGGGAGTCTCTTGGGACTTTCTGGGAGAGACCATAGTGTCGGTCGAAGAGACCCGGATTTACTGGTCTGGGGAGAGACCATACCGTCGGTCGAAGAGACCCGGATTTACTAGTCTACACAACACTACTGGATCATCTACATCTAGATAATTGCCCAACGATGTCCTTGAACATCGATTCAGGACCGGACCCAACAACTATGGGAACGGTCAAATAACGAATGGGTCACGCGGCGATATGTCGTCACCTCATCCTTACCCTCACTCCAGGAGGGAGACTATTGGGACTTTTGGAAGAGGCTTAGACTGCTCTACACCATTGGTCCACCGGTAGCCTCTCCCGCGTAGCCTCTACCTGGTACACTCCCACTATCAGTACTCTTCCGAACGTGTCGGTGGTACCTACGGACGGGAGCCCTCTGTCAGGACAGCTGTAATCGTCGGGAAGTCCCTACTCGGATCCAACCCTCTCCTGGGTAGTATCTACAACCCGATCTCCTCAACTCACCGCTCTACACCCTTGGTCCGCCGGTAGCCCTTTCCTCGGGTAGCCTCTACCTGGTATACTCCCACGATCAGTACTCGTCCGAATGGATCGGTGGTACCTACGGGTGGGTGCCCTTTGTCAGGACAACTAAACCCGAGAAGTTCCTACATCGAATCCAACGAAGGGGAGAACGATCCCATGTTCACAAAGCAAACCCAATGGAAAACAACTACTCTCGATACTCACTTATCGAGATATCAAAACACAGGCAAAACAACAATCAACACACTTATATTAACCTTAAAATAGTCTTAGTCCCTATACGGGAGTAAGTACACAAGTTAGAGGGTCGTAAGATCGCCGACCCACCCCGCCCTCACCCTTTAGGGGTGACATGGGCCTTTTCAAACTAGACCGCTCTCCACCCCTGGTCCACCTGGTAGCCTCTCCCACACTCTGTAGCCTCTACCTGGTATACTCCCACGATCAGCAGTGTCCGACGCATCGGAGGTACCTACAGATGGGAGCCTTCTGTCAGGTCGATCAGCTTTCCAACGCCGGGGAGTCCCTACATCGGATCCAACCAAAAGGAGAAGACAGCCTACTCGCACGGATACGATCCTCTTGGATCCATCGACAACGATTTGTAACACTACTAATGTCATGAATTCTCAAGAATTCCTCCAGGGCGCATAACTAAGATGCGGGGAAACATATATTATAACAACAAGGTTATAATATTCTCTAAGGCATGCTTATAACAATATGTTCACATTTGATTTAAATAAATTAAACTAAATGGGAAACATGCATAGATAGGGGCTTTCCAATCAAGGGACATGGTGTCTAGGCATGTATGGGCCTCTATACATGATATATGAGTGCATATCCTTAGCATACAAGGTCTAATGTGGCATGGTTACATCGTATAAATCATGAATTGCATAGTTTTTCATATTATAGCTAGGGGGCCCCATCGATGCGCGACGCGTGTCTATGCGGGTCGAGCGCATCCCTAGAGAGGGGGGGGGGATTGGAATCGAACCACTCACCTTACAACCCGGGACCTCGCGCATCCCATCCGACGAGATCTGCAAGGTAGGGGCATCCAATTTGGTGAGTAACAACACAATTTACACATAGAAATTTACTAGAAATACCAAATACTCGGACAAGCATGCATACAGACTCGTACGCACGTACGCACACGAGTCCGAGTGTCCCGACACCTACCCGAACCCTCGGGCAGCCACACGCATGGCCCCCCGCATGCGCACGCACGAATGCGCACGCACGCACGCACCCCAGCACCCTCAGCGCACTGCCGCGTGCCTGCCCACCCGCCCAGACTCGCTGCCACGCGCCCGCGCGCACTGCGCGTCCAGCCCGGGCGCCCCAGCACGCAGACGCACGGCACGCACGCATGAGTGCGCATAGGCCCCCAGCCCCGCACCTAGGCACATGTCCAGGCGCACTGCCCCGTGCGCGCCCGCGCTCACCCCCGCTCGCGCCAGCACCCGCGTGCACCCGCGCGACCACTCCGCGCGCACCCCATTTTAACCCGATGCTCGTCCAGCCAACCCTAACCCCATTTTAACCCTTCCCAACCCCTCACACACACCCTAACACATCTACCCAACATGCATGACCCTCCCAACCAACCCTAAGCCATAAAAACCAAGAAAAGAAGGGGAAAGGCTCACCTTGGGAGGGAAAAAGAAAGGGGGAGGTTCGGGGGCCCTCGATGCACCCACGACCACCTCAACAGCCACCACCACTACCACCCCCTCCTCAGCCTCTCCTCAGCCTCCTTCTTGGCTGAAAATCAGGGGGGAAGGATCATGAGAGGGAGCTTGAGAGAAGAGAAGATCAACAACAACAACACATGAACAACCCTTCTCTTCTTCCTTCACCATCTCCTTCTCTTTAGGGAATAAACACAAACACTTGGGGGGCTTTGTGAGAGCAAGAGAGAAAGGGAGCTCAAGATGTAGGCGTGGAAGTGAGAGGGAGAGAGAGAGAGAGAGAGAGGAGATATTTGTTGCACACAAATATCTAAAGAGGGGTGGAAATGACCAAATCATCCTTTGACTTGAAATTCTGTACAAGTTTCACTAGAACAGCCATAACTTTCTCGATATAACTCCGAATTTCACAATTCCAATTCCGTTGGAAAGCCAAGAAGATTATCTACAACTTTCATGTTTATGCCAAGATCAAATAATCTCTCCAGCTATTCTGAAATTAGAGCTAAACATAGAGCAGGGCTGCTGCCAGAATTTCCATCCCCGGGGTATACTTGGAAAAATACCCATAACTTTTACTACAGGAATCCAGTTGATCTAATTCCACTTTTGTACGAAAGCCAACTCAAAACTGGACATCTCATAATAAAATCATATTTAAACCTCTTCATCTTGGATTTTAACAAAATCAAATCCAAATACCAAATTGGAAATACATAACTTCTAGGAAAAAATTATGTAGCCAAATTTTCAATCAGAGCGCTCCAAATGACACAGGCACAACATCTATGCACCAGACTGGCGCTACCGGCACACTGTAATCAAAGGAACGGTTTTAGCGTGGAGCCTCTTCTCATGTTGGTCCTGGACCTCGATCCACTACTCCATGAACGACAAATTCAGCTCGAGAATGAGACGGTCAAACGGAATGACTGAGCAGGATCGTGGACATAATGCCTCAGCCGTGAGACAAGGACGACGTCGTGGGCATGAGCCAGCTGTGGGGGAAAGGCTACATGACAAGCCACCTCCCCAATCCACTCAATGACGAGAAACGGTCCGATGAAGGGCCAACTCAGCTTGCCCCGAACGTCGAAACATAGGATGCCCTTAAATAGGGACACCTTCACGAAAACATGGTCGCCAAACCCAAAGGTAAGCTCCTGGCGACGATGACCTGCGTAGCCCTTCTGTCGATTCTAGGAGGTGCAGATGCACACATGAACCAACCTGGCCACTGCAAGGTCAAATAAATAACTTGTGGCCCCTCCAATTGGCACTCCTCAACCGTCCCAACACAAGGGAGGTATAAAACTGCGCCTGTAGAGTGCCTTTTTCAGATCCATCTGGATGCTCAAATGGCAGTCGACTTGCAGGCATACCCCACCAAATGGGTGATGCCTCTCCAACTACCCCTCAGTCGAGCACGCAGGCACTTAGCATGTCCTCCAAGGTCTGAATCGTCCTCTTTGTCTGGCTATCCATCGGCGATGAAACGCTATACTTAAATGGAGGCTCGCGCCAAAGCCTGCCAAGGCTGCACCACAACCTCAAAGTAACCCTCGCGTCTCAACCAAAAATAGCGCCGACCGGAGTGCCATGAAGACGAACAATCGCGAAGGTGGAAACCCACGTCAAGGAGTCCAGAGACTCAATCAGTCGGATTAGGGAGGGAAGCGCGGACTTAGTCAGTCGGTCAATGATCACCTAGACGGCGTCGTGACCCAAATGTGACATTAGCGAGTCCGCAACAATCCCTGATAACCCACTCCCACGTCCACTGAGGAATCTCGATGGACTGACGCTTTCCACTCAGTGATGATTCTCGAACTTTGCCTGAGGGCATGCCAACCTGGGGAAACAAGGTCACCCATATCGCCTTTTCATCGCACCACTAGCAATCTCAATGAAGACTACCACAAAGTAGTCCACGGAGGCCCAATAAAACTTTTGAGATCCACGAAGGCATCCGGCGCATTCGTCAACCCCGACAGCAGTACTTAAAACTCGTAGTGCCCGAAACGGTCACGAAAGGCCATCTACGGGATGTCCAACTCTGAGATCTCCAACTTGCGGTACCGTTGTGCGAAGATTGGTCAAACAGCAGACGCCCGCTCCCAGAGCTAGTCAGATAGATCATCAATTCGCGGCAAGGGTAATTGATCTTAAACTCTCATGGGAAGATCAAAATAACACCTCGAACAATTAAGCCCAGATTCTGCTCCTCGAGCATGGCTGGCGCTCATGATGACACTTACACGCTTGGTAAGCCGCTCAACCGCACTTAATCCACAAGACACGCAATAAGGGGGTCGTCAAACCTCGACAATGCCTATGCGACGTCATCTATCTGATAGGGTGGTTGAGTCCCATCACGAACGCTAGCATCGCATCTCCACGTTTATGACCCATGTGCGGGCAAAAACGCGACAATATCGCAAACTGTGCTTCACATGCCGCTAGAGATAGGTCGCTCAACTATAACCACTGGAACTCTAGCATCCTGCACTCAATGGGCAGATTCATCACGGGGAGTCCACGCTCTCGACATCATCCAGTAGCACTCTCCCGGTGTGGCCTCTACCTGGTAGCCTCCCAAGCCCACTATCTCTGCCATATGGGCGCACCAACAAGCATAGTATTTGGGAGCACCTCATAGGGCTCTGGCCTCAACCGGGCAGCTACAATGCACAATGATATATCGAAGCGACTCCAGATGCCACTATGGAACCCAGTCCACAAGCAATCGCCCACTAAGCTGCAATAGGATGTACCCAATCCCGATCATACGCATCACCACTGGCTACAGCACCTTCCAAGTGAGAGGAAAAATCAATCATCAATTAGATACTTCATAGGTATTCCTTGATTGGGAAAAGAACCTTGGGAGGGCACCATGAGGTCCCGATATAGGATATCCCGACAACCAAACAAGGAACACGGAGTACCCTAGCCCGGGTCTCAACGATGACCCCGCAAGGCCCCTTAATCCTGAGTAGGAAGGCTGGAAGAAGACATCACCCCTTAATGAGCCATACTCCACATCCTCAAAACTTGAAACTAGCGTTGCACACGAACTCCATGGTTACCAGCAATACCGATGCACGGGAAAGAAGCTCCATTATCGAGACGCAATCCATACCTTAGAAATTGCGACCAATTCATCACTATCATACTACTGGGTTGGAATCTCCTACCCAAGCCTTAATCCCACCACAAGGGATCCAACAACTGACCCTATTCAGTCGACCCAGTCGACAACTTAAGGGTGGGTCCAGGGGGTCACGTCCACGTCAACGGATGCGAGGAGGCATGTCAGCAACCTAAGGTAACTTCTAAAACAAGAGTACTCGGATGAAAATCCTACGACTCATCATCTATATGACTAGACTTAGGCTCTAATAGGACCAGGCTCTCATACCAACTTTTGTCACGCCCCAGGGCGGCCGTCCCCGAGACGTGGCAATAATGAAATATCAGCTATCAATACCTTAGGTCAACAAAGGCTCCAACAACAACACACAAGGTGGAAAAGCAAAGATAATGATAACTGACTGAAAAGCAGAAGCATAAGATATCAACAATGTCTGTAAACCAAAAACATTATTACAGACTCGAATACACAATCACTGTCCTGTGAGAGCCAAGTCTAGTCCAAATAAAATATAACCTGTGCCACATGCACGATTTACAATACATAAAATGACTCTAGGACTACTGACAGCCTCGCACTCGCCACCCGCCGGAAGAACGCTCCACGCCCATAAGACCACGTCACAGGGAAGCTCCAGCTCCACGCCCAACACTGCCCCTAAAAAGAAACAGTATGTGAGGGGTGAGCTACAAGCTCAGTGAGTGGTTGGAAACCAATCACCATACAACAGTTCAATACTAAAACAATTTCCTTTCAAGGAAAAACATGGGTAGAAACCCAATGGATAACAAGGTCACGCGGCGGCGTGACCAACCTCACCCTCACCCTCACCCTCACCCTCACTCCCGAAGGAAGACTCTTGGGACTTTTGAGGAGAGACCATACCGTTGGTCGAAGAGACGCGGAATTACTGGTCCACACAACACTACTGAATTACCAACCTCACCCTCACCCTCACTCCCAGAGGGAGACTCTTGGGTCTCTTGGGGAGAGACCATACCGTTGGTCGACGAGACCTGGAATTACTGGTCTACACAACACTACTGGATCATCTACATCGAGATAACTGCCCAACGATGTCTTTGAACATCGATACGCAACCGGACCCAACAACTATGGGAACAGACGAACCACGAATGGGTCACGCGGCGATGTGTCTTCACCTCATCCTCACCCTCACCCTTTACAGGTGACATAGGACTTTTGGAGAGATTAGACTCCTCTACACCCTTGGTCCACCGGTAGCCCTTTCCCCGGGTAGTCACTACCTGGTATACTCCCACGATCAGTACGCTTCCGAACGCCTCGGTGGTACCTACGGATGGGAGCCCTCTGTCAGGACAGCTTTTCCAACGCTGGGAAGTTCCTACATCGGATCCAACGAAGGGGAGAACGATTCCACGCTCGCAATATCATTCGTTAGCCCTCTCCTGGGTAGCCTCTACCTGGTATACCCCCACGATCAGTACATCTTGCCGCATGCATCGATAGTACCTACCGGTGGGGGCCCTCTGTCAGGATAGCTACAACCTGGGCCGCTTCAACACGGACGACATTGGGAGGAAACACTCCATGTTCGCAAAGCGAACCCAATGGAAAAACAACTACTCTCGATAATCACATATCGATGATAGCGAATACTATTGTACTCCCACACGGTTGCGTCGCTCGGACACAAGGGGGTTTGCCTCTGCTCTCATGCAGAAATAATCCCAAGGCACATAACCCAACAGGCGGTTCATATACACGCCTAGCACGGGTAGGCCTAGCTTAATGCCCCAACTACCGGCTTAACAAAATCGATAAGATAATGAATTCTCCTGAATTCCAAACGATAGCATCGCTCGGATGCACGGAGCGATTACATCGCTAGCGCTATAACTAATAAGGTACAACCCGACAGCGGGTCATACCCACGCCTATTTCAGATAGGCCTATCAGTTTTAACATGCGCATATATATATATATCCAGGAGAATTATATCTAGCTATGTGCATGAACCATATGCACAATCATCTAATAATTGACCATAAGGGTGACCCCTAACATGGATTTACATCATAAACAACAATTCATACAACATTCATACATGGTATGGCCCACTTAAACATGCATATGTGGCCGTTAATCATATAAGCACACAAGGCATAACTTAAGCATGCGTTGGATATCACCAACTTAAAAGAAAGGGTCAAGTGCGATCTTGCACACTAACAAGTGCATGCCAATATTCCAAACGAACCTGAGTCGAGTAGAAAATCGCATCTACTTACTCAGTTCGTTCAGAGGGAGAGGGCGAGAGAGATCATCATCTCATGAAGCTGGTCATAGCTTTGCCCTCGAGTCTTATCGCAAGGGAATATAAGGCAGGTGCCCATTATTAACCCAGACTTAATCATTCTGGATATTCCAATTAATATGGTGGGAGTAGTATTACAATACTACCTAAGGCATGCCATATTCTATATATTCATACACATTACAGAACACATGCCCATACTAGAGGGGCGCATGCGATACAATCATTCACACATGGATACAATACATGCAATATAAGCCTAGCATGCAAGATATCTAACATATTATAGTTTAAGCATGGCCATACTACTTATCTACACAAGTAGTATAGCTAGGATGCCCCATTGATGCGTGACGCACGACTACGCGCGTCGAGCGCATCTCGAGGGGGGGGGGGGATTGGATCAAACCACTCACAGATACCAGGATCGTCGCGCGTCCGGTCTACGAGATATGCAAAACACAACCAATGATCCACAATTAAAATATGGAACCTCCTATAACACATAAGCGTACTTCATGAAGGCCCTAACCCCTGATACTTCCATATTATCACTCAAGACACATGCAAACAACTCCTTGACACTCAACCAAGCAAAACTGTCAAACCTGCTGCAACTAGCTTTACTAATTGGCCTCCACAGCACCCAGTACACTTCCAACAATTATGAAATAAATCATGCACATTCTCTGATATGCTGGGATCATAATCCATTAAGACATTAGAACCTAATTTTGCCTCTACAAGCCCGAAATAAATTATTTCCAGAAGCAGGTCAATTCCTACGCGAATCTGGACAGGCCATGCAAAACTGGTTCTAACTTACACCACAGATATCATAATGACCCCAAAACACCAAGAGATTGCATCACCATTAAGCAAAGGAGGGTAAGGTTACCCAAGGTGATCATATTCACCAAAATATCTAACACTATTCGACCAACCGAACCAGGAACTCTCAAATCCCGTATACGGTTTGAAACTGCAAATTTTTGGTTAGAGAGTCTAGCATTCCTTGGCCATGTTATCTCTACGATTGGGATCACGGTGGACCTTCAAGAATCAATACGGTGATGGATGGAAGCAACAAATGAATGCTATGGAAATTCAAAGTTTTATGCGGTTAGCTGGTTATTATTGAATGTTTGTTCAGGACTCCTCAAATATTATAGTTCCATTGACTCGTCTAACTCAAAAAAATGCTAAGTACATCTGGACAAAACAACGTGAGATGACTTATATCTGCTCCTATTTTGACTATTCCAACTGGTACTTGTGGGTACATGGTGTATTGGGATGCTTCCCATCATGGTTTGGGTTGTGTGTTGATGCAACCAGGGAAAGTAGTCGCATATGCATCTCACCAACTGAAGGTGCATAAGCTAAACTATCCCATTCATGACTTAGAGCTGGCAGCAGTGATCTTTGCACTAAAAATTTGGTGGCATTATCTCTATGGGGAAGAGTTTGAAGTTTTCACTGACCAAAAGAATCTGACATAACTGCAACCTCAACCGGATTTGAATAATCGTCAGAGGCGATGGGTGAAATTTCTAAAGGACTACGACTACAAAATCCAATACCACCTCAGAAAGACTAATGTGGTCATGGATATGCTAAGTTGTCAATCTTCGGGGATTTTGTCGTACATGATGGTTGGCCAGTGGAAATTTTTGAGTGAAGTGGTCTATCTTTTCAGTGTGGTGCATCCTTCAGAGTAATGTTTCTTTGCTTGGCATGTTGTTAAGCTAGATCTCATCGATGAGATAAAGAAGGCATAGTTGGTGGATGAAGAGTTCAAGAAGGTTTCATCGGAGGACTAGGAATTCGTCATCTGGGCTAATGGGGTCGTTTGTTATTGCGAGAATATTTGTATCCCCACATATGCTGAATTGAGAAAGAAAATTCTAGATGAGGTGCATAGGTCTCGATACACTGTACACCCTTGAGGTATAAAGATGTATCAGAACCTTAAATTAAACATTGAGGAGTTCGTGGCAAAATACTTGGTGTGCAAGGAAATTATGGTGGAGCACCTAAGCCCTGCTAGAAAACTGGAACCATTGGAGATCCCAGAGTGGAAGTGGGAGCATGTCACTATGGACTTTGTGCAAGTCAAAGAAAGGGAGGGACACAATTGGGGTTGTAGTAGATTGATTGTACATTTTTTGGCTATGCGCGTGAATGATTTCATGGAGGCACTAACATAATTCTATATTCACGAGATTATTCGTCTCCATGGAGCACGTTTCGGATCGAGACTCACGTTTTGTCTCACGCTTTGGAACGCTCTTCACGCGACTTTGGGAACAATGTTGAATTTCTCTACAGTATTTCTCCCTTAACCAGATGGGCAGTCTGAGAGGACGATCTAGATTTTGGAGGATATGTTGAGGGCATGTGTGATTGATTTCAGCGGAAGCTCGGAAGATCACTTAGCATTGACAGAATTTTCATACAACAATAGCTTCTAGGTGAGAATTCAGATGTCACCTTTCAAAGCGTTTGATGGAAGGAGTTGTCGCACACCTTTTTATTGGGATGAGATTGGTGAGTGAAGTCTTGTTGAACCAGAACTCGTCCAATATATGATCGACATTGTGAAATTGGTTCGTGATTGACTTCAAATAGCAAAGAGTAGACAAAAGAGCTACGCCAACCACCTAAGGTAGGAGCTGGAGTTCACTGTAGGAGATCACGTGTTTTTTAAGATCACTCCTGTCACGCCCCAGGGCGGCTGTCCCCGAGACGGGGCAAAATATAAAGTATCATCTATCAATACCTGAGGTCAACAAAGACTCCAACAACAACACACAAGGTGGCAAGGCAAAGATAAATGATAACTGACTGAAAAGTGGAAGCATAAGTTATCAACAATGTCTGTAACAAAAAACATTATTACATACTCGAATAAACAATCATTGTCCTGTGAGAGCCAAGTCTAGTCCAAATAGAATACAACCTGTGCCACATGCACAATTTACAATACATAAAATGACTCTAGGACTGCTGACAGCCTCGCACTCGTCACCCGCCGGACAGAACGTTCCATGCACATAAGACCACGCCAACGGGAAGCTCCAGCTCTACGCCCAACACTTCCCTTGAAAAAGAAATAGTTTGTGATGGGTGAGCTACAAGCTCAGTGAGTGCTTCTATGTTAAGGCAATTTCCTTTCAAGGAAAACATGGGTGGAAACCCAATAGATAACAAGGTCACGCGGCGGCGCGACCAACCTCATCCTCACCCTCACTCCCAGAGGGAGACTCTTGGGACTCTTGGGGAGAGACCATACCGTTGGTCGAAGAGACACGGAATTACTGGTCTACACAACACTACTGGATCATCTACATCGAGATAACTGCCCAACGATGTCCTTGAACATCGATACGTAACCGGACCCAACAACTATGGGAACAGACGAACAATGAATGGGTCACGCGGTTACGTGACTTCACCTCATCCTCACCCTCACCCTCACCCCTAAGGGTGACACAGGACTGTTGGAAGAAACTCTTTTGTTCTACACCCTTTGTCATCCGGTAGCCCTCTCCTGAGTAGCCTCTACCTGGTATACTCCCATGATTAGTACATCTGCCGAACGCATTGGTAGTACCTACAGGTGGGAGCCCTATGTCAGGATAGCTTTAACGTCAGGTAGCTTGAACGCGAATCCGAAGAAGGGGAGAACGATTCCACGCTCACAAAATCATCCAGTAGCCCTCTCCCGCGTAGCCTCTACCTGTCGGCCTTCCACGATCGGTACATCAGCCAGATGCGTATCGCGATACGCATCAGTAGTACCTACAAGTGGTGGCACCCAAACAGAACAGCTTCAACGCTGGGGTGTTTTGACGCACGACGATGTCGAGAGGAAGCACCCCACGTTCACAAAGCGAACCCTATGGAAAAGTCAACTACGGTCGATAATCACATATCAATGATATTGAATACTCTTGGACTCCCACACGAGTGCATCGCTCAGACGCGAGGGGTTACCTCTGCTCTCACGCAGAAATAAGCCCAAGGCATATAACACAACAGGCGGTTCATATACATGGATAGCACGGGTAGGCCTAACTTAATGCCAAAGCTACCGGTTTAACAAAACCGATACAACAAATGAATTCTCCTGAATTCCATTCAAGTGCATCACACGGATGCAAGGGTGATTACATCGCTCGCGCACTAACTAATGAGGTACATCCCGACAGCGGGTCGTACCCATGCCTATTTCAGATAGGCCTAATTAGTTTTAACATGTGCATATATATAACAGGAGAACCATGTCATAGCTATGTGCATGAACCATATGAACGATCATCTAATAATTGACTATAAGGGTATCCCCTAACATGGATTTACATCATAAACAACAAATCATACAACATGCATACAAGGTATGGCCCACTTAAACATGCATACAAGGCCATTAATCATATAAGCATACAAGGTATAACTTAAGCATGCGTTGGATATCACCAACTTAAAAGGGAAGGGTCAAGCGCGATCTCGCGCACTAACTAACAGGTGCATGGCAATATTCCAAACGAACCTGAGTCGAGTAGGAAATCGCATCTACTTACTCAGTTCGTGTAGAGGGAGAGGGCGAGAGAGAGCTCATCATCTCTTGAAGTTGGTCATAGCTTTGCCCCATTAGCATGGGCGCAACAACTACACCACACCCTCGAGTTTTATCACAAGGGAATATTAGGCATGTGGTTGTTATTAACCCAGACTTAATCATGTTGGATATTCCAATTAATATGGTAGTATTACTCATAGGGACTACCTAAGGCATGCTTATTCTATACATTCATGAAAACCCACATCACACATGCCCATACATGAAGGGTGCATGCATACATAATAATTCACACATGAATATACATAGGCAAGTATATGGTAAAAAAAGGGATTCTACACAATATACAAGCTATACAAGCCTAGCATGCAAATATCTAATATTTAGGGTGCAAGGAAGCCCCATGGATGCGCGATGCACGACTACGTGAATCAAGCGCACCCCGAAGGGTTGGATCGAACGACTCACTGATACCCGGAGCGTCGTGCATCCCATCCAACGAGATCTGCAAGGCAAGGGTATCCAATTTGGTGAGTAAAATCACATTTAAAACACTTAGAATTTACTAGAAATACCAAAGTTAGACATTAACGCATACGGGCTCGCACGCATTTGAGCACGCACGCACGCATGCCCGAGTGCCCCAGCACCTACCCGAGCTCTTGGGCAGCCACACGCGTGGCCCCGCACGCATACGCATGCATGCATGTGCCCCCAAGCCCGCTGGCACCCAGACGCTCTGCCCCGCGCGCGCACAGCCCACGCGCACCGCGTGCCTGCCCACACCCCGCACGCACGCGCCCGCGCACGCGCCCGACTCCACTCTCCTGCGCCCCTCTGCCAGCCACCATTTAACCCCTTTAACCCCTCCCCAAAACTCCTCACTCACCCTAACTCAATCATCTAGCATGCATGACCCCCTTACAACCCCTAACACATGAAAAACCAAGTAAAAGAAGGGGGAGAGCTCACCAAGGGAGGGGGAATGAAAGGGGGAGATTCGGGGCCCTCGATGCACCCGCGACCACCTCAACCACCACCACCACTATCACAACCTCCACAGCCTCTCCTCAACCTTCTTTGGCTAAAAAACAGGGGGGGGGGAACATGAGAGAGAGCTTGAGAGAAGAGAAACCACAACAACAACAACATATACACAAAACACACCTTCATGTGCTTCCTTCTTCACCTTCTCCTTCTTTGGCTTTTTCCTCCTCCTTCTCCACACACAAAAAGGGGAAAAAGAGACCAAGAGGGGGAGCTTGAGAGAGTTCCACGAAATGGGAGAGAGCGGGAGAGAGAGAGAGGGCAAAAATGTCTTTTTCAAGCCCAAATAATGTCTAGGGGTGATGTCACGCCCCAAGGCGGCCGTCCCCGATACGTGGCAAATATATATAATATCAGCAGTCCATACACGAGATCAATAAAAGACTCTACACAACATCGAAGGTAATAACACAATTAACAAGGTAGCTGACATAATATATATACATATAGCGGAAGCTTAAACGACTAAGTCTGTAATTCAAAGACATATTACAGATTAGAATACATAATCAAGTGTCCTGTGAGAGCCAATATAAAACAAAGACATCAACATACAAGTACTGTGACCAAGCACGAGTAACAATACGTACAAGGAAAAAGGGGGATGCTAATGGCCTTTCACTCGCAAGACCCAAAACGCGAACGCTGCTCCGCTACTGGTGCAACGCCTCGGGGAGCTCCTCCTTCAGATCCGACTCAACGACAACTGGAGGAAAAAAGGTATGCAAGGGGTGAGCCACACGCTCAGTGAATTGTACAATCCATGCAACACAACTCATATTTGTCACGCCCCAGGGCGGCCGTCCCCGAGACGTGGCAATATTGAAATATCAGCCATCAATACCTGAGGTCAACAAAGACTCCAACAACAACACACAAGGTGGCAAAGCAAAGATAATGATAACTGATTGAAAAGCGGAAGCATAAGATATCAACAATGTCTGTAAACCAAAAACATTATTACAGACTCGAATACACAATCACTGTCCTGTGAGAGCCAAGTCTAACCCAAATAAAATACAACCTGTGCCACATGCACGATTTACAATACATAAAATGACTCTAGGACTACTGACAGCCTCGCACTCGCCACCTGTCGGAAGAACGCTCCACGCCCATAAGACCACGCCACAGGGAAGCTCCAGCTCCACGCCCAACACTGCCCATAAAAAAAAGAGTATGCGAGGGATGAGCTACAAGCTCAGTGAGTGGTCGGAAACCAATCACCATACAACAGTTCAATACTAAAACAATTTCCTTTCAAGGAAAAACATGGGTAGAAACCCAATGGATAACAAGGTCACGCGGCGACGCGACCAACCTCACCCTCACCCTCACTCCCGGAGGAAGACTCTTGGGACTTTTGGGGAGGGACGATACCGTTTGTAAAATAGACAGGAATTACTGGTCCACACAACACTACTGAATCACCAACCTCACCCTCACCCTCACTCTCGGAGGGAGACTCTTGGGTCTCTTGGGGAGAGACCATACCGTTGGTCGAAGAGACCCAGAATTACTGGTCTACACAACGCTACTGGATCATCTACATCGGGATAACTGCCCAACGATGTCTTTGAACATCGATACGCAACCGGACCCAACAACTATGGGAACAGACGAACAACGAATGGGTCTCGCGGCGACGTGTCTTCACCTCATCCTCACCCTCACCCTTTAGAGGTGACATAGGACTTTTGGAGAGATTAGACTCCTCTACACCCTTGGTCCACCGGTAGCCCTTTCCCCGGTTAGCCTCTACCTGGTATACTCCTACGATCAGTACGCATCGGTGGTACCCACGGATGGGAGCCCCTGTCAGGACAGCTTTTCTGACACCGAGAAGTTCCTACATCGGATCCAACGAAGGGGAGAACGATTCCACGCTCGCAATATCATTCGTTAGCCCTCTCCCGGGTAGCCTCTACCTGGTACACTCCCATGATCAGTACGCTCCCGAACGCATCGGTGGTACCTACGGATGGGAGCCCTCTGTCAGGACAGCTACAACCCGAGCCTCTTCAACACGAACGACATTGGGAGTAAACATTCCATGTTCGCAAAGCGAACCCAATGGAAAAACAACTACTCTCGATAATCACATATCGATGATATCGAATACTATTGCACTCCCACACGGTTGCGTCGCTCGGACACAAGGGGGGGTTGCCTCTGCTCTCACGCAGAAATAATCCCAAGGCACATAACCCAATAGGCGGTTCATATACACGCCTAACACGGGTAGGCCAAGCTTAATGCCACAACTACCGGCTTAACAAAACCGATAAGATAATGAATTCTCCAGAATTCCAAATCGAGTGCATCGCTTAGATGCACGGGGGTGATTACATCGCTAGCGCTCTAACTAATAAGGTACAACCGTACAACGGGTCATACCCACGCCTATTTTAGATAGGCCTAATCAGTTTTAACATGCGCATATATATCCAGAAAAATTATATCTAGTTATGTACATGAACTACATGCACGATAATCTATCAAATAATTATAGGGATACTCCCTAACATGGATTTACCTCAAAATAAATCATACAATATGCATACATGGCCATTAATCAAGACTACGCACGTCGAGCGCATCTCAAGGGGGGGATTGGATCAGACCACTCACCGCAACCCAGGACCTCAGGCATCCTATCCGATGAGATCTGCAATGTAAGGGCATCAAATTTGGTGAGTAACATCACATTATAATACTTAGAAATTACTAGAAACACCAAAGACTTAGACATGCACGCATGCAAGCACGTGCGTACGCACACATGCCCGAGTGCCCCAGAACCTAGGTAGCCCCGCGCATGCCCCAGCACGCGCACGCACGCGCGCGCGCACTGGCACCTTGCCGCCCGACCAGACGCACTACCCCGCGCGCACGCGCCCGCCTGCGCGCACGCCTGGGCCTACCAGTGCCCCTCTGCGCGCGCGTCTGCGCGAGCACATGCGCGAACAGACCCGCGCGCGCGCCCAGCACTCTTTTAACCCCTTTAACCCCTCCCCCACACTTCTCACTCACCCTAAACCAATTACCTAGCATGCATGACTTCCCAACAACCCCTAAGCCATGAAAAACCAAAGAAAAGAAGGGGAAGAACTCACCTAGGGAGGGGGAATGAAAGGGGGAGATTCGGGGGCCCTCGATGCACCCGCGACCACCTCAACCACCACCACCACTACCACCACCTCCACAGCCCTCCTCAGCCTTCTTTGGCTGCAAAACAGGGGGGGGGAAGACATGAAAAGGGAGCTAGAGAGAGGAGGATCAACAACAACAACAACACATACACAAACCTTGCTCTTCCTCCTTCACCTTCTCCTTCTTTTGCTTCTTCCTCCTCCTTCTCCACACACACAAAGAGGGGAAAAAGAGACCAAGAGAGGGAGAGAAAGAGAGATCCACGAGTTGGGAGAGAGGGGGAGAGAGAGAGAGGGCAAAAAGGTCATTTCCATGCCCAAATAGTGTTTTGGGGTGACCATAAGAGGGTGGTGAGGTTAGGGTTAGGCTCACCCTCACTCAACCACTTATTTTTGCTTTATTGGGAAGCATGCGGAGAAGCACCACACACTCGAAAATATCTCACCCACCAAAACCCAGTAACGGCCAAACCCGGATGCGATTCGAAACTGCACATTTTTCAAAACGTTACCGGAATTCGATGAAATTTTTATGGGTTGTACTAAACGGTACCAGGACCCATATTATGTAGTTGGATTTCCAATCAGAGTACTCTAAATCCCGTAGGTGGCTAAAAGCCAAAATTTTAGCGACTCCGATTGAAAAAGAAAAAGGCCCTGAATGACCCAGATGTGACCAAGGCTTAACCGAAATGGCTCCAAATGACACAGGCATAACATTCTCCCCCCCATAGGAAATTTAGTCCTTGAAATTTAAGGAAACCCAAAGGGAAGACCGAATGTAGCAAGTATCACTCATAGACCTTTTGCTTCCTAGTTGTCTATGCACCTGGCGCTACCGACACACTCTAATCAAAGGAACGGTCTTAGCGTGGAGCCACTTCTCATGTTGGTCCTTGACCTCGATCCACCACTCCACGAACGACAAATCCAGCTCGAGAATGAGACGGTCGAACGGAATGACTGAGCAGGATCGTGGACATAATGCCTCAGCCATGAGACAAGGACGACGTCGTGGGCATGAGCCAGCTGTGGGGGAAAGGCTACATGACGAGCCACCTCCCCAATCCACTCAATGACGAGAAACGGTCCGATGAAGGGCCAACTTAGCTTGCCCCGAACGTCAAAACATAGAATGCCCTTAAACTGGGACACCTTCAGGAAAACATGGTCGCCAAACCCGAAGGTAAGCTCCTGGCGACGATGACCTGCGTAGCCCTTCTGTCGATTCTGGGAGGTGCGGATGCACACATGAACTGACCTGGCCACTGCAAGGTCAAATAAATAACTTGTGGCCCCTCCAACTGGCGCTCCTCAACCGTCCCAACACAAGGGAGGTATAAAACTGCGCCTGTAGAGTGCCTTTCACAGTACCATCAGGATGCTCGAATGGCAGTTGACTTGCAGGCATACCGTACCAAATGGGTGATGCCTCTCCAACTATTGTCACGCCCCAGGGCGGCCGTCCCCGATACGTAGAAAATATATATAATATCAGCAGTCTATACAGGAGATCAATAAAATACTCTAAACAACATCGAAAATGACAACACAGACAATAAGGTAGCTGACATAATATATACAAATAGCGGAAGCTTAAACGACTGAGTATGTAATTCAAAGACATATTACAGACCCGATACATAATCAACTGTCCTGTGAGAGCCAATATACACAATGACATCCAAATACAAGTGTGTGCCCAAACACGGATAACAATACATACAATCAAAAAGGGGATGCTGATGGCCTCTCACTCGCAGAACGTGACGCTGCTCCGCTACTGCTGTGGTGCCTCGGGGAGCTCCTCCTTCAGATCCGACTCAGATATAACTGGAGGAAAAGAATATGCGAGGGGTGAGCCACACGCTCAATGAACAGCACAATCCATGCATCACAATTCATATTACCCTTAAATGATTTATAGCCCCTAAGTGGGAGTAACTACACAATCCAGTGGGTGACATAATATATACACAAATAGCGGAAGCTAAAAGACTGAGTCTGTAATTCAAAAGACATATTACAGACCCGATACATAATCAACTGTCCTGTGAGAGCCAATATACACAATGACATCCAAATACAAGTATGTGTCCAATCAAGAAGGGGATGCTGATGGCCTCTCACTCGCAGAACGTGACGCTGCTCCGCTACTGCTGTGGTGCCTCGGGGAGCTCCTCCTTCAGATCCGACTCAGATATAACTGGAGGAAAAGAATATGCGAGGGGTGAGCCACACGCTCAGTGAATAGCACAACCCATGCATCACAATTCATATTAACCTTAAATAAATTATAGTCCCAAAACGGGAGCAACTACACATTCTAGTGGATCGTTTCATCGCCCACCCACCTCCCCCCTCACCCTCACCCTTTACTGGGGGTGACATGGGCTTCTTGGTGCATACTAGACCGCTCTCCACCCCTGGTCCACCCGGTAGCCTCTCCCACACTCCGTAGCCTCCACCTGGTATACTCCCACTATCAGTACTGTCCGACGCATCGGAGGTACCTACGGACGGGAGCCCTCTGTCAGGCCAACCAACGCCGGGGAGTCCCTACATCGGATCCAACCAAAAGGAGAAGACAACCTACTCACACGGATACGATCCTCTTGGATCCGTCGACACCGATTTGTAACGCTAATAATGTCATGAATTCTCAAGAATTCCTCCAGGGCGCATAACTCAGATGCGGGGAAACATATATTATAACAACAAGGTTATAATATTCTCTAAGGCATGCTTATAACTAAATGCTCTCATTTTGATTTAATTAAATTAAACTAGATGGGAACATACATAGTTCAGGGCATGGTGTCTAGGCATGCATAGGCCTCTATATATGATATATGGGTGCATATCCCTAGCATACAATCTACGGTGGCATGGATACATCATATTAATCATGCATGCATAGTTTTATATTTATTACAAGTTAATACACAATTATGGTGCCCCAGGGGAGGGCAATGCACGCCTACGTGCATCGAACGCCTCCCTACTGGGTTGGATTGTCCCACTCACCGAATCCCAGGTCATTGCGTGACCGTCCGTCAAGATCTGCAAGACATGGGCATTCAATATGGTGAGTAAACTACACAAATACATAAGAAATTTACTAGAAATACCCAACACTCGGACAAGCATGCATACGGACCCGCACGCATGCGAGCACGCGCGTACGCACACGAGTCCGAGTGCCCCGACACCCTCCTGAACCCTCGGGCAGCCATATGCATGGCCCCCCACACGCTCACGCACGAATGCGCACTCCCGCACGCGTCCCTGCGCCCCAGGTGCACTGCTGCCCCCCTGCCCGCGTGCCCAGACGCGCTGTCGCGCGCGCACGAACGCTCGCGCGCACCGCGCGCCCAGCCAGCGCGTACCCGTGCGCACTGTGCACCCACGTAGCACTACGCGCGTGCGCCCGCCAGCGCCTTCCTGTGCCCGCAGACGAGCGCGGATGACTCCGCACGAGCGCCCGAGCCCCTTCCACCCCCTCCTCAGCCCATCCACACCCCCCAACACCCATACATAGCATGCATACCCAAATACACACCCTAAACAAGCATCTAAACAAGCATAGGGAGGAGAAGGACTTACCCAAGGAGAGGAAGAACAAGGGAGGGAACTCGGGTGCCCTTTGCGCACCAAATCGCCACCACCAAGACCACCACCACCTCAGCCACTCTCAGCCCTAACAATGGCTGAAAACAGGGGGGAGGGGAAGCCATGAGAGGGAGGTAAACAAAGGGGAAAGCAAAACAAAGACCATAGAAAGATAGATCAAACCCTTACCACTCTTTTTCCCTTCTAGGGTTTTTCTTTTCTTCTTCTCCTACTAGCTCTAATGGGGGAAAAAGAAGAAAGAGGAGATGAAATGGAGTGAGTGGAGTGAGTGAGAGATGGTGAGATGGGGAAAAGAGAGGGGACGCCCACAAATAGGGCTTCACACACTTACACACACACACTCACACACTTGGAACAATTTCACTTGGTGGCTTGACTTTGAGTCAACCCATCCACACAAAAAAACAAAACCATTTGACCAAGTCAATGGTCAAACTTGACTTGGTCAAATTCCCCCCCTTGACTTGGTCAAGTCTCCCTTTGACATTTCCGCTCAGCCAAAACCCGGATACGATTCAGAACTGCCAAATTCTGAACGTTACTGGAATTCGATGAAATTTTTGTGAGTGGTTTAAAATGGCACCAGGACACATAATGTGCAGTTAGATTTTCAATCGGAGTTCTCAAGCTCATGATGATAGCTAAAAGTTCAAATTTTAGCGGTTCCGATCGAAAAAGAAAAAGTTGAAAAACTGCCAGAATGCTCCAATGGTTACCAGAAGGCTAAAAGTGATACATATATAACACAACTACCCCTCAGTCAAGCACACATGCACTTAGCATGTCCTCCAAGGTCTGAATCGTCCTCTTTGTCTGGCTGTCCATCGACGATGAAACGCTATACTTAAATAGAGGCTCGCGCCAAAGCCTGCCAAGGCTGCGCCACAACCTCAAAGTAACCCTGGTGTCTCAACCAAAAATAGCGCCGACCGGAGTGCCATGAAGACGAACAATCGCGAAAGTGAAAACCCACGTCAAGGCGTCCAGAGACTCAATCAGTCGGATTAGGGAGGGAAGCGCGGACTTAGTAACTCGGTCAATGATGACATAGACGGCGTCACGACCTGAACGTGACTTTAGCGAGTCTGCAACAATCCCTGATAACCCACTCCCACGTCCACTAAGGAATCTCCATGGACTGACGCTTTCCAACGCGATGATGATTCTCGAACTTTGCCTGAGGGCATGCCAACCTGGGGAAACAAGGTCACCCATATCGCCTTTTCATCGCACCACTAGCAATCTCAATGAAGACTACCCCAAAGTAGTCCACGAAAGCCCAATAAAACTTTTGAGATCCACGAAGGCATCCGGGGCATTCGTCAACCCCGACAACAATACTTAAAACTCGTAGTGCCCGAAATGGTCATGAAAGGCCATCTACAGGATGTCCAACTCCCGGATCTCCAACTTGTGGTACCCTTGTGCAAAGATCGATCTAACAGCAGACACTCGCTCCCAGAGCTGGTCAAATAGATCATCAATTCACAGCAAGGGTGTCACGCCCCAGGGCGGCAGTCCCCGATACGTGGCAAATATATATAAAATCATCAGTCCATACACGAAATCAATAAAAGACTCTAAACAACATCGAAGGCAATAACACAATTAACAATGTAGCTGACATAATATATATACATATAGCGGAAGCTTAAAGGACTGAGTTTGTAATTCAAAGACATATTACAGACCAGAATACATAATCAACAGTCTTGTGAGAGCCAATATAAAACAAAGACATCAACATAAAAGTACTGTGCCCAAGCACGAGTAACAATACTGTTACATATGTGTCACTTTTAGCCCTCTGGTCACCATTGGAGCATTCTGGCAGTTTTTCAACTTTTTCTTTTTTCGATCGGAACCGCTAAAATTTTAGACTTTTGGCTATCATCATGAGCTTGAGAACTCGAGATGGGTCTCATTAGCACCATCATGGTGCACGTCACCTCTTAGGCGTTCTCGAGGTACTCAGACTTGGTGTCTCGTGCGAGTACAGTTGAGCGAGACCTTGGGGTTCCTTCGGGGGTTCAAACCCCTTTTGTAGACCAGAGGCCCCCCAGGAGTTAGGACCAGGGACGTCGCAAGAACAAGCGGCCCCGCTTTGATCAGCCAGCAGCCGCCGCTACTCCAGTCGATGTGGTGCCAATGCGGGGTCCAGCACCCATTGCTGCAGTACCATTCCAGGCTAGGCGACCGGAGACGCGACGTTGTTACCATTGTCAGCAGGTCAGACATATTTCCTATGATTGCCCTGATGCTGGCCAACCCCCTGTGCCTCGACAGCAGCCGCAGCTGCAGTAGCAGTAGCCACGCCAGCAGCAGCAGCAGCAGCTGCAGCGTCAGTAGCAGTAGCCACAGGGTGGCTGAGTTGACCAGAGGAGGCAGCCAGTGCAGCCTGCGAGGCGTGCCCCTGCTCCTCAGCCGCAGCTTGTTCAGGGTCGTGTTGCAGCACTTACGGCCGAGGAGGCGCAGGCTTCGGGTAGCATTGTCCGAGGTATTGTTCTGATCTCCCAGCTCCCTGCATATGTGCTATTTGATTCCGGAACCACGCACTCGTTCGTGTCTCCCGTTTTCGCAAGACGGATGGGCGTGGTGTCCGCCCCTCTTGATGTTATGCTGGAGATATCATTGCCCGTCAGAGATCGTATTCTCCTCCATTCTGTTTACCGGGGGTGTACCGTGGCGATTGCGGAGCATGAGTTTCCATTAGAGTTGGTCGAGCTCGCCATGACGGACTTCGATGCCATCCTGGGAATGGATTGGCTCTCAGCTAGCCACTCTAGTATCAACTGTTTTGTGAAGTCTGTGTCTTTCCACATCCCTGGTCAGAGATCTTTCCAGTTCGTGGGCGATCGGGACATGGCCCCTTTGTGGTTCGTGTCATCCATCCAGGCGTGGAGACTCCTTCAGGGAGGATGTGAGGGTTTTCTGGCGTACATTGCTGAGGAGGATGCACCACTGCGGGCAGATATCAGTCAGACTCCGGTCGTGGCAGAATATCCAGAGGTTTTTCCCGATGATCTTCCAGGACTACCGCCGGATCACGCGATCGAGTTTTAGATTAATCTAATTCCGTGGATCTAGCCGATTTTGAGAGCTCCGTACCGGATGGCCCCAACAGAGCTGAAGGTGCTCAAGGAGCAGCTGGAAGAGTTGCTCGAGAAGGGCTTCGCACGTCCGAGTGTCTCTCCGTGGGGAGCCCCTGTTTTATTTGTTCGAAGAAGGACAGTTCGCTGCGTCTGTGTATTCAAGCGGACCGTGAAGAACAAGTACCCCTTGCTGCGGATTGACGATCTGTTTGACCAGCTCCAGGGAGCGCGTGTCTTTTCAAAGATCGATCTCCGTTCGGGCTACTATCAGCTGAAGATCCGGGAGTCAGATATTCCGAAGACGGCCTTTCGTACCCGTTATGGGCACTACGAGTTCCGAGTACTGCCGTTTGGGTTGATGAATGCGCCGGCGGCCTTCATGGATCTGATGAACCGGGTGTTTCGGCCCTTCCTCGACTCCTTCATGGTAGTCTTCATCGATGATATTCTGGTGTACTCGAGGAGTCTTGAGGAGCACGCTGACCATCTCCGCACTGTCTTGGAGACTTTGGCCCGACATCAGTTGTTCGCCAAGTTCAGTAAGTGTGAGTTCTGGTTGGAGCGTGTGGCCTTTCTAGGCCACGTGATTTCCGGTGAGGGTATATCTGTGGACCCGGACAAGACGCTCGCCGTGTCGAATTGGCGGCGACCGTCGAACCCCACTGAGATTCGGAGCTTCCTGGGTTTGGCAGGTTATTATCGGAGGTTTGTCGAGGGTTTCTCGAAGATAGCCGTGCCTCTGACCCGCCTCACACGGAAGGATGTCCGGTTCGAGTGGTCCCCATCTTGCGAGGAGAGCTTCCTAGAGTTGAAGCGAAGACTCACCTCAGTGCCAGTTCTTACCATTCCGTCTGGGAGTGGTGGATTCGCAGTCTACTCCGATGCATCGCAGCTGGGTTTGGGTTGCGTCCTGATGCAGTATGGTAAGGTTGTGGCTTATGCGTCGCGTCAGTTGAAGCCCCATGAGCAGAATTACCCCACCCACGATTTGGAGTTAGCAGCGATCATCTTTGCGCTGAAGATATGGAGGCACTACCTCTATGGCGAGGAGTTCGAGCTCTTCACGGATCACAAGAGCCTGACTTACTTGCAGTCCTAGCCAGAGCTCAACATGCGTCAGCGACGTTGGGTCGAGTTCCTGAAGGACTATGACTGTGACATCGCTTACCATCCGGGTAAGGCAAATGTCGTGGCCGATGCTCTCAGCAGGCAGCCCTTGGGCATGGCCGCCCACTTGGCTGTATGTCGTTGGAGGCTTCTGGAGGAGGCCGCTTGCTGGATCAGCGTTCGAGAGATGCCTGCGGGTGGCTTTTTGGCCAGGCTAGTGGTGCAGCCCGTTCTTCTCGACGAGATCCGCACGGCTCAGGGGCGGGATCCTCACTTTCTAGTCCTCTCTGAAGGCGTCGCCTGGGGCGAGCGTCCGGACTACCAGATTCACGAGGACGGAATCCTACGGTTCAGAGGTCGGGTATGCATTTCTGACAACGCAGAGCTGAAGCAGAAGATCTTGGACGAGGCCCATCGTTCGAGGTACACAGTGCATCCTGGTGGCACGAAGATGTACAGGGCCTTCGTCATGGCTACTGGTGGCGCGGGATGAAGGCGGATATTGGCCGTTTCGTTGCTCGTTGCTTGGTATGCCAGCAGGTGAAGTCGGAACATCAGCGTCCTACGGGGAAGCTGCAGTCCATTGAGATTCCTCAGTGGAAGTGGGAGCAGATCACCATGGACTTCGTTTCGGGTCTGCTGAGGTCACGTTCGGGTCGCGATGCCATCTGGGTAATCGTCGATTGACTGACTAAGTCCGCTCATTTTCTCCCCATTCGACTCACCGATTCTCTGGACACCCTGGCACAGTTGTTTGTCTCCGAGATTGTTCGTCTCCATGGCACTCCCGTCAGCATCATTTCTGATAGAGACGCGAGGTTTACTTCGAGGTTCTGGCGCAGCCTCCAACACGCCCTTGGTACGAACCTCCACTTCAGTACAACATTTCATCCGCAGACGGACGGCCAGTCGGAGAGGATGATACAGACCCTGGAGGACATGCTGCGAGCTTGCATTCTCGACTTTGGGGGCAGTTGGGAGAGGCATCTCCCGTTGGTGGAGTTCGCCTACAACAACAGCTACCACTCGAGTATTCGGATGGCACCATATGAAGCACTCTATGGCCGCAGCTACAGGTCTCCCTTGTGTTGGGACGAGGTCGGAGAGCGCCAGTTGGAGGGACCAGAGATCGTCCGCCAGACCTCAGAGAAGGTCAAGACGATTCGTGAGCATATCCGAATCGCTCAGAGTCGTCAGAAGAGCTACGCCGATCTTCGTCGCCATGAGCTCGCCTTCGAGGTTGGTGACCATGTTTTCCTGAAGGTGTCCCTGTCGAAGGGCATCTTCCGTTTCAGTGTGCGGGGCAAGCTGAGTCCACGTTACATTTTCCCCGTTTCTCATCCTTGAGCGGATTGGAGAGGTGGCCTATCGCATAGCCCTGCCCCCACAGTTGGCTCAAGCCCATGACGTCTTCCATGTCTCGCAGCTAAGGCGTTACGTCCACGATCCTGCTCACGTTATTCCGTTCGAGCCGCTCGTCTTCGAGCCGGACCTGTCGTTCATTGAGCAGCCGATCGAGATCCTGGACCGACGCGAGAAGAGACTCCGCACAAAGACTGTCCAATTGGTTAAGGTGCGTTGGCAGCACCGTTCTGGTGCCGAGGCCACTTGGGAGCGCGAGGACGCCATGCGTGGCGCATATCCACATCTTTTCCCTTCCTAGATGTTTTTGTATTAAATTTTGGGGATAAAATTTCCTAAGAGGGGAAGAATGTTATATACGTGTCACTTTTTAGCCTATTGGTCACATTTGGGTCATTTCTGGCCTTTTATTTATGTGAGAAGGAACAGAAGAAGAAGAAGAAGCACAAGAAGGAAGTGCAAGAAAGAAAAGTGTGTTTGTGTTGTTGTTGATTTCATTTTCTCTCTTTCTTTTTCTCTAGCTTTTCCCCTCTCATGCTCCACTTGTTTCCCCTGATTTGTTGCAGCCAAGTAAGGCTGAGGAGGTGGGGGTGTTGGTGGTGGCGGTTGCGGTGGTTTTGGTGCGCCAAGGGCACCCGAATACCTCCCCTTTTCCTTCCCCTCCTTTGGTAAGCTCTCCTCCTCCCTTATCTTGTTTTAAATGGTTGTTAGGGCTGTTAGGGTGTTCATGCATGCCATGCATAGGTGGTAGGGTGTGTGGGAGGGCTGAGAAGGGAGTGGGTGAGGTTTGGGCGTGTCACGCCCCAGGGCGGCCGTCCCCGGGACGCGGCAAGTGTATATATGATATCAGTAACAGGAGTTCAATAACATACTCATAACAACAAATAAAATGACAACACAGATAAAAGCAGGGCTGACATAATATATACACCAAATGCGGAAGCTAAAAAGACTGAGTCTGTAATCAAAAACATACTACAGACTCGATACATAATCGTATGTCCTGTGAGAGCCAACATGTCCATATATACACAAATAAAAATCCATACATAATCCAACTAGGTGCCCAAGCACAGAGTATATATACATACAACAAGAGAAGGGTGCTGATGGCCTCAAAACTCGTGGGACGCGGCGCTACTCCTCTACTGGTGTAGTCGCTCGGGAAGCTCCTCCCTCAGAGATCACTGAAAAAGATAATATGCGAGGGGTGAGCCACACGCTCAGTGAATAGCACAACCCATGCATACAGTTCATATTAACCACGTTTAAATCAAGCCAATAGCCCAAAGCGGCATAAACATCACAAATCCGTGGTTCGTCACATCGCCGAACCGCCATACCCTTACCCTCACCCTCACCCTCAATAGGTGACCTAGGATGTTGGGACTTAATGGGCCAATAATCATCCATACATAATCCTGTGGGTCGTCACATCGCCGGCCCACTATACCCTCACCCTCACCTCTCAACAGGTGACCTAGGCTCTTGGGACTGACTAGGCTGTTGGTCACCCTCGGTCCACCGATAGTCTCTCCCCACTCCGTAGGTCGTTTGGCCACTTCCATGTTCGGCGCAGTCCTTCACCAAATCAGGAGGCGCCTACTGATGGAAGCCCCTGCACGGGACAACCTTTCTAACGCTGGGGTAGTCTCTACACGGATCCAACGGAGGGAACATAACATCCTATCCATCGCATATGATCCACTCGGATCCGCTGACAGCACCTTTCTACAATTCTAATGTCTTGAATTCCTCTGAATTCCACCAGCGCGCATAACCAGGATGCGGGGAAATAAATAAGACATAAAAGGGGAAAAGAGACCTTGGGAGGGTAACATGAGGTCCCGATGTAGGGCATCCGACAACCAAACGAGGAACACGGAGTACCCTAACCCGGGTCTCAATGTTAACCTCGCAAGGCCCTCTTATATTCCCTAAGCATGCTATCAATATTAAAGATTGCATTTAATTAATAAATCAAACTAATAGGACGCATGCACAAGTCAGGGCTTTCCTAGCATGATAACAGGGTGACATGATACACGGCTCATGCACAATCCTAAGGGTGCAAGTCCCTAACATACACATCTAGGGTGGCATCCATTCTACACACACACATCATGCTTACATGGATTATATCAAAGCAGTTAATACTAACTATGTGCCCCAGGGGAGGACGGTACACGCCCAAAGCATGTAGAGCCTCCCAAACTGGGTTGGATTGTCCCACTCACTGGAAATCGGGTCGACGCGCGACCGTCCGTCAAGATCTGCAAGACAAGGTATTAACTGGTGAGTATAAATCCACAATTACCCAAAATACTCAATTAAATACCCAAAATACACAACAAACACCCAACACTCGGGCAAACGTGCATACGACCCGCACGCACGCTAACCCGAGCACTTCGGCAACCACCCGCACCCCCGGCAACCACACGCACGGCCACCCGACCGCCCGGGTGCACCGCCACGCTTCAGCCCGCGCACCCCGCGCTCCGCCGGCCCCTGCCCGCCGCCTGGACACGCCACCGCACCAACCCCAGGGCACCGCGCGTCCACTGCGCCCAGCCGCAGCAGCCCGCGCGCGTCCCGAACGCCTCGCGTCGCCCCGCGAGCACCCCGCACGCCCCCGCGCGCAGCGGCTCGCCCCGCGCGCACCTTCGCCACCTCGCCGCGCCCCGCGCGCACCACAGCCGCCTCGCCGCGCCCTCCGCGCATACCCTGCACGCCCTCCTGGGCGCACTGCCCTCGACCATCACCCTCAGCACCCGCACGCCGCGCGTGCCGCCGCTCGCACACCTCTCCCCGCACCAGCCGCTCGACTAGCTCTTGCACCAGACCCGCGCGCAGCTGTTCGACCAGCCCCTCGCACCGAGCGCACGCCCGCGCGCATGCGCTTGCGCGCCCAGTCTGCTGCTCCGCCTGCCGCGCCAGCACTGCCCCTGCACGGTGCTCTGCGCCATGTGCCCCAACGTCCTTGCCCAGCACACCCAGCACCCAGCACAGCCAGCAAGCCCACGCCTAGCGCCACCCGAGCGCACGCCCGCGCGCACGCCCGCACGCTCCCTGCCAGCAGCTCTGCCTGCTGCGCCGGTGCTGCCTGCTCTGCTGCCCTGCCCGAGACAGTGGCCCTGCCTGCCGAGCACCTCCACCACCCATCCCACGGCCGCCGACCACCTCCGACTACCCCCAACCACCTCCGACAGCCTCCCACAGCCGCCGACCACCCCTCATACACAGATCCACACTCCTAGCATACATCTATGCAAGAAAAGAGAAGAAAAAGACCTTACCATGGGGAGGAAGCGAAGTCCGGTTGCTCTCCGCGCGCCGAAACCTTTCTCAAAGGCTCTCCTACGCCCCGATCTATCACGGCCCTCGAAACGGCCAGAAAAAGAGGAGAAAGAGGGGAGGTCTGGGAGGCTAGGATCGCCGGAATAGGGATTTGAAAGCACCGGAGTGTAGATCGGGACCCGATCTACACTTCTCGTGTAGGGATAATGAATAGTAACTTGAAAATTTAGATCCCGCCCTTATATAGTGTGCGACTTAAAAACCCAGATACGCCCCAGAACTGTGAAATTTCGGAAACGTTGCCGGAATTCGATGAAATTTTCATGAGTGGCTTAAAATGGCACCAGGACACATAATATGCAGTTAGATTTTCAATCGGAGTCCTCTAACTCAGGACGATAGCTAACAGTCCAAAATTATGCGGTTCCGATCGAAAAATGCAAAAATTTCAAAAACTGCTAAAATGCTCCAATGGTTACCAGCAGGCCAAAATGTGACACATATATATAAGGGCGCGCGTGCAGGGCCATTCGCGCTCGTGCGCGCGCAGAGTGGCGTTGGCGCGCGCAGTTGGGCACGCTGGCGGCGCGAGCGCGTACGCGCAGGCGCGCGAACGTGCACGCGAGGACCTGGGCTGGCGCGCAGTGCGGGTGAGTGCGCGCGGGCAAGACGCGTAGTGCGCGCGGGCGTGCGAGAGCCTGCGCAGGCGCGCGGCAGTGCGCCAATGGGTGCTGGGGCGCGTGCGTGCGTGCGTATGCGTGCGGGGGCCATGCGTGTGGCTGCCCGAGGGTTCAGGTAGGTGTCGGGGCACTCGGACTCGCGTGCGTACGTGCGTGCTCGCATGCGTGCGAGCCCGTATGCGTGCTTGTCTGAGTTTTTGGTATTTCTAGTAAATTCCATGTATATTTATGTAGTTATACTCACCATATTGAATGCCCTTGTCTTGCAGATCTTGGCGAACGGTCACGCAATGACCCGGGTTGCGGTGAGTGGGTCGATCCAACCCAGTTGGGAGGCGTTCGATGCACGTAGGCGTGCATTGCCCTCCCCTGGGGCACCATAACTACATATTAACTTGTGTGAATAAAAACTTATGATAATGCATGTTTTGCTATGATGTAACCATGCCATGTTAGACATTGTATGCTAGGGATATACATCCATGTATCATGTATAGAAGCCCATACATGCCTAGATACCATCTCCCATGTTTGAAAAGCCTTGATGTATGCATGTTCCCATCTAGTTTAATTTAATTAAACCAAAATGAGAATATATTAGTATAAGCATGCCTTAGAAAATATTATAACCTTGTTATTATAATATGTTTTTCCCCGCATCTTAGTTATGCGCCCTGGAGGAATTCTTGAGAATTCATTACCTTAGAAGTGTTTAGTAATCGTTGTCGACGGATCCAAGAGGATCGTACCTGTGAGAGTAGATTGTTTTCTCCCCTTCGTTGGATCCGTGTAGGAACTAACCAGGTTGGGAAAAGCTGTCCTGACAGAGGGCTCCCATCCGTAGGTACTACCGATGCATTCGGGAACGTACTGACCATGGGAGTATACCAGGTAGAGGCTACCCGGGGAAAGGGCTACCGGTGGACCAAGGGTGTAGAGCAGTCTAATCTGTCCCAAAAGTCCTATGTCACCTCTAAAGGGTGAGGGTGAGGGTGTGGTGGGTCGGCGTCGTTACGACCCACCAGTTTGTACAGTTACTCCCATCTTGGGACTTTAATGATTTTTAAGGTTAATATGAGTTGTGTTGCATAGATTGTACCATTCACTAAGCGTGTGGCTCACCCCTCGCATATCTTTTTCCTCTAGTTGTCACTGAGTCGAACCTGAAGGAGGAGCTCCCCGAAGCATCACACCAGTAGCGGAGTAGCGTTCGCGTATTTGGGTCTTGCGAGTGAGGCCATCAGCATCCCCCTTTTTGCTTGTATATATTGTTACTCGTGCTTGGGCACAATACTTGTATGTGGATGTCTTTGTCTTATATTGGCTCTCACAGGACAGTTGATTATGTATTCTGGTCTGTAATATGTCTTTGAATTACAGACTCAGTCGTTTAAGCTTCCGCTATATGTATATATATATATTATGTCAGCTACATTGTTAATTGTGTTATTACCTTCGATGTTGTTTAGAGTCTTTTATTGATCTCGTGTATGGACTGCTGATATTATATATATTTGCCACGTATCGGGGATGGCCGCCCTAGGGTGTGACACGTACTCTCATTTCCATTGCTGTTGTTCGTTGCTAGCCTCTCTATGATGTATGTGAAGAATGCGTTTCTTCACGACGACTTATCTAAGGTTATCTATACGCAACCACCTCAAGGTCTCAGCACTCTTCCTCAGCATGTTTGTCATCTTCGACGGACTATATACGGACTGAAACAGACTCCTCATGTCTGGTTTGAGTATTTTCGTAGTGTTATTTTGACAGCTGGTTTTGTTGAGAGCCCCAGAACATTCTATTTTTTTGCGATCCTCATCACAGGGGCGGCTTATCCTTCTTCTATATGTTGACGACATGATATCACTGGCGATGACTATGCCAGTATTATTCTAGTCAAGAATCACCTCAGTTGACAGTTTTAGATGAAAGATCTCGGTACTCTTCGATACTTCCTTGGTCTCGAGATTGCATAGAGTGATCGTGGGATTCTACTTTCTCAATAGAAGTATACAGTTGACATTTTAGAGCGTGCAGCCCTCTCAGATACCTGTAGTGCAGATACCCCTCTCGAGCTTCATGTGAAGCTTCGTCCTACACATGGTGAGCTTCTTCCAGATCCTACTCGATAGAGACAGATTGTGGGTCAGTTTGTGTATCTCTGCATCACAAGACCTGACATTGCTCATGCTATGAGCATTGTTAGTCAGTTTGTCTCAGCCCCTTGATCAGTGCATTATAGTGCTTTTATGCATATTCTCATATATTTACGTGGTACTATCACTAGATCGCTGTATCTGTCGTCTCTTCAGCTCTGGTTCTCAGAGCTTACACTGATGCTGATTGGGCTAAAGATTCGATCACTAGATGCTCTACCACTGGGTTTCGCATATTTCTTGGAGATTCCATCATCTCTTGGCGCAGCAAGAAACATGAAGTTCTTTCCCTGTCCAGCACTGAGGCTGAATATCACGCCATGGCTATTACGACGAAAGAGATTGTTCATTTTAGACGTCTCTTGGTTGATTTAGGAGTCACTATTACTGGTTCTACTCCTCTTCATTGTGATAACAAGTCTGTTATTGAGATAGCCAGTCTTTCACGAAAGGACCAAACACATTGAGATCGATTGTCACTTTGTTCGTCAACACTTCCTTACAGAGACAATATCGCTTCCCCATATTCCCTTCGCAGAACAACTTGCTGATTTTTTTACAAAATCACATCTAGTTCATCGATTTCAGTTTCTCATTCGCAAGCTCACCTTGTATGATCCACCATGAGTTTGAGGGGGACTGTTAGATTATATGTGTTATGTCATAGTGTATTATACGTGTAATCCTATATGTACTTGTATATAAAGAGATTAAACCCTAAATGCAATACATGGATTCCTATTATTTTATTATCTGATCGTAAAAAATACAAATCTCAAGAACTAATTAATTTGGGATTTTAACTATTTCAATTACATTATTTCCTAACACATGAATTATACTTTCAAAAAGTTTCCGAATTAGTTTTGCGAAAACAAAAGGCACAAAGTTTGCTCAAAATGTTTTCCATGACTAAAAGGATCTTTTGTGTGAACCTCAATGATAACCATTAAATTAATAAGCTCCTGATGGATTTGGCCTCTGCTTTAACATCATGTCAGTTGTGGTGTTCTAGCTAGTAGCAAGTTGGAATTTTTTAATGTCTCAGTGGAAGATAACATCAAGAATTCTATATTCCAAAGTTCAAAATCAAAATATATCTTAGGTAGTGGGCATCCCAGTCAACCCAATCTCTGGTAAGCTTATAGTTTTAAAAACATAACACTAAGATATAGGGTTTCATTTAAGATATAAAACAAAGTTCATATTCTTTTAAATGATCTTCGAATCATAACCATCATTGAAGTGATGGGCACCACAACTGAGTGTCGCTTGCTGAGCAAAAGATGTAAGGGAACCTCTCACAACGAGGCCCCAGATAGATCACAATTTCCAATGTTTGATTAGATTCAAAAAAAGTGAGAGGTCTTAGCACTAATGGAATGATCAACAGACCATGTGGCATTATTCAGTGTTACATAAAGGGGCAGTCAGAGAAATTGTTAAAAAAAGAAAGAGGCAATTGGAAGTTCTTCTAAATTTGGAGAAGGAATTTTTTGAAACTGGGATGGAGAAGTGGGAGCCACATGTGGATGGTTGAACATGGGTTGAACATGAAGAACTGCAAAGACAAGATGAGCAGTAACATGCAGTTGAGTGAAGTGTAATTATTATATTTTTTATATAGCCAAAGAGAAGGTGGTGTACTAAACAATTTTTATTGAATCCTAAAAAGCAGTATTTTGCTATTTTAAACAGTGAAATTCAATTATAAGTTTTAATATAGTAAATTTTATATTATCAAAGGTAAAATACTAACGGGCAGTTTAGATAGAGAGTTAGTGTTGGAATAGACCAGATAAACTGGAATAATGTCAAAAACTATTTGGATCGATAGAATAGAATGGTATTTGGATTGCCATATAAATTAGACTTAGATGATATAGCCATTCTACCTCCCCTTCGAATTAGGTTATTCTAGGCAATAAAATAAGTTGATCCGACTATCAAATCAATTGTCATCACCTTTTGTAAATCAGGAGACCTACACGTCAAATCACTTTTTCACTTTTAACAAATCCTTATCGCACATCTTATTCAAATTTTATCTATAACTTATCCATAGTCAACCAAACAATAAATATTTTATTATTATGATTCACAGAAAGAATAACTAAAAGCACATCCAAATAAAAAATCACTTATTTCATTGGTATATTAATTTATTTTTAAAATAATCATAAATTCTATAATAGCTTATGTCTCTAATCAAATGGTAAAACCCTGATATCAACTTTGTTGTCAAACGTAAAATAAAAACTCTCCATGATTTTACATAATCACTTTCGCTTAAACATGTTCACCTTCTTATATTTATGTTGGTATGGTCACTACATTCAACTCATTTTTATATTTTATTTTTAGTATTATAAATTTTTTGACGAGGTATATAAAATTTTGAGTATAAGAATGTTGTTTTTTTTTTTTTGTTGCTGTGGGGGGGGGGGGGGGAGGGGGGGGGTGCAGTTTTATGAAATGGACATCACATTTGTGCACGATGGAACCAGTTGTCAATGTTTTTCTGTGACATACATCAATATGTCAAACAATCAAGTCGTTATCAAAAAAAAAAAAAAAAAAAAAACTGTCATGGTAGTGGGCACTGCACGTGTAGAAAGCTTAACATCTTTATATTTTTATTTTTTCATAATTATAAAATATTATCTTGGTTGGGGTGCAATATCTTGGGGTTATAATTCGATCAGTTTAGTTTAATTTTTAATAAAATTAAATTAAATCAAATTATAATCATGTGTAACATGAAAATCGAATCCAATCAAAAATAAAAAATTGAATTGAACAGATGTTGTATTATTAATTAACACGAACTAAATTGAATCAAACCACACTCTTTGAAACATGAGTTTTTCTAGATGGTTGGTTTACAACTTTACATATATATATAAAAAGTTAGGGATTGATAGTATAAATTAGTTTATTAATGTTTTTATGAATATTAATGGTATAACAATAATATATTTTAATATAAATGAATATTGATTCTCAATAATCAATTGTTTAAATTTAGTTCAGTTTGGTTAGTTCTTTTTGTAAGTAAAATCAAATACAAACCAAAGTACATGAGTTTATTATTTTTTCAATCCATACCCAAATCAAAATAAAAAACTATCGGCCCAAACCTGAAAAAATCGGTTTAGATCGGTTCAGATTCGATTTAATCGACCAAAATTGCACTCCTAGTAGCATTACAGAGGAATAAGGTAGACTAAAAAAAAATATTTAGATAAGTTAAGACAAGACCTGATTACTATTTTAAAGGGGGTTGTAATTGCTTAGTAGGTCTGTACTATGCTAATAATGGATGAAAAGTATTTTTCTATGGTATTTAAAAAAATTATTTAACCTAACAGCCACACACATCCCAAAAGCATTTATGTCACATCTATTATATCGCATGTATAAATTTCAAAGCTATTCCTAAACACAAACTATTATTGCAGGGGCATTCAAAAAATTATAAACTCTTATCTATATTTTATCTATTAGTTATCTTCACTTTATCAAATGTGAATCAAACAATAAAAATGTCAATTTTATGTATTTTTTATGAGAATAAAAAATAGTCAAACTAAAAAATGTTTATTTTGCATGAATAGTTATCTATCTCAATATAGTTATTAAGGACAAATAACTTCATGTCACACCAAATGAGAGTACGAGGTTAAGCCATATGCATAAAAAAGAAATGACAATTCTCAATACAATTCAGGTTTTTTGGAGCTTTAATCCGTTAAATAAAATGATAAATATAGATATTTTACATTACAAATAAGAAAAATGGGACTACATACGTGTATTGATGGGTGAAAATAAACGCCCATGGATTCTCATGAGGGTGTTTAATTTTTTAAAATATTTTTTTATTTAATTTTAAAGGACACTGACTCCATCATATATATTGTGATTTCTCCTTTCCCAAGTAGTTTCATACCCACTTCTTAAAAAAAATGATTCAAAGAATTTAAAAAACATCATAACTACCCAATGAAATAAAACAATTTATTTTTATGTTATTCTATATGGAGCAACTAAAATATTTATAAAAAAAGAAAGATGACATAACTATGCATTAATTGATGATTTTTAAACATGTTTTATTTGGGTGGTGTTGATTCTCTTAGCACGGGGCAGACCATATGAGGGAGGGCTCAGGGCACATGAAATTTTCCTAAAATATCTTTCATGATTCCATTTTGCATGTGCAGTAAAATTCATATGAAATTATATGTCAATCATGTTTCATTTTTTTTTTTTCTGCTGTTACATTTTTCTGTAAATGCAAGTATTGCATATGCCTATCACAATCATGTTACATGTAATCGATGAAATTAAATTTATTTAAAAATTAAAATATTTAAAAGATTGTTGTAATGATCAACATATGAAAAATGCCATAATGTTCATTATCATTTACAGGCCCACAAATTACAAGGTTTATTGATGGTAGATAGGCTAACCACCCTTTTTTAAATAAGAAGAAAAAAGAACCTGCTGTTGTGTTCTTCGACCTACAACTTATCTTCTTCTCAGTTTCTTCCATGTATGGAGTATATATTATCAGTGTCTTCCTGATGACTATGCTCTTATACAACTTCACACAAAGCCAGAGACTATCTATGCTTTTTGAGATGGACTACAAGTTAATGATAGGATTATTGGCTGTGATGATATCATCGATTGCGACGATGTTGTATGAGAGTTGGAAGCGTGTGACGAAAGGGAGAAACCATGGCCTCCCTCCGGGGGCTATGGGATGGCCTCTTATTGGGGAGACGCTTGAATTCGTGTCGTGTGCTGTCTCACCTCATCCCGAGAGTTTCATGGATAGAAGGCGTGCCATGTAAGTCCAGCTTGTGAGAGTATCTATTTTGTTGTTCATCTTTAATTCATGGTTGAAGTACAAAATATATTAACAATTTGAAGATGTTCTATAAGTATTTTTGTGGATTGTTATGTTTGTAATGTGTTTGAAATTTCGCATTTTGAGAAATCATGTAACATGCATGCAAAATCTTAGTGAACTTATATGAACCTTTATAACAAATGGTTCTTTATTGAAAATTTTCATGTATAAATTTTGATTTGTTTCAACTCGAACTAGGTATGGAAAGGTCTTTAAATCCCACATCTTTGGTAGCGCTACAATCGTCTCTACGGATGAAGAGGTTAATCGATATGTCTTTCAAAGCGATGCGAAGACATTTGTTCCTTCATACCCGAGGTCGATCATGGAATTGATGGGGAAGTCCTCCATACTACTCATCAATGGGAGCCTACAGAGAAAGATCCATGGCCTTGTTGGATCATTTTTCAAGTCATCCCAACACAAGTCACAAATCACAGCATATATGGAGAAGTATATTGAAGAAGCCATGGATGGTTGGAAGAATGGTCAGCTTATCCACATCCAAGAAGTAACCAAACATGTCAGTCATCACGATCTCTCTCTCTCTCTCTCTCTAGATTATTGAAGTATAATCACTTGCTTATACTAGATTTCATGACTAGCAAATTTAATGTTGCATTTGGAATTAATTAAATGATTTAATTGATTTGTTAATACTAGTTAGATATTTTCTTATTATATTGTTGACAAATTAATTAATCTTTGGAGTTATTTACACATATGATTGGGTGCATTATATGATTGAAGAAACATAAATTCTTTGACTGTTGCAAATTAACTATATATAGGACTGACTGCAGATAGCATTTCAAGTACTGGTGAAGAGCTTGATTAATCTGGACCCTGGGGAAGATATGCAGTTCCTAAAGAAGCAATTCCAAGAATTCAATGCTGGGTTAATGTCTTTGCCCATAAAGTTGCCTGGGACCAGACTCTATAGGTCACTGCAGGCAAGATACAATCTTGTACAATTGATGCTATAACACTATTTTAAATATATATTCTTCCTTCCCTAATTTTAAGTAATTCAGGCGAGAGAGAAAATGATCAAATTGATACAAAAAATCATGGAAGAGCGGAGGAGGATTAGTGAAGCCACTTATTTTACTACTCCAAGAGATATTCTTGATGTGTTGCTGAACGACAATGGCGATCAATTGACTGATGATCTAATACTGGACAACATGATAGATATGATGATTCCAGGGGAGGATTCAGTGCCTGTTCTTATGACTCTTTCTGTTAAATTCCTGAGTGACTGTCCTCTTGCACTCAGACAACTGGAGGTTTAATTTGCTAACTTATAGTCCACTTTTTTCTTATTCTAACAATGCTAAATTAAACATGCATGCATTCTAGCTTTCTAGACCCTTGCTAAAAACAAAAAAATGGCCATCACAGCTTTTAATGGTATTCAATAGGTTTATCCAAGTTGAATTTCACAACCACAACGTAGGGATCCAATGCTTGTTAGATTTTGGAAATCTTTGTTCCACAGTTGCACAACTTCTCATCTATGGGTATGTATATACATAGTTGGACCACATGAAATAAATGACGAATAGTATTGCTACAAATAAAATCCAGGTCACTGTATTTTTTTTAAGCTACTTTCTTGGTATCACATGATGCAACAGTTACTCCATTTATACTTACTAGGGTAAGTGTGAATCTTGTAGGAGGAGAACATGGAGCTCCACCGACAAAAAGATCGGCTAGGAGAACAACTAGATTGGAATGACTACATGTCATTATCATTCACACAAAATGTAAGTTTTCACTCATCATGTTTATAAATGTGATTCATGTGTGGTTTTTATAACCCGTTTGATGAAAATCTATTTAATCAATGGTGATCACATCATATCATTTCAATATATACATATGTAGATAATATGTGAATTAATGGGACATGTTGCTTAATTAAATAGGTGATCACGGAGACATTGAGAATGGGAAATGTGATCATAGGTGCCATGCGAAAGGCAATGAAGCGCGTGGAGATAAAAGGGTATACAATACCTAAAGGATGGTGTGTTTTCATGTATTTTAGATCGGTTCACCTTGATGGGAACAACTATGCTGATCCATATAAGTTCAATCCATGGAGGTGGCAGGTAAATTCATTTTGTCATGGCGTACTTTCCCATGAATATATATTGATAAAACAAAGTACAAAAAAAAGAGTGTGCATTCAATTCATTTGAGTATGAGCGTTGGTACCTTACAATCTATTTTTTAGCCCATATTTTATCTTATAAATCTCGTTAGTTGTTTATACTCACCATGTCTATACTTATGTTATAAATTTTTATATATTTCATATAAATGAAAAAAATTAATTAAAGTATACGTTTATTCTCCTATAAAAGCATAATACTACTTTAAAAAAAAATCGAAAGAAGAGATTGAAATGGGATGACTAAAAAAACAGTGTATAGCATTATTCTTTGAATATTTTATGTTTGATTTTATGTGAAGAATATGTATTTGGCTAGTATATATCTTGAAATGAATTTAAAGCATCTTAGAGACTGACCAAAAAAGGATTCTCCTAGACAATTTTTATTTTGTCATTTTACTTTCTATCACACAAAACAAGGGTGGTTGTTTGTAGTTTGTATACAAAGTGGTTGTTGGCATTGCCTTGTTGCGATCTTTATGTCACTGACATCAACTGTTCTCTTGTTTTTCTGTTTGAAATTTATTTTTATTTTGTATTTTTAATGATGAACCTGATGGTAACTAAACAGGACAAGGACATTGGTACTTGTAGCTTTACCCCATTTGGAGGTGGGAAGAGGCTGTGTCCAGGGATGGACCTGGCTAGGCTGGAAACCTCTATTTTCCTCAATCAATTTGCCAATCGTTTCAGGTAAGCATTCTCATCAACCTCTTCATCCCCATCATGATCGGAAGAAAAAAAAATCAGCACGATTATATTCAGTCATTTTTAAAATATTAAATATAGTCCTATGTATTTTATTAGTTACGTATATTCACCATAATAAAGTATATCTATTCATTCAATTTATTACAGTATATATTTATTTTTTGTATAAAAATATATATTCATTATTAGATGATGTATATGGTTTAGAAAATTAAAAAAAATTGCGAGGATGCATTTATGATGTAAAATGGGTCGAGTGTGACATTTTTTTTTTTTTTTTTTTTGTGAAGTCCATCATCATTTAATTTGGTGGTTGTAATTAAATTATTTATTTATTAGCATTCCACATGGAAGGAGTGCACTAAGCCCTTGGTCCCACCATCCTTGCACGTACCTTGCTTATTAAGTGATTGGTGGTTTAGGTTTTCACTATATGATAAATAGCGCCCGTTTAGGTTGCAAGCTGAGATAAGTTATTTTATGATAAATAATTATTTTAGTATTGATAAACATGAAATGAGTATTTTTTTATTTGAGTGTGTTTTCAATAAAAAATGTAATAATAAAGTTTTTTGTTGTATGATTTAATATAGATAAGATAAATGGTGAATAAGATATAGATAAAAATTTATAAAAAATAAAAAAATGATGTGTTTTTTCATATATACCCTCAAAATTTCTTCTATTATCAAAATACCAACATGGGATGGAAGTAGGGTTCTATTGCCATAGTTTTTTTTTTTTGTTACATCCAAGAGCTCATCACATTTTGTTCAGTCTAGATTTTTACACTTTTATTATTTTACAACTTCTAATATTATGCTAATCCTAAATATCTACAAAAGAAATTTATTCCTATTTTTATTTTATTTATTGAAGGGTTTTAAATAACCTTGTTTTTTTTATTTTCGAGAAACATGAAAAAATTCCCGAGAGCTCCAACATAATAATATAAAACATACCAATTGTGCATTCACATGCTTGGGCTTTGATAAAGTGTTTTGATCTTGTGACCAAACACTTCACTAACTGTTTAAACCAACACAGTATGAACCAATAAAAAGGTAACATATCATCTCATCATCGTTTTGTTGGGGTTAAAGGAATTAATTGTCACGTTCTTATTGGGTCGTGTCAAAATTTTGGTCGTATTTTGGGTTACCTATTCATTTCCCTTTGGAAAATTAAAACTTTATGGTTGAGAAAAATAACCATGATACTTCCTCAGTATGATAACCTGCACTGTATATCTTAGTGATTGAAATTGTTTGGGACAATCAATTTTACAGTCGCATTTTTTTGAGTTTTTTTGTAAATTAATATCTTTGTTAATAAAAATAAATACTTTAACATAAAATAAGTATAAACTTGAATGAATTGAAAACATACATTTTCTCCATTTGTGATAACCTATTATATATTTTTCCTAGGCTAGTATATAATAAATTAAGGGAAATTACTATTATGTTATAACGACAAGAGTGATTGAGTATATCAACATCATTTTTGTTAATTCTGACATAGATTTAATCATATGTGACAAGTTATCAAATATTCAATGAAATCATGACTCAAAAATATTTATTATTATGCACAAAGAAATCCATTTGACAAACAAAACACTAAAAATAAAATAAGGCACACAATAAGCTAAATGGTATTAAGAAGATAAAGGACTATCAAATTGACTGATTTCTTCAATATTCAATAATGCAGGTGGGTGGCTGAAGATGATTCCATCATCAACTTCCCAACTGTGAGAATGAAGAACAGAATGCCAGTAAGGGTCCACAAAAAAGAAGAAGAAAATCTCATTCATCTAGTGGAGATAATCAATAAACAATCATACAAACAATAATTGAAGAGAGAAAGTGAGAGATCATCATCCACACGCGTGTATGGTGATAAGGTGAATCAGGGACCGGGGGTTGTCCATCACTCTCAATTCTTATTGTTTCATCAACCAGGGTATAAATGCGGGTCCCTGTACATACAAAGATGAAGACAATCAATATAAATGTATGAATTGATAGACTCAGTGATTTATTTGGATATTTAATTTTCTTCTTCTTCTTTTTCTTTGTCATATATAGATCAATTTAAACATAATTGTTTTAACCTTTTTTTTCTCTTGGTAATTTGGCTTTTGTATTTCTATGAACGTAACAATGATTACAAATGTACATCAAAATTGACAAAGTTGCAACATTATTACCCTCTCTATGTGATGTAGCGCGATCATGGACCGTTTGATCGACATTGAAGACTACCAAATGGATGATGATGATTGATTACAATTTTAATAATTTTTAAGTTTGTTAGGATTTCTTTCCTTGTTTTAGGATTTATATTGGATTTAAATTTAAATTTCTTTCCTTGTTGCGTCGTTGGAGCCTGTAAATCTCACAATCCTGAAGGTTGACCGGGTTAGTAGAAGAGCATAGTCCACTATGTATGTGAGATATTTTCCAAGCTTCAAGAGCTGATAGGCCATGAAGGATTCGACAATGGATTCAGAACGCTGTCCATGGCATGTTGCCCCGTCCTTGTAGCAAGATAATCGCTGTGGTGGAGTCAGCTTTTACCCATATCTTGGATGTGCCAATTCTGAGATTCAAGGCCGGATAGGATACCTTGGTACTCCATAAGGTTTACAAAGATGGGATTTGTGGGTGCCAATTTTCTGACCCACCAAAGCGGGTCGGATCCGGGTAGGCCAGTGCCCAACTGCACGGATCCGCAGCCCAATCGATCCGAACCTTACAAGACCCGGCCCATTGGCCCACTCAAATTCGATAGAAGCATCACAAGTTAGTATATTTTTAATGGCTGTTACAACAAGGATCATCAATGGGGATTTCCTATATCCCCCAGATAAACTCATTTAATTCGGAATCATCACCATTTAATTCTCAAATCACAATCATATATCACATATTCAAAATAATCATTATTGATCCATGAAATCCCAACAAAATCTACATCTTTGATTAAGATAAGCCAATAATTAATTAGCAAATCCCAAAGATATATATTTTGTTCCCTGGTAATTGTGGATTTCCTCTCATCCATCCGATGACGAGGAGATGACCACTAACCCTAGGAAAACCCTAAATAACACTATAAATAGGGATCTACTTCTCTCTATGAAGGTGTGTGAAATTCTCTTTTCTAGTAACCCTAATTTGGCCACCATTACTGAATTGAGCGTCAGAGGGTCTTCTGCAGGTCCCCACCTCCCTGTGTCTTGAACGGTCAAGAGAAAAGTTCACCGGAAGCAGGCGCCAGAAGCACAGCGAAAGAAAGCAATAGTGGATAGATTCGAGTGCCCGAACTCGGTACATCAATTTTTGCCCCTCCAACTTGGCGCCGTCTGTGAGAACCCAACGAAAAGCCTAGCTCTTCGCCATGCCTCCCAAGAGAATTCTTCCACCCATTTTGTCTTGACTGGCACATCAACCGCCAATCCCGGTGCGACGGTAGGGGACAACCCCAGTCCCGAAGCCGTCACCCTGCACCAGATCTGTGATGAAGCCCTGGTTTGAGCGGCACAGGCCGAACGGAGGGTCGAGGAGCTTGTTTGCACCATCGAGGTGGCACTGGAAGAAAATGAATGCCTTCGGGCAGAACGAGAAAATGCCGACCATCCGGGACCACATTGTTATGTTCCTCCCGCAACCAATTATCACCCGCACTCCAACAGGAGAATCCATCATCCAGAGGACGAGATTCCAACCCCATATCGACCAACGGTTTCCTCCAAAATGGTCGTAACCTCCAACCACCCGTGAGAGGTAGACCAGGTATGGCAGGACAGGCAGGACAACATGATGAAGGAGGTTGATCGGCGCATCCTTCATAACATGAAGCCTCGGACCCCCACGGACATAGCTATGTAGACCGTAGTTCTCATCAATCATTCTCCCTTCACCGAGGACATCGTTCGAGTGTTGAAGCCTGGCAAGTTTATGCACCTAAGTTCAACCTATTTGATGGTAAGTCGGACCCGATCGAGCACATCTTCCATTACCAACAGTGAATGTTGCTTGATTCCGGGGACAATTGGCTCCTCTGCAAGGTATTTCCACAATGCTTGGGCGGTTAGGCCTTGACTTGGTTTCAGAAGCTGTCGACCGCATCAATCCCCAACTTCTGCATTCTTTATGAAGCCTTCATCAGCCTCTACATATGCCATTACAAGCCTAAGAAGGACATGGTGAGTCTGTTCGGGATGAAGCAGGCTGAGGGTGAGCGATTCAGAGATTACCTCACGCAGTTCAATGTCGAGATGACCCATATAGAGTCGTGTGACCCTCAAACCGCGGCGATGGCATTCTGCGGGGGCTAATCCCTTCTGGACACCTCTACAAGTCGTTGGTCCAGAAGCTTCCAACCAGAATGGCCAACATCCTCTCTCGCCCCGAAGGGCCCATCCACCTCGAGGACAACATATCCTTCACCGCTCGCAAGTCAGCCACCCTTATCATCATTAGCGCAGCACCGAAGGAGGAATCCACTTCCAAGAAGCAGTCATCTACTATGTCCCAAAAAGGCAAGGACAAACCTAGAGGTTCTCGTCCCCGAAAGGGATAAGACCTTGAATTAACCCCTCTCACCGTCACGCTGCACCAACTCTGCCATGATAATAAGTCCAAGGGATACTTTAAGACCCCATTTTCAATCCGCACTTCGATCGAGAAGCATGACCAGACACACAAGTGCAAGTTTCTGAACGAGGTTGGTCACACCATTAAAGAGTGCAGGATTCTCCACGGCCAGATCGAAAGCCTGATTTGAGATGGACGCCTCGCACACTACGTGGCAAGACATCTGAATCTGGTTGCGCCCAACGTCAACAGAGGAGATGCCATCCCGAAACCTAGGGACCCTAAGACCAGAGTCGTCGCGGTCATTCATGGCCGGCCTGTCCCAGACGACGTTAAACCAAAGCAAAGAGATCACCCCGGATCCTGGACGTGCATTATCACCAAACCAGTCCCCGATCAGGCGATCACCGTCAATTTGATCCAGTTCGGCACGGATGATTTAGAAGAGGTATCTCTACCACATACTAACCCCTTGGTCATTACAATATATATTTGCAATTGCTAGGTGCAAAGGGTCATGATCGACAAAGAGAGTAGTGTGGACATTCTGTTCTTAGATGCCTTTCGTTGAATGGGGTTAGACATCGAAAGCATAAAGCGTTCCAACCCTCCATTAGTCGGATTTGACGGGAGAAGGGTGAGCCAGGTTGGGGTCACAACCCTACCAGTAACAGCCACCGACCGCACCCTGAGTGTATAATTTATCATCATAGATTCCCTCTTGGAGTACAACACCATCATGGAGCGGGAATGGATCCATTAGACAGAGGTGTCCCCTGCATTTTGCACCAAGTCATGCACTGCCTCACTAAAGATGGACGCTCGACCATCGACATCCGCGAAGATCAAGTCATGGCCTGAAAGTGCTACGCCCTCGCATCCCAAGCCTCGGTTCATCCCGCACAGGGACAGTCACCCCCGAACTTGTAGCAATTAGCCTAACAGCCATCGAAGTGGGCTCAGGCGCTATTGAAAGCTGAACCCGAGCCACCACCAATTCAGCCAGTCGACACCATCCCGCTGGATGGAGATGATCCAGACAAAATAGTACAGGTGGGACGCCTCCTCCCCAACAACGAGAAGAAGGCACTCCTGTCTTTCTTGTAGTGCAACCGTGATGTGTTTGCTAGGGCTCACAGTGACATGCCTGGAATCGACCACACCATCACCGTACACGAGTTAAACATCCACCCCGACACTATCCTGATGAAGCAAAAGCAGCGATGATTTGCCCCTGAGTGAAACAAGATGACCTCGGATGAGATCGACCGGCTCCTAGAAGTGGGATTCATTCAGGAGTTTCGGTACCTGGATTGGATCTCCAACGTCGTCCTCGCAGAAAAGAAAGGCGGAAGGTGGCGGGTTTGCATCGATTTCGTGAACCTCAACAAGGCGTGTCCCAATGACGGTTACCTGTTACCGAAGATAGGTCACCTCAAAGATGTCATTGCTGGCTTCGAGCGCCTGTCATTCTTGGACGCATACTCCGGATACAGCCAGATCCCCGTCCATCCGTGAGATGAAGAGTGTTGTGACAAAATAAATCCTGACTGCCAAGATCCGTCGATCGAGGTATAGGTCGGATAACAAAAAAAATTTCTTTCTTTTTTTATAAAATATTCTTCATGCAAACCCTACAAGGCGGAATTAGGGTTTACCTTCAGAACTCATATTAGAGTTTTGTCGAAGAAGAAGATTGAACCAGATAGACGATGATGGATCACTCAATCGAAACCTTAAGATCTTCTACTGTATGCCCTTCCTATACTGTAGATCGCGGTGAGTGTTTCCTCATTCTTGCTTCTAATGGCAACCGTCATTCCCTTCGCTCTCTTTTTCTCTCCTTTCCTCACCTTTTCTAGATCTAGACATCCTAAAGGATTTCTAAGGTTAGGGTTTTTGATTTTGGTGAAAATCAGTTATCTTTGAGAGAGAGAGAGAGAGAGAGGAAGCCACATATTTATAGGCTAGGGAAGGGACTTAAAAGAGAAATCAATAATTGACTCCTATGGGTCTGGGTACCATAACTCAACCTAGAGTTAAAAATCAAAAGCTCATAAGTCATAATTCAATCCACTAAAGAATTATGATTGCACTCCAAATACACTTATCTCAAAATAATATTTTGAGCTCCTTAAATTATTTGCTTAATATCTCCCTATGCTAAGATTTCAATACTCGTTATGAAATAATTATTACTGACAATATTATTTCACAACATCTTATTTTCCTTGAGATCTTCTGCTTAACTTATTTGACATATCGGATAGTTAAATCCACCGGCTAGGTTAGACATGAAAAAAACTTATAAGTATCCTCAAGAGAGTATCATCAATCTCCTATAGGAGATGTGGATTCCATCAATAGCAAATATTCATCATACAAGTGTTATTGTCACCCAACTCACCGAGTCAATTGATCCATAGGAGAATCTCACTCTTTAATGAATCAAAATGACAAATAACAAATGCACATGTCTAAGAACCATTTTAGGTTTAAGAGCATAAGCAATCATAATAAACATGGGGCGTAAATTATTTTATCTAGTCAGTACAAAAAAAATTACCCCAACTAGGTCCGTTCAATACACAGAAGGTGTACTAGCACAATCAACCAAAAACCTATGAACCGGTCTTTCATAGTCAAGATAGACTAGGTAAGATGAATTGCAGTACAACCTTTATCCAATGGATTATCCAAGTCCATCTTAAGTTGTGAACCTCAATCTGATCTTCCATGTATAAGCCAAACTCTACACACTAGATTATCTACAGTGTAAATTAAAGGACTAAATTAAAACAAGCACAATATTTCAAACAATATAATGCAAGCATTTACCAATAATAATTCTCATCAAAATGCTAAGACCATCTTAATAATAGAGTTTATTACATAAGTCATAGCTTTTAGAACACTACTCTCACAATCTCCCACTTGGACTCAAAGCCATGAAGCTATACATCTAACTCTCATTCCTTCTACATGACGATCAAATGACTTGGCCGTCAAGCTCTTTGTAAAAGGGTCTGCCAGGTTGTTTTCTGATGCGATCTTAGTCACAATGACATCGCCTTGCTATACTATATATCTCTCGTATCGAATGATACTTACGCTCAATGTGTTTTGCTTTCTTATGGGTACGTGGTTCCTTTGAATTTGCAATAGCTCCGCTATTGTCACAATAAAGTGTAATTGGTGATTCTATCATAGATACCACATCTAGATCCAAGATGAAGTTCCTGAGCCAAACTGCCTCTTTTGCTACCTTAGAGGCCCGCCACATACTCGGCTTCCATGGTGGAGTCAACAATGCATGATTGCTTGATACTCCTCCAACTTATGGCTCCACCTCCCAAGGCAAACACATATTCTGATTTGACTTTCTGGAATCCTTATCTGACATGAAGTCTGAGTCTGTGTACCCTATGGGTATCAGACTCTCTGCATGGTAAACCAACATATAATCCTTAGTCATTTTTTAGTACTTGAGAATATGTTTACGACATTCCAGTGTTCTTGCCCAGGGTTAGACTGATATTTGCTAACTATGCCAACTACAAAGCAAATGTCAGGTCTAGTACAAAGCATTGCATACATGAGGCTTCCTACAGTCGAAGCATAAGGAACTACCTTCATCTTCTCTATCTCCTTTTGACAAGTCAAACACTGCTCTCTAGATAGAGTAATTCCATGTTTGAAGGGTACAAAACCTTTCTTGGAATTGTGCATGCTAAATCTGGTAAGAACTGAGTCAATATAAGTAGCTTGTGATAAGCCCAACATCCTATTCCTGCGATCTTGTATGACCTTAATCCCAAGGATGTGACTAGTTTCTCCCAAGTCCTTCATATCAAATTGGCTGGATAACCATACTTTAGCCATAGACAACACCCAATATCGTTTCCAATTAGTAAGATGTTATCCACATAAAGTTTTGGAAACACCACCACATTTCTGTTGTGCTTCTTATACACACAAGATTAATCTGGGCATTGATCAAAACCAAAAGATTTGATTGCTTGATCAAAATGGATGTTCCAAGATCTTGATGCATGCTTGAGTCCATAAATGAACTTCTTGAGCTTGTACAACATATGCTCCTGACCCTTTGCTATGAAACCGTCCAGTTGCAGCATGTAGATGCACTCTGTCGGTATCGGATTTTGGAAGGAGGTTGGGGTGTGTGCTCCGAAAATCCTTCCTCCTTCTTCCAGTCCTTGGGGTCTGCGAGTGTGGGGGTTCTTCGGGGGTTTGGATCTGGTGCGCGCCTTTGGCAGACTCGACAAATCATCTCTTGGAAGGGGGACGGGGTTTTAGTTCCTTGCTGAGGCGCCCGACAGCTCCTCAAGAGAATTCAGGGGTGGTTGTGATCGCCACCTGCTTTCTCGAAAAGCAGGAAAAGTGGGGTCGGATTTGATCGCCTTCGTGGGGGAGTTTGTGGGGTCTCTGCTCTGGGACACGGGCATGCCGTACACAGAGGTGAAAACAGGGATCCTCTTCTACTTTGACAACTTGGCTAAAGGAGGTTTTAGGAATTTAGGATGTAGGTGAGGATCGGCTAGTGGAAATTAGCCGCCTGGTAGGGGACGGCTAGTTGTGGGTAGCCGCCTGGTGTCTGGCTCTATTTGGGTAGAGCCTGGGTAGGGTTTGGTTTGGGTGTTTGTTGAAGTTAAACTAGGTTTAACTAGGGTTTTGGAGAGTAGATTTGGAAAGTGGATGGGTTTTCTACTCACAAATGGAACTCTCTTTCTCTCTCTCTCAAGGATTCCTAAGTAGGGGGAAGGGGGTCTGTTGGCTTGAATGGTGGATTGTTTGTGATGTGAATTGAGGATGTTGGGAATTAATTGATTATGAGTTGGATGCCCCCTTTTTATAGTAAAAAGGGGGCACGGGAATGTCCACTGGACAATAGATCAAAATGGGTAATAAGGTGCTTTATTTGACCTTCCATTAGATCTTTGTTCTCTGACAATGTCCAGGTGAGGGGCGGCTACTTGAGAGTAGCCGCCCCCATCATGACTTGTCAAACATTTCATCTCTGACAAGCGGTGGTATGGGTCGGTTACTCAGGTTGTGTTATGCCTGTGTCATTCGGAGCCTTATTTTTCGATCGGAGTGGCAAAAATTTTGGATTTCAGCTACCTGTGAGAGTTGGAGTACTCTGATTGAAAATCTACTTGCATATTATGGGTCCTGGTACTGTTTTGTACTACCTATAAAAATTTCATCGAATTCTGGTATCGTTTTGAAAAATATGCAGTTCCGAACCGTATCCGGGTTTTGTGAGTTCCTAGTTTGGTTGGTCGAATAGTGTTAGATATTTTGGTGAATGTGGTAACCTTTGGTAACCTTACCCCCCTTTGCTTAGTGGTGAAGCAACCACTTGCTTATTTAGAGTGTTAGTGGGTGAGAATGGTTTTAGGTTCACCCCCCCCCCCATTTTTCCCTTGTAGTCACCCCCCCCCCCCAAATGAGAACTTTTGGGCTCCCTCTCTCTCGTGGACCTTTCACTCTCTCCCTCTCTTTTGTTTTTCCCCCTTTATGTTTGATGGAATGCCAAGGAGAAGGTGTAGGAGAAGAAGAAGTTCTTGTAAGGGAGATCAAATGTGGAGGAGAAGGTGTGTGTGCATGTGTTATTGATGTTTCCTCCTCTCCCTTATCCTCCTCAAGTTTTCCCCTCATGGTTCCCCTAGTTTCAGCAAAGAAAAAGTGAAGGAAAGAAGAGGTGGTGGTAGTGGTGGAGGTGGTTGAGGTGGTCATGGGTGTGCTTGCGAGCCCCTACATCTCCCCCTTTCCTCCCCCTCTAATTTGGTGAGCTTTCCCTCTTCTTTTTCTGGTTTTTCAGCTTTTGGGTGTGTTGGGAGGTGGTGCATGCTAAGTGTTTGTGATATGGTGTGTGTGTGCATGGTTGCTTGGGTAGGGGTGTCGCCATGCCAGCATGCACGCTGCCCTGTGTGTGCTGCCTGTGCCCAGCGTGTCACGCCCCAGGGCGGCCGTCCCCGAGACGTGGCAATAATGAAATATCAGCTATCAATACCTGAGGTCAATAAAGACTCCAACAACAACACACAAGGTGGCAAAGCAAAGATAATGATAACTGACTGAAAAGCGGAAGCATAATATATAAACAATGTCTGTAAACCAAAAACATTATTACATACTCGAATACACAATCATTGTCCTGTGAGAGCCAAGTCTAGTCCAAATAAAATACAACCTGTGCCACATGCATGATTTACAATACATAAAATGACTCTAGGACTGCTGACAGCCTCGCACTCACCACCCGCCGGAAGAACGCTCCACGCCCGTAAGACCACGCCACAAGAAAGCTCCCGCTCCACACCCAACACTGCCCCTGAAAAGAAACAGTATGCGAGGGGTGAGCTACAAGCTCAGTGAGTGGTTGGAAACCAATCACCATACAACAGTTCAATGCTAACACAATTTCCTTTCAAGGAAAAACATGGGTAGAAACCCAATGAATAACAGGGTCACGTGGCGGCGCGACCAACCTCACCCTCACCCTCACTCCCGGAGGGAGACTCTTGGGTCTCTTGGGGAGAGACCATACCGTTGGTCGACGAGACCCAGAATTACTGGTCTACACAATACTACTGGATCATCTACATCGAGATAAATGCCCAACGATGTCTTCGAACATCGATATGCAACCGGACCCAACAACTATGGGAACCAACGGACCACGAATGGGTCATGCGGCGACGTGTCTTCACCTCATCCTCACCCTCACCCTTTACAGGTGACATAGGACTTTTGGAAGAGACTTAGACTGCTCTACACCCTTGGTCCACCGGTAACCCTTTCCCCGAGTAGTCACTACCTGGTATACTCCCACAATCAGTACGCTTCCGAACACCTTGGTGGTACCTACGGATGGGAGCCCTCTGTCAGGACAGCTTTTCCAACGCCGGGAAGTTCCTACATCGGATCCAACGAAGGGGAGAACGATTCCACGCTCGCAATGTCATTCGTTAACCCTCTCCCGGGTAGCCTCTACCTGGTACACTCCCATGATCAGTACGCTTCCGAACGCATCGGTGGTACCTACGGATGGGAGCCCTCTGTCAAGACAGCTACAACCCGGGCCTCTTCAACTTGGACGACATTGGGAGTAAACATTCCATGTTCGCAAAGCGAACCCAATGGAAAAACAACTACTCTCGATAATCACATATCGATGATATCGAACACTATTGTACTCCCACACGGTTGCGTCGCTCGGACACAAAGGGGTTTGTCTCTGCTCTCACGTAGAAATAATCCCAAGGCACATAACCTAACAAGCGGTTCATATACACGCCTAGCACGGGTAGGCCTAGCTTAATGCCCCAACTACCGGCTTAACAAAACTGATAAGATAATGAATTCTCCTGAATTCCAAACGAGTGCATCGCTCAGATGCACGGGGCGATTACATCGCTAGCGCTCTAACTAATAAGGTACAACCCGACAACGGGTCATACCCACGCCTATTTCAGATAGGCCTATCAGTTTTAACATGCACATATATATATATAGATATAGGAGAATTATATCTAGCTATGTGCATGAACCATATGCACAATCATCTAATAATTGACCATAAGGGTGACCCCTAACATGGATTTACATCATAAACAACAATTCATACATGGTATGGCCCACTTAAACATGCATACGTGGCCATTAATCATATAAGCACACAAGGCATAACTTAAGCATGCGTTGGATATCACCAACTTAAAAGAAAGGGTCAAGCGCGATCTCGCGCACTAACAGGTGCATGCCAATATTCCAAACGAACCTGAGTCGAGTAGGAAATCGCATCTACTTACTCAGTTCGTTCAGAGGGAGAGGGCGAGAGAGATCATCATCTCATGAAGCTGGTCATAGCTTTGCCCCATTAGCATGGGCACAACAACTACACCACGCCCTCGAGTCTTATCGCAAGGGAATATTAGGCAGGTGCCCGTTATTAACCCAAACTTAATCATACTGGATATTCCAATTAATATGGTGGGAGTAGTATTACAATACTACCTAAGGCATGCCATATTCTATACATCCATACACATTACAAAAATACATGCCCATACTAGAGGGGCGCATGCAACACAATCATTCATACATGGATACAATACATGTATATAAGCCTAGCATGCAAGATATCTAACATATTATAGTTTAAGCATGGCCATACTACTTATCTACACAAGTAGTATAGCTAGGGGGCCCCATCGATGTGCGACGCGCGACTACGCGCGTCGAGCGCATCCCGAGGGGGGGGGGGATTGGATCAAACCACTCACAGATACCCGGATCATCGCGCGTCCGGTCTACGAGATCTGCAAAACACAACCAATGATCCACAATTAAAATATGAAACCTCCTATCACACATATAAGCCTACTTCATGAAGGCCCTAACCCCTGATACTTCCATATTATCACCCAAAACACATGCAAACAACTCCTTGACACACAACCAAGCAAAACTGCCAAACCTGCTGCAACCAGCCCTACTAATTGGTCTCCACAGCACCCAATACACTTCCAAATATTATGAAATAAATCATGCACATTCTCTGATATGCTGGGATCATAATCCATGAATACATTAGAACCTAATTTTGCCTCTACAAGCCCGAAACAAATTATTTCCAGAAGCAGGTCAATTCCTACACGAATCTGGACAGGCCATACAAAACAGGTTCTAACTTACAACACAGATATCATAATGATCCCAAATTTCATATATAACATCTAGACACATAGATGATCAAATCATAAGAAGACATAATCCTAAAAATATGCCTCTAAATACTAGATTCACTGAGATCTTTAAAAGACAGTGAGCTGCCTTACCGAAACAGGGGGAGGGAAATGGGGAGATGCGGGGTTATCGACACACCCACGACCACCTCAATCACCACCACCACTACCACCATCTCTTCAGCCTCTCCACCAGCCCTTCTTGGCAGAAAACAGGGGTGCAAGGGCATGAGAAGGGGATTGAGAGAAGAGAAACAACAACAACAACAACACATGCTCACCTTTTCTCACCCTTTCTCACTCTTTCTTGTGCTTCTTCTTCATCCTTTCCTCCATTAACAGCACACACAAAAAAAAACAGAGAGGGAGAGGGAGACGAGAGTGAGAGAGAGTGAGAGATTTCCACCAAAAAAGGGCTTTAAATGGAAATAAAGTGAGTTGGTGGGGGGGGGGGGGGGGGGGGGGGGAACAAGACCAAATCGTCCCTGACTAGAAATTCTGGACGGGCTTCACTAGAACAGCCATAACTTCCCCGATATAGCTCCGAATTGCACAATTCAAAATCCTCTCGAAAGCCAAGAAGATTATCTACAACTTTCATGTTTATGCCAAGATCAAATAATCCCTCCAACTATTCTGAAATGAGAGCTAAACATTGAACAGGGCTGTTGCCAGAATTTTTCATCCCCGGGGTATACTTGGAAAAATACCCATAACTTTTACTACATGAATCCAGTTGATCTAATTCCACTTTTGTACGAAAGCTAACTCAAAACTGAGCATCTAATGATAAAATCATATTTAAACCTCTTCATCTTGGATTTTAACAAAATTAAATCCAAATACCAAATCGGAAATACATAACTTCTAGGAGAAAAATTATGTAGCCTAATTTTTAATTAGAGCGCTCCAACTTCTGCAGGTGGCTAAAAGCCAAAATTTTAGCGACTCCGATCGAAAAATAAGGCTCCAAATGACACAGGCATAACACAGCGTGCCTTGCCTGCTGCCCTGCCAGCGTTCCTAGCGCCTCTGCCCAGTGTGCCCAGCGCGTTCTGCGGCGTGCTCTGCGTCTGTGCCCGGTGTGGCCTGCACCTGTGCCCAGCACATCCTGCGGCGTGCCCTGTGTCTGTGCCTGGCATGCCCTGCGTCTGTGCCCTGCGTCTGTGTCCAACGCGTTCTATGCCGCACCCTGCGTCCGTGCCCGGCATGCCCTACATCTGTGCCCAGCGCGCCCTGCGGCGCGTCCTGCTCCTGTGCCTAGCATGCCCTGCGCCTGTGCCCATCGTGATGTGCGCTTGTGCCCAGCGTGCCCAGCGCTCCTTGCCTGGCCTGTGCATCCTGGGTGCTGCCCCGTGTGTGCCGTTCCACGTGCGTGTTGTCCTGCCTGCCCCGCATGCGTGCCGTTCAACGTGCGTACTGTCCCGCTTGCCCTGCTCTCATGCTGCCTCTCGACGTGTGATGATCCAAATTGTTGTGAGTGGTTCGATTCAACCCTTCGGGATGAGCTCGATGCACGTAGTCGTGCATCGGGCATCCATTGGGCTTCTTTGCACCCTAAATATGTTAGATATCTTGCATGCTAGGCTTATATTGCATGTATAGTATTAATGTATGAATGACTGAGTCGCATGCACCCTTCGTGTATGGGCATGTGTGATATGTGTTTATATGAATGTATAGAATATGCATGCCTTAGGTAGTCCCTATTTATAGTACTACCTCCCTATGTTAGTAATATCTAGCATGATTAAACCTGGGTTAATAACCAGGTGCATACTTAATATTCCCTAGTCATAAGACTGGAGAACGTGGTATGGCTGTTGCACCCATCTTGTTGGGGCAAAGCTATGACCGGCTTCCGAAGAGGATGAGACTTTCCCTCTCTCTCGTCCTCCCTCTTTGCGTAAAGTGATTAAGTTGATATGGTTCCTACTTGACTCAGGTCCGCTTGGGATTATCGGCATGCACCAGTTGATGTGCAAGATCGTGCTTAACCCTTCCCTTTTAAGTTGGTGATATCCAAAGCATGCTTAAGTTATACCTTGTGTGTTTATATGATTAATGACCTTGTATGCATGTTTAAGTGGGTTATACCTTGAATGCAATTGTATGATTTGTTGTTATGATGTAAATCCATGTTAGGGGATATCATTATAGTCAATTATTAAGTGATCTTGCATATGGTTCATGCACATAGCTATGATATGATTTTCCTTTAATATATATGCGCATGTTAAAACTAATTAGGCATATCTGAAATAGGCGTGGGTACGACCCGCTGTCGGGATGTACCTCATTAGTTAGAGCGTGAGCGATGTAATCACCACCCTGCATCTGTTAGATGCACTTGAATGGAATTCAGGAGAATTCATTTGTTGTATCGGTTTTGCTAAACTGATGGCTATGGCATTAAGTTAGGCCTACCCGTGCTAGGTGCGTATATGAATTGCCATTTGGGTTATATGCCTTGGGGCTAATTTCTGCGTGAGAGCAGAGGTAACCCCTCTCGTCCGAGCGACGCACCTGTGTGGGAGTACAATCGATATGTGATTATCGAGCGTAATTGACTTTCTCATAGGGCTCACTTTGTGAACGTGGGGTGCTTCCTCTCGACATCGTCGTGCGTCGAAACCACCCCAGTGTCAAAGCTGTCTTGTTTGGTGCCACCACTTGTAGGTGGTACCAATGCGTATCGCGGTACACATCTGCTGATATGCCGATCGTGGAAGGCCGACAGGTAGAGGCTAAGTTGGAGAGGGCTACCAGATGATATTTTGAGTGTGGAGTCGTTCTCCCCTTTGTTTGATCCGTGTTTAAGTTGCCTGGCATTGAAGCTGTCCTGATAGAGGACTCCCACCTGTAGGTACTATCGATGCATTCGGCAGATGTACTGATCATGGGAGTATACCAAGTAGAGGCTACCCGGGAGAGGGCTACCGGATGATGGTGTAGAGCATAAGGGTTATCCCAAAAGTCCTTAGGGTAACCCCTCCAGGGGCTAGGGTGAGGATGAGGTGAAGTCACGTCGCCGCGTGACCCATTCTTTTTCGTCCGTTCCCATAGTTGTTGGGTCAGGTTACATATCGATATTCAAAAACATCGTTGGGCAGTTATCTCGATGTAGATGATCCAGTAGTGTTGTGTAGACCAGTAATTCCGCATCTATTCGACCAACAGATTTGGTCTCTCCCCAAGAGTCCCAAGAGTCTCCCTCCGAAAGTGAGGGTGAGGGTGAGGGTGAGGTTGGTCGCGCCTGTCACGCCCCAGATGCGCTGCCACGCGCGCGCGCCTGCATGCACTGTGCGTCCCACCCGCGCGCACTAGCGCGCACTGCACTCCCGCCAGCGCGCCCGACTATGCGTGTCAGCACCCCTCTGCGCGTGCGTCTGCGCTCGCACGCGCGCGGATAGCCCCGCGCGCGCGCCCAGACCTCTCCCATCCTCTCCACTGCCCTCACACACACCCTAACCCACATACATAGCATGCATGACCACCCTAACAGCCCTAACAACCATTAAAACAAAGATAAGGGAGGAGGAGAGCTTACCAAAGGAGGGGAAAGAAAAGGGGAGGTATTCAGGTGCTCTTGGCGCACCAAAACCACCACAACCGCAACCGCCACTACCAACACCACTCACCCAGACCTCTCCCATCCTCTCCACTGCGCTCACACACACCCTAACCTACATACATAGCATGCATGACCACCCTAACAGCCCTAACAACCATTAAAACAATGATAAGGGAGGAGGAGAGCTTACCAAAGGACGGGAAAGAAAAGGGGAGGTATTCCGGTGCTCTTGGCGCACCAAACCAACCCCAACCGCCACCACAACACCACTACTTCCTCAGCCACTCCACAAGCCTTACCTAGCTGAAAATCAAGGGCAAAGGGAGCATGAGAGGGAGCCTAAGAGAAGGGAATCAACAACCACAACTACAACACACATACACACACACACACCTTTGTGTGCCCCTTCTCCTTCACTACTCCACTTTTTGTGCTTCTTTTCCTCAAATCAGCACACACACAAAACAGAGAGGGAGAGGGAGGTGTTGTGCCTGTCTCATTTGGAGCGCTATGATATAAATTTGGCTACATAATTTTTTCCTCGAAGTTATGTATTTCCAATTTGGTATTTGGATTTGATTTTGTTAAAATCCAAGATGAAGAGGTTTAAATATGATTTTATTATGAGATGTCCAGTTTTGAGTTATCTTTCGTACAAAAGTGGAATTAGATCAACTGGATTCTTGTAGTAAAAGTTATGGGTATTTTACCAAGTATACCCCGGGGATGAAAATTCTGGCAGCAGCCCTGTTCTATGTTTAGCTCAGATTTCAGAATAGCTGGAGGGATTATTTGATCTTGGCATGAACATGAAAGTTGTAGATAATCTTCTTGGCTTTCCAACAGAATTCGAATTGTGCAATTCAGAGCTATATGGAGCAAGTTATGGCTGTTCCAGTGAAGCATGCGCAGAATTTCTAAGTCAGGGATGAAATGGTCATTTCCATCCCTCTTTAGATATTTATGTGCCCCCAAAATATCTTCTCTCTCTCTCTCTCTCTCTCTCTCTCCCTCTCACTTCCACGTCCATTTCTTCTTGTCTCTCCTTCTCTCATTCAAAGCCCCCTAGGTGTTTGTTTTATTTCCCCAAAGAGAAGGAGAAAGTGGAGGAGGAAGTGATGGTAGGTTTTATTGTTTGTTGTTAATCTTCTCTCTCTCAAGCTCCCTTTTCATGATTTCCCCCCCCCCCCCTTATTTTCAGCCAAGGAGGAGGCTGAGGAGGTGGTGGTGGTGGTTGAGGTGGTCGTGGGCGCGTCGAGAGCCCCGCACCTCCCCCTTTCTGTTTCCCTCTTTTGGTAAGTCCTCTTCCCCTTCTTTTTGATTTGTAAGGGCTGTTGGGATGGTTGGGGAAGTCATGCATGCTATGCATAGGGGTTAGAGTGTGTGTGAGGGGTTGGGGAGGGTTAAAAAGGGTAAGGGTTGGCTGGGCGCGTGCGGCAGCGCGTCTGGGCGCGCGGGCAGGCGCGCGGCAGTGCACCGAGGGTGCTGGGGTGCGTGCGTGCGTGCGCATTCGTGCGTGCGCGTGCGGGGGCCATGCGTGTGGCGGCCCGAGGGTTCGGGTAGATGTCGGGGCACTCGAACTCGCGTGCGTACGTGCGTGCTCGCATGCGTGCGAGTCCGTGTGCATGCTTGTCTGAGTATTTGGGATTTCTAATGATTTCTATGTGTAAATTGTGTTGTTACTCACCAAATTGGATGCCCCTACCTTGCAGATCTCATCGGATGGGATGCGCGAGGTCCCAGGTTTTAAGGTGAGTGGTTTGATTCCAATCCCCCCCCCCTCTCTAGGGATGTGCTCGACCCGCGTAGACGCGCGTCGCGCATCGATGGGGCCCCCTAGCTATAATATGTAGATACTATGTAATGCATGTTTTAATATGATGTAACCATCCCATATTAGACATTGTATGCTAGGGATATGCATCCATATATCATGTATAGAGGCCCATACATGCCTAGACACCATGTCCTTTTGATTGGAAAGCCCTGACCTATGCATGTTTCCCATTTAGTTTAATTTATTTAAATCAAATGTGAATATATTGTTATAAGCATGCCTTAGAGAATATTATAACCTTGTTGTTATAATATATGTTTCCCCGCATCTTAGTTATGCGCCCTGGAGGAATTCTTGAGAATTCATGACATTAGTAGTGTTAGAAATCGTTGTCGACGGATCCAACAGGATCGTATCCGTGTGAGTAGGCTATCTTCTCCTTTTGGTTGGATCAGATGTAGGGACTCCCCGGCGTTGGAAAGCTGATCGACCTAACAGAGGGCTCCCATCTGTAGGTACCTCCAATGCGTCGGACAGTGCTGATCGTGGGAGTACACCAGGTAGAGGCTACCCGAGGAAAGGGCTACTGGCGGACCAAGGGTGTAGAGCGGTGAGTTGAGGAGATCGGGTTGTAGATACTACCCGGGAGAGGGTTAACGAATGATGTTACGGGCGTGGGAATCGTTCTCCCCTTCCGTTGGATCCGAGTAGGGACTTCCCGGCGATTACAGCTGTCCTGACAGAGGGCTCCCGTCCGTAGGTACCACCGACGCATTTGAAAGAGTACTGATAGTGGGAGTATACCAGGTAGAGGCTAATCGGGAGAGGCTACCGGTGGACCAAGGGTGTAGAGCAGTCTAAGCCTCTTCCAAAAGTCCCAATAGTCTCCCTCCTGGAGTGAGGGTAAGAATGAGGTAAAGACACATCGCCGCGTGACCCATTCGTTGTTCGACCGTTCCCATAGTTGTTGGGTCCGGTCTTGTATCGATGTTTAAAGGCATCGTTTGAGAAATTATCTAGATGTAGATGATCCAGTAGTGTTGAGTAGACCAGTAAATCCGGGTCTCATCGACCGACGGTATGGTCTCTCCCCAAAAGTCCCAAGAGTCTCCCTCCGGGAGTGAGGGTGGGGGTGAGGTTGGTCGTGCCGCCACGTGACCCAGTTATCCATGGGTTCCCACTCATGTTTTCCTAGAAAGGAAATTATTTTTGTATTGAACTGTAGTATGGTGATTAGTTTCCAACCACTCACTGAGCTTGTAGCTCACCCCTCGCATACTGTTTCTTTTCAGGGGCACTGTTGGGCGTGGAGCTGGAGCTTTCTTGTGGCGTGGTCTTATGGGCGTGGAGCGTTCTGCCGGCGGATGGCGAGTGCGAGGCTGTCAGCATTCCTAGAGTCATTTTATGTTTTGTAAATCGTGCGTGTGGCACAGGTTGTATTTTCTTTGGTCTAGACTTGGCTCTCACAGGACAGTGATTGTGTATTCGAGTCTGTAATAATATTTTTGATTTACAGACATTGTTTATATATTATGCTTCCGCTTTTCATGTCATTTATCATTATCTTGCTTTGCCGCCTTGTGTATTGTTGTTGGAGTCTTTATTGACCTCAGGTATTGATAGCTGATATTATATTATCTTTGCCACGTCTCGGGGACGCCTGGGGCTTGACAAAAAGTTGGTATCAGAGCCTGGTCCTGTCAGAGCGTAAGTCTAGTCATATAGATGATGAGTCGTAGGATTGTCATCCGAGTACTCTTGTTTTAGAAGTTATCTTAGGTTGCTGACATGCCTCCTCGCATCCGTTGACGTGGACGTGACCCCCTGAACCCACCCTTAAGTTGGCAACTGGGTCGACTAGTTAGGGTCAGTTGTTAGATCTCTTGTTGTGGGATTAAGGTTTGGGTAGGAGATTCCAACCCAGTAGCGTGATAGTGATGAATTGGTTGCAATTTCTAAGGTATGGATTGCGTCTCGATAATGGAGCTTCTTTCCCATGTATCGGTATCGCTAGTAACCATGGAGTTCGCGTGCGGCGCCAGTTTCAAATGTTGAGGATATAGAGTATTGCTCATTAAGGGGTGATGTCTTCTTCTAGTCTTCCTACTCAGGATTAAGGGGCCTTGTAGGGTTAGCGTTGAGACCCGGGCTAGGGTACTCCGTGTTCCTTGTTTGGTTGTCGGGATATCCTATATCGGGACCTCATGGTGCCCTTCCGAGGTTCTTTTCCCAGTCAAGGAATACCTATGAAGCATCAAATTGATGATGGATTTTTCCTCTCACTTGGAAGGTGCTGTAGCGAGTGGTGATGCGTACGATCGGGATTGGGTGCATCCTATTGCAGCTTGGTGGGCGATAGCTTGTGGACTGGGTTCCATAGTGGCATCTAGAGTCGCTTCGATATATCATTGTGCGTTGTAGCTGCCCGGTTGAGGCCAGAGCCCTGTGAGGTGCTCCCAGATGCTATGCTTGTTGGTGCGCCCATATGGCAGAGATAGTGGGCTTGGGAGGCTACCAGGTAGAGGCCACACTGGGAGAGTGCTACTGGATGATGTCGAGAGCGTGGACTCCCTGTGATGAATCTGCCAATGGAGTGCAGGATGCTGGAGTTCCAATGGTTATAGTTGAGCGACCTATCTCTGGCGGCATGTGAAGCACAGTTGTGGATACTGTCGCGTTTTGCCCCACATTGGTCGCAAATAAGGAGACGCGATGCTAGCGTTCGTGATGGGACTCAACCGCCCTATCAGATAGATGACGTCGCATAGGCATTGTCGAGGTCCGACGACCCCTTATTGCGTGTCTTGTGGATTAAGTGCGGTTGAGCGGCTTACCAAGCGTGTAAGTGTCATCATGAGCGCCAGCCATGCTCGAGGAGCAGAATCTGGACTTAATTGTTCGAGGTGTTGTTTTGATCTCCCCGTGGAGGTTGAAGATCAATTACCTTTGCCACGAATCGATGATCTATTTGACCAGCTCTGGGAGCGAGTGTCTGCTGTTAGATCGATCTTCGCACAAGGGTACCACAAGTTAGAGATCCGAGAGTTGGACATCCCGTAGATGGCCTTTCGTGACCGTTTCGGGCACTACGAGTTTTAAGTACTGCCGTCGGGGTTGACGAATGCGCCGGATGCCTTCGTGGATCTCAAAAGTTTATTGGGTTTCCGTGGACTACTTTGGGGTAGTCTTCATTGAGATTGCTGTGGTGTGATGAAAAAGGTGATATGGGTGACCTTGTTTCCCCAGGTTGGCATGCCCTCAGGCAAAGTTCAAGAATCATCATTGAGTGGAAAGCGTCAGTCCATTGAGATTCCTCAGTGGACGTGGGAGTGGGTTATCAGGGATTGTTGCGGACTCGCTAATGTCACGTTCGGGTCGCTTTGCCGTCTAGGTGATCATTGACCGACTGACTACATCCACACTTCCTTCCCTATCTGACTGATTGAGTATCTGGACGCCTTGACGTGGGTTTTCACCTTCGCAATTGTTCGCCTTCATGGCACTCCAGTCGGCGCTATTTTTGGTTGAGACGCGAGGGTTACTTTGAGGTTGTGGCGCAGCCTTTGGCGTGAGCCTCCATTTAAGTATAGCGTTTCATCGCCGATGGACAGCCAGACAAAGAGGACGATTCAGACCTTGGAGGACATGCTAAGTGCCTGCGTGCTCGATGATGAGGGCAGTTGGGTGAGGGACCACCCATTTATTGGGGTATGCTTGCAAGATGACTGCCATTCGAGCACCCAGATGGATCTGTGAAAGGCACTCTACAGGCACAGTTTTATACCTCCCTTGTGTTGGGACGGTTGAGGAGCGCCAGTTGGAGGGGCCATAAGTCAGTTATTTGACCTTGCGATAGCCAGGTTGGTTCAGGTGTGCATCTGAACCTCCCAGAACCAATAGAAGGGCTACCCAGGTCATCGTCGCCAGGGGCTTACCTTTGGGTTTGGCGATCATATTTTCAAGAAGGTGTCCTGGTTTAAGGGCACCCTCTGTTTCGACGTTCGGGGCAAGCTGAGTTTGCTCTTTAATGGGACCATTTCTCGTCATTGAGTGGATTGGGGAGGTGGCTTATCATGTAGCCTTTCCCCCACAGCTGGCTCATGCCCACGACGTCATCCTTGTCTCATGGCCGAGGCGTTATGCCCACGATCCTGCTCAGTCATTCAGTTCGACTGTCTCATTCTCGAGCTGGATTTTTCATTTGTGGAGCAGTGGATCGAGGTCAGAGACCAGCATGAGAAGAGGCTCCACGCTAAGACCGTTCCCTTGATTGCAGTGTGTCGGTAGCGCCAGTCCGGTGCAAAGACCACTTGGGAGCAAAAGGTCTATGCGAGATACTTGCTATATTCGGTCTTCCCTTGGGGTTTCCTTAAATTTTGAGGACTAAATTTCCTAAGGGGGGAAGAATGTTGTGCCTGTGTCATTTGGAGCGCTCTGATTGAAAATTTGGCTACATAATTTTTTCCTCGAAGTTATGTATTTCCAATTTGGTATTTGGATTTGATTTTGTTAAAATCCAAGATGAAGAGGTTTAAATATGATTTTATTATGAGATGTCCAGTTTTGAGTTAGCTTTCGTACAAAAGTGGAATTAGATCAACTGGATTCTTGTAGTAAAAGTTATGGGTATTTTACCAAGTATACCCCGGGGATGAAAATTCTTGCAGCAGCCCTGTTCTATGTTTAGCTCAAATTTCGGAATAGCTAGAGGGATTATTTGATCTTGGCATAAACATGAAAGTTGTAGATAATCTTCTTGGATTTCCAACGGAATTGGAATTGTGCAATTCGGAGCTATATTGAGGAAGTTATGACTGTTCCAGTAAAGCTTGCGCAGAATTTCTAAGTCAGGGATGAAACGGTCATTTCCATCCCTCTTTAGATATTTATGTGTGCACCAAAATATCTCTCTCTCTCTCTCTCTCTCTCTCTCTCTCCCTCTCACTTCCACGTCCATTTCTTCTTGTCTCTCCTTCGCTCATTCAAAGCCCCCTAGATGTTTGTTTTATTTCCCCAAAGAGAAGAGATGGTGGAGGAGGAAGTGATGGTAGGTTTTGTTGTTGTTGTTGTTGATCTTCTCTTCTCTCAAGCTCCCTTTTCATGATCCTCCCCCCCTGATTTTCAGCCAAGAAGGAGGCTGAGGAGAGGCTGAAGAGGTGGTGGTGGTGGTGGTTGAGGTGGCCGCGGGCGCGTCGAGAGCCCTGCACCTCCCCCTTTCCATTTCCCTCTTTTGGTAAGTCCTCTTCCCCTTCTTTTTGATTTGTAAGGGCTGTTGGGATGGTTGGGGAAGTCATGCATGCTATGCATAGGGGTTAGAGTGTGTGTGAGGAGTTGGGGAGGGTTAAAAAGGGGTAAGGGTTGGCTGGGCGTGCATCGGGAGTCTTCTGCGAGGGCGCTGGGAGGCGCAGACGCGCGCGGGTGCGCGCGGAGTGGTCACGCGGGTGCGCGCGGGTGCTGGCGTGAGCGGGGGTGCGTGCGGGAGTGCGCGCGAGTGCGCGTGGGCGGGGCAGTGGGCCTGGGCATGCGCCTGGGCACGGGGTTGGGGACCAGTGCGCGCGCGGGGCAGTGCCCCTGGGCATGCGCCTGGGAGTGGGGATGGGGACCAGTCCGAGCGTGCGCGTGCTGGGGCATGCGCGGGGTTCTGTGCGAGGGCGCGCGGGCTGGACGTGCAGTGCGCGCGGGCGTGTGCGCGTGCGGCAGCGCGTCTGGGCGCGCGGGCAGGCGTGCGGCAGTGCGCCGAGGGTGCTGGGGTGCGTGCGTGCGTGCGCATTCGTGCGTGCGCGTGTGGGGGGCCATGCGTGTGGCTGCCCGAGGGTTCGGGTAGATGTCGGGGAACTCGGACTCGCATGTGTACGTGCGTGCTCGCATGCGTGCGAGTTCGTATGCATGCTTGTCCAAGTATTTGGGATTTCTAATGATTTCTATGTGTAAATTGTGTTGTTACTCACCAAATTGGATCCCCCTACCTTGCAGACCTCGTCGGATGGGATGCGCGAGGTCCCGGGTTGTAAGGTGAGTGGTTCGATTCCAACCCCCCCCCCCTCTCTAGGGATGCGCTCGACCCGCATAGACGCGCGTCGCGCATCGATGGGGCCCCCTAGCTATAATATGTAGAAAATATGCAATGCATGTTTTAATATGATGTAACCATGCCATATTAGACCTTGTATGCTAGGGATGTGCGTCCATATACCATGTACAGAGGCCCATACATGCCTAGACACCATGTCCCTTGATTGGAAAGCCCCTATCTATGCATGTTTCCCATTTAGTTTAATTTATTTAAATCGAATGTGAATATATTGTTATAAGCATGCCTTAGAGAATATTATAACCTTGTTGTTATAATATATGTTTCCCCACATCTTAGTTATGCGCCTTGGAAGAATTCATGAGAATTCATGACATTAGTAGTGTTAGAAATCGTTGTCGACGGATCCAAGAGGATCGTATCCGTGTGAGTAGGCTGTCTTCTCCTTTTGGTTGGATCCGATGTAGGGACTCCCCGGCGTTGGAAAGCTGATCGAGATCACAGAGGGCTCCCACTTGTAGGTACCTCCGATGCGTCGGACAGTGCTGATCGTGGGAATATACCAGGTAGAGGCTACGGAGTGTGGGAGAGGCTACCGGGTGGACCAGGGGTGGAGAGCGGTCTAGTCTGATAAGACCCATGACACCCCTAAAGGTTGAGCGTGGGGTGGGTCGGCGATGTTACGACCCTCTAACTTGTGTAGTTACTCCCGTGTAGGGACTATGACTACTTTAAGTTAATATGAGTGTATTGATTGCTGTTATGCCTGTGTTTTGATATCTCGGTAAGTGAGTATCGAGAGTAGTTGTTTTCCATTGGGTTCGCTTTGCGAACATGGGATCGTTCTCCCCTTCGTTGAATCCGATGTAGGAACTTCTCGGGTTTAGTTGTCCTGACAGAGGGCTCCCATCCGTAGGTACCACCGATGCATTCGGACGAGTACTGATCGTGGGAGTATACCAGGTAGAGGCTACCCAAGGAAAGGGCTACTGGCGGACCAAGGGTGTAGAGCGGTGAGTTGAGGAGATCGGGTTGTAGATACTACCCGGGAGAGGGTTAACGAATGATGTTGCGGGCGTGGGAATCGTTCTCCCCTTCGTTGGATTCGAGTAGGGACTTCTCGGCGATTACAGCTGTCCTGACAGAGGCCTCCCGTCTGTAGATACCACCGACGCGTTCCAAAGAGTACTGATAGTGGGAGTATACCAGGTAGAGGCTACGCGGGAGAGGCTACCGGTGGACCAAGGGTGTAGAACAGTCTAAGCCTCTTCCAAAAGCCCAATAGTCTCCCTCCTGGAGTGAGGGTAAGAATGAGGTGAAGACACATCGCCGCGTGACCCATTCGTTGTTCGACCGTTCCCATAGTTGTTGGGTCCGGTCTTGTATCGATGTTTAAAGGCATCGTTTGAGAAATTATCTAGATGTAGATGATCCAGTAGTGTTGAGTAGACCAGTAAATCCGGGTCTCTTCGACCCACGGTATGGTCTCTCCCCAAAAGTCCCAAGAGACTCCCTTCGGGAGTGAGGGTAGGGGTGAGGTTGGTCGCGCCGCCGCGTGACCCAGTTATCCATGGGTTTCCACCCATGTTTTCCTTGAAAGGAAATTAATTCTGTATTGAACTGTAGTATGGTGATTGGTTTCCAGCCACTCATGAGCTTGTAGCTCACCCCTCTCATACTTTTTTTTTTTAGGGGCAGTGTTGGGCGTGGAGCTGGAGCTTTCTTGTGGCGTGGTCTTATGGGCGTGGAGCGTTCTGCCGGCGGATGGCGAGTGCGAGGCTGTCAGCATTCCTAGAGTCATTTTATGTTTTGTAAATCGTGCATGGGGCACAGGTTGTATTTTCTTTGGTCTAGACTTGGCTCTCACAGGACAGTGATTGTATATTCGAGTCTGTAATAATGTTTTTGATTTACAGACATTGTTTATATATTATGCTTCCGCTTTTCATGTCAGTTATCATTATCTTGCTTTGCCACATTGTGTATTGTTGTTGGAGTCTTTATTGACCTCAGGTATTGATAGCTGATATTATATTATCTTTGCCACGTCTCGGGGTCACTTGGGGCGTGACAGGAGGTGTGAGAGGGAGTGAAAGAGAGAGAGAGGGAGCAAAAATGCTCCAATGGGGGGGGGTGATGAGAAGGGAAAAAAGGTGGAGGTAAAGACAACCTAAAACCACCCTCTAATACCAAAAGTAACCAAAGGATTTCTTAACTCTTAAGCAAGAGGGGGGGGGGGGGTAAGGTTACCCAAGGTGACCATAACCACCAAAATATCCCAACACTATTCCACCAAAAAAACCAGTAACGACCGAAACCCGGATACTGTTCGAAACTGCATAATTTTTTAAAAGTTAATGGAATTCGATGAAATTTTTATGGGTAGTACTAATTGGTACCATGACCCATAATATGTAGTTAGATTTGCAATCGGAGTATTCAAACTTATGCAGATAGATAAAAGTCTAAAATTTTAGAGGCTCCGATCGAAAAAAAAGAAAAATTGGAAAATCGCCAGAAATGACCCAAATGTGACCAATAGGTTATAAAGTGAAACATATATAACAACGTCGCCACATGACCTTGTTATCCATTGGGTTTCCACCCATGTTTTCCTTGAAAGAAATTTGCCTTAACATTAAACTGTTGTAATGGTGATTGGTTTCCAGCCACTCGCTAAATTATAGCTCACCCCTCGCATATTGTTTCTTTTGCAGAGGTGGTGTTGGGTGTGGAGCTGGAGCTTCCCAGTGGCGTGGTCTTATGTGCGTGGAGCGTTTGTCCGGCGGGTGGCGATTGCGAGGCTATCAACAGTCCTAGAGTCATTTTATGTATTGTAAATCGTGCATATGGCACAGGTTGTATTTTATTTGGACTAGCTTTCACAGGACATTGATTGTGTATTCGAGTCTGTAATGATATTTTTGGTTTACAGACTTATTGATATTTTTATGCTTCCATTTTTCAATTGAGTTATCTGACACACCCCAGAGCGGCCGTCCCCGGGACGCGACAAGTGTATATAAAATATCAGAATCTACACAGGAGGTCAATAATATATCATACACAAACAACCAGAATGACACACAGACAACAAAGAGGCTGACATGATATATACACCAAATGCGGAAGCAAAAGACTGAATCTGTAAATAAACATACTACAGACTCGATACTCAATCATCTGTCCTGTGAGAGCCAATATACACAAATACAACTGAATATATACAAACGCGTGCCAAGCACGGAAACAAAATACATACAGTCAAGAAGGGATGCTGATAGCCTCTGGCACTCGCGGAACGTAGCGCTGCTCCGCTACTAAAGGAATCCCTCGGACGGCTCCAACTGCTGCTCCAGCTCCGACTCAGGCTCAGTGGCAACTAGGGAAAAACATATGCGAGGGGTGAGCCACACGCTCAGTGAACAGCACAACCCATGCATCACAGACAATATTGACCACAATTCAATTATTTATCCAGCCTCTAAGTGGCAGGAACAACATAATCCAGGGAGTCGCTCACCGACGACCCACCACACCCTCACCCTCACCCCTCAACAGGTGACGCAGGATATTGGGACTGATAATCATCCAATCACAAATCCAGTGGGTCGCTCATCGCCAACCCACTACACCCTCACCCTCACCCTACAACGGGTGACATAGGATTTTGGGACTGACTAGGCTGTTGGTCACCCTTGGTCCACCGATAGTCTCTCCTCCACTCCGTAGGCCGTTTGGCCTTCACCCACAACTTCAGCACAGTCCGTCACAAATATCGGGAGGCGCCTACTGATGGGAGCCCTCGGAAGGGACGGCCTTATCACGCTGGGGCAGTCTCTACACGGATCTAACGAAGAGAAACAGAACAACCTATCCATACGCATATGATCCACTCGGATCCGCCGACAACACATCTCTACAACTCTAATGTCATGAATTCTTCAGAATTCCTCCAGGGCGCATAACCAAGATGCGGGGAACATATACAACAATAGCAAGGGTGGAATATCATTGGGGGAAAGAAACTTGGGAGGGCAGCGTGAGTTCCCGATATAGGACACCCCGACAACCAAACAAGGAACACGGAGTACCCTAGCCCGGGTCTCACCGCTGTCCTCGCGAGGCCCCTCCCCTATAATATTCACTAAGATGCTAATAATCACACAAGGGATAATTCATTAATTATCAACTAGAGATATAATATTATTGGGACAAGAACCTTGGGAAGGGAAGCATGAGGTCCCGATACAGGACATCCCGACAACCAAACAAGGAACACGGAGTACCCTAACCCGGGTCTCAATGTTGACCTCGCAAGGCCCCTCCCTATAATATTATCTAAAGCATGCAATTAACATATACTAGCATTTAATTTAATAAATAAACTAGTAGGACGCATGCATAGGCCGAGGCTTCCTAGCATGAGAACAGGGGGACATGATGCATGGCTCATACACATATCCTAAGGGTGCAAGTCCCTAACATACAAGTCTAGGGTAGCATGCATTCTACATTTAAATCATACTCGCATGAAATACACTTTACAACCAGTTAATATAAATCCATGGTGCCCCAGGAGAGGTCGGTATACGCCCAAATGCGTATAACACCTCACTACTGGGTTGGATTGTCCCACTCACCAGAAACCGGGTCGTCGCGCGACCGTCCGTCAAGATCTGCAAGACAGGGTAGTAACTTGGTGAGTAAAACCCAAAAACACTACAAAATATACCAAGCTACACAAATAAATACCCAACACTCGGGCAAACGTACATACGACCCGTACGCACGCTAGCCCGAGCACCCCGACACACTCCCGAACCCTCGGCAACCACCCGCACGGCCACCCGCCCCCGGATGCGCCGCCGCGCCTCCGCCCGCGCACCCAGGAGCACCGCCGGGCCCCTGCCCGCATGCCTGGACCCGCAGCCGAGCCACCCGGTGCGCCGCGCGCCCACTACGCCCCGCCGCAGCAGCCCGCGCGCACCCCGCACGCCCCGCGCTGACCCGCGAGCACACCGCACGCCCCGCGCCGACCCGCGAGCACACCGCACGCCCCACGCGCCCAGCGCCTCGCCCCACGCTCACCCCGCACGCACCTCCAGCCCCGCTCCGCGCGCACCACCCGCTCGCACACACTGCCCTCCTCACCGCGCGCACACCTGCGCCTCTGCCCAGCGCCCCGCGCGCATGCTCCTCTGCGGTGCCCAGCGCTCAGCACCCGCAACCAGCTCCCAGCGCTTAGCGCCCAGCACCCGGGACCCTCACCCAGCGTCCACGCGCACGCCCGCGCAACACGCGCCCAGCGCGCCTGGCAGCACGCGCCCAACGCCCCTACCAGCCTACCTGCGCTGCTACCCGCGCTGCCTACCTGCGCGCATCGCCGAGTGGCCCGAGCACCGCTCGCCTGCATGCCTGGCACTGCCCGCCTGATGCCCGAGCACCTCTTGCCTAGCACGCCTGCACGCCCAGCCTGCCTGCCCGGCCTGCCAGCGCACACAGCCCAGCCATCCTACCCGAACTAGCCCTGCCGGCCTACCGAGCGCCAACCCGAGCGCACGCCCGCGCGCACGCGCGCGCGCGCCCTGCCGCTGCACGCCTGCTGCGCCTGCCTGAGCGCTGCCTATGCTGCCTGCTGCCCGGGACTGCCAGCCTCCCTGCCCGACCACCAAACTCCCACCCCCGGCCACCAATGGCCTCCGACCACCACCCACAGCCCTCCGATGGCCACCCACCGCCGCCGACCACCACCCAACCTCATATCCACCCTCCTAACATACATCTATGCAAGAAAGAGAGGAAAAAGAGGCTTACCAAGGGGAGGAAGGGAAGTCCGGTTGCTCTCCGCGCACCGAAACCTCTCCCAAAAGGCTTCCAACGCCCGGATCTCTCTTGGCCCTCGAAATGGCCCAAAACAGAGGAGAAAAGAGGGGGGATGGAGGGGCCAAACTCGCCGGAATCCGGATTTGAAAGCACCGGGGTGTAGATCGAGACCCGATCTACACTTTATATGCTTTAGGTTTTTGGGTTTGAGGACTCTAAGGGGCTCAAATCAAAGAAAATGAGAGAGGGGAGGGAGGGATTTCATTTGGTAGGGATGATGAATAGTGCCAAGCTAAAATTAGATCTCACTTATATAGCAAGTCACTTAAAATACCCGGATACGCCCCGAAACTGTGAAATTTCAGAAACGTTACCGGAATTCGATGAAATTTTCGTGAGAGGCCTAAAATGGCACCAGGACACCAAATATGCAGTTAGATTTCCAATCGGAGTCCTCTAACTCAAGACGATAGCTAACAGTCCAAAAATTAGCGGTTCCGATCGAAAATCGAAAAAAAAATGAAAAACTGCCAGAACGCTCCAACGGTTACTAGCAGGCTAAAAGTGACACATATATAACATTATCAGTTATCATTGGTTTGCCAGCTTGTGTGCTATTTATTGGAGTCATTGTTGACCTCTTGTACTTGATAGCTGATACTTTACATATTGCCACGTCTCGGGAACGGCCGTCCTGGGGCGCGACAGGTTGAACCGCCTGAGATGAGGCGGCTAAAAGGGATAATCCGCCGCAATCATGTTGCTTTATGTCCCATCCTAGGAAGGCGGTTAGGGGTCAGCTAGGGGGGGCGGCTAGTGAAAACTAGCCACCCGGTATGGGGCGGCTACTCTCAAGTAGCCGCCCCTGTAATGGTCTTAGGTTTTCCTAAGTGTTTCGACTAGGGTTTCTGGTTTTTGTTTCTAGGGAAGCTTTTGTTATGCATGTGTCATTTGGAGCCTTATTTTTTTATCGGAGTCGCTAAAATTTTGGCTTTTAGCTACCTACAAGAGTTGGAGTGCTCTAATTGAAAATTTGGCTACATAATTTTTTTCTCCTAGAAGTTATGCATTTCCGATTTGGTATTGGGATTTAATTTTGTTAATATCTAAGATGAAGAGGTTTAAATATGATTTGATCATGAGATGTACAGTTTTGAGTTAGCTTTCATGCAAAAGTGGAATTAGGTAAACTGGATTCATGTAGTAAAAGTTATGGGTATTTTTCCAAGTATACCCTGGGGATGAGAAAACTTTGGCAGCAGCCCTGTTCAATGTTTAGCTCACATTTGGGAATAGCTGGAGGGATTATTTAATCTTCGCATAAACATGAACGTTGTAGATAATCTTCTTGGCTTTCCAAAGGATTTTGAATTGTGCAATTCGGAGCTATATCGTGGAAGTTATGGCTGTTCTAGTGAAGCCCGTCCAGAATTTCTGGTCAGGGACGATTTGGTCTTGTCCCCCCCCCCCCCCCCCCACCCCCACCAACTCACTTTAATTCCATTTAAAGCCCCCTTTTGTGTGGAAATCTCTCACTCTCTGTGACTCTCGTCTCCCTCTCCCTCTCTATTTTTTTTTTGTGTGTGTTGTTAATGGAGGAAAAGATGAAGAAGAAGCACAAGAAAGAGTGAGAAAGGGTGAGTATGTGTTGTTGTTGTTGTTGTTGTTGTTTCTCTTCTCTCTATCCCCTTCTCATGCCCCCTTTGCACCCCTGTTTTCTGCCATGAAGGGCTTGAGGAGATGCTGATGAGGTGATGGTAGTGGTGGTGGTGGTTGAGGTGGTCATGGGTGTGTCAAGAACCCCGCATCTCCCCATTTCCCTCCCCCTGTTTTGGTAAGGCAGCACTCTGTATTTTAAAGATCTCAGTGAATCTAGTTTTGAGAGGCACATTTTTAGGATTATGTCTTCATATCATATGATCCGCTATGTGTCTAGTTGTTATATATGACATTTGGGGTAATTATGATATCTATGGTGTAAGTTAGAACCTGTTTTTCATGGCCCCATCCAGATCGCATAGGAATTGACCTGCTTCTGGAAATAATTTATTTCGGGCTTGTAGAGGAAAAATTAGGTTCTAATGTCTTCATGGATTATGATCCCAGAATATCAGAGAATGTGCATGATTTATTTCATAATTTGTGGAAGTGTATTGGGTGCTGTGGAGATCAATTAGTAGGGCTGGTTGCAGCAGGTTTGGCAATTTTGCTCAGTTGTGTGTCAAGGAGTTGTATGCATGTGTCTTGTGTGATAATATGGAAGTATCAGGAGTTAGGGTCTTCATGAAGTAGGCTTATATGTGTGATAGGAGGTTCCATATTTAATTGTGGATCATTGGTTGTGTTTTGCAGATCTCGTAGACCGGACGCGCGGCGATCCGGGTTGCGGTGAGTGGTTTGATCCAACCCTTCAGGAAGCGTTGGATGCACGTAGTCGTGCGTCGCGCATCAGATGGGCACCCTGACTATACTACTTAATTAAATAAGTAGTATGGTCATGTCTAACCCATAATATGCTAAGTATTTGCATGCTAGGTTAGTATAGCTTGTATATTGTGTAGAACCCCCCTTTTCTACCATATACTTGCATATGTATCATATTCATGTGTGAATTATTATGTTTGCATGCGCCCTTCGTGCATGGGCATGCGTGATGTGTGTTAATATGAATGTATAGAATATGCATGCCTTAGGTAGTCTCTATTTATAGTACTACCTCCCTATGTTAGTAATATCTAGCATGATTAAAGTTGGGTTAATAACCGGGCGCATACTTAATATTCCCTGGTCATAAGACTGGAGGACGTGGTATGGCTGTTGCACCCATCTTGTTGGGGCAAAGCTATGACCAGCTTCCGAAGAGGATGAGACTTTCCCTCTCTCTCGCCCTCCCTCTTTGCGGGAACTGAGTAAGTAGATGCGATTTCCTACTCGACTCAGGTTCGTTTGGGAATATTGGCATGCACCTGTAAGTGCGCGAGATCGCGCTTGACCCTTCCCTTTTAAGTTGGTGATATCCAATGCATTTTAGGGTATATCCTTGAATGCTAGTATGCTTGTATGAGGCATGCTTGTATGCTTGAATGCTTTTATGCTTACATGAGTTATGCTTGTAGGGTTGTATGCTTGACTTGTATGCTTACATGAGGTATGCTTGTAGGGTTGTATGCATATTATTTAGCCTATGCATGGTATATATATTGTTTATCCATGTTAGGGAGTATCCCTATAATTATTTGATATGTTATCCTGCATGTAGTTCATGTACATAACTAAGATATAATTCTCCTATATATATATGCGCATGTTAAAACTGATTAGGCCTATCTGAAATAGGTGTGGGTATGACTCATTGTCGGGTTGTACCTTATTAGTTAGAGCGCTAGTGATGTAATCGGCCCCGTGCATCCGAGCAATGCACTCGTTTGGAATTCAAGAGAATTCATTATCTTATCGGTTTTGTTAAGCCGGTAGTTATGGCATTAAGCTAGGCCTACCCGTGCTAGGCGTGTGTATGAACCGCCTCTTGGGTTATTTGCCTTGGGCTTATTTCTGCGTGAGAGCAGAGGTAACCCCTCGTGGCGGAGCAACGCACCCGTGTGGGAGCACAAGAGTATTCGATATCATCGATATGTGATTATCGAGCGTAGTTGACTTTCCCATAGGGTTCACTTTGCGAACGTGGGGTGCTTTCTCCCGACATCGTCGTGCGTCAAACACCCCAGTGTTGAAGCTGTCCTGTTTGGGTGCCACCACTTGTAAGTGCTACTGATGCATATCACGGTACGCATCTGGTTGATGTACCGATCGTGGAAGGCCGACAGGTAGAGGCTATGCGGGAGAGGGCTACCGGATGATATTACGAGCGTGGAATCGTTCTCCCCTTCTTCAGATCCGTGTTGAAGCTACCCGACGTTAAAGCTGTCCTGACAGAGGGCTCCCACCTGTAGGTACTACCGATGCATTCGGCAAATGTATTGATCATGGGAGTATACCAGGTAGAGGCTACTCGGGAGAGGGCTACCGGATGACAAAGGGTGTAGAACAAAAGGTTTTCTTCCAACAGTCTTGTGTCACCCTTGGGGGTGAGGGTGAGGATGAGGTGAAGTCACATTGCTGCGTGACTTATTCGTTTTCGTCCATTCCCATAGTTGTTTGGTCCGGTTATATATCGATGTTCAAGGACATCGTTGGGCAGTTATCTCGATGTAGATGATCCAGTAGTGTTGTGTAGACCAGTAATTCCGCGTCTCTTCGACCAACGGTATGGTCTCTCCCCAAGAGTCCCAAGAGTCTCCCTCCGGGAGTGAGGGTGAGGGTAAGGTTGTTCGCGCCGTCGCATGACCTTGTTATCCATTGGGTTTCCACCCATGTTTTCCTTAAAAGGATATTGCCTTAACATTAAACTGTTGTAATGGTGATTGATTTCCAGCCACTCACTGAGCTTGTAGCTCACCCCTCGCATACTGTTTCTTTTCAGGGGCAGTGTTGGGCATGGAGCTGGAGCTTCCCCGTGAAGTGGTCTTATGTGCGTGGAACGTTCTGTTCGGCGGGTGGCGAGTGCGAGGCTGTCAGCAGTCCTAGAGTCATTTTATGTATTGTAAATCATGCATGTGGCACATGTTGTATTTTATTTGGACTAGACTTGGCTCTCATAGGACATTGATTGTGTATTCGAGTTTGTAATGATATTTTTGGTTTACAGACTTATTGATATTTTTATGCTTCCGCTTTTCAGTTGAGTTATCAGTTATCATTGCTTTGCCATCTTGTGTGTTATTTATTGGAGTCATTATTGACCTCTTGTAATTGATAGCTGATACTTAATATATTGCTGCGTCTCGGGGACGGCCACCCTGGGGCGTGACAAAAGTTGGTATCAGAGCTTGGTCCTGTCAGAGCCTAAGTCTAGTCGTATAGATGATGAGTCGTAGGATTGTCACCGAGTATTCTTGTTTTAGAAGTTTATCTTAGGTTGCTGACATGCCTCCTCGCATCCGTGGACGTGGACGTGGCCACCCCTGGACCACCCTTAAGTTGTCGACTGGGTCGACTGAATAGGGTCAGTTGTTGGATCCCTTGTTGTGGGATTAAGGCTTGGGTAGGAGATTCCAGCCTAGTAGTATGATAGTGATGAATTGGTTGCAATTTCTAAGCTATGGATTGTGTCTCGATAATGGAGCTTCTTTCCCGTGCATCGATACTGCTAGTAACCATGGAGTTCGCGTGCAGCGCCAGTTTCAAGTTTTGAGGATGTGGCATATTGCTCATTAAGGGGTGATGTCTTCTTCTAGTCTTCCTACTCAGGATTAAGGGGCCTTGCGGGGTCATCGTTGAGACCCGGGCTAGGGTACTCCGTGTTCCTTGTTTGGTTGTCGGGATATCCTATATCGGGACCTCATGGTGCCCTCCCAAGGGGTTCTTTTCCCAGTCAAGGAATACCTTTGAAGCATCTATTTGATGATTGATTTTTCCTCTCACTTGGAAGGTGCTGTAGTGAGTGGTGTCACGTACGATCGGGATTGGGTGCGTCCTATTGCAGCTTGGTGGGCGATCGCTTGTGGACAGGGTTCCATAGTGGCATCTGGAGTCGCTTTGATATATCATTGTGCGTTGTAGCTGCCTGGTTGAGGCCAGAGCCCTGTGAGGTGCTCCCAGATACTATGCTTGTTGGTGCGCCCATATGGCAGAGATAGTGGGCTTGGGAGGCCACCAGGTAGAGGCCACGCTGGGAGAGTGCTACCGGATGATGTCGAGAGCGTGGACTCCCCGTGATGAATCTGCCCATTGAGTGCATGATGTTGGAGTTCCAATGGTTGTAGTTGGGCGACCTGTCGGTGGTGGAATGTGGAGCACAGTTTGCAATACTATCGCATTTTTCCTCCACATAGGTCGTAAATGAGGAGACACGATGCTAGCGTTCGCGATGGGACTCAACCACTCTATCAGATAGATGGCGTCGCATAGGCATTATGGAGGTTCGACAACCCCTTATTGCGTGTCTTGTGGATTAAGTGCGGTTGAGCAGCTTACCCAGCGTGTAAGTGTCATCATGAGTGCCACCCATGCTCGAGGAGCAGAATCTGGACTTAATCGTTCAATGAGTTGTTTTGATCTTCCCATGGGGGTTGAAGATCAAGTACCCCTTGCCTCGAATTGATGATCTATTTGACCTACTCTGGGAGCGAGTGTCTTCTCTTAGATCGATCTTCGCGCAGGGTACCACAAATTGGGGATTCGGGAGTTGGGCATCCCGTAGATGGCCTTTCGTGACCGTTTCAGGCACTATGAGTTTTAAGTACTGACGTCAAGGTTGACGAATGTGCCAGATGCCTTCAAGGATCTCATAAGTTTTATTGGGTCTCCGTGGACTACTCTGAGGTAGTCTTCGTTGAGGTTGTCAATGTAAAGGCGATATGGGTAACTTCGTTGCCCCATGGTTGGCATGCCCTCAGGCAAAGTTTGAGAATCATCATTGAGTGGAAAGCGTCAGTCCATCGAGATTCCTTAGTGGACGTGTGGGTTACCTTGGATTGTTGCGGGCTCGCTAAAGTCACTTTCGGGTCGCGACGCCATCTAGGTGATCAATGACCGACTGACTAAGTCCGTGCTTCCCTCCCCAACTGACTGATTGAGTCTCTGAACACCTTGACGTGGGTTTCCACCTTCGCGATTGTTCGTCTTCATGGCACTCCGGTTGGCGCTATTTCCGGTTGAGACGCGAGGGTTACTTTGAGGTTGTGGCGCAGCCTTGGCAGGCTTTGGCGCGAGCCTCCATCTAAGTACAGCGTTTCGCCTCCGACGAATGGCCAAGCAAGAGGATGATTCAGACCTTGGAGGACATGCTAAGTGCCTGCGTGCTCGATGATAAGGGCAGTTGGGTGAGGCACCACCCATTTGTTGGGGTATGCCTGCAAGATGACTGCCATTGAGCATCCAGATGGATCTGAAAAAGGCACTCTACAGGAGTAGTTTTATACCTCCCTTGTGTTGGGACGGTTGAGGAGCGCCAGTTGGAGGGGCCACAAAATATTTATTTGACCTTGCAGTGGCCGGGTTGGTTCATGTGTGCATCCGCACCTCCCAGAACCGACAGAAGGGCTACGCAAGTCATCGTCGCCAGGAGCTTACCTTTGGGTTTGGCAACCATGTTTTCCTGAAGGTGTCCGGGTTTAAGGGCACCCTCCATTTCGACGTTCGGGGCAAGCTGAGTCGGCCCTTCATGGGACCGGTTCTCGTCCTTGAGTGGATTGGGGAGGTGGCTTGTCATGTAGCCTTTCCCCACAGTTGACTCATCCCCTCGACGTCGTCCTTGTCTCGAAGCTGAGGCGTTATGTCCACGATCTTGCTCATGTCTTTCCGTTCAACTGCCTCTCCCTTGAGATGGATTCGTTGTTCGTGGAGCAGTGGATCGAGATCATGGACCAACGTGAGAAGAGGCTCGTCACCAAGACCATTCCTTTGATTAAAGTGTGTCGGTAGCACCAGTGTGGCACATGGACCACTTGGGAGCAAAGGGTCAAGGTATGATACTGGCTATGTTCGGCCTCCCCTTTGGGTTTCCTTAAATTTTGTAAACTAAATTTCCTAAGGGGAGGAGAATGTTATGCCTGTGTCATTTGGAGCCTTATTTTTCGATCGAAGTCGCTAAAATTTTGGCTTTTAGCTACCTACAGGAGTTGGAGTGCTCTGATTGAAAATTTGGCCACATACATTTTTCTCCTAGAAGTTATGCATTTCCGATTTGGTATTTGGATTTAATTTTGTTAATATCCAAGATGAAGAGGTTTAAATATGATTTTATCATGAGATGCTCAGTTTTGAGTTAGCTTTCATACAAAAGTGGAATTAGATCAACTGGATTCATGTAGTAAAAGTTATGGGTATTTTTCCAAGTATACCCCGGGGATGAGAAAATTCTAGCAGCAGCCCTGTTTAATGTTTAGCTCTCATTGCGGAATAGCCGGAGGGATTATTTGATCTTGGCAAAAACATGAACGTTGTAGATAATCTTCTTGGGTTTCTAAAGGATTTTGGCAGAATTCTATTTGATCGTGCAATTCGGAGCTATATCGTGGAAGTTATGGCTGTTCTAGTGAAGCCCATCCAGAATTTCTGGTCAGGGACGATTTGGTCTTGTCCCCCCCCCCCCCCCCACCAACTCACTTTAATTCCATTTAAAGCCCCTTTTGTGTGGAAATCTCTCACTCTCTCTCACTCTCGTCTCCCTCTCCCTCTTTGTTTTTTTTTTGTGTGTGTTGTTAATGGAGGAAAAGATGAAGAAGAAGCACAAGAAAGAGTGAGAAAGGGTGAGTATGTGTTGTTGTTTCTCTTCTCTCTATCCCCTTCTCATGCCCCCTTTACACCCCTGTTTTCTGCCATGAAGGGCTTGAGGAGATGCTGATGAGGTGGTGGTGGTGGTTGAGGTGGTCGTGGGTGTGTCGAGAACCCCGCATCTCCCCATTTCCCTCCCCCTGTTTTGGTAAGGCAGCACTCTGTATTTTAAAGATCTCAGTGAATCTAGTATTTAGAGGCACATTTTTAGGATTATGTCTACATATGATATGATCATCTATGTGTATAGTTATTATATATTAAATTTGGGATCATTATGATATCCGTGGTGTAAGTTAGAACCTGTTTTGCATGACCCGTCTAGATTCGTGTAGGAATCGACCTGCTTCTGGCAATAATTTATTTCAGGCTTGTAGAGGAAAAATTAGGTTCTAATGTCTTCATAGATTATGATCCCAGAATATCAGAGAATGTGCATGATTTATTTCATAATTTTTGGAAGTGCATTGGGTCCTACGGAGATCAATTAGTAGGCCTGCTTGCAGCAGGTTTAGCAGTTTTGCTCGGTTGTGTGTCAAGGAGTTGTTTGCATGTGTCTTGTGTGATAATGTGGAAGTATCAGGAGTTAGGGTCTTCATGAAGTAGGCTTAAATGTGTGATAGGAGGTTCCACATTTAATGGTGGATCGTTGGTTGTGTTTTGCAAATCTTGAAGACCGGGCGTGCGGCGATCCGAGATGCGGTGAGTGGTTTGATCCAACCCTTCGGGAAGCGTTGGATGCACGTAGTCGTGCAGTGCGCATTCGTTGGGCACCCTGACTATACTATTTAATTAGATAAATAGTATGGTCATGTCTAACCCATAATATGCTAAGTATTTGCATGCTAGGTTAGTATAGCTTGTATATTGTGTAGAACCCCCCTTTTCTACCATATACTTGCATATGTATCATATTCATGTGTGAATTATTATGTTTGCATGCGCCCTTCGTGCATGGGCATGCGTGATGTGTGTTAATATGAATGTATAGAATATGCATGCCTTAGGTAGTCTCTATTTATAGTACTACCTCCCTATGTTAGTAATATCTAGCATGATTAAACTTGGGTTAATAACCGGGTGCATACTTAATATTCTCTGGTCATAAGACTGGAGGGCGTGGTATGACTGTTGCACCCATCTTGTTGGGGCAAAGCTATGACCAGCTTCCGAAGAGGATGAGACTTTCCCTCTCTCTTGCCCTCCCTCTTTGCGGGAACTGAGTAAGTAGATGTGATTTCCTACTCGACTCAAGTTCGTTTGGGAATATTGGCATGCACCTGTTAGTGCGCGAGATCTCGCTTGACCCTTCCCTTTTAAGTTGGTGTTATCCAACGTATTTTAGAGTATATGCTTGAATGCTAGTATGCTTGTATGAGGCATGCTTGTATGCTTGAATGCTTTTATGCTTACATGAGTTATGCTTGTAGGGTTGTATGCTTGTATGCTTACATGAGGTATGCTTGTAGGGTTGTATGCATATTATTTAGCCTATGCATGGTATATATATTGTTTATCCATGTTAGGGAGTATCCCTATAATTATTTGATATGTTATCGTGCATATAGTTCAGAAACATAACTAAGATATAATTCTCTTGGATATATATGCGCATGTTAAAACTGATTAGGCCTATCTGAAATAGGTGTGGGTATGACCCCTTGTCGGGTTGTACCTTATTAGTTAGAGTGTTAGCGATGTAATCGCCCCCATGCATCCGAGCAATGCACTCATTTGGAATTCAAGAGAATTCATTATCTTATCGGTTTTGTTAAGCCGGTAGTTATGGCATTAAGCTAGGCCTACCCGTGCTAGGCGTGTGTATGAACCGCCTGTTCGGTTATGTTCCTTGGGCTTATTTCTGTGTGAGAGCAGAGGTAACCCCTCGCGTCCGAGCGACGCACCCGTGTGGGAGCACAAGAGTATTCGATATCAGCGATATGTGATTATCTGTAATGATATTTTTTTTTTTACAGACTTATTGATATTTTTATGCTTATGCTTTTCAGTTGAGTTATTAGTTATCATAGATTTTGTGTTATTCATTGGAGTCATTGTTGACCTCTTGTACTTGATAGCTGATACTTTATATATTGCCACGTCTCGGGGACAGCCGCCGTCAGGCGTGACACGCAGCTCTTAACCTTTTTTGTCTCTTCGTTTTTTTTTATTTTGTTTTTGTTTTGTGGTTCTTTTTTTTGTTTTGGGAAAGCATGTAAACAAATATTTACAGGAATGAGGAATGAAAGTTGATTAGCATTGTATTTTTTTTGTGATTTTTGTATTTGGAAAGCATGTAAACAAATATTTACAGGAGTGAGGAATGAAAGCTGTTTAGCATTGTATTTTTTTGGATTTTTGTTTAGGAAAGCATGTAAACAAATATTTACAAGAGTGAGGAATGAAAGATGTTTAGCATTGTATTTTTTTGGATTTTTGTTTAGGAAAGCATGTAAACAAATATTTATAGGAGTGAGGAATGAAAGCTGTTTAGCATTGTATTTTTTTGGATTTTTGTTTAGGAAAGCATGTAAACAAATATTTACAAGAGTGAGGAATGAAAGTTGTTTAGCATTGTATTTTTTTGGATTTTTGTTTTGGAAAGCATGTAAACAAATATTTACAGAAGTGAGGAATGAAAGCTGTTTAGCATTGTATTTTTTTTTTGGGATTTTTGTTTTGGAAAGCATGTAAACAAATATTTACAGGAGTGAGGAATGAAAGCTGTTTAGCATTGTATTTTTTGAATGTTTTTGTTTAGGAAAGCATGTAAACAAATATTTATAGGAATTTAAAAGTATGAAGGCTCACTTGGGTGGATCAGTGTCACGCCCCAGGGCGGCTGTCCCTGAGACGTGGCGATATATATAGTATCAGCTATCAATACCTGAGGTCAACAAAGACTCCAACAACACACAAGGTGGCAAAGCAAAGATAAATGATAACTGACTGAAAAGCGGAAGCATAAGATATCAACAATATCTGTAAACCAAAAACATTATTATAGACTTGAATACACAATCACTGTCCTGTGAGACACATGCCTAGTCCAAATAAAATACATCCTGTGCAACATGCACGATTTACAACACAAAAAATGACTCTAGGACTGCTGATAGCCTCGCACTCGCCACCCGCCGGACAGAACGCTCCACGCACATAAGACCACACCACAGGGAAGCTCCAGCTCCACGCACAACACTGCCCCTGAAAAGAAACAGTATGCGAGGGGTGAGCTACAAGCTTAGTGAGTGGCTGGAAACCAATCACCAATTTAACAGTTTAATACTAAAGAAACTTCCTTTCAAGGAAAACATGGGTGGAAAGCCAATGGATAACAAGGTCATGCGGTGGCGCGACGAACCTCACCCTCACCCTCACTTTCGGAGAATGACTCTTGGGACTTTTGGGGAGAGACCATACCATTGGTCGAAGAGACGCCGAATTACTGGTCTACACAACACAACTGGATCATCTACATTGAGATAACTGCCCGACGATGTCTCTGAACATCGATACGTAACCGAACCCAACAACTATGGGAACGGACGAAAAACAAATGGGTCACGTGACGACGTGACTTCACTTCATCCTCACCCTCATAAGGGTGACACAGGACTATTGGAAGAAAACCTTTTGTTCACCATTCGCCATCCGATAGCCCTCTCCCGGGTAGCCTCTACCTGGTATACTCCCATGATCAGTACATCTGCGTTGATCAGTACATCTGCCGAACGCATCGGTAGTACCTACAGGTGGGAGCCCTCTGTCAGGACAGCTTTAACGTCGGGTAGCTTCAACACGGATCCGAAGAAGGGGAGAACGATTCCAAGCTCGTAAAAATCATCCGGTAGCCCTCTCCCGCGTAGCCTCTACCTATCGGCCTTCCACGATCGGTACATCACCCAGATGCGTACCGCGATACGCATCAGTAGCACTTATGTTATGTCACGCCCCAGGGCGGCCGTCCCCGGGACGCGGCAAGTGTATATATGATATCAACAGTCTAAACAGGAGATCAATAACATACTCTAACAACAGCTAAAATGACAACACAGATTAAAGCAAGGCTGACATGATATATACACAGATAGCGGAAGCTAAAAGATTGAGTCTGTAATTCAAAAACATACTACAGACTCGGTACATAATCATCTGTCCTGTGAGAGCCAATATACACACATACATCCAAATATAATACAACGAGTGCCCAAGCACGAAAATATAATACATACAATCAAAAGAAAGGATGCTGATGGCCTCTAATACTCGTGGGACGTGGCGCTGCTCCGCTACTGATGAGGTCTCTCGGGAAGCTCCTCCTTCAAGTCCGACTCAGTAATAACTGGAGAAACATTATGCGAGGGGTGAGCCACACGCTCAGTGAATAGCACAACCCATGCATCACAACTCATATTAACCACAAATAATCATTAAAAGCCTCAAAGTGGCAGGAACTACACAAATCCAGTGGGTCGCTACATCGCCGACCCACCACACCCTCACCCTCACCCTCACCCCTCAATATGGTGACATAGGATATTGGGACTGACTAGGCTGTTAATCACCCTTGGTCCACCGATAGTCTCTCCTCCACTCCGTAGGCCGCTTGGCCACTCCCACATTCAGCACAGTCCGAATCCAAAATCAGGAGGTACCTACTGATGGGAGCCCTCTCACGGGACGGCCTTTCTAACGCTGGGGCAGTCTCTACACGGATCCAACGAAGGGTACAGAAACAGCCTATCCATACGCATATGATCCACTTGGATCCGTCGACAACACATCTCAACAACTCTAATGTCATGAATTCTTCAGAATTCCTCCAGGGCGCATAACCAAGATGCGGGGAACATATATAATATTATTGGGAAAAGAAACCTTGGGAGGGCACCATGAGGTCCCGATATAGGACATCCCAATAACCAAACAAGTAACACGGAGTACCCTAGCTCGGGTCTCAATGTTGAAGGGCGCATAACCAAGATGCGGGGAACATATATAATATTATTGGGAAAAGAAACCTTGGGAGGGCACCATGAGGTCCCGATATAGGACATCCCAACAACCAAACAAGGAACACGGAGTACCCTAGCCCGGGTCTCAATGTTGACCTCGCAAGGCCCCTTAATATTCCCTAAGGCATGCTAAAATACCATAAGTTCACATTTAATTTAATAAATTAAACTAATAGGACGCATGCATAGGTCGAGGCTTCCTAGCATGAGAACAGGGTGACAGGATGCATGGCTCTTACACATATCCTAAGGGTGCAAGTCCCTAACATACAAAGTCTAGGGTAGCATGCATACTACATATTAATCAGGTTAATAATAAACCACGGTGCCCCAGGGGAGGACGGTACACGCCCAAGTGCATATAGCGCCTCCCTACTAGGTTGGGTTGTCCCACTCACCAATAACCGGGTCATCGCGCGACCGTCCGTCAAGATCTGCAAGACAGGGTAATCAACTCGGTGAGTAAAATACACAAATATATACAAAAATACACTAAAATACCCAACACTCGGACAAGCGTACATACGGCCCGTACGCACGCGAGTCCGAGCACCCCGACTCACTCTCGAACCCCCGGGCAGCCGTACGCACGGCCACCCGACCCAGGCGCACAGCCGTGCCCTAGCCCGCGCACCAGGCGCACTGCCGAGCCTCTGCCCGCATGCCTGGACATGCTGCCGAGCCCCCCGGGTGCACCGCGCGCTCACTGCGCCCCAGCGCAGCAACCTGCGCGCACACCCGCACGCCCTACGCCCCAGCGCCGCACCCCGCGAGCACCACCGGCTCGCCTCACCGCGCCCGCACAGCACGCCTGCGCCTCTGCGCAGCGCTCCGCGCGCACGCCCCCGCACGGCGCCCTGCGCGCAACATCTGCACGCGGCCCCCTGCGCGCGGCACACACTGCGCCTCTGCGCAGCGCCCCGCGCGCACGCTCCGCACGGCGCCCAGCGCGCAGCACCCGCACGCTCCTGCTCCACCCGCGCGCACGCCTGCACCCACGCACACGTGCCCTGCCAGCCTGCCCATAGCACCCTGCCAGTCTGCCCGACAGCGCCCTGCCCTGCGCCTGCCAGCTCGCCTGCCCTGCCAGCCTACCCGAGCCAACCTACCACCCCAATCACCACCCACAGCCACCAACAACCACCCAAACCACCATAAAAGCCTTACACACCCAAAAACACCTCCTAATCAAGCATCTAAACAAGAAAGGAAGGAAAGGAAACCTCACCCAAGGAAGGAAAGGAAGGAAGGGAAGATCGGTTGCTCTTCACGCACCGAAACACCACCTCAAGGACCACCACCACCAAGATCTCCTTCAGCCCTCGAAATGGCTGAAATCAGAGGAGAAAAGAGGGCATAGAGGGGGTCACACTTGAGGGAACTCGAATCCGAGACCACCGGAAGTAGATCGGGACAAAACCTAACCTTTCTCTTCTTAGGGTTTTTGATTTCAACACCTCTAGCTAGGTCTAAATGTGGATTTAAAGAGAGGGAAGAGAGAGGGATTGAGTGGAGAAGATGATGAATAGGGACTTAAATGTTGTCGTGGGATTTCTTTATACTCACACCCACTCCACACACACTCACACCCTCAATTAGGGCTAATTGATTAGGTTTAGGCTAGGTTTAATTAGGTTTAAGCTAGGTTTGACCCTAGTCAACCCAACCACACTAAAATCCAAAGTCATTTGACCATGTCATGGGCCCACTTTGACCAAGTCAAGTCTCTCAATGACTTTTCGCTCGGTCAAAACTCGGATACGCTTTAGAACTGTGAAATTCTGAAACGTTACCGGAATTCGATGAAATTTTCGTGAGTGGCTTGGAATGGCACCAGGACACATAATATGCAGTTAGATTTTCAATCGGAGTCCTCAAACTCAGGATGATAGCTAACAGTCCAAAATTTTAGCGGTTCCGATCGAAAAACGAAAAAAACTCAAAAACTGCCAGAATGTCCAATGGTTACCAGACGGCTAAAAGTGACACATATATAACATTCTCCCCCTTAGGAAATTTTGTCCTCAAAATAAATACAAGAACATCTAAGAAGGGAAAAGATGCGGATACGCGTCACGCATGGCGTCCTCGAGCTCCCAAGTGGCCTCGGCACCGGAACGGTGCTGCCATCGCACCTTGACCAGCTGGACGGTCTTGGTGCGGAGCCTCTTCTCGCGGCGGTCCAGGATCTCAATCGGCTGCTCCACGAATGACAAGTCCGGCTCGAAGACGAGCGGCTCGAACGGGATGACGTGAGCAGGATCGTGGACATAGCGCCTCAGCTGCGAGACATGGAAGACGTCATGGGCCTGAGCCAACTGTGGGGGCAGAGCTATGCGATAGGCCACCTCCCCAACTCGCTCGAGGATGAGGAACGGCCCAATGAAACGCGGACTCAGCTTGCCCCGCACACCGAAACGGAAGATGCCCTTCATCGGGGACACCTTCAGGAAGACATGATCACCAACCTCGAAGGCGAGCTCACGGCGACGACGGTCGGCGTAGCTCTTCTGACGACTCTGAGCGACTCGGATACGCTCGCGAATCGTCTTCACCATCTCTGAGGTCTGATGAATAATCTCTGGTCCCTCCAACTGGCGCTCTCCGACCTCGTCCCAACACAAGGGGGACCTGCAGCTGCGGCCATAGAGCGCCTCGTAAGGAGCCATCCGGATACTCGAGTGGTAGCTGTTGTTGTAGGCAAACTCCACCAACGGAAGGTGCCTCTCCCAACTGCCCCAAAATCGAGAACACAGGCTCGCAGCATATCCTCCAAGGTCTGGATCGTCCTCTCCGACTGGCCGTCCGTCTGCGGATGAAACGCTGTACTGAAGTGGAGGTTCGTACCAAGGGCGTGCTGGAGGCTACGCCAGAACCTCGAAGTAAAACGCGCGTCTCGATCGGAAATGATGCTGACGGGAGTGCCATGGAGACGAACAATCTCTGAGACGAACAACTGCGCCAGGGTGTCCAGAGAATCGGTGAGTCGGATGGGGAGGAAATGAGCGGACTTCGTCAGCCGGTCGACGATCACCCAGATGGCATCGCGACCCGAACGTGACCTCGGCAAACCCGAGACGAAGTCCATGGTGATCTGCTCCCACTTCCACTGAGGGATCTCAATGGACTGCAGCTTCCCCGCAGGGCGCTGATGCTCCGACTTCACCTGCTGGCATACTAAGCATCGGGCAACGAAACGGGCAATATCCGTCTTCATCCCGCGCCACCAGTAGCCACGACGAAGGCCCCTGTACATCTTCGTGCCACCAGGATGCACTGTGTACCTCGAACGATGGGCCTCGTCCAGAATCTTCTGCTTCAGCTCTGCGTCGTCAGGAATGCACACTCGGCCTCTGAACCGCAGGATCCCGTCCTCGCGAATCTGGTAGTCCGGACGCTCGCCCCGGGCGACGCCTTCAGAGAGGACTATAAAATGCGGATCCTGAGCCTGAGCCGTGCGGATATCGTCGAGAAGGACTGGCTGCACCACTAGCCTGGCCAAAAAGCCACCCGCAGGAGTCTCTCGAACACTGATCCAGCAAGCGGCCTCCTCCAGAAGCCTCCAACGACGTACAGCCATGTGGGCGGCCATGCCCAAGGGCTGCCTGCTGAGAGCATCCGCCACGACATTCGCCTTACCCGGATGGTAAGCGATGTCACAATCATAGTCCGTCAGGAACTCGACCCAACGTCTCTGACGCATGTTGAGCTCCGGCTGGGACTGCAAATATGTCAAGCTCTTATGATCAGTAAAGAGCTCGAACTCCTCGCCATAGAGGTAATGCCTCCACATCTTCAGCGCAAAGATGATCGCTGCCAACTCAAGGTCGTGGGTGGGGTAATTCTGCTCATGGGGCTTCAACTGACGCGACGCGTAAGCCACAACCTTACCGTGCTGCATCAGGACGCAACCCACACCCAACTGCGATGCATCCGTGTAAACTGCGAACCCACCACTCCCAGACGGAAGGGTAAGAACTGGCGCTGAGGTGAGCCTTCGCTTCAACTCCTGGAAGCTCTCCTCGCAAGACGGGGACCACTCGAACCGGACATCCTTCCGAGTGAGGCGGGTAAGAGGAACGGCTATCTTCGAGAAACCCTCGACAAACCTCCTGTAATAACCCGCCAAGCCCAGGAAGCTCCGAATCTCTGTGGGGTTCGACGGTCGACGCCAATTCGACACGGCGAGCGTCTTCTCCGGGTCCACAGATATGCCCTCGCCGGAAATCACATGGCCCAGAAAGGCCATACGCTCCAACCAGAACTCGCACTTGCTGAACTTGGCGAACAACTGATGTCTGGCCAAAGTCTCCAAGACAGTGCGAAGATGGTGAGCGTGCTCCTCAACTCCTCGAGTACACCAATATGTCATCGATGAATACTACCACAAAGGAGTCGAGGAAGGGCCGAAACACCCGGTTCATCAGATCCATGAAGGCCGCCGGCGCATTCGTCAACCCGAATGGCAGTACTCTGAACTCGTAGTGCCCATACCGGGTACGAAAGGCCGTCTTCGGAATGTCTGACTCCCGGATCTTCAGCTGGTAGTAGCCCGAACGGAGATCGATCTTGGAAAAGACACGCGCTCCTCGGAGCTGGTCAAACAGATCGTCGATCCGCGGCAATGGGTACTTGTTCTTTACTGTCCGCTTGTTCAGCTGCCTGTAATCGATACAAAGCCGCAGCGAACCGTCCTTCTTCCGGACGAACAGAACAGGGGCTCCCCACGGAGAAACACTCGGACGTGCGAAGCCCTTCTCCAGCAACTCCTCCAACTGCTCCTTGAGCACCCTCAGCTCTGCAGGGGCCATCCGGTACGGAGCTCTCGAAATCGGCTCGGTCCCCGGAATCAGATTTATCTCAAACTCGATCGCGCGATCCGGCGGTAATCCCGGAAGATCATCGGGGAAAACCTCGGGATACTCTGCCACGACCGGAGTCTGACTGATATCTGCCTGCAGCGGTGCATCCTCCTGAGCAATATACGCTAGAAAGCCCTCGCATCCTCCCTGAAGGAGTCTCCACGCCTGCATGGACGACACGAACCCCAAAGGGGCTACGTCACGATCGCCCACGAACTGGAAAGACCTCCGACCCGGAAGGTGGAAAGACACCGACTTGGCAAAACAGTCGATGCTGGCGTGACTAGCTGCAAGCCAATCCATTCCCAGGATGGCATCAAAGTCCGTCATCGCGAGCTCCACCAACTCCACTGGAAACTCATGCTCCGCAACCACCACCGTACACCCTCGGTACACAGAACGGAGGAGAATACGGTCTCCTACGGGCAATGATATCTCCAGGATAGCATCTAAAGGGGCGGACGCCACGCCCGTCCGTCTCGCAAAAGCGGGAGACACGAACGAGTGTGTGGCTCCGGAATCAAACAACACATATGCAGGGAGCTGGGAGATCTGAACAATACCTCGGACCACGCTGCCTGATGCCTGAGCCTCCTCTGCCGAAAGCGCTGCCACTCGGCCCTGAACAAACTGCGGCTGAGGAGCAGGGGCACGCCTCGCCGGCTGCGCTGGCTGCCTCCTCTGGTCAACACGGCCACCCTGTGGCTGCTGCTGCTGACGCTGAGGCTGCTGCTGTGGCTGGCGCTGAGGCTGCTGCTGCTGGCGCTGAGGCTGCTGCTGCTGCTGCTGGAACTGCTGCTGCTGTAACTGCTACTGCTGCGGGGCAGCACGCGGGGTCGGCCAGCATCGGGGCAATTATACAAGATATGCCCGATGCGCTGACAGTGGTAACAGCGCCGCGTCTCCGGTCGCCTGGACTGGACTGGCACTGCCGCGATGGGTGCTGGACCTCGCGCTGGCACCACATCTGCTGGAGGAGAGGCAGCCGCTAACTGATCAAAGCGGGGCCTCTTCTTCTTGCGCTGTCCCTGGTCCTGGCTCCTGGGAGGTCTCTGGTCTGCCGAAGGGGTCGAAACCCTCACGAGGATCCCGAGGTCTCGCTCGACTGTCTTCGCCCGAGACACCAAGTCAGAGTACCTCGTGAATGCCTGGGAGGTGACATGCACCCGAATGGCGCTGCTGAGACCAAGCTCAAAACGACGGCACCTCGTCTCCTCGTCCATCACCAAGGCTGGGGCGAATCTGGAAAGCCTCGTGAAGCGCGTGGAGTAGTCAGCGACAGACATAGAGCCCTGCGTCAGCTGCTCAAACTCCTGCATCACTATCTGGCGCGTCGAGAACGGGAAGTACTCCTCCAGAAATACCTCCGGAATCCCGCCCATGAAAGCTGCTCCACTCCCTCGGGGATGTCCACCGATCGGGTAGCCCACCAGTCGGCGGCGCTACCCTTCAGCATGAAAGTGGCCAGGGAGACTCGCTGGCGGTCGGTGCACTGCATGGTCGAGAAGATCGTATCCACCTCCATCAACCAACGCTCTGGGGCAAGGGGATCCGCCGTCTGGCCATGGAACTCGGGAGGGTGGAGCTTCAGAAAGGCAGCGAGGCCGCTCTGCTGCACTCGCGCTGCAGCCTCTAGCCCCACCTCCCTCTCCTGGGGATCCTGAACTCTCACCGCCGGAACCACCACAGGGACTGGGGGTACGTCGGGTACCACAGGCGGATCTGCCACCAAGGGGACCTGTGGAACTGCATCACGGGTCGCCCTCAGCTCCTGAATCTCTCGCGCCTGCTCAGCCAATACTCTCGTCTGGGCCTCCAGTGCCCTGGTCTGAGTCTCCACCAAATCCGCTATCCGCGCGAACGCGCGCTCCCAGGCAGGAGGCTCCTGCGCCGATCCTGGCCTCACAGCCGAGGACTCTCCAGTAGCATCCTCGCCTCTGGTAGGTCCGGAAACCTCCAAAGGTCGAGAGGGACCACGTCCGCGCCGTCCTCTGCGAGGAGGCATATCAGCAACCTAAGAAAACCAGACACTAGGATCAGAATACTCATATAGAAATCCTAGGACTCATCTCTACGAAAAAGAAGACAATTGGCTCTGACAGGACCAGGCTCTGATACCAACTTTTGTCACGCCCCAGGGCGGCCGTCCCCGGGACGCGGCAAGTGTATATATGATATCAGCAGTCTATACAGGAGGTCAATAACATACTCTAACAACAACTAAAATGACAACACAGAAAAAAAAAGCAAGGCTGACATGATATATACACAGATAGCGGAAGCTAAAAGACTGAGTCTGTAATTCAAAAACATACTACAGACTCGATACATAATCAACTGTCCTGTGAGAGCCAATATACACAAACACATCCAAATATAATACAACGAGTGCCCAAGCACGGAAATATAATACATACAATCAAAGAAAGGATGCTGATGGCCTCTAATACTCGCGGGACGTGGCGCTGCTCCGCTACTGATGAAGTCTCTCGGGGAGCTCCTCCTTCAAGTCCGACTCAGTAATAACTGGAGAAAAATTATGCGAGGGGTGAGCCACACGCTCAGTGAATAGCACAACCCATGCATCACAATTTATATTAACCACAATAATTATTAAAAGCCTCAAAGTGGCAGGAACTACACAATCCAGTGGGTCGCTACATCGCCGACCCACCACACCCTCACCCTCACCCCTCAATATGGTGACATAGGATATTGGGACTGACTAGGCTGTTAATCACCCTTGGTCCACCGATAGTCTCTCCTCCACTCCGTAGGCCGCTTGGCCACTCCCACATTCAGCACAGTCCGAATCCAAAATCAGGAGGTACCTACTGATGGGAGCCCTCTCACGGGACGGCCTTTCTAACGCTGGGGCAGTCTCTACACGGATCCAACGAAGGGAACAGAAACAGCCTATCCATACGCATATGATCCACTCGGATCCGTCGACAACACATCTCAACAACTCTAATGTCATGAATTCTTCAGAATTCCTCCAGGGCGCATAACCAAGATGCGGGGAACATATATAATATTATTGGGAAAAGAAACCTTGGGAGGGCACCATGAGGTCCCGATATAGGACATCCCGACAACCAAACAAGGAACACGGAGTACCCTAGCCCGGGTCTCAATGTTGACCTCGCAAGGCCCCTTAATATTCCCTAAGGCATGCTAAAATACCATAAGTTCACATTTAATTTAATAAATTAAACTAATAGGACGCATGCATAGGTCGAGGCTTCCTAGCATGAGAACATGGTGACAGGATGCATGGCTCTTACACATATCCTAAGGGTGCAAGTCCCTAACATACACAGTCTAGGGTAGCATGCATACTACATATTAATCAGGTTAATATTAAACTACGGTGCCCCAGGGGAGGACGGTACACGCCCAAGTGCATATAGCGCCTCCCTACTGGGTTGGGTTGTCCCACTCACCAATAACCGGGTCGTCGCGCGACCGTCCGTCAAGATCTGCAAGACAGGGTAATCAACTCGGTGAGTAAAATACACTAAAATACCCAACACTCGGACAAGCGTACATACGGCCCGTACGCACGCGAGTCCGAGCACCCCGACTCACTCCCGAACCCCCGGGCAGCCGTACGCACGGCCACCCGACCCAGGCGCACAGCCGCGCCATAGCCCGCGCACCCAGGCGCACTGCAGAGCCCCTGCCCGCATGCCTGGACACGATGCCGAGCCCCCCGGTGCACCACGCGCTCACTGCGCCCCAGCGCAGCAACCCGCGCGCACACCCGCACGCCCTACTCCCCAGCGCCGCACCCCGCGCGCACCACCGACTCGCCTCACCACGCGCGCACAGCACGCCTGCGCCTCTGTGCAGCGCTCCGCGCGCACGCCCCCGCACGGCCCCCTGCGCGCGGCACGCACTGCGCCTCTACGCAGCGCCCCGCGCGCACGCTCCCTCACGGCGCCCAGTGCGCAGCACCCGCACGCTCCTGCTCCACCCGCGCGCACGCTCGCGTGCCCTGCCAGCCTGCCCGACAGCGCCCTGCCAGTCTGCCCGACAGCGCCCTGCCCTGCGCCTGCCAGCCCGCCTGCCCTGCCAGCCTACCCGAGCCAACCTACCACCCCAATCACCACCCACAGCCACCAACAGCCACCCAAACCACCATAAAAGCCTTACACACCCAAAAACACCTCCTAATCAAGCATCTAAACAAGAAAGGAAGGAAAGGAAACCTCACCCAAGGAAGGAAAGGAAGGAAGGGAAGATCGGTTGCTCTTCGCGCACCGAAACACCTCCTCAAGGACCACCATCACCACGATCTCCTTCAGCCCTCGAAATGGCTGAAATCAGAGGAGAAAAGAGGGCATTGGAGGGGTCACACTTGAGGGAACTCGAATTCGAGACCACCGGAAGGTAGATCGGGACAAAACCTATCCTTTCTCTTCTTAGGGTTTTTGATTTCAACCCCTCTAACTAGGTCAAATGGAAGAAATAGAGAGGGAGGAGAGAGAGGGCTTGAGTGGAGAAGATGATGAATAGGGAATTAAATGTTGTCGTGGGATTTCTTTATACTCACACCCACTCCACACACACTCACACCCTCAATTAGGGCTAATTAATTAGGTTTAGGCTAGGTTTAATTAGGTTTAAGCTAGGTTTGACCCAACCACACAAAAAGCCAAACTCATTTGACCAAGTCAAGGGCCCACTTTGACCAAGTCAAGTCTCCCAATGACTTCTCGCTCGGTCAATACCCGGATACGCTTGAGAACTGTGAAATTCTGAAACGTTACTGGAATTCGATGAAATTCTCGTGAGTGACTTGGAATGGCACCAGGACACATAATATGCAGTTAGATTTTCAGTCGGAGTCCTCAAACTCAGGATGATAGCTAACAGTCCAAAATTTTAGCGCTTTAACGAAAAAAAACTGAAAAACTGCCAGAATGGTCCAATGGTTACCAGAAGGATAAAAGTGACACATATATAACATGTTATGCCTGTGCCATTTGGAGCCTTATTTTTCGATCGGAGTCGCTAAAATTTTGGCTTTTAGCCACCTGCAGGAGTTGGAGCGCTCTGATTGAAAATTAAGTTACATAATTTTTCTTCTAGAAGATATGTATTTCCGATTTGGTATTTGGATTTAATTTTGTTAAAATCTAAGATGAAGAGGTTTAAATATGATTTTATCATGAGATGCTCAGTTTTGAGTTAGCTTTCGTACAAAAGTGGAATTAGATCAACTGGATTCATGTAGTAAAAGTTATGGGTATTTTTCCAAGTATACCTCGGGGAGAGAAATTCTGGCAGCAGCCCTGTTCAATGTTTAGCTCACATTTCGGAATAGCTGGAGGGATTATTTGATCTTGGCATAAACATGGAAGTTGTAGATAATCTTCTTAGCTTTCTAGTGGACTTTGAATTGTGCAATTCGGAGCTATATTGAGGAAGTTATGGCTGTTCTAGTGAAGCATGTACAGAATTTCTGGTCAGGGACGAATTGGTCATTTGAATCCCTCTCTTTTGGCTATTTATTGGCCCAAAAAAATATCTCTCCCTCTCTCTCCCACTCCCCACGTCTACCTCTCTTTGGCTCTAATTCTCTCTTTCACACACACCCCCATGTGTTTGTTGAAATGTCAAGGAGAAGAAGATGGAGCAAGAAGAGGAGGTGCAAGAGCAAGCAAGGTGAGTGTGTGTGCTAGTGTTGATTGTTCCTCCTCCCTCTCCTCCTCCCATGGTGGATCCCCTTATTTTCTTTCCCTCCCCTTTGGTTCAGCCATGAAGAAGAGAAGGAAAGATGGAGGTGGAGGTAGAGGTGGTGGCGGTCGAGGTGGTCAAGGGTGTGTTTGCGAGCCCCTACATCTCCCACTTCCCTCCCCCTCTCTTTTGGTGAGTTTTCCCTCTTCTTTATTGGTTTTTATGCATGTTAGGGTGTTTGAGAGGGCATGCATGTGAGGTGTTTTGAGTTGGGTGCATGTAGGGGCAAGGGGGGAGGGTTGGGGAGTGCTGGCCGCGCGTGCACGCGCAGACGTGCGTGTAGAGGGGCACTGGCAGGCGCAGGCGGGCGCGCGGGTGCGCGTGGAGGCTGGCAACGAGCGGGGTGCGCGCAGGGTGTGTGCGCGCGCGGGGCAGTGCGCCTGGGCGTGTGTCTGGGCACGCGGCTGGGCGCCAGTGCGTGCGCGTGCTGGGGCATGCGTGGGGCTGCCCAGGGTCTCGGGTAGGTGCTGGGGCACCCGGGCATGCGTGCGTACGTGCGTGCTCGCATGCGTGCGAGCCCGTATGCGTGCATGTCTAAGTCTTTAGTAATTCTAGTGATTTCTAAGTGTTAAATTGTGATGTTACTCACCAAATTTGATGCCCTTACCTTCCAGATCTCATCGAATGGGATGCGCGAGGTCCTGGGTAATGGTGAGTGGTTCGATCCAATCCCCCCCCCTCTCGGGATGCGCTCGACGCGCGTAGTCGCGCGTCGCGCATCGGTGGGGCCCCCTAGCTATACTACTTGTGTAGATAAGTAGTATGGCCATGCTTAAGCTATAATATGTAGATATCTTGCATGCTAGACTTATATACATGTATTGTATTCATGTATGAATGATTGTGTTGCATGAGCCCCTCTAGTATGGGCATGTATTTATGTAATGTGTATGGATGTATAGAATATGGCATGCCTTAGGTAGTATTGTAATACTACTCCCACCATATTAATTGGAATATCGAACATGAATAAGTCTGGGTTAATAACGGGCACCTGCCTAATATTCCCTTGCGATAAGACTCGAGGGCGTGGTGTAGTTGTTGCGCCCATGCTAATGGGGCAAGGCTATGACCAGTTTCATGAGATGATGATCTCTCTCGCCCTCTCCCTCTAAACGAACTGAGTAAGTAGATGTGATTTCCTACTCGACTCAGGTTCGTTTGGAATATTGGCATGCACCTGTTAGTGCGCGAGATCGCGCTTGACCCTTTCTTTTAAGTTGGCGATATCCAACGCATGTTAGAGTATATTTTGTATGCTTATGTGACTAATGACGATGTATGCATGTTGTATGATTTATTTATGATGTAAATCTATGATTAGGGAGTATCCCTATCATTAATTGATATGTGATCGTGCATACGGTTCATGCGCATAACTAAGATTAAATTCTCCTATAAAATATATGCGCATGTTATAACTAATAAGGCCTATCTGGAATAGGCGTGGGTATGACCCGCTGTCGGGTTGTACCTTATTAAGTTAGAGCGCTAGCGATGTAATCGCCCCGTGCATCCGAGCGATGCACTCGTTTGGAATTCAGGAGAATTCATTATCTTATCGGATTGTTAAGCCGGTAGTTGGGGCGTGACACCCCCCTGTGTCCGAGCGACGCAACCGTGTGGGAGTACAATAGTATTCGCTGTCTCGATAAGTGATTATCGAGAGTAGTTGTTTTTCCATTCGGTTCGCTTTGCGAACATGGAATGTTTACTCCCAATGTCGTCCATGTTGAAGAGGGCCGGGTTGTAGCTGTCCTGACAGAGGGCTCCCATCCGTAGGTACCACTGATGCGTTCGGGAGCGTACTGATCGTGGGAGTGTACCAGGTAGAGGCTACCCGGGAGAGGGTTAACGAATGATATTGCGAGCGTGGATCGTTCTCCCCTTCGTTGGATCCGATGTAGGAACTCCCCGGTGTTGGAAAAGCTGTCCTGATAGAGGGCTCCCATCCATAGGTACCACCGATGCGTTCGGAAGCGTACTAATCGTGGGAGTATACCAGGTAGAGGCTACGCGGGGGAAAGGGCTACCGGTGGACCAAGTGTCACGCCCCAGGGCGGCCGTCCCCGTGACGCGGCAAGTGTATATATAATATCAGAATCTACATCGGAGGTCAATAATATACCATAAACAAGCAACTAGAATGACACACAGACAACAAAGAGGCTGACATGATATATACACCAAATACGGAAGTGAAAGACTGAATCTGTAAATAAAACATACTACAGACTCGATACACAATCATCTGTCCTGTGAGAGCCAATATACACAATATACAACTGAATATATACAAACGCGTGCTCAAGCACGGAAATAAAATACATACTGCCAAAAAGGGATGCTGATAGCCTCTAACACTCGCGGGATGTAGCGCTGCTCCGCTACTGAAGGAATCCCTCTGAAGGCTCCTCCTGCTGATCCGGCTCAGTGGCAACTGGAGAAAACAATTGTGCGAGGGGTGAGCCACACGCTCAGTGAACAGCACAACCCATGCATCACAACTATATTAACCACAATTTAAACAACAACCAGCCTCAAAGTGGCATAACATCATAAATCCAGTGGTTCGTACATCGCCGAACCACCACACCCTCACCCTCACCCTCACCCCTCAATAGGTGACATAGGATATTGGGACATACTAATCTAATAATCCAGTGGGTCGCTACATCGCCAACCCACTACACCCTCACCCTCACCCCTCAATGGGTGACATAGGATATTGGGACTGACTAGGCTGTTGGTCACCCTTGGTCCACCGATAGTCTCTCCTCCACTCCGTAGGCCGCTTGGCCTTCACCCACAACTTCAGTACAGTCCGTCACAAATATCGGGAGGCGCCTACTGATGGGAGCCCTCGGAAGGGACGGCCTTTCTAACGCTGGGGCAGTCTCTACATGGATCCAACGAAGGGAAACAGAACAGCCTACCCACACGCATATGATCCACTCGGATCCGCTGACAAACACATCTCAACAACTCTAATGCCATGAATTCCTCAGAATTCCTCCAGGGCGCATAACTAGATGTGGGGAAACATGCATTATAATAATAAAGTGGTTGGAATATTAACGGGGAAAGAATCCTTGGGAGGGCAGCGTGAGGTCCCGATATAGGACATCCTGACAACCAAACAAGGAACACGGAGTACCCTAGCCCGGGTCTCACCGCTGTCCTCGCGAGGCCCCTCCCCTATAATATTCACTAAGACAGGCTAATAATCACATGCTCACATTTTATTTAAATAAATTAAACTAAATGGGAACATGCATCGGTCGGGGCTTTCCTAGCATGGAAACATGATAACAGGGTGCATGGTTCTTATACGGGTCCTAAGGTACAAGTGCCTAGCATACAAGGTCTAGGGTGGCATGCATACTACAGATTATCATGCTTACATAGTTTTCATATTAAGCAGGTTAATATTTACTATGGTGCCCCAGGGGAGAGCGGCACACGCCCAAGTGCATGTAACGCCTCCCTATTGGGTTGGATCGTCCCACTCACCGAAATCCGGGTCGGCGCGCGACCGTCCGTCAAGATCTGCAAGACAAGGTATTAATTTGGTGAGTAAAATCCACAAAATACACAAAAACACTCTAAAAGTACCCAACACTCGGGCAAACGTACATACGGCCTGTACGCACGTTAGCCCGAGCACCCCGACTCACTCCCGCACTCCCGGCAACCACCCGCACGGCCACTCGCCCCCGGATGCACCGCCGCGCCTTAGCCCGCGCACTCAGGCGCCCTGCCAAGCCCCTGCCCACACGCCTGGACACGCCGCCGAGTGTGCACCGCGCGTCCATTGTGCCCCAGCGCAGCAACCCGCTCGCACACCGCACGCCCCGCGTTGGCCCGCGCGCACACCGCATGCCCCGCGCGCACCCCGCGCGCACCTCCGCTGCCCTCGCCTCGCTCCGTGCGCACCCCGCGCGCACCACCGCTCGTATCACCCACTCGACCAGCAGCTCGCCTAGCCCCGGGTGCACCCGTGCGCACTGCTCCCCAGCGCAGCGCCCCACACGCGCACCCCGCCCACTCGCACCCACTGCTCACCTCACCGCGCGCATGCCTGCGCCTCTGCCCAGCGCCCCGCGCGCATGCTCCTGCTCGGTGCTCAGCGCCCAGCACCCTCGCCCAGCACACCCAGCGCCCAGCATCCACGACCCAGCGCTCAGCACCCGGGACCCTCACCCAGCACCCATGCGCACGCTCGGCAACGCGCGCCCGGCGCGCCTGGCAGCACTCGCCCAGCGCGCCTGCCAGCCTACCCGCGCTGCTTGCCCGTGCTGCCTGCCTGCGCGCATCGCCGAGTGGCCCGAGTACCGCTCACCTGCTGCCCGAGCACTGCCCGCCTGCCTGCCTCCTACATGCGAGCGCTGCCAGCCTACCCAGCACGCCCCCTGCACCACCCGAGCGCACGCCCGCGCGCACGCGCTCGCGCCCCCGGCCACTGCACGCTGCGCGCTGCCTGCTGCCATCCTGCCGGGGACAGACCACCACCATGTCCGAGCACCTCTACCACCCACTACCGGCCACCAATGGCCTCCGACCGCCTCCCAACCACCACCAACAGCCACCCACAGCCGCTGAGCACCACCCAACCCCAAAACCACCCTCCTAACAAGCATCTAAGCCAAAAAAAAGAAGGAAACGGAGCTTACCAAGGGAAGGAGGGGAAGTTCGGTTGCTCTCCGCGCACCGAAACGCCTCTCCAAGGGTCTCCACGGCCAAGACCTCTTCCCACCTCCGAATATGCTCAAATCTGAGGAGAAGAGAGGGCGGGAGAGAGGGCAAGACACGCCGGAATTCGGATTTGAAAGCACCGGGGTGTAGATCGGGACCGGATCTACCCTTTCTATGTTTTAGGTTTTAAGGTTTGGGCACTCCAAGGGGCTCAAATGAAGGTTTTTGAGAGAGGGGGAGAGAGAAATTGTGCTCGGAGAAGAAGATGAATAGGGGTTTAAAGTCGTGGGATTTCTTTATAACCACCCCCACCCCACCTATACTCACACCCCTAATTAGTTTAGCCCTAATTAGGTTTAGGGGGCTTAAGGGGGGGTTTTAAGTGGGTTTGACCTAAGTCAACTCAACCACACAAAAGGACAAAAGAGGTTGACCAAGTCATGGGCCCACTTTGACCGAGTCAACCCTCCCAATGACTTCTCGCTCGGTCAAAACCCGGATACGCCCCGGAACTGTGAAATTATGAAATGTACCAGAATTCGATGAAATTTTTGTGAGAGGCCTTAAATGGCACCAGGACACATAATATGCAGTCAGATTTTTAATCGGAGCCCTCAATCTCAGGGCGATAGCTAACAGCCTGAAATTTTTGCGGTTCCGATCGAAAAATGAAAAAATTGAAATACTGCGAGAATGTCCCAACGGTTACCAGAAGGCTTAAAAGTGACACATATATAACAAAGGGTGTAGAGCAGTCTAAGTCTCTTCCAAAAATCCCAAGAGTCTCCCTTCGGGAGTGAGGGTGAGGATGAGGTGAAGACACGTCGCCTCATGACCCATTCGTTGTTCGTCCGTTCCCATAGTTGTTGGGTCTGGTCTCGCATCGATGTTTAAAGACATCGTTGGGCAGTTATCTCGATGTAGATGATCCAATAGTGTTGCGTAGACCAGTAATCCCGGGTCTTCTCGACCAACGGTATGGTCTCTCCCCAAAAGTCCCAAGAGTCTCCCTCCAGGAGTGAGGGTGAGGGTGAGGTTGGTGATCCAGTAGTGTTGTGTGGACCAGTAATCTCGGGTCTCCTCGACCAACGGTATGGTCTCTCCCTAAAAGTCCCAAGAGTCTCCCTCCGGGAGTGAGGGTGAGGGTGAGGTTGGTCGCGCCGTTGCGTGACCCTGTTATCCATGGGTTTCCACCCATGTTTACCTTGAAAGGGAATTGTTATGTATTGAACTGTTGTATGGTGATTGGTTTCCAGCCACTCACTGAGCTTGTAGCTCACCCCTCGCATACTGTTTCTTTTCAGGGGCAGTGTTGGGCGTGGAGCTGGAGCTTTCCTGTGGCGTGGTCTTATGGGCGTGGAGCGTTCTTCCGGCGGGTGGCGAGTGCGAGGCTGTCAGCAGTCCTAGAGTCATTGTATGTATTGTAAATCGTGCATGTGGCACAGGTTGTATTTTCTTTGGGCTAGACTTGGCTCTCACAAGACAGTGATTGTGTATTCGTTGTCTGTAATAATGTTTTTGGTTTACAGACATTGTTTATATATTATGCTTCCGCTTTTCAGTCAGTTATCATTATCCTTGCTTTGCCACTTTGTGTGTTGTTGTTGGAGTCTTTATTGACCTCATGTATTGATAGCTGATATTTTATTATTGCCACGTCTCGGGGACGGCCGCCCTGGGGCGTGACAGGCTGCTTCCTCCTGACACCGTCGTGCGTCGAAACACCCCAGCGTCGAAGCTGTCCTGTTTGGGTGCCACCACTTGTAGGTGCTATCGATGCGTATCGCGGTACACATCTGGCGATGTACCGATCGTGAAAGGCCGATAGGTAGAGGCTACGCGGGAGAGGGCTAATGTTAAGCCTGTGTCATTTTGAGCCATTTCGGTTAAGCCTTGGTCACATCTGGTTCATTCAGGACCTTTTTCTTTTCGATTGGAGTCGCAAAAATTTTGGATTTTAGCTACCTGCGGGAGTTGGAGTACTCTGATTTAAAATCTAACTGCATATTATGGGTCCTGCTACTGTTTCATACTACCCATAAAAGTTTCATCGAATTCCGGTAACGTTTTGAAAAATATGCAGTTTCGAATCGTATCTTGTTTTGAGAGTTCTTGGTTGGTTGAATAGTGTGAGATATTTTGAGGATGTGATTGTCACGCCCCAGGGTGGCCGTCCCCGAGACGTGGCAATAATGAAATATCAGCTATCAATACCTGAGGTTTTTGCATCTTTTTCCCCTCGTAGATGTTTTTGCATATTTTGAGGACAAAATTTCCTAAGGGGGGAAGAATGATATACTTGTGTCACTTTTAGCCTGCTGGTAACCGTTGGAGCGTTCTGGCAGTTTTTAAAATTTTTAGGGTTTTCGATCGGAACCGCTAATTTTTGGACTGTTAGCTATCATCCTGAGTTAGAGGACTCCGATTGGAAATCTAACTGCATATTTGGTGTCCTGGTGCCGTTTTAGACCTCTCACAAAAATTTCATCGAATTCCGGTAACGTTTCTGAAATTTTGCAGTTTCGGGGGGTATCAGCCCTGTTTTTAAGTCGCTCGCTATATAAGTGGGATTTAAAAAGTGCTTGGCACTATTCATCGTCTTCCTCCCCAAGCTCCCTCTCTCCCCTTCTCCGTTTTTCTTGCTTTTGAGGCCCTTAGACCCCTCAAAGCTTAAAACCTAAAGCACGGGAAGTGTAGATCGGGTCCCGATCTACACTCCGGTGTTTTCAAATCTCGATTCCGGCGAGATTTGCCCCTCCTTCCGCCCTCTCTTCTCCTCTGTTTTGAGCCATCTCGGTGGTGGAGGTAGATCGGGGCGTTGGAAACCCTTTGGGAGAGGTTTCGGTGCGCGGAGAGCAACCGGATTTCCTTTCCTCCCCTTGGTAAGCCTCTTTTCCCTCTCTTTCTTGCCTAGATGTATGCTAGGAGGGGGGGTTGGGTGGTGGTTGGCGGCGGTTGGTGGCCGTCGGAGGGCTGTGGGAGGCGGTCGGAGGCTGTGGTGGTGGTCGGAGGTGAGTGGTAGTGGAGCTCGGGCTGGCAGGCGTCCAGCTCGGGCAGGCGGGCTGCTGTCTCGGGCAGGGCAGCAGCGCAGGAGGTGCAGGCGCAGTGGCTGGCGCGGATGCGCGCGCGCGTGCGCGCGGGCGTGCGCGAGTGCGCGCGCTCGGGCGGTGCTGAGGGCCAGCAGGGCTGGGAGTGCGGGCGCCCGACTGGCGCTGGAGGCCAGCAGGGCTGGGCGTGCGCGCTGGGCAGGCTGGCATGGGTTAGCTCGGGTAGGCTGGGAGCAGTGCACCAGTTTGCTGGGCGCGCGAGCGTGTGCGCGCGGGTGCGCGCGCGGGCGTGCGCTCGGGGGGTGCAGGGAGATGCATGCGGGTAGGCTAGCTGGGCTGTGCGCGCTGGCAGGCCGGGCGAGCAGGCTGGGCGCGCAGGCGAGCAGGGCAGGGGCGCTCGGGTATCAGGCGGGCAGTACCCCGGGCGTGCAGGCGAGCGGTGCTCGGGCCACTCGACGACGCGCGTAGGCAGGCAACGAGGGCAGTAGCGCGGGCAGGCTGGCAGCCGCGCGGGGCGCGTGCTGCCAGGCGCGCTGGGCGCGTGTTGCGCGGGCGTGCGCGTGGACGCTGTGTGAGGGTCCTGGGTGCTGGGCGTTGAGGGCTGGGCGCTGGGTCGCGGGTACCGGGTGCTGGCCGAGGGTGCTGGGCGCTGGGCACCGCTGCGGGGCGTCGTGCAGGGTGCGCGCGGGGCGGAGTTGGCGGTGCGCGCGGGGTGCCCACGGCGGCGGAGCTGGCGGTGCGCGCGGGGTGCGCGCGGGGCGAGGCGCTGGGCGCGCGGGGCGTGCGGCGTGCTCGCGTGGTGTGCGCGGGAAGCGCGGGGGTGCGCGCGGGCTGCTGCGGCGGGGCGCAGTGGGCGGCGGCGCACCGGGTGGCTCGGCTGCGGGTCCAGGGCGGCGGGCAGGGGCCCGGCGGCGCCTGGGAGCGCAGGCTGAGGCGCGGCGGCGCACCCGAGGGGTCGGGTGGCCGTGCGGATGGTTGCCGGTGGTGTGAGAGTGAGCCGGAGTGCTCGGGCTAGCGTGCGTAAGTGCCGTATGTACTTTTGCCCGAGTATGGGGTATTTTTGGGGTAGTTTAATGTATTGTTGGGTATTTTTAGTGTGTTTGTGGATTTTACTCACCGTATAAATGTCTGTCTTGCAGATCTAGACGGACGATCGCGCGACGACTCGGACTTTGGTGAGTGGGACAATCCAACCCAGTAGAGAGGTGTTATACGCACTTGGGCGTATACCGACCTCTCCTGGGGCACCATGGATAGATATTGATATGTTGTAATATGTATATCATGCGAGCATGATTTAATTGTAGAATGCATGTTACCCTAGACTTTGCATGTTAGGGACTTGCACCCTTAGGATATGTGTATGAGCCATGCAGCATGTCCCCTGGTTCCATGTTAGGAAGCCCGACCGATGCATGTGCCCTACTAGTTTATTTATTAAATTAAATGCTAGTATTTTGTTAAATTGCATGTTATAGTGAATATTATAGGGGAGGGGCCTTGCGAGGACAGCGGTGAGACCCGGGTTAGGGTACACCGTGTTCCTTGTTTGGTTGTCGGGGTGTCCTATAACGGGAACTCACGCTGCCCTCCCGAGTTTCTTTCCCCAACGATATTCCACCTTGTTATAATCTTATGCATGTTCCCCGCATCGTAGTTATGCGCCCTGGTGGGTTCTGAGGAATTCAGAACATTAGTGTTGTTATGATGTGTTGTCTGCGGATCCGAGTGGATCATATGCGATGGATAGGCTGTTCTGTTCCCTTCGTTGGATCCTTTAAAGACTACCTCAGCGTTAGACAGGTTGTCCCGTGCAGGGGCTCCCCCTAGTAGGCGCCTCCTGATCTGGTAGAAGGACTGCGCTGAACACGGGAGTGGCCAAACGAAGACTATCGGTGGACCAAGGGTGACCAACAGCCTAGTCAGTCCCAAGAGCCTTTGTCACCCGTTGTAGGGTGAGGGTGAGGGTGTAGTGGGTTGGCGATGAGCGACCCGCTGGATTTGTCTATGGATGATTGTCAGTCCCAATACCCTATGTCACTCCTGTTGAGGGGTGAGGGTGTAGTAGGTTGGCGATAGCGACCTGCTGGATTGGTGTAGTAAGTCCCAATATCCTTGGTCACCCATTGAGGGTGAGGGTGAGGGTGTAGCGGGTTGGCGGAAGCGACCCGTTGGTTTGGTGTTGATTAGTCCCAATATCCTTGGTCACCCATTGAGGGTGAGGGTGAGGGTGTAGTGGGTTGGCGGTAGCGACCCACTAGTTGAGGGATTGTTGTTATTTGTGGCTGTGGTAATGTGGTTGTGGATGTTAAGAATTATTTGGTTGTGGTCAATATTGTCTGTGATGCATGGGTTGTGCCGTTCACTGAGCGTGTGGCTCACCCCTCGCACAATATTTTTTTTCAGTGTCATCTGAGTCGGATCTGGAGGAGGAGCTCCCCGAGGGACTTCATCAGTAGCGGAGTAGCGCCACGTCCCGTGAGTTTCTGAGACTATCAGCATCCCTTGTGCCAGTATGTATTATTTTCCGTGCTTGGGCACGCGTTTGGTTGTATTTGGATGTCTTTGTATGTATATTGGCTCTCACAGGACATGTGATTATGTATGGAGTCTGTAGTGTGTTTTGATTACAGATTCAGTCTTTAGTTATCCGCATTTGGTGTATATATCATGTCAGCCCTGTTTTTGTTGTCTGTGTGTCATTCTGGTTGCTTGTGTATGATATTATTGACCTCCTGTGTAGATTCTGATATTATATATACACTTGCCGCGTCTCGGGGACGCCCAGGGCGTGACAGCCCCATCGATGCGCGACGCGCGACTACGCGCGTCGAGCGCATCCCGAGGGGGGGGGGATTGGATCAAACCACTCACCGCAACCCGGGTCGTCGCGCATCGCGAGGCAGCAAGCGAGCAGGGCAAGCGGGGCAGCACGCATGCAGAGGGAGGCACGCACACGCGGGGCAGCACGCATGCAGAGGGAGGCACGCACACGCGGGGCAGCACTCGGGTTGCACAGGCAGGGCAAGGCGCGCTGGGCACAGCCACAGGGAACGTCGCAGGACGCACTGGGCACAGTCGCTGGGCGCGCTGGGCACAGTCGCAGGGAACGTCGCAGGACGCACTGGGCACAGTCACTGGGCGCGCTGGGCACAGTCGCAGGGAACGTCGCAGGACGCACTGGGCACAGTCGCAGGGAACGTCGCAGGACGCGCTGGGCACAGGCGCAGGACGCGCTGGGCACAGACGCAGGGCACGCCGCAGGGCACGCTGGGCACAGGCGCAGGGCGTGCTGGGCACAGACGCAGGGCACGCTGGGCACGGACGCAGGGCACACCGCAGGACGCGCTGGGCATGCTGCAGGACACGCTGGGCACGGACGCAGGGCACACCTGGCACAGACGCAGGTGCTGGCAGGGCAGCAGGCAGGGCATGCTGGGCACAGCCGCTGGGCACGCTGGGCACAGCTGCTGGGCATGAGTGCTGGTGCTGGCAGGGCAGCAGACAGAGCATGCTGGGCACAGGCAGCACACACAGGGCAGCAGACACACGGGCACGCCGACACCCCTACACCCAAGCAACCAAGCACACACAAACCAAAACACAAACACTTAGCATGCACCACCTCCCAACACACCCAATGAGCTGGAAAACCAGAAAAAAAAAAAAGAGGGGAAGCTTACCAAGAGAAGGGGAAAGGGAAGGGGGAGGTGTGGGAGCTCGCAAGCACGCCCATGACCACCTCGACCACCACCACCACTACCACCCCTTCAGCCTTCATTCCTTTTCTTCTTGCTGAACCAGAGGGGAGGGGGGATCCATGGGTAACATTAGGGGGGAGCAATAGGAGGAGGAGAGGGAAGAGAAAACAACAATGGCACACACCTTCTCTTCTTTGCTCTTCCAAGCACTTCTTCCTCATCTTGCCCTTCTAAAACTCTACCAAACACACTCAAGAGGGCTGGACCAAAGAGAGTGAGAGAGGAGACATTTGGGGGGGAGGACATTATATAGACAAAGTGGGGTTCAAAGGACAAAAATCGTCCATGACCTGAAATTCTGTACATGCTTCACTAGAACAGCCATAACTTCCTCAATATAGCTCCGAATTGCACAATTCAAAGTCCACTGGAAAGCCAAGAAGATTATCTACAACTTTCATGTTTATGCTGAGATTAAATATGTCACGCCCCAGGGCGGCCGTCCCCAAGACGTGGTAATAATGAAGTATCAGCTATCAATACCTGCGGTCAACAAAGACTCCAAAAACAACACACAAGGTGGCAAAGCAAAGATAATGATAACTAACTGAAAAGCAAAAGCATAAGATATCAACAATGTCTGTAAGCCAAAAACATTATTAGAGACTCGAATACACAATCACTATCCTGTGAGAGCCAAGTCTAGACCACAGAAAATACAACATGTGCCACATGCACGATTTACAATACATACAATGACTCTAGGACTGCTGACAGCCTCGCACTAGCCACCCGCCGAAAGAACGCTCCACGTTCATAAGACCACGCCACAGGAAAGCTCTAGCTCCACGCCCAACACTGCCCCTGAATAGAAACAGTGTGCGAGGGGTGAGCTACAAGCTCAGTGAGTGGCTGGAAACCAATCACCATACAACAGTTCAATACATAACAATTCCCTTTCAAGGTAAACATGGGTGGAAACCCATGGATAACAGGGTCACGCGACTGCGCGACCAACCTCACCCTCACTCTCACTCCTGGAGGGAGACTCTTGGGACATTTAGGGAGAGACCATACCGTTCGTCGAAGAGACCCGGGATTACTGGTCCACACAACATTACTAGATCACCAACCTCACCCTCACTCCCGGAGGGAGACTCTTGGGACTTTTGGGGAGAGACCATACCGTTGGTCGAGGAGACCCGGGATTACTGGTCTACGCAACACTACTTAATCATCTACATTGAGATAATTGCCCAATGATGTCTTTAAACATCGATACGAGACCGGACCCAACAACTATGGGAACGGACGAACAACGAATGGGTCACGAGGCGACGTGTCTTCACCTCATCCTCACCCTCACTCCCGGAGGGAGACTCTTGGGACTTTTGGAAGAGACTTAGACTGCTCTACACCCTTGGTCCACCGGTAGCCCTTTCCCCCGCGTAGCCTCTACCTGGTATACTCCCACGATCAGTACGCTTCCGAACGCATCGGTGGTACCTACGGATGGGAGCCCTCTGTCAGGACAGCTTTTCCAACGCCGGGGAGTTCCTACATCGGATCCAATGAAGGGGAGAACGATTCCACGCTCGCAATATCATTCGTTAACCCTCTCCCGGGTAGCCTCTACCTGGTACACTCCCACGATCAGTATGATCCTGACCGCATCGGTGGTACCTACGAATTGGAGCCCTCTGTCAGGACAGCTACAACCCGGCCCTCTTCAACACGGACGACATTGGGAGTAAACATTCCATGTTCGCAAAGCGAACCCAATGGAAAAACAACTATTCTCGATAATCACTTATCGAGATAGCGTATACTACTGTACTCCCACACGGTTGCGTCGCTCGGACACAGGGGGGTGTCACGCCCCAACTACCGGCTTAACAATCCGATAAGATAATGAATTCTCCTGAATTCCAAACGAGTGCATCGCTCGGATGCACAGGGCGATTACACCGCTAGCGTTCTAACAAATAAGGTACAATCCGACAGCGGTTCATACCCACGCCTATTCCAGATAGGCCTAATCAGCTTTTAACGTGCGCATATATTTTATAGGAGAATTTAATCTTAGTTATGTGCATGAACCATATGCACGATAACATATCAATTAATCATAGGGATACTCCCTAATCATAGATTTACATCATAATAAATCATACAACATGCATACATGGTCATTAGTCACATAAACATATAAAATATACTCTAACATCCGTTGGATATCGCAAACTTAAAAGAAAGGGTCAAGCGCGATCTCGCGCACTAACAGGTGCATGCCAATATTCCAAACGAACCTGAGTCTAGTAGGAAATCGCATTTACTTACTCAGTTCGTGCAGAGAGAGAGGGCGAGAGAGATCATCATCTCATGAAACTGGTCATAGCCTTGCCCCATTAGCATGGGCGCAACAACTACACCACGCCCTCGAGTCTTATCGCAAGGGAATATTAGGCAGGTGCCCGTTATTAACCCAGACTTATTCATGTTCGATATTCCAATTAATATGGTGGGAGTAGTATTACAATACTACCTAAGGCATGCCATATTCTATACATCCATACACATTACACAAATAAATGCCCATACTAGAGGGGCTCATGCAACACAATCATTCATACATGAATACAATACATGTATATAAGCCTAGCATGCAAGATATCTACATATTATAGCTTAAGCATGGCCATACTACTTATCTACACAAGTAGTATAGCTAGGGGGCCCCATCGATACGCGACGCGCGACTACGCTCGTCGAGCGCATCCTGAGAGGGGGGGGGGATTGGATCGAACCACTCACCATTACCCAGGACCTCGCGCATCCCATCCGACGAGATCTGCAAGGTAAGGGCATCAACATTAATGAGTAACATCACAATTTAACACTTAGAAATCACTAAAATTACCAAAGACTTAGACATGCACGCATATGGGCTCTCACGCATGCGAGCACGCGCGTGTGCACGCATGCTCGAGTGCTCCAGCACCTTACCGAGCCCCTGGGTAGCCCCACGCATGCCCCAGCTTGCCCACGCACGCGCACTGGCATCCAGCCGCGCGCCTCGACACACGCCCAGGCGCACTGACCCACGAGCGCGCACGCTCGCTCGCTCCCGCGCGCAATCGCGGGCACGTCCTACGCGCACCCCCCTCGCTGCCAGCGTCCGCGCGCACCCGCGCGCCCGCCTACGCCTGCCAGTGCCCCTCTGCGCGCACCCCTGCGCGCGCACGCGCGCGGACAGACCCGCGCGCACGCCCAGCACTCCCCAACCCTCCCCCCTTGCCCTTACATGCACCCAACTCAAAATACCTCACATGTATGCCCTCCCTAACACTCTAACATGCATAAAAACCAATAAAGAAGAGGGAAACTCACCAAAAGAGAGGGGGAGGGAAGGGGGAGATGTAGGGGCTCACAAGCGCACCCTTGACCACCTCGACCGCCACCACCACTACCACCACCTCCATCTTTGCTTCTCTTCTTCATGGCTGAACCAAAGGGGAGGGAAAGAAAATAAGGGGATCCACCATGGGAGGAGGAGAGGGAGGAGGAACAATCAACACTAGCACACACACTCACCTTGTTTGCACTTGCACCTCCTCTTCTTGCTCCATCTTCTTCTCCTTGACATTTCAACAAACACATGGGGGGTGTGTGTGAAAGAGAGAAGGAGAGCTAAAGAGAGGTAGACGAGGGGAGTGGGAGAGAGAGAGAGAGACATTTTTTTGGGCCAATAAATAGCCAAAAGAGGGATTCAAATGACCATTTCGTCCCTGACTATAAATTCTGTTCGTGCTTTACTAGAACAGCCATAACTTCCTCAATATAGCTCCGAATTGAACAATTGAAAATCCACTGGAAAGCCGAGAAGATTATCTACAATGTTCATGTTTATGCCAAGATAAAATAATCCCTCCAGCTATTCTGAAATGAGGGCTAAACATTGCACAGGGCTGCTGCCAGAATTTTTCATCCCCGAGGTATACTTGGAAAAATACCCATAACTTTTGCCACATCAATCCAGTTGATCTAATTCAACTTTTGTAGGAAAGCTAACTAAAAACTGAGCATCTCATAATAAAATCATATTTAAATCTCTTCATCTTGGATTTTAACAAAATTAGATCTAAATACCAAATCGGAAATACATATCTTCTTGGAGAAAAATTATTTAACTTAATTTTCAATCAAAGCGCTCCAACTCCAGCAGGTGGCTAAAAGCTAAAATTTTAGCGACTCCGATCGAAAAATAAGGCTCCAAATGACACAGGCATAACAGAGGCAACCCCCCCCTTGTGTCCGACCGACGCAATCGTGTGGGAGTGCAATAGTATTCGATATCATCGATATGTGATTATCGAGAGTAGTTGTTTTTCCATTGGGTTCGCTTTGCGAACATGGAGTGTTTCCTCCCAATGTCGTCTGTGTTGAAGCGGCCTGGGTTGTAGCTGTCCTGACAGAGGGCTCCCATCCGTAGGTACCACCGATGCGTTCGGAAGCGTACTGATCGTGGGAGTATACCAGGTAGAGGCTACCCGGGAGAGGGCTAACGAATGATATTGCGAGCGTGAAATCGTTCTCCCCTTCGTTGGATCCGATGTAGGAACTCCCCGGCGTTGGAAAAGCTGTCCTGACAGAGGGCTCCCATCCGTAGGTACCACCAATGCATTCGGAAGCGTACTGATCGTGGGAGTATACCAGGTAGAGGCTACGTGGGGAAAGGGCTACCGGTGGACCAAGGGTGTAGAGCAGTCTAAGTCTCTTCCAAAAGTCTTATGTCACCTCTAAAGGGTGAGGGTGAGGGTGAGGATGAGGTGAAGACACATCGCCGCGTGACCCATTCGTTGTTCGTCCGTTCCCATAGTTGTTGGGTCCGGTTGCGTACCGATGTTCAAAGACATCGTTGGGCAATTATCTCGATGTAGATGATCCAGTAGTGTTGTGTAGACCAGTAATTCCGGGTCTCTTCGACCAACGGTATGGTCTCTCCCCAAAAGTCCCAAGAGTCTCCCTCCGGGAGTGAGAGTGAGGGTGAGGTTGGTGATCCAGTAGAGTTGTGTAGACCAGTAATTCCGTGTCTCTTCGACCAACGGTATGGTCTCTCCCCAAAAGTCCCAAGAGTCTTCCTCCGGGAGTGAGGGTGAGGGCAAGGTTGGTCGCGCCGCCGCGTGACCTTGTTATCCATTGGGTTTCCACCCATGTTTTTCCTTGAAAGGAAATTGTTTTAGTATTGAACTGTTGTATGGTGATTGGTTTCCACCCACTCACTGAGCTTGTAGCTCACCCCTCGCATACTGTTTCTTTTTAGGGGCAGTGTTGGGCGTGGAGCTGGAGCTTCTCTATGGCGTGGTCTTATGGGTGTGGGGCGTTCTTCCGGCGGGTGGCGAGTGCAAGGCTGTCAGCAGTCCTAGAGTCATTTTATGTATTGTAAATCGTGCATGTGGCATAGGTTGTATTTTATTTGGACTAGGCTTGGCTCTCACAGGACAGTGATTGTGTATTCGAGTTTGTAATAATGTTTTTAGTTTACAGACATTGTTGATATCTTATCTTTTCGCTTTTTAGTCAGTTATCATTATCTTTGTTTTGCCACCTTGTGTGTTGTTGTTGGAGTCTTTGTTGACCTCAGGTATTGATAGCTGATATTTCATTATTGCCACGTCTCGGGGACGGCCGCCCTGGGGCGTGACACTTTTTCCCATAAAAACACACTTAGAATCATCTAGGCTCCCTCCTTTTTTATGCCAAGCATGGTTTCTCGCTCTTTTTCCTTACTTACCTTAGATGGGTTGTAGCCCTTGACAATTCGAACAAGGACTCGAAAGTCAGTGCAGGGGCACAATCTAGAGAGATTTAACACTTGGTCCATGGAAAGAATGTTCTTACAGGTTTTGAAGGTTGAACAGACACTCACAAGGACATTCATCAGCAGCAGACAAATGACAGAATCAGAAAATTATCTCAGGCCAGGGTCGGCTAAACCTAACTAGCCGCCTGCCATCAGACGGCTAAAACCAATTGGCTGCCACCCTCCAGGTAAATTCTACCAGTCCTAGGGCGGCTAAAGACAACTAGCCGCCCCTCACCTGCTCCTCAACCTACACTGTCAGTCTAGTTTTAATCAACTCTACAAATCTCCAATACTTATTAAGAGCATTTATTTCCAAAAAGAAAAACCTATACATACACTGTCACGCCGTAGGGCGGCCGTCCCCGAGACGTGGCAATATATATAGTATCAGCTATCAAATACAAGAGATCAATAATGACTCCAATAAACAATACACAAGCTAGCAAACCAATGATAACTGATAACTCAATTGAAAAGCGGAAGCATAAGATATCAACAATGTCTATAAACCAAAAACATTATTACAGACTCGAATACACAATCACTGTCCTGTGAGACCCAAGTCTAGACAAAATAAATTACAACCTATGCCACATGCATGATTTACAATACATAAAATGACTCTAGGACTGCTGACAGCCTCGCAGTCGTCAGCCGCCAGACAGAACGCTCCTCGCACATAAGACCACGCCACAGAGAAGCTCCAACTCCACGCCCAACACTGCCCGTGAAAAGAAATAGTATGCGAGGGGTTAGCTACAAGCTCAGTGAGTGGCTGGAAACCAATCACCAATACAACAGTTCAATACTAAAGCAATTTCCTTTCAAGGAAAACATGGGTAGAAACCCAATGGATAACAAGGTCACGCAGCGGCGCGACCAACCTCACACTCACCCTCACTCCCAGAGGAAGACTCTTGGGACTTTTGGGGACAAACCATATCGTTGGTCGAAGAGACGCGGAATTACTCATCCACACAACACTACTGGATCACCAACCTCACCTTCACCCTCACTCCTGAAGGGAGACTCTTGGGACTCTTGGGGAGAGACCATACCGTTGGTCAAAGAGACCCGGAATTACTGGTCTACACAACACTACAGGCTCATCTACATCAAGATAACTACCCAACGATGTCTTTGAACATCGATACGCAACCAGACCCAACAATTATGGGAACGGATGAACAACGAATGGGTCACACGGTGACTTGTCTTCACCTCATCCTCACCCTCACCCTTTAGAGGTGACACAGGACTTTTGGAGAGATTAGACTCCTCTACACCCTTGGTCCACCGGTAGCCCTTTCCCTGGGTAGCCTCTACCTGGTATACTCCCACGATCAGTATGGTTCCGAACGCATCAGTGGTACCTACGGATGGGAGCCCTCTGTCAGGACAGCTTTTCCAACGCCGAAAGTTCCTATATCGGATCCAACGAAGGGGAGAACGATTTCACACTCGTAATATCATTCGTTAGTCCTCTCCCGAGTAGCCTCTACCTGGTATACCCCCATGATTAGTACATCTTACCGCATGCATCGATAGTACCTACAGGTGGGGGCCCTCTGTCAGGATAGCAACAACCCGGGCCGCTTCAACACGGACGATATTGGGAGGAAACACTCCATGTTCGCAAAGCGAACCCAATGGAAAAACAACTACTCTCGATAATCACATATCGATTATATCGAATACTCTTGTACTCCCACATGGTTGCGTTGCTCAGACACAAGGGGGTTGCCTCTGCTCTCACGCAGAAATAATCCCAAGGCACATAACCCAACAGGCGGTTCATATACACGCCTAACACGGGTAGGCCTAGCTTAATGCCACAACTACCGGCTTAACAAAACCAATAAGACAATGAATTCTCCTGAATTCCAAACGAGTGCATCGCTCGGATGCACGGGGCCGATTACATCGCTAGCGCTCTAACTAATAAGGTACAACTCGACAACGGGTCATACCCAAGCCTATTTCAGATAGGCCTAATCAATTTTAATCTGCGCATATATATCCAGGAGAATTATATCTTAGTTATGTACATGAACTACATGCACGATAACCTATCAAATAATTATAGGGATACTCCCTAACATGGATTTACATCATAAACAATAAATCATACAACATGCATACATGGCCATTACTTAAGCATTCGTTGGATATCACCAACTTAAAAGGGAAGGGTCAAGCGCGATCTCGCGCACTAACAGGTGCATGCCAATATTCCAAACGAATCCGAGTCGAGTAGGAAATCACCTCTACTTACTCAGTTCGTGCAGAGAGAGAGGGCGAGAGAGAGATCATCATCTCTTGAAGTTGGTCATAGCTTTGCCCCATTAGCATGGGCGCAACAACTACACCACGCCCTCGAGTCTTATCGCAAGGGAATATTAGGCAGGTGCCCGTTATTAACCAAGACTTAATCATGCTGGATACTCCAATTAATATGGTGGGAGTAGTATTACAATACTACCTAAGGCATGCCTATTCTATACATCCATACACGGATACAATACATGCAATATAAGCCTAGCATGCAAGATATCTAACATATTATAGTTTATGCATGGCCATACTACTTATCTACACAAGTAGTATAGCTGGGGTGCCCCATTGATGTGCAACGCACGACTTCGCGCGTCGAGCGCATCTTGAGGGGTTGGATCAAACCACTCACCCCAACCCGGGTCATCGCGCATCACGAGGCAGCACGCAAGCGGGGCAGCACGCATGCAGAGGGAGGCACGCACACGCGGGGCAGCACTCGGGTTGCACAGGCAGGGCAAGGCGCGCTGGGCACAGTCACAAGGAACGTCGCAGGACGCACTGGGCACAGTCGCTCGGCGCGCTGGGCACAGTCACAAGGAACGTCGCAGGACGCACTGGGCACAGGCATAGGACGCGCTACGCACAGACGCAGGGCACACCGCAGGGCACACTGGGCACAGGCACAGGGCGCGCTAGGCACAGACGCAGGGCGCGTCGCAGGATGCGCTGGGCACGCCGCAGGACGCACTGGGCACAAACGCATGGCACGCCTGGCACAGACACAGGTGCTGGCAGGGCAGCAGGCAAGGCATGCTGGGCACTGCCGCTGGGCACACTGGGCAAAGCTGCTAGGCATGAGTTCGTGCTGGCAGGGCAGCAGACAGAGCATGCTGGGCACAGGCAGCACACACAGGGCAGCAGACACACGGGCACGCCGACACCCCTACACCCAAGCAACCAAGCACACACAAACCAAAACACAAACACTTAGCATACACCACCTCCCAACACACCCAATGAGCTGAAAAACCAGAAAAAAAAGAAGAGGGGAAAGCTTACCAAGAAAAGAGGAAATGGAAGGGGGAGGTGTGGGAGCTCGCAAGCACGCCCATGACCACCTCGACCACCACCACCACTACCACCACTTCAGCCTTCATTCCTCTTCTTCTTGCTGAACCAGAGGGGAGGGGGGATCCATGGATAACATTAGGGGGGAGCAATAGGAGGAGAGGGAAGAGACAACAACAATGGCACACACCTTCTCTTCTTTGCTCTTCCAAGCACTTCTTCCTCATCTTCCCCTTCTAAAACTCTACCAAACACACTCAAGAGGGCTGGACCAAAGAGAGTGAGAGAGGTGACATTTGGGGGCGGAGGACATTATATAGCCAAAGTGGGGTTCAAAGGACAAAAATCGTCCATGACCCGAAATTCTGTACATGCTTTACTAGAACAGCCATAACTTCCTCAATATAGCTCCAAATTGCACAATTCATAATCCACTGGAAAGCCAAGAAGATTATCTACAACTTTCATGTTTATGCCAAGATCAAATAATCCCTCCAGCTATTCCGAAATGTGAGCTAAACATTGAACAGGTCTGCTGCCAGAATTTTTCATCCCCGGGGTATACTTGGAAAAATACCCATAACTTTTACTACATGAATCCAGTTGATCTAATTCCACTTTTGTATGAAAGCTAACTCAAAACTGAGCATCTCATGATAAAATCATATTTGAACCTCTTCATCTTGGATTTAAAAAAAAATAAATCCAAATACCAAATCGAAAATACATAACTTCTAGGAGAACAATTATGTAGCCAAATTTTCAATTAGAGCACTCCAACTCCCGGAGGTAGCTAAAACCCAAAATTTTAGCGACTCCGATAAAAAAAAATAAGACTCCAAATGACACAGGCATAACATGGTATCTGAGCCAGGTTTCGATCCTGGGACGTGTGGGTTATGGGCCCACCACGCTTCTGCTGCGCCACTCTGATATATATATTTACAAAACCTGTATAAATACGATTAAAAAACGATCGTATTCCAAAACCATACACCCATCCAAACATCAACTCATGCATCAAAAACACATAAACCTTTTTCAAAACTAAATACCCGTGTTTAAATTCATAAACCATGCATGAAAATGTATAAAATTGTCCCTAAAACATAAAACTAGACATAAAGAAGAGTTTTTATAAAGAAAACAAAAGATAGGTCCACTGAGAGCTCCAACTCCGAGTATCTTGGGCCATGCATCATCAGAACAAATCACCTAAGCCAAAAAGAAAAGAACAAAAGCATGAATTCATTGTCATATATACAATTCTTCTGCCCAAAACCAAGATAAGCATTACCTCGGTGTATCATCATCTGCGGGAGGCTGGGTCAAAAGAAGAGCATCCTGGCCTGGCTGAGGAGGTGGTAGCTGAGGAGAATATTGAACTTCTGGAGCATCTGGAGCAGTAGGAGTCTCCCTCACCAAAGAACCCTCGCGTATCTCCCACTGCTCTGAGTCTCCAAAGTACGAGAGGCCCGACTGAAGGTGGCCCCCGTAGCAAAGGAAGCCGAGATAGAGTGCTCGTGCTCCAAAGGAAGAAGGTCAAGATCCGCCTCCGTCACAGACCCTCCACCAACCAGCTTCCCCCTCATGGTGGCCTCCCAGAGGTGGACTTGCTGTGTTATGCTTGTGTCATTTGGAGCCTCTTTTTTTTCAATCGGAGTCGCTAAAATTTTGGCTTTTAGCCACCTACGGGAGTTGGAGTACTCTGATTGAAAATCTAACTGCATATTATGGGTCCTGGTACCGTTTTGTACTATCCATAAAAATTTCACCGAGTTCTGGTTACGTTTTAGGAAATTATGCAGTTCTGAATCGTATCCAGGTTTTGGTCAATACTGGATTGTCAGATGGAGACTTTGACCAGTCAAATGTAGACTTTGATCAGTCAAAGTTGACTTTGTCAAGTCAATGGGTTTTGTTTGTTTCCTTGGTTGGGTTGACAAGGTCAAACCCCCCCCCCCCCCCACCACCCACTTTTTGGGCATTAAACACCCTTTGTGAGTGAGAACTCTCCCTCTCCCTCTCCCTCCAACGTCCCTCTCTTTTCTCTCCCTTTTAGGCTTTCTTTAGTGATTTTTAAGGAGAGAAAAAATCAGCAAATGAAGGAGAAGAAGAAGCACAAAAGGGGGTGCAAAGAAGATGATTAAGGTGTGTGTGTGTGCATTCATGTTGTTGTTGTTGATTCTCCTCTCCTTAGCTCCCTCTCATACCCCCCCCCCTTTTGTACCCCTGTTTTCTACCATGAAGGGCTTGAGGAGATGCTGATGAGGTGGTGGTAGTGGTGGTGGTGGTCGAGGTGGTCGTGGGTGTGTCGAGAACCCCGCATCTCCCCATTTCCCTCCCCCTGTTTTGGTAAGGCAGCTCTCTGTCTTTTAAAGATCTCAGTGAATCTAGTATTTAGAGGCATATTTTTAGGATTATGTCTTCTTATGATTTAATCACCTATGTGTCTAGATGTTATATATGAAATTTGGGGTCATTATTGTATCTGTGTTGTAAGTTAGAACCTTTTTTGCATGGCCTGTCCAGATTCGCATAGAAATTGACCTGCTTCTGGAAATAATTTATTTCGGGATTGTAGAGGCAAAATTAGGTTCTAATGTCCTCATGGATTATGATCCCAACATATCATAGAATGTGTATGATTTATTTCATAATTTTTGGATGTGTATTTGGTGCTGTGGAGATCAATTAGTAGGGCTGGTTGCAGCAGGTTTGGTAGTTTTGCTCGGTTGTGTGTCAAGGAGTTGTTTGCATGTGTCTTGTGTGATAATATGGAAGTATCAGGAGTTAGGGTCTTCATGAAGTAGGCTTATATGTGTGATAGGAGGTTCCATATTTTAATTGTGGATCATTGGTTGTGTTTTGCAGATCTCGTAGACCGGACGCGCGGCGATCTGGGTATCGGTGAGTGGTTCGATCCAACCCTTCGGGAAGCGTTGGATGCACGTAGTCGTGCGTCGCGCATCCGTTGGGCACCCTGACTATACTACTTTTTTAGATAAGTAGTATGGTCATGTCTAACTCATAATACGCTAGGTATTTGCATGCTAGGTTAGTATAGCTCGTATATTGTGTAGAACCCCCTATTTCTACCATATACTTGTCTATGTATCATATTCATGTGTGAATTATTATGTTTGCATGCGCCCTTCGTGCATGGGCATGCGTGATGTGTGTTAATATGAATGTATAGAATATGCATGCCTTAGGTAGTCTCTATTTATTGTACTACCTCCCTATGTTAGTAATATCTAGCATGATTAAACCTGTGGAGATCAATTAGTAGGGCTGGTTGCAGCAGGTTTGGTAGTTTTGCTCGGTTGTGTGTCAAGGAGTTGTTTGCATGTGTCTTGTGTGATAATATGGAAGTATCAGGAGTTAGGGTCTTCATGAAGTAGGCTTATATGTGTGATAGGAGGTTCCATATTTTAATTGTGGATCATTGGTTGTGTTTTGCAGATCTCATAGACCGGACGCGCGGCGATACGGGTATCGGTGAGTGGTTCAATCCAACCCTTCAGGAAGCGTTGGATGAACATAGTCGTGCGTCGCGCATCCGTTGGGCGCCCTGACTATACTACTTGTTTAGATGAGTAGTATGGTCATGTCTAACCCATAATTTGCTAGGTATTTGCATGCTAGGTTAGTATAGCTCGTATATTGTGTAGAACCCCCTATTTCTACCATATACTTGTCTATGTATCATATTCATGTGTGAATTATTATGTTTGCATGCGCCCTTCATGCATGGGCATGCGTGATGTGTGTTAATATGAATGTATAGAATATGCATGCCTTAGGTAGTCTCTATTTATAGTACTACCTCCCTATGTTAGTAATATCTAGCATGATTAAACCTGGGTTAATAACCGGTGCATACTTAATATTCCCTGGTCAAAAGACTGGAGGACATGGTATGGTTGTTGCACCCATCTTGTTGGGGCAAAGCTTTGACCAACTCTGGAAGAGGATGAGACTTTCCCTCTCTCTCGCCCTCCCTCTTAGCGAGAACTGAGTAAGTAGATGTGATTTCCTACTTGACTCAAGTTCTTTTGGGAATATTGGCATGCACCTGTAAGTGCGCGAGATCGCGCTTGACCCTTCCCTTTTAAGTTGGTGATATCCAACGCATTTTAGGGTATATGCTTGAATGCTAGTATGCTTGTATGAGGCATGCTTGTATGCTTGAATGCTTGTATGCTTAAATGAGGTATGCTTGTAGGCTTTTATGCATATTATTTAGCCCATGCATGGTATATATATTGTTTATCCATGTAAGGGGTATCCCTATAATTATTTGATATGTTATTGTGCATGTAGTTCATGTACATAACTAAGATATAATTCTCCTAGATATATATGCGCATGTTAAAACTGATTAGGCCTATCTGAAATAAGCGTGGGTATGACTCGTTGTCGGGTTGTACCTTATTAGTTAGAGCGCTAGCGATGTAATCGCCCCCGTGCATCCGAGTGATGCACTCGTTTGGAATTCAGGAGAATTCATTATCTTATCGGTTTTGTTAAGCCGGTAGTTATTGTATTAAGCTAGGCTTATCCGTGCTAGGCATGTGTATGAACCGCCTGTTGGGTTATGTGCCTTGGGCTTATTTCTGCGTGAGAGCAAAGGCAACCCCTTGTGTCCGAGCGACGCAACCGTGTGGGAGTACAAGAGTATTCGATATCATCGATATGTGATTATCGAGCGTAGTTGACTTTCCCATAGGGTTCGCTTTGCGAACGTGGGGTGTTTCCTCCTGACATAATGTCGTGTGTCGAACACCCCAACGTTGAAGCTGTCCTGTTTGGGTGCCACCACTCGTAGGTGCTACCGATGCGTATCGATGTACACATCTGGCTGATTTACCGATCATGGAAGGCCGACAGGTGGAGGCTACGTGGGAGAGGGCTACCGGATGATTTTGCAAGCATGGAATTGTTCTCCCCTTCTTCGGATCCGTGTTGAAGCTACCTGACGTTAAAGCTGTCCTGACAGAGGGCTCCCACCTATAGGTACTACCGATGCGTTCGGCAGATGTACTGATCATGGGAGTATACCAGGTAGAGGCTGCTCGGGAGAGGGCTACCGGATGACGAAGGGTGTAGAACAAAAGGTTTTCTTTCAACAGTCCTGTGTCACCCTTAGGGGTGAGGGTGAGGGTGAGGATGAGGTGAAGTCACGTCACCACGTGACCCATTCGTTTTTCGTCCGTTCCCATAGTTGTTTGGTCCGGTTACGTATCGATGTTCAGAGACATCGTTGGGTAGTTATCTCGATGTAGATGATCTAGTAGTGTTGTGTAGATCAGTAATTCCGTGTCTCTTTGACCAGTGGTATGGTCTCTCTCCAAGAGTTCCAAGAGTCTCCCTCCGGGAGTGATGGTGAGGTTGGTCGAGCCATCGCGTGACCTTGTTATCCATTGGGTTTCCACCCATGTTTTCCTTGAAAGGGAATTGCCTTAATATTAAACTATTGTAATGGTGATTGGTCTCCAACCACTCACTGAGCTTGTAGCTCACTCCTCGCATACTGTTTCTTTTCATGGGCAGTGTTGGGCGTGGAGCTAGAGCTTTCCAGTGGCATGGTCTTATGTGCGTGGAATGTTCTGTCCGGCAGGTGGCGAGTGCGAGGCTGTCAGCAGTCCTAGGGTCATTGTATGTATAGTAAATCATGCATGTGGCACATGTTGTATTTTACTAGACTTAGCTCTCACATGACATTGATTGTGTATTCGAGTCTGTAATGATATTTTTGATTTACAAACTTATTGATATTTTATGCTTCCGCTTTCAGTTGATTTATCAGTTATCATTGCTTTGCCAGCTTGTGTGTTATTTATTGGAGTCATTATTGACCTCTTGTACTTGATAGCTAATATTTTATTATTGCCACGTCTCGGGGACAGCCGCCATGGGGTGTGACATCCTGCATGTCCCGATCTCTTCTCTCCAGCCTCTGGCGAAGACGACCCTCCATGCTCCTGGATCGGTCCTCGACTGCCCTCAACCTCTCTTCCAGCTCCCATGCCCTCATCTCCGAGACTCTAAGAGATTCTCGATCCCTGTCCCCGACCACCTGAAGAGAACAAACCAGGTCTCCCATCAATCCCCCAGGCACGCCGGCCGACGCCTCCAACTCTGACACTCTAGCTTGGAGGGAGTCTTGCTCACGGCCCAGAATGGAAGACTCCTCCCTCCGTACGATGCGGGACCACAGGTGGTCCATCTCTCCCTCTCTCAAAGCTCTCTCAGACAGCAACTGGTCCACCTCATCCTCGACCGTCTCAGCCCTCTCCCTCACCTGATCAATCTCCATCCGAGTAGCCAGAAGCTCGCTACAGACCATGCCCAGCTCGTTCATCAACTCGAGCTCTCGATCGGTGGCAATAGCCGGAAGAGGAGCAGAGGAGGAAGAAGGACAGTCGGCTTTCGCTCTCGACAGAGCATCCACCTGTGCCTCAAGGACCCGAACCTGGTCCTGCAAGCATCGCCTCTCAAACACACTTATTTCCAAGTTTTCTAAAAACAAACATCCATGTATTGGTTTATTTCCATGTTTTACTTGATCAAACACAACTCTCTTGAAGTTTTACCACAATTTCCAGTACCGTTCAGTTCAAATTTCTTCAGTTCTGGTTCTTTTCCAGAATCTTTGTCTTTCAAATGATCCAATTCACCAAATCAAACACACTTTTTCTTTCTTTCTGTCTGCGATATCCCCTTGATTTGCTGAGTTACCCAAGCACGAGTACGGTAGGCACAAGGAAACTAACGCTGGGCTGCTCCGTTCACGATGGCTAAGAACCCCGTTTGAGGGTTGGATCACTCGCTTCCTTACTTTTACTCACTCTCCCACCTGGATCAGTCCTTAGATAACCATTCTAGTCAAAACCCAGCCTCTGATGACCTAAATTACCTCCCTGAATGGTATTTGGTCATGTGTCCTAAACTTCTTGAAGGTTGGGCCGGCCAAAACAAGGGTCTCTTTCCTTATAATTGATTGAAGTCTTTATGTTTCACACAAAGACTCCGTCTGATGAGGGACAATTGTAGATACCCTAATTTTGACCGTCCAAAGAAAAGAAATTTACTTCAAGTAATATTGGAAAACAACCACATTTGGACATCTAATAGAAAACTCCCTTAGAAACCGAGACCAAAAGCTCTGATCCAAACCCTTAGGAAAACCTAGGACCTTGACAGGGGCGGCTACCTGAGAGTAGCCGCCCCATCCCAGGCGGCTAGTTCCAACTAGCCGCCCCCTTGACCGACCCCAAACCGCCTTCCTGGATGGGACATAAAGCAAGCATGATTGCGGCAGATTGTCCCTTCTAGCCGCCCCATCTTAGCCGGTTCATCCTTAGTAACTGACCCAAGCCACCGCTTGTCAGAGATGGGACATATGGTAGGTTATGATGGGGGCGGCTACCTGAGAGTAGCCGCCCCTCCCTGGGCGGCTAAACACAACTAGCCGCCCCTCACCTAGACACTGTCAGAGAACAAAGATCTAATGGGAGGTCAAATCAAGCACCTTATTACCCATTTTGATCTATTGTCCAGTGGACATTCCCATACCCCTTTTTTACTATAAATAGGGGGGCAACCAATTCATATCCAACAATCAATAGCAATCAATATCATCTACCATCTTCAATCAACAATCAATACCCATCCCAACAACCCATTCCCAACCATCAAGCCTATACCACCACTTTAAAACCTTGAGAGAGGAAGTAAGAGAGAAACCCATTTCCTACACAAATCCATTCTCCAAATCCACTCTCCAAAACCCAGGTTAAACCTAGTTTAACCTCTATGAAAACCAAACCCAAACCCTACTCAGGTTCTGCCCAAATTGAACCAGACACCAAGCGGCTACCCACAACTAGCCGCCCCCCACCAGGCGGCTAAATCTAACTAGCCGGACCTTCCCTAGCCCACCTCAAGTCCCAATTCTCCTCTAGTCAGTTTCCCGAAGAAGAAAAGGATCCCTGTCTTCACCTCTGTGTACGGCATATCCGTGTCTCAGAGCAGAGACCTCACAAACTCCCCACGAAGGCGATCAAATCCACCCCTTTTTCCTGGTTTTTGAGAAAAGCAGGTGGCAATCACAACAACCCTTGAATCCTCCTGAGGACCCGTCAGCCACCTTAGCCAGAAACGAACAACCAACCCACCACCCCTTCCGAGAGACGATCCAACCAAGCCTGCCAAGGCGCCGCTCCCCGGATCCGAGCCTCCGAAGAAACCCCCACACATGCATCAGACCACCAGAGGAGCCGAGGAGGAAAGAAAGGAACCCCTTTCTTCCCTTTTCCTTCCAAAATCTGATACCGACAGCCTACGAGGCAGAGCTATACATCGATACCTCAAGCGTTAGGAGCAGCATACCCAGAGTATACTCGATGGGTAATAGGGTCACGTGACAATGTGACCTCAACTCATCCTCACCCTAGCCCCCGGAGGGGTGAACTTTTGGGATAATCCTTATGCTCTACACCCTTCGTCATCCGGTATCCCTCTCCCGGGTAGCCTCTACCTTGTATACTCCTATGATCAGTACCTCTGCTGAACGCATCGGTAGTACCTATAGGTGGGAGCCCTCAGTCAGAACAGCTTCAACGCCAGGCAGCTTCAACACGTATCCAACAAAGGGGAGAACGACTTCACACTCGCAATATCATCCGGTAGCCCTCTTTCGCTTAGCCTCTACCTGGTGGCCTTCCAAATTGGTACAACAGCCAGATGTGTACCTCGATACGCATTGGTAGCACCTATAAGTGGTGGCACCAAACTGGACAGCTTCAACGTTGGGGCAGCTTCAGTGCACGACGATATTGGGAGGAAGACTTCGCACTCGCAATGCAAACCTTATAGAAAATCAACTATCCTCGGTAATCCCATACCGATGCTATCGAAATACCCTTGAACTCCCATAGAGATGCGTTGCTCGGATGCAGAGAGATACCTCTGCTCTTACACAAAGATAAGCCCTAAGGCATAACCCAACAGTCGGTTCATACACTCGCCTAACATGGATAGGCCTAGCATAATGCCATAACTACCGGCTTAACAAAACCGATAAGATAATGAATTCTCCTGAATTTCAAACAAGTGCATCGCTCGGATGCAAGGGGAGATTACATCGCGAGCACTCTAACTAATAAGGTACAACCCGACAGCGGGTCATACCCACGCCTATTTCAGATAGGCCTAATCAGTTTTAACATGCGCATATACATTACAGGAGAATTATATCATAGTTATGTACATGAACTTACATGCACGATAACATAACAATTAATTATAAGGATACTCCCTAACATGGATAAAACATAAACAGAATATATATATATACATCATACATACCAGGCATCGCCTAAATAACAAGCATACAAGGATTACCCTAATATGCGTTGGGTATCACCAACTCAAGAGGGAAGGGTTAAGCGCAATCTCGCACACCAACCGGAGTCAAGTAGGAGCCACATCTACTTACTCAGTTTACGCAAAGAGGGAGGGCGAGAGAGAGGGAAAGTCTCATCCTCTTCGAAAGTTGGTCATAGCTTTGCCCCAACAAGATGGGTTCAACATCCATACCACGTCCTCCAGTCTTATGACCAAGGAATATTAAGTATGCACCCGGTTATTAACCCAGGTTTAATCATGCTAGATATTACTAACATAGGGAGGTAGTACTATAAATAGGGACTACCTAAGGCATGCATATTCTATACATTCATATAAACACACATCACACATGCCCATACATGAAGGGCGCATGCAAACATAATAATTCACACATGAATATGATACATAGGCAAGTATATGGTAGAAAAGGGGGTTTTACGCAATATACGAGCTATACAACCCTAGCATACAAATATCTAGCATATTGTGGGTTAGACATGACCATACTACTTATCTAAATAAGTTGTATAGTCAGGGTTCCCAACGGATGTGCGAGACACAACTACGTGCATCCAATGCTTCCCGAAGGGTTGGATCGAACCACTCATCGATACCCGGATCGCGGCGCGTCCAGTCTATGAGATCCGCAAAACACAACCAATGATCCACAATTAAAATATGGAACCTTTTGACACACATATAAGTCTACTTGATGAAGACCCTAACTCCTGATAGTTTCCACAACATGCATAACAACTCCTTGACACACAATCGAGCAAAACTGCTAAACCTGCTGCAACCAGCTCTACTATTTGATCTCCACAGCACCAAATACACATCCAAAAATTATGAAATAAATCATACACATTCTCTAACATGCTGGGATCATAATCCATGAGACATTATAACCTAATTTTGCCTCTACAAGCCCGACATAAATTATTTCCAGAAGCAGGTCAATTCCCACTCGAATCTGGATAAGCCATGCAAAACAGGTTCTAACTTACAACACAGTTGTCATAATGATCCCAAATTTCATATGTAACAACTAGACACATAAATGGTCATATCACATGATGACACAATCCAAAAAATATGCCTCCAATGACTAGTTCCACAGAGATCTTTAGAAGGCAGAAATCTGCCCTACCAAAACAGGGGGAGGGAAATGGGGAGATGAGGGGTTCTCAACACACCCACGCCTCATCAGCATCTCCTCAACCCTTTCTTGGCTGAAAACAAGGGGGTAAAGGGGGCATTAGAGGGAGCAAGAGAGAAGAGAATCAACAACAACAACAACTACAACAACAATAACACACGCACTCACCCTTTTTCACTCTCTCTAGTGCTTCTTCTTCTCCTCCTCTAACAACACACACACACACACACACACACACACACAAAAACAAGGAGGAGAGAGGGAAACGAGAGAGAGAGAGAGTGAAGGATTTTTCTCACTTGGGGGGGGGGGGGTGATGAGAAGGAAAGAAAAGGGGGGTGAACTTAAGCCTTTTCTCACCCTCTAACACTAAAAAATAATCAAAAGGGTTGTTTAACCATTAAGCAAAGGGGGGGGGGGGGTGAGGTTACCAAAGGTCACCATATTCACCAAAATATCTAACACTATTCGACCAACTAAAACCAGGAACTCTTAAAACCCGGATACGGTTCAGAACTGCATATTTTTCAAAACGTTACCAGAATTCGATGAAATTTTTATGGGTAGTACAAAACTGTACCAGGACCCATAATATGCAGTTATTTTTTTGATCAGGGTACTCCAACTCTCACAGTAGCTAAAAACCAAAATTCTAGCAACTCCGATTGAAAAATATAAGGCTCCAAATGACACAGGCATAACAGGTCAAGAGGAAAGTTCACCAGAAGCAGGTGCTAGAAGCAGAGCGGAAGAAAGCGAGAGTGGACAGATCCGAGTGCCCGAACCCGATACGTCGATTTTCGCCCCTCCAGGATTACATTGGCTTGCCATCCCAAGATGGAAAGAAACTTGATCATCCCATTATAGATCTCCATATTCCCCTCTTATCAACGATAAGGATCCATTTGAGTTTGCTTTGAGCCATTGTAGGTCAGGTTGGTCCATTGAACTGGGGTGGTGATGACCGGAGAATCTAGGATGGAGATGTTGAAATTAGCATCAATTTGGAGGAGGTTCGGGTTTATAGCTACTTTCATATATGTAGTTTGCCACCTGATGGTGATCTCATTCCTTATCTGTTACAACGCCCCTTTTTGTGAATTGATTTGCCTCTGAAGATGTGATCGTTGCATTCAATCCAGATAAACCAAAAATAGGTGAAAAGGGTATAAGCAACAATTATCTTCGTGATTAGATGTGTAAGGTGGGTGTCCAACCAGTCCTGAAGAGCAAAGAGTAGTCTCAGAGCCTATCCTTTGATCGATATGTTCTTCAGGAGAATTTGAAGTATATAGCGAGGGTAGAAACATTGGATAGTGAGGTGATCAACGTCTTCAACACCCATAGTACAAAGTTGACAGGTCTAATCAGTGATCAAGCCTTTCCTAAAAGACGGGAGAGAGTGGAGGCTTTCTTCTAGAATATTTGCTAGTCAGGAAGGAGTGTTTCTGGACATTATTGGGAAGCTATTCATACCCATTTGGCACAAGGAGGGACCACTAAAGAACTGCAAAGAAACATGGTTGCTGATTTGCGTGTGACAGTACCCACTCTCTTATGAGGCCATATTAGCAGGTCTGACCCCCCGTCCTCCCACCTCGAGTTCTTGGATTTCTAGCCAAAGGTGGTCGACATCTGAGGACCAACGTGGGGGCTTATGCCACTGACCATTTTGTATGAGAACAGAGAGTATTGTAGAGGATGGAGTTCCCCATAGGCGCAATACCCTGCCTAGAGCTTGTTCAAGGCTTCTGCCATTAAACCAAAGGTCCTTCTATATGTTGATGGTTTTTCCTTTGAATATGATGTCCACTAAGGGATTCCTTTTACCCATCTTAGAAAAAAAACGGTGTTTGGCTATTCTCATTAATTCCGGTAGACCGAACTTGATTGCCATTTTATGTTGTGGGTGACTGAACTTGGTCACCATTTTAGATTTTGGGTGACCTAACTTGGTCGAACAAGGTTTGTGATAAAGTTCATAATTTATTTCTTGGAAACCTAATCCCATGACATGTATCCCCCTTGGATCCTTCTTGTCACTCTAAATCTGAATTGTAATGTAAGAAGAATCAATCATTATTCTTAAATTTAGAACATAAGAACATTTTTTTTATATAAGTGAGGGTCAAATTTAGAAAAGTTAAATATTAAATGTGTTTGGATCAACTCGTATGTTTTTTTATTTTCAAACAATGAATCCACCTAAACGCGAATTCAAACGAAGCTTAAAGATGATAAACCCAAAAATTCATTTGTTTACAAGAAAAGGTAGATATAGCTATATCAAAAACATGTAATATTAAATTGATACTGATATTCCAGACCCCTCCCCGCTCTAAACCAACCCCCCCCCCCCATTGGCTCCTCCAAAAAAAACATGAACAAGAAAAAGTGTTGGACCCAGTTCGACCACGTTTGGGTCGCCCAAAACCTACAATGGTGACCACGTTTGGTCGATTTGGGAGTGTAAATTACATTTTTTAAGAAGGGTCAGATAGTTCTGGACCCTGTTCGACCAATTTCAGTCACCCAAAACCTGAAATGGCAATCACGTTCAGTCGATCTGGATTGGTGGGAACAGTTGAACACCGTTTTCTTTTCTTCTTCTTTTTTTCTTTTTTTCCTTTTGATGATGGGTTAAGGGAATTCCTTGGTGGGGATAGACACGCCCTATGATGTATTCAAATTGGGTACACATTTGGAATTGTGTATCCCATGAAAACAAATTTTTACCTTTTTGTTGCAAGTGAATAATGTATTTTTTTTGTATCAATATGTTATAAAGTTCGTGCACAATCCATCATACGTATTGGATTGGAGCCGTCGCAGCTCCAGAAGTACATGTCATTCATTATCTGATTAATGAGTTTTAATTTCTGGTTTGAGTATCATGTACATGTTTGTTAAAACTTATAAGCTACATATTATAGCTTTTGGCTTAAAATAAGCAGTTGCTGTATGTTTTTTTAAGCTTATTGGAACTTATTTAAGGTAAAAATAGCTTAAAAAAGTCATAATCTCTAAGCTGAGGAATATATGCTTTTGAGATTATGGCTTATAAAAGGCATTAAATTTTTTTATTTTAGACACTCATGACCTTAATCTTTTTTTACCACTAATATATGTATCTATTTTTCCCCTATTACACCAAATCACTGAACCACCTTTCATCTTCTTAATTTTTTTACTATTACAAGATATATATTATCAATTTTTTTTTATAATTTCATTTTTCATTCAATTTATTAAAATTCTAGAATGTAATATTTGAAAAATATTGTAGTGATTTTGAAATATTATTTATGTTTAGTTTATTTTATTTTAAATATTTATAAAATTAATTTTACATGTAAAAATCAACTTATATAATCAAACATAAATCAATTTTTACTTCTTAAGTGCAGGGTTATTTTTGACAATTGTACAACATAAGTTGTCTTATAACTTATTAAACAAGCATTTATTGCTACTTATTTACTACTTTTAAACAGTTACAACAAACATGTTTACAACTTATCAAAAAAGTTATAATTTATAATCTATAAGTTATAAACTATAATCTGTAAATTTAAGCTGCAGCAAACACGGCCGGGTTTTGTGAATTGTATTTCAGAATTTATGATTATCCAATCTGATTTTTTTTATGGGTAATTATCTAATATGTTATTGGCTGTACTCTTTTTAACTAATGCAAAGAAGTAGCCACCTACCAGTTCATTTTCCAAAAACAAAAAAAATCTAATTTGTTAATATGCATGCTAGGGTCTAATTCTGATGTAAAATAGATTTTGATACAAATAGAACCATCAAAAGAGGTCCCACCAAATAAATTACGAAAATACAAATTGTAAAAATTAAGGGTTCCGATCTCAGAATCGCACAACATTTTATATAGAGAAAGATAACGAAGAGATCTTTTGTATTAGTTATTTTAAATTTTTTCTTTATTTAGGCCTTCATATAAGTGATTTTACTATTTATAGTAATTTGTAAATTTGATATTTCTCTCTCATCATAAATCGTCGAAATTGATCTCTATCAATTTCTATGATCATTTATGATCTCATAGAATCAAAAAAGTTAGTTTTTGAATTTTACCATTTTTAGTCATTTTTTAATTTTCTATTATTAGTACAAATAGGAGACTTGTAACCTAATGAGAACAGTTTGTTATTAATAATATTTCGAGGTTCCTCTCTATTGAGGTTTTCTTCTATGTGGATTCAAAGAGCTTATTATATCTCAATGTTGTTTAGATATTTTTATCATTTTCATGCTACGTTAAATTCTTGTTAGATTTTAAGGGACCTATTTTTGTCAATTTTGAAGTAAAAATTTGGTTGTGGTCCTCTTTCTATATGATTTTCCAAGGATGTTTAATTTTGAAATTCGAAGATGTACAAGTCAAGTTTTGGTAAAAAAAACGGTCCAGAGTCTCTTTAAATTACTATTTGGGTGCAATGCAACTCCAAAGACCCAAAGGTGGTTGGGAGATGATCCTTGACCCATGTTTGGTTTGGGAATTGGGGATGGAATAAATGGGAATAAAGTGGAATTGTGATAATATGAGTGTTTGGAATGATAGAATAAATAAAAATCTATATACTAGAATTAACTTGTATAAAGTGGTACAATTATTTTACTATCTTGTGAAATTATGTTATTCTAGGTTATTTAATTCATTTAAATATGTGGGCTACACTGTCAAATAAACTGTTATTACCTCTTATAAATCAGAGGACCCACAAGTCAAATCATTTTCTCACATATCCACACCTTATTGACATTTTATCTATAATTTATCCATGGTCAATCAAACAACAAAAATTTTATTATTACATTTTTCAACAAAAATAATTCAAAACACAACCAAACAAAAAAAAATTATTTTCTTATTTATACTAGAATAGTCATAAACCTCATAATAACTTAATTCTCTATTCAAACGGGAGCTTTGTGATAAACCAGAACCAAAGACATCGCCTCGCGACTGACAACCCATTTCAAGGGTTGTTGAAAGGCTTGGGAAGTGGGAATAGTAGTTTTTATAGACAATTCAAATTTTTATTCCATTTTTCTTAGATTCATACCCCATATTTGTTAATTGATATAAACAGATAATAGGGGTGAATAACAGCAGAATAGCCCCTATTCACTGTTTGTTTTGTGTGGATAAACATTGATAGCTATGCATGAATAAGTCAGGATAAAGTCTGATAACAATTTTAATAAAAGTTGAGAATAGCTTATCAAGGCTTATCTAGTCCAGGGAACAAGAATACCCCTCTCTATCATTACAAAAAAATTCTCCCACTTACTTTTACATAACCCAAGAATTAGGCAGATTAAATCTGGTTCATCCATATGTTGTATCCAATAAATAACAAAGAATTACAGCCTTGATTGTTTTTCACTTCCCACATTCAATCTCAACCACTTAAATTAAAAGGGAGATTTGATCTTCACCCTACACGTGTCACCCACCATCATGCTCCTCATGCCCGCCGAGTCACTCGTCAAGACTTCCACCTTGATAAACCACAACACAAGCTCCGGCCGCGGCGCGTTCTTGAAAAGGCTAAACACAATCGTGGCCGTTGGATTGATCGCCGGGATGATCGCTGGGGAGTTTTTGATCAAAGGTCTCTTGTTCTCTTACAAGATCGGCGTCAGATTCCAGCAGGGCGACTAAGCAGGTACCCGCTATGCTAGATGGTGGGATTGATCATCCTGAGAAGTACTCGAGCTTCGTGGCCGGGATTGATTAGGGTGCAAAGAAGGAGGGGCTGGGTCATCGGATATGTGGGGGCCAAGATTGCCAGCAACCTAGATGAAAAACAGAGGGCTTGGAGATGGAGAGTTGGGTGAATGTGAGTGCGTGAGAGAGAGAGAGACCTTCTTCTGTGATTTTTTTTTCATTTATACATGGGTTTGACCTGGGTAGGTGAGTTTTTTTTTTATTGTCTTGATTTTTTTTTTTTTCATTTTTGTGCCAAAAAATGCAAATGCAGCCATGCAGACTTAAATTGAACAATTATTTAAAAGTAATTAACAACATAGATTTGATTAGTTTAAATGATAAATTTTGTTTATATGTAAAAACCCACCATAAATTATTATTATATAAAACAGACTGTCCATATTTAATCAAACACATCATGGATTGATTTATATCTATCAATAATACCAACAAAAACTTGTATTCTAGGCACAAAGTTGATATTTTGAAAATAATAATTCTTTATTATCTCATTATCAACCATTTATCCATAGTTTATTCAGGGTGAACCAAATTACCAAGCTTGGAATATATATCTTTAAGGATACAAATTCCAATCCACGGGGGTTTTCCTTTGCCCTTCACCCAAGAAATGACAGTTCTAGAATCTCCCTCAATCCATAATTTGGAAGTTTACCAAACTTGTATACTTTTAAGTTCAAGAATTTTTATTGCATAAAAGATATCATTGATCAGTCTGTAATTTCGTTCATAGATTAACTACAAGAAGGGTTAAGGGTGAGCTTGGTTGCGCACAAGATTGCAAAACTAATTTTCTGCAAACGCTCTATTTTAAAACTAATTCTGTAGGAAGATGTCCCCTTGAGCTTTTGGAAAACACAGGTTTTGGGCACTATTTGCCTAAAATCTGTATGCAAGAAATAGACCCAGTTTTTCTGTTTGGATGCACGATTGCAAAACGTAGCTTCCTGCAAATGCAATGTCACGCCCTAGGGCGGCCGTTCCCGAGACGTGGCAATATATAAAGTATCAGCTATCAAGTACAAAAGGTTAACAATGACTCCAATAAATAACACACAAGCTGGCAAAGCAATGATAATTGATAACTCAACTGAAGAGCGGAAGCATAAAAATATCAATAAATCTGTAAACCAAAAATATTATTACAGACTCGAATACACAATCAATGTCCTATGAGAGCCAAGTCTAATCCAAAAAAAAAAAAATACAATATGTGCCACATGCACGATTTACAATAAATAAAATGACTCTAGGACTGCAGACAGCCTCGCACTCGCAACCTGCCGGACAGAACACTCCACGCACATAAGACCATGCCACAGGGAAGATCCATCTCCACCCCCAACACTGCCCCTTTAAAAGAAATAGTACGCGAGGGGTAAGCAACAAGCTCATTGAGTAGCTGGAAACCAATCACCAGTACAACAGTTTAATGTTAAGGAAATTTCCTTTCAAGGAAAACATGGGTGGCAACCCAATGGATAACAAGGTCACGCAGTGGCGCGACCAACCTCACCCTCACCCTCACTCCCGGAGAGAGACACTTGGGACTCTTGGGGAGAGACCATACCGTTGGTAGAAGAGACGCGGAATTACTGGTCTACACAAAGATAACTGCCCAACGATGTCTTTGAACATCGATACGTCACCGGACCAAACAACTATGGGAACGGACAAAAATGAATGGTTCACACGGTGACGTGTCTTCATCTCATCCTCACCCTCACCCCTAAGGGTGACACAGGACTGTTGGAAGAAAACCTTTTGTTCTACACCCTTCGTCATCCGATAGCCCTCTCCCGAGTAGCCTCTACCTGGTATACTCCCATGATCAGTACATCTGCCGAACGCATCGGTAGTACCTACAGGTGGGAGCCCTATGTTAGGACAGCTTTAACGTCAGATAGCATCAACACGGATCCAAAGAAGGGGAGAACGATTCCACGCTCGCAATATCATCCAGTAGCCCTCTCCCGCGTAGCCTCTACCTGTTGGCCTTCCACGATCGGTACATCAGCCAAATGTGTACCGCGATACGCATCGGTAGCACCTACAAGGGGTGTTTCGATGCACGACGATGTCGGGAGGAAGCACCCCACGTTCGCAAAAAAAAACCCTATGGGAAAGTCATTGACGCTCGATAATTACATATCGGTGATATCGAATACTCTTGTACTCCCACACGGGTGCGTCGCTCGGACGTGAGGGGTTACCTCTGCTCTCACGCAGAAATAAGCCCAAGGCATATAACCCAACAGGCAGTTCATATACGCGCCTCGCACGGGTAGGCTCAACTTAAAGCCATAGCCGCCGGTTTTACAAAACTGATACAACAAATGAATTCTCCTGAATTCCATTCAAGTGCATCACACAGATGCAGGGGAGATTACTGTTGTGCCTGTGTCATTTGGAGCGCTCTAATTTAAAATTTGGGCTACATAATTTTTTTTCTTTTCTCCTAAAAGTTATGTATTTTCGATTTGGTATTTCGATTTGATTTTGTTAAAATCCAAGATGAAGAGGTTTAAATATGATTTTATTATGAGATGTCCAGTTTTGAGTTAGCTTTCGTACAAAAGTGGAATTAGATCAACTGGATTCATGTAGTAAAAGTTATGGGTATTTTTCCAAGTATACCCAGGGGGTGAAAAATTCTGTCCGCAGTCCTAGAGTCATTGTATATATTGTAAATCGTGCATGTGGCACAGGTTGTATTTTCTTTGGTCTAGACTTGGCTCTCACAGGACATTGATTGTGTATTTGAGTCTGTAATAATGTTTTTGATTTACAGACATTGTTTATATATTATGCTTCCACTTTTCAGTCAGTTATCATTATCTTGCTTTGCCACCTTGTGTATTGTTGTTGGAGTCTTTATTGACCTCAGGTATTGATAGCTGATATTTTATTATTGCCACGTCCCGGGGACGGCCGCCCTGGGGCGTGACAAAAGTTGGTATCAGAGCCTGGTCCTGTCAGAGCCTAAGTCTAGTCGTATAGATGATGAGTCGTAGGATTGTCATCCGAGTACTCTTGTTTTAGAAGTTATCTTAGGTTGCTGACATGCCTCCTCGCATCCGTTGACGTGGACGTGACCCCCTGGACCCACCCTTAAGTTATCGACTGGGTCGATTGGTTAGGGTCAGTTGTTGGATCCCTTGTTGTGGGATTAAGGCTTGGGTAGGAGATTCCAGCCCAGTAGTATGATAGTGATGAATTGGTCGCAATTTCTAAGGTATGGATTGCGTCTCAAAAATGGAGCTTCTTTTCCGTGCATCGGTATTGCTGGTAACCATGGAGTTCGCGTGCGGCGCCAGTGTAAAGTGTTGAGGATGTGGCGTATTGCTCATTAAAGGATGATGTCTTCTTCTAGCCTTCCTACTCAGGATTAAGGGGCCTTGCAGGGTCAGCGTTGAGACCTGGGCTAGGGTACTCCGTGTTCCTTGTTTGGCTATCAGGATATCCTATATCGGGACCTCATGGTGCCCTTCCGAGGTTCTTTTCCCAGTCAAGGAATACCTTAGAAGCATCAAATTGATGATGGATTTTTCCTCTCACTTGGAAGGTGCTGTAGCGAGTGGTGATGCGTACGATCGGGATTGGGTGCATCCTATTGCAGCTTGGTGGGCGATTGCTTGTGGACTGGGTTCCATAGTGGCATCTGGAGTCGCTTCGATATATCATTGTGTGTTGTAGCTGCCCAGTTGAGGCCAGAGCCCTGTGAGGTGCTCCCAGATACTATGCTTGTTGGTGCGCCCATATGGCAGAGATAGTAGGCTTGGGAGGCTACCAGGTAGAGGCCACACCGGGAGAGTGCTACGGGATGATGTCGAGAGCGTGGACTCCCTATGATGAATCTGCCCATGGAGTGCAGGATGCTGGAGTTCCAATGGTTAAGGTAGGGCGACCTGTCGGTGGCGGCATGTGAAGCACAGTTGTGGATACTGTCGCGTTTTGCCCCACATGGGTCGTAAACGAGGAGACGCGATGCTAGCGTTCGTGATGGGACTCAACCGCCCTATCAGATAGATGACGTCGCATAGGCATTGTCGATGTCTGACGGCCCCTTATTGCGTGTCTTGTGGATTAAGTGCGGTTGAGCGGCTTACCAAGCGTGTAAGTGTCATCATGAGCGCCAGCCATGCTCGAGGAGCAGAATCTGGACTTAATTGTTCGAGGTGTTGTTTTGATCTCCCCATGGAGGTTGAAGATCAATTACCTTTGCCGCGAATTGATGATCTATTTGACCAGCTCTGGGAGCGAGTGTCTTCTGTTAGATCGATCTTCGCACAAGGGTACCACAAGTCGGAGATCCGGGAGTTAGACATCCCATAGATGGCCTTTTGTGACCGTTTCGGGCACTACGAGTTTTAAGTACTGCCGTCGGGGTTGACGAATGCGCCGGATGCCTTCGTGGATCTCAAAAGTTTTATTGGGCTTCCGTGGACTACTTTGGAGTAGTCTTCATTGAGATTGCTAGTAGTGCAATGAAAAGGTGATATGGGTGACCTTGTTTCCCCAGGTTGACATGCCCTCAGGCAAAGTTCGAGAATCATCATCGCGTTGGAAAGCGTCAGTCCATGGAGATTCCTCAGTGGACGTGGGAGTGGGTTATCAGGGATTGTTGCGGACTCGCTAATGTCACGTTCAGGTCACGACGCCGTCTAGGTGATCATTGACCGACTGACTAAGTCCGCGCTTCCCTCCCTATCCGACTGATTGAGTCTCTGGACGCCTTGACGTGGGTTTTCACCTTCGCGATTGTTCGTCTTCATGGCACTCCAGTCGGCGCTATTTTCAGTTGAGACGCGAGGGTTACTTTGAGGTTGTGGCGCAGCCTTGGCAGGCTTTGGCGCGAGCCTCCATTTAAGTATAGCGTTTCATCGCCGATGGACAGCCAGGCAAAGAGGACGATTCAGACCTTGGAGGACATGCTAAGTGCCTACGTGCTCGATGATGAGGGCAGTTGGGTGAGGCACCACCCATTTGTTGGGGTATGCCTGCAAGACGACTGCCATTCGAGCACCCAGATGGATCTGTGAAAGGCACTCTACAGGCGCAGTTTTATACCTCCCTTGTGTTGGGACGGTTGAGGAGCGCCAGTTGGAGGGGCCACAAGTTATTTATTTGACCTTGCAGTGGCCAGGTTGGTTCATGTGTGCATCTGCACCTCCCAGAACCGATAGAAGGGCTACGCAGGTCATCGTCGCCAGAAGCTTACCCTTGGGTTTGGCGACCATGTTTTCGTGAAGGTGTCCCAGTTTAAGGGCATCCTCCATTTCGACATTCGGGGCAAGCTGAGTTGGCTCTTCAATGGGACCGTTTCTCGTCATTGAGTGGATTGGGGAGGTGGCTTGTCATGTAGCCTTTCCCCCACAGCTGGCTCATGCCCATGACGTCGTCCTTGTCCAATGGCCGAAGCGTTATGTCCACGATCCTACACATGTCATTCTGTTCGACCGCCTTATCCTCGGGCTGGATTTGTCATTCTTGGAGCAGTGGATCGAGGTCAAGGACCAACATGAGAAGAGGCTCTACTCTAAGACCGTTCCTTTGATTAAAGTGTGTCGGTAGCGCCAGTCCGGTGCAAAGACCACTTGGGAGCAAAAGGTCTATGCATGATACTTTTGGTCTTCCCTTTGGGTTTTCTTAAATTTTAAGGACTAAATTTCCTAAGGGGGGAAGAATGTTGTGCCTGTGTCATTTGGAGCGCTCTGATTGAAAATTTGGGTACATAATTTTTTTTCTTAGAAGCTATGTATTTCCGATTTGGTATTTGAATTTGATTTTGTTAAAATCCAAGATGAAGAGGTTTAAATATGATTTTATTATGAGATTTTCAGTTTTGAATTAGCTTTCGTACAAAAGTGGAATTAGATCAACTGGATTCATGTAGTAAAAGTTATGGGTATTTTTCCAAGTATACCCCGGGGATGAAAAATTCTGTCAGCAGTCCTAGAGTCATTGTATGTATTGTAAATCATGCATGTGACACAGGTTGTATTTTCTTTGGTCTAGACTTAGCTCTCACAGGACATTGATTGTGTATTCGGGTCTGTAATAATGTTTTTGATTTACAGACATTGTTTATATATTATGCTTCCGCTTTTCAGTCAGTTATCATTATCTTGCTTTGCCACCTTGTGTATTGTTGTTGGAGTCTTTATTGACCTCAGATATTGATAGCTGATATTTTATTATTGCCACGTCTCGGGGACGGCCTCCCTGGAGCGTGACAGCTCGCGCACTAACTAATGAGGTACATCCCGACAGCGGGTCGTACCCACACCCATTTCAGATAAGCCTAATTAGTTTTAACATGCGCATATATGTTACAGGAGAATTATATCTTAGTTATGCACATGAAGCACATGCACGATAACGTATCAATTATTTATAGGGATACTCCCTATAATGGATAGAAAGCATGGCTAAATAATATGCATACAAGCGTGCCAGCATATAGGCATACCTCATACAAACATACTAGCATACAAGCATACTGGCATACAAGCATATAAGCATACAAGGTATACACTAAAATGCGTTGGACATCACCAACTTAAAAAGTGAAGGATCAAGCGCGATCTCGCGCACTAACAGGTGCATGCCAATAATCCAAACGAACTTGAGTCGAGTAGGAAATCGCATCTATTTACTTTGTTCATACAAAGGGAGAGGGCGAGAGAGAGAGAGCTCATCATCTCTTGAAGTTGGTCATAGCTTTACCCCATTAGCATGGGCGCAACAACTACACCACGCTCTCGAGTCTTATCGCAAGGGAATATTAGGCATGTGCTCGTTATTAACCCAGACTTAATTATGCTGGATATTTCAATTAATATGGTAGTATTACTCATAGGGACTACCTAAGGCATGCTTATTCTATACATTCGTGGAAACACACATCACACATGCCCATACATGAGGTAGTCTTTGTGGAGATTGTCAATGTAAAGGCGATATGAGTAAAGTAGATGCCCATACATGAAGGGCGCATGCATACATAATAATTCACACATGAATATGATACATAGGCAAGTATATGGTAGAAAAGGGGTTCTACACAATATACAAGCTATACAAGCCTAGCATGCAAATATCTAGCATATTTAGGGTGCAAAGAAGTCCCATGGATGCGCGATGCACAACTACGTGCATCGAGCGCATCCCGAAGGGTTGGATCGAACCACTCACCGCAACCCGGGACCTCACGCATCCCATCCGATGAGATCTGCAAGGTAAGGGCATCAGAATGGTGAGTATAACCACATTAAAACACTTAGAATTTAACTAGAAATGTCAAAGACTTAGACATGCATGCATACGGGCTCGCACGCATGCGAGCACGCACGTACGCACGCATGCCCGAGTGCCCCAGCACCTACCTGAGCCCTTGGGCAGCCACATGCGCAGCCCCGCACGCGCACGCACGCGTGCACACGCCCTTGAGCCTGCTGGTACCCTGCTGCGTGCCCAGACGCGCTGCCCCGCGCGTGCACACTTGCGCGCCATGCTTGAACCCTGCGAGCCTGCTCCCCTCTATGCGCGCACCTCCGCGCGCGCCTAGACATCCTTAACCCCTCCCCAACCCTTCTCACACACCCTAACCCATTCATCTACCATGCATGACCCCCCTAACACCCAAACATGCATAAAAACCCAAAAAAAGAAGGGGAAAACTTACTGAAAGAGGGGGGAAAAGGAAAGAGGGTGGTGTAGGGGCTTGCAAGCGCCTCCTCGACCACCTCAACCTCCACGCCCACCATCTCTTCCATTGCTTCTCTTCTTCATGGCTGAACCAAAGGGGGGGGGGGGGAACAATTCGAGGGGCTAGGGGAGGAGGAGCGGTAGAAGACAACAACAACAACAAAGGTGCACACAAATTTTGATCACTTCCTCTTCTTGCTCCTCCATCTTTTCCTTCACCTCCTTCTTTGTGGCATTTAATCAAACACTTGGGTGTGAAGTGAGGCCAAGGGAGGCTCAAAAGAGATAGACGTAGGGAGTGACAGGAGTGAAAAAAGTCACTTGGGGGTGAGGGGTGAGAACAAGATTGGGAGAGGGTGGTGTTGTGCCTGTGTCATTTGGAGCGCTCTGTTTGAAAATTTGGGTACATAATTTTTTTTTTGAAGTTATGTATTCCTGATTTGGTATTTGGATTTGATTTTGTTAAAATCCAAGATGAAGAGGTTTAAATATGAGTTTACTATGAGATGTCCAGTTTTGAGTTAGCTTTCGCACAGAAGTGGAATTAGATCAACTGGATTCTTGTAGTGAAAGTTATGGGTATTTTTCCAAGTATACCCCGGGGATGGAAATTCTGGCAGCAGCTCTGCTCGATGTTTAGCTCTAATTTAGGAATAGCTGGAGAGATTATATGATCATGGCATAAACATGAAAGTTGTAGATAATCTTCTTAGCTTTCCATCGGTCTTGGAATCAAGCAATTCGGAGCTGTATCAGGGAAGTTATGGCTGTTCCAGTGAAGCTTGCGCAGAATTTCTAGTCGAAGGGCGACTTAGTAATCCCCCCTTAAGATATTTTGATAAATCTCTCTCTCTCTCTCTCTCTCTCTCTCTCTCCCCTCCCAAATCCCACGACCAGCATCTGGTCTCCCATTCTCTCTTTTCATTTGCCCCCCCCATGTGTTTGGGTTTTTGCCTCAAAGAGAAGGATGGGGTGGTGGAGGAGGTGGTGGTAGATCTTTGTGTTCATGTATTATTGTGTTTGTTCTCCTCTCTCTCAAGCTCCCTTTGCATGTTCCCCCCCTGTTTTGCTGCCATGGAGGGCTGAGGAGGCCGAGGAGAGGTGGTGGTGGTGGTGGTGGTCCCGGTGGCGGCATTTCGGTGCTCGAAGGGCCCTCGAACCTCCCCCTTTCGTTCCCCTTCCAAGGTGAGCTCCTCCCCTTCTTTCTTGGTTTTCTTGGCTTAAGGGGTTGGTTGGGAGGTCATGTATGCTAGGTAGTTGGGTTAGGGTGTGTGTGAGGGGTTGGGAAGGGTGAAAAAGGGGTTAGGATGGCTTGGGTGCGCGCTGGGCACGGTCTGCGCGCGTGCGCGCGCAGGTGGGTGCGCAGTCGCGCGCGGGTGCGAGCGGGAGTGCGCGCGGGTGCAGGTGCGAGCGGGGGTGCGCGCGAGCGTGCGCGCGTGCGGGCAGGGCGCCTGGGCATGCTCCTTGGCGCGGGGCAGGGCGCCTGGGCGTGAGGTAGGGCGCCTGGGCGCGGAGCTGGGGACCAGTACGCGCGCGTGCGTGCGCGTGCTGGGGTGTGTGCGGGGTGTTGCACAGGGGGCGCAGTGCACGCGGGGGCGCGCTGGGCTAGACGCGCAGTGCGCGCGGGCGCGCGCGTGAGCGCGGCAGCGCGTCTGGGAGCGCAGGCAGGCGCGCGGCAGTGCGCCGATGGTGCCGGTGTGTGTGTGTGCATGCGCATTTGTGCGTGCGCGTGCGGGGGGCCATGCGTGTGGCTGCCCGGGGGTTCGGGTAGGTGTCGGGGCACTCAGACTCGCGTGCGTACGCGCGTGCTCGCATGCGTGCGAGCCCGTATGCATGCTTATCTGAGTTTTGGGTATTTCTAAGCATTTCTTTGTATAAATTGTGTTGTTTCTCACCAGTTGGATTCCCCTACCTTGCAGATCTCGTCGGATGGGAAGCGCGAGGTCCCGGGTCGTAAGGTGAGTGGTTTGATTCCAATCCCCCCCCTCTCTAGGGATGCGCTTGACCCGCGTAGACGCGCGTTGTGCATCGATGGGGCCCCCTAACTAATATGTAGATATTTTGCATGCTAGGGATATACACCCATACATCATGTATAGAGGCCTGTACATGCCTGGACACCATGTCCTGTACTTAAAAGCCTTGATCTATGTATGCATGATCATTATGTAGTATCCATGCCACCCTAGACCCTGTATGTTAGGGATACTTGCCCCTTATGATATGTGTAAAGGCCAATGCATCCTGTCACTATGTTTTCGTGCTAGGAAAGCCTCGACCTATGCATGTTCCCATTTAGTTTAATTTGTTTAAATCAAGATGGGATTGTGGGATTATATTGTATTAGCGATGTGATTATATTGATTATTAGCATGCCTTAGAGAATATTATAACCGTGTTGTTATAATATATGCTTCCCCGCATCTTAGTTATGCGCCCTGGAGGAATTCTGAAGAATTCATGTCATTTGTAGAGTTGAGATCAGTGTCGGCGGATCCAAGTGGATCGTATCCGTGTGGGTAGGCTGTTTCTCTTCCCTTCGTTGGATCCGTATAGAGACTGCCCCAGCGTTAGACAGGCCTTCCTGACAGAGGGCTCCCATCAGTAGGCACCTCCTGATTTGGGTTCGGAGTGTGCTGAATTGTGGGAGCGGACCAGGCGGCCTATGGAGTGGAGGAGAAACTATCGGTGGACCAAGGGTGATTAACAGCCTAGTCACTCCCAAAAGCCCATTTTACTCTGTGAGGGTGAGGGTGAGGGTGAGGGTGTGGTGGGTCGGCGATGTAGCGACCCATTGGATTGTGTAGTTATTGCCACTTAATTATAAATGATTTGAGGTTAATTTGATTTGTGATGCATAGTTGATGCCATTCACTGAGTGTGTGGCCAGGTAGAGGCTACCCGAAAGAGGGTTAACGAATGATGTCGCGAGCGTGGAATCGCTCTCCCCTTCGTTGGATCCGTGTAGTGACATCCCCGACGTTACAGGCCAGGGAGAGGCTACCGGTGGGCCAGGGGTGTAGAGCAGTCTAAGTCTCTCCCAAAGTCCCAAAATGTCTCCTTTCAGGAGTGAGGGTGTGGATGAGGCAAAGACGCGTCCATCGTGACCCATTCATCGTTCGACCGTTCCCATAGATGTTGGGTTAGGTCTTGTGATCGATGTTGAGGGACATCGATGGGCGGTTGTCTAGAGGTAGATGATCCAGTATTATTGAGTAGACCAATAAGTCCGGGTCTCTTCGACCGACGGCATGGTCTCTAGACCAGTAAATCCGGGTCTCTTCGACCGACGGTATGGTCTCTCCCCAAAAGTCCCAAGAGTCTCCTTTCAGGAGTGAGGGTAGGGGTGAGGTTGGTCGCGCCGCTGCGTGACCCAGTGATCATTGGGTTTGTACCCATGTTTTTCCTTGAAAAAGGGAACTGATTATGTATTGAACTGTAGAATGGTGATTGGTTTCCAGCCACTCACTGAGCTTGTAGCTCACCCCACGCATACTGTTTCTTTTCAGGGGCAGTGTTGGGCGTGGAGCTGGAGCTTTCCTGTGGCGTGGTCTTATGGGCGTGAAGCGTTCTTCCGGCGGGTGGCGAGTGCGAGGCTGTCAGCATTCCTAGAGTCTTTTATGCTTTGTAAATCGTGCATGTGGCACAGGTTGTATTTTCTTTGGTCTAGACTTGGCTTCCACAGGATATTGATTGTGTATTCGGGTCTGTAATAATGTTTTTGATTTACAGACATTGGATATAAATTATGCTTCCGCTTTTCAGTCAGTTATCATTATCTTGCTTTGCCGCCTTGTGTATTGTTGTTGGTGTCCTTATTGACCTCAGGTATTGATAACTGATATTATATTTATTATTGCCACGTCTCGGGGACGCCTGGGGCTTGACAGGTGGTGAGTTTAGGGTTAGAGTCACCCACTCACACACCAAAAGACCAAGGGTTGCTTCACCACCAAGCAAGGGGGTGGTAAGGTTACCCAGGGTCACCACATCATAAAAATATCTCACCCATCGAAATCCAGCAACGGCCAAACCCGGATGCGATTCGAAACTGCATAATTTCTAAAACGTTACCAGAATTTGATGAAATTTTTATGGGTAGTACAAAATGGTACCAAGACCCATAATATGCACTCAGATTTTCAATCAGAGTACTCCAACTCCCGCAGACAGCCAAAAACCAAAATTTAGTGACTCCTATCGAAAAATAAGGCTTCAAATGATATAGGCATAAGATTCTCCCTTCCTTAGGAAATTTAATCCTCAAAATTTAAGGAAACCCAAAGGGAAGACTAGATGTAGAATGTATTACGCATCGGGCCTTTTTTTGCTCCCAAGTGGCCTATGCACCCAACTGGCGCTACCGACACACTTTAATCAAAGGAATGATCGTAATGGGGAGCCTCTTCCCACGTTGGTCCTTGACCGCGATCCACTGCTCCACGAACGACAAATCCAGCGTTGGGTATGTACGCTTGTCCGAGTGTTGGGTATTTTTAGCGTATTTTTGTATGTATTGTGTATTTTACTCACCGTGTTGAATACCCTGCCTTGCAGATCTTGACGGACAGTCACGCGACGACCCGGGTATTGGTGAGTGGGACAATCCAACCCAGTAGCGAGGCGCTATATGCACTTGGGCGTATACTGTCACGCCCCAGGGCGGCCGTCCCCGGGACGCGGCAAGGGTATACATGATATCAGCAGTCAATACAGGAGATCAATAATATACCATAAACAACAGCTAAAAAGACAACACAGACAACAAAAGGGCTGACATGATGTATACACAGAAAGCGGAAGCTAAAAAGACTGAATCTGTAAATCAACAACACTTTACAGACTCGATACATAATCATATGTCCTGTGAGAGCCAATATATCCACAATACATCCAAATACAATCCATACTGGGTGCCCAAGCACAGAAATATATACATACAATGAGAAGGAAGGATGCTGATGGCCTCAAAACTTGAGGGACGTGGCGCTACTCCGCTACTGGTGTAGTCGCTCGGGAAGCTCCTCCTTCAAGTCCTCCTCAGTGATCACTGAAAAAGATTTTATGCGAGGGGTGAGCCACACGCTCAGTGAATAGCACAACCCATGCATCACAGTTTATATTAACCACATTTAATCAAGTCATAAGCCCCAAAGAGGCATAAACAACACAAATCCGGGGGGTTCGTCACATCGCCGAACCGCCATACCCTCACCCTCACCCTCAGTAGGTGACCAAGGATGTTGGGACTTAATGGGCGGATAATCATCCATACACAATCCTGTGGGTCGTCGCATCGCCGGCCCACCATACCCTCACCCTCACCTCTCAACAGGTGACCTAGGCTCTTGGGACTGACTAGGCTGTTGGTCACCCTTGGTCCACCGATAGTCTCTCCCCACTCCGTAGGCCGTTTGGCCACTCCCACATTCAGCACAGTCCGTCTACCAAATCAGGAGGTGCCTACTGATGACCTTTCTAACGCTGAGGTAGTCTCTACACGGATCCAACGAAGGGAACAGAACAGCCTATCCATCGCATATGATCCACTCGGATCCGCTGACAACACATCTCTATAACTCTAATGTCTTGAATTCTTCATAATTCCACCAGCGCGCATAACCAAGATGCGGGGAAATACATAAGATAATAATGAGGAAAAGAAACCTTGGGAGGGCAACCTAAGGTCCCGATATAGGACATCCCGCCAACCAAACAAGGAACACGGAGTACCCTAGCCCGGGTCTCAATGTTGACCTCGCAAGGCCCCCTTAATATTCCCCAAGGCATGCTAAAAATATCTTAAGTCTGCATTTAATTTAATAAATCAAACTAATAGGACGCATGCATAGGTCGAGGCTTTCCTAGCATGATAACGAGGTGACAGGATGCACGGCTCATACACATATCCTAAGGGTGCAAGTCCATAACATACAAGTCTAGGGTGGCATGCATTCTACACACTAATCATGCTTGCATGGATTACATATAACAGTTAATATTAACTATGCTGCCCCAGGGGAGGACGGCATACGCCCAAGTGCATATAAAGCCTCCCAACTGGGTTGGGTTGTCCCACTCACCGGTAACCGGGTCGTCGCGCGACCGTCCGTCAAGATCTGTAAGATAGGGTAATCAACCCGGTGAGTAAAATACACAAATACTACAAAATACTAAAAAATACACAAATAAATACCCAACACTCGGGCAAACGTACATACGGCCCGTACGCACGCTAGCCCGAGCACCCCGACTCACTCCCGCACCCCCGGCAACCACCCGCACGGCCACCCGCCCCCAGATGCACCGCCGCGCCCCAGCCCGCGCACCCAGGCGCCCTGCCGAGCCCCTGCCCGCACGCCAGGACACGCCGCCGAGCTCCCCGGGTGCACCGCCAGCGCAGCAGCCCGCGCGCACACCGCACGCCCCATGTTGGCCCGCGCACACACCGCACGCCCGGCGCGCCCAGCGCCTCGCCCCCGCGCACCCCACGTGCACCTCCGCTGCCCTCGCCTCGCTCCGCGCGCACCCGCGCGCACCACCGGCTCGCCCAGCACTCCACCCACTCGCTGCACGCGCACAGCGCGCCTGCTGTTATATATGTGTCACTTTTTGGCCTGTTGGTAACCATTGGAGCATTTTAGCAGTTTTTAAAATTTTTGCATTTTTCGATCGGAACCGCAAAATTTTGGACTGTTAGCTATCGTCCTGAGCTAGAGGACTCCGATTGAAAATCTAACTACATATTATGTGTCCTGGTGCCATTTTAAGCCACTCATGAAAATTTCATCGAATTCCGGCAACGTTTCCAAAATTTCACAGTTCCGGGGCGTATCTGGGTTTTTAAGTCACTTACTATATATATGTGTGATCTAATTTTGAGAAGCACTATTCATCATCCCTACCAAAGCATTCCCTCTCTCCTCTCTCTCCTTTTTCTCCCTTTTGAAGCCCTTAGAGCCCTCAAACCTAAAAACCTAAAGCACAAGAAGTGTAGATCGGGTCCCGATCTACACCCCGGTGCCTTCAAATCCTGATTCCGGCGAGCCTAGCATTCCTGTCCACCCTCTTTTCTCCTCTGATGGGAGCCGTTTCGGAGGTGGGGGTTGACCTCGGTGGTGGAAACCCTAAGAGAAGAGTTTCGGTGCGCGGAGAGCTACCGGACATCCTTTCCTCCCCTCGGTAACCCTTCTTTCCCTCTTTTTCATGCTTAGATGCTTGATAGGGGGGGGGGGTTTGGGGTTGGGTGGAGGTCGGCGGCTGTGGGTGGCCGTCGGAGGGCTGGGGTGGTGGTCGGAGGTCGGTGGGTGGTGGTAGAGGTGCTCGGGTAAGGGTGGGAGGTAGTCTCGGGCAGCAGGCAGCACCGGCAGCAGCACAGCAGCGCAGCAGGCTGGGCGCGCGCGGGCGTGCGCGCGTGCGTGCGCGCGGGCGTGCGCTCGAGGGGAGCTGGTGGCCAGCAGAGCGCACGTGCAGGGCGTGCGTGCTGGTCGTGCTGGGCGTGCGAGTGGTGGGCGCGCGGGTGTGCTGGGCGTGCAGGCGCTGGGCGTGCTGCGCGCGGGTGCACCCGGGAGGAGCTGGTCGAGCAGCTGTGCGCGGGTCTGGTGCGAGGAGCTGGTCGAGCGGCTGGTGCGGGGAGATGTGCGAGCGAACGATGCGCGCGGAGTGCGTGCAGGGCGTGCGCTCGGGGGTTGCTAGTCGAGGGGCATCGTGCAGGGTGCGCGCGGGGCGCGGCGAGGCGGCGGTGGTGCGCGCGGGGCGCGGCGAGGCAGCGGTGGTGCGCGCGGGGGCGAGGCGCTGCGCGCGGGGCGTGCGGGGTGCTCGCAGGCCAGCGCAAGGCGTGCGGGGTGTGCGCGGGCGGCTGCGCTGGGGCGCAGGGGGCGCGCGGTGCACCCGGGAGGCTCGGCGGCGTGTCCAGGCGGCGGGCAGGGGCCCGACGGTGCGCGGGGTGCGCGGGCTTAAGCATAGCGGTGCACCCGGGCGGTCGGGTGGCCGTGCAGGTGGTTGCCGGCCGTGCGGGTAGTTGCCGGAGTGCTCGGGCTAGCGTGCGTGCGGGTCGTATGCACGTTTGCCCGAGTGTTGGGTATTTATTTGTGTATTTTGTGTATTTGGAAGTAATTGAGGATTTTACTCACCAGTTGATACCCTGTCTTGCAGATCTCGACGGACGGTCGCGCGACGACCCGACTTCCGGTGAGTGGGACAACCCAACCCAGTTTGGGAGGCGCTACATGCACTTGGGCGTGTACCGTCCTCCCCTGGGGCAGATAGTTAGTATTAACTGTTGTTTTGAAATCCATGTAGGCATGATGTGTGTGTGTAGAATGCATGCCACCCTAGACTTGTATGTTAGGGACTTGCACCCTTAGGATTTGTGCATGAGCCGTGTATCCTGTCACCCCGCTATCATGCTAGGAAAGCCCGACCTGAGCATGCGTCCTATTAGTTTGATTTATTTAATTAAATGCAAGCTTTAATATTGTTAGCATGCCTTGGAGAATATAAGGGGGCCTTGCGAGGTTAACATTGAGACCCGGGTTAGGGTACTCAGTCTTCCTCGTTTGGTTGTCGGATGTCCTACATCGGGACCTCAAGTTACCCTTCCCAAGGTCTCTTTTCCCCATTTATGTCTTATTTATTTCCCCGCATCCTGGTTATGCGCGCTGGTGGAATTCTGAGGAATTCAAGACATTAGAGTTGTAGAGATGTGCTGTCAGCGGATCCGAGTGGATCATATGCGATGGATAGGCTGTTCTGTTCCCTCCGTTGGATCCGTGTAGAGACTACCCCGGCGTTGGAAAGGTTGTCCCGTGCAGGGGCTTCCATCAGTAGGCGCCTCCTGATTTGGTAGAAGGACTGCGCCGAACGTGGGAGTGGCCAAACGACCTACGAGTGGGGAGAGACTATCGGTGGACCGAGGGTGACCAACAGCCTAGTCAGTCCCAAGAGCCTAGGTCACCTGTTGAGAGGTGAGGGTGAGGGTATGGTGGGCCGGCGATGCGACGACCCACAGGATTGTGTATGGATGATTATCCGCCCATTAAGTCCCAACATCCTTGGTCACCTATTGAGGGTGAGGATGAGGGTATGGTGGTTCGGCGATGTGACGAACCCCCGGATTTGTGTTGTTTATGCCGCTTTGGGGCTTATGACTTGTTTAAATGTGGTTAATATGAACTGTATGCATGGGTTGTGCTATTCACTGAGCGTGTGGCTCACCCCTCGCATAAAATCTTTTTCAGTGATCACTGAGGAGGTCTTGAAGGAGGAGCTTCCCGAGCGACTACACCAGTAGCGGAGTTAGCGCCACGTCCCTCGAGTTTTGAGGCCATCAGCACCCTTCTCTTTGTTGTATGTATATATTCTGTGCTTGGGCACCTAGTTTGGATTATGTATGGATTTTATTTGTGTATATATGGACATGTTGGCTCCCACAAGACATATGATTATGTATCGAGTCTGTAGTATATTTTGATTACAGATTCAGTCTTTTTAGCTTCCGCATTTGGTGTATATATTATGTCAGGCCTGCTTTATCTGTGTTGTCATTTTAGCTATTGTGTGAGTATGTTATCGACTCATGTTTACTGATATCATATATACACTTGCCGCGTCCCGGGGACGGCCGCCCTGGGTCGTGACAAAAGTTGGTATCAGAGCCTGGTCCTGTCAGAGCCAATTGTCTTCTTTTTCGTAGAGATGAGTCCTAGGATTTCTATATGCGTATTCTGATCCTAGTGTCTGGTTTTTTTAGGTTGCTGATATGCCTCCTGCCTTGGAGGTCTCTGAACCTGCCAGAGTCGAGGATGCTACCGGTGAGTCCTCGGCCGAGAGGCCAGGATCAGCGCAGGTTCCTCTGGTGCCACCTAAGAAACCTGCGGAACTGCCTCGCGGGCCGCCCGCAGCTCCCGTATCCTGGCCTCTCGGCTGAGGACTCACCAATAACATCCTCGACTCTGGCAGGTCCGGAGACCTCCAGGGGTCGAGAGGGACCACGTCCGCGCCGTCCTCTGCGAGGAGGCATATCAGCAACCTAAGAAAACCAGGCACTAGGATCAGAATACGCATATAGAAATCCTAGGACTCATCTCTACGAAAAAGAAGACAATTGGCTCTGACAGGACCAGGCGCTGATACCAACTTTTGTCACGCCCCAGGGCGGCCGTCCCCGGGACGCGGCAAGTGTATATATGATATCAGTAAACAGGAATCAATAACATACTCACACAACAACTAAAATGACAACACAGATAAAAGCAGGCCTGACATAATATATACACCAAATGCGGAAGCTAAAAAGACTGAATCTGTAATCAAAACATACTACAGACTCGATACATAATCATATGTCCTGTGAGAGCCAACATGTCCATATATACACAAATACAATCCATACATAATCCAAACTAGGTGCCCAAGCACAGAATATATACATACAACAAAGAGAAGGATGCTGATGGCCTCAAACTCGAGGGACGTGGCGCTACTCCGCTACTGGTGTAGTCGCTCGGGAAGCTCCTCCTTCAAGTCCTCCTCAGTGATCACTGAAAAAGATTTGATGCGAGGGGTGAGCCACACGCTCAGTGAATAGCACAACCCATGCATACAGTTCATATTAACCACATTTAAATCAAGTCATAAGCCCCAAGGCGGCATAAACAACACAAATCCGGGGGTTCATCACATCGCCGAACCCCATACCCTCACCCTCACCCCTCCCGAGGTGACCAAGGATGTTGGGACTTAATGGGCTGATAATCATCCATACACAATCCTGTGGGTCGTCGCATCGCCGGCCCACCATACCCTCACCCTCACCTCTCAACAGGTGACCTAGGCTCTTGGGACTGACTAGGCTGTTGGTCACCCTCGGTCCACCGATAGTCTCTCCCCACTCCGTAGGTCATTTGGCCACTCCCACGTTCAGCGCAGTCCTTCTACCAAATCAGGAGGCGCCTACTAATGGGAGCCCCTGCACGGGACGACCTTTCCAACGCCGAGGTAGTCTCTACACGGATCCAACAAAGGGAACAGAACAGCCTATCCATCGCATATGATCCACTCGGATCCGCTGACAGCACATCTCTACAACTCTAATGTCTTGAATTCCTCAGAATTCCACCAGCGCGCATAACCAGGATGCGGGGAAATAAATAAGACATAAATGGGGAAAAGAGACCTTGGGAGGGTAACCTGAGGTCCCGATGTAGGACATCCGACAACCAAACGAGGAACACGGAGTACCCTAACCCGGGTCTCAATGTTAACCTCGCAAGGCCCCCTTATATTCCCCAAGGCATGCTAACAATATTAAAGCTTGCATTTAATTAAATAAATCAAACTAATAGGACGCATGCTCAGGTCGGGCTTTCCTAGCATGATAGCGGGGTGACAGGATGCACGGCTCATGCACAAATCCTAAGGGTGCAAGTCCCTAACATACAAGTCTAGGGCGGCATGCATTCTACACACACACATCATGCTTACATGGATTTCAAAACAACAGTTAATACTAACTATCTGCCCCAGGGGAGGACGGTACACGCCCAAGTGCATGTAGCGCCTCCCAAACTGGGTTGGGTTGTCCCACTCACCGGAAGTCGGGTCGTCGCGCGACCGTCCGTCGAGATCTGCAAGACAGGGTATCAACTGGTGAGTAAAATCCTCAATTACTTCCAAATACACAAAATACACAAATAAACACCCAACACTCGGGCGAACGTGCATACAACCCGCACGCACGCTAGCCCGAGCACCCCGGTAACCACCCGCACGGCCACCCGACCGCCCGGGTGCACCGCCGCGCCTCAGCCCGCGCACCCAGCGCACCGTCGGGCCCCTGCCCGCCGCCTGGACACGCCGCCGAGCCTCCCGGGTGCACCGCGCGCCCCGTGCGCCCCAGCGCAGCCGCCCGCGCACACCCTGCACGCCTCGCGCTGGCCTGCGAGCACCCCGCACGCCCCGCGCGCAGCGCCTCGCCCAGCGCACACCCCGCGCGCACCAGCACTGCCTCGCCGCGCCCCGCGCGCACCCTGCACGACGCCCCTCGACCAGCACCCCCCCCTGAGCGCACGCCCTGCACGCACTCCGCGCGCATCGTCCGCTCACACATCTCCCCACACCAGCCGCTCGACCAGCCCTTGCACCAGCCGCTCGACCAGCTCTTCGCACCAGACCCGCGCACAGCTGCTCGACCAGCTCCTCCCGGGTGCACCCGTGCGCAGCACGCCCAGCGCCCGCACACCCAGCACACCCGCGCGCCCAGCACCGGCACGCCCAGCACGCACGCCCTGCACGCCCGCGCACAGCACGCCCTGTGCGCGCGCTCTACTGGCCACCAGCTCCCCCCGAGGGCACGCCCGCGCGCACGCCCGCGCGCGCCCAGCCTGCTGCGCTGCTGTGCTGCTGTCGGTGCTGCCTGCTGCCCGAGACTACCTCCCACCCTTACCCGAGCACCTCTACCACCACCCACCGACTTCCGACCACCACCCCAGCCCTCCGACGGCCACCCACAGCCGTCGACCTCCACCCAACCCCAAAACCCCCCCCCCCCTATCAAGCATCTAAGCATGAAAAAGAGGGAAAGAAGGCTTACCGAGGGGAGGAAAGGATGTCCGGTAGCTCTCCGCGCACCGAAACTCCTCTCCAAGGGTTTCCACCACCGAGGTCAACTCCCACCTCCGAAAAGGCTCCGATCAGAGGAGAAAAGAGGGTGGATGGGAAGGCTAGGATCGCCGGAATCGGGATTTGAAGGCACCGGGGTGTAGATCGGGACCCGATCTACACTTCTTGTGCTTTAGGTTTTTGGGTTTGAGGGGTCTAAGGGCTTCAAAAGGGAGAAAAAGGAGAGAGAGGAGAGAGGGAATGATTTGGTAGGGATGATGAATAGTGCTTCTCAAAATTAGATCACACATATATATAGTAAGCGACTTAAAAACCCAGATACGCCCCGGAACTGCGAAATTTTGGAAACATTGCCGGAATTCGATGAAATTTTGATGAGTGGCTTAAAATGGCACCAGGACACATAATATGCAGTTAGATTTTCAATCGGAGTCCTCTAGCTCAGGACGATAGCTAACAGTCCAAAATTTTGCGGTTCCGATCAAAAAATGCAAAAATTTTAAAAACTGCTAAAATGCTCCAATGGTTACCAACAGGCCAAAAAGTGACACATATATAACACCTGCGCCTCTGCGGAGCGCTCCGCGCGCACGCCCCCGCACGGCGCCCTGCACACCCGCCCCATCGCCAACGACCAGCGCCCAGCACACCCACGCCCAGCGCCCAGCACGCCCTCCAGCTCCACCCGAGCGCACGCCCGCGCACACGCATGCGCGCGCCCTGCCAGCTGCTCCGCCTGTGCTGCCTGTGCTGCTGCCTGTGCTGCCATCCTTCCCGGGACAGACAACCACCCTGCCCGAGCCACCCCACCTCCTCTATCCGGCCACCAATGGCCTCCCCTACAGCCACCAATCTCCCCCCCCCACAGCCACCAACACCCAAACCCACCTTCCTAACAAGCATCTAAGCAAGAAAAGGAAGGAAAGAGAGCTTACCCAAAGGAAGGAGAGGGAAGGAAGAGAACCGGAAGCTCTTCGTGCACCGAAATGCCTCCCCAAAGCCTTCCACCACCAAGATCTCCTCCTAGTCAAGAAAGGGCCAAAATCTGAGGAGAAGAGAGGGGGTAAGAGGGGGCTAAACACCTCGGAATTTGAATCCGAAACTACCGGTAGATAGATCGGGACCGGATCTAACCTTTCTATGCTTTGAGTTTTAAGGTTCAAGCACCCTAGGTGGCTCAAATCTAAGAAAAAGAGAGAGGGGGAGAGAGAAAATCTATTTGGGAAGATGCTGAATAGTGTAGGGCAACCTTTTTAGATCTCACTAAATAAGTCAACACACTTAAGTTAGTGTTAACCTAGGGTTAAGGCTTGATTAATTAGGTTAAGTGGGTTTTTAAGTGGGATTTGACTTGGGTCAACCTAACCACACAAAAAGACAAAAAGGGTTGACCAAGTCATGGGCTCACTTTGACCGAGTCAACTCTCCCAATGACTTCTCGCTCGGTCAAAACCCGGATACGCCGCAGAACTGCGAAATTCTAAAACGTACCGGAATTCGATGAAATTTTTGTGAGTGGCTTGAAATGGCACCAGGACACATAATATGCAGTTAGATTTTCAATCGGAGTCCTCAAACACAGGACGATAGCTAACAGTCCAAAATTTTACGGTTCCGATCGAAAAACGAAAAAAACTCAAAAACTGCCAAAATGCTCCAATTTTTACCAGCAGGCCAAAAAGTGACACATATATAACAACCTCGTGGGCATGAGCCAGCTGTGGGGGAAAGGCTACATGACAAGCCACCTCCCCAGTCCACTCAAGGATGAAAACCGGTCCGATGAAGGCCGACTCAGTTTGCCCCGAACATCGAAACAGAGGATGCCCTTAATCTGGGACACCTTCACGAAACAAGGTCGCCAAACCTGAAGGTAAGCTCCTGGCAACGATGACCTGCGTAGCCCTTCTGTCGGTTCCGGGAGGTGCGGATACACACCCGAACCACCTTGAGACCGCAAGGGTGAATAAATAACTTGTGCCCCCTCCAACTGGCGCTCTTCAACCGTCTCAGCACAAGGGAGGTAAAAACTACACCCATAGAGTGCCTTTTACAGTTCCATCTGGATGCTCGAATGGCAGTCATCTTGCAAGCATACCCCCCCCCCAAATGGGTGGATCCTCACCGAACTGCCCCAAGTCGAGCACGCAGGCACTTAGCATGTCCTCCAAGGTCTGAATCGTCCTCTTTGCTTGGCCATCTGTCGGGGGTGAAACGCTGTACTTAAATGGAGGCTCGCGCCAAAGCCTGCTGAAGGTTACGCCAGCACCCCAAAGTAACCCTTGCATCTCAACCCGAAATAGCACTGATTGGAGTGCCATGAAGACGAACAATCATGAAGGCGAATACCCGCATCAAGGCGTCCAGAGACTCAATCAATCGGATTAGGGAGGGAAAAACAGACTTAGTCAGTTGGTCAATGATCACATAGACGGCGTTGCGACCCGAATGTGACTTTAGCGAGTCCGAAACAATCCATGATAACCCACTCCCACGTCCACTGAGGAATCTCGATGGACTGACGCTTTCCAATGCGATGATGATTTTCAAACTTTGCCTGAGGGCATGCCAACCAAGGGGCAACCAATCTCAACATAAGACTACCTCAGAGTAGTCCACGGAGACCCAATAAAACTTTTGAGATCTCCGAAGGCATCCGGCGCATTCGTCAACCTTGACGGTGGTACTTAGAACTCGTAGTGCCTGAAACTGTCACGAAAGGCCATCTATGGAATGCCCGACTCTGGAATCTCCAATTAGGGGTACCCTGCGCGACGATCGATCTAAGAGAAGACACTGGCTCCCAGAGCTGGTCAGATAGATCATCAATTCGCGGCAAAGGGTACTTGATCTTCAACCTCTACGAGGAGATCAAAACAATTCCTCGGACGATTAAGTCCAGATTCTGCTCCTCGAGCATGGCTGGCTCTCATGATGACACTTACACATTGGGTAAGCCACTCAACCGCACTTAATCCACAAGACACGCAATAATAGGTCATCGAACCTCGACAATGCCTATGCGACGTCATCTATCTGATAGGGTGGTTGAGTCCCATCACGAACGTTAGCATCGCGTCTCTTCATTTAAGACCAATGTGGGGGAAAACACGACAGTATCCACAACTGTGCTCCACATGCCACCACCGACAGGTCGCCCAACTACAACCATTGGAACTCCAGCATCGTGCACTCAATGGGCAGATTCATCACGGGGAGTCCACGCTCTCGACATCATCCGGTAGCACTCTCCCAGCGTGGCCTCTACCTGGTAGCCTCCGATGCCCACTATCTCTGCCATATGGGTGCACCAACAAGCATAGTATCTAGGAACACCTCACAGAGCTCTTGCCTCAACCGGGTAGCTACAACGCACAATGATATATCGAAGCGACTCCAGATGCCACTATGGAACCCAGTCCACAAGCGATCACCCACCAAGCTGCAATAGGACGCACCTAATCCTGATCGTACGCATCACCACTCGCTACAACACCTTCCAAGTGAGAGGAAAAATCAATCATCAAATAGATGTTTCAAAGGTATTCCTTGACTGGGAAAAAGAACCCCTTGGGAGGGCACCATGAGGTTCCGATATAGGATATCCCTACAACCAAACAAAGAACACGGAGTACCCTAGCCCGGGTCTCAACGATGACCCGCAAGGCCCCTTAATCTTGAGTAGGAAAATAGAAGAAGACGTAGTCCATTAATGAACAATATGCCACATCCTCAAAACTTGAAACTGGCGCTGCACGCGAACTCCATGGTTACCAGCAATACCGATGCACGGGAACGAAGCTCCATTATCGAGACGCGATCCATACCTTAGAAATTGCAATCAATTCATCACTACCATACTACTGGGCTAGAATCTCCTACCCAAGCCTTAATCCCACAACAAGGGACCCAACAACTAACCCTATTCAGTCGACCAGTCAACAACTTATGGGGGGTCCAGGGTGGCCACGTCCACGTCCACGGATGCGAGGAGGCATGTCAGCAACCTAAGATCAACTTCTAAAACCAAAGTACTCAGATGACAATCCTACGACTAATCTATAGAACTAGACTTAGGCTCTGACAGGACCTGGCTCTGATACCAGCTTTTTTCACGCCACAAGGCGGCCATCCCCGAGACGTGGTAATATATATAATATCATCTATCAATACCTGAGGTCAACAATGACTCTAATAAATAACACACAATCAATATCAGATATCAATTGAAAAGCGGAAGCATAAAAATATCAATAAGTCTGTAAACCAAAAATATCATTACAGACTCGAATACACAATCAATGTCCTGTGAGAGGCAAGTCTAGTCCAAATCAAATAAAACATGTGCCACATGCATGATTTACAATACATACAATGACTCTAGGACAGCTGACAGCCTCGCACTCGCCACCCGAACGCTCCACGCACATAAGACCATGCCACAGGGAAGCTCCAGCTCCACGCCCAACACCGCCCCTGTAAAAGAAACAGTATGTGAGGGGTGAGCTACAAGCTCAGTGAGTGGCTGGAAACCAATCACCATTACAACAGTTTAATGTTAAGGCAATTTCCTTTCAAGGAAAACATGGGTGGAAACCCAATGGATAACAAGGTCACGCGGCGGCGCGACCAACCTCACCCTCACCCTCACTCCCGGAGGGAGACTCTTGGGACTCTTGGGGAGAGACCATACCGTTGGTCGAAGAGACGCGGAATTACTGGTCTACACAACACTACTGGATCATCTACATCGAGATAATTGCGAAATGATATCCTAGAACATCGTACGTAACTGGACCTAACAACTATGAGAACAGACGAAAACGAATGGGTCACGCGGCGACGTGACTTCACCTCATCCTCACCCTCACCCCTAAGGGTGACACAGGACTGTTGGAAGAAAACCTTTTGTTCTACACCCTTCGTCATCCGGTAGCCCTCTCTCGAGTAGCCTCTACCTGGTATACTCCCATGATCAGTACATCTGCCGAACGCATCGGTAGTACCTATAGGTGGGAGCCCTCTGTCAGGACAGCTTTAACGTCGGGTAGCTTCAACGCGGATCCGAAGAAGGGGAGAACGATTCCACGCTCCCAATATCATCAGGTAGCCCTCTCCCGCGTAGCCTCTGTCACGCCCCAGGGCGGCCGTCCCCGAGACGTGGCAATGCATAAAGTATCAGCTATCAAGTACAAGAGGTCAACAATGACTCCAATAAATAACACACAAGCTGGCAAAGCAATGATAACTGATAACTCAACTAAAAAATGGAAGCATAAAAATATCAATAAGTCTGTAACCCAAAATATCATTACAGACTCGAATACACAATCAATGTTCTGTGAGAGCCAAGTCTAGTCCAAATAAAATACAACTTGTGCCACATGCACGATTTACAATACATAAAATGACTCTAGGACTGCTAACAGCCTCACACTCGCCACCCGCCGGACAGAACGTTCAACGCTCGCAATATCACCTGGTATCCCTCTCCCGTATAGCCTCTACCTGTCAGCCTTACACGATCACTACATCAGCCAGATGTGTACCATGATACGCATCAGTGGCATCTACAAGTGGTGGCACCCAAACAGGACAGTTTTGACGCTAGGGTGTTTCGACGCACGACGATGTCGGGAGGAAGTGTCACGCCCCAGGGCGGCCGTCCCCGGGACGCGGCAAGTGTATATATGATATCAACAGTCTATATAGGAGGTCAATAACATACTCTAAACAACAGCTAAAATGACAACACAGACAAAAGCAAGGCTGACATGATATATACACAAATAGCGGAAGCTAAAAGACTGAGTCTGTAAATCAAAAACATATTACAGACTTGATACATAATCAACTGTCCTGTGAGAGCCAATATACACACATAGGTGCCCAAGCACGGAAATATAATACATACAATCAAAAAGGGATGCTGATAGCCTCTAACACTCGCGGGACGTGGCACTGCTCCGCTACTGATGAAGTCCCTCGGGGAGCTCCTCCTTCAGATCCGACTCAGTGATAACTGGAGAAAAATATGCGAGGGGTGAGCCACACGCTCAGTGAATAGCACAACCCATGCATCACAATTCATATTAACCTCATATTTAATTCAAAGCCTCAACGTGGCAACAACTACACAAACCAGTGGGTCGCTCATCGCCAACCCACTACAACCTCACCCTCACCCTCCAATAGGTGACACGGCTATTGGGACTGACTAGGCTGTTAATCACCCTTGGTCCACCGATAGTCTCTCCTCCACTCCGTAGGCCGCCTGGTCTACTCCCACAATTCAGCACAGTCCAAACCCAAATCAGGAGGTGCCTACTGATGGGAGCCCTCTGTCAGGAAGGCCTGTCTAACGCTGGGGCAGTCTCTATACGGATCCAATGAAGGGAACAGAAACAGCCTACCCACACGTATACGATCCAATCGGATCCGACGGCAACCCATCTCTACAACTCTAATGTCATGAATTCTTCAGAATTCCTCCAGGGCGCATAACCAAGATGCGGGGAACATATATAATAACCACCGGCTTATAATACTTACTAGGCTTGCAAAAATACCATAAGTTCGCATTTAATTTAATAAATTAGACTAATAGGACACATGCATAGGTCGAGGCTTTCCTAGCATGAAACATGGTGTCAGGATGCATGGCTCTTACACATATCCTAAGAGTGCAAGTCCCTAACATACAAGGTCTAGGGTGGCATGCATACTACGTACTAATCATGCTTGCATAGATTACATATTATAAAATTTAATATTAAGCTATGGTGCCCCAGGGGAGGACGGTATAGGCCCAAGTGCATATAGCGCCTCCCTACTGGGTTGGATTGTCCCACTCACCAATACCCGGGTCGTCGCGTGACTGTCCGTCAAGATCTACAAGACAAGGTATTCAACACGGTGAGTAAAATACACAATACATACAAAAATACGCTAAAAATACCCAACACTTGGACAAGAGTACATACGGCCTGTACGCACGCGAGTCCGAGTGCCCCAACTCACCCGAACCCCCGGGCAGCCATACGCATGGCCACCCGCCCCGGGCGCACAACCGCGCCCCAGCCGACGCGCCCAGAAGCACTGTCGAGCCCCCTGCCCGCACTCCCAGACACGTTGCGCGCTCGAGCGCGCGGGCGCGCGCACCGCGCGTCCAGCCCCGGGTGCACCGCGCACGCACTGCGCCCCAGCACAGCCCATCGCGCGCACACCCGCACGCACTGCGCCCCCGCGCAGTACCCCGCGCGCACCCTGCGCGCAGGCCCGCTCGCCTTACCGCGTGCACAGCCTGCACTGCGCCTCTGCGCAGCGCTCCGCGCGCACGCCCCCGCACGACGCCCAGCGCGCAGCACCCGCACGCGTGCCCGCGCGCACGCCTGGCACTGCGCCTGGCGCGCAGCACCCGCGCGCACGCGTGCATCCCCTGCCAGCTCGCTCGACAGCGCGCCTGCCCTGCGCATGCCAGCCTGCCCTGCCTGCCTGCCTGCCGCCTACCAGCCTGCCTGCCTGCGCGCGCCGCTGAGCCCGCAAGCACCCGAGCCAACCCTAACTCCTCCAACCGCCCCCAACAGCCCCCTCCTACTCCCCAACAGCCATACACACCCAAAAACACCTCCTAACATGCATCTAAACAAGAATGGAAGGAAAGGAAGCTCACCCAAAGGAGAGGAAGGGAAGGGAAGGAGATCGGGTGCTCTTCGCGCACCGAAACACCACCTCCAAGGCCACCACCACCAAGGTCCACACTCAGCCAAAGAGGGGCTGAAATCAGAGGAGAAAAGGGTCCATTAGAGGAGGAAAAACAAAGGGAAATGAAGATCCAAGACCATGGATGGATAGATCGGGTCCTCACCTTTCTTTTCTCCTTCTAGGGTTTCTTGATTCAACACCTCTAGCTAGATCAAATAGTGGATTTAAAGAGAGGGGAGAGAGAGCTTTTGGTGGAGAAGATGATGAATAGTGGGGGGGGGGGCACTATGTCTAGGCGTGGACTTAAAGGGGGCCACTTAAAGCACACACACACCTCACACACTCACCACACACACTTAGCTTAGCCCTAATTAGGTTTAGGCTTGGTTTAGGCTAGGTTTAGGTGCACTTTGACTTGGGTCAACCCAACCACACTAGAAAACAAAAGAGTTGACCAAGTCATGGGCCCACATTGACCAAGTCAAGTCTCCCAATGACTTTTCGCTCGGTCAAAACCCGGATACGATTCGGAACTGTAAAATTCTGAAACGTTACCGGAATTCGATGAAATTTTTGTGAGTGGCTTGAAATGGCACCAGGACACATAATATGTAGTTAGATTTTAAATCGGAGCCCTCAAACTCAGGATGATAGCTAAAAGTCTAAAATTTTAGCGGTTCCGATCGAAAAACGAAAAAGCTGAAAAACTGCCAGAATGCTCCAATGGTTACCAGAAGGCTAAAAAGTGACACATATATAACATTCTCCCCCCCTTAGGAAATTTTGTCCTCAAAATAAATACAAGAACATCTAAGAAGGGAAAAGATGCGGATACGCGTCACGCATGGCGTCCTCGAGCTCCCAAGTGGCCTCGGCACCGGAACGGTGCTGCCATCGCACCTTGACCAACTGGACGGTCTTGGCGCGGAGCCTCTTCTCACGGCGGTCCATGATCTCAATCGGCTGCTCCACAAATGATAAGTCCGGCTCGAAGACGAGCGGCTCGGACGGGATGACGTGAGCAGGATCGTGGACATAACGCCTCAGCTGCGAGACATGGAAGACGTCATCGGCCTGAGCCAAGTGTGGGGGCAGAGCTATACGATAGGCCGTCTCCCCAACTCGCTCGAGGATGAGGAACGGCCCAATGAAACGCGGACTCAGCTTGCCCCGCACACCGAAATGGAAGATGCCCTTCATCAGGGACACCTTCAGGAAGACATGATCACCAACCTCAAAGACGACCTCACGGAGACGACGGTCGGCGTAGCTCTTCTGACGGCTCTGAGCGACTCAGATACGCTCGCGAATCGTCTTCACCATCTCTGAGGTCTGGTGAATGATCTCTGGTCCCTCCAACTGGCGCTCTCCGACCTCGTCCCAACACAAGGGGGACCTGCAGCTGCGGCCATAGAGCGCCTCGTAAGGAGCCATCCGGATACTCGAGTGGTAGCTGTTGTTGTAGGCAAACTCCACCAACGGAAGGTGCCTCTCCCAACTGCCCCCAAAATCGAGAACGCAGGCTCGCAGCATGTCCTCCAGGGTCTGGATCGTCCTCTCCGACTGGCTGTCCGTCTGCGGATGAAACGCTGTACTGAAGTGGAGGTTCGTACCAAGGGCGTGCTGGAGGCTACGCCAGAACCTCGAAGTAAATCGCGCGTCTCGATCAGAAATGATGCTGACGGGAGTGCCATGGAGACGAACAATCTCGGAGACAAACAACTGCGCCAGGGTGTCCAGAGAATCGGTGAGTCGGATGGGGAGGAAATGAGCAGACTTCGTCAGTCGGTCGACGATCACCCAGATGGCATCGCGACCCGAACGTGACCTCGGCAAACCCGAGACAAAGTCCATGGTGATCTACTCCCACTTCCACTGAGGGATCTCAATGGACTGCAGCTTCCCCGTAGGACGCTGATGCTCCGACTTCACCTGCTGGCATACTAAGCATTGGGCAACGAAACGGGCAATATCCGTCTTCATCCCGCACCACCAGTAGCCACGACGAAGGCCCCTGTACATCTTCGTGCCACCAGGATGCACTGTGTACCTCGAACGATGGGCCTCGTCCAAGATCTTCTGCTTCAGCTCTGCGTCGTCAGGAATGCATACTCGGCCTCTGAACCGCAGGATCCCGTCCTCGCGAATCTGGTAGTCCGGACGCTCGCCCCGGGCGACGCCCTCAGAGAGGACTATAAAATGCGGATCCTGAGCCTGAGCCGTGCGGATCTCGTCGAGAAGAACTGGCTGCACCACTAGCCTGGCCAAAAAGCCACCCGCAGGAGTCTCTCGAACGCTGATCCAGCAAGCGGCCTCCTCCAGAAGCCTCCAACGACGTACAGCCATGTGGGCGGCCATGCCCAAGGGCTGCCTGCTGAGAGCATCTGCCACGACATTCGCCTTACCCGGATGGTAAGCGATGTCACAATCATAGTCCTTCAGGAACTCGACCCAACGTCTCTGACGCATGTTGAGCTCCGGCTGGGACTGCAAATATGTCAAGCTCTTATGATCAGTAAAGAGCTCAACTCCTCGCCATAGAGGTAATGCCTCCACATCTTCAGCGCAAAGATGATCGCTGCCAACTCAAGGTCGTGGGTGGGGTAATTCTGCTCATGGGGCTTCAACTGACGCGACGCGTAAGCCACAACCTTACCGTGCTGCATCAGGACGCAACCCACACCCAACTGCGATGCATCGGAGTAAACTGCGAACCCACCACTCCCAGACGGAAGGGTAAGAACTGGCGTTGAGGTGAGCCTTCGCTTCAGCTCTAGGAAGCTCTCCTCACAAGCAGGGGACCACTCGAACCGGACATCCTTCCGAGTGAGGCGGGTAAGAGGTACAGCTATCTTCGAGAAACCCTCGACAAACCTCCTGTAATAACCCGCCAAGCCCAGAACGCTCCGAATCTCTGTGGGGTTCGACGGTCGACGCCAATTCGACACGGCGAGCGTCTTCTCCGGGTCCACAGATATGCCCTCGTCGGAAATCACATGGCCCAGAAAGGCCATACGCTCCAACCAGAACTCGCACTGGTTGAACTTGGCGAACAACTGATGTCTGGCCAAAGTCTCCAAGACAGTGCGAAGATGGTGAGCGTGCTCCTCAAGACTCCTCGAGTACACCAATATGTCATCGATGAATACTACCACAAAGGAGTCGAGGAAGGGCCGAAACACCCGGTTCATCAGATCCATGAAGGCCGCCGGCGCATTCGTCAACCCAAACGGCAGTACTCTGAACTCGTAGTGCCCATAACGGGTGCGAAAGGCCGTCTTCAGAATGTCTGACTCCCGGATCTTCAGCTGATAGTAGCTCGAGCGGAGATCGATCTTAGAAAAGACTCGTGCTCCCTGGAGCTGGTCAAACAGATCATCAATCCGCGGCAAGGGGTACTTGTTCTTCACTGTCCGCTTGTTCAGCTGCCTGTAATCGATACAAAGCCGCAGCGAACCGTCCTTCTTCCGGACGAACAGAACAGGGGCTCCCCACGGAGAAACACTCGGACGTGCGAAGCCCTTCTCCAACAACTCCTCCAACTGCTCCTTGAGCACCTTCAGCTCTGCAGGGGCCATCCGGTACGGAGCTCTCGAAATCGGCTCAGTCCCCAGAATCAGATTTATCTCAAACTCGATCGCGCGATCCGGTGGTAATCCCGGAAGATCATCGGGGAAAACCTCAGGATACTCTGCCACGACCGGAGTCTGACTGATATCTGCCCGCAGCGGTGCGTCCTCCTGAGCAATATACGCCAGAAAGCCCTCGCATCCTCCCTGAAGGAGTCTCCACGCCTGGATGGACGACACGAACCCCATAGGGGCTACGTCACGATCGCCCACGAACTGGAAGGACCTCCGACCTGGAAGGTGGAAAGAAACTGACTTAGCAAAACAGTCGATGCTGGCGTGACTAGCTGAAAGCCAATCCATTCCGAGGATGGCATTGAAGTCCGTCAACGGGAGCTCCACCAACTCCACTGGAAACTCATGCTCCGCAACCACCACCGAACACCCCGGTACACCGAACGGAGGAGAATACGGTCTCCTACGGGCAATGATATCTCCAGGATAGCATCAAGAGGGGCGGACGCCACGCCCGTCCGTCTCGCAAAAGCGGGAGACACGAACGAGTGTGTGGCTCCGGAATCAAACAACACATATGCAGGGAGCTGGGAGATCTGAACAATACCTCGGACCACACTGCCTGATGCCTGAGCCTCCTCTGTCAAAAGCGCTGCCACTCGGCCCTGAACAAACTGCTGCTGAGGAGCAGGGGCACACCTCGCCGGCTGCGCTGGCTGCCTCCTCTGGTCAGCTCGGCCACCCTGTGACTGCTGCTGCTAAAGTTGAGGCTGCTGCTGCTGCTGGCGCTGAGGCTGCTGCTGCTGCTGCTGCGGAGGCAGCACGCGGGGTCGGCCAGCATCTGGGCAATTATACAAGATATGCCCGATGCGCTGACAATGGTAACAGCGTCGCGTCTCCGGTCGCCTGGCCTGGACTGGTACTGCTGCAATGGGTGCCGGATCTTGCGCTGGCACCACATCGACTGGAGGAGAGGCGGCAGCTAACTGATCAAAGTGGGGCCTCTTCTTCTTGCGCTGTCCCTGGTCCTGGCTCCAGGGAGGTGACATGCACCTGAATGGCGCTACTGAGACCAAGCTCAAAACGACGGCACCGCGTCTCCTCATCCATCACCAAGGCTAGGGCGAATCTGGAAAGCCTCGTGAAGCGCGTGGAGTAGTCAGCGACAGACATGGAGCCCTGCGTCAGCTGCTCAAACTCCTGCATCACGATCTGGCGCGTCGAGAACGGGAAGTACTCCTCCAGGAAATACCTCCGGAATCCCGCCCATGAAAGCTGCTCCACTCCCTCCGGGATGTCCACCGATCGGGTAGCCCACCAGTCGGCGGCGCTACCCTTCAGCATGAAGGTGGCCAGGGAGACTCGCTGGCGGTCGGTGCAATGCATGGTCGAGAAGATCGTGTCCACCTCCATCAACCAACGCTCTGGGGCAAGGGGATCCGCCGTCTGGCCATGGAACTCGGGAGGGTGGAGCTTCAGAAAGGCGCTGAGGCCACTCTGATGTACTCTCGCTGCCGCCTCTAGCTCCACCTCCCTCTCCTGGCGATCCTGAACTCTCACCGCCGGAATCACCACAGGGACTGGGGGTACGTCGGGTACCACAGGCGGATCTGCCACCAAGGGGACCTGTGGAACTGCATCACGGGCCGCCCTCAGCTCCTGAATCTCTCTAGCCTGCTCAGCCAACACCCTAGTCTGGGCCTCCAGTGCCCTCGTCTGAGTCTCCACCAAATCTGCTATCCGAGCGAAAGCACGCACGCTCCCATGCAGGAGGCTCCTGCGCCGATCCTGGCCTCACAGCCGTGGACTCTCCAGTAGCATCCTCGCCTCTGGTAGGTCCGGAAACCTCCAAAGGTCGAGAGGGACCACGTCCGCGCCGTCCTCTGCGAGGAGGCATATCAGCAACCTAAGAAAACCAGACACTAGGATCAGAATACTCATATAGAAATCCTAGGACTCATCTCTACGAAAAGAAAACAATTGGCTCTGACAGGACCAGGCTCTGATACCAACTTTTGTCACGCCCCAGGGCGGCCGTCCCTGGGACGCGGCAAGTGTATATATGATATCAGCAGTCTATACAGGAGGTCAATAACATACTCTAAACAACACCAAAAATGACAACACAGACAAAAGCAAGGCTGACATGATATATACACAAATAGCGGAAGCTAAAAGACTGAGTCTGTAAATCAAAAACATATTACAGACTCGATACATAATCAACTGTCCTGTGAGAGCCAATATACACAAACACATCCAAATACAATACAAACAGGTGCCCAAGCACAGAAATATATACATACAATCAAAAAGGGATGCTGATAGCCTCTAACACTCCGGGACGTGGCGCTGCTCCGCTATTGATGAAGTCCCTCGGGGAGCTCCTCCTTCATATCCGAATCAGTGATAACTGGAGAAAAATATGCGAGGGGTGAGCCACACGCTCAGTGAATAGCACAACCCATGCATCACAATTCATATTAACCTCAGATTTAATTCAAAGCCTCAACGTGGCAACAACTACACAAACCAATGGGTCGCTCATCGCCAACCCACTACACCCTCACCCTCACCCTCCAATAAGTGACACGGCTATTGGGACTGACTAGGCTGTTAATCACCCTTGGTCCACCGATAGTCTCTCCTCCACTCCGTAGGCCGCCTGGTCCACTCCCACAATTCAGCACAGTCCAAACCCAAATCAGGAGGTGCCAACTGATGGGAGCCCTCTGTCAGGAAGGCATGTCTAACGCTGGGGCAGTCTCTATACGGATCCAACGAAGGGAACAGAAGCAGCCTACCCACACGTATACGATCCAATCGGATCTGACGGCAACACATCTCTACAACTCTAATGTCATGAATTCTTCAGAATTCCTCCAGGGCGCATAACGAAGATGCGGGGAACATATATAATAACCACCGGGTTATAATACTTACTAGGCATGCAAAAATACCATAAGTTCGCATTTAATTTAATAAATTAGACTAATAGGACACATGCATAGGTCGAGGCTTTCCTAGCATGAAACATGGTGTCAGGATGCATGGCTCTTACACATATCCTAAGGGTGCAAGTCCCTAACATACAAGGTCTAGGGTGGCATGCATACTACGTACTAATCATGCTTGCATAGATTACATATTATACAAGTTAATATTAAGCTATGGTGTCCCAGGGGAGGACGGTATATGTTATATATGTGTCATTTTTTGCCTTCTGGTAACAATTGGAGCATTTTTTGAGTTTTTTCGTTTTTCGATCGGAACCGTTAAAATTTTGGACTGTTAGCTATCGTCCTGTGTTTGAGGACTCCGATTGAAAATCTAACTGCATATTATGTGTCCTGGTGCCATTTCAAGCCACTCATGAAAATTTCATCGAGTTCCGGTACGTTTCAGAATTTCGCAGTTCCGGGGTCTATCCGAGTTTTGACCGAGCGAGAAGTCATTGGGAGAGTTGACTCGGTCAAAGTGGGCCAATGACTTGGTCAACCCCTTTTGTTTTTATTTGTGGTTGGGTTGACCCAAGTCAAAACCCACTTAAAACCCTTTAATCCTCTCTTAAACCTAATTAAACCTAGGTTAACCCTAATCTAAGTGAGGGACTAATATAAGTGAGAGCTAAAAAGTTGCCCCCCACTATTCATCATCTTCCCCACTTGTTTTCTCTCTCCCCCTCTCTCTTTCTCTTGATTTTGAGCTAGTTAGAGAGCTTGGACCTCAAAACCCAAAGAAGAGAAAGGTAAGGGGAGCTCCCGATCTATCCACCGGTGGTTTCAGATTCGAGTTTCGGTGTGCTTAGCCCCTTCTCACCCCCTCTTTTCTCCCCTGTTTTCAGCCAATTCGAGGGCTGAGGAAGAGCTTGGCGTTGGAGGTCTTTGGGGAGGCGTTTCGGTGCACGAAGAGCTCCCGGTCCCCTTCCTTTCCTTCCCTTTCATTGGGTAAGCCTTCTTTCCTCATTTTCCATGTTTAGATGCATGTTAGGGGGTGTTTTTGGGTGTGTGGTGGCAGTTGGTGGCTGTTGGTGGTGGTTGAGGGCGGTTGGAGGCCATTGGTGGCCAGGGAGAGGAGGTAGGGTGGCTCGGGCAGGGTGGTTGTCTGTCCCGGGCATGAGGGCAGCACAGGCAGCAGCACTGGCAACACAGGCGCAGCAGGCGGCGCAGTTGGCAGGGCGCGCGCGCGTGTGCAAGCGGACGTGCGCGGGGCGTGCGCTCGGGTGGAGCTGGAGGGCGTGTGCTGGGCGCTGGGTGCGGGTGTGCTGGACGTTGGGCGCTGGACGCTGGGTGCTGGGCGCTGGACGCTGGACGCTGGTGGTGGGCGATGGGGCGCTGTGCGCAGGGCGCCGTACGGGAGCGTGCACGCGGAGCGCTGCGCAGAGGCGCAGGCGTGTTGTTCGCGTGCGGCGAGGTGAGGCAGTGGTGCGCGCGGGGCGAGGCGCTGGGCGCGGGGCGTGCGGTGTGCGCGGGCTGTTGCGCTGGGGCGCAGTGAGCGCGTGGTGCACCCGGGGAGCTCGGCGGCGTGTCCAGGCGTGCGGGCAGGGGCTCGACAGGGCGCCTGGGTGCACGGGCTGGGGCGCGGCGGTGCATCCGAGGGCGGGTGGCCGTGCGGATGGTTGCCGAGGGTTCGGGAGTGAGTCAGGATGCTCGGACTCGCGTGCGTCCAGGCCGTATGTACGCTTGTCCGAGTGTTGGGTATTTTTAGAGTATTTTTGTGTATTTTGTGGTATTTTGTGTATTTTACTCACCAGGTTGATCACCCTGTCTTGCAGATCTTGACGGACGGTCGCGCGACGACCCGGTTACCGGTGAGTGGGACAACCCAACCCAGTTGGGAGGCGTTATATGCACTTGGGCGTATACTGTCCTCCCTTGGGGTACTGCAGTTGATATTAACTTGTTAATTGTAATCCACGCAAGCATGATTAATGTGTAGATTGCATGCCACCCTAGACTTGTATGTTAGGGACTTGCACCCTTAGGATATGTGTATGAGCCGTGCATCCTGTCACCCTGTTATCATGCTAGGAAAGCCCGACCTATGCATGCGTCCTATTAGTTTGATTTATTTACTTAAATGCAAACTTATGATATTGTTGCATGCCTTACGGAATATTAAGGAGCCTTGCGAGGTAAACATTGAGACCCGGGCTAGGGTACTCCATGTTCCTTGTTTGGTTGGCGGGATGTCCTATATTGGGACCTCAGGTTGCCCTCCCATTGTTTCTTTTCCCCATTATTATTTTATATGATTCCCCGCATCCTGGTTATGCGCGCTGGAGGAATTCTGAAGAATTCAGGACATTAGAGACGTTGGGATGTGTTGTCGGCGGATCCGAGTGGATCATATGCGTATGGATGGGCTGTTCTGTTCCCTTCGTTGGATCCGTGTAGATACTGCCCCGGCGTTAGAAAGGCTGTCCCGTGCAGGGGCTCCCATCAGTAGGCACCTCCTGATTTGGGATGGACTGTGCTAAATGTGGGGGTGGCCAAACGGCCTACGGAGTGGGGAGAGACTACCGGTGGACCAAGGGTGACCAACAGCCTAGTCAGTCCCAATATCCCATGTCACCATATTGAGGGGTGAGGGTGAGGGTGTGGTGGGCCGGCGATGTGGCGACCCACTGGATTGTGTAAGGATGATTATCAGCCTATTAAGTCCCAATATCCTTTGTCACCTATTGAGGGGTGAGGGTGAGGGTGAGGGTGTGGTGGTTCGGCGATGTAACGAACCCCCGAATTTGTGTTGTTTATGCCACTTTGAGGCTTTTGCTGATTAAATGTGGTTAATATAAACTGTGATGCATGGGTTGCGCTATTCACTGAGCGTGTGGCTCACCCCTCGCATAATATTTTTCTTCAGTGATTACCGAGGCGGACTTGAAGGAGGAGCTTCCTGAGCGACTGCACCAGTAGCGGAGTAGCGCCACGTCCCTCGAGTTTCAGAGGCCATCAGCATCCTTTTTTTATTGTATGTATATATTTCCGTGCTTGGGCACCTAGTTTGGATTGTATTTGGATATATGTGTGTATATTGGCTCTCACAGGACATACGATTATGTATCGAGTCTGTAATGTGTTGTTGATTTAAAGATTCATCCTTTTAGTTTCCGCTATCTATGTATACATCATGTCAGTCTCCTTGTGGTCTGTGTTGTCCTTTTAGCTGTTGTTTATGGTATGTTATTGATCTCCTGTATTGACTGCTGATATCATGTATAGCTTGCCGCGTCCCGGGGACGGCTGCCCTGGGGCATGACAGTATACGCCCAAGTGCATATAGCGCCTCGCTACTGGGTTGGATTGTCCCACTCACCAACACCCGGGTCGTTGCGTGACTGTCCGTCAAGATCTGCAAGGCAGGGTATTCAACACAGTGAGTAAAATACACAATACATACAAAAATACGCTAAAAATACCCAACACTCGGACAAGCGTGCATACGGCTCGTACGCACGCGAGCCCGAGTGCCCCGACTCACCCGAACCCCCAGGCAGCGGTACGCACGGCCACCTGCCCCGGGCACACAGCCGCACCCCAGCCCGCACGCCCAGACGCACTGTCGAGCCCCCTGCCCGCATGCCCAGACACGCTCGCGCTCGAGCGCATGCTCGCTCGCGCCCGCGCGCACCGCGCGTCCAGCCCCGGGTGCACCCCGTGCGCACTGCGCCCCAGCGCAGCACATCGCGCGCAAACCCGCACGCACTGCGCCCCCACGCAGTACCCCGCGCGCACGCCCGCTCGCCTCACCGCGCGCACAGCACGCATTGCGCCTCTGCGCAGCGCTCTGCGCTCACGCCCCCGCACGGCGCCCAGCGCGCAGCACCCGCATGCACTGCGCCCCCACGCAGTACCCCGCGCGCACGCCCGCTCGCCTCACCGCGCGCACAGCACGCATTGCTCCTCTGCGCAGCGCTCTGCGCTCACGCCCCCGCACGGCGCCCAGCGCGCAGCACCCGCACGCGCGCACGCCCCCGCACGCGTGCACGCGCGCACGCCCGGCACTGCGCCCAGCGCGCAGCACCCGCGCGCGTGCCCGCGCGCACGCGCGTGTCCCCTGCCAGCTTGCCCGACAATGTGCCTGCCCTGCCTGCCTGCCTGCCTACGCGCGCCGCTGAGCTCGCAAGCACCCGAGCCAACCCTAACACCTCCAACCGCCCATAACAGCCCCCTCCAACTCCCCAACAGCCATAAACACCCAAAAACACCTCCGAAACATGCATCTAAACAAGAATGGAAGGAAAGGAAGCTCACCCAAAGGAGAGGAAGGGAAGGGAAGGGAAGGAGATTGGGTGCTCTTCACGCACCGAAACACCACCTCCAAGACCACCACCACCAAGGTCTCCACTCAGCCAAAGAGGTGGCTGAAATCAAAGGAGAAAAGAGTCCATTAGAGGAGGAAAAACAAAGGGAAATGAAGATCCAAGACCATGGATGGATAGATTGGGTCCTTACCTATCTTTTCTCCCTGGGTTTCTTGATTCAATACCTCTAGCTAGATCAAATAATGGATTTAAAGAGAGGGAGAGAGAGAGAGATTTTGGAGAAGATGATGAATAGTGGGGGGGCACTATACCTAGGCGTGGGGTTTAAAGGGGCCACTTAAAGCACACACACACCACACACACTCATCACACACACTTAGCTTTGCCCTAATTAGGTTTAGGCTTGGTTTAGGCTAGGTTTAAGTGCACTTTGACTTGGGTCAACCCATCCACACAAGAAGACAAAGGAGTTGACCAAGTCAAGTCTCCTAATGACTTTTCGCTCGGTCAAAACCCGGATATGACTCGGAACTGTGAAATTCTGAAACGTTACCGGAATTCGATGAAATTTTTGTGAGTGGCTTGAAATGGCACCATGACACATAATATGCAGTTAGATTTTCAATTGGAGCCCTCAAACTCAGGATGATAGCTAAAAGACCAAAATTTTAGCGATTCCGATCGAAAAACGAAAAAGTTGAAAAACTGCCAGAATGCTCCAATGGTTACCACAAGGCTAAAAAGTGACACATATATAACAGAAGGACCCCGCGTTCGCAAACCGAACCTTATGGAAAGTCAATTACGCTCGATAATCACATATCGATGATATTGAATATTCTTGTACTCCCACATGGGTGCGTCGCTCAGACGCGAGGGTTACATCTTCTCTCACACAGAAATAAGCCCAAACCATATAACCCAACAGGCGGTTCATATACGTGCCTATCACAGGTAGACCTAAATTAATGCCATAGCAACCGATTTAACAAAACCGATAAAACAAATGAATTCTCCTTAATTTCATTCAAGTGCATCTCACGGATGCAGGGTGGCGATTACATCGCTCGCGCTCTGACCAATGAAGTACATCCCGACAGCAGGTCGTACCCCCGCCTATTTCAGATAGGCCTAATTAGTTTTAACATGCGCATATATATTACAAGAGAATTATATCATAGTTATGTACATGAACTACATGCACAATAACATATCAATTAATTATAGAGATACTTCCTAACAAGGATAAAAAGCATAAACAGTATACATATCATGCATAGCTAAATAATATGCATACAAGCATACCTCATACAAGCATACTAGCATTCAAGCATATAAGCATACAAGGTATACACTAAAAGTGAAGGATGAAGCACGATCTCGCGCACTAACAGGTGCATGCCAATATTCCAAACGAACTTGAGTCGAGTAGGAAATTGCATCTACTTACTCAGTTCGTACAAAGGGAGAGGGCGAGAGAGAGCTCATCATCTCTTGAAGTTGGTCATAGCTTTGCCCCATTAGCATGGGCGCAACAACTACACCACGCCCTCGAGTCTTATCGCAAGGGAATATTAGGCATGTGCTCGTTATTAACCCAAACTTAATCATGCTGGATATTCCAATTAATATGGTAGTATTACTCATAGGGACTACCTAAGGCATGCTTATTCTATACATTCATGAAAACACACATCACACATGCCCATACATGAAGGGCGCATGCATACATAATAATTCACACATGAATATGATACATAGGCAAGTATATGGTAGAAAAGGGGGTTCTACGCAATATACAAGCTATACAAGCCTAGCATGCAAATATCTAGCATATTTAGGGTGCAAAGAAGCCCCATGGATGCGCGATGCACGACTATGTGCATCGAGCGCATCCCGAAGGGTTGGATCGAACCACTCACCGCAATCCAGGTCGATGCGTGACCGATTGCCAAGATCTGTAAGACAAGGGTATCCAATTTGGTGAGTAATATCACATTAAAACACTTAGAATTTAATTAGAAATACCAAAGACTTAGACGTGCACGCATACGGGCTCGCACGCATGCGAGAACGAGCGTACGCACACATGCCTGAGTGCCCCAGCACCTACCCGAGCCCCTGGGCAGCCCCGCGTGTGACCCTGCACGCGCGCGCATTGGCGCCCTGCCTCGGCGCACAGGCGCACCCCGCGCGCACCGTGAGGCTGCCAACACCCTGCGCGTACGGGCAAGCGCCCGGTTGCTCGATTTACTACGTCCGCCTACGCCCCTCTGCATGCGCCCAGCCACCCAACACCCCTCCCCAACCCCTCCACACACATCCTAACTCAAACATCTAGCATGCATGACCCCCCCTACATCCCCCAACACATGAAAAACCAAAGAAAAGAAGGGGGAGAGCTCACCAAGGGAGGGGGAATGAAAGGGGGAGATTCAGGGGCCCTCGATGCACCCGTGACCACCTCAACCACCACCACCACTGCCACTACCTCCACAGGCCTCCTCAGCCTTCTTTGGCTGAAAAACAGGGGGGAGGGGAAAGACATGAGAGGGAGCTTGAGAGAAGAGAAACCACAACAACAACAACACATACACAAAAACACACCTTCTTGTGTTTCTTTCTTACCTCTTGTGCTTCTTCTTCTCCTTCTTTTGCTTCTTCAACACACACACACCACACTCAAAACAGAGAGGGAGAGGGAGAGGGAGAGACATTTGGGCATTTTATAGCCAAAAGAGGGGTCCAAACGACCAAATCGTCCCTGACCCGAAATTCTGGACAGGCTTCACTAGAACAGCCATAACTTCCACAATATAGCTCCGAATTGCACAATTAAAAATCCATTGGAAAACCAAGAAGATTATCTACAACTGTCGTGTTTATTCTCAGATCAAATAACCCCTCCATCTATTTCACAATGTGAGCTAAACATCGAACAAGGCTGCTACCTGGATTTTCTCATCCTCGGGGTATACTTGGAAAAATACCCATAACTTTTACTACATGAATTCAGTTGATCCAATTCCATTTTTGTATCAAAGATAACTCAGAACTGAGCATCTCATGATAAAATCATATTTAAACCTCTTCATCTTGGATATTAAGAAAATTAAATCCGAATACCATTCGGAATGCATAACTTCTACAAAGACGTCAGAATGCGACGCGAATTTACAGGTAGGCCAATGCCAATACCAGGAGAACAATTATGTAGACAGATTTTCAATCAGAGTACTCTGACTCCCGCAGGTGGCTAAAAGCCAAAATTTTAGCGACTCTGATCGAAAAAAAATAAGGCTCCAAATGACACAGGCATAACAGCCTCTACCTGTCGGCCTTCCATGATCGGTACATCAGCCAGATGTGTACTGCAATACACATCGGTAGCACCTACGAGTGGTGGCAGCCAAACAGGACAGCTTCGACGCTGGGGTGTTTCGACGCACGATGATGTTGGGAGGAAGCACCCCACGTTCACAAAGCGAACCCTATGGGAAAGTGAACTACGCTCGATAATCACATATCGGTGATATCGAATACTCTTGTATTCCCAAATGGGTGCGTCGCTTGGAATCGAGGGGTTACCTTTGCTCAAACGCAAAAATAAGCCCAAGGAATATAATCCAACAGGCGGTTCTAATATGCGGCTCGCACGGGTAGGCCTAACTTAATGCCATAGCCACCGGTTTAACAAAACTGATACAACAAATGAATTCTCCTGAACTCCATTCAAGTGCATCACACGGATGCAGGGGCGATTACATCGCTCACGCTCTAACTAATGAGGTACATCCCGATAGCGGGTCGTACCCATGCCTATTTCAGATTGGCCTAATTAGTTTTAACATGCGCATATATATTACAGGAGAATTATATCTTAGTTATGTACATGAACCACATGCACGATAACATATCAATTATTTATAGGGATACTCCCTAACATGGATAGAAAGCATAAACAATATACATATACAACATACATATCATGCATGGCTAAATAATATGCATACAAGCGTGCCAGCATATAAGCATACCTCATACAAACATACTAGCATACAAGCATACCTCATACAAGCATACTAGCATACAAGCATACCTCATACAAGCATATAAGCATACAAGGTATACCCTAAAATGCGTTGGATATCACCAACTTAAAAAGGGAAGGGTCAAGCGCGATCTCGCGCACTAACAGGTGCATGCCAATATTCCAAACGAACTTGAGTCGAGTAGGAAATCGCATCTACTTACTCAGTTCGTACAAAGGGAGAGGGTGAGAGAGAGAGCTCATCATCTCTTGAAGTTGGTCATAGTTTTGCCCCATTAGCATGGGCGCAACAACTACACCACGCCCTCGAGTCTTATCACAAGGGAATATTAGGCATGTGCTCGTTATTAACCCAGACTTAATCATGCTGGATATTCCAATTAATATGGTAGTATTACTTATAGAGACTACCTAAGGCATGCTTATCATATACATTCATGAAAACACACATCAAATATGCCCATACATGAAGGGCGCATGCATACATAATAATTCACACATGAATAGGATACATAGGTAAGTATATGGTAGAAAAGGGGGGTCTATTCAATATGTCACGCCCCAGGCGTCCCCGAGACGTGGCAATAATAAAATATAATATCAGTTATCAATACCTGAGGTCAATAAAGACACCAACAACAATACACAAGGCGGCAAAGCAAGATAAAGATAACTGACTGAAAAGCGGAAGCATAATATATAACAATGTCTGTAAATCAAAAACATTATTACAGACCCGAATACACAATCAATGTCCTGTGGAAGCCAAGTCTAGACCAAAGAAAATACAACCTGTGCCACATGCACGATTACAAAGCATAAAATGACTCTAGGAATGCTGACAGCCTCGCACTCGCCACCCGCCGGCAGAACGCTCCATCGCCCATAAGACCACGCCACAGGAAGCTCCAGCTCCACGCCCAACACTGCCCCGTGAAAAGAAACAGTATATGAGGGGTGAGCTACAAGCTCAGTGAGTGGCTGGAAACCAATCACCATCTACAGGTCAACACTTAAATCAATTCCCTTTTTCAAGGAAAAACATGGGTAGAAACCCAATGATCACTGGGTCACGCGGCAGCGCGACCAACCTCACCCCCACCCTCACTCCCGAAAGGAGTCTCTTGGGACTTATGGGGAGAGACCATACCGTCGGTCGAAGAGACCCGGATTTACTGGTCCAGATACCATGACGTCGGTCGAAGAGACCCGGAATTACTGGTCTACTCAACACTACTGGATCATCTACCTCTAGATAAACGCCGAACGATGTCCCTCAACATCGATCACAGGACCCGACCCAACATCTATGGGAACGGTCAAACAACGAATGGGTCACGATGGACGCGTCTTCGCCTCATCCACACCCTCACTCCTGAAAGGAGACATCTCAGAACTTTGGGAGAGACTTAGACTGCTCTACACCCCTGGTCCACCGGTAGCCTCTCCCTGGCCTCCAAAGTCGGGGAGTTCCTACATCGGATCCAACGAAGGGGAGAGCGATTCCACGCTCGCGACATCATTCGCTAACCCTCTTCCGGGTAGCCTCTACCTGGCCACACACTCAGTGAATGGCACCAAACTATGCATCACAATCATATGAACCTCAAAACAATCATAGCCTCAAAGTGGCAATGACTACACAAACCAGTGGGTCGCTACATCGCCGACCCACCACACCCTCACCCTCACCCCTCAATATGGTGACATAGGATATTGGGACTGACTAGGCTGTTAATCACCCTTGGTCCACCGATAGTCTCTCCTCCACTCCGTAGGCCGCTTGGCCACTCCCACATTCAGCACAGTCCGTCCCAAATCAGGAGGTGCCTACTGATGGGAGCCCTCTCACGGGACGGCCTTTCTAACGCTGGGGCAGTCTCTACACGGATCCAACGAAGGGAACAGAACAGCCTATCCATACGCATATGATCCACTCGGATCCACCGACAACACATCTCAACAACTCTAATGTCATGAATTCTTCAGAATTCCTCCAAGGCGCATAACCAAGATGTGGGAAATATATAAGATAATAATGAGGAAAAGAAACTTTGGGAGGGCAACTTGAGGTCCCGATATAGGACATCCTGACAACCAAACAAGGAACACGGAGTACCCTAGCCCGGGTCTCAATGTTAACCTCGCAAGGCCCCCTTAATATTCCTTAAGGCATACAATAGACATACGCTCGCATTTAATTTAATAAATTAAACTAATAGGACACATGCATAGGTCGAGGATTTCCTAGCATGAAAATATGGTAACTAAACATGCATAGGCCGCTATACATGATATAAGGGTGCATATCCCTAGCATACAAATCTAGGGTGGCATGCATAGCATCATATTGATCATATAAGGGTGCATGCATAGCTTCTAAAAGCTAGGGGACCCCATAGATGCGCGACGCGCGCCTATGCGGGTCGAGCGCATCCCTAGAGAGGGGGGGGGATTGGAATCAAACCATGCACCATTCTACCCGGGACCTCGCGCATCCCATCCGACGAGATCTGCAAGGTAGGGGCATCCAACTGGTGAGAAACAACACAATTTATACACAAAAATAATTAGAAATACCCCATACTCGGACAAGCATGCATACGGGCTCGCACGCATGCGAGCACGCACGTACGCACGCGTGTCCGAGTGCCCCAACACCTACCCGAACCCTCGGGCAGCCACACGCATGGCCCCCCGCATGCGCACGCACGAATGCGCACGCACGCACACACCCCGGCACCATCGGCGCACTGCCGCGCGCCTGCCCGGGCGCCCCGATGTGCTGCCGCACGCACGCCCGCGCGCACAGCGCGTCCTGCCCGTGCCCCACGCGCAGCACCCCGCGCATGCCCCAGCATGCGCACGCACGCACGCGCGCGCACTGGTCCCCAGCTCCGCGCCCAGGCGCATGCCTAGGCGCCCTGCCCCGCGCCCAGGCGCCCTGCCTGCGCGCGCGCACGCTCGCGCGCACCCCCGCTCTCACCCCCGCTCGCGCTTGCACCCGCGCGCACGCACCCGCACCCGACTGGGCCTGCCAGCTCCCGCCTGCGCCCGCCTGCACGCGCGCCTGCGCGCGCAAGCGCACAGACCGCGCCCAGCGCGCGCCCAAGCCATTCTAACCACATTTTCACCCATCCCAACCCCTCACACACACCCTAACACATCTACCCAACATGCATGACCTTCCCAACATCCCCTTAAGCCAAAAATATTAAGAAAAGGAGGGGAGGAGCTCACCTTGGAGGGGGAACAAAAGGGGGAGGTTCGGGGGCCCTCGACGCACCCGCGACCACCTCAACCACCACCACCGCCTCTAGCCTCTCCTCAGCCTCCTCTTCAGCAGCAAAACAGGAGGGGGATATCATGCAAAGAGAGCTTGCTATAGAGGGGAGAACAACAAACAACACACAAACACAAAGATCCACTTGCACTAGCACCTCCACCTTCTCTTCTCATTGAATCATTTTATCAAACACCTAGGGGGAGGGGTTTGAAAAGAGAGGAGAGACCAGAAGAGGCTGGTCGTGGAAGTGAGAGGGAGAGAGAGAGAGAGAGCCTTTTTAGCACACAAATATCTAAAGGGGAAAAGACCTAGTCGCCCTTCGACTAGAAATTCTGTGCAAACTTCACTAGAACAGCCATAACTTCCCCGATATAGCTCCAAATTGCTCAATTCCAAGACCGATGGAAATCTAAGAAGATTATCTACAACTTTCATGTTTATGGAAAGATCAGATAATCCCTCCAGCTATTCCGAAATTAGAGCCAAACATGGAACAGGGCTGCTGCCAGAATTCCCATCCCCGGGGTATACTTGGAAAAATACCCATAACTTTTACTACAAGAATCCAGTTGATCTAATTCCACTTCTGTGCGAAAGCTAACTCAAAACTGAACATCTCATAATAAAATCATAATTAAACCTCTTCATCTTGGATTTTAACAAAATCAAATCCAAATACCAAATCGGGAATACATAACTTAGGAAAAAAATTTATGTACCCAAATTTTCAAACAGAGCGCTCCAAATGACACAGGCACAACACAATACATGAGCTATACAAGCCTAGCATGCAAATATCTAGCATATTAAGGGTGCAAAGAAGCCCCATGGATGCGCGATGCACGACTACGTGTATCGAGGGCTTTCCGAAGGGTTGGATCGAACCACTCACCGCAACCCGGGACCTCGCGCATCCCATCCGACAAGATCTGCAAGGTAAGGGCATCAGAATGGTGAGTATAACCACATTAAAACACTTAGAATTTAACTAGAAATGCCAAAGACTTAGACATGCACGCATACGGACTCGCACGAATGCAAGCACGCACGTACGCACACATGCTCGAGTGCTCCAGCACCTACTCGAGCCCCTGGGCACCCACATGCGCGGCCCCGCACGCGCCCCCGAGCCTGCTGGTAACCTGCTGCGTGCCCAGACACGCTGCCCCACGTGCGCGCACTCGCGCGCCATGCCAGAACCCCGCACGCACGTGCCTGCGCGCCTGCCCGCACCCGCCTGCGCTCCTCTACCCACGCACACACGCGCGGACAGGCCCGCTTTCAAGCCCAGGGCGGCCGTCACCGAGACGTGGCAATGAATAAAGTATCAGCTATCGAGTACAAGAGGTCAACAATGACTCCAATAAAAAACACACAAGCTGGCAAAGCAAGGATAACTGATAACTCAACTGAAAAGCGGAAGCATAAAAATATCAATAAGTCTTTAAACCAAAAATATCATTACAGACTCGAATATACAATCAATGTCCTGTGAGAGCCAAGTCTAGTCCAAATAAAATACAACCTGTGCCACATGCACGATTTACAATACATAAAATGACTCTAGGACTGCTGACAGCCTCGCACTCGCCACCCGCCAGACAGAACGTTCCACGCACATAAGACCATGCCACTAGGAAGCTCCAGCTCCACGCCCAACACTGCCCCTGAAAAAGAAATAGTATGCGAGGGGTGAGCTACAAGCTCAGTAAGTAGCTGGAAACCAATCACCATTACAACAGTTCAATGTTAAGGCAATTTCCTTTCAAGGAAAACATGGGTGGAAACCCAATGGATAACAAGGTCACGCGGCGGCGCGACCAACCTCACCCTCACCCTCACTCCCGGAGGGAGACTCTTGGGACTCTTGGGGAGAGAACATACCGTTTGTCGAAGAGACGTAGAATTACTGGTCCACATAACATTACTAGATCATCTACAACGAGATAACTGTCCAACGATATCTTCGATACATAACCGAACCCAACAACTATGGGAACAGACAAAAATGAATAGGTCATGCGGCGACGTGACTTCATTTCATCCTCACCCTCACCCCTAAGGGTGACACGGGACTGTTGGAAGAAAACCTTTTGTTCTACACCCTTCGTCATCCGGTAGCCCTCTCCCGAGTAGCCTCTACCTGGTATACTCCCATGATCAGTACATCTGTCGAACCTACAAGTGAGAGCCTTCTGTCAGGACAGCTTTAACGTCGGGTGGCTTCAACACGGATCTGAAGAAGGGGAGAACGATTCCACGCTTGCAATATCATCCGGTAGCCCTCTCCCACGTAGCCTCTACCTGTCAGCCTTCCACGATCGGTACATCAGCCAGATGTGTACCGCGATACGCATCGGTAGCACCTACAAGTGGTGGCACCCAAACAGGACAGCTTCGACGTTGGGGTGTTTCGACGCATGATGATGTCGAGAGGAAGCACCCTGCGTTCGCAAAGAGAACCTTATGGAAAGTCAACTACGCTCGAAAATCACATATCGATGATATTGAATGCTCTTGTACTCCAACACAGGTGCGTCACTCAGATGTGAGGGGTTACCTCTGCTCTCACGCAGAAATAAGCCCAAGGCATTTAACCCAACAGGCAGTTCATATACGCACCTAGCACGGGTAGGCTCAACTTAATGCCATAGCCGTCGGTTTAACAAAACCGATACAACAAATGAATTCTCCTGAATTCCATTCAAGTGCATCTCACGGATGCAGGGTGGCGATTACATCACTCACGCTCTAACTAATGAGGTACATCCCGACAGCGGGTCATACCCACGCTTATTTCAGATAGGCCTAATTTGTTTTAACATACGCATATATAATAAAGGAGATTCATATCATAGCTATGTGCATGAACCATTTGCACGATTACCTAATAACTGACTATAAGGGTATCCCCTAACATGGATTTACATCATAACATTAAATCATGCAACATACATATCATGCATGGCTAAATAATATGCATACAAGTGTGCAAGCATATAAGCATACCTCATACAAGCATACTAGCTTACAAGCATACCTCATGCAAGCATATAAGCATACAAGGTATACCCTAAAATGCGTTGGATATCACCAACTTAAAAGGGAAGGGTCAAGCGCGATCTCGTGCACTAACAGGTGCATACCAATATTCCAAACAAACTTGAGTCGAGTAAAAAATTGCATCTACTTACTCAGTTCGTACAAAGGGAGAGGGTGAGAGAGAGAGCTCATCATCTCTTGAAGTTGGTCATAGCTTTGCCCCATTAGCATGGGCGCAACAACTATACCACGCCCTCGAGTCTTATCGCAAGGGAATATTAGGCACGTGCCCGTTATTTACCCCGGCTAATCATGCTAGATATTATTAATATCATAGGAGTAGTATTACAATACTACCTAAGGCATGCCTTATTCTATACATCCATACACATTACAGAAATACATGCCCATACTAGAGGGGTGCATGCGATACAGTCATTCATACATGAATACAATACATGTAATATAAGCCTAGCATGCAAGATATCTAACATATTATAGCTTAAGCATGGTCATACTACTTATCTACACAAGTAGTATAGCTAGGGTGCCCCATTGATGCGCGATGCACGACTACGCGCATTGAGTGCATCTCGAGGGGTTGGATCGAACCACTCACCTAACGACCCATTCATCGCGAGCTCCGCCAACGAAAGCTGCACAACACAACCAATGATGCTCAATTAAAATATGGAACCTCCTGACACACATATAAGTCTACTTCCTGAAGACCCTAACTCTTGATAGTTTCCACAACATGCATAACAACTCCTTGACACACAATCAAGCAAAACTGCTAAACCTGCTGCAACTAGCCATACTATTTGATCTCCACAGCACCAAATACACATCTAAAAATTAGGAAATAAATGATACACATTCTCTGACATGCTGGGATCATAATCCATGCAGACATTATAACCTAATTTTGCCTCTACAAGCCCGAAATAATTTATTTCCAGAAGCAGGTCAATTTCTACGCGAATCTGGACAGGCTATACAAAACAGGTTCTAACTTACAACACAGATATCATAATGACCCCAAATTTCATATATAACAACTAGACACATAGATGATCATATCACATGAAGACACAAACCCAAAAATATGCCTCTAATTACTAGTTCCACATATATCTTTACAAGACAGAGATCTGCCTTACCAAAAGAGGGGGAGGGAAATGGGGAGATGCGGGGTTCTCGACACACCCACGACCACCTCAACCACCACCACCACTACCACCACCTCATCAGCATCTCCTCAAGCCCTTCATGGCTGAAAACAGGGGTGTAAAGGGGGCATGAGAGGGAGATAGAGAGAAGAGAAACAACAACAACAACACACACACTCACCCTTTTTCACTCTCTCTAGTGCTTCTTCTTCTTCTTTTCCTCCATTAACAACACACACAAAAAAAAAAACAGAGAGGGAGAGGGAGACGAGAGTGAGAGAGAGTGAGTGAGTGAGGGATTTATCACTTTGGGGGGCTGATGAGAACGAGAGAAAAGGGGGTGCACTTAAGCCTATTCTCACCCTCTAACACTTAAAAAAACCGAAGGGTTTCTTAACCATTAAGCAAGGGGAGTTGAGGTTACCAAAGGTCACCTTATTCACCAAAATATCTAACACTAATCGCCCAACCAAACCAGGAACTCTCAAAACCCGGATATGGTTCGGAACTACAGATTTTTCAAAACGTTACCGAAATTCGATGAAAATTTTATGGGCAGTAAAAAATGGTACCATGACCCATAATATGCTATTAGATTTTCAATCAGAGCACTCAAACTCCCGCAGGTAGCTAAAAGCCAAAATTTTAGTGACTCCGATTAAGAAATCGGGTTCCAAATGACACAGGGATAACACCTGCGCGCGCACCTAGACATGCTTAACCCCTCCCAAACCCTCCTCACATACCCTAACCAAATCATCTACCATGCGTGACCTCCCTAACACCCAAACATGCATAAAAACCCAAGTAAACGAAGGGGAAAACTTACCAAAAGAGGGGGAAAAGGAAAGGGGGAGGTGTAGGGGCTCGCAAGCGCCTCCTCGACCACCTCGACCACCACCCCCACCATCTCTTCCATTGCTTCTCTTCTTCATGGCTGAACCAAAGGGGAGGGGAAACCATTAGAGGGGCTAGGGGAGGAGGAGAGGGAGAAGACAACAAGAAAGGCACACACAAACCATGTTCACTTCCTCTCCTTGCTCCTCCATGTTTTCCTTCACTTCTTTCTTTGTGGCATTTAATCAAGCACTTGGGGAGTGAAAGTGAGGCCAAGAGAGGCTCAAAAGAGATAGACATAGGGAGTGAGAGGAGTGAAAAAAGTCACTTTGGGGGGGGGGGGTGTGTTGAGAACTAGATTGGGAGAGGGGGGGTGAGTTTAGGGTTAGAGTCACCCACTCACACACCAAAAGACCAAGGGTTGCTTCACCACAAAGAAAGGGGGTGGTAAGGTTACCCAGGGTCACCACATCATCAAAAATATCTCACCCACCGAAATCCAACAACGGCCAAACCCGGATGCGATTCGAAATTGCATAATTTCAAAAACGTTACCGGAATTCGATGAAATTTTTATGGGTAGTACAAAATGGTACCAAGACCCATAATATGCACTTAGATTTTCAATCAAAGTACTCCAACTCCCGCAGGCAGCTAAAAACCAAAATTTTAGCAACTCCGATCGAAAAATAAGGCTCCGAATGACACATGCATAACATGCAAAACCTATCCAATCATGCATCAATTGCACCCTTAGTCACTTTATAGCTTAAGAGGTAATTGTGGCGTCACAAATGCACCATCACTCGCTGGCCGAGTGGTTGAGATGCGCCGTTCTATCTAGTAATCTCGGGTTCAAATCCTGGTGTACATCCCCTATGGAGAGTTTGCTCTGGTGGGCCGCTACAATAGACCTTGAGCCCAGTTGTGTGGTATATGCCCCTTGTAGGCCTTTCCAAAAAAAAAATGTGGTGTCACAAAGTACCATTCTAACAAACAAGATAATTGATATTCGAGGTAAGAGTTGAAAAAAAATGAAAAAAAAAAACACCGCTTACGTGATAGTCTCAGGTTGACTATCATAGGGTTTTTTTGAGGTTTTACTACAGAGGATCTGGACTTCAACTACACGAGGATCAGTGTGCCTTGTGATCTACAAAGTTTCGAACTTTTGGAATTAAAGTCCAGCCACCTGGAATAAATCATGTATGCACCAATCTACTCATCACGCCTTCTTCGATCAATGGACAACCTGGTGGATCGATCAATTTCATGCCATGCTATGCTCATGCAATTATGCATATGCACACTACAACAAAACTGTTGTACAACATCACATTATTTGTGACAATAAACAATCTGGTATATAGAATTCGGCTAACACATGAAAGATCAGATTATCGGTTCCCTGTGAATTATAAGTTGATATTCACAACCTTAGATGGACTTGGATTCCATTGGATAAAGGTTATAGTGCAATCCATCTTACGCAATCTATCTTGACTATGAGAGATCGGTTTATAGGTTTCGAGTAATTGTACTAGTGCACTTTGTGTTTATTGAACAGACAAAGTTGGGGTAATCATTTTTTATATTGACTAGAAAATGATTTACACCTCATGTTTATTATGATTGCTTACGCTCTTTATCCTGAAATAGTTCATAGACTTGTGCATTTGTTATCTGTAATTTTTCTTCATTAAAGAGGCAGACTCTTTCATTGGTCAATAGGCTTGGTGAGTTGAATAACATTGACACTTATATGACAGATATTGGCTATTCATGGAATTCACGTCTCCTATATGAGATTGATGGTACACTCTTGAGGATGTTTATAAGTTTTGATCATGTCTAACCCAGCCGATATATTTAATTATCTAATATGTCAAATAAGTTAAGCGGAGGGAGCTTGAAATATAATTTTGATATTAGTGTATTGGAGTGTTGTCAAATTTCTTTAGAGGACTGAATTATGACTTATGGGCCCATGGAGTTTAACGCTGGGTTGAGTTATGGTGACAAGTCCATATGAACCAATTATTGATTTCTCCTTTAGGTCCCGTCCCTGCCCTAACCTATAAATATGTGGCTTCGTCTCTCTCTTAAGGACAATTGATTTCTACCGAAATCAAAACACTAACTCTAGAAATCTTTTAGGACCTCCAGATCCAAAAAAACTGAGGAAGGGAGAAAAAGAGTGAAGGGATTCGTGGTTGCTGTTTGAAGCAAGAAGGAGCCCACAGTCTACTGTGGATCTACAGCATAGGAAGGATATACGGCAGAAGATCTCAAGGTTCTGATCGAGCGATCCATCGTCGTGTATCAAATTTGTTCTTCTTCTTCAACAGAACTATGATCTGAGTTCTGAAAGTAAACCATAATTTTGCCTTATAGGGTTTGCATGACATAGATTTAATAAAAAAAAATTGTTATCCGATCTATATGTCAATTGATGGATCTTGGCAATCGAGATTCAGTTTCCAATAGTTTTTTTCACTTTTAGAGGCAAACAAAATTGACATATTAAACCTTTGAAACGACCTTTAGAGGCGGAAACAAATGAATCATTATTTATCTTGAATAGATGATGCAGCAATTCTATTTTTATTTAGCAGCATTTTTTATGTGCCCTTTAAATCTAATAAACATTTTTCCCTTTTGTTTATAGTGGCGGTTTCAACATCATTATTGTGCTGCTATATATCATACCCTTTAGCAACCCCATGAATTTGCGGCACTCACATTAAGTGTTGCATAAATTTCATTATTGTTGATAGCAATAGATTTTTATTCTTTTAGTGGCAATGTTTTTTGCCACTATTTACCAGTTATGTTGTAGTGACACACACACACGCGCTCGCGCGCGCGCGCACGGGACTGATGGGGTGCAAACGTGCATTCGTGCACCCCATCATCCATCTTTTAGTCTCAACAACCTCGTGATTAGACGGCTGATGATGGTTGTCTTTTAAAAAAAAAATGGACGTAACCGGTTTCATTGAGTGATCCCCCAAGTCCCACCCCCCTTTCTCCTCTCATTCTTCTCTTCTTCACTTCGACTCAAAAACAGAGAAAAAAAAGGGGAGCACCACCTACTGCAGCCTCATCCACTCGGCCACCCCCACCCCTCTGCGTGCTCGTCAACCACCAGCAACCCCCACCTCTCCTTGCCCTTGACGACCACCGACCACCCCCACCCAATCTAGGTTTCTATCTAATTTGTCTTCAGATTTAGGGTTTTCTTTTCAGATTTATTTTCAAATCGAGGTTTTTATCTAATTCTTTTCTGTCATAAGGTTTTTTCATATTCTTGTCAAATCTAGTGGATTTTTTTTTTCAGATTTTTTTTACTTTGTAGATGATTATTTTGCATAATGAGATATTGAAAGGATGAGTTTTCATTTCTTTATTGGCGATCTTAATGTAGGTGTATGTGGAGGTAAAAATCCTCACCATGACACGTGTCATGTTAGGTAATGTGTCACACTAGGACGGACGTGGGCCTACTGTGGGACCCACAAATCCGAGTTCCAATCCTTGGCCATGATGATGAACATCCCAAATGTACTGACACGACAAGATCCAGTGTCTAGTTGGGCGATCGGGCACCTGGAGAGCGAGTAGTCTAAGGCACAACCAGACATGAGGTCTGGTCGGTCGACCTTACTCCTCGAAAGCGAGTAGTCTAAGGCACGACTAGACATGAGGTCTGGTCGATCGACCTTACTCCTCGAAAGCGAGTAGTCTAAGGCACTACCAGACATGAGGTCTGGTCGGTCAACCTTACTTCTCGAAGGCATGGTGTAAAACGTACGGGTGAGCACATCAAGAGACCACCGAGCAAGATGAAGAAACGGTTAGAAGACCACTAACTCCTGTAAGTACCAAGGTGGCATTTAAGGCCCATTTCCAGCAGAACGTGGGCAATCACGGACTGACGTGGAGCATAAATGCTGGGGGAGTTCACCTGGAAAAAATCCCACTAAACACTTAGTGGCAAGGCAGTTACAAGGGTAAAAAAGGAACTACGTGTGACTTGATCCCCAAGGGATACGTAGGCAGCCTATAAAAAGGTCGTGTACTCAGCACTCTACAGGCATAGTCAAGCAGGGTCAGAAAATTAATCCATTGAGTCAAGCACAATCAATGTGCACCATTTGTGTTATTTCCTATTCAGTCACTTAGAGAATTGAAGCATAGCTACAAGAATTCATATTGCTTGAGTTCTTTTTCCCAAGAAATTTACAAATTTAATTGAATATCCACCTCAGTTTGGCGCCGTCTGTGGGATACTGAAACAAAACGCCAGTGTCCGCAATGTCAGGTCTGAGTGACACCAATGCAGGAGGACGACATGAACAAGACATTCTCCCATCCAATGCTGCCGATGGCTCACTGAAAACCATGGCTAGTAAGGTCCAGGGCCTCAGGCCAGTAATAGAGTCCACGCAAGAAACTCTATTTACCCGTCTACAAGAGTCGATGTAGCAGATGATCAAAGCCTCGATGCAACAGTTCTATATGAACATGGATCAATAACAGCCAGTCCAGGAAGAAATCCGGCCACCACTTCTTGTACGGTTCTGTTATGTCTGTGTCATTTGGAGCATTTCGGTTAAGCCTTTGTCACATCTGGGTCATTCAGGGCCTTTTTCTTTTTCGATCGGAGTCGCTAAAATTTTGGCTTTTAGCTACCTGCGGGAGTTGGAGTACTCTGATTGAAAATCTAACTGCATATTATGGGTCGTGGTACTGTTTCGTACTACCCATAAAAATTTCATTGAATTCCGGTAACGTTTTAAAAAATATGCAGTTCTGAACCGTATCCGGGTTTTGAGAGTTCCTAGTTGGTCGAATAGTGTGAGATATTTTGAGGATGTGGTGACCTTTGGTAACCTTACCCACCTTACTTAGTGATGAAGAAACGTTTGGTTTTTTGGTATGTGAGTGGGTGAGCCTAACCCTAACCTCACCCCCCCTTATGGTCACCCCTAGACACTATTTGGGCATGAAAATGACATTTTTGCCCTCTCTCTCTCTCCCCCTCTCTCCCATTTCGTGGAACACCTTCTCTCCCTCTCTTGGTCTCTTTTTGTCTCCTCTTTGTGTGTGAAGAAGGAGGAGGAAGAAGCAATTGAAGGAAAAGATGAAGAAGAAGCACAAGAAAGAGTGAGAAAGGGTGAGTATGTGTTGTTGTTGTTGTTGTTTCTCTTCTCTCTATCCCCTTCTCATGCCCCTTTTGCACCCCTGTTTTCTGCCATGAAGGGCTTGAGGAGATGCTGATGAGGTGGTGGTGGTGGTGGTGGTGGTGGTTGAGGTGGTCGTGGGTGTGTCGAGAACCCCGCATCTCCCCATTTCCCTCCCCCTATTTTGGTAAGGCAGCACTCTGTATTTTAAAGATCTCAGTGAATCTAGTATTTAGAGACACATTTCTAGGATTATGTCTTCATATGATATGATCATCTATGTGTCTAGTTGTTATATATGAAATTTGGGGTCATTATGATATCTGTGGTGTAAGTTAGAACCTGTTTTGCATGGCCTGTCCAGATTCACGTAGGAATTGACCTGCTTCTGGAAATAATTTATTTTGGGCTTGTAGAGGCAAAATTAGGTTCTAATGTCTGCATAGATTATGATCCCAGCATATCAGAGAATGTGCATGTTTTATTTCATAATTTGTGAAAGTGTATTGGGTGCTGTGGAGATCAATTACAAGGGCTGGTTGTAGCAGGTTTTGTAGTTTTGCTTGGTTGAGTGTCAAAGAGTTGTTTGCATGTGTCTTGGGTGATAATATGGAAGTATCAGAGGTTAGGGTCTTCATGAAGTAGGCTTATATATCTGATAGGAGGTTCCATATTTTAATTGTGGATCATTGGTTGTGTTTTGCAGATCTCGTAGACCGGACGCGTGACGATCCGGGTATCTGTGAGTGGTTTGATCCAATCCCCCCCTCGAGATGCGCTCGACGCGCGTAGTCGTGCATCACGCATCGATGGGGCACTCTAGCTATACTACTTATGTAGATAAGTAGTACGGCCATGCTTAAACTATAATATGTTAGATATCTTGCATGCTAGGCTTATATTGCATGTATTGTATCCATGTATGAATGATTGTATCGCATGCGCCCCTCTAGTATGGGCATGTATTTCTGTGTATTGATGTATAGAATACGGCATGCGTTAGGTAGTATTGTAATACTACTCCTGTTATGCCTGTGTCATTTGGAGCCATTTCGGTTAAGCCTTGGTCACTTCTGGGTCATTCAAGGGCTTTTAAATTTTTCGATCGGAGCCGCTAAAATTTTAGACTTTTAGCTATCTGCGTGAGTTTGAGAACTCCGATTGAAAATCTAACTGCATATTATGAGTCCTAGTGCCATTTTGAGCCACTCATAAAAATTTCATCGAATTCCAGTAACGTTTGGAAAAAATATGTAGTTCCGAATCGTATCCGCGTTTTGAACCGATTTTGGATTGTCAAAGGGGAGCTTTGACCGGGTCAACGAAGACCTTGACTAGTCAAAGATGACCTTTGACTAGTCAAGGGTTTTTGTTTTTTTGTTTGGTTGGGTTGACTCAAAGTCAAGCCTCACCAACCCACTTTTTCTCAAATAAATGTGAGTGTGTGTGTGTGTGTACCTATTTGTGGGCGTCCCCTTCCATCTCCCTCTCCCTCTCACTCCCTCCTTCACTCCCTCTTCTTTGTTTGTGCTAATAGAAGTAGAAAAAGAAGGAGAAGAAGAAAGACCTAAAAAGGAAAAGAGAAGGTATGTGTGTGTGCAAGTTTTGAGTGTTGTTGTGGTGTTTGATTTCCCTTCTCTCTAACTCCCTCTCATGCCTCTTCCCCACCCCTGATTTCAGCCATCAAAGGCTTGAGGAGTGGCTGAGAAGGTGGTGGTGTTGGTGGTGGTTGAGGTGGTCGTGGGTGTGTCGAGAACCCCGCATCTCCCCAATTCCCTTCCCCTGTTTCGGTAAGGCAGCACTGTCTTTTAAAGATCTCAGTGGATCTAGTATTTAGAGGCATATTTTTAGGATTATGTCTTCTTATGATTTGATAAGCTGTGTGTCTAGATGTTATATATGAAATTTGGGGTCATTATGATATCTGTGGTGTAAGTTAGAACCAGTTTTGCATGACCTGTCCAGATTCGCGTAGTAATTGACCTGCTTCGGGAAATGATTTGTTTCGGGCTTGTAGAGGCAAAATTAGGCTCTAATATCTTCATGGATTATGATCCCACAATATCATAGAATGTGCATGATTTATTTCATAATTTTTGGAAGTGTATTGGGTGCTATGAAGACCAATTAGTAGGGCTGGTTGCAGCAGGTTTAGCAGTTTTACTTGGTTGAGTGTCAAGGAGTTGGTTGCATGTGTCTTGGGTGATAATATGGAAGTATCAGGGGTTAGGGTTTTCATGAAGTAAGCTTATATGTGTGATAGGAGGTTCCATAATTTAATTATGGATCATTGGTTGTGTTTTACAGATCTCGTAGACCGGACGCACGGCGATCCGGGTATCGGTGAGTGGTTCGATCCAATCCCCCCCCCCTCGGAATGCGCTCGACGCGCGTAGACGCGCATCGCGCATCGATGGGGCCCCCTAGCTATACTACTTGTGTAGATAAGTAGTATGGCCATGCTTAAGCTATAATATGTAGATATCTTGCATGCTAGGCTTATATACATGTATTGTATTCATGTATGAATGATTGTGTTGCATGAGCCCCTCTAGTATGGTCAGGTTTGTTGTAAATGTGTATGGATGTATAGAATATGACATGTCTTAGGTAGTATTGTAATACTACTCCCACCATATTAATGAGAATATACAGTATGGTTAAGTCTGGGTTAATAACGGGCACCTGCCTAATATTCCCTTGCGATAAGACTCGAGGGCGTGGTGTAGCTGTTGCGCCCATGCTAATGGGGCAAAGCTATGACCAGCTTCATGAGATGATGATCTCTCTCGCCCTCTCCCTCTGAACGAACTGAGTAAGTAGATGCAATTTCCTACTCGACTCAGGTTTGTTTGGAATATTGGCATGCACCTGTTAGTGCGCGAGATCGCGCTTGACCCTTTCTTTTAAGTTGGCGATATCCAACGCATGTTAAAGTATATTTTGCATGTTTTCATGTTATGATTTATTATGATGTAAATCTATGATTAGGGAGTATCCCTATGATTAATTGATATGTGATCGTGCATATGGTTCATGCACATAACTAAGATTAAATTCTCCTATAAAATATATGCGCATGTTAAAACTAATCAGGCCTATCTGAAATAGGCGTGGGTATGACCCGCTGTCGGGTTGTACCTTATTAGTTAGAGCGCTAGCGATGTAATCGCCCCGTGCATCCGAGCGATGCACTCGTGTGGAATTCAAGAGAATTCATTACCTTATCGGTTTTGTTAAACCGGTAGTGGGGCATTAGGCTAGGCCTACCCGTGCTAGGCGTGTGTATGAACTGCCTGTTGGGTTATGTGCCTTGGGATTATTTATGCGTGAGAGCAGAGGCAACCCCCCCTGTGTCCGAGCGATGCAACCGTGTGGGAGTACAATAGTGTTCGCTATCATCGATATGTGATTATCGAGTGTAGTGTTTTTCCATTGGGTTCGCTTTGCGAACATGGAATGTTTACTCCCAATGTCGTCTGTGTTGAAGAGGCCCGGGTTGTAGCTGTCCTGATAGAGGGCTCCCATCCGTAGGTACCACCGATGCGTTCGGGAGCGTACTGATCGTGGGAGTGTACCAGGTAGAGGCTACCCGGGAGAGGGTTAACGAATGATATTGCGAGCGTGGAATCGTTCTCCCCTTCGTTGGATCCGATGTAGGAACTCCCCGGCGTTGAAAAAGCTGTCCTGACAGAGGGCTCCCATCCGTAGGTACCACCGATGCGTTCGGAAGCGTACTGATCGTGGGAGTATACCAGGTAGAGGCTACGCGGGGGAAAGGGCTACCGGTGGACCAAGGGTGTAGAGCAGTCTAAGTCTCTTCCAAAAGTCCCAAGAGTCTCCCTCCAGGAGTGAGGGTGAGGATGAGGTGAAGACACGTCGCCTCGTGACCCATTCGTTGTTCGTCCGTTCCCATAGTTGTTGGGTCCGGTCTCGTATCGATGTTTAAAGACATCGTTGGGCAGTTATCTCGATGTAGATGATCCAGTAGTGTTGTGTGGACCAGTAATCCCGGGTCTCTTCGACCAACGGTATGGTCTCTCCCTAAAAGCCCCAAGAGTCTCCCTCTGGGAGTGAGGGTGAGGGTGAGGTTGGTCGCGCCGCCGCGTGACCCTGTTATCCATGGGTTTCCACCCATGTTTACCTTAAAAAGGAATTGTTATGTATTGAACTGTTGTATGGTGATTGGTTTCCAGCCACTCACTGAGCTTGTAGCTCACCCCTCGCATATTGTTTCTTTTCAGGGGCAGTGTTGGGCGTGGAGTTGGAGCTTCCCTATGGCGTGGTCTTATGGGCATGGAGCGTTCTTCCTGCGGGTGGCGAGTGCGAGGCTGTCAGCAGTCCTAGAGTCATTGTATGTATTGTAAATCGTGCATGTGGCACAGGTTGTATTTTCTTTGGCCTAGACTTGGCTCTCACAAGACAGTGATTGTGTATTCGAGTCTGTAATAATGTTTTTGGTTTACAGACATTGTTTATATATTATGCTTCCGCTTTTCAGTCAGTTATCATTATCCTTGCTTTGCCACCTTGTGTGTTGTTGTTGGAGTCTTTATTGACCTCAGGTTTTAATAGCTGATATTTAATTATTGCCACGCTTCGGGGACGGCCGCCCTGGGGCGTGACAACTCCCACCATATTAATTGGAATATCCAGCATGATTAAGTCTGGGTTAATAACGGGCACCTGCCTAATATTCCCTTGTGATAAGACTCGAGGGCGTGGTGTAGTTGTCACGCCCATGCCAATGGGGCGAAGCTATGACCAGCTTCACTAGATGATGATCTCTCTCGCCCTCTCCCTCTGCACGAACTGAGTAAGTAGATGCGATTTCCTACTCGACTCAAGTTCGTTTAGAATATTGGCATGCACCTGTTAGTGCGTGAGATCGCGCTTGACCCTTCCCTTTTAAGTTGGTGATATCCAACGCATGCTTAGGTTATGCCTTGTGTGCTTATATGATTAGTGGGCCATACCTTTTATGCATGTTGTTTATGATGTAAATCCATGTTAGGGGTTTCCCTTATAGTCAATTGTTAGATGATCGTGCATATGGTTCATGCACATAACTAAGATATAATTCTCCTGTTATATATACGCACATGTTAAAAATAATTAGGCCAATCCGAAGCCGGAGTGGGTACGACCCGCCGTTGGGATGTACCTCATTAGTTAGTGTGTGAGCGATGTAATCGCCCCTGCATCCGTGCAATGCACTTGAATGGAATTCAAGAGAATTCACTTGTTGTATCGGTTTTGTTAAACCGGTAGCTTGGGCATTAAGTTAGGCGATTATCGAGAGTAGTTGTTTTTCCATTGGGTTCGCTTTGCGAACATGGAGTGTTTCCTCCCAATGTCGTCCGTGTTGAAGCGGGCCGGGTTAAAGCTGTCCTGACAGAGGGCTCCCATCCGTAGGTACCACCGATGCGTTCGGAAGCGTACTGATCGTAGGAGTATACCAGGTAGAGGCTACCCGGAGAAAGGGCTACCGGTGGACCAAGGGTGTAGATCAGTCTAAGTCTCTTCCAAAAGTCCTATGTCACCTCTAAAGGGTGAGGGTGAGGATGAGGTGAAGACACATCACCGCGTGACCCATTCGTTGTTCGTCCGTTAGGGTGTAGAGCGGTGTACCAGGTAGAGGCTACTCGGGAGAGGGCTAACGAATGATATTGCGAGCGTGAAATCGTTCTCCCCTTCATTGGATCCGATGTAGGAACTTCCCGGCGTTGGAAAAGCTGTCCTGACAGAGGGCTCCCATCCGTAGGTACCACCGATGCGTTCAGAAGCGTACTGATCGTGGGAGTATACCAGGTAGAGGCTACCCGGGGAAAGGGCTACCGGTGGACCAAGGGTGTAGAGCAATCTAATCTCTTCCAAAAGTCCTATGTCACCTCTAAAGGGTGAGGGTGAGGATGAGGTGAAGACACATCGCCGCGTGACCCATTCGTTGTTCGTCCGTTCCCATAGTGTGTTGGATTCGGTTGTGTAGCGATGTTCAAAGACATAGTTGGGCAGTTATCTCGATGTAGATGATTTAGTAGTTTTGTGTAGACCAGTAATTCTGCTTCTCTTCGACCGACGGTATGGTCTCTCCCCAACAGTCCCAAGAGTCTTCCTCCGGGAGTGAGGGTGAGGGTGAGGTTGGTCGCGCCGCCGCGTGACCGTGTTATCCATTGGGTTTCCACCCATGTTTTTCCTTGAAAGGAGATTGCCTTAGCATTGAACTGTTGTAATGGTGATTGGTTTTCAGCCACTCACTGAGCTTGTAGCTCACCCCTCGCATACTGTTTCTTTTCAGGGGCAATGTTGGGCATGGAGCTGGAGCTTCCCTGTGGCGTGGTCTTATGGGCGATGGAGCGTTCTTCCGACGGGTGGCGAGTGCGAGGCTGTCAGCAGTCCTAGAGTCATGTTATGTATTGTAAATCGTGCATGTGGCATAGGTTGTATTTTATTTAGACTAGACTTGGCTCTCATAGGACAGTGATTGTGTATTCGAGTCTGTAATAATGTTTTTGGTTTACAGACATTGTTGATATCTTATGCTTCCGCCTTTTAGTCAGTTATCATTTATCTTTGCGTTGCCACCTTGTGTGTTGTGTTGGAGTCTTTGTTGACCTAAGGTATTGATAGCTGATACTTTATATATTGCCGCGTCTCAGGGACGGCCGCCCTGGGGCGTGACAGGCCCAACCCCCTGATTGTTATGCCTGTGTCATTTGGAGCCTTATTTTTCAATCGGAGTCGCTAAAATTTTGGCTTTTAGCCACCTGCAGGAGTTGGAGCGCTCTGATTGAAAATTTGGCTACATAATTTTTCTCTTAGAAGTTATGTATTTCCGATTTGGTATTTGGATTTAATTTTGTTAAAATCCAAGATGAAGAGGTTTAAATATGATTTTATCATAAGATGCTCAGTTTTGAGTTAGCTTTCGTACAAAAGTTGAATTAGATCAACTGGATTCATGTAGTAAAAGTTATGGGTATTTTTTCAAGTATACCCCGGGGATGAAAATTCTGGCAGCAGCCCTGTTCAATGTTTAGCTCACATTTCGGAATAGCTGGAGGGATTATTTGATCTTGGCATAAACATGAAAGTTGTAGATAATCTTCTTGGATTTCCAAAAGACTTTGAATTGTGCAATTCGGAGCTATATCGTGGAAGTTATGGCTGTTCTAGTGAAGCCCGTCCAGAATTTCTGGTCAGGGACGATTTGGCCTTGCCCCCCCCGCCCCCCCCCCCCCCCCCCCCCCCCCCAACTCACTTTATCCCCCATTTAAAACCCCCCTTTTATGGAAACCTCTCACTCCCTCTCACTCTCATCTCCCTCTCTATTTTTTTGGTTGTGTGTGTGCTGTTAATGGAGGAAAGGATGAAGAAGAAGCTCAAGAAAGAGTGAGAAAGGGTGAGAAAAGGTGAGCATGTGTTGTTGTTGTTGTTGTTTCTCTTCTCTCAATCCCCTTCTGTTGTGCCTGTGTCATTTGGAGCGCTCTGATTGAAAATTTGGCTACATAATTTTTTTCCTAGAAGTTATGTATTTCCAATTTGGTATTTGGATTTGATTTTGTTAAAATCCAAGATGAAGAGGTTTAAATATGATTTTATTATGAGATATCCAGTTTTGAGTTAGCGCTTTTGTACAGAAGTGGAATTAGGTCAACTGGATTCATGTAGTAAAAGTTATGGGTATTTTTCCAAGTATACCCCGGGGATGAAAATTCTGGCAGCAGCCCTGTTCAATGTTTAGCTCTAATTTCGGAATAGCTGGAGAGATTATTTGATCTTGGCATAAACATGAAAGTTGTAGATAATCTTCTTGGCTTTCCAACGGAATTGGAATTGTGTAATTCGGAGCTATATTGAGGAAGTTATGGCTGTTCTAGTGAAGTATGTACAGAATTTCAAGTCAAAGGATGATTTGGTCATTTCCACCTCTCTTTAGATATTTATGTGCAACAAATATCTTCTCTCTCTCTCTCTCTCTCTCTCCCTCTCAATCCCACGTCCATTCTTGGCCCTCTCTTCTCTCTTTTCAAAGCCCCCCTAGGTGTTTGTTTTAATTCCCCAAAGAGAAGGAGATGGTGGAGGAAGAAGAGAAGGGTTGTTCATGTGTTGTTGATCCTTCTCTCTCAAGCTCCCCCTCATGATCCTTCCCCCCTGATTTCCAGCCAAGGAGGAGGCTGAGAAAAGGCTGAAGGTGGTGGTGTTGGTGGTGGCGGTTGAGGTGGTCGCGGGTGCGTCGAGGGCCCCCGAACCTCCCCCTTTCTTTTCCCCTCCCAAGGTGAGCCTTTCCCCTTCTTTTCTTGGTTTTTATGGCTTAGGGATGGTTGGGAAGGTCATGCATGTTGGGTAGATGTGTTAGGGTGTGTGTGAGAGGTTGGGGAGGGTTAAAAGAGGTTGGGAGAGGCTGAGCGCGCGTTGGGGGTTGTCTGCGCGCGTGCGCACAAGAGTGCGGGTGCGTGCGGAGTGGGCGCGCAGGTGCGCGCGGGCGCTGGCGCGAGCGGGAGTGCGTGCGAGTGCGCGCGGGGCAGTGCGCCTGGGCGTGGGGCTGGGGGCCAGAGCGCGCGCGTGCGTGCGTGCACGTGCTGGGGCGCACGGGCTGGACGCGCAGTGCGCGCGGGCGCGCGCGGCAGCGCACCTGGGCGCGCGGGCAGGCGCGCAGCAGTGCGCCGAGGGTGCTGGGGTGCGTGCGTGCGTGCGCGTGCGGGGGGCCATGCGTGTGGCTGCCCGAGGGTTCGGGTAGGTGTCGGGAAACTCGGACTCGCGTGCGTACGTGCGTGCTCGCATGCGTACGAGTCTGTATGCATGCTTGTTCGAGTATTTGGGATTTCTAATGATTTCTATGCGTAAATTGTGTTGTTACTCACCAAATTGGATGCCCCTACCTTGCAGATCTCGTTGAATGGGATGCGCGAGGTCCCGGGTTGTAAGGTGAGTGGTTCGATTCCAATCCCCCCCCCCCCCCTCTCTCTAGGGATGCGCTCGACCCGCATAGACGCGCGTCACGCATCGATGGGGCCCCCTAGCTATAATATGTAGAAACGATGTTAATGCATGTTTTAATATGATGTAACCATGCCATATTAGACCTTGTATGCTAGGGACATGCACTCATATACCATGTATAGAAGCCCATACATGCCTAGACACCATGTCCCTTGATTGGAAAGCCCCTATCTATGCATGTTTCCCATTTAGTTTAATTTATTTAAATAAAAATGAGAGCATATTGTTATGAGCCTGTCTTAGAGAATATTATAACCTTGTTGTTATAATATATGTTTCCCCGCATCTTAGTTATGCGCCCTGGAGGAATTCTTGAGAATTCATGACATTATTAGCGTTACAAACCGGTGTCGACGGATCCAACATGATCATACGTGCATGAGTAGGCTGTCTTCTCCTTTTGGTGGGATCCGATGTAGGGACTCCCCGGCGTTGGAAAGCTGACCTGACAGAGGGCTCCCATCTGTAGGTACCTCCGATGTGTCGGACAATGCTGATAGTGGGAGTATACCAGGTAGAGGCTACGGAGTGTGGGAGAGGCTACCGGGTGGACCAGGGGTGGAGAGCGGTCTAGTCTGAAAAGACCCATGTCACCCCTAAAGGGTGAGGGTGGGGAGGGTCGGCGATGTTACGACCCACTAACTTGTGTAGTTACTCCCTTATAGGGACTATGACTACTTTAAGGTTAATATGAGTGTGTTGATTGTCGTTATGCATGTGTTTTGATATCTCGATAAGTGAGTATCGAGAGTAGTTTTTTTCCATTGGGTTCGCTTTGCGAACATGGGATTGTTCTCCCCTTCATTGGATCCGATGTAGGAACTTCTCGGGTTTAGTTGTCTTGACAGAGGGCTCCCATCCGTAGGTACCACCGATGCATTCGGACGAGTACTGATCGTGGGAGTATACCAGGTAGAGGCTACCCGAGAAAAGGGCTACTACCCGGGAGATAGGGTTGTAGATACTACTCGGGAGAGGGTTAACGAATGATGTTGCGGGCGTGGGAATCGTTCTCCCCTTCGTTGGATCCGAGTAGGGACTTCCCGGCGATTACAGCTATCCTGACAGAGGACTCCTGTTCGTAGGTACCACCGACGCGTTCGGAAGAGTACTGTCACGCCCCAGGCATCCCCAAGACGTGGCAATAATAATATGTAATATCAGCTATCAATACCTGAGGTCAATAAGGACACCAACCACAATACACAAGGCTGCAAAGCAAGATAATGATAACTGACTGAAAAGCGGAAGCATAATATACAACAATGTCTGTAAATCAAAAACATTATTACAGACCCGAATACACAATCAATGTCTTGTGGAAGCAAAGTCTAGCCCAAAGAAAATACAACCTGTGCCACACGCACGATTTACAAAGCATAAATGACTCTAGGAATGCTGACAGCCTCGCACTCGCCACCCGCTGGAAGAACGCTCCACGCCCATAAGACCACGCCACAGGAAAGCTCCAGCTCCATGCCCAACACTGCCCCTGAAAAGAAACAGTATGCGAGGGGTGAGCTACAAGCTCAGTGAGTGGCTGGAAACCAATCACTATTCTACAGATCAATACATAAATCAGTTCCCTTTTTCAAGGAAAAACATGGGTAGTAACCCAATGATCACTAGGTCACGCGGCGGCGCGACCAACCTCACCCCCACCCTCACTCTCGAAAGGAGACATCTTGGGACTTATGGGGAGAGACCATACCGTCGGTCGAAGAGACCCGGATTTACTGGTCCAGAGACCATGCCGTCTATCGAAGAGACCCGGACTTACTGGTCTACTCAACACTATTGGATCATCTATATATAGACAATCGCCCATCGATGTCCCTCAACATCGATCACAAGACCTAACCCAACATCTATGGGAACGGTCGAACGACGAATGGGTCACGATGGACGCGTCTTCGCCTCATCCACACCCTCACTCCTGAAAGAAGACATCTTGGGACTTTGGGAGAGACTTAGACTGCTCTACACCCCTGGTCCACCGGTAGCCTCTCCCTGGCCTCTAACGTCGGGGATGTCACTACACGGATCCAACGAAGGGGAGAACGATTCCACTCTCACGACATCATTCGTTAACCCTCTTCCGGGCAGCCTCTACCTGGCCACACACTCAGTGAATGGCACCAACTATGCAACACAAATCAAATTAACCTCAAATCATTTATAATCTCTAAGTGGCAATAACTACACAATCCAATGGGTCGCAACATCACCGACCCACCACACCCTCACCCTCACCCTCACAGGGTAACATGGGCTTTTGGGACTGACTAGGCTGTTAATCACCCTTGGTCCACCGATAGTCTCTCCTCCACTCCGTAGGCCGCCTGGTCTACTCCCACAATTCAGCACAGTCTGAACCCAAATCAGGAGGTGCCTACTAATGGGAGCCCTCTGTCAGGAAGGCCTGTCTAACGCTGGGGCAGTCTCTATACGGATCCAATGAAGGGAACAGAAACAGCCTACCCACACGGATACGATCCACTTGGATCCGCCGACACCGATCTCAACTCTACAAATGACATGAATTCTTCAGAATTCCTCCAGGGCGCATAACTAAGATGCGGGGAAGCATATATTATAATAACGAGGTTATAATATTATCGGGAAAAGAAACCTTGGGAGGGCACCCTGAGGTCCCGATATAGGATATCCCGACAACCAAACAAGGAACACGGAGTACCCTAGCCCGGGTCTCAACGCTGACCTCGCAAGGCCCCTTATAATATTCCCTAAGGCATGCTAATAGCAATATAATCACAGCTAATAACAATATAATCCCACAATCCCATCTTGATTTAAACAAATTAAACTAAATGGGAACATGCATAGGTCGAGGCTTTCCTAGCATGAAAACATAGTGACAGGATGCATGGGCTTTTACACATATCATAAGGGGCAAGTATCCCTAACATACAGGGTCTAGGGTGGTATGGATACTACATAATAATCATGCATGCATAGTTCAAGGCTCTTAAGTACAGGACATGGTGTCCAGGCATGTACGGGCCTCTATACATGATGTATGGGTGTATATCCCTAGCATGCAAAATATCTACATATTAGTTAGGGGGCCCCATCGATGCGACGCGCGTCTACGCGGTCAAGCGCATCCCTAGAGAGGGGGGGGATTGGAATCAAACCACTCACCTTACGATCCGGGACCTCGCGCATCCCATCTGACGAGATCTGCAAGGTAGGGGCATCCAACTGGTGAGAAACAAACAATTTATACAAAGAAATGCTTAGAAATACCAAAACTCGGATAAGCATGCATACGGGCTCGCACGCATGCGAGCACGCGCGTACGCATGCGAGTCCGAGTTCCCCGACACCTACCCGAACCCTCGGGCTGCAATACGCATGGCCCCCCGCACGCGCACGCACGAATGTGCACGCACGCACACACCCCGGCACCATCGGTGCACTGCCGCGCGCCTGCCCGCGTGCCCAGACGCGCTGCCGCACGCACACACACGCTTGCGCCCCCCGCGCAGCACCCTGCGCACGCCCCAGCACGCGAACACACGCGTACGCACGCACGCGCGCGCACTGGTCCCTAGCTCCGCGCCCAGGCGCCCTGCCCCGCACCGAGGCGCAGTGCCCAGGCTTCCTGCCCGCGCGCGCGCACGCTCATGCGCACACCCGCGCGCACTCCCGCGCGCACCCCCGCTCGCGCCTGCACCCACGCGCATCCGCGCACTAGCACCCGCGCGCGACTGCGCGCCCGACTGCGCGCGCACGCGCGCAGACCGCGCCCAGCGCGCGCCCAAGCCATCCTAACCCCTTTTTCACCCATCCCAACCCCTTACACACACCCTAACCCAACTACCTAGCATGCATGACCTTCCCACAACCCCTTAAGCCAAGAAAACCAAGAAAAGAAGGGGAGGAGCTCACCTTGGAGGGGGAACAAAAGGGGGAGGTTCGGGGGCCCTCGACGCACCCGCGACCACCTCAACCGCCACCACCACCACCACCACCCCTCAGCCTCCTCCTCAGCCTCCTTTTCAGTTGGAAATCAGGGGAGGGGATTCATGCAAAGAGAGCATGAGAGAGGGGAGAACAAACACCACTACACACAAACCAACCTTCACTTCCTTCTCCACCTTCTCCTTCTCTTTAGGGCATTTCATCAAACACTTGGGGGGGGCAAATGAAAGAGGGAAGGAGAGACCAGAAATGCTACTCGTGGGATTTGTGAGGGGAGAGAGAGAGAGAGATATATTTATCAAAATATCTTAAGGGGGAATTACTAAGTCGCCCTTCGACTAGAAATTCTGCGCAAGCTTCACTGGAACAGCCATAACTTCCCCGATACAGCTCCGAATTGCTTGATTCCAAGACCGATGGAAAGCTAAGAAGATTATCTACAACTTTCATGTTTATGGAAAGATCAAATAATCTCTCCAGCTATTCCGATATTAGAGCTAAACATGGAACAGGGCTGCTGCCAGAATTTCCATCCCCGGGGTATACTTGGAAAAATACCCATAACTTTTACTACAGGAATCCAGTTGATCTAATTCCACTTCTGTGCGAAAGCTAACTCAAAACTGGACATCTCATAGTAAACTCATATTTAAACCTCTTCAACTTGGATTTTAACTAAATCAAATCCAAATACCAAATCAGGAATACATAACTTCGAAAAAAATTATGTACCCAAATTTTCAAACAGAGCGCTCCAAAATGACACAGGCTGTAACGCCCCCGGATCCACTACCCCGATTTGAAGCGTGAAATCCGGTTGCGTTAACTAAATTCCTCGAATCTCAGAGTTCTATATATATATATATATTCATCCAAAGAACATACTAATACATCACCATAATTATACATATATTGTCAATGCTAAAATCCAACACAAATTCAATATACATCGAAAACAACTTAATTTATATATCCACACTATCATACATATGGGTCCTCTACATGCCAAAGAAATGACCAACACCTTTTACACAAGTCTAGTGCTCCGGAAATAAAATACGAGCTTCAAACTCCAACGCCTTAACGAGATCGACAACCACCAACAGCTAATCTGAAAGGTTGGGAAGAGAGAGGGATGAGCTACCACACGCTCAGTGAATGGACACAAGTGTCCCAATAATATATTATACTTCAAAATAATCAGTTAAAAAGTGTCTATGGAACAATTGTTGTAATATAAAGCAAAGCTTATAATAAAGAAGCCATTTAAAACATTCAAGGATATAATAACATTTCTCTTTCGAAAAAATGTGATGTCATAAAAATCTTCTCATGATTTCAAACTACATGATGTGTATGAATGCAACGGACATGCATGCCCGCTTTCCACGACACCTAGCCGCAGAGATTTCACTTTGGAAATCGGGCCACGTAGACATAGCCACCTAGACTTGGGTCAAATTTAGACCGCAGCCACCTAGACTGAGCCACCTAGACGATTTGATGCATGCACAATCAAAACTACTTCTTTCAAGTATACAGCATGCGACAATTTTCATAAATCCCATAATTTCCAATGCATACAATATATCCAAAATATCAACCTATATGATGATAACATGCTCATATGTTCATACAAGATAGATTTCATAATCATAAAATAACATGATGCTTTTCAAATAATATAGAGACATCCACTCACCTCCAGTCCACGCAATACAAACCAATGCACGTGCATGAACGCTACACACTCGCACGTGGATAACCTAGCATAACAATTATGCAATCAATAAATAAGAAAATCATTCAATCATGACAAACAACTGACAACAGCGCTCGGCCCAATAATCCCAAGAGCCCGTACCAAATAGACCTACAATCCGCAACTCACCTTAAAGGCCTAACAAAAATCCCAACTCTGAATAAAAATTAAAATGTTCATATCTCACAATGATCCGATAATCAATATCCATTTATTTCATAAGGCTCACATAATCGATCAATCCTCGAATAAAATATTTAGACAAATAATCCAATACAACTCCAATGATCCATTACTGCTCCACTATAACTCCAATGATCCAAATAACTCAATCCAATCAATTTACATCCAAATAACAATAATATTCAATTAATATTCATTGATCCCACTAAACCAAATTAATTGATTTAAGATCCAATTTGAATCACCAAGATCAATAAAATCATCATACCCTCAAATAAAATTATACTCATTAAACATCCATCTTTTATCCTTTTAAATCTCTAAAATTCATCAAACTTCGTCATGAAGCTAAATATTTGAATTCTAAGAAACTGCACAGAAATATTTGAAAAATCATAACTTTCTAACCGTAACTCCAAATCATCCGATTCAAGATTCGTTGGAAATATCTTTTCGAAACCTATTTCTGTTTGTGAAATACAATTTTCCCAGAAAGGCTCTATCATAGTCAAAAACACGATTTAATGATCAGGTATTCAATCCACCCGAAAATAACCCTTAAATCCCAAAACCAATAAATCTAGTTTGATCTTAAGAAATCCTTCAAGATCCATTGAAATCTAATAAAAACATCATCTATTTAAAATCAATCAAACCCTAACCCTAATCCATCAACATTCTTTCCCAAATAATAGATTGACACAATCATCTCCTAACCAAACTAAATTGAAACACTAAACAATAAAAATCAAAAGAGAAAGATTTATCACCTTGTAGTGCTCGACGGGTAGAGTTAGGTCATCACCACCTTTCTTGTCCCATGAGAATTCTGATGCAAACCCTAACCCAAAACGTGCTATATATAAAAGGGGTTTTTACCAAATTACAAAACGACCCCTCAAGTATTACGGGTTTACAACTAGGTCCTTATCCGATTTATAGACAGATCCCTATCCGATTTACAAACAGATCCCTGAAGCCTATTAAAAGATATTCTGGATTCGCAACTAGATCCCTAGGCCCAATAACTTAACACAAAATCCTAAAAACCTAATTTCCTAAACTCCGAATTTCACCAAATTTCAACCAAAATATCTTGAGACTATAAAGATCTCCAGAAAAATATAAAATAAATATTTCAACATCAATTTATAATTATTATAATTATAAATCAAATTGGACCCATTTGGGCCTACCGCCAAATAAAAAAAAATGAAATAATTAAATTTCAATTAAAATTTTCATTATATATTTAAAATAAATATATAAGGCTAAAAATACAGAGACGTTACACAGGCACAACAAGTACTGATAGTGGGAGTATACCAGGTAGAGGCTACGCGGAAGAGGCTACCGGTGGACTGAGGGTGTAGAGCAATCTAAGCCTCTTCCAAAAGTCTCAATAGTCTCCCTCCGGGAGTGAGGGTAAGGCTGAGGTGAAGACACGTCGCCGCGTGACCCATTCGTTGTTCGACCGTTCTCATAGTTGTTGGGTTCGGTCTCGTAATCGATGTTCAAGGACACCGTTGGGCGATTATCTAGATGTAGATGATCCAATAGTGTTGTGTAGACCAGTAAATCCGGGTCTCTTTGACCGACGGTATGGTCTCTCCCCAAAAGTCCCAAAAGACTCCCTCCGGGAGTGAGGGTGGGGGTGAGGTTGGTCGCGCCGCCGCGTGACCCAGTTATCCATGGGTTTCCACCCATGTTTTCCTTGAAAGGAAATTGATTATGTATTGAACTGTAGTATGGTGATTGGTTTCCAGCCACTCACCCCTCGCATACTGTTTCTTTTCAGGGGCAGTGTTGGGCGTGGAGCTGGAGCTTTCCTGTGGCGTGGTCTTATGGGCGTGGAGCGTTCTTCCGGTGGGTGGCGAGTGCGAGGCTGTCAGCATTCCTAGAGTCATTTTATGCTTTGTAAATCGTGCATATGGCACAAGTTGTATTTTCTTTGGTCTAGACTTGGCTCTCACAGGACAGTGATTGTGTATTCGAGTCTGTAATAATGTTTTTGATTTACAGACATTGTTTATATATTATGCTTCCACTTTTCAGTCAGTTATCATTATCTTTCTTTGCCACCTTGTGTATTGTTGTTGGTGTCTTTATTGACCTCAGGTATTGATAGCTGATATTATATTATTTTGCCACGTCTCAGGGACGCCTGGGGCGTGACAAAAAGTTGGTATCAGAGCCTGGTCCTGTCAGAGCCTAAGTCTAGTCGTATAGATGATGAGTCATAGGATTGTCATCCGAGTACTCTTGTTTTAGAAGTTATCTTAGGTTGCTGACATGCCTCCTCGCATTCGTTGACGTGGACGTGACCCCCTGGACCCACCCTTAAGTTGTCGACTGGGTCGACTGGTTAGGGTCAGTTGTTAGATCTCTTGTTGTGGGATTAAGGCTTGGGTAGGAGATTCCAGCCCAGTAGTGTGATAGTGATGAATTGGTCGCAATTTCTAAGGTATGGATTGCGTCTCGAAAATGGAGCTTCTTTCTCGTGCATCGGTATCGCTGGTAGCCATGGAGTTCGCGTGCGGCGCCTGTGTAAAGTGTTGAGGATGTGGCGTATTGCTCATTAAGGGATGATGTCTTCTTCTAGTCTTCCTACTCAGGATTAAGGGGCCTTGCAGGGTCAGCGTTGAGACCCGGGCTAGGGTACTCCGTGTTCCTTGTTTGGTTGTCGGGATATCCTATATCGGGACCTCATGGTGCCCTCCCAAGGTTTCTTTTCCCAGTCAAGGAATACCTTAGAAGCATCAAATTGATGATGGATTTTTCCTCTCACTTGGAAGGTGCTGTAGCGAGTGGTGATGCGTACGATCGGGATTGGGTGCATCCTATTGCAGCTTGGTGGGCGATTGCTTGTGGACTGGGTTCCATAGTGGCATCTGGAGTCGCTTCGATATATCATTGTGCGTTGTAGCTGCCCGGTTGAGGCCAGAGCCCTGTGAGGTGCTCCCAAATGCTATGCTTGTTGGTGCGCCCATATGGCAGAGATAGCAGGCTTGGGAGGCTACCAGGTAGAGGCCACACCGGGAGAGTGCTACTAGGTGATGTCGAGAGCGTAGACTCCCTGTGATGAATCTGCCCATGGAGTGCAGGATGCTGGAGTTCCAATGGTTATAGATGAGCGACCTATCTCTGGTGGCATGTGAAGCACAGTTGTGGATACTGTCGCGTTTTTGCCCCACATTGGTCGCAAATGAGGAGACGCGATGCTAGCGTTCGTGATGGGACTCAACTGCCCTATCGGATAGATGAAGTTGCATAGGCATTGTCGAGGTTCGACGATCCCTTATTGCGTGTCTTGTGGATTAAGTGCGGTTGAGCGGCTTACCAAGCATGTAAGTGTCATCATGAGCGCCAGCCATGCTCGAGGAGCAGAATCTAGACTTAATTGTTCGAGGCGTTATTTTGATCTCCCCGTGGAGGTTGAAGATCAATTACCGTTGCCGTGAATGAATGATCTGTTTGACCAGCTCTGGGAGCTAGTGTTTTCTCTTAGATCGATCTTCGCACAAGGGTACCACAAGTTGGAGATCCGAGAGTTGGACATCCCGTAGATAGCCTTTCGTGACCATTCAGGCACTACGAGTTTTAAGTACTGCCGTCGGGGTTGACGAATGCGCCGGATGCCTTCGTGGATCTCAAAAGTTTTATTGGGCCTTCGTGGACTACTTTGAGGTAGTCTTCATTGAGATTGCTGTGGTGTGATGAAAAGGTGATATGGGTGACCTTGTTTCCCCAGAATGGCATGCCCTCAGGCAAAGTTCGAGAATCATCATTGAGTGGAAAGCGTCAGTCCATCGAGATTCCTCAGTGGACGTGGGAGCGGGTTATCGAGAATTGTTGCGGACTCGCTAATGTCACGTTCGGGTCACGACGCCGTCTAGGTGATCAATGACCGACTGACTAAGTACGCGCTTCCCTCCTTAACCCGACTGATTGAGTCTCTGGACACCTTGACGTGGGTTTTCACCTTCGCGATTGATCGTCTTCATGGCACTCCTCTCTTTGGGTAAGTCCGCTCATTTCCTCCCCATTCGACTCATCGATTCTCTGGACACCCTGGCGCAGTTGTTTGTCTCCGAGATTGTTCATCTCCATGGCACTCCCGTCAGCATCATTTCTGATAGAGACGTGAGATTTACTTCGAGGTTCTGGCGTAGCCTTCAGCACGCCCTTGGTACGAACCTCCATTTCAGTACAGCGTTTCATCCGCAGACGGACGGCTAGTCGGAGAGGATGATTCAGACCCTGGAGGACATGCTGCGAGCTTGCATTCTCGACTTTGGGGGCAGTTGGGAGAGGCATCTTCCGTTGGTGGAGTTTGCCTACAACAACAGCTACCACTCGAGTATCTGGATGGCTCCATATGAAGCGCTCTATGGCCGCAGCTGCAGGTCCCCCTTGTGTTGGGACGAGGTCGGAGAGCGCCAGTTGGAGGGACCAGAGATCATCCACCAGACCTCAGAGATGGTCAAGACGATTCGCGAGTGTATACGAGTCGCTCAGAGCCGTCAGAAGAGCTACACCGATCGTCGTCGCCGTGAGCTCGCCTTCGAGGTTGGTGACCATGTTTTCCTGAAGGTGTCCCCGATGAAGGGCATCTTCCGTTTCGGTGTGCGGGGCAAGCTGAGTCCGCGTTTCATTGGGCCGTTTTTCATCCTCGAGCGGGTTGGAGAGGTGGCCTATCGCATAGCCCTAGCCCCACAGTTGGCTCAGGCCCATGACGTCTTCCATGTCTCGCAGCTGAGGTGTTACGTCCACGATCCTGCTCACGTTATTCCGTTCGAGCCGCTCGTCTTCGAGTTGGACTTGTCATTCGTGGAGCAGCCGATCGAGATCCTAGACCGATGCGAGAAGAGGCTCCGCACCAAGACCGTCCAGCTGGTAAAGGTGCGATGGCAGCACCGTTCTGGTGCCGGGGCCACTTGGGAGCGCGAGGACGCCATGCGTGGCGCATATCCGCATCTTTTCCCTTCCTAGATGTTTTTGTATTTATTTTGTGGACAAAATTTCCTAAGGGGGGGTGAATGTTATATATGTGTCACTTTTAGCCTTCTGGGCACCTTTGGGACATTTCTGGCAGTTTTTCAACTTTTTCTTTTTTTCGATCGAAACCGCTAAAATTTTAGACTTTTAGCTATCATCATGAGCTTGAGAACTCCGATTGAAAATCTAACTGCACATTATGTGTCCTGGTGCCATTTCAAACCACTCACGAAAATTTCATCGAATTCCGGTAACGTTCAGAATTTGGCAGTTCTGAATCGTATCCGGGTTTTGACCAAGTGGGAATGTCAAAGGGGGACTTGACCAAGTCAAAGATGACTTTGACCAAGTCAATTTTGACCATTGACTTGGTCAAATCATTTTGTTTGTTTGTGTGGTTGGGTTGACTCAAGTCAATCCCCACAAAACTTAAGTGTGTGAGTGTGTGTGTGTCCCTAAAGTGGGCGTCCCCTTCTTCCCTTCTCTTCTCTTCTCTTCTTCATCTCTCTCTCTTTCTCTCACAAAATCCATCTCTCCCTCTTGTTATTTTGCTCCATTAGAGGTAGTAGGAGGAGATGAAATAGAAATCCCTAGAAGGGAAAAAGAGAGGTATTGTTGTGATCTACCTCTCCATGGTCTTTGTTTGGTTTTCCCCTTTGTTGACCTCCCTCTCATGGCTTCTCCTCCCCCCTGTTTTCAGCCATCTTTAGGCCTTGCTAGAGGCTGAGGTGGTGGTGGTATTGGTGGTGGCGATTCGGTGCGCGAAGGGCACCCGAGCTTCCCCCCTTGTTCTTCCTCTCTTTGGGTAAGTCCTTCTCCTCCCTATGCTTGTTTAGATGTTTGATTAGGGTATATAAATGGTTATGCATGGTATGCATAGGTGTTGGGGGGGTGTGGGAGGGCTGAAGAGGGGGTGGAAGGGGCTCGGGCGAGCGTGCGGGGTAATCCGCGCGCATGCGCGCGCGTCTTCGCGCGTCTGAAGGCGCTGGCGCGCGCAGATGGGTGCGCTAGCGAGCGCGCGCGGGTACGTGCAGGCGCGCGGGCGTGCGCGCAGGGTGCGCTGGTTGGGCGCGCGGTGTGCGCTGGCGCACGTGAGCTTGCGCGCGCGCTCGGCAGCGCGTCTGGGTGCGTGGACAGGGGCGCGACAGTGCGTCTGGGGCGCAGGGGCGCGTGCGGGCGTGCGCATTCATGGGTGCGCGTGCGGGGGGCCATGCGTATGGCTGCCCGAGGGTTCGGGAGGGTGTCGGGGCACTCGGACTCACGTGCGTACGCGCGTGCTCGCCTGCGTGCGGGTTCGTATGCATGCTTGTCCGAGTATTGGGTACTTCTAGTAAATTTCTTATGTATTTGTGTAGTTTACTCACCATATTGAATGCCTATGTATTGCAGATCTTGACGGGCGGTCACGCGATGACCCGGGTTTTGGTGAGTGGGACTATCCAGCCCTGTAGGGAGGCTTTCGATGCACGTAGGCGTGCATTGCCCTCCCCTGGGGCACCATAATTGCGTATTAACTTGTAATAAATGTAAGCTATGCATGCATGATCAATATGATGTACCCATGCCACCTTAGACTTGTATGCTAGGGATATGCACCCATACATCATGTATAGAGGCCTATACATGCCTAGACACCATGCCCCGAACTATGTATGTTTCCCATATAGTTTAATCTAATTAAATAAAAATGAGAGCATATAGTTACAAGCATGCCTTAGAGAATATTATAACCTCGTTGTTATAATATATGTTTCCCCGCATCTTAGTTATGCGCCCTGGAGGAATTCTGGAGAATTCATGACATTATTAGCGTTACAAACCGGTGTCGACGGATCCAAGAGGATCATATCTGTCTGAGTAGGCTGTCTTCTCCTTTTGGTTGGATCCGATGTAGGGACTACCCGATGTTGGCTGACGTGACAGAGGGCTCCCGTCTGTAGGTACCTCCGATGCGCGGACAGTACTGATAGTGGGAGTATACCAGGTGGAGGCTACGAGAGTGGGAGAGGCTACTGGGTGGACCAGGGGTGGAGAGCGGTCTAGTATGCCCCAAGAGGCCCATGTCACCCACCGAAAAGGGTGAGGGTGAGGGGGGGAGGTGGGTTGGTGATGAAACGACCCAATAGAATGGGTGGTTGCTCCCGTTTTAGGGACTATGAATCATTTAAGGCTAATATGAATTGTGATGCATGGGTTGTGCTATTCACTGAGCGTGTGGCTCACCCCTCGCATATTATTTTTCTCCAGTTATTTCTGAGTCAGATCTGAAGGAGGAGATCCCCGAGGCACCACAGCAGTAGCGGAGCAGCGTCACGTTCTGCGAGTGAGAGACCATCAGCATCCCCTTCTTGATTGTGTGTATTGTTATCCGTGCTTGGGCACATGCTTGTATTTGGATGTCGTTGTGTATATTGGCTCTTACAGGACAGTTGATTATGTATCGGGTCTGTAATATGTCTTTGAATTACAGACTCAGTCGTTTAAGCTTCCGCTATTTGTATATATTATGTCAGCCACCCTATTGTCTGTGTTGTCATTTTGTATGTTGTTTAGAGTATTTTATTGATCTCCTGTATAGACTGCTGATATTATATATACTTGCCACATATCAAGGACGGCCGCCCTGGGGCGTGGCAGTATACCAGGTACAGGCTACGGAGTGTGGGAGAGGCTACCGGGTGGACCAGGGGTGGAGAGCGGTCTAGTCTGAAAAGACCCATGTCACCCCTAAAAGGTGAGGGTGGGGAGGGTCGACGATGTTACGACCCACTAACTTGTGTAGTTATTCCCGTATAGGGACTATGACTACTTTAAGGTTAATATGAGTGTGTTGATTGTCGTTATGCCTGTGTTTTGTTATCTCGATAAGTGAGTATCGAGGGTAGTTGTTTTCCATTGGGTTCGCTTTGGGAACATGGGATCGTTCTCCCCTTCGTTGGATCCGATGTAGGAACTTCTCGGGTTTAGTTGTCCTGACAGAGGGCTCCCATCCGTAGGTACCACCGATGCATCCGGACGAGTACTGATCGTGGGAGTATACCAGGTAGAGGCTACCCGAGGAAAGGGCTACTGGCGGGCCAAGGGTGTAGAGCGGTAAGTTGAGGAGATCGGGTTGTAGATACTACCCGGGAGACGGTTAACGAAAGATGTTACGGGCGTGGGAATCGTTCTCCCCTTTCGTTGAATCCGAGTAGGGACTTCCCGGCGATTACAGTTGTCCTGACAGAGGACTCCTGTCCGTAGGTACCACCGACGCGTTCGGAAGAGTACTGATAATGGGAGTATACCAGGTAGAGGCTACACGGAAGAGGCTACCGGTGGACCGAGGGTGTAGAGCAGTCTAAGCCTCTTCCAAAAGTCCCAATAGTCTCCCTCCGGGAGTGAGGGTAAGGATGAGGTGAAGACACATCGCCGCGTGACCCATTCGTTGTTCGACCGTTCGCATAGTTGTTGGGTCCGGTCTCGTAATCGATGTTCAAGGACACCGTTGGGCGATTATGTAGATGTAGATGATCCAATAGTATTGTGTAGACCAGTAAATCCGGGTCTCTTCAACCGACGGTATGGTCTCTCCCCAAAAGTCCCAAAAGACTCCCTCCGGGAGTGAGGGTGGGGGTGAGGTTGGTCGCGCCGCCGCGTGACCCAGTTATCCATGGGTTTCCACCCATGTTTTCCTTGAAAGGAAATTGATTATGTATTGAACTGTAGTATGGTGATTGGTTTCCAGCCACTCACTGAGCTTGTAGCTCACCCCTCGCATACTGTTTCTTTTCAGGGGCAGTGTTGGGCGTGGAGCTGGAGCTTTCCTGTGGCGTGGTCTTATGGGCGTGGAGCGTTCTTCCGGCGGGTGGCGAGTGCGAGGCTATCAGCATTCCTAGAGTCATTTTATGCTTTGTAAATCGTGCATGTGGCACAGGTTGTATTTTCTTTGGTCTAGACTTGGCTCTCACATGACAGTGATTGTGTATTCGAGTCTGTAATAATGTTTTTGATTACAGACATTGTTTATATATTATGCTTCCGCTTTTCAGTCAGTTATCATTATCTTGCCTTGCCACCTTGTGTATTGTTGTTGGAGTCTTTATGACCTCAGGTATTGATAGCTGATATTATATTATCTTTGCCACGTCTCGGGGACGCCTGGGGCGCGACACTTCTCATGCCCTTGCACCCCTATTTTCTGCCCAGAAGGGCTGGTGGAGAGGCTGAGGAGATGGTGGTAGTGGTGGTGGTAGTTGAGGTGGTCATGTGTGTGTCGATAACCCCGCATCTCCCCATTTCCCTCCCCCTGTTTTGGTAAGGCAGCACACTGTCTGTCACGCCCCAGGGCCGGCCGACCCCGTGACGCGGCAAGTGTATACATGATATCAGTAAAGAGGAGTTCAATAACATACTCACACAACAGCTAAAAAGACAACAAAGACAACAAAAGCAGGGCTGACATGATATATACACCAATAGCGGAAGCTAAAAAGACTGAATCTGTAAATCAACAACATATTACAGACTCGATACATAATCAACTGTCCTGTGAGAGCCAATATATACAAAGACATTCAAATACAATACAAACGCGTGCCCAAGCACGGAATATAATACATACAAGCAAAAGGGATGCTGATAGCCTCTGATACTCGCGGGACGTGGCGCTACTCCGCTACTGATGAAGTCCCTCGGGGAGCTCTTCCTCCAGATCTGACTCAGACGACACTGGAGAAAAATATTATGCGAGGGGTGAGCCACACGCTCAGTGAACAGCACAACCCATGCCCCACAATTTATATTAACCACCAGATATTATTAACCCACAATCACATTATTAAAAGCCACAAAATGGCAACAGCTATACAGGCCAGGGGGTCGCTATCGCCAACCCACTACACCCTCACCCTCACCCCTCAATATGGTGACATAGGATATTGGGACTGACTAGCCTGATAAACATCCATACACATCCATACACCCTCACCCTCACCCCTCAATAGGTGACATAGGATATTGGGACTAACAATCCAGTGGGTCGCTACATCGCCAACCCACCACACCCTCACCCTCACCCCTCAATAGGTGACATAGGATATTGGGACTGACTAGGCTGATGGTCGCCCTTGGTCCACCGATAGTCTCTCCCCACTCCGTAGGCTGTTTGGCCACTCCCACATTCAGCACAGTCCGTCCCAAATCAGGAGGTGCCTACTGATGGGAACCCCTGCACGGGACAGTCTCTCTACGCCGGGCAGTCTCTACACGGATCCAACGAAGGGAACAGAACAGCCTATCCATCGCATATGATCCACTCGGATCCGCAGACAACACATCTCAACAAACTCTAATGTCATGAATTCTTCCGAATTCCTCCAGGGCGCATAACCAAGATGCGGGGAACATGCATAATAATAATAATAACAAGGGGACAATATTATTGGGAAAGAAACCTTGGGAGGGCAGCGTGAGGTCCCGATATAGGACATCCCGACAACCAAACAAGGAACACGGAGTACCCTAACCCGGGTCTCAATGTTGACCTCGCAAGGCCCCTCCCTATAATATTATCTAAGGCATGCAATTAAACATATACTAGCATTTAATTTAATAAAATAAACTAGTAGGACGCATGCATAGGCCGAGGCTTCCTAGCATGAGAACAGGGTGACAGGATGCATGGCTCTTACACATATCCTAAGGGTGCAAGTCCCTAACATACAAAGTCTAGGGTAGCATGCATACTACATTTTTATCATCCTTGCATGGATTACACATTACAACAGGTTAATATTGTCACGCCCCAAGGCGGCCGTCCCCGGGACGCGGCAAGTGTATATATGATATCAGTGACAGGAAACCAATAATAAACCACAAACAACAACTAAAATGATAACACAGGTAGAAACAGGGCTGACATAATATATACACCAAATGCAGAAACAAAAGACTGAATCTATAATCAAAAACCTACTACAGACTCGATACATAATCATAAGTCCTGTGAGAGCCAACATGCCCATATATATACACAACAAAATCCAAATACAATCCAACTAAGTGCCCAAGCACAGAACATATACGTACAACAGAAAGAAGGGTGCTGATGGCCTCAAAACTCGTGGGACGCGGCGCTGCCCTCTGCCGGTGTAGTCGCTCGGGAAGCTCCTCCCTCAGAGATCACTGAAAAGACAATATGTGAGGGGTGAGCCACACGCTCAGTGAATAGCACAACCCATGCATACAGTTCATATTAACCACATTTAATCAATTCATAAGCCACAAGTGGCATAATATCACCATCCGGGGGTTCGTTCATCGCCGAACTCCATACCCTCACCCTCACCCTCAACAGGTGACCTAGGATGTTGGGACTTAGCGGGTTGATAGACATCCATTCATAATCCTGTGGGTCGTCGCATCGCCGGCCCACCATACCCTCACCCTCACCTCTCAACAGGTGACCTAGGCTCTTGGGACTGACTAGGCTGTTGGTTACCCTTGGTCCACCGATAGTCTCTCCTCACTCCGCGGTTGTTTGGCCACTCCCATGTTCAGCGCAGTCCTTCCAAGTCAGGAGGCGCCTACTAGTGGGAGCCCCTGCACGGGACAACCTGTCTAACGCCGAGGTAGTCTCTACACGGATCCGACGAGGGGAACAAAACAGCCTATCCATCGCATGTGATCCACTCCGATCCGCTGACAGCACATCTCTAAGACTCTAATGTCTCGAATTCCTCAGAATTCCACCAGCGCGCATAACCAGGATGCGGGGAACATGCATTTATTTATCATAATACAGGGGAAAAATAGAGACCTTGGGAGGGTAACCTGAGGTCCCAATGTAGGACATCCGACAACCAAACGAGGAACACGGAGTACCCTAACCCGGGTCTCAATGTTAACCTCGCAAGGCCCCCCTTATATTCCCTAAGCATGCTATCTATTATTACAGTTCGCATTTAATTAAATAAACCAAACTAATAGGACGCATGCACAGGTTGGGCTTTCCTAGCATGATAACGAGGTGGCAGGATGCATGGCTCATGCACAATCCTAAGGGTGCAAGTCCCTATCACACAACTAGGGTGGCATGCAATTCTACACACACATCATGCATACATGGATTACATCACGCAGTTAATATTAACTATAAGCCCCAGGGGAGGACGGTACACGCCCAAAGCATGTAGCGCCTCCCACACTGGGTTGGGTTGTCCCACTCACCGGGAATCGGGTCGACGCGCGACCGTCCGTCGAGATCTGCAAGACAAGGTATTAACTGGTTAGAATAAATCCACAATGACCCCAAAAATACATAACACACACAAATAGACACTCAACATCCCAAACAAAACCCCCAACACCCCCCGGCAACCACCGCACGGCCGGCCACCACCCGCACGGCCACCCGACCGCCCGGAGCGCCGCCGCGCCTCAGCCCGCGCACTCCGCGCACCGCCCGGGGCTCCGCGCGTCCACCGAGCCCAGCCGCGGCAGCCCGCACGCGCCCCGCACGCCGTGCGCTGGCCCGCGAGCACCCCGCACGCCCCCGCGCGCGGCGCCTCGCCCCCGCGCACACCATCCCTGCCTTGCCGCGCCCCGCGCACGCCTCGCGCACAGCTCCTCGCCCCGCGCCTCCTCCGCGCGCGCCCCAGCACCCGTGCGCTCCGCCCAGCACCTCGGCCAGCACCTCCGCGCGTCCAGCACCTCCGCCAGCACCTCGGCCAGCACCTCGCGCGTCCAGCACCTCGGCCAGCACCTCCGCGCGCGCCCAGACCAGCGCCCAGGCCAGCTCCCATCAGCCCCTCGCGCACAACTGCACGAACAGACCCGCGCACAGCACCACCCGAGCAGCTCGCACGCCTCGCACCGCCGCGACCCGCTCCCCGAGCACACGCCCGCGCGCACGCTCGCGCGTACGCACGCGCGCACGCCCAGCCGGCTCCTGTGCTCGTTGCCTGTGCTGCCTGAGGCCCCCAGCCCATCCAGCGCGCCCAGCACGACCAGCCCCACGCACCAGACCCGCGCACACCCACGCACACGCCGCGCGCACGCACACCCGAGCACGCACGCGCGCATGCCCGCGCGCGCCCGGCCTGCGCGCTGCCTGGCCGCTGCCGCTGCTCCCTGCTGCCCGGGACAGTCCCCCAGCCTGCCGAGCGCCTCCAACCACCCCTCCCACTGCCCCGACCACCTCCAGCCACCTCCGACCACCCTCCGACGACCCCCACCGCCACCAACCACCTCCCAAACACAAAACCCTCCCCTAGCAATCATCTAGACAAGAAATAAGAGGGAAAGGAGGCTTACCGAGGGGAGGAAGAGGCGTCCGGTGGATCTCCACGCGCCGAAACCCTTCCCACAAGCCTTCTCACGACCCGATCTATCACGGCCCTCGGTTTGGCTCGAAACAGAGGAGAGAGAGGGGAGGTCGGGGAGGCTAGGATCGTCGAAATTCGGATTTGAAGACACCGGAGCGTAGATCGGGACCCGATCTACACTTCCCGTGCTTTAGGTTTTTGGTTTTGAGGGGTGTAGGGGGCTCGAACGGAAGAAAATCGGAGGAGAGGAGAGAGAGAGAGCAAGTCGGGAAGATGATGAATAGTGTTGAGATATTTTTGATTCCTTTTAAGTAGAGTGTGACTTAAAAACCCGGATACGCCCCGGAACTGTGAAATTTTTGCAAACGATGTCAGAATTCGATGAAATTTTCACGAGTGGCTTAAAATGGCACCAGGACACATAATATGCAGTTAGATTTTCAATCGGAGTCCTCTAGCTCAGACGATAGCTAACAGTCTGAAATTATGCGGTTCCGATCGAAAAACCCTAAAAATTTTAAAACTGCCAAAATGCTCCAATGATTGCCAATAGGCCAAAAAGTGACACATATTTAAAAATATAATCCATGGTGCCCCAGGGGAGGGCAATACACTCCCAAGTGAGTAGTACGCCTCCCTACCAGGTTGGATTGTCCCACTCACCGATAGTCGGGTCGTCGCGCGACCGTCCGTCAAGATCTACAAAATAGGGTAATTAATTCGGTGAGTAAAATCAACAAATAAATCCAAAAATACTTTAAAATATACAACACTCGGACAAGCATACATACGGCCTATACGCACACGAGTCTGAGCATCCCAACTCACTCCCGAACCCCCGGGCAGCCGCATGCACGGCCACCCGCCCCGGGCGCACAGCCGAGCCCCAGCCCGCGCGCCCAGGCGCACTGCCGAGCCCAGCCCGCGCGCCCGGACGCACTGCCGCACGCACGCACACGCTCGCGCGCGCCCGCGCGCACCGCGCGTCCAGCCCAGCGCGCCCCCGCACGCATTGTGCGCACGCCCCAGCACGCGCACGCACTGGTCCCCACCCAGGCGCATGCCCAGGCGCCCTGCCCCCGCACCCAGGCGCAGTGCCCAGGTGCCCTGCCCGCGCGCGTGCACGCTCGCGCGCACGCCTGCGCCCACCCGCGCGCACTCCCGCGCACACCCCCTCTCGCGCCAACACCCGCGCGCACCTGCGCGACCACTCCGCGCGCACCCGCGTACCCGCGCACACGCACCCGCGCGCGATTGCGCGCCCGACTGCGCCCGCCAGCGCCCAGCACCCAGCACCCGCGCCCAGCGCCCAGCGTCCGCGCCCAGCTCCACCCGAGCGCACGCCCGCGCGCACGCGCACGCGCGCCCTGCCATTTGCTCCGCCTGCTGCACTGCCTGCTGTGCTACCTGCCTGCCAGCCTACCTGGGACAGCTTACCAGCCCGCCCGAGCCACTCTATCACCCCTCTCCGGCCACCAATGGCCTCCAACAGCCACCAACCACCACCCACAGCCACCAGCACCCAAAACAAGGGCACCTGAAGGTGAGCCTGGTTCAAGAAACAGAGGTAGAGGAGCTTTTAGAGAGTGGATTTTAGTGACGGAGTCGAAGACGGAGGAGCATAGATTGTCCAAGAGGTTAGGGAAGAGTGTCTCCGGGTCCATCCTGAAGGTGAGCCCGCATGTGGTGACCATTGAATCACATTGAAAGGCAGTGCTGAAAGAAACAAAAAAGCATCGATGAGGGCCGCCGCAAGGAGACGGCGTGCGGTAGAGATGAGCGTGGAGGACGCACGCGTGAAGCGTTTGTTACGCGCGATGAAGCGCACGGAGGTGAAGGCGCTGCGGAAAAGGCGTGACAGGCTTGATCGTGGCAGTGAAGAAGCAGCCCACGAGAGATAAGAGAAGGAGAGAGTGGCGTGGCGGTGGGACCGCCGGAGGATATTTGGGGGCCCGTGAGGTCCGGGTGGGTTTAGATGTAAATGGGGGATTGATTTGTTTTTTTTTTTTAAAAAAAAATAAAATAAAATAAAGGGGTGGGTTGAGGAGTAGGCGGGGTGGTATTAATTGCCCCCTAAAAATCCAGAATTTGAAAGGAGAGAGATATTGCCACCACATAAACTATTTTAGACACCACCTCTTCAACTAATTAGAGGCATTGAAACACTTTTAAAGTATAATGATTAAGAGCATCACCTTCTATCTGTCACTATTTCTCTCTTCCCGTGCTAGACACATGTATTGTCTATGTATTTATATAATCTAGACAATCAAGATGTCTAGGTTAACAATATGAAAACTGTAGGTTCTGGTTTGGGTTAGAAACATTGAGTGTCTACGTCATTAAAAGTTCTAGACAATAATTATGTCTAGGTGAACAAAAAATCAATCAAAAGGTTCTGGAATGGGTTAGACACATAGGTGTGGAAACATAGGAGCGACAAAGATCGGAGAGCGGGATTTTCATTTTCCTCAAGAGGTATTGGGAAGGAGTTGGAATGGAATAATATCGAAAAAAAAACTCATAATGAACCCAGCCGTGCCGGGTGCTTCCAAGAAACGACAGGTGCAGGATCGGGATGGGGAAGACTTGAATCTGCGACAGAAGCTTTAGACTGGTTTCCACACCTCCGGTCACCTTCTTCTTCACTTTTGACTTTGAAATTTTTTTCTAACTGTCTTGGATCTAAAATGTTGGATTTTTGAATGCTACTTTGATGTACTTTTAAAAATGGGGAGAAACGGGGGTAAGAGCTTTCGAGTGAGGCAGTCTTTGATGAGAAAGTTTGGAAGCCCCAGGGGAAAAATAGAGATGTCTCCTACGCTCACACCTTTGTTCGGTTGGTCGCCTCGCTTCCTAACCGGAAACAATAGGCGACTATCCTATTGACTCAAAATGATCCTTTCGCTATCGCTTTCAACAATTGTAATCATAACTCCCTAGGAGCAAGTAGAAATCTAATGCATCGCTACGCTCTATCTAAGTTTATAAATTTACTAGACAATATTTTTGTCTGTGGAAACAGAAAAATCAATCAAGGTTCTGAAATGGGTTAGACATATGTAGTGTCTAAGTTTTTAAATTCCCTAGACAATAATTCTGTCTATGAAAACAGAAAAATCAATCCATACATTCTGGAATAGGTTAGACAAATGCATTGTCTAAGTTTTTAAAAACTCTAGACATTAATTGTGTCTATGGAAACAGAGAAATAATTAATAGGTTCTTGAATGGGTTAGACACATGAAATATCTAAGTTTTTAAATATTGTAAACAATACTTCTGCCTATGGAAACAGAAAAATCAACCCATAGGTTTTGGGATTGGTTAGGCATATGTAGTGTCTAAGTTTTTAAATTTCCTAGACATTACTGCTGTCTATGAAAACAGAAAAATCAACCCATAGTTTCTGGGATGGGCTAGACATATGCAGTGTCTAAGTTTTTAAATTTCCTAGACAATACGCATGTCGAAGGGAACAGAAAAGTAATCCATTTGATTCTTGAATGGGTTGGACACACGGGATGTCTACGTATTTATATATCATAAACCACCTTTATGTCAATGGGAACAAAAAAAAATAGCGGGTTCTGTAATGAGTTATAGTAATGTGTTTGACTTCATCAATCAGGTTTCCTCATGGAAACATGAGAAAAAAAAAACCACATACTTTAACAATAGTTGAATTATTCACACGTCTTTTGACATGATTCCCTGATAAACATAGGTAAACCTTCAAAGTCATACTTGCATTTAAAGCCATCAATACCACCATTCAAATAAATATCAACACTATTTAAAGTAAGTTATTGAATTTGAACAAGTGACCCTACAAAAACCATATAATACACAACTGATCGAACCATTGTTGTTACTTATATAAACATTCTCAGTGACCACTGGGGAAAAACATATGCGAGGGGTGAGCCACACGCTCACTGAACGGCACAACCCATGCATCACAGACAATATTGACCACAACATATTAATCCAGCTATTCATCCCGCCTCAAAGTGGCAGGAACAACATAACATTAATCCATAACCCATATCATACCCTCACCCTCACCCCTCAACAGTGGACTCAGGATTTGGGACTAACAATCATTCATAGACAAAACCAGCGGGTCGCTCATCGCCAACCCACCACACCCTCACCCTCACCTTTCCAAAGGTGACATAGGATTTTGGGACTGACTAGGCTGCTGGTCACCCTTAGTCCACCGATAGTTTCTCTCCACTCCGTAGGCCGCTTGGTCTCCACCCACAACTTCAGCACAGTCCGTCACAAATATCGGGAGGCGCCTACTGATGTGGGTCCTCCGAAGGACGACCTTTCTAACGCTGGAGGTAGCCTCTACCGGATCCAACGCAGGGAACAGAACAGCCTATCCATACGCATATGATCCACTCGGGTCCGTCGACAACACATCTCAACCACTCAAATGTCATGAACTCTTCAGAGTTCCTCCAAGGTGCATATCCAAGATGCGGGGAAAATAGTACAATCAAAAGCAGTGTTGGAATATCATTGGGGAAAGAAACTCGGGAGGGCGGCGTGAGTTCCTGATACAGGATACCCCGACAACCAAACAAGGAACACGGAGTACCCTAACACGGGTCTCACCGCTGTCCTCGCAAGGCCCCTCCCCTATAATATTCACTACTCATGCTAATAATCATACCAAACATATAACATTACTTATAATATTATTGGGACTAGAAACCTTGGGAGAGCAGCATGAGGTCCCGATACAGGACATCCCGACAACCAAACAAGGAACACGGAGTACCCTAACACGGGTCTCACCTCTGTCCTCGCAAGGCTCCTCCCGATAATATTACCTAAGGCATGCGATTTAACAGACACTAGCATTTAATTGAATAAATAAACTAGTAGGACGCATACACAGGTCGAGGTTTCCTAACATGAAACAGGGGACATGGTGCATGGCTCATACACATATCCTAAGGGTGCAAGTCCCTAACATACAAGTCTAGGGTAGCATGCATTCTACATTTAAATCATGCAAGCATGGAATACATATTACAACAGGTTAATATAATCCATGACGCCCCAGGAGAGGTCGGTATACGCCCAAGTGCGTATAACGCCTCTCTACTGGGTTGGATTGTCCCACTCACAGGAATCGGGGTCGTCGCGCGACCGTCCGTCTAGCTCTGCAAGACAGACATTCAAAATGGTGAGTTAAAATCCATAAATACTCTAAAATACCCCAAACACACAAAACCCACAACTAAACACCTAACACTCGGGCAAACGTGCACACGACCTGCACGCACGCTAACCCGAGCACTCCGGCAAGCACCCGCACGGCCGCTCGACTGCCCGGGTGCATCGCCGTGCCTCGGCCCGCGCACCCCGTGCACCGCTGGGCCCCTGCCCGCCGCCGAGACACACCGTCGAGCTTCCCGTGTGCACCGCGCGCCCCCTGCGCCCCAGTGCAGCCGCTCGCGCACATCCCGCACGCCATCGCTGGCCCGCGAGCACCCCGCACGCCCCGCGCGCATCTCCAGCCCCCCATCCGCACGCACTCCGCGCGCACCTACCACCCTCTAACCGCACGCACCACCCCGCGCGCCACCCGCTCGCATCCACTGCACCCCCCGAGCGCACGCCCTCGCGCGATCGGCAAACTGGTGCCCTGCTGCCCGCCGCACGCCCGAGTGCCCTGCGCCCCATGCGCAGCACCCGCGTGCGCCCCGCCCTCACGGCCATCACCTCCAGGACCCGGTACCCGCGGCCCAGCGCCTGGTGCTCAGCGCCCAGCACCCAGGACCCTCACCCAGCGTCCACGCGCACGCCCGCACAGCACACACCCAGCGCGCCTGGCAACACGCGCTCAGCGCGCCTGCCAGCCTGCGCGCTGCTGCCCGCGCTGCCTGCCTGCGCGCGTCGCTGAGTGGCCCGAGCCCTGTTCGCCTACCCACCTGGGCACTGTCCGCCTGGCACCCGAGCACCACTGCCAGCCGCCCGAGCATGGCCTGCCCAGCCGGCCTGCCCGCAGCCACTCGATCCCAGCACTCCCTGCTGCACGCCTCCCCCTGCACCCCCCGAGCGCACGCCCGCGCGCGCACCCGCGCGCACGCGCCCGCGCGCCCAGCAAACTGGTGCACCAACTCCCAGCCTACCCGAGCTAGCCAGCGCTCAGCACCCCCCGCTCGCCCAGCATGCCCAGCGCCTGCAGCACCACCCGAGCGCACGCCGCGCGCACGCACCCGCGCGCCCGGCCACCTGGTGCCCCACGCTGCTGCGCCTGCTGCCAGTGCTCCCGGAACAGCCACCCCACTGCCCGAGACCATCCCCCACCCATACCCGAGCACCTCTACCACCACCCACCGACCTCCGACCACCTCCACCGCCCTCCGACGGCCACCCACAGCCGCCGACCTCCACCCAACCCCAAAATCCACCTCCTAACATCCATCTAAACAAGAAAAGAGGGGAAATAGGGCTTACCAAGGGGAGGGAGCGAAGTCCGGTTGCTCTCCGCGCGCCGAAACCTTTCTCAAAGGCTCTCTCACGCCCCGATCTACCACGGCCTTCGAACCGGGCCAAAACAGAGGAGAAAGAGAGGAGGTCGGAGTGGCTAGACTCGTCGGAAAAGGGATTTGAAAGCACCGGGGTGTAGATCGGGACCCGATCTACACTTCCTATGCTTTAGGTTTTTGGGTTTGAGGGGTCTAAGGGCCTCTAATGGAAGAAAAAGAGAGAGGGAGGAGAGAGAGGGATTTGGTAGGGATGATGAATAGTGACATAAGATATTTTCTCACCTACCTTATATACCAAGTCACTTAAAAACCCGGATACGCCCCGGAACTGCGAAATTTCGGAAACGTTACCGGAATTCGATGAAATTTTCGTGAGAGGCATAAAATGGCACCAGGACACCAAATATGCAGTTAGATTTTCAATCGGAGTCCTCTAACTCAGGACGATAGCTAACAGTCCAAAAATAAGCGGTTCCGATCGAAAACCCTAAAAATTTTAAAAACTGCCAGGACGCTCCAACGGTTACCAGTAGGCTAAAAGTGACACATATATAACATTCTTCCCCCCTTAGGAAATTTTGTCCTCAAAATATGCAAAAACATCTAGGAGGGGAAAAGACGCGTCACACCTGGCATCCCTTGAGCTCCTAAGTGTCCTTAACACCGGAACGGTGCTGCCATCGCACCTCGACCAACTGGACGGTCTTGGTGCAGAACCTCCTCACGCGGCGGTCCATGATCTCAATCGACTGCTCCACGAATGACTGTCCGGCTCAGAGACGAGCGGCTCGAACGGGATGACGTGGGCAGGATCGCGGACACACCCTTACCCAACTGCGAACCCACCACTCCAAGACGGAGAGGTAAGAATTGGCGCTGAGGTGAGCCTCCGATAAAACTCCAGGAAGCTCTCCTCGCAAGACGGGGACCACTCGAACCGGACATCCTTTCGAGTAAGGCGGTTAAGAGGAACAGCTATCTTCGAGAGTCCCTCGTCAAGCTTCCTGCAATAACCCGCCAAACTTGGGAAGCTCCGAATCCTTGCGGGGTTCGACGGCCTACGCCAATTCGACATAGCAAGCGTCTTACCCGGGTCCACAGATATGCCTTTACCAGAAACCACTCAGCCCAAAAGGCCTTAACCTCTAACCAAACTCGCACTTGATCACTCATCCATCTGATGCTTCCATGGTATCCCTTGTCTGGGAAAAGAAACCTCGGGAGGGCACCATGAAATCCCGATATAGGATACCCCGACAACCAAACAAGGAACACGAAGTACCCTAGCCCGGGTTCCAACGCCGACCTCACAAGGCCCCTTAATCCAGAAAGGAACACTGGAAGAAGACATCATTTTAAATAACACCACTAACCCCCTCTAGATCACCTACATCTAGATGATAGCACAACGATGTCCTTCAACATCAACAACAAGACCGGACCCAACATCATTGGGAATGGTCTAACAGAAACTGGGTCACGAGCGACCCGCCTTCGCCTCATCCACACCCTCACTCCGAAAGGAGACATTTTGGGACTTTGGGAGAGACTTAGACTGCTCTCTACCCCTGGTCCACCGGTAGCCTCTCCCCGCTCCGTAGCTCGCCTGGTCCTCTGACCGGGAGCCTGTCTAACGCCGGGGCTGTACTACGCGGATCCGACGAAGGGGAGAGCGATTTCCACGCTCGCGACACCATTCAATAACCTCTTACCGGGTAGCCCCTACCTAGCATACTCCCAAATTCAGTACCCCTCCGACTGCATCGGCGGTACCTACTGATGGGAACTCGCTGCCAGGACGGCTACAACCCGGCTTCCTCAACCCAACAACCACTCTTAATTTTCACTCATCCAGATACCACACACACTTGCATAATAACCATCAAACACACACCCACACATATATCCTATCACTAGAGAGCTAGGAACACAGGATAATACCTCGAACCATGACACCCGAAGGCTGCGCCTCCTCGGCCGTAAGCGCTGCAACTCTGCCTTGGACCAACCGCGGCTGAGGAGCAGGGGCACGCCTCGCCGGCTGCACTGGCTGCTGTTGACGCTGAGGCTGCTGCTGGCGCGGAAGCTGCTGCTGCAAGAACGGCGGCTGCTGAGGTGGCACTCGGGGCAGGCCAGCATCAGGGCAATTGTATCTGATATGCCCGATGCGCTGACAATGGAAACAGCGCCGCTTCTCCGGCCGCACGGACTGGATGGGCACTGCCGCAATGGGTGCTGGATCCCACCCTGGCACCACATCTGCTGGAGGAGAGGCAGCCGCTGACTGATCGAAGCGGGGCCTCTTCCTCTTGCGCTGCCCCTGGTCCCGACTCCCGGAAGGGCCCTGATCTGCAGAAGGGGTCGGAACCGTCACCATGATCCCGAGATCTCGCTCGACTGTCTTCGCTCGAGACACCAAGTCCGAGAACCTCGAGAATGCCTGGGAGGTGACGTGCACCCTGATAGCGCTGCTGAGACCCAACTCAAAACGACGACACCGCGTCTCCTGGTCTGCCACCAAGGCTGGAGCGAACCTGGAAAGGCTCGTGAAGCGCGTAGAGTAATCAGCAACCGACATGGAACCCTGCGTCAACTGCTCGAACTCCCGCTCCACTATCTGGCGCGACGAGAATGGGAAATACTCCTCCAAGAAATACCTCTGGAAACCCGCCCATGTGAGCCGCGCCACTCCCTCGGGGACGTCCACCACTCGGGTAGCCCACCAGTCGGCGGCGTCACCCTTCAGCATAAAGGTGGCCAGGACGACTCGCTGGCGATCGGTGCAAAGCATGGCCGCGAAGATCGTGTCCACCTCCCTCAACCAACGCTCTGGCGCAAGAGGATCTGCCGACTGCCCATGAAACTCGGGAGGATGGAGCTTCAGAAAGGCGTTGAGGCCGCTCTGCTGCACTCGCGCTGCCGCCTCTAGCTCCTCCTCCCTCTGCAGGGGATCCTCAACTCCCACTGCCGGAACTGCCACAGGAACTGGGGGTACATCAGGTACCACAGGCGGATCTGCCACCAAGGGGACCTGCGGAACTGCCTCGCGGGTCACCCTCAGCTCTCGAATCTCCCTAGCCTGCTCTGCCAACATCCGCGTCTGTGTCTCCACCAAATCAGCCAACCGAGCGAAAGCACGCTCCCAAGCAGGAGGCTCCTGCGTCAAGGGCTCTCCGGTAGCATCCTCGTCTCTGGTAGGTCCGGAAACCTCCAAAGACCGAGAGGGACCTCGTCCGCGCCGTCCTCTGCGAGGAGGCATATCAGCACCCTAAGAAAACCAGACACTAGGATCAGAATACTCATATCAAAATCCTAGGACTCATCTCTATGCAAAGGAAGACAATTGGCTCTGACAGGACCAGGCTCTGATACCAACTTTTGTCACGCCCCAGGGCGGCCGTCCCCGGGACGCGGCAGGTGTATATATCATATCAGAGGCCTACACATGAGGTCAAATACATATACTCTAAACCACAGATAAAAATGACAACATAGATCAACAAGGCTGACATAATATATACACAATATAGCGGAAGCTAAAAACTGAGTCTGTAATCAAAACATATTACAGACTCGATACACAATCATACGTCCTGTGAGAGCCAATATACATAGTAACAACTGAATATATACAGACGCGTGCCAAGCACGGAAATAAAATACATACAGCCAAGAAAAGGGATGCTGATAGCCTCTGGCACTCGCGGAACGTGGCGCTGCTCCGCTACTGAAGGAATCCCTCGGAAAGCTCCAACTGCTGCTCTGGCTCTAGCTCAGGCTCAGTGACCACTGGGGAAAAACATATGCGAGGGGTGAGCCACACGCTCAGTGAACGGCACAACCCATGCATCACAGACAATATTGACCAAAACATATTAATCCAGCTATTCATCCCGCCTCAAAGTGGCAGGAACAACATAAACATTAATCCATAATCCAGGTCATACCCTCACCCTCACCCCTCAACAGGGGACTCAGGATATTGGGACTAACAATCCTCCATAAACAAAACCAGCGGGTCGCTCATCGCCAACCCACCACACCCTCACCCTCACCTTTCCAAAGGTGACATAGGATTTTGGGACTGACTAGGCTGTTGGTCACCCTTAGTCCACCGATAGTCTCTCCTCCACTCCGTAGGCCGCTTGGTCTCCACCCACAACTTCAGCACAGTCCTGTCACAAATATCGGGAGGCGCCTACTGATGTGGGTCCTCCGAAGGACGGCCTTTCTAACGCTGGAGGTAGCCTCTACCGGATCCAACGCAGGGAACAGAACAGCCTATCCATACGCATATGATCCACTCGGATCCGCCGACAACACATCTCTACCACTCAAATGTCATGAACTCTTCAGAGTTCCTCCAAGGTGCATATCCAAGATGCGGGGAAAATAGTACAATCAAAAGCAGTGTTGGAATATCACTGGGGGAAAGAAACTCGGGAGGGCGGCGTGAGTTCCCGATACAGGGTACCCCGACAACCAAACAAGGAACACGGAGTACCCTAACACGGGTCTCACCGCTGTCCTCGCAAGGCCCCTCCCCTATAATATTCACTACTCATGCTAATAATCATACCAAACATATAACATTTCTTATAATATTATTGGGACTAGAAACCTTGGGAGAGCAGCATGAGGTCCCGATACAGGACATCCCGACAACCAAACAAGGAACACGGAGTACCCTAACACGGGTCTCACCGCTGTCCTCGCAAGGCTCCTCCCGATAATATTACCTAAGGCATGCGATTTAACATACACTAGCATTTAATTGAATAAATAAACTAGTAGGACGCATACACAGGTCGAGGTTTCCTAACATGAAACAGGGGACATGGTGCATGGCTCATACACATATCCTAAGGGTGCAAGTCCCTAACATACAAGTCTAGGGTAGCATGCATTCTACATTTAAATCATGCAAGCATGGAATACATATTACAACAGGTTAATATACATCCATGACGCCCCAGGAGAGGTCGGTATACGCCCAAGTGCGCATAACGCCTCTCTACTGGGTTGGATTGTCCCACTCACAGGTATCGGGGTCGTCGCGCGACCGTCCGTCTAGATCTGCAAGACAGACATTCAAAATGGTGAGTTAAAATCCATAAATACTCTAAAATACCCCAAACACACAAAACCCACAACTAAACACCTAACACTCGGGCAAACGTGCACACGACCCGCACGCACGCTAACCCGAGCACTCCGGCTACCACCCGCACGGCCGGCAACCACCCGCACGGCCGCTCGACCGCCCGGGTGCACCGCCGCGCCTCGGCCCGCGCACTCCGCGCACCGCCGCGCCTCGGCCCGTGCACTCCGCGCACCGCCGGGCCCCTGCCTGCCGCTGAGACACGCCGCCAAGCTTCCCGTGTGCACCGCGCGCCCCCTGCGCCCCAGCGCAGCCGCTCGCGCACACCCCGCACGCCATCGCTGGCCCGCGAGCACCCCGCACGCCCCGCGCGCAGCGTCTCGCCCCGCGCGCACCCCGCGCGCATCTCCAGCCCCCCATCCGCACGCACTCCGCGCGCACCTACCACCCTCTAACCGCACGCACCACCCCGCGCGCCACCCGCTCGCATCCACTGCACCCCCCGAGCACACGCCCTCGCGCGATCGGCAAACTGGTGCCCTGCTGCCCGCCGCACGCCCGAGTGCCCTGCGCCCCATGCGCAGCACCCGCGTGCGCCCTGCCCTCACGGCCATCACCTCCAGCACCCGGTACCCGCGGCCCAGCGCCTGGTGCTCAGCGCCCAGCACCCGGGACCCTCACCCAGCGTCCACGCGCACCCCGCACAGCACGCACCCAGCGCGCCTGGCAGCACGCGCTCAGCACGCCTGCCAGTCTGCGCGCGCCGCTGCCCGCATTGCCTGCCTGCGCGCGTCGCCGAGTGGCCCGAGCCCTGTTCGCCTACCCACCCGAGCACTGTCCGCCTGGTACCCGAGCACCACTGCCAACCGCCCGAGCATGGCCTGCCCAGCCGGCCTGCCCGCAGCCACTCGAGCCCAGCACTCCCTGCTGCACGCCTCCCCCTGCACCCCCCGAGCGCACGCCCGCGCGCGCACCCCCGCGCACGCGCCCGCGCGCCCAGCAAACTGGTGCACCTGCTCCCAGCCTACCCGAGCTAGCCAGCGCTCAGCACCCCCGCTCGCCCAGCACGCCCAACGCCTGCAGCACCACCCGAGCGCACGCCGCGCGCACGCCGCGCGCACGCCTGCGCGCACGCACCCGCGCGCCCGGCCACCTGGTGCCCCACGCTGCTGCGCCTGCTGCCAGCGCTCCCGGGACAGCCACCCCACTGTCCGAGACCATCCCCCACCCATACCCGAGCACCTCTACCACCACCCACCGACCTCCGACCACCTCCACCGCCCTCCGACGGCCACCCACAGCCGCCGACCTCCACCCAACCCCAAAATCCACCTCCTAACATCCATCTAAACAAGAAAAGAGGGGAAATAGGGCTTACCAAGGGGAGGGAGCGAAGTCCGGACGCTCTCCGCGCGTCGAAACCTTTCTCAAAGGTCCTCTTACGCCCCGATCTACCACGGCCTTCGAACCGGGCCAAAACAGAGGAGAAAGAGAGGAGGTTGGAGTGGCTAGACTTGTCAGAAAAGGGATTTGAAAACACCGGAGTGTAGATCGGGACCCGATCTACACTTCTCGTGCTTTAGGTTTTTGGGTTTGAGGGGTCTAAGGGCCTCTAATGGAAGAAAAAGAGAGGGAGGAGAGAGAGGGATTTGGTAGGGATGATGAATAGTGCATGGGATATTTTCTCACCCACTATTTATACCAAGTCACTTAAAAACCCGGATACGCCCCGGAACTGTGAAATTTCGGGAACGTTACCGGAATTCGATGAAATTTTCGTGAGAGGCATAAAATGGCACCAGGACACCAAATATGCAGTTAGATTTCCAATCGGAGTCCTCTAACTCAGACGATAGCTAACAGTCCAAAAATTAGCGGTTCCAATCGAAAACCCTAAAAATTTTAAAAACTGCCAGGACGCTCCAACGGTTACCAGTAGGCTAAAAGTGACATATATATAATTATAGCAAATAACCATCTACATAGTAGATCAACTTGACAATCCAATAAAAGAAGACTCAGCCTAACCTGTGCATTAATACAAGAATTTCCTTTGAGATCATATTATCATTTCAATTAACCATTTAAAGAATACACGAATCACATCAACCCACAGTAACAATTAACAAACAATACAAAGAAACATCATAAAAGATGATTCATGTACGCATCCATTAACACAAACAAAGGACAGATTAACGACTAAAGGCATTATAAAATCATATTACCCATTCTACAAATCCCTCTGGATAACTAACAAATTCGATCTAAACATGTTCAATAATGATAAAATATAGGTTTAAACTAAACAAATGCAATCACAATCATATCTTTAAATCCAAAAATAAGAAATAAATTGACCCTAAATCATATATTTTTCCAAAAATACTCTAATATACTATCAAAACCTTAACTTTATATAAAAAAATCCCATACTTAATAATATACATTTCAAACCAAATAAATGAAAATTCAATCACAATCATATCTTTGAATTAAAAAAAAAAATTGAGCCTAAATCATACATTTCTCTTTAAAACCCTAATTTCTTATCAAAATCCTAACTTTCTAACAAAAATTCCAATAATTATACAATAGTAAAAAATCAACGAATACAACTCATGAATTACTAATACCATTCATGTAAAGCAGAAATGAAAAAAAAAATACCTATTTCTTTCACTTTAAGAGGTCACGAGGTGACGATGGGGAGGGTTGTGATAAGGGACAACGAGAACGGCGATGTGCGCTCAAGGTGGGTTTATAGCGACTTGACGGAGGGCTCACGGTGCCTAGAGAAGAAGCCCTCGATTGAAAGGAAAAGTAGAAAACAGAGAAGAGAAGGGGATGAAGAGACTAGAGAGAGGTTGCTGTGTTCATTTAGGTAGATGGTGGGATTGGTGATCTATTAAGTGGGTATTTGTTAGAAGATAGATGTAGTGAAAATCAAAATGGGAGGTGGAGGATTTAAAAGGACGGTGAGACTTATAATTTGAGTGGTAGGAGTATCTCTGCCCAATTTGGAAACCACGCTTGATCTAACCTTTTTTTTTTTTTTTTTTTTTTTTTGTGGGTTTTTTTAACTTGTATTCCAAGTCATCCGACATTAACAGCGACCAACAAACAGCAAAGATGACCGATGGTCCGAAGCTTCTCACTCGCAAGCCACCCAAAGGTTTCCCCTCCCTTTTTTATTCTCCCTCCTCAAGTTCAATCTATTGTTCTATACAAACGTGTCTTGTTTGATCTGGTTGACTAGGTCAATTGAAAAGAAAGGCAAAAGAATCATCATCGTCAGAGGCTCTCAAATCTCCCCCTCTCCCCACTCGTCCGATGGACCCTACTTCGGCTTCTGCTCCTCCTCCTCCTCCAAAGGAGTCCTTCGCTCGTCGCTTCAAATTTGTTTGGCCGGTTCTCCTCACCGTCAATCTCGCTATCGGAGGTCGATCTCTCTGTTTTTTTTTTTAGTTTTTCTTTTGCCCCTAATTCTTACCTTTTATTGATAGAGGATTTGAGTTCTTGTCACATTGAGATGTCTGCTATATTTTGATTTTTAGATTTACCACTGATGAGGAGATGGAGTAGATATGAATTGATATGAGTTTTTTATTTTTATTTTTCTTTGTGAGTTGATATGCCCTTCTTGTTTTGGTTTTTGTTATAATGTGGCTGTATTTGAGTTTCTTGAACTTTATTTCTTCATTACCGGTTGTGATTTGTTTTCTAGTTTGTATTTTTCTCCTTAAATCTTCTATAGAGGGCTAGATTTGCTTTTTCTTCATAGTTGTAACATTTAATATAACTGATATCAGGTTCTTGTACTCTAATTAACATTTTCATGTTTTTTTAATAAGCTTTGAGCCTTGGAGTTTCATTGGAGCATGATTCTTACCCACATGTGGAAAGCTTGAAGGAATAGTTAATACTACTAAATTCAATGAGGTGATTGAGAAGGCAAATGCCTTGGAATAGGTTATCATGCTAAGTTGTGACATAGAGAGTATTTTGATCTTAGGCATTTGAATGGTACTCGGATGTTCAAATGACCCATGCTTGGTTCTGTAATTTTGAACTTTATGCAAAACTGTTTAACCGACATTCAAATGCCCATATACATATTTTTTTTTAGTTTTTTTTTTTTTGATGGAATGGTAGGCATGGTCTCAATATTATTGATTAAGGGGGTCTCAATATTATTGATTAAGGGAGCATCCCCAAAGCAGATTAAAACATATAAAGGCTTTGGTAGAGGAGGGGTCTACCAAAGCGAGATAAAAAACATAGGGACTACCCTTCTTTTACAATCTCCCCCCCCCCCCCCCCCCTAAAAGAAATCCAACGTGCCCCTACACATGCGATTCCCCAATCTGAAATGAAAGCTGCAACCATGTCCCATACATTCTCCATGTATGCCCTCTCGTTTTGAAAAATACAATGATTGCAAGTGAGCCAGATGGCCCAAACAACCGTAGGAACGAAAGACAGTGAGATCTTCGCCTTAGCACTCCTGTCACCTTTCGCTTTGAGACGATGACTCGCTGCCCACAGTCCTTCCAGATCGGCGAAGCCGTTGGAGAAGTCCATCACCAAGCTGAGATGACTCCATATTTCCTTGGACAGCGGACAGTCCACATCAGATGGGCTACGGTTTCCTCCCCAGCTCCACACAATACACACGTGCAATCATCGATCGGCGCCCATTGAACGCCGTATGCCTTCATTAAGAGTCTTTCTTGGGACATTAGCCAAACAAAGAGCCTGACATTTGTTATTTCGAGCAATTAGGCATTCCATTTGAACAACCTTTGGTTTTAAATAAACATATCCTATTATTTTCAAACAGTTCAATCATCATTTCAACGACCTCTACATGGTTTGAAAAATTTAAAACCATGGATGCCAAACTTTTTCTACATGTCTAAAAACCCTTAGAATGAACTCCAGATGTACTTGAATCTCAACAGATTTTGTTTTGGTTGGTTGGAAACTGTTATGTGTATTTCATTAAGGGGAATGCACAATGTCGGTACACAGTTTGATAGATAGCTTTTCCTTTTCCTAGTTATAATGAGAGGACACTGTGCTGTGAGTGCATCCTCATTACCTCTGGGAGAGGTGTGAAATATCATACATTCATGGATTGTTACATTAATCTAACACATGCATACACTACGCTGTGTCTTAGAGAAGTGTTGTAGCTCATCTGCTTATCCTGTCGTAGGCTTCCCCACTACACTCTCTATTTGGCAGTTCTTGGAGTTTGGGTCATACACTAACTGGATAGATAGTAACTGTTCCCAGCCTATTCTTCTTGCTTGCAAGGTCTGCAGGTTGATTTGCCTCTCTATATGTATGTGAAAGTTTCTGCCAAGATCCCCAGAACATGCTATATTATCCTTCTAGGTATGATGGCTTACCACGGTATGGTTTTATGTTTATTGATTTATTCCACCGGTGATGCAGAGTCAGATTCCAGCCATATTTTAGTGTACCCCTGCAAGAGATCTTTTGGCTTTGCAGCACCCCCTGGGGGTTGTAAGATGTTAATGAAAGCAGGCTCACATCTGGCTACAGCTCCCATTATGAATGAGCCTTTATGATTCCTAATGAGATCTCCAAGTCCTGCCTTTCTGCTACTAAGAGAGCCATCAGAGTTCGCTTTTAGTCATGGTTGTTTGCTTTTATCCATTGATTCTCAGGTGGATCCACTTGTGTGGATTTCTGTGGTTTTTTCAGTGATGCACATAGCAAAGTTAGCAGCCACTTTTGCAATTATAGGAGTCAAAGTGGCTTGAACTTATGTGACATTTTGAGTTTGATGTCTTCCATGATTAGCCTGAGCAGGGTGTTTTTGTGTAATATGACTAATGCCTTGCCTCTGAAAATTCTGTTATACCTTTCTATCCATTCATGTTATACGGATGTGCTGAGGATATTTGTATTATTTTAGGGAGCCGGATTGGAACTCTTGTCCAAGTAGTAGAATCTCTTCAACTAGGGTATGACATTGACTTCTTTTTAATCCCATCCTTGTGATGATAGATATAGATTGAATAGCTGCAAGAGAAATATGGGTTACATCTTCTCTGTCTATTCTGCACTGGGGCGAAGTAATATCATCACTAAGAATGCTTTTTTTTCTTCTAGTGCCATAGCAATGTGGGCAACTGTCTTTCGAGTCTTTTAAACACTGAAATTGTATCTGGGGACCTGTGTCCTTTTCCAAGACCATGTTTCCCTCAGGAGGGTTTGGTGTTTTGTTTTGATTTTAGTCCAAGCTTACCTGATCGACACTTCCACAATTTGGCTGCTGTCCTTGCCATGTCTACCAGTGAGGATCTAAGTGATTAGTTGTCTTACTTGGATTAATTTGGAGGCCAGTGAGGTGGCTTTGTCCAACTACCATTCTGTATGTGTTTATGACCTTTGCATCTTCCCATGTTCCATATTGGGAAACTGCCCTCCCTGCAAAATATGTTTTCAGCCTCCAGAATCCTGATCTTTATGTCCTCCCCATTACATAATTTTTCTCCATGCCCAAGAGAATTGGCTTCTGGCTTCCTGATCCAAATGGATTTCTTTTAGGTGTTTTTTTTTTTTTTTTTTTTTTGGGGATGGGGGGACCCAGTTACCCTCGGGGTACCTCTTTGTTTGATGCAATTTCCCAGAACAGGACTCCCAAGGCATCCTGTTCCAGTCCTTGATACTTCAAAATGAAATTAGGCCATCTTTTACAAAATACAGATGTGAACTGTTCCATAAATATTTTGGATTAAATATTTCATTAGATCTATAGGTCAATATGATAGAAAATTCAAATACATTTATGGTTCTGCATAGGGAATTTCAAATGATCCCAATTTGGAATGGAGGGAAAAAAATCCTTCCTGAGTAACAACTGTTCTTGGTGGCAAGCTTTATGAAGACTGGCTGTTCATTATTGTGATAGTAGCTATTGTCACGTAGGAAGTCGTTGACTGACTGAAACCATATCCTAGGGGTCATTATTATGTTATAAACTTCTAATTTTTTTGATAAAATTATAAACTTTTATTTGTTTATTGGAAACTGAAAAAAATCCTATTGACAATCATGTGATCATGCAGCTTATCTCTTCCTGAGGACGCGGAATAAGGATTCAGGTGTGGAGGATAGTGGAAAAGCAGTTGGTGAAGTCTCTGCTTCTCCAGATGAAAAAACAACAAGCTCCACCGATGTTCCTCAGAAAAAAGAGGTCCCAGTTGCTGACAATATCGCAGTCCCTCTATCAGTTACAAGGCCGGCCAAGGTGTCAGAAACGGCATCGCAGGATGAGTGGAGTGGAGCTCTGAAGTGGATGCTGGAAGAAAAGAGGAAAGTCAAACCTGCAAATCCTGTGGAGATGAAGAAAATCGACGAAGAGAAGGCGCTACTCAAACAGTATATCAGGTCGAAATCCATCCCCAACTTGTGAGAACTTTTCTCATTTGTGAATGTATGATTTGACTGATCAATATTTCTGTGAAAATTGGTTTTCATTTTATCAACCTCTTTTATCAACCTACTTTTGATAGATGCAATGGAAAGATTTCCATATTACCTTCTATCTGCTTTCCTGATGATTTTCTTTTCTTTTCTTTTTTTCAGTCTTTGAATATCAAGTGATGGTCCTGTTGATTAGTATTATTTGTAAATACATGGATGCTGTGGATTATAATGGATTAGATGTTCGCATATTGCATATCTTGGTACACTTTTTTGGTGGTTGCGGAATTGTCGAGGTAGATTCTTGCTCTTTTTTTTCTTTTTTTTTCACCCTTCTAATATAAGATGCATTATAAACATTGTTTTACCCCATTTGGGGTGTGATGTAGAATAAATAATTTTTTTGTTTGATTGTATTTTTTTTGTTATTCTTATTAAAAATGTAAAAATGATTTTTTTTTTTTTGTTATTTAGTTAACCTTGGATAAATTGAAGATAACTTGTGGATTAAAGATGGCTAAGAGTATGACTTTAAAAGACAACTACACCTCTTGCATGAATTGTTTATGTTTAGGAATAATTATAAAAGATATGCTTGTACATGTGATATGATAGATGTGATATGTTTTTAAAATGTGTGCTGAGTGTTTGGTGAGATTTTTTTTTAATTGACATAAAACAATATTTTTACTCATTGGAATAAGTAAGTTTTAATAAGTAATACAGCCTTATGGAATAGTTATCAAATCTTATTTTAACTTATCTCGGCATCACTATAGAAATAGATTATTCTACGCCTAATGCGGATTCAAATGCTTAAGAGGATTCAAATGCTTTCTTAAGGGCAAAGATATATCCACTATCCAAAATTATCAAAATGTCATTATTTATTTTATTTTTTTTCCCCTTTTCTCACTACCCAGTTCGACAGTGTTTAGTTGAAGTCTTCTTCACTGGGACGACAGAGGTCCGTCGATCTGTCTGAATAAGTGTTGACAATGACTCAATTGAAGTATGTTTCACTGGGACGATAGAGATCCGTCGATGTGTCTCAGCAAGTGTTAACATGGATGTGTTGAACCCTTTAAAACAACTCTCTTCTAAGAATCAATCACTTGTACAATCATTTAAGTTCTTATGATTATGGAAAATAAAAATGTTATTTAAGTCATTTAAGTCTTTTTGAAAATCATTCACATATATATTTATTTAAGTATAAGAAACAAAAATATCAGACAAAGAGTTATTTGAACCAAATAAACAGTAAGCATTTCATATGAACAAGAAACATTATTTTCTTTTATAAATAAGTGGAGTCTCATATCGAAAGTATATGGAATGTTTCTTGATACTCCACTTGTGTATATGGAATGTTTATTTCATTTATATGAATGTTTGTTTTTCCATTTTTACACCTTGTATTTAAATGATAAAATAGGTGAATGATTTTCAGAAGAACCTAAATGACTTAATTGAAATTTTTGTTTTTTTGTAAAGACTTAAATGACTGTATAAGTAATTTATTTTTAAAAAATAGGTGTTGTTTTAAAGGAATCGACATGTCGCTGTCGACACTTACTCAGACAGATCGACGGACCTCTGTCGTCCCTGTGAAGTAGATTTTGATTGGGTCCTTGTCAATATTTGTTTAGATAGTTTGATGAACCTTTGTCGTGCCAGTGAAAAAGATTTCGACTGGGCGCTGTCGAACTGGATAGTTGAAAAAAGAGACAAAAAAATAAAATAAATAATGGCATTTTGATAATTTTGGGTAATGGAAAAGATTAAGTTGGACAGTGGAAATAGTTTTGCCCTTTTCTTAAATGCGACATCTTTTTTATCTTTTTTGTGTTTCTTTATTTCACAGGGCTATTTTCTTAGCATTTGGAAAGATGTGGAAACAATGATTTGGAAAAGCTGTTTTTTTTTATTAAGTATCTCTTCTTTATCTGGTTTGGGTTTTGTCAAATTTCATTCAAAGAAGCAAAAACGAGTTGTGTTCTTTTTCTATAGGTGGGTCTGAAATCTCATTTTCTTTTTCTTTTTTTAGTCATAATGTTGTTTTTGAATTTTTATGGATGTCTTTCTTTTGGTTGATGAAGCATATACAATTATGGGGGGACAATTTTTTTTTTTTTTTTATGAATATGATGTTGGGACCTTCTATTGATCTATTTTTATTTATAGGGTTATAGAGTTAATTTTTATTTATGTATGTTTTTGACATTTTGCATTTTTAAGAAAGGATAAAATTGAGATGTCAGGTTTAATGAAGGATAAAATTTTGTAGATGCACACTTCTTTTTTAAGGGTGAAAAAGTGATTTTTTATTTTTATTTGTCAAAATTTAGATAAAAAAAATGATATAAATATTATTTAAACCGTTATGTGGAGTAAAAAACCTCAATTTTGATTCAAAATTGAAATTATGATTTATCATATAATAAACGAGATAAAATACTTTTAATCACTTATCACATCATTCATCTATAAGTCTCCTTATCAAATTAGACCTAAAATGTTAATTAAACCCATCTAGGAGTTGGTTTCTGTCTCCTTACCAAATTGGGATTATCGGGTGAGCGCTCTCAGCGGGAAAAGTCCTCCAAATCTAAATTTTTCTATAAGTATTTTATCAAAAAAATATTTGATGTTTATCTTTGTTTTTTGAAGATTCATGATGAGTCTCATTTTGAATTTAGTTATTTATTTCATGAATTTTATTGTTAAAAGTAACCAAAATTTTTTCATTAAAACAAAATTGGTTGACAGTAGATTGTATGAAAAAAACTATTTTCGAACATGGGTGCAGACAGGGCTTGAGTAGGTTGATAAGTTCTCCAAATCTGCAGTCTTTGGTCTTTGGTAAGGAAGGCTTTTAAGGAATGAGAGGTGAAGAATATTTACAGTTCTCATTTTAAATTTAGTTATTTGATTAAAATAACTTAATTTAAAACTATTTTTCTTAAATGATGAGTTTCATTTAATATTTTTTTTTATATTTGATTTTTATTGTTAAAAGCCAACAAAAAGAACTTTTATAAAAATAAAACTGGTGGACAGTAGATTTTATGAAAAAATAGTTAAGAATAGTTTTATGAAAAAAACTATTTTCCAATATGGATGTAGACAAGGCTTGAGTGGCAGATCAATTCTCGAAATCTGCATCATAGATGGTGAATCTTTTATGCCCAATTTAGTTCACGTCTTTTTAAGGGTGGATTCTGATTCCACCTTGAGATTATTGAGAAAGTATTAAAATTTACTGTTTGGTTGGTGGTTATTTTGAAAGAAAATGTGAGCTACACAGGATTCAGAATCCATGTGTAGAATATGAATCCCATAAATTTAGTGGGATTCTAAAGATCTGAGTGGATTATGTAATTAATTTTTTTTAATGATCATTATACTCCTAACAAATTAATTACATTTTAATAAATCATTCTCCAATCTCTCTTTCTTTCTTATGGTCCCATCTTTCTTTTGTTCTTCACGAAAACTCTATTGAAACCAGGTATGATTGGATCTCGTCTCTCTCTATTTTCCACTCTATTTTATACATGGGATTTTTAGTTTTAAGTATCCACAAACCATCATATTTAGTGATCGATCCCTCCTTTCTTTGTATTTAGCTTTTAGTCCCCAGATTTAAATGATAGTTCCTTTTTAGTCCCTGAGAGGGACCTATCCATAAATTATTTAATTTACTTTTTAGTCCCTGTGAGGGATCTATCCATGAATTATCCTTTAAATCGGGGGACTAAAACCTAAATACGAATAAGGGAGGGATCGATCACTAAATATGATGGTTTGTGGGGACTTAAAACTAAAAATCCCTTTATACATTTGTTTTATTTATTTGCATTTTTTTAATATTTAAAAAGATTATTCATTTTTTATAATTGTGTTGTAGGTAAAAAAAGAATAAATTTTGCAAGCACATATATAAAACTATTAATAAGAGTATTTTAAACATTTAAATCAAATTCTTTTATCATTTTTCATGTGTAAACTTGAAAGTGATTCTTTGTATAAATCACTGTCTGATGGAATCTGGATTTTTGATAAAATGATTTCTAATAGAGTGATATTTGATAAAGTAAATCTCTCTAAAACACTGACACCGATAAAATGAGACCTAAGGAAAGAGAAGTAGAGAAAATATTAATGAAATTTAGGACCTGCATTAATTAAGGGTACCCATTTGACTCGAGGCCCAAAAACCCAACCCGCCCCTATTTGCGGGCCCAGCCTGAACTGGGCTTGTTCAGGTTGGCCCACAGGCTAGCCCACGGGGCCGGCTAGTAGGCTTCTGGGGGGCAATAAAATTAACGAGTCACATGTAAAATTAATGGGCCTGTGAGCCAATTCAGGCCCTTGGGCAGGGTTTGGGCCTGTTTATTTGACCGCTGGCTAGGCCCAGGGTCAGCCTGGACCCTGTTTTAGGCCCGACCCAACCCGTTTCCGATGCCTGGCATGATTGTAATCGTGCTATGCGGGTCTTGTTAAGCTTTTAATAAAGCTCTCATACACGGTCATACATATTTTTTCATAAGTACCCGCAATTAAAACTTAAGGTGTAGAACTTAAAAGCTTCACCAACAATGAAAAACAATTTTTCAGCATAAATATTAGGGGTTGAGTTCCTCCTATGGTTTAAATATTGATTGCTATGCAGTGAACTCGATGGAGGTGAAGAAGGGCAGTCGCACCTTCCGAGGGCTCAGAGGCTCGACGGTATTCAATTTTCTAGGATGGCATTTTTATGTGTAATGATAATTCTATAATTTGTGCATTATTTGTTGGGGTACTGTGGTTTTGCAGTAGGCTAATTACACCATTGTAAATTAGAATTTCTTATGCCATTGAGAGGCAAATCAGAGGAGGTCAGAGTATAACCCCATCGCACAATATTTGTTATACAAATAAATAGTGGAATATTATTTTTCCTCTCCATAGACACAAGCAAATTTTGTCGAATCATATAAATCTCTTCACTTGTATAGTTGTGTGTCATGATGACAATGCTAGATACGGGAGAAGATGACCATCATTTTCTTGAAAAACGCCTTGGAGTCCATAAAGAACTCAGTGAATCACAAGTAAGAAAATATACGAAGTTCATCACCTTGACGAGTAAAACGCAACTAATCCAATGGTTATCCGGTTTAAATAATTAGTGAAACCACTGTGATTGTATAACGCGGTGAAAAACTAAAGAATGCAGCAAGCGTTGAGATACTTAAACAAACTCATAATTTTCAAAAGAGAAAAAACTTAAAATTTTATTAATAAAAAACTAAACTCCCCTTTATACAAATAATAGAAATTAAGAATCACTAAAAATAGTAAAAATGAAAGTTTATTATAACTAAATCTACGGGATCTTCTAGCTAGGAGATCCTCATAATTGATAGAGATCAAATCCGAGTTGTTATGATAAAAATATTTCAAATGTGAAAATTATTAAAATAGTAAAAATGCTATTTTGAGGGCCTAAAAGTACAAAAAAAAATAAAATAAGCAAGCCTTCGATTTCTAATAGCCGATTTTTCACTTGAAAATTTTTTAGTGGACCTTTTCTGGTTCATCACTCCAGGAACGCATCGACCATCTGTTCTGCATCACTGTGTTCCAAAATATATCTATTGAAAACTAAATTCTCAACATATCTATAAATGTAGGAGATCAGGATATGGTTTCACTGTATCTCCTTGCAATTAGAGCTAAGTTTATCATATCCATGACTCTGTACTCTCAACCATTTCCATCTTTAATCTTAGTGTTTATGGTATTAATAATAGCTAGAAAGCTAAATTTGGAATGAAATGAGAGACTTTATGGCCATCCTTCCACCACAGCCACACACAACTACCTGTTAGCCGTTGCCATTTCCCAATCAACCTTCAGTTGTCTCTCTCCGCAAACTAACAAAACGACGCCTGTTTCGATCTGCTCTTCAAATCTGGGGCAGAATTGAAATCTCGATCACGGTCGTCCGTTCCGTGGAGGAGGTTTGAACATGTAAGTCATCTATTCTGTATATTCAATTTTTATGTGTTGAATTATTTTGTTATCAGTAGCTTCCAAAACAAAATTTTTTTTGACAGGCTCCTTGAACAAACCACCAGGTATTGGACCACAACAAAAGAATACATTGTCACTTTGTATATATATAAAAGAGCCCCACCTCTCCCAGCTATGGATGAGACAAAATGTTTTCTGGCCGTGCCATTTGCGTGGCTCCTATTTTAGCCACCCATCCTTTATCCTATGTCATGAGATCCTCCTTTTATATATATGCATGTGTGATTATTGTATGATAAATCATTTTCTTTTAGATTTAAAGATATTTTAGTCCCTGTAAATATCCATAAACTCATATAAGTCTTTGTAAACTTAGAGTCAGACATACATGTTCTTTAACTATTATAGTTAATCAATTTAGTCCATGAGTTAATTTTTTTATCCAATTTAATGATATATTCTTATAATATTCCATCTGTGTGAAATTAAACATTTATATAAATTACTGAAAAATTAAAAAAAAAAATCCTTTAAATGACCATCTTGCTCTTAATCAAACTCATTTTTATTATTTTTTTCTTTTACGGATTTTGACGTTATTGTTGCGTATTATTATTATTATTATTATTATTTTTCTTTCTTTTTATTTCAAAAAATTGTAACTGTGAAGATGATTTTATTTATGTATGGTATTTAACATACTATAGATATTACTTAGATTTTTTATTTTACATTTTGATGAGGTGATTATATAAGCTAAAAAGCTCATATTAGTCATCATGTTGTGCATTGTGGAGGGTATAATAGTAAATTCATACGCATGGTTAATTTTAACCATGATATGTTAAAATGATTTAACAGTAGGGATGTATTAAACATTTTCTGTGTTTCTAGAGACATTATTGTCCTATCCCAACTTTACAAGGACTTAAGTGGGTTTATAGATGTTTATAGAGACTCAAAAGTCTTTAACCCTTTTTGTAACTTTTTATTTATTTAATTTACTTGATATGCATGGTTTCTGTTTCAAGCATTGTGTCATACAGTTTATGATTTATTGTTTATGCTACTTTTAAAACGACTTAGGACAAACTGGTTTTTATGCAGTAACAGATATTGGATGTATTACCTCCTGGTAACTAATCAGTCCTGTGTAACTGTGTAAGCAACTTACGTGGGAGAGCCATTTTTTAGTTCCATGTTTGAAGTCTCAGCAATCATTTTTGATTTCCAGTACTACACTGTGTATGTTGTTGAGCTGTCATTCATGCCAACAATTAATAAAATTACAAAATTTCATTATTAGTTGAGACAGATTTTTTTGCATGTCTTCGTAATTAATTAATCACGCCCAATCAAACAAACAAAGCATTACAGATATTCATAACATTAAAGCTATTTATGATAGTTCAAAACTTTTAATGCATCCAGTCCATTTTGTTGTTTCATCAAAAACACAGAGAAGGTCATCTATCTGCCTATACACTATACTATCTTAATATCGTGTATACTCCATCTAATGTATTGTATAAAAAATTAAATTTTTTTTTTAAAAAAAATGTATTAATTTATTTAAATATATATATTTCATTAAATAGTTATATATTTTAAATAAAACATCAAAACATTCAGGAGCTGAGCTGCAGATAGAATTGATGGCGGGACTGGAATTATTATTTTCCATAACGTCTCAACCAATTGTTGGACACGTGCAAGTGCAACTGCAACTGCAAAGTACACATCACCAAAACCATATCTCTATCACTCATTAATGAAATTGGAATTTATACATAAACTATTCACATGTTCTACCCCCTTCTTCTCCACTAGTTTTTTTTTTCCTGAATAAATTGACTATCATTATCCAACTAATCCACTGAGTAGTACGTACCCAATAAAATTTTCCTCTTTGTGTATTAATATATTATATTATATATCAATGGAATGTGTGTTTGATGTGTGTCTGTGTGCTCTGGGGCCTTCTAGCATGGGTGGACATTGTCCTGTACCTCAAACCCTGGCCCCTAAGATTTGAGAAGAGCCGTCTGAAAGCTACACTTCATTGGACTGGTTATGCATAAAACAAAACCCTACCTCATTAAAATTTGACAAACTGTAGCTTTGGTGAGTCATACCCTGGTGAACTGTAAACAGTCCAGTGATCGCCAAGCTACATACGTTGCTCGCCCCATTGTCATAAAAATTAGGCCCAATTATACACAGATAATATGGTCCAATCAATCGGATAATAAAATCGACGTTTGTGATCTGAATCTGGATCCTTGCAATACACATTTAGCCCTAGTTTGAATAGATAAGCTATTCCATGATAGATAACTATTTCATTATTGATATAGAATATATAAGTTATTAATTTTTTATTTGGTTGTGTTATTAGTTATTATTGTTAGGAAACGTAATAACAAAGTTTTTTCTTGTTGAATAAATTGTGGATGTAATGTGAATATAATGTAGATAAAGATTTATAAAACTTTAAAAAATGATTTGGTGGGTCCCTTGATTAATAAGAGGTGATAGATTGAGCGAAAATATCATAATTTCAGTTGGGACTTTGAATACAAATATCATCTTATTTTTAATTATACTGACATAGCTAAACACGTTTTACAAAAAAAAAATTTGTTGAACTTATTCACCCATATTTCACTTTATTCCCCTACATTCCGCTACCTAAATAAGGTTTTAACTATGAAATTGATCTAGTCTTCATCATTCTATTTTCTAGATTTTTTTATGCACTATTAGAATCTGTACTATTTTTGCGTACAACTATTTTCTAGATGCTAACTTCAATATATATTGAGTGTTGTTACACTCAATTATTTTTATAGTCCAGAATAATGTTCTAAATACCTTTTTAGCCTCATGTATTTACTATAACAAGGTATATATTTCGTTATGATTTTTTTAACATTTTCTATAAATTGTACAATTCAATTCATTGAAGTATATGCTTCATTTTTTAATATATAAAAATGTATATATTATTATACGAGGTATGTGATTTTTAAAGAAATAAAAATATGTGTGATCTACATTTTGGACTGTAAATGGACTAATGTAACATTTTTCTTATGTATTAGATATTTGGGAAAATCCATATAACCCCCCTATAAACTGTCAAAAACCATATAACCCCTTGAAAACACTTATGTAAATTCAAATGGCTCCCTGAATTGAATTTTCGTTGATATATTAGGATTATTATGAGAATATTTTGTCTGATTAACCTTGACTGAAAGCGTAGTATATAAAAAAAACCCCTACAATTTGCTAAAAAAATAGAAAATCATCTATAAATTATGATTTTGTTTATTTGTAAAGGGTTTTATGATCTATTCAGAAGGGTAAAATCGTCATTTATAGAGGGTTTTCTGCATTGTTAACAAATTGTAAGGGTTTTGATATACCGTGTTTTCAATAACGGTAAACCAAACAAAATATTCGTAGAATATTCATCATCTGTTAATAAACAAAGTTTAATTTAAGTGGTTATTTGAATTTACATAGGTGTTTTAAGGGGGTTATATGAACTTTAAAAAAAATCAAAGGTTATATGAATTTCATGCCTACAAGGGGTTATTGAATTTTTCCTTGGATATTCTCATAGGCTTATCGATGCATGTAAAGAACATTGATAAGGTGTAGAGTTACAGGTTAAGGGCTTATCAAGAATAATCAAGAAAATCAAGAAAGAAAGGTGAGTGAGCAAAAGGAAGAGATTGAAGTGATGTGACAACAAGAAAACATTCTATTTTGAGTGATCAATCACTTCAAGCCAATGATATGAAGCTATGTAGTTAATTAGTATTCTAAGAAAGGTACAGTAAATATCCTGGTACAAGAGCCCCCCTTTGACCAAAAATGGTCACGAGCATTCACTGGTGTATCAAAAGCCTTGAAAGAGAACAAAATCTCCCCCGAAAAAAAAACAAGAGGAAAAAATTGAATTTCTACTGCTTCTCTTTTCTTCCTTTTTTTTTTTACTGTACATTAATATAAGTAAATCATGTAAAACTGAAAAGGCTGGTTGGGAAGCAAAAACAAAAGTAGATGACTGTGGGGCTGTCACTGTCCCCCTTACCTGCACGAGCAATGAATGTAGTTTGGCAACACTAATGAGTTGTATGAAAGAATGCTTCAACACTTGATGAAACTTTTAATTGTTTCACTCTTCCATTAAATGGATCTTTGATCACCATGAAGGGATATTTGCAGATTGTGTATTTTCTTTGTTTTTTTTGTCTATCTTGCAAAATTATTTCAGGCTTGCCCTCTTCTTTTACATGTCCTTTTACTATTGTTCTACAGTGATATTTTACACTTTATTATACATGATCACGTGATGCCCTTTTTATTTATTTATTTATTTTTTTGTACCTACAAAGGCTAGATTTTGTTACCCTTTTTAGGTCTTCTTAGGCTTTCTAGTCTAAACCACTGCCCACCTATCCCTCCCTCTACATATACCCCTGGACTCATATTTGGATCAAAATTTTTCCCTCGCTCTACATGACTTCATTTTATTTGAGTCATCAAGCTTCCCCTCTTGAGGGGATCATTGAATATCCAAGCCATATAAGTAGTAGTACTCCATTCACCCAAGAATCTCATGAAGCTTCTGCATGTATGTGCCCCATCTTCTTCAACCCATCATCAACACAACCAGGAGGACACCGTGGAGATCAACAACTGCACCAACACAACCATGATGTGGTAATTAAGGACTATAATTTCCATTTACATAATCTCTTTTTATGTGAAATCTATTTGGGTTAACTCATATTTCTATATTAAATGATAGACACAGGTAAATAAACTTGATCCGAACTTTCTCCGACTGTCATTAGTTCCCGCCACCGACGATCCCGCCACAGACGATGACACTAAAGACTACAACAATAGCAATTACAAATCATCTATGATTGATGAGGATGGAGAATGCTCGGCGAGATGGATGCCTTCGAAGATGAGGTTTATGAGGAAGATGATGAACTCAAATAATCAGATCGAGAAACCAACTAGAAGGAACAATAAAGCTTTACAGAATCAACAGGAGCCTCTGATGCTTCCCAATGAAGGTAGCAACATCAGTAGCAGATCCATTAATGGCGATCCCTTGAACAGCCCGATCAGAGTCTGCTCAGATTGCCAAACAACAAAGACTCCTCTATGGAGGAGTGGTCCTTGTGGCCCCAAGGTCTCTCTCTATTTCTCTACACACCGCTGAATGATTTAATTAACAAAACTGTTGAGATTTGAGTATATCTAAACTTAGTTATTCAAGGAATCAAGGAAAGAAAACCCCATGAATGGGTGTTGTATATATATTCAATAAATATATTATAAGATGCATTTACATCTCTCTTATCAGTGAAAAATATTCTATGAATATTCTACAATCAATTGTGATTAATTATGTTGTTTCTTTTCATCTTTGCTTCCTCCAATCTTGCATGAGTTATGCTATTCCTCTTTCCATCTTTTCTTTTATCAATGATGTGTTTCTATCCATCTTTGCTTTCATTAATGATGTGTTTCTTTCCATCTTTGATTCCTTCAGTTATTTGGTTTATAAATAGGATCCTAGTAATATCTTTCTGATTATGTATGCATGTATTGGTGCAGTCACTTTGTAATGCATGTGGAATTAGACAAAGGAAGGCGAGAAGGGCGTTGGCCGCTGCAGCAATGGGTGGTGGAGGACTGATCACAACTGAGGCCTCAAGTAAGGTGAAGAAGGATGATATGGGGGTGAATTGCACCCTCCCATTCAAGAAGAGGTGCAAATTCATGGATGGTGCTCATCTTCCAAAGAAGCATAAGCCCCGCTGCTTCGATGATGAATTCACGATTCGATTGAGTAAGAGCTCGGCGTTCCATCAGGTATTCCCGCAAGACGAAAGGGAGGCGGCGATCTTGTTGATGGCCTTATCTTGTGGTCTCATCTGTGGTTGATCTTTTTTTTATTCTTATTTTGGTTTGTGTTTAAGTTGTTGTACTAGTTTTGTGTGTCTAGCTTGAGAGAGCTGAGTGTGTGAAGAGCCTGAGAAAGATTTATAATAATCGTAATAAATTTTTTTTTGGTAATGCTATCAAGTGTGTAATGGGGATTGATTTGTCCTTTGATGGATGTTAAGATGCAGATTTGATCTTCTCTGGAATGTTTGTTGTAAACACAAGGACAATAAATATTTAGGGTTAAAGCCTTTCTTATCAATAGATTTTCTCTCATCTATCTTTGCTATGTGTTTCAGAACTCCTAGCTTTGGATCTGGGTTTATGATAGAATTAGATTTGAAAAACCATGTCTTTTTAATTGTGTAATTCAGATTTGAGCACTTGTCATTGAAAGGATATTTTCAATTCTACAAATTCTCATTTCATGTACTCCTATATATATTTGTCTATTTTGGGCATCAAAATTTCACTGGAAATTATTACTATTATTGTACTGGAATTTAGAATGATGCTAGTTATATTTTATTTTAAAACTTTGTAGGAACTTATGTGAGCCCATTCCATGCATGTAATTAATTGCTTAAAATAACTGATTTGTTTATTAATTAGGATTTTTTTTGCTATGATTTTTGTGATAGGATTGTACATTAATGTTTGTGCTTTAATTTTTGTTCGCTATGGCAGAAAATTACAAACTGGGTGTTTAAGTTCAATTACAAATCATTTTTAGTTGAATACATTTTTTACAAGTTTTCAAACACACATACAGTAACCATATATTTTTACTGAAAAGTAATATTTATTGGAGTTTTACATGGAAATTAACAAATGGACCCTACTTATTCTTTTTAGATTTTGAATGGAGAACATAAGGTTTTCAACCTAATTTTGGTACATCATCTGTTTGAGAGGAAAAACAGGATCGATTTTACTGAAAAACTTTAATTGGATCCTAATTTTTTTAGGACAACTTTCATTTACATATCATTTGAAAAGTCTAATTTTTTTTTTATAACTTAATAATATATTGATTAAATTAAATATGAAAAACACAGGTGGGTTCAAGAACAATAGGACTAGAGAGAGGGGGTTCCTCCCAACTTCTAGTAGGAACTGATGGTAAATACTTAAAATAATAACCTAATTATAAAATGTACGATATATCTGTTTAATATATCTGGAAGGGTGAATAACTTGACTTGCGTTAAAAATATTTTTTGATTTTTTATTCAATATTACCTCAAAAGAAAAATTAGAAATAAACAATTGAGTATTTAAGGTAATCAAATATTATCCTATCATTGTAACAATAATCACTCAAAATAGAGTCCAAATCTAGGCAGGATTAAGTTCGATCAGTATCGAACTACACCACCTATGAATCGAACTACACAGCCTACAAATCGATTTGTAGAGCCAATTGTCTCTCCTATAGGATATTGATGATACTGACCAAATTCTGGCTTCATTGAATCTAATAGGAGAATAATATTTTGATGTAGGACAGATTTAAAAAAAAATCAATGTGGAATATTTGATTTAAAATTTATCCTCAAAATAAAGTTTTACATATGAGATTTTATCATTTGTAGATAATCTTATTATTTAAATCATAATAATCACTTTTATTGGTGAATTATGATTTTAGGATTTTTAGGATCTATTATTTTATTAAATTTTAATAATTGTCATTGTAATTGTATCTTTACTATTTTAGAGTAATAATTGATAGTATGAGTATGTATTTAATATTTGTGGTCTATATAAGGAGTGCCACAATCTTTTGTTAGGGATAACTTTTGATCAATCAATAAAATTATATTTTCTCTTGTTATTTTCATTGTGAATTCAAAGATTCTTGTGGATTGACTGAGTTTATGAGATCTCAACGCTTATTGGATCTTTTTATCCGTTTCACACTGCATTAGATGGTATCATTTATTTTCCTTGTGGATTCAAGGAGTTTACGAGATCTCAACGCTTGTTGGATCTTTTTATCCGTTTCACATTGTGTTAGGTGGTATCAGAGTGAGGATCGTCTGGCTTTGAAGGCACATAGCTGGGCGAGGAACAACCATCCCGTTCATGGTGATCATGGAGTGTAGGAGCTGTTTTAACCGTTGCAGAAAAGCCAAAATCATCTTTGGGAGGAGTTTCATCAGAAAACGCGACAAACTCTTTGTGGGGTTAATGCTGGCGTAAATCTCAATGCTGACAACAGACGACCTGAGAGTGAAAGGATGCACACCGAGGGATTTTCTTGAGGCCAACGTGTTGCTTATAACATTGTTCAACGACATTCTCATTATCTACCCGATTATGATGATGACTCGGATGATGAAGGCGGTGAACTATACGACTGTCGCCGAGAAGGCAGCATACATACTACAACAATTATTTTTCAAAGGTGGACATATCTTATTTCAATGGTAATTTGCCAATTGATGATTTCCTTTATTAGATCTTAGAGATTGATAAATTCTTTGAGATAATGGAGGTGCGCCAAGAGGAGATGGTCAGATTGGTGGCACTTCGACTCACGAGTGATGCTGCTAATTGGTGGGACCTGTTATATATGTATCACTTTTTGCCTTCTGGTAACAATTGGAGCATTCTGACAGTTTTTCAATTTTTTTCGTTTTCGATCGGAACCGCTAAAATTTTGAACTTTTAGCTATCATCCTGAGTTTGGAGACTCTGATTGAAAATCTAACTGCATATTATGTGTCCTGGTGCCATTCCAAGCCGCTCACGAAAATTTCATCGAATTCCGGTAATGTTTCAGAATTTTGCAGTTCCGAAGCGTATCCGAGTTTTGACCGAGTGAGAAGTCATTGGGAGACTTGACTTGGTCAAAAGTGTGCCCATGACTTGGTCAACCCCCTTTGTTTTCTAGTGTGGATGGGTTGACCTAAGGCAAAGTGCACTTAATCCTAGCCTAAACCTAATTAATTAGGGCTAATTGAGGGTGTGAGTGTGTGTGGAGTGGGTGTGAGTATAAAGGAATCCCACGAAAACATCCCCCCCCCCCCACTATTCATCATCTTCTCCAATTTTTCTCTCTCTCTCTCTCTCTCCCTCTCTTTAAATCCCATTTTTGACCTAGCTAGGGTGCTTAAAACCAAAAACCCTAAGAAGAGAAAAGATAGGTGAGCTCCTGATCTACCTTCCGGTGGTCTCGGATTCGAGTTCCCTCAAGTCTGACCCCCTCTAATGCTCTCTTTTCTCCTCTGATTTCAGCCATTTCGAGGGCTGAAGGAGATCTTGGTGGTGGTGGTCCTTGAGGTGGTGTTTCGGTGCGCGAAGAGCAACCGATCTTCCCTTCCTTCCTTTCCTTCCTTGGGTGAGGTTTCCTTTCCTTCCTTTCTTGTTTAGATACTTGATTAGGAGGTGTTTTATATATGTGTCACTTTTAACCTGCTGGTAACCGTTGGAGCGTCCTGGCAGTTTTTAAAATTTTTAGGGTTTTCGATCAGAACCGCTAATTTTTGGACTGTTAGCTATCGTCCTGAGCTAGAGGACTCCGATTGGAAATCTAACTGCATATTTGGTGTCCTGGTGCCATTTTAGACCTCTCACGAAAATTTCATCGAATTCCGGTATCGTTTACAAAAATTTCGCAGTTCCGGGGCGTATCCGGGTTTTTAAGTCGCGCTCTACTTAAAAGGAATAAAAAATATCTAATCACTATTCATCATCTTCCCGACTTGCTCTCTCTCTCTCTCTCCTCTCCTCCGTTTTTCTTCCGTTTGAGCCCCCTACACCCCTCAAAACCAAAAACCTAAAGCACGGGAAGTGTAGATCGGGTCCCGATCTATGCTCCGGTGTCTTCAAATCCGAATTCCGACGATCCTAGCCTCCCCGACCTCCCCTCTCTCTGTTTCGAGCCAAATCGAGGGCCGTGATAGATCGGGGCGTGAGAAGGCTTTTGGGAAGGGTTTCGGCGCGTGGAGATCCACCGGACGCCTCTTCCTCCCCTCGGTAAGCCTTCTTTCTCTCCTTTTTCTTGTCTAGATGATTGCTAGGGGGGGGGGGGGGTTTGTGGTTGGGAGGTGGTCGGTGGCAGTGGGGTCGTCGGAGGGTGGTCGAAGGTGGTTGGAGGTGGTCGGCGGCAGTGTGAGGGGTGGTTGGTGGTGCTCGGGCTGGTGGGAGACGTCCTCGGGCACAGGCAGCAGCGGCAGCGACCCAGGCGGCGCGCAGGCCGGGCGCGCGCGGGCACGAGCGCGTGCATGCGCGGGCGTGCGTGCGCGCGGCGTGCGCGCGAGTGCGCGCGGGTCTGGTGCGGGGAGCTGCTCGGGTGGCTGTGCGCATGGCTGTCCGTGCGGCTGTGTGCGAGGGGCTGATGGCGAGCTGCGCGCGAGGAGCTGGTCGCGCGGGTCCGGCACGAGGGGCTGGTCGGGGGCGTGCGCGAGGTAGTGGCCGAGGTGCTGGGCGTGCGCGCGTGCGTGCGCGCGAGCGTGCGCGTGCGGGCGTGCGCTCGGAGGTGCGTGCGAGGTGCGCGCGAGGTGCGGCAAGGTGGCGGAGGTGCGTGCGAGGTGCGGCAAGGTGTGCGGGGTGCGTGCGAGGTGCGCGCGAGGTGCGGCAAGGTGGCGGAGGTGCGCGCGGGGTGCGCGCGGGGCGAGGCGCTGCGCGCGGGGGCGTGCGGGGTGCCCCGGGAAGCTCGGCGGTGTGTCTCGGCGGCGGGCAGGGGCCCGGCGGTGTGCGGGGTGCGCGGGCTGAAGCGCGGCGGTGCACCCGGGCGGTCGGGTGGCCGTGCGGGTGGTTGCCGGAGTGCTCGGGCTAACGTGCGTGCGGATCGCGTGCACGTTTGCCTGAGTGTTAGGTGTTTGTTGTGGGTTTTGGGTATTTATTTGAGTATTTAATGATATTTGTGGATTTATACTTACCAAGTAATACCCTGTCTTGCAGATCTCGACGGGCGGTCGCGCGACGACCCAGATACTGGTGAGTGGGACAATCCAACCCAGTAGAGAGGTGTTATACGCACTTGGGCGTATACCGACCTCTCCTGGGGCACCGTGGATTATATTAACCTGTAATAATATGTATTGCATGTGAGCATGATGAAAAATGTAGAATGCATGCTACCCTAGGCTTTTATGTTAGGGACTTGCACCCATAGGATAGGTGTAAGAGCCATGCAGCATGTCCCCTGGTTTTCATGTTAGGAAACCCCGGCCTATGCATGCGTCCTACTAGTTTATTTATTAAAATTAAATGCTGGTATCTGTTAGATTGCATGCCTTAGGATAATATTATAGGGAGGAGCCTTGCGAGGTCAACGCTGAGACCCGTGTTAGGGTACTCCGTGTTCCTTGTTTGGTTGTCGGGATGTCCTGTATCGGGACCTCGGGCTGCCCTCCCAAGGTTCTAGTCCCAATAATATTATATGTAATGATTGTATGATTGGTATGATTATTAGCATGTGTAGTGAATATTATAGGGGAGGGGCCTTGCGAGGACAGCGGTGAGACCCGTGTTAGGGTACTCCGTGTTCCTTGTTTGGTTGTCGGGGTATCCTGTATCGGGAACTCACACCGCCCTCCCGAGTTCTTTCCCCCAATGATATTACAACTTTGCTTTTGATTGTACTTATTCCCGCATCTTGGATATGCGCCCTGGAGGAACTCTGAAGAGTTCATGACATTTGAGTGGTAGAGATGTATTGTCGGCGGATCCGAGTGGATCATATGCGTATGGATAGGCTGTTCTGTTCCCTGCGTTGGATCCGGTAGAGGCTACCCCCAGCGTTAGAAAGGTCGTCCTTCGGAGGACCCACCTCAGTAGGCACCTCCTGATTTGGTTTCGGACTGTGCTGAAGTTGTGGGTGGAGACCAAGCGGCCTACGGAGTGGAGGGAGAGACTATCGGTGGACCAAGGGTGACCAACAGCCTAGTCAGTCCCAAAATCCTATGTCACCCGTGGTAGGGTGAGGGTGAGGGTGTAGTGGGTTGGCGATGAGCGACCTACTGGATTTGTGAATAGATGATTATCAGTCCCAATAGCCTATGTCACCCATGGATGGGTGAGGGTGAGGGTGTGGTGGTTCGGCGAAGTACGAACCACTGGATTATGTTGTTATGTATTGATGGGTGGATAAAATAATGGAATATTGTGGTAAATATTGTCTGTGTTGCATGGGCTGTGCTGTTCACTGAGCGTGTGGCTCACCCCTCGCACATGTTTTTCCCCAGTGGTCACTGAGCCTGAGCTAGAGCCGGAGCAGCAGTTGGAGCTTTCCGAGGGATTTCTTCAGTAGCGGAGCAGCGCCACGTTCCGCGAGTGCCAGAGGTTATCAGCATCCCTTCTTGTCTGTATGTATTTGATTTCCGTGCTTGGCACGTGTTTGTATATGTTCAGTTGTATTTGTGTATATTGGCTCTCACAGGACAGATGATTGAGTATTGAGTCTGTAGAATGGTTATTCACAGATTCAGTCTTTTGCTTCCGCATTTGGTGTATATATCATGTCAGCCCCTTTTGTTGCATGTGTGTCATTCTAGTTGTCTGTGTATGATATATATTATTGACCTCCTGTGTAGATTCTGATATTATATATACACTTGCCGCGTCCCTGGGTTGGCCGCCCTGGGGCGTGACAAAAGTTGGTATCAGAGCCTGGTCCTGTCAGAGCCAATAGTCTTCCTTTCGTAGAGATGAGTCCTAGGATTTCGATATGAGTATTCTGATCCTAGTGTCTGGTTTTCTTAGGGTGCTGATATGCCTCCTCGCAGAGGACGGCGCGGACGAGGTCCCTCTCGGTCTTTGGAGGTTTCCGGACCTACCAGAGACGAGGATGCTACCGGAGAGCCCTTGACGCAGGAGCCTCCTGCTTGGGAGCGTGCTATCGCTCGGTTGGCTGACTTGGTGGAGACACAGACGAGGATGCTGGCAGAGCAGGCTAGAGAGATTCAGGAGCTGAGGGTGACCCGCGAGGTAGTTCCGCAGGTCCCCTTGGTGGCAGATCCGCCTGTGGTACCTGATGTACCCCCAGTTCCTGTGGCAGTTCCGGCGGTGGGAGTTGAGGATCCCCTGCAGAGGGAGGAGGAGCTAGAGGCGGCAGCGCGAGTGCGGCAGAGCGGCCTCAACGCCTTTCTGAAGCTCCATCCTCCCGAGTTTCATGGGCAGTCGGCAGATCCTCTTGCGCCAGAGCGTTGGTTGAGGGAGGTGGATGCGATCTTCGCGGCCATGCTTTGGACTGATCGCCAGCGAGTCGCCTTGGCCACCTTCATGCTGAAGGGTAACGCTCGGCAGCGTGTCCAGCATGCGGGCAGGGGCTCGGCGTGCGTCTGGGCGCGCGGGCTGGGGCGCGGCTGTGCGCCTGGGTCGGGTGGCCGTGCGTACGGCTGCCCGGGGGTTCAGGAGTGAGTCGGGGTGCTCGGACTCGCGTGCGTACGGGCCGTATGTACGCTTGTCCGAGTGTTGGGTATTTTAGTGTATTTTTGTATATATTTGTGTATTTTACTCACCGAGTTGATTACCCTGTCTTGCAAATCTGGACGGACGGTCGCGCGATGACCCGGTTATTTGTGAGTAGGACAATCCAACCCAGTAGGGAGGCGTTATATGCACTTGGGCGTGTACCGTCCTCCCCTGGGGCACCATAGTTTAATATTAACCCGTGTAATATGTAATCCATGCAGCATGATTAATATGTAGTATGCATGCTACCCTAGATCTTGTATGTTAGGGACTTGCACCCTTAGGATATGTGTAAGAGCCATGCATCCTGTCACCTTGTTATCATGCTAGGAAAGCCTCGACCTATGCATGCGTCCTATTAGTTTAAATTTATTAAATTAAATGTGAACTTATGGTATTTTAGCATGCCTTAGGGAATATTATAAGGGGCCTTGCGAGGTCAACATTGAGACCCGGGCTAGGGTACTCCGTGTTCCTTGTTTGGTTGTCGGGATGTCCTATATCGGGACCTCATGGTGCCCTCCCAAGGTTTCTTTTCCTAATAATATTATATATGTTCCCCGCATCTTGGTTATGCACCCTGGAGGAATTCTGAAGAATTCATGACATTGGAGTTGTTGAGATGTGTTGTCGACGGATCCGAGTGGATCATATGCGTATGGATAGGCTGTTTCTGTACCCTTCGTTGGATCCGTGTAGAGACTGCCCCAGCGTTAGAAAGGCCATCCCGTGAGAGGGCTCCCATCAGTAGGTACCTCCTGATTTTGGATTCGGACTGTGTTGAATGTGGGAGTGGCCAAGCGGCCTACGGAGTGGAGGAGAGACTATCGGTGGACCAAGGGTGATTAACAGCCTAGTCAGTCCCAATATCCTATGTCACCATATTGAGGGGTGAGGGTGAGGGTGTGGTGGGTCGGCGATGTGGCGACCCACTAGATTTGTGTAGTTCCTGCCACACTGAGGCTTTTAATGATTATTTGTGGTTAATATAAATTGTGATGCATGGGTTGTGCTATTCACTGAGCGTGTGGCTCACCCCTCGCATAATTGTTCTCCAGTTATTACTGAGTCGGACTTGAAGGAGGAGCTTCCCGAGAGACCTCATCAGTAGCGGAGCAGCGCCACGTCCCACGAGTATTAGAGGCCATCAGCATCCTTTCTTTTGATTGTATGTATTATATTTCCGTGCTTGGGCACTCGTTGTATTATATTTGGATGTATGTGTGTATATTGGCTCTCAAAGGACAGTTGATTATGTATCGAGTCTGTAGTATGTTTTTGAATTACAGACTCAGTCTTTTAGCTTCCGCTATCTGTGTATATATCATGTCAGCCTTGCTTTCGTCTGTGGTGTCATTTTAGTTGTTGTTTAGAGTATATTATTGATCTCCTGTATAGACTGCTGATATCATGTATACACTTGCCGCGTCCCGGGGACGGCCGCCCTGAGCGTGACAAAAGTTGGTATTAGAGCCTGGTCCTGTTAGAGCCAATTGTCTTCTTTTTCGTAGAGATGAGTCCTAGGATTTCTATATGAGTATTCTGATCCTAGTGTCTGGTTTTCTTAGGTTGCTGATATGCCTCCTCGCAGAGGACGGGGCGGACGTGGTCCCTCTCGACCTTTGGAGGTTTCCGGACCTACCAGAGGCGAGGATGCTACTGGAGAGTCCTCGGCTGTGAGGCCAGGATCGGCGAAGGAGCCTCCTGCATGGGAGCGCGCGTTCGCCCAGATAGCAGATTTGGTGGAGAGTCAACCAAGGCACTGGAGCCCAGACGAGAGTATTGGCTGAGCAGGCGCGAGAGATTCAGGAGCTGAGGGCACCCGTGATGCAGTTCCACAGGTCCCCTTGGTGGCAGATCTGCCTGTGGTACCCGATGTACCCCCAGTCCCCGTAGTGATTCCGGCGGTGAGAGTTCAGGATCCCTGGAGAGGGAGGTTGGGCTAGAGGCTGCAGCGCGAGTGCATCAGAGTGGCCTCGCTGCCTTTCTGAAGCTCCACCCTCCCGAGTTCCATGGCCAGACGGCGGATCCCCTTGCCCCAGAGCGTTGGTTGATGGAGGTGGATACGATCTTCTCGACCATGCATTGCACCGACTGCCAGCGAGTCTCCCTGGCCACCTTCATGCTGAAGGGTAGCGCCGCCGACTGGTGGGCTACCCGATCAGTGGACATCCCCGAGGGAGTGGAGCAGCTTTCATGGGCGGGATTCCGGAGGTATTTCTTGGAGGAGTACTTCCCGTTCTCGACGCGCCAGATAGTGATGCAGGAGTTTGAGCAGTTGACGCAGGGCTCTATGTCTGTCACTGACTACTCCACGCGCTTCACGAGGCTTTCCAGATTCACCCCAGCCTTGGTGATGGACGAGGAGACGAGGTGCCGTCGTTTTGAGCTTGGTCTCAGCAGCACCATTCGGGTGCATGTCACCTCCCAGGCGTTCACGAGGTACTCCGACTTGGTGTCTCCAGCGAAGACAGTCGAGCGAGACCTCGCGATCCTCGTGAGGGTTGCGACCCCTTCGGCAGACCAGAGGCCTCCCAAGAGCCAGGACCAGGGACGGCGCAAGAAGAAGATGCCCCGCTTTGATCAGTTAGCGGCTGCCTCTCCTCCAGCAGATGTGGTGCCAGTGCGAGGTCCAGCACCCATTGCGGCAGTGCCAGTCCAAGCCAGGCGACCGGAGACGCGGCGCTGTTACCACTGTCAGCGCATCGGGCATATCTTGTATAATTGCCCAGATGCTGGCCGACCTCGCGTGCTGCCTCCGCAGCAGCAGTTACAGCAGCAGCCTCAGCGCCAGCCGCAGCAGCAGCCTCAGCGTCAGCAGCAGCAGCCACAGGGTGGCCGTGTTGACCAGAGGAGGCAGCCAGCGCAGCCGGTGAGGCATGCCCCTGCTCCTCAGCCGCAGTTTGTTCAGGGCCGAGTGGCAGCGCTTTCAGCAGAGGAGGCTCAGGCATCAGGCAGCGTGGTCCGAGGTATTGTTCAGATCTCCCAGCTCCCTGCATATGTGTTGTTTGATTCCGGAGCCACACACTCGTTCGTGTCTCCCGCTTTTGCGAGACGGACGGGCGTGGCGTCCGCCCCTTTAGATGCTATCCTGGAGATATCATTGCCCGTAGGAGACCGTATTCTCCTCCGTTCTGTGTACCGAGGGTGTACGGTGGTGGTTGCGGAGCATGAGTTTCCAGTGGAGTTGGTGGAGCTCGCGATGACGGACTTTGATGCCATCCTGGGAATGGATTGGCTTGCAGCTAGTCACACCAGCATCGACTGTTTTGCCAAGTCGGTGTCTTTCCACCTTCCGGGTCGGAGGTCTTTCCAGTTCGTGGGCGATCGTGACGTAGCCCCTTTGGGGTTCGTGTCGTCCATGCAGGCGTGGAGACTCCTTCAGGGAGGATGCGAGGGCTTTCTAGCGTACATTGCTCAGGAGGATGCACCGCTGCAGGCAGATATCAGTCAGACTCCGGTCGTGGCAGAGTATCCTGAGGTTTTCCCCGATGATCTTTCGGGATTACCGCCGGATCGCGATCGAGTTTGAGATAAATCTGATTCCGGGGACCGAGCCGATTTCGAGAGCTCCGTATCGGATGGCCCCTGCAGAGCTGAGGGTGCTCAAGGAGCAGTTGGAGGAGTTGCTGGAGAAGGGCTTCGCACGTCCGAGTGTTTCTCCGTGGGGAGCCCCTGTTCTGTTCGTCCGGAAGAAGGACGGTTCGCTGCGGCTTTGTATCGATTACAGGCAGCTGAACAAGCGGACAGTAAAGAACAAGTACCCCTTGTCGTGGATCGACGATCTGTTTGACTAGCTCCAGGGAGCGCGTGTCTTTTCTAAGATTGATCTCCGCTCGGGCTACTACCAGCTGAAGATCCGGGAGTCAGACATTCCGAAGACGGCCTTTCGTACCCGGTATGGGCACTATGAGTTCAGAGTACTGCCATTCGGGTTGACGAATGCGCCGGCAGCCTTCATGGATCTGATGAACCGGGTGTTTCGGCCCTTCCTCGACTCCTTTGTGGTAGTATTCATCGATGACATATTGGTGTACTCGAGGAGTCTTGAGGAGCACGCTCACCATCTTCGCACTGTCTTGGAGACTTTGGCCAGACATCAGTTGTTCGCCAAGTTCAGCAAGTGCGAGTTTTGGTTGGAGCGTATGGCCTTTCTGGGCAATGTGATATCCGGCGAGGGCATATCTGTGGACCCGGAGAAGACGCTCGCCGTGTCGAATTGGCGTCGACCGTCGAACCCCACAGAGATTCGGAGCTTCATGGGCTTTCCGGGTTATTACAGGAGGTTTGTCGAGGGTTTCTCGAAGATAGCCGTTCCTCTTACCCGCCTCACTCGGAAGGATGTCCGGTTCGAGTGGTCCCCGTCTTGCGAGGAGAGCTTCCAGGAGTTGAAGCGAAGGCTCACCTCAGCGCCAGTTCTTACCCTTCCGTCTAGGAGTGGTGGGTTCGCAGTTTACACAGATGCATCGCAGTTGGGTGTGGGTTGCGTCCTGATGCAGCACGGTAAGGTTGTGGCTTACGCGTCGCGTCAGTTGAAGCCCCATGAGCAGAATTACCCCACCCATGACCTTGAGTTTGCAGCGATCATCTTTGCGCTGAAGATGTGGAGGCATTACCTCTATGGCGAGGAGTTCGAGCTCTTTACTGATCATAAGAGCTTGACATATTTGCAGTCCCAGCCAGAGCTTAACATGCGTCAGAGACGTTGCGTCGAGTTCCTGACGGACTATGATTGTGACATCGCTTACCATCCGGGTAAGGCGAATGTCGTGGCGGATGCTCTCAGTATGCAGCCCTTGGGCATGGCCGCCCACATGGCTGTACGTCGTTGGAGGCTTCTGGAGGAGGCTGCTTGCTGGATCAGTGTTCGAGAGACTCCTGCGGGTGGCTTTTTGGCCAGGCTAGTGGTGCAGCCAGTTCTTCTCGACGAGATCCGCACGGCTCAGGATCCGCATTTTATAGTGCTCTCTGAGGGCGTCGCCTGGGGCAAGCGTCCGGACTACCAGATTCGCGAGGACGGCATCCTGCGGTTCAGAGGCCGAGTATGCATTCCTGACGACGCAGAGTTGAAGCGAAAGATTCTGGACGAGGCCCATCGTTCGAGGTACACAGTGCATCCTGGTGGCACGAAGATGTACAGGGGCCTTCGTCGTGGCTACTGGTGGCGCGGGATGAAGACGGATATTGCCCGTTTCGTTGCCCGATGCTTAGTATGCCAGCAGGTGAAGTCGGAGCATCAGCGCCCTGCGGGGAAGCTGCAGTCCATTGAGATCCCTCAGTGGAAGTGGGAGCAGATCACCATGGACTTCGTCTCGGGTTTGCCGAGGTCACGTTCGGGTCGCGATGCCATCTGGGTGATCGTCGACCGGCTGACGAAGTCTGCTCATTTCCTCCCCATCCGACTCACCGATTCTCTGGACACCATGGCGCAGTTATTCATCTCAGAGATTGTCCGTCTCCATGGCACTCCAGTCAGCATCATTTCTGATCTAGACGCGCGTTTTACTTCGAGGTTCTGGCGTAGCCTCCAGCACGCCCTTGGTACGAACCTCCACTTCAGTACAGCGTTTCATCCGCAGACGGATGGCCAGTCGGAGAGGACGATCCAGACCTTGGAGGATATGCTGCCAGCCTGTGTTCTCGATTTTGGAGGCAGTTGGGAGAGGCACCTTCTGTTGGTGGAGTTTGCCTACAACAACAGCTACCACTCGAGTATCCGGATGGCTCCTTACGAGGCGCTCTATGGCCGCAGCTGCAGGTCCCCCTTGTGTTGGGACGAGGTCAGAGAGCGCCAGTTGGAGGGACCAGAGATCATTCACCAGACCTCAGAGATGGTGAAGACGATTCGCGAGCGTATCCGAGTCGCTCAGAGTCATCAGAAGAGCTACGCCGACCGTCGTCGCCGTGAGCTCGCCTTCGAGGTTGATGATCATGTCTTCCTGAAGGTGTCCCAGATGAAGGGCATCTTCCGTTTCAGTGTGCGGGGCAAGCTGAGTCCGCGTTTCATTGGGCCGTTCCTCATCCTCGAGCGAGTTGGGGAGGTGGCCTATCGCATAGCTCTGCCCCCACAGTTGGCTCAGGCCCACGACGTCTTCCATGTCTCGCAGCTGAGGCGCTATGTCCTACCTGTAGATACCCCATTTTGATCGGTCAGAACTGTGAAACACTTATCATTTGTGATATCTTAGTTTGCAGGTCTAAGCCCCGATGATCTTCCCGGAGCCAGAATAATCACTTGAGTAGGGAAAGGGAAGAAAAGAAAGCATGAGCGCAACAAGTTCTTGAAGGAAAGCTTAAGAAAAGCAGTACCATTGCCCAGAACGGTTAAGTCTTGGGTTGTTGTATAAGACATCTGAAAATCTGTCTGGTGACTAAGACAAGCGACCACCCACTCGTTGTACTGGACAATCTATCTGAGGATTGTCGACTTCGACGATCTTTGGGAGGATTGTCGAACTGGACGATCTTTCTGAGGATTGTCGACTTCGACGATCTTTGGAGGATTGTCGAACTGGACGATCTTTCTGAGGATTGTCGACTTCGACGATCTTTGAAAGGGTTGTCGATCTGGACAATCTTTCTGAGGATTGTCGACTTCGACGATCTTTGGGGGGATTGTCGACCTAGACAATGGGATGACGGATCGTCAAAAATACTGGGATAAGTTCAGCTCGAAAAGGACGGCATGGCTTGAATTTTTTCGCCTCTCCACCAACGTCAGCCACTTCGGGTGAATGTGGGAGCGTCGTGGGGCACTCATGACCTCCCCAAACAGGTGTCAAGAAGGTGGTGGCTCGTTTGGGCTATAAAAGGGAGGCTTTTGGAGGAGAAGACCCATCTTTTTACCCCACCTTTTGCCCTCCAAAGCCATCCCAACCTCCCCTAACCTCCCCATTCAAGACCGCATCACCTCACCACCCTCCACCCTCCATTTTCGAGCACCACCACCTCCCACACCAGCAGCCACACCAACACTCACCCACCACCCTCATTCACCACTCAAAACCTACACTTTCTCTCCCAACACCACCCATCCGAACCCATCCATCCTCCTTCATCACTAACAGCCCCTCAACACCCTCCACCCTCCATTTCCAAGCACCACCACCCCCTACACCAGCAGCCACTCCAAACAACCACCCACCACCCTCACCTACCACCTAAGCCCTCCCCTTTCTCTCCAAAAGCCACCCATCCAAACCCATCCACTACCACCCAAAGTTAACCACACTTTTTCATCACTATCATCTATCCCTCACCCTCCCTTGCCAAAGAGAAAGAGAGAGTTCACACCTCCCTACCCTCACTTCCCTTCCCTTTCCTTTTTTTTTTTCTTTTTTTCTTCCCCTTTCTTTTTTTTAAAAGAACTTGTATAACATATCATCTCCTCATAAAACCCTTAAACAAGTTGTAACAAGCTTACTAAATCAAATAAAATATAAGTTTAATCAAAGTTGAGAGTGTTGGAGTACATCATTGGACTATTATCAGTTCTTTTGGAAACTATACGCAGCTGGCGGACGACCCTAACTTGGATCGTTGGTCAGTTGGTCTAGGGACCATTTGAACACTCCCCTTTGCAAGTTTGGGTACCTCCCAAGGACTACTAACCCCTTTTGTTTTACTTTGTTTACTTCATTTGTCATTTACTGCTTTATATGTTTGTTATTACTCTTTTATGTACTGTTTATATGCTGTTTTTTTTGTTTTCTCAGTTCCTTGTTAAACATAAAACCTCCCACTCATTTTGTTAAATTTTTCTTGGAGTTAACCCTCGACAATCCCCCCTGGTCCGTCGAGCTCGACAACCCCCCGTGGTTCGCCGAACTCGACAATCCACCCATAGTTCGTTGAACTCGACAACCCACCCATAATTCGTCGAACATGACAATCCACAAATAACTCGTCTCACTTGACAATCCCCCCTTGGTTCGTCGAACTTGACAATCCACCCATAGTTCGTCGAACCCGACAGTCCACAAATAACTCGTCTCACTTGACAATTTCCCCCCGGTTCGTCAATCCCGACAACCCCCCGTGGTTCGTCGAACCCGACAATCCACCCATAGTTCGTCAATCCCGACAACCCCCCGTGGTTCGTCGAACCCAACAATCCACCCATAGTTCGTCAATCCCGACAACCCCCCTATAGTTCGTCGAACTCGACAATCCACCCATAGTTCGTCAATCCCGACAACCACCCTGTAGTTCGTCGAACTAGACAATCCACCCATAGTTCGTCGAACTCGACAATCCACCCATAGTTCGTCAATCCCGACAACTTCCCTATGGTTCGTCGAGACCGACAGTCCCTCCTGGTCCGTTAAAACTTGACAACCCTTCCTGGTTCATGAAGCCCTATAGTTCACCTCCAGTCTATTGACCAGAAAGAACACCCTTTTTTATCACATTTGCCAATCCTGCACAAAAAAAAAGTATTTTTCTCTCTTTGGGTTTGCAGGATCAATCTGAGCTTGAACACCTCAAGGCACGGCTGGCCGTGACCCTTGAGAGGAGAACCCGCGTCCCCTGTTGAAGGCGAGTAACAAAAGAATATCCTCTTTTCTTGCTTTTTTAGGAAAAGCATGTGGCGATCACACCAACGTCCCTGGAAGTGGTTGGGCAACCTTGGACGATCCATCAAGTGGCAATTCGGAGCGCCGTGCGTGTAACGGAACCAAACTTGAAGGAACCCGGATTCATGACCACACCGTGTCAAAAATCCAACACCGACATCCACAATCCTGCTCACGTCACCCCGTTCGAGCCGCTCGTCTTCAAGCCGGACTTGTCATTCGTCGAGCAGCCGATTGAGATCCTGGACTGCTGCCAGAAGAGGCTCCGCACCAAGACCGTCCAACTGGTCAAGGTGCGATGGCAGCACCGTTCCGGTGCCGAGGCCACATGGGAGCTCGAGGACGCCATGCGTGACACGTATCCGCATCTTTTTCCTTCTTAGATGTTCTTGTATTTATTTTGAGGACAAAATTTCCTAAGGGGGAGAGAATGTTATATATGTGTCACTTTTAGCCTTCTGGTAACCATTGGAGCATTCTGGCAGTTTTTGAGTTTTTTTTTCGATCGGAATCGCTAAAATTTTGGACTTTTAGCTATCATCCTGAGTTTGAGGACTCCGATTGAAAATCTAACTGCATATTATGTGTCCTGGTGCCATTCCATGCCACTCACGAAAAATTTCATCGAATTCCGGTAACGTTTCAGAATTTCACAGTTCTGAAGCGTATCCGGGTTTTGACCGAGCGAGAAGTCATTGGGAGACTTGACTTGGTCAAATGTGGGCCCATGACTTGGTCAACCCCCTTTGTTTTCTAGTGTGGATGGGTTGACCCAAGTCAAAGTGCACTTAAACCTAGCCTAAACCTAATTAATTAGGGCTAATTGAGGGTGTGAGTGTGTGTGGAGTGGGTGTGAGTATAAAGGAATCCCACGACAACATTCCCCCCCACTATTCATCATCTTCTCCAATTTTTCTCTCTCTCTCCCTCTCTTTAAATCCACATTTAGACCTAGCTAGGGTGCTTGAAACCAAAAACCCTAAGAAGAGAAAAGATAGGTGAGCTCCCGATCTATCTTCCGGTGGTCTCGGATTCGAGTTCCCTCAAGTGTGACCCCCTCTCATGCCCTCTTTTCTCCTCTGATTTCAGCCATTTCGAGGGCTGAAGGAGATCTTGGTGGTGGTGGTCCTTGAGGTGGTGTTTCGGTGCGCGAAGAGCAACCGATCTTCCCTTCCTTCCTTTCCTTCCTTGGGTGAGGTTTCCTTTCCTTCCTTTCTTGTTTAGATGCTTGATTAGGAGGTGTTTTTGGGTATGTATGGCTTTTATGATGGTTTGGGTGGCTGTCGGTGGCTGTGGGTGGTGGTTGGGGTGGTTGATTGGCTCGGGTAGGCTGGCAGCGCAGGCAGGCAGTGCTGGGCGCTGTCGGGCAGGCTAGCAGGGCACGCGCGCGTGCGCGCGGGCGTGCGCTCGGGTGGAGCAGGAGTGTGCGGGTGCTGCACGCTAGGCGCCATGCGGGGGTGTGCGCGCGGGGCGCTGCGTAGAGGCGCGGGCGTGCTGTGCGCGCGGAGCCGCGTGCGGATGCTGCGCGGAGGGCGCCGTGCGGGGGCGTGCGCGCGGAGCGCTGCGTAGAGGCGTAGGCGTGCTGTGCGCGCGCGGTGAGGCGAGCCGGTGGGGCGCGCGGGGTGAGGCGTTGGGGCGCAGGGTGTGCGGGTGTGCTCACGGGTTGCTGCGCCGGGGCGCAGTGAGCGCGCGGTGCACCCGGGGGGCCCGGCAGCGTGTCCAGGCATGCGGGCAGGGGCTCGCGTGCGTCTGGGCGCGCGGGCTGGGGCGCGACTGTGCGCCTGGGTCGGGTGGCCGTGCTTACGGCTTCCCAATGGTTCAGGAGTGAGTCGGGGTGCTCGGACTCACGTGCGTACGGGCCGTATGTACGCTTGTCCGAGTGTTGGGTATTTTAGTGTATTTTTGTGTATTTTACTCACCGAGTTGATTACCCTGTCTTGCAGATCTTGACGGACGGTCGCGCGACGACCCGGATATCGGTGAGTGGGACAATCCAATCCAGTAGGAGGCGCTATATGCACTTGGGGGTATACCGTCCTCCCCTGGGGCACCATGGTTTAATATTGACTTGTGTAATATGTAATCCATGCGAACATGACTGTTATATAGTATGCATGTGTCACACCCCAGGGCGGCCGTCCCCGGGACGCGGCAAGTGTATACATGATATCAGCAGTCTATACAGGAGATCAATAGAATACTCTAAACAACAACTAAAATGAAAACACAGATGAAAGCAAGGCTGACATGATATATACACAAATAGCGGAAGCTAAAAGACTGAGTCTGTAATCCAAAAACATACTACAGACTCGATACATAATCAAATGTCCTGTGAGAGCCAATATACACGCATAAATCCAAATACAATCCAAACTGGGTGCCCAAGCACAGAAATATATACATACAATAAAAAAGGATGCTGATGGCCTCTAAAACTCGCGGGACGTGGCGCTGCTCCGCTACTGGTGCAGTCGCTCGGGGAGCTCCTCCTTCAAGTCCGCCTCGGTAATCACTGGAGAGAAAATAATATGCGAGGGGTGAGCCACACGCTTAGTGAATAGCACAACCCATGTATCACAATTTATATTAACCAGATTTAATCAAATCGATAGCCTCAAAGTGGCAGGAACAAAACAAATCCGGTGGGTCGCTACATCGCCGAACCACCACACCCTCACCCTCACCCCTCAATAGGTGACATAGGATATTGGGACTTAATAGGCTGATAAATCATCCCTACACAAACCAGTGGGTCGCTACATCGCCGACCCACCACACCCTCACCCTCACCCCTCAATATGGTGACATAGGATATTGGGACTGACTAGGCTGTTGGTCACCCTTGGTCCACCGATAGTCTCTCCCCACTCCGTAGGCCGCTTGGCCACTCCCACATTCAGCACAGTCCTTCCCAAATCAGGAGGTGCCTACTGATGGGAGCCCTCCACGGGACAGCCTTTCTAACGCCGGGGCAGTCTCTACACGGATCCAACGAAGGGAACAGAACAGCCTATCCATACGCATATGATCCACTCGGATCCGTCGACAACACATCTCAACAACTCTAATGTCTTGAATTCTTTAGAATTCCTCCAGGGCGCATAACCAAGATCCGGGGAATATATATTACAATAATATTGGGAAAAGAACCCTTGGGAGGGCACCATGAGGTCCCGATATAGGACATCCCGACAACCAAACAAGGAACACGGAGTATCCTAGCCAGGGTCTCAATGTTGACATCGCAAGACCCCTTAATATTCCCTAAGGCATGATAATAGTCATAAGTTCACATTTAATTTAATAAATCAAACTAGTACGACACATGCATAGGTCGAGGCTTCCTAGCATGAGAACAGGGTGACAGGATGCATGGCTCTTACACATATCCTAAGGGTGCAAGTCCCTAACATACAAAGTCTAGGGTGGCATGCATTTACACGCTAATCATGCTTGCATGGATTACATATTAACAAGTTATATTAACTATGGTGCCCCAGGGGAGGACCGTATACGCCCAAGTGCATATAGCGCCTCCCAACTGGGTTGGATTGTCCCAATCATCGATAACCGGGTCGTCGCGCGACCGTCCGTCAAGGTCTACAAGACAGGGTAATCAACTTGGTGAGTAAAATACACAAATACACCAAAAATACACAACACTCGGGCAAACGCACATACGGCCCGTACGCACGCGAGCCCGAGCACCCCAACTGAATCCCGAACCCCCGGGCAGCCGTACGCACGGCCACCCGCCCCGGGGCCACAGCTGAGCCCCGGCCCGCGCGCCCAGACGCACTGCCGAGCCCAGCCCGCACGCTCGGACACCCTGTCGAGTCCCCCCAGGTGCATCACGCGCTCACTGCGCCCCAGCGCAGCGACTCGCGCGCACACCCGCACGCCCAGCGCCTCATCGCCTCGCCCCGCGCACACCCCGCGCGCACTACCGGCTCGCCCAGCGCCCCATCGCCTCGCCCCGCGCCCACCACCGGCTCGCCTCACCGCGCGCGCACAGCACGCCAGCGCCTCTACGCAGCGTTCCGCGCGCACGCCCCCGCACGGCACCGTGCGCGCAGCATCCGCACGCGGTCCCCTGCGCAGCGCCCCGCGTGCACACCCGCGCACGGCGCCCAGTGCGCAGCACCCGCACGCTCCTGCTCCACCCGAGTGCACGCCCGCGCGCACGCGCGCGTACCCTGCCAGCTGCTCTGCCTGTCCTGCTCGCCAGCCTGCCTGCCTGCGCTGCCTGTGCTGCCTGAGCTGCCAGCCTACCCGAGACAGCCTGCCATCTTGCCCGAGCCACCCTACCACCTCTAACCGACCACCAATGGCCTCCAACAGCCACCACCAGCCACCAACAGCCACCAGCACTCAAAACCACCCTCCTAACATGCATCTAAGCAAGAAAAAGAAGGAAAAAGAGCTTACCCAAGGAAGGAAAGGAAGGAAGGGAAGTTCGGTTGCTCTCCGCGCACCGAAACACCTCTTCAAGGACCACCACCACCACGATCCCCTTCAGCCCTCAAGATGGCTGAAATCAGAGGAGAAAAGAGGGTGTGAGAGGGGGTCAAACAAGTGGGAACTCGAATCCGAGACCACCGGTGGATAGATCGGGACAAGATCTAACCTCTCTTCTTTGGTTTCTTGGTTTCAAGCACTCTAGCAAGCTCAAAACAAAGAAAAAGAGAGAGGGGGAGAGAGAAAATCAATTGGGGAAGATGATGAATAGTGGGGGAGATATTTTAGCTCACTTAAATAAGTCAACACCACTTAGATTAGGCTAACTAGGTTTAATTAGGGTTAAGAGAGGATTAGTGAGCTTTTAAGTGAGCTTTGACTTGGGTCAACCCAACCACACAAAAAAACAAAAGGGGTTGACCAAGTCATGGGCCCACTTTGACCAAGTCAACTCTCCCAATGACTTCTCGCTCGGTCAAAACCCGGATACGCCCCGGAACTGTGAAATTCTGAAACGTTACCGGAATTTGATGAAATTTTTGTGAGTGGCTTAAAATGGCACCAGGACACATAATATGCAGTTAGATTTTTAATCGGAGTCCTCAACTCAGGAAGATAGCTAACAGTCCAAAATTTTAGCGGTTCCGATAGAAAAACGAAAAAAAACTCAAACACTGCCAGAATGCTCCAACGGTTACCAGCAGGTTAAAAGTGACACATATATAATAACCCTAGATCTTGTATGTTAGGGACTTGCACCCTTAGGATATGTGTAAGAGCCATGCATCCTGTCACCTTGTTATCATGCTAGGAAAGCCTCGACCTATGCATGCGTCCTATTAGTTTAAATTTATTAAATTAAATGTGAACTTATGGTATTTTAGCATGCCTTAGGGAATATTAAGGGGCCTTGCGAGGTCAACATTGAGACCCGGGCTAGGGTACTCCGTGTTCCTTATTTGGTTGTCGGGATGTCCTATATCGGGACCTCATGGTGCCCTCCCAAGGTTTCTTTTCCCAATAATATTATATATGTTCCCCGCATCTTGGTTATGCACCCTGGAGGAATTCTGAAGAATTCATGACATTAGAGTTGTTGAGATGTGTTGTCGACGGATCCGAGTGGATCATATGCGTATGGATAGGCTGTTTCTGTTCCCTTCATTGGATCCGTGTAGAGACTGCCCCAGCGTTAGAAAGGCCGTCCCGTGAGAGGGCTCCCATTAGTAGGTACCTCCTGATTTTGGATTCGGACTGTGCTGAATGTGGGAGTGGCCAAGCGGCCTACGGAGTGGAGGAGAGACTATCGGTGGACCAAGGGTGATTAACAGCCTAGTCAGTCCCAATATCCTATGTCACCATATTGAGGGGTGAGGGTGAGGGTGTGGTGGGTCGGCGACGTAGCAACCCACTGGATTTGTGTAGTTCCTGTCACTTTGAGGCTTATAATGATTATTTGTGGTTAATATAAATTGTGATGCATGGGTTGTGCTATTCACTGAGCGTGTGGCTCACCCCTCGCATAATATTTCTCCAGTTATTACCGAGTCGGACTTGAAGGAGGAGCTTCCCGAGAGACCTCATCAGTAGCGGAGCAGCGCCACGTCCCACGAGTATTAGAGGCCATCAGCATCCTTTCTTTTGATTGTATGTATTATATTTCCGTGCTTGGGCACTCGTTGTATTATATTTGGATGTATGTGTGTATATTGGCTCTCACAGGACAGTTGATTATGTATCGAGTCTGTAGTATGTTTTTGAATTACAGACTCAGTCTTTTAGCTTCCGCTATCTGTGTATATATCATGTCAGCCTTGCTTTCGTCTGTGATGTCATTTTAGTTGTTGTTTAGAATATATAATTGATCTCCTGTATAGACTGCTGATATCATGTATACACTTGTCGCGTCCCAGGGACGGCCGCCCTGGGGTGTGACAGGACCACCTTCAAAGGATCAAACAGTGACAAGGAAGAGCACATATTCGAACATATAAAGGAGGATGAGACAACTTCTCATGGATCAGTTCCTTCATCTAGATTATGAACAATATTTGCTACAGTTGTACCAAAATTGTTGCCAAGGTAATTGTTATGTATTAGACTATACTATTGAATTTTTAAAATTTTTGGGTCGGTATAACCTTGCAAAGGCTAAATGGAAACGAGTGGCCCATTATCTTAATGGGTTGAAGTCATCAATTCAAGATCATATTCCTTCGCGAGAGATTTATAGTTTGACGGAAGCAATATCTACGATCGTAAGAGTGGAATCACAACTCGAGAGATCAAGGGTGCACGTGGTGTCCAAAGGCTCTTCCATGATCAACCCGCTTGTTGTGTCTGTGTCATTTGGAGCGCTCTGTTTGAAGATTTGGGTACATAATTTTTTTTCCCTAAGTTATGTATTCCTGATTTGGTGTTTGGATTTGATTTTGTTAAAATCCAAGATGAAGAGGTTTAATTATGAGTTTACTATGAGATGTCCAGTTTTGAGTTAGCTTTCGCACAGAAGTGGAATTAGATCAACTGGATTCTTGTAGTAAAAGTTATGGGTATTTTTCCAAGTATACCCGGGGGAGGGAAATTCTGGCAGCAGCCCTGTTCCATGTTCGGCTCTAATTTCGGATTAGGTAGAGGGATTATCTGATCATGGAATAAACATGAAAGTTGTAGATAATCTTCTTAGCTTTCCATCGGTCTTGGAATCAAGCAATTCGGAGCTGTATCGGGGAAGTTATGGCTGTTCCAGTGAAGCTTGCGTAGAATTTCTAGTCGGAGGGCGACTTAGTAAAATTTCCTTAGATATTTTGATAAATATCTCCTCTCTCTCTCTCTTCCCCTCCCAATGTGCACGTCGACCAGCTTTTCTTGGCCCTCTCTTTCCCTCATTCAAGCCCCCTAGGTGTTTGGTTTAATGCCTCAAAGAGAGATGGTGCAAGTGCATGAGTTGGGTTGTGTGGGTGTGTTGTTGTGTTTGTTCTCCCTTCTCTCAAGCTCCCTTGCATGGATCTTCCCCCCCCCCCTGTTTTTCAGCTGAAGAGGAGGCTGAGGAGAAGGCTGAGGGGTGGTGGTGGTGGTGGTCTCGGTGGCGGCGTTTCGGTGCGCGAAGGGCCCCCGAACCTCCCCCTTTTGTTCCCCCTCCAAGGTGAGCTCCTCCCCTAATTTTCTTGATTTTTTGGCTTAGGGGGATGTTGGGAGGGTCATGCATGCTAGGTAGGGGTGTTTGGGTGTGTGTGAGAGGTTGAAAGGGGTTAAAATGGGGTTAGAATGGCTTGGGCGCGAGCTGGGCGTCGTCTGCTCGCGTGCGCGCGCAGGCGCGCGCGCAGTCGGGCGCGTAGACGCGCGCGGGCGTGGGCGAGCGAGTGCGCGGGTGCGCGTGGGTGCTGGCGCGAGCGGGGGTGCGCGCGGGGGCGTGCGCGCGCGTGCTGGCGCGAGCGGGGGTGCGCGCGAGGGCGTGCGCGGGGGCGCGCTGGGCTGGAGGCGCGGTGCGCGCGGGCGCGCGCGAGCTTGCGCGTGCGTGCGGCGGTGCGTCAGGGCGCGCGGGCAGGCGTGCGGCAGTACGCCGGTGGTGTCCGGGCGTGCGGGCTGAGTTCGGCAGGGCGCCTTGGCGCGCGGGCCGGGGCTCGGCTGTGCGCCCGAGGCGGGTGGCCGTGCATGCGGCTGCCCGGTGGGTTCGGGAGTGAGTCGGGATGCTCGGATACGCGTGCGTACGGGCCGTATGTACGCTTGTCCGAGTGTTGGGTATTTTTAGAGTATTTTTAATGTATTTTGGAGTATTTATGTAGTTTACTCACCGTATAAATGCCTGTCTTGCAGATCTTGACGGACGGTCGCGCGACGACCCGGTTTCTGGTGAGTGGGACAATCCAATCCACTAGAGACGCGTTATACGCACTTGGGCGTATACCGACCTCTCCTGGGGCACCGTGGATTATATTAACCTGTAGTAATATGTATTACATGTGAGCATGATTTTAAATACAGAATGCATGCTACCCTAGGCTTTTATGTTAGGGACTTGCACCCATAGGATAGGTGTGAGAGCCATGCACCATGTCCCCCTGTTTTCATGCTAGGAAACCTCAGCCTATGCACGCGTCCTACTAGTTTATTTATTAAATTAAATGCTAGTGTATGTTAAATCGCATGCCTTAGATAATATTATAGGGAGGAGCCTTGCGAGGTCAACATTGAGACCCGTGTTAGGGTACTCCGTGTTCCTTGTTTGGTTGTCGGAATGTCCTGTATCGGGACCTCATGCTGCCCTCCCAAGGTTTCTAGTCCCAGTAATATTATAAGTAATGTTATATAACTAGTATGATTATTAGCATATTAGTGAATATTATAGGGGAGGGGCCTTGCGAGGACAGCGGTGAGACCCGGGTTAGGGTACTCCGTGTTCCTTGTTTGGTTGTTGGGGTATCCTATAACGGGAACTCACGCCGCCCTCCCGAGTTCTTTCCCCCAATGATATTACAACCTTGCTTTTATTGTACATGTTCCCCGCATCTTGGTTATGCGCCCTGGAGGAACTCTGAAGAGTTCATGGCATTAGAGTTGTAGAGATGTGTTGTCAGCGGATCCGAGTGGATCATATGCGTATGGATAGGCTGTTCTGTTCCCTTCGTTGGATCCGGTAGAGGTTGCCCCAGCGTTAGAAAGGCCGTCCTTTCAGTAGGCGCCTCCCGATGATTGTGACGGACTGTGCTGAAGTTGTGGGTGGAGACCAAGCGGCCTACGGAGTGGAGGAGAGACTACCGGTGGACTAAGGGTGACCAACAGCCTAGTCAGTCCCAATATCCCATGTCACCCGTGGTAGGGTGAGGGTGAGGGTGTAGTGGGTTGGCGATGAGCAACCTACTGGATTTGTGGTTGGATGATTATCAGTCCCAATAGCCTATGTCACCCATTGATGGGTGAGGGTGAGGGTGTGGTGGTTCGGCGGAGTATGAACCACTAGAGCATGTTGTTATGTCACTTAGAGGCTGGATAAATAATGGAATTGTGGTCAATATTGTCTGTGATGCATGGGTTGTGCTGTTCACTGAGTGTGTGGCTCACCCCTCGCATATGTTTATCCCCAGTTTCCACTGAGTCGGAGCCGGAGCAGCAGTTGGAGCTTTCTGAGGGATTCCTTCAGTAGCGGAGCAGCGCCACGTTCCGCGAGTGCCCGAGGTTATCAGCATCCCTTCTTGACTGTATGTATTTTATTTCCGTGCTTGGCACGCGTCTGTATATATTCAGTTGTATTTGTGTATATTGGCTCTCACAGGACAGATGATTGTGTATCGAGTCTGTAGTATGTTTATTTACAGATTCAGTCTTTTGCTTCCGCATTTGGTGTATATATCATGTCAGCCCCTTTGTTATCTGTGTGTCATTCTGGTTGTATGTGTATGATTTATTATTGACCTCCTGTGTAGATTCTGATATTTTATATACACTTGCCGCGTCCCGGGGACGGCCGCCCTAGGGCGTGACACGCGCGGTGCGCGTGGGCGCGCGCGAGCGTGCGCGTGCGTGCGGGTGCGCGTCTGGGCGCGCGGGCAGGCGCGCGGCAGTGCGCCGATGGTGCCGGAGTGTGTGCGTGCGTGCGCATTCGTGCGTGCGCATGCAGGGGGCCATGCGAATGGCTGCCCGAGGGTTCGGGTAGGTGTCAGGGCACTCGGACTCCCATGCGTACGCGCGTGCTCGCATGCGTGCGAGCCCGTATGCATGCTTATCCGAGTTTTGGGTATTTCTATGCATTTCTATGTATAAATTGCGTGGTTTACTCACCCAGTTGATTACCCTATCTTGCAGATCTTAACGGACGGTCGCGCGTCGACCCAATCTCCGGTGAGTGGGACGATCCAACCCAGTAGGGAGGCGCTACATGCACTTGGGCATGTACCGTCCTCCCCTGGGGCACCATAGTAAATATTAACCTGTTTAATATGAAAAGCTATGAAAGCATGATAATCTGTAGTATGCATGCCACCCTAGATTTGTATGCTAGGGACTTATACCTTTAGGACCCGTATAAGAGCCATACACCCTGTTATCATGTTTCCATGCTAGGAAACCCCCGACCGATGCATGTTTCCATTTAGTTTATTTATTCAAATAAAATGCGAGCATGTGATTATTAGCATGTTTTTAGCGAATATTATAGGGGAGGGGCCTCGCGAGGACAGCGGTGAGACCCGGGCTAGGGTACTCCGTGTTCCTTGTTTGGTTGTCGGGATGTCCTATATCGGGACCTCACGCTGCCCTCCCAAGGATTCTTTCCCTGTTAATATTCCAACCTTGTTATAACTAATATGCATGTTCCCCGCATCTTGGTTATGCGCCCTGGAGGAATTCTGAGGAATTCAGGACATTAGAGTTGTTAGGATGTGTTGTCTGCGGATCCGAGTGGATCATATGCGATGGATAGGCTGTTCTATTCCCTTCGTTGGATCCGTGTAGAGACTACCCCGGCGTTGGAAAGGTCATCCCGTGCAGGGGCTCCCATCAGTAGGCGCCTCCTGATTTGGTAGAAGGACTGTGCTGAATGTGGGAGTGGCCAAACGACCTACGGAGTGGGGAGAGACTATCGGTGGACCAAGGGTGACCAACAACCTAGTCAGTCCCAAGAGCCTAGGTCACCTATTGAGGGTGAGGGTGAGGGTATGGTGGGCCGGCGATGTGGCGACCCACTGGATTGTAAGTCCCAATATCCTTGGTCACCCATTGAGGGTGAGGGTGAGGGTGTAGCGGGTTGGCGGTAGCGACCCGCTGGTTTTGTGTAATTAGTCTCAATATCCTTGGTCACCCATTGAGAGGTGAGGGTGAGGGTGTAGTGGGTTGGCAGGAGCGACCCACTGGATTGCGGAGTTGTTGCCATTTTGTGGCTTGAGTAATGTGATTGTGGTTTAATAATATCTGGTTATGGTTAATATAAGCTGTGATGCATGGGTTGTGCTGTTCACTGAGCGTGTGGCTCACCCCTCGCATAATTATTTTTCTCCAGTTATCGCTGAGGTGGACTTGAAGGAGGAGCTCCCCGAGAGAGACTATACCACTAGCAGAGTAGCGCCACGTCCTGCGAGTTATAAAGGAAATCAGCACCCCTTTTTGGATTGTATGTATTATCTTCCGTGCTTGGGCACGCGGTTGTATTTTATTTGGATGTCTTGTATATATTGGCTCTCACAGGACAGTTGATTATGTATCGAGTCTGTAATATGTTTTTGGATTACAGATTCAGTCTTTTAGCTTCCGCAATTGGTGTATTTATCATGTCAGCCCTGCTTTTGTTGTTGTGTTGTCATTTTAGCTGTTGTGTGAGTATGTTATTGAACTCCTGTTTATACTGATATCATATATACACTTGCCGCGTCCCGGGGACGCCTGGGGCGTGACACGCTACATGTTGCATCTAGTCAAGATATGGTTGATGGATCGATGGAGACAACCGAAGAAAGTCCTCTAGAAAATCAAGAGAGTCCAAAGACCGACCCCTATGATCAACCTCTGGTTGAACCAGATATTGATCAGGACTGGACAAATGAAGAAGCAAAGGATGTTGTTATCTTCATTGATTTTGAAGAGGTTATTGGAGAAGAACAAGAGATGTCGTTTTCTATAGGTGACCCCAAAAATAGAAGAGCCCTTACAGAAATCCGTGTTGCAGACTCTATCCACCATCAACAAGAGTATTTTTATGCCATCATCGAGAACTGTAATGATGGGGATGTTGCAGCTGCCACAATGGTGGAGAAGTTTTGGCTACAAATCGAGGTACATCCAATTTCTATATGATCAAGAAGACGTCTCTCCTCTTGTTAAAGGTCAAATACAAGAATGCATCAAATAAGAAGGGAAAACAGATCTTAATATCTCCTATTAGTATATTTGATTACATCAAATATTCCCACCCAATTATCTAAGATCCTTTCGAGCACGAGTTTATTTTGACTAAAAGGAGACTGTTGTAGGACAAATTTGGAAAGAAATCAATGCATAATATTTGATTTCAAATTTATCATCAAAATAAAGTTTTACATAAGAGATTTTATCATTTATAGACAAATCTCATTATTTAAATCATAATAATAACTTTTATTGGTGAATTATGATTTTAGGATTTTTAGGATCCATTATTTTATTTTATTAGATTTTAATAATTATAATTGTAATTATGTTTTTACTATTTTTAGTAGTCATAATTGATATTATGAGTATGTATTTAGTATTTGTGGCCTATATAAGAAGTGTTACCATCTTTTGTAAGGGATAACTTTTGATCAATAAATAAAGGGTTAAAGACATCTAAGTTCCTACAAACATGGGAAAATCCATATAAGTCCCTACTAAAATTAGGACAGACGTACGAGTCCCTCAAAACTCAGAAAAACCCAATTATCATCCCTGAGTTAAATTTCCATCCAAACTTAACAGAATATTCCCAGAATATTCTGTCACGTATAATTGTGTTGACATTGAAGTCCTTATAAACAGTCATAAAGACAAATTAGTCCCTGCAAAAGATAAAATTACCCCTAAAAGACTTTTACATTAAATTGTGTACACATTGCAGTCCCTGTAAACAATCATAAAGACAAATTAGTCCTTGCAAAAGACAAAATTGCCCCTGAAAGATTTTTACATTTAATTGGATAGACATTACAGTCTTTATAAATAATCGTAAAGACAAATTGGTACATGTAAAAGACAAAAATGCCCCTGAAGAATTTTTACATTTAATTGTGTAAAAATTGCAGTATTTTAGAGGGTATTTAATTTTTAAATTGCAATGTCTGCACAATTAAATGTAAAAATCCTTCAAGGGTATTTTTGTCTTTTAGAGGGACCAATTTGTCTTCACGATTGTTTATAAGGACTGTAATGTCTATTCAATTATATGTAAAAGTCTTTCAAGGGCAATTTTATCTTTTGCAGGGACTAATTTGTCTTTATGATTATTTATAGGGACTACAATATATACACAATTTAATGTAAAAGTCTTTTAGGGCCAATTTTATCTTTTGCAGGGACTAATTTATCTTTTATGACTGTTTATAAGCACTTCAATGTCTATAAAATTATATGTGATGGAATATTCTAGGAATATTCCGTTACATTTGGATGAAAATTTAACTCAGGGATGATAATTGGGTTTTTCTGAGTTTTCAGGGACTCGTACGTCTGTCCTAATTTTAGTAGGGACTTGTATGGGTTTTCCCATGTTTGTAATGACTTATATGTCTTTAACCCTAAATAAAATTATATTCTCTTGTTATTTTTCTTGTAGATTCAAGGGGTCTATGAGATCTCAATGCTTATTAGATCTTTTTATTCGTTTCACACTGCATTATATTTATATTCAACAATTGGCTATGCAGTTTGATTCATATACTGTGCAGTTCAATACTGACCGAACTGACAGAGGCTGGTCCTAACTGGATCCGGACTCCTCAAAATGGTAGTTTCGAAAGAGAATGTTAAAGGTTTTAAAAACCAACGTTGAAATTTTTTTAAAATAAAACCAAGGATAAGGTTTTCAATAACCAAGAAATCTCAAATATGCAATATGCCAATATCATCGTTAAGAGGGTAAGGTCCGTAAGGACATGTTTTCTATAAGGCTCTCATTCTGTATTCAATAACCCTTTTAGAAACTTAGATCAAGATCAAGTTGAGTTGAATATATATGGTTAGGTTTTAGAAAATACACCTTGAAATGATTTTCCCAAATGTCCTTGGACAACAGATTTTAGAGAACCTTGGTCTTCTAGATAACCAACGATGAATGTTCAGGCACAATTAAATCTAAAAAATCCTTTTGGAATCCCAAAAAATTTAGATACTGGCGTTTTCAAAATTCTTATATATCCTGATCCATGATCTAATTGTACACAAAAAGGGAGCTATGAATGTTTAGCTGTGAAATTAAATTTCGTAGCTAAAAGGGACTTTTACCTGCGAAAAATGAATACGTAGGGAATAGTTTAACCTTTTCTCTACAAAATCAAATTTTGTTACAAAAAATATAACTTTTCAGCAAAAGATATGACTTTTAGCTACGTAATTGAATTCCGTAGCAAAAGATCTGACCTTTTAGCTGTGAAAGTGTATCGTAGCAATAGATGTAATTTTTGGCTGCGAAAGTTATTTTCATAGCAAAAGACCTGACTTTTAGCTGCGAAATGCTAGATTTTTGCTATGAAATTGAATTTCGTTTCAAATTTTTTTTTTTTTGGTGGGAGTTTCAAAATATTTACAAATGAAGAATGTTACTAAATCAAAATATGATCTACACTATATCACTATTAAATTGAGATCTTTTTTGCTATAAATTCTTTCTATAATTTGCTTCTAAACATAAAGAATAAAATTAAAACATTATTTATTATACTGGACAAAGAACGAGGTCCTTTTTCATGTATATATATTTTTCTTTATTCAAATCTGTATAAATAGAAAAAATGGATAAAAATTAGTATATTCAATCTAGATATATACTTTATTTTCCACACTAGTCCATTATTGAAGTAGATGATTTATTATATTAATTGTGTTTATTATAATTAAATATTCAGAAATACATTTGAATTTGGATCATGCATGTGCTTCATGAATTTTTTTCAGAGGACATTATGTAAGTTATTGAATTCGTTTGTTCTTGTTTTTATTGAGTTCAATGTCAAGTTAGATTTTTAGTTATTACTTATATATATAATGTGTATATCGTCTTTTTATATCTCATACATTTAGTTAGGAGTAAATTGTTATTTAAAAAAAGATGCACATGTTATATTAAATTCTAATCAAAGATTAAATGATTATTCATATAACAGGACTAATTTATTAGTTTTTACAGAGATATATAAAATTAGAAATTCATGATCTCATTAATTGCAATGCTCTATATTGTTGTATGCTTTAGTAAAAAGAATGCTTATATTTTAGCTAAAAAATGATCCTTACATAGTGTGTATATATTGGGCAAGCACAAATAATATCCAGCCCAAATTTATAACAAGCTCAAATCAAATATATACTAATTAACCTCTCATATAAGGTAAGAAATAAGCCAAGAATAAGGACGAATACATACATGAGAATAACTCAAATGAATATTTGTTTTGGCATAATAAATCTCGATAGCTATATCTAAATAAATTAAGATAATGCATGGTAACAATTATGAAGAAATCCTAGAATTATTTATGAAGACTTATCTATGCCATGGAATTAAATACCCCTCACTGTTTCTATAGTCATAGCAACTGTAGGATGTGCAGGCCTTAAGGTAAACACAAAATGATAAAAGAACTTTTAGTGTTTTTTTCTTACATTGTTATACGGGGGTAAATCTAAAGTTTGTTATTGTATCATGTCAACAGATGCCATTGAACCATACTTGTGCTCACAAATAAATTTATGTAGTATGAAATCAATGGTCAATTTTCAATTATGTTCACACTCTGCCCCTGATATCATATAGAAAGAAGGAATTGAAAAACTGTTTTTAGGTGTGGGCTGAGATGATTTTGATGTATCAGTGAATTGTCTGACACACAGTTCTTTTTGTTTCTTTTCCTTTCCACTTAGTTATTACTTACAGAATCCCACTAACAGTATCTCGACATAACTTTTGGCTCAGACTTAGATGCTTTTCATTTATAGATATGTTCTGATTGAAGGTTTTTGCACCTCATCATTAGCATCACTTTGTTTGCTGAATGAATCGGCATGCAATTTTTTTTCTTTTTACTTTAATATACTTGTGTAGTAAATCATGAAAGACTAATTATTAGTATTTCTATTTTCTGTGTAGATGTTACACACTTACACATCTATGAAAGCATGATTGTGCCCTCCTAATTCCTTATTGAACATTGGATTTTAGGACCTAACGTGAAGTGAAAACAAATAAAAACTTTTTAGAAATACCAAATAAAAACCCAATGTCAAGATGAGTACCTGTTATGGTGTCCAAATGAATTTCTCTAGCTCTGTTTCCATTTCATCTCTGTTTTCTTATTCTAGACTTCAGTCTGTGACATTTTGATTCATATAGATACTGAGCACTTTTCTTTAAATAAGCCCAGGGTTTATGTTTTTTGAAACTCTCTCAAAGATTCATTATCTACTTTAGTATTGCAAAATTAAATGTAGACTCTTGTTATTGCTAATTAGCAAAACAATATAAAGTTTGACATGAGACTACAGGTACCTGGGTTGGTTGAAATTAGGGATTTCTTTTGTTTTGTTTTGATCTACTTGTATTACTTGTCTGATCTTGTGCTGGAAGCTAGTTATGTTGACAGTGCACTCAATTAGGAAAAGTGGAATTCAAGTTATACATGAAATGATGCACGCTTATTTTCTTCTTTGAACTGCTTATCAAGTTATTGAGTAGTAATGCAATGTCCAATCATGACAAGGAAGCCTCTCTAAATATATAGACTAATCACACTTTTATGTGGTCTCTGAAAACGTTTGGTATTGATTTCGTGAGTGAAATCAAGTAGTTGGTGACCTATCCAACTGACCTATGAAATTGGTGAAGCACTTCTTGTTTGGGTTTTATGATTCAGATGTTGATGAGTCACTTTGTAGGCTGAAGAGACCTTTTCATCCATTCATAAAATATCAAATTATTTGACCTGTTATCCTAAGGATTTTCAATTCAGATGTTAATTTTTTTTTGTGTTAAATTCTATTTTGTAGAGAGAGATGGAGGAGTGACGATAGTTGCAGTAGCAGTTCTAGTCCACTATTGAGGGAGAGCCTACTATTCTAGAGATCCTTCCCTGCCATTAGATCCTTCAGTTGAGTCTCTTATTGTTATAATCTCTTTTAAAAGATATTATAACAATTTATAATTTATTAAAAACATAGATTGTTTTTAATATTCTTGTTATCATTAAATATTAAAAAAGAATTTTTATACGAAAATGTTACCTTTTTTATACGAAATATTTCACAGGGAGGGTCTGTATTTTTTTTAACAAATTTGTACACTTTTAGCTGTGAAATAGTTTCGTAGCAAAATGTTATCTTTTGCTGTGAAAATATAATTTCGTCCCGAAAGGTGAAATGTCTATATTTTTTATATTAAATTTGTATACTTTTAGCTGCGAAAATTGTTCGTAGCAAAAGATGACCTTTTACTGTGAAATATATGCTCGGGCAGGCAGGCAGGGCAGGCGGATTGTCTCGGACAGGCTGGCAGCACAGGCGCAGCAGGCAGCGCAGCAGGCGCAGCAGTTGGCAGGACGCGCGCGCGCGTGCGCTCGGACGTGCGCGCGGGTGTGCGTTCGGGTGGAGCTGGAGGGCGTGCTGGGCGCGGGCGCTGGGCGCGGGTGCTGGGCGCTGGGTGCTGGTCACAAGCGCTGGGCGCTGGGCGCGGGCACTGGGTGCTGGGCACCGTGCGGGAGCGTGCGCGCGGAGCGCTACGCAGTGGCGCAGGCGTGCTGTGCGCGCGCGGTGAGGCGAGGCCGGTGGTGCGCGTGGGGTGCACGCAGAGCGAGGCGCGCCTGCACGCAGAGCGAGGCGGTGGCGCGCTGGGCGAGCAGTGGTGCGCGCGGGTCGAGGCGCGAGGGCGCAGGGTGTGCGGGTGTGCGCACGGGTTGCTGCGCTGGGGCGCAGTGAGTGCGTAGTGCACCCGGGAGGTCTCGGCAGGGTGTCCGGGCGTGCGGGCTGGGCTCGGTAGGGCGTCTGGGGGCGCGGGCTGGGGCGCGGAGGTGCATCCGGGGGCGGGTGGCCGTGAGGATGGTTGCCGAGGGTTCGGGAGTGAGTCGGGGTGCTCGGACTCGCGTGCGTACAGGCCGTATGTACGCTTGTCCGAGTGTGGGGTATTCTTAGTGTATTTTTGTGTATTTTTGTGGTTTTTGTGTATTTTACTCTCCAAGTTGATTACCCTGTCTTGCAGATCTTGACGGACGGTCGCGCGACGACCCGGATTCCGGTGAGTGGGACAATCCAACCGAGTTTGGGAAGCGCTATATGCATTCGGGCGTATACCGTCCTCCCCTGGGGCATATAGTTAATATTAACTGATTAATATGTAATCTATGTAAGCACGATTAATGTGTAGAATGCATGCCACCCTAGACTTGTATGTTAGGGACTTGCACCCTTAGGATATGTGTAAGAGCCGTGCATCCTGTCACCTTGTTATCATGCTAGGAAAGCCTCGACCTATGCATGCGTCCTATTAGTTTGATTTATTTAATTAAATGCAAGTCTATGATATTGTTAGCATGCCTTAGGGAATATAAGGGGGCCTTGCGAGGTAAACATTGAGACCTGGGCTAGGGTACTCCGTGTTCCTTGTTTGGTTGGCGGGATGTCCTATATCGGGACCTCAGGTTGCCCTCCAAGGTTTCTTTTCCCTATTATTATTTTATATGATTCCCCACATCCTGGTTATGCGCGCTGGAGGAATTTAAAGAATTTAAGACATTAGAGTTGTTGAGATGTGTTGTCGGCGGATCCGAGTGGATCATATGCGCATGGATAGGCTGTTCTGTTCCCTTCGTTGGATCCGGGTAGAGACTGCCCCGGCGTTAGAAAGGCTGTCCCGTGCAGGGGCTCCCATCAGTAGGCACCTCCTGATTTGGGACAGACTGTGCTGAATGTGCGGGTAGCCAAACGACCTACGGAGTAGGGAGAGACTATCGGTGGACCAAGGGTGACCAACAGCCTAGTCAGTCCCAATAGCCTATGTCACCTGTTGAGGGGTGAGGGTGAGGGTGTGGTGGGCCGGCGATGTGGCGACCCACTGGATTGTGTAAGGATGATTATCAGCCTATTAAGTCCCAACATCCTATGTCACCTATTGAGGGGTGAGGGTGAGGGTGTGGTGGTTCGGTGATGTAACAACCCACTGGATTTGTGTTGATTATGCCACTTTGAGGGTAATGACTTGATTAAATGTGGTTAATATAAACTGTGATGCATGGGTTGTGCTATTCACTGAGCGTGTGGCTCACCCCTCGCATAATATTTTTCCAGCGATTACCGAGGCGGACTTGAAGGAGGAGCTTCCCGAGCGACTACACCAGTAGCGGAGTAGCGCCACGTCCCTCGAGTTTTTGAGGCCATCAGCATTCTTCTTGATTGTATGTATATATTTCTGTGCTTGGGCACCTAGTTTGGATTGTATTTGGATATATGTGTGTATATTGGCTCTCACAGGACATATGATTATGTATCGAGTCTGTAATGCGTTGTTGATTTACAGATTCAGTCTTTTTAGCTTCCGCTATCTGTGTATACATCATGTCAGCCTCTTTGTTGTCTGTGTTGTCTTTTTAGCTGTTGTTTATGGTATGCTATTGATCTCCTGTATTGACTGCTGATATCATGTATACGTTTGCCGCGTCCCGGGGACGGTCGCCCTGGGGCGTGACATTTATAATTTTAATATTATTTGTTAGGTTTATCATATCTTTTCTGGATAATTAGGATTAGTTAATATTTTTATAGTTAGATATATTCAGATATGTTTTGTATTTTATTTAGGATTCAGTTAAGATTGATTTGAGAGATTTAGAGATTTGTTAAAATCTTAGTTTGTTAGGATTATATTCTCTACTCTATAATTGACTTTGTGAACACAAAATTAAGGCAGATTTGATTTTTGAAATTTGATATTATTTTCTTCATAAAATTCTCTTTTTTCTTTGTTGTTGTTGGTAGAATGGCAGATTCATAGAAGTCTATCGTTCTGGTATTCTTAAGAATCAACAAATACATTGAAGTCCATTGTCCTGGCATTCTTCGTGAAGAATCAATAACATCGTTGGAATCTGCAGATCTTGCATCTTTGATCATATCCGCAGAAGAACGTAAATCCTACGCTATATTAGTTAGTATCAAAACTTGCGTTGATCACCACTGCAAGCCGCCGCTGCCGTCAAGAGCCGCTGCCTCCGAGCACTGCCGTTGCCGTCGCTGTCGTCGTCCTGAGCTGCTGCCACTGTTGAACCATCGAGTACACCATCAAATATCCATCTCCATTAATTTATATCAACCCATCCACATCCACGTGTACTCCCCCATAAAAAAAATCCCTCTATCCTATCTCTCTATCCCACTCGTACAACCCCAAATCCCCACAAAAAAATAAAAAATAAAAATTATTTCACACCCAAATTCACTTATATTGCTTTTTATTTTAGTCTAATATAGATTAAAAAAAAAATTCCCATCACTACTGGAGATTGAAAGAACGCAAATGTTGATTCGTTGAATGCTCTAAAAGACATAGAATCAAAATTCAGTGGATCACGTATGTCATCAATTGCTCAGGCTTTATCACCAAATCGTTCAACTAAACTCAATGACGAGTTTTTGTAAAGAGGGAGAGAATGATGTAGCACGATCATGGACCATTCGATCTAAGATCGCCAAATGAACGATTATTGATGATTTACAATTTTAATATTATTTGTGAGGTTTATCATATCTTTTTCAGATAATTTAGAATTAGTTAATATTTTTATATTTAGATACATTCAGATATGTTTTGTATTTTTATTTAGGATTCAGTTAAGATTAGATAATTTGAGAGATTTAGAAATTTATTGAGATTCTAGTTTGTTAGGATTCTCTACTCTATAAATAAACTTTGTAAACATAAAATTAAGGCATATTATATTTTTGAAAATTTGAGGTTATTCTCTTCATTAAAATTCTCTTATTTTCTTTGTTGTTCTTGGTAGAATGGTAGATTCATAGAAGTTTATTGTTCTAGTATTCTTAGGAATCAACAGATACGTTGAAGCACATCGTTCGGACATTCTTCATAAAGAATCAACAGCGTCGTTGGAGCATGCAGGTCTTGCATCTTTGATCGGATCCGCAGAAGAACGTAGTTCTACATTGCATCATACTCCCCCTAGAACAATTCACACTCTTTGCCTCCACATATTACAACCCCCCACCCCCCCCCCCCCCCCCCCCAATAAAACCAGCAACCATGTCCCTAACATTTTCTAAATCCATCTTCATGCCACGAAAAATGGGATGGTTTCTAGAGAGTCAAATGCTCATGTGACAGCCAGAATGATGGACCGAATCACCTTAACCTGTCGGCTCTTAGATTAATAAAAAATTATAGATCCAATTATATCATAGAAGACATATATAACTCATTGAAAATTAAAGAAAACAACATGGAAAATATAGCAAATCAATCTTACATGAAGAAGATCAATAAAAAAATTCTAGATTAATCAAAACATGAATGAAATCTCTTGAAAAAACTAACCCTAATTATAAAATTCCATAAATCTCATAGGAAAATAAAAGAATTGATAAAATAACAGCAAGGCTTTTTTTGTTTTGTAAATGAATGCATACTATAGAGATTGAAAATGTTTTACGTCAGTATAAAGGAAAGCAAAAAGAAACTAGGGGTAGCGAAATAAGAGGGGGGTGGTTGATACGGACTTTGATGGATTTTTGTGGACATTATTTAAGAAATGAACTTTTTTAGACTTTGCTGACTTTCACAAACTTTTGCACGCTTTCACGGACTTTCACAGATTCACTCTCATGGACTTTCACGGACTTTCATAGACTTTTCAAATTTTTACAGATTGATTCTCATGGGCTTTCACAGACTTTTACAGAGTTTCACATATTGACTCTCATGGACTTTCACAATCACAGACTTTTGCAGACTTTCACAGACTTTCACAGATTTTTACAAACTTTTATAGACTTTCACATATTGACTCTCATGAAATTTCACATACTTTTGTAAACTTTCACAGATAGATTTCTATTGATTCTCATATAGTTGTTTTTGGATTTTTAAAATAACAAATAAAAAATAAAATATTCAAATTCAAAAATAATTATTCATACCCAACATAAAATGTAATTTAATACAATAAATATCGATCTTCATATATCTGAAATGCATATTGCTAGAATGCCATGATAAAAATACCTATTTCCAAATATAGTGTTTGGACATATGTTTGGATGATTATGCTTTTGTAGGAATCATATATAATCTAAACATGTTTCTAAATGCCCCAAGCGATCCTGAATTTTATAAAAATAGAGAAAGAAAAGAAAACAAATTTTATTTATGAACATGAAAAATTGAGCTTTTCCTAAACATAACAAAAATATACTTCTTGGTAATTTAATTTTAAGAGTAGCTTTAAGTGAAAACTACTTTTCAAACCTATTTCCAAATACCTCAGTGATGAATGCATTTTGATTGGGGTCTAGTGAATAATCTTGTTGTTGCAATGTTGTCGACATATGACCGACTTGTTGGTTTTGTATGACATATATGGGTGATCTAAGGTCAAACTGATTTTGAATGAATTATTATAATGTTTTAGTTCAGAACAAAGTAAAAATTATTATATAATTGTAGTATATGTTGTGAAAATTTCATCAATTGTAGAAATTTTGATTTTTGAGGGTGTTATTTGTGTAGAGTTGGATTTTAAAAGGATTGTACTTGGTTTGGGTAAAGACTAAAGGCATGACTGAGATAACCATTATCCATAAAAGAAATTGAGCTTCCCTGTGGCATGGTCTTGCGTGCGTGGAGTGTTCCGTCTGGCGGTTGGCGAGTGCGAGGCTGTCAGCAGTCCTAGAGTCATGTATTTGTTAATCGTGCGTGTTGCACAGGATGTATTTGATTGGACTAGACTTGGCTCTCACAGGACAGTGATTGTGTATTCGAGTCTGTAATAATGTTTTGGTTTACAGACTTATTGATATTTTTATGCTTCCGCTTTTCAGTTAGCTATCACTTATCTTTGTTTTGCCACCTCATATGTTGTATGTTGGAGTTATTGTTGACCTCATGTATTGATAACTAATATTATTTATATTGCCACGTCTCGGGGACGGCCGCCCTGAGGCGTGGCAGCTACTGGCCATACTCTCTCTTGGAACAACAAACAAACCAACCGTTCCTACTACAGACTAGACAGAGCTCTCATAAAGCATGTTTCTTTGCTCATTTACCAAATTCTGTGACCCATTACCAAGCTACGAGCATTTCTGATCATTTGCCTCTCAAGATCTCTCTACAGCCAGCCCTCAATTTTGGGCTCGTCCCTTCAAATATTTTGAGATGTGGGAGACAAATCCCACATTTGACTCTGTTGTTCAGTCAGCTTAGAGTATGGATGTTGTTGCATCTCCCATGTTCATCTTTACCAGGAAGCTTTATGCTACCAAGGTGGCATTCAAAAGGTGGAACACTCAGCATTTTTTTTCCCTATTTTTTTATCACCTTCAAGAAAAGAAAATTGCAATCTCCTAGGCCCAACTTGCACCATTAAATAAGCCATCCAATCCTTGCGTAATGGTTGATGAAAATGCAACTTGCAAAGGTAGACTACATTGTTGCTCTTCAACAAGAGGAAAGCTTTCTTAGGATGAAATCGTGAAACTCCATCAGGCTTCTCAGAAATAAGGAGAGGATGCTCACCCCTGATCACACTAAAATCAAAAGTCTCATTGTGGAGTTCTACTCTAAACTGCTAAATTGTAAATCAGTTAAGGGGATTCCCAAGATCAACTTCTCTTCTATTGTCTTGGCCTCTCCAAATGCTAGCTGACCTCCGAGGTCACATTGGATGAGCTCAAGTCTGTAGTTTTTGACCAAAAACCCCTCAGCTCTTCTGGTCCTGACAGATTCCCGACTCATTTCTATCAAAAATGTTTGCACTCATTCATTAGGATCTTCTCCAAGTTGTTCAAAACTTCATGTCCACAAGCTGCCTCTTCAAGCAAGTGAGTCATTCTTTTATTACTCTCATTCCCAAATCTGCCAACACAGACTCCTTGAAAAATTTCAAGTCAATATCTCTTTGCAACTCTCTCTGTAAGATAATCACGAAGGTTTTGGGATCTAGACTCCAATGTATTCTCCCAGGGCTAGTTAGGGCTGGTTAGAGGTCATCAAACTGCCTTCATCAGGCTAGAAGTACCCACCACAATATACTCCTTGCCCATGACCTGATCTCCTATATCAACAAGGATGGTTCAGCCAGAGCATGTGTCAAGGTGGCTCTTCCTTAGCTCGCTACTTAGTGCCTTCTAATGGAAGCCCCGAAGTTTTTCTTAATGCTTCTTGTGGGGTTCATCAAGGGGACCCCCTATCTCCCTTACTATTCCCTTTGATCATGGAGGGATTTTCTAATAAATTCGCATTGCAAGGAAGGGCTACTAAAGCCATATATCGAAGGTAAATCGTATGTCTCCCATCTCTGATTCGCTAACGACCTCCTTGTAATTTTGAAGGGCTCTCTACATTCCGCTAAGGCCCTTAATAAAAGCTCTTCCCGGATTTTGCCTCCCAATTAGGACCTTGAATGCGGTGAAGAGCAAAATATTTGCTAATCAACCTCTCCCACTATTCTGTGGCACTCTATCCATTCAACAACAATCATTGTCAGTTAAATACCTCGGACTTTCACTCTTCATGGGTATATCACCCATTTTTTATGCCATCCATTCATTTGTAAAGTCAGGGATACATGCTTGGAGAGGCAAGATGTTATCATTGGAAGGTTGATTAGAATTGGTTCTCTTAGTCCTCTCCTCCTACCATATATTTTGGTCTATAGTGTTTGCAATCCCTCGAGCTACTACAAAAGAGATTGGGAGAATTATCTGAAACTTTCTGTGGCAAGGCTATTCCAAGAGAAAAAGATCGGACATGTAAGTTGGGGCTTGTTTTGCATACCAAAATATGAAGGAGACCTTCGCATTTCTAGGATCGAGACTGGATCAGTGGTTCCAGTGGAGCAAGATTTTGGGAGTTGGCTTCCAATATTCCTTCAATGTGGGCTTCTTATATAAAAAAGAAATACCTTCGCAAAGGGAACATCTGGAATTTTGGACCACCAACTGGCGGCTCCTATTCATAGAAGACAATAATCAAAGCGCGAAACACAAAATTTATCATATTTGAAGGGATCACCACCAACCTATGGTAAGATCCATGGCTTAATGGTCGTTCTCCTCTATAGGCAGCAGGGAGAATACACCTCACTTTTAGCCCTGATCAAGGACGAAAAGTGGTGTAAACCCTTCTGTTAGCTCCCTTGTATGGACCAATTATGGTCTAAAATTGAAGATCTTGAGATGGGGGGCTTTGGGCTGGACATTATGATCTCGACTCCTAGTAGAACTGGTGTTCTCAAAAGAAGTGATGCAATGAGGTTTTTCAATAGAAACTCTTCCTTCCAACCTGCTTGGACTAAGTGGATATGGAGGCCCATTCAAGTCCAAAGACACTACATTTCATGGCAGTTCTTCCTTAATAAAGCACCTACTCTATCATGCCTTCTCCACAAGGGACTGGTTCAAGATCAGACATGCCCTCTCTGTATTGTTGGTAAAGAGACTTCGGATCATCTCACTCTCTAATGTCCTTATCCTCAATACATTTCAACACCCCCTTGAAGGATATGTGATCAAGGGCCCTGCTTCAAAGAGGCGCTCTGGACTGCCCATATGGCTGGACACTCAGGTTACTCACTCCGTCAGGAAGATGATTGCGGCCTGCATCCTAACTATCTTCTTCTGTATGTTTGTATGGAAAGAAATAATCGCATGTCTGAGGAATGTCATTTCACAAAAAAGAACTTTTGCATAGAATGAAGGCTGAGATCTCTACCAGGCTGAAGTTCTCTGTTTTGAAGGCTGGCATCTCCCCGGAGCTACTCAAAGTTATTGAGAACTTTGACACCACACAACCATTTATGCCAACAGCCTTACGACGGTGTTTGGCTGTCAAGGAATGTCTACAGCGACGGATAAAGGCCGTCAGGGAAAGTTAAATTTTTTGTTGTGCCACCATCTCCAATATTCCAACCACCCAACTTAGGTGATTGGATTGCTCCCAACCCTCACTTGCATAAGGTGAACTCTTATGGTTCTCTAACATAAGACAGGGGAGGATATAGAGCCCTTATTCGAGATGACAAGGGGACATCTATAATTGGTGCTGCAGGCCAAAGCAATCCCACGACCATCAATCTTCTTGAATTTCAGGGTATTCTAATGGGCTTCCCAACCCTCACTTGCATAAGGTGAACTTTTATGGTTCTCTAACATAATACAAGGGAGGATATAGAGCCCTCATTTGAGATGACAAGGAGACATCTATAATTGGTGCTGCAAGCCAAAGCAATCCCACGTCCATCAATCTACTTGAATTTCAAGGCATTCTATTGGGCTTTGAATTTTGCCTTCACATTGGGGCCTTTAGGATTTGGTCTGAAGCCGATTCTACTACATATATCACTTAGTTATTGAGTACAAGACCTCTTCCTTTGACGACACTGTCGGTATGGATTTTGATGAGATTGTAATTCGGATTCCTCCAAGCTTGGTTTTGGTTTGTACACAATGTTCTGAGTCATAGCTCGTTGGATCATCCAAGGTCACCCAACCACTTACACGGACGTTGTGATCGCCACTTGGCTTTCCTCAAAAGCAAGAAGAGAGGATGCACTTCAACACTTGCCTTTATCTGGGAAATGGGTGGTTCTCCTCTCAAGGATCACGGTCGGTTGTGCCTTGAGGTGATTGAAGCTCAGCTAGCCTTGCAAAACATAGAGAGAGAGAGAAGCAGGAGTAACAAATGATGAGGAACTGTACAAGTGATGAAAATGATGTGAATGGAACCAAGATTTGCGAAACCAAAGCTTTTGAAAATAACACAACAGTCACTCCAAAGAATAAAGCACCAAAAACTTAAAACTCATAATAGATATAAGCCAAATCTACGGCCCCACTATGAGACGTCCATAACCAGGGAGAATTCCAAGAAGATTAGTAAAATCTAGAGCCAGTGTGAAGACCAAAATTGGCGGTCCCCTTATGACCGTCACAGATCCAGAGAAATCAATCAAATAAAGTAATTCAATGAACCAAAGAGGTGAGCAAACCGACAACCATACTATGAGCTATCCAAAAGCAGACCCAAAAAGATCAATAAGACAAAGTAATTCAATGCACTAAAGAACTTGCAAATCCAAAGAAAAAGTGAGACAAAACCGATGGCTCCACTATGAGATGTCAAGAAATAGTTCAAAATCCAATGGCCCTACTATGAGCCGTTTTAGAAAAAACAAGTAAAAAATGAGTGTTTGTGGAAATGAAAAAAAGGGAAACAATAGCACAATAGCTTAGTAGTAAAGGATAGGTAGTAAAAAATGGATAAACAAATAGAAAAATAAGAAAAATAAGTTAGTAGTCCTTTGGAGAGAGTGTCCCATATAAAAGGGTAGGGGGAGGTATTCAAATGGTCCTAAGACCAACTGGCCCACAACCCTAGTGTAAGCCGTCCGTCAAGTGAATCTTATTTTCAAAAGAGAAATTTCAATAGCTCGACAATGATGCAACCACACATTATCAACTTCTTTAAACTATTTCATTATATGATTAAAAGATTTACAATATTTGGTTTACAAGGTTTTTAAGGATTGGAGAGGGGAGTTCTAATGAATACCCTAAAAAAGAAAAAAAACAAAGGAAAATGAAAGTGGAGATGAGCAAGGAAGAGGAGGGCTGGCTTTTCTCTATATTCTCTCATCTCTTGTAGGTCTTTTGGCTATTTTGTGGGTGAATTCATTAGCTTTCTTTGCCTAATCCTTGCTGCTCCCTCTTCTTCTCCAATGCCCTCTATTTATAGTGGAAGAGAACCCCCTTGCAAGCTTTCTCACCCTTCCATTGTTAGACAATACATAAGGGCATTACATTCTCCACTTCCCGTGGCTCAAAACCTGCAAACGTGACTTCTCGGAGCTGCAGTCAAGGATGGAGCGCCATTTCCTTCTTCTCAATTGTCTGCCAGCTTTTCTCATATAGACAGGTCGATGGCTTTAGTGTGGCCTGTCCAAAAAATTAGGGTTTCTTCCACGTGAGGCCTACACTAGCATCTTCTGGAACCGACCGCTCTATGTTTGGCCGTCTCAAAACAAATGGTTCTATGTTTGGCCGTCTCTATGCTTGGTTTTCATAGAAATCCTTGTTCTGTAAGCTTTCCAACACATCTTCAGGATTGAGAATCACAGGTGTATTGATAAAGTTATGGTCCAAGGGCACTCCTTTAGCTTCTTCCAAGGCCAAATTAAGTTGATCTTTGGTTGTTGTTGTTGTTCAGTCTTGGTCACTTTTGAGAGAATATTTGGTACAAGCCTATATAAATAAGAAATTACAAGTGATAAGTATTCTGATCGATAAAATGGGGTATCTACAGGCACTGAGAACTTAAAAGGAAGCTCCAATAGGGTATAACATCACTCCTATAATAAATAGAAGGTCTCCCATGTCCATAGGGAGGGTAACAACGTGGCGAACCTCCACGTATTTCATTGATCTAGTTACAGTGAATCTTCTTTTCAGCATCATGATCTATGTCCTGCCGTAGAGGAACTGCTCCGGAAAAACAACTAAAAGATAGCCTACATGAGAAATTTTAAGCTTTGTTCCCTTCGCTTAGGGGAGCTGTCTCAAACTCTTAATGATTTTTTTGAGAACTAATTTTGATGAGGATTATGTGAACTTTTTTGTAACTTGTGACTGCACACTTGTATATTTTGTCAAATTATAGCAATACAAATATATATTACCAATAAGAAAAAGTAAGAATTTAATTGAGTCCTATTTTAATCTTCAAATATTAATTAATTGAATCCTATTTTAATCTTCAAATATTAATCTTAATTTTTATCTTGAAGTGATACAATCGAACGTTTAACGCGAGTTGGACTATCTGATTGTCCCGCACGTCTATGATTATTAGATTTTGTCATGTTAATAATCGTTGTAATTTAGAAAATTCTGTGTTTAATGATTTGAAAATTAAAACTAACATTTTATTAAATTTTAACACTTGCAGCCCTGCAAGCCTACTTGCAGGCCATCAATCACGTAGGGGTGGAATAATTTTGTCTCCAGGTCAACTCTGGTATGATATCAAAACAACAATTGAGAAGGATTGGTGCATGAAAGCCTACAAAAGTACAGGCTAATCTTTTGTATTATGAGCCTCACATTATATAAGGTGTTGTGAAACAGGGGTGGTCGGTGATAATAATTCCTATCACACCATTTTATTAATTACGAACACTTGCATATCTTTAGCCGCCCCCTGTTTGGTTCGAGAAGAGGCCTGTAATAAGTGGGAGTTAGTCGGCATAGCTTCAACATGGGTGTTTGGAAGCTTGAAATAAATCAGAACCTATATGTCAGAATTAGCTAGTATAAAATGGTATATGGATTCCAATCAATCCCTAGTATTTAATTATTCCAACTTATTTACCCAAAAGAATATTTAAGCCTATTGTCAAATCAATTGTCATCACCTCTTATAAATCAACTGTCATTATTTTTTCAACTTTTATAAATCTTTATCCACACCTTATTCACATTTTATCTAAACAATAAAAAAATTATTATTACATTTCCCAATGAGAATAATTCGAACACAACTAAACAAAAATAAATTTATCCTTATCTATATTAGAATAGTCATAAACCTTGTAATAACTTAATTCTCTATCCAAATGGGAGAGGAGAACTCCCTCTGCGGACTTGCTTCCAACCCATCAATTAGCTATGGGTGAAACAATTTTATCCGGGGGGGGGGGGGGGGGGGGGGGGGGGGGGGGGGGGGTCGTAAAGAGTTGTGGATTTACGAAGATCTCATCATATATATAGAATACAAAATCTTGATTAACTATCAAAAAAATTCTGACACTTTGTTTTTTAGTAAATTAAGATCCGACTATCGCGGTTGTGTTAGACATTTAGATTGTCCAATTGACACTGGAACTAACCCGGTAGCTTTGATTTGTGTCTACATCTATTGTTGTGTGTAACCCTCCAATGTTTCCTTTTTTTTTTATAAAGTATTGTTACACACAGTTCATTTTTCAATTCTATTTTCAGTCCAATATAGTTCGTCAGCACCATATACTTAAATTTAATGAGGTATATATATGTTTTTATTATTAATCAGTTAATGCACTTCGGTTACTGTGAGATTTGAATTTGAAGAATCTAGTAGTGTTGAAAGTTAAAAGAGTATATCTTCTCTCGTACAGTCTTAAAAGTTGAATAGTCTTTTTCACTCTCAGAAATTGGATTGGATAAGTTCGTATTATCGGTGGACATCTCTAGAAACATGTAGCTTCATGAACTTCTTTTAATTCATTAAATCCCATCATGTGCATCCACCACCATTAGACACCCTCACATTAGAATTGAGTTTCATAAAGGAAAATGCTGCATCCAATAATTGTCTTCGTTTATGTGTCAGAACATATAAAGCTGCATCCAATAATTGTCTTCGTTTATGTGTCAGAACATATAAATAAGGGTGTTGTTATACAATATTTTTTATAACTTTAAATACAATCACATCGTATCTTGTTAAGTATCAAATGAGATATGTAAGTTTTTAGGTGAGGATATACCTAATAAAAAAAGTTACATTGCTAAACAAAGACTCATTCAATTGAAAATAAAGCGATATAAACTTGTCATCAAAACATATACATAATTATACGAGTTTTACTAGTTTTAAAAAATTAAAACACGTGCGGATTGCATTTGGGTCAGGCTATACCTAACATTATCCTCTTTTTTTCTTTTTTTTTGAGAAAATGATAGACTATATGACATATAAGTTACAATAGTTTGAAATAAGTTTGTTAATTATTCAAAAAAAATTTGTATCTGAAAATTTAAAAATTATCTAATATCCGAAAATTTGTTACCATATCCGAAATTCAAATATTCGCATCGGATACGGGTATGATTATAATCGATCCCAAAAAAAAATTTGTATCCTAAATTATTTTAAATTATTATTCATTATATTAACACATTTATATTTTAGGATTAATATGAGTCTTTTTATATTATTTGTTATACTTTAAAACAAACAATATACATAATTTTTATAAATTTATGTTTTATATTAGGTAATTATTAGTTTTTTTACATATTTAATTTATTATATATATTATTTTTATTTTTCAGATAATTATCTGAATCTGGATTTTCGGATCAGATACAAATATTTAATTTAAATATCCATTGAATATCGAATACGTAATTATTTTTTTATATCTAGATCGAATATGGATACAAATATGGATCGATCTGATCCATATTTGCTCCGTTGACATATGTACTCTGGAGTTTGTCTCAAAAGTAAGGAAAATGGAGAGGGCGGGGAGGATGGAGGAAGGAAAACAAAATAGAGAAGTGAATTTGAACACAGCACTCACCCCCGGAACATAGAAAACCAAATGGCAAGGATGAACACAGCCCGCCAAAAATACCGAGAAAACCAACTAGGTCGGGTCAATTTGCAACTTCCCTGGCTTCATGCTAATTGGACAGCTCGCCGCAAGAGAGCATCCCCATGAATCCTCCCCAAACATTTTCAACATGCCTAACATTATCCTTAATTAACATTATCTTAAAGCAAAACCGACCATTATTTCTCCTTGCATTATTTATCAAAAACATGACAGAAGGCATCCACACCATCACCCTCATATCAGGTGTACATATGCAAGTGTTTCACAAAAGGCTGGTTCTTAACAAACACACACGACCCACCACCACCCACACTTGAGAAGCTCTCAACGATCTCCAGCAGCACGAGCGGTAGCAGTCGCAGAATCATGATCATCACACGGCGGAGGGTCGCAGTGGTCCTTGATTTCACTGGTGGTGCACTGAGGGGGAATGCTCTTCGTGCAGCTACAATCCTTCCATGTACTTGGTGTCACGCCCCAGGGCGGCCGTCCCGAGACGTGGTAATAATAAATATCAGCTATCAATACTGAGGTCAATAAGGACACCAACAACAATACACAAGGCGGCAAAGCAAGATAATGATAACTGACTGAAAAGCGAAAGCATAATATATAACAATGTCTGTAAATCAAAAACATTATTACAGACCCGAATATACAATCAATGTCCTGTGAAAGCCAAGTCTAGACCAAAGAAAATACAACCTGTGCCACATGCACAATTTACAAAGCATAAAATGACTGTAGGAATGCTGACAGCCTCGTACTCGCCATCCACCAGAAGAACGCTCCACGCCCATAAGACCACGCCACATGAAAGCTCCAGCTCCATGCCCAACACTGCCCCTGAAAAGAAACAGTATGCGAGGGGTGAGCTACAAGCTCAGTGAGTGGCTGGAAACCAATCACCATTCTACAGTTCAATACATAAACAATTTCCTTTCAAGGAAAACATGGGGTAGAAACCCATGGATAACTGGGTCACGCGACGGCGCGACCAACCTCACCCCCACCCTCACTCCCGGAGGGAGTCTTTTGGGACTTATGGGGAGAGACCATACCGTCGGTCGAAGAGACCCGGATTTACTAGTCTAGAGACCATACCGTCGGTCGAAGAGACCGGATTTACTGGTCTACTCAACACTACTGGATCATCTACATCTAGATAATCGCCCAACGATGTCCTTCAACATCGATCACGAGACCGGACCCAACAACTATGGGAACGGTCGAACAACGAATGGGTCACGAGGCGACGTGTCTTCGCCTCATCCACACCCTCACTCCTGAAAGGAGACATCTTGGGACTTTGGGAAGAGACTTAGACTGCTCTACACCCCTAGTCCACCGGTAGCCTCTCCCACCCTCGTGGCCTCCGCCTAGTCCTCTGACAGGTATAGCCAACGCCGGGGAGTTCCTCCATCGGATCCAACGAAGGGGAGAACGATTCCCACGCCCGTAACATCATTCGTTAATCCTCTCCCGGGTAGTATCTACAACCCGATCACCTCAACTCACAGCTCTACACCCTTGGTCCGCCAGTAGCCCTTTCCCACCCTCGTGGCCTCCACCTAGTCCACTCCCACCATCCGTACTGTCCGACACATCGGAGGTACCTACGGACGGGAGCCCTCTGTCAGGTACAGCCAATGCCGGGGAGTTCCTACATCGGATCCAACGAAGGGGAGAATGATCCCATGTTCGCAAAGCGAAACCCAAAGGAAAACAACCACTCTCGATACTCGCTTATCGAGATATCACACACATGCATAACAACAACCAACACACTCATATTAACCTTAAAGTAGTCATAGTCCCTAAACGGGAGTAACTACACAAGTTAGAGGGTCGTAACATCGCCGATCCACCCCACGCTCACCTTTAGGGGTGTCATGGGTCTTTTGGGACAGACTAGATCGCTCTCCACCCCTGGTCCACCCGGTAGCCCTTTCCCACCCTCGTAGCCTCGACCTAGTCCACTCCAACTACCAGTACTGTCCGACACATCGGAGGTACCTACGGACGGGAGCCCTCTGTCAGGTACAGCCAACGCCGGGGAGTTCCTACATCGGATCCAACCAAAAGGGAGAAGACAGCCTACTCACACGCGTACGATCCTGTTGGATCCGTCGACAACGATTTCTAACACTACTAATGTCATGAATTCTCAAGAATTCCTCCAGGGTGCATAACTAAGATGCGGGGAAACATATATTATAATCACAAGGTTATAATATTCTCAAATGCATGCTTATAACAATATAATCACATAATCCCATCTTGATTTAAATAAATTAAACTAAATGGGAACATGCATAGGTCAAGGCTTTCCTAGCATGAAACATGGTGACTAAACATGCATAGGCCGCTATACATGATATAAGGGTGCGTATCCCTAGCATACAAAGTCTAAGGTGGCATGGATATATCATATTAATCATGCATGCGTAGCTTCTACATATATATAGATAGGGGGCCCCATCGATGCGCGACGCGCGTCTATGCGGGTCGAGCGCATCCCTAGAGAGAGGGGGGGGGATTGGAATCAAACCACTCACCTTACGACCCGGGACCTCGCGCATCCCATCCGACAAGATCTGCAAGGTAGGGGCATCCAACTGGTGAGAAACAACACAATTTACACATAGAAATCATTAGAAAAACCAAATACTCGGACAAGCATGCATACGAGCTCACACGCATGCGAGCACGCACGTACGCACGCGAGTCCGAGTGCCCCGACACCTACCCGAACCCTCGGGCAGCCACACGCATGGCCCCCCGCACGCGCACGCACGCACACACCCCATCTACGGAATGCCCGACTCTGGAATCTCCAATTAGGGGTACCCTGCGCGAAGATCGATCTAAGAGAAGACACTGGCTCCCAGAGCTGGTCAGACAGATCATCAATTCACGGCAAGGGGTACTTGATCTTCAACCTCCACGGGGAGATCAAAACAATTCCTCGGACGATTAAGTCCAGATTCTGCTCCTCGAGCATGGCTAGCGCTCATGATGACACTTACACGCTCGGTAAACCACTCAACCGCACTTAATCCAATAAGAGGTAATCGAACCTCGACAATGTCTATGCAACGTCATCAATCCGATAGGGCGGTTGAGTCCCATCACGAACGTTAGCATCGCGTCTCCTTATTAGCGACCAATGTGGGGGCAAAACACCACAGTATCCACAACTGTGCTCCACATGCCACCACTGATAGGTCGCCCAACTACAACCACTGGAACTCCAGCATCGTGCACTCAATGGGCAGATTCATCACGGGGAGTCCACGCTCTTGACATCATCTGGTAGCACTCTCCCAGCGTGGCCTCTACCTGGTAGCCTCCCATGCCCACTATCTCTGCCATATGGGCGCACCAACAAGCATAGTATCTGGGAGCACCTCACAGGGCTCTGGCCTCAACCGGGCAGCTACAACGCACAATGATATATCGAACCCACTCCAGATGCCACTATGGAACCCAGTCCACATGCGATCGCCCACAAAGCTGCAATAGGACGCACCCAATCCCGATCGAATGCATCACCACTCGCTATAGCACCTTCCAAGTGAGAGGAAAAATCAATCATCAAATAGATGTTTCAAAGGTATTCCTTGACTGGGAAAAAGAACCCCTTGGGAGGGCACCATGAGGTCCCGATATAGGATATCCCGACAACCAAACAAGGAACACAGAGTACCCTAGCCCGGGTCTCAATGATGACCCCGCAAGGCCCCTTAATCCTGAGTAGGAAAATGGAAGAAGACATCACCCATTAATGAGCAATATGCCACATCCTCAAAACTTGAAACTAGTGCCGCACACGAACTCCATGGTTACCAGCAATACTTATGCACGAGAACGAAGCTCCATTATCTAGACGCGATCCATACCTTAGAAATTGCAACCAATTCATCACTATCATACTACTGGGCTGGAATCTCCTACCCAAGCCTTAATCCCACAACAAGGGACCCAACAACTGACCCTATTCAGTCGACCCAGTCGACAACTTAAGGGGTCCAAGGGTGGCCACGTCCACGTCCACGTCCACGGATGTGAGGAGGCATGTTAGTAACCTAAGATAAACTTTTAAAACCAGAGTACTTGGATGACAATCCTATGACTCATCATCTATACGACTAGACTTAGGCTCTTACAGGACCAGACTCTGATACCAACTTTTGTCACGCCCCAGGGCGGCCGTCCCTGAGACGTGGCAATATATAAAGTATCAGCTATCAAGTACAAGAGGTCAACAATGACTCCAATAAATAACACACAAGCTGGCAAAGCAATGATAAATGATAACTCAACTGAAAAGCGGAAGCATAAAAATATCAATAAGTCTGTAAACCAAAAATATCATTACAGACTCAAATACACAATCAATGTCCTATGAGAGCCAAGTCTAGTCCAAATAAAATACAACCTGTGCCACATGCACGATTTACAATACATAAAATGACTCTAGGATTGCTGACAGCCTCGCACTTGCCACCCGTAGGACAGAACGTTTCACACACATAAAACCACGCCATAGGGAAGCTCCAGCTCCACGCCCAACACTTCCCCTGAAAAAGAAACAGTATGCGAGGGGTGAGCTACAAGCTCAGCGAGTGGCTGGAAACCAATCACCATTACAACAGTTTAATGTTAAGGCAATTTCCTTTCAAGGAAAACATGGGTGGAAACCCAATGGATAACAAGGTCACGCGGCGGCGCGACCAACCTCACCCTCACTCTTGGGACTCTTGGGGAGAGACCATACCGTTGGTCGAAGAGACGCGAAATTACTGGTCTACACAACACTACTGGATCATCTACATCGAGATAACTACCCAACGATGTCCTTGAAAATTGATACGTAACCGGACCCAACAACTATGGGAACGGAAGAAAATGAATGGGTCACGCGGCGATGTGACTTCACCTCATCCTCACCCTCACCCCTAAGGGTGACACAGGACTGTTGGAAGAAAACCTTTTTGTTCTACACCCTTCGTCATCCGGTAGCCCTCTCCCGAGTAGCCTCTACTTGGTATACTCCCATGATCAGTACATCTGCCGAACGCATCGGTAGTACCTACAGGTGGGAGCCCTCTGTCAGGACAGCTTTAACGTCGGGTAGCTTCAACGCGGATCCAAAGAAGGGGAGAACGATTCCACGCTCGCAAAATCATCCGGTAGCCCTCTCCCACGTAGCCTCTAACTATCGTCCTTCCACGATCGGTACATCAACCAGATGTGTACCGCAGTACGCATTGGTAGCACCTACAAGTGGTGGCACCCAAACAGGACAGCTTCGACGCTGGGGTGTTTCGATGCACGACGATGTCGGGAGGAAGCACCCCACGTTCGCAAAGCGAACCCTATAAGAAAGTCAACTACGCTCAATAAGCACATATCGACGATAACGAATACTCTTGGACTCCCACACGAGTGCGTCGCTCGGACGTGAGGGGTTACCTCTGTTCTCACGCAGAAATAAGCCCAAGGCATATAACCCAACATGCGGTTCATATTCGTGGCTAGCACGGGTAGGCTTAACTTAATGCCATAGCCACCGGTTTAACAAAACCGATACAACAAATGAATTCTCCTGAATTCCATTCAAGTGCATCTCACGGATGCAGGGTGGCGATTACATCTGTCACGCCCCAGGGCCGGCCGACCCCGGGACGCGGCAAGTGTATATATGATATCAGTAAACAGGAGTTCAATAACATACTCACACAACAGCTAAAATGACAACACAGATAAAAGCAGGGCTGACATAATATATACACCAAAGGCGGAAACTAAAAGACTGAATTTGTAATCCAAAACATATTACAGATTCGATACATAATCAATTGTCCTGTGAGAGCCAATATATACAAAGACATCCAAATAATATACAAACACGTGCCCAAGCACGGAATATAATACATACAAGCAAAAGGAATGCTGATAGCCTCTGATACTCGCGGGACGTGGCGCTACTCCGCTACTGATGAAGTCCCTCAGGGAGCTCCTCCTCCAGATCCGACTCAGATGACTCTGGAGAAAATATTATGCGAGGGGTGAGCCACACCCTCAGTGAACAGTACAACCCATGCATCACAGCTTATATTAACCACAACCAGATATTATTAATCCACAATCACATTACTCAAGCCACAAAATGGCAGCAACTCCGCAATCCAGTGGGTCGCTACCGCCAACCCACTACACCCTCACCCTCACCTCCCAATGGGTGACCAAGGATATTGGGACTAATTACACAAAACCAGCGGGTCGCTACCGCCACCCGCTACACCCTCACCCTCACCCCTCAAAGGGTGACCTAGGCTCTTGGGACTGACTAGGCTGTTGGTCACCCTTGGTCCACCGATAGTCTCTCCCCACTCCGTAGGTCGTTTGGCCACTCCCACATTCAGCACAGTCCTTCTACCAAATCAGGAGGCGCCTACTGATGGGAGCCCCTGCACGGGACGACCTTTCCAACGCCGGGGTAGTCTCTACACGGATCCAACAAAGGGAACAGAACAGCCTATCCATCGCATATGATCCACTCGGATCCGCTGACAGCACATCTCTACAACTCTAATGTCTTGAATTCTTTCAGAATTCCACCAGCGCGCATAACCAAGATGCGGGGAATACATAATGACAACTACTAACAAGAATGTCATATTAATTATCAACAAGAGTTATAATATTAATGGGACAAGAAACCTTGAGAGGGCAGCATGAGGTCCCGATACAGGACATCCCGACAACCAAACAAGGAACACGGAGCACCCTAGCCCGGGTCTCAATGTTGACCTCGCAAGGCCCCTCCCTATAATATTATACAAGGCATGCTAGCATTTAATTTAATAATCAAACTAATAGGACGCATGCATAGGCCGAGGCTTCCTAGCATGGGAACATGGTGCATGGCTCTTACACATAGTCCTAAGGGTGCAAGTCCCTAACATACAAGTCTAGGGTGGCATGCATTCTACACATAGATCATGCTTGCATGGGTTATAATAAAAACAGTTAATACTAACAATGTGCCCCAGGGGAGGACGATACACGCCCAAGTGCATGTAACGCCTCCCAAACTGGGTTGGGTTGTCCCACTCACAGGTAGTCGGGTCGACGCGCGACCGTCTGTCGAGATCTACAAGACAGGGTAACAACTTGGTGAGTAAAAATCCACAACATACTCAAAATACACAAAAGCGTACAAAACCCACAAACAAACACCCAACACTCGGGCAAATGTGCATACAACCCGCACGCACGCTAGCCCGAGCACCCCGGCAACCACCCGCACGGCCACCGGACCTCCCGGGCGCACCGCCTCGCCTCAGCCCGCGCACCCAGCGCACCGCCGGGCCCCCTGCCACCGCCTGGACACGCCGTCGAGCCTCCCGGGTGCACCGCACGCCCTCTGCGCCCCAGCGCAGCCGTCCGCGCGCACCCCGCAAGCCTTGCGCTGGCCCGCGAGCACCCCGCATGCCCCGCGCGCAGCGCCTCGCCCCGCGCACACCACAACTTCCTCGCCGCGCCCCGCATGCACCACCGCTGCCTCGCCGCGCCCCGCGCCTTGCTCCTCTGCGGTGCCCTGCACCCAGCGCTCAGCACCCGCGACCACCTCCCAGCGCTCAGCGCCCAGCACCCGGGACCCTCACCCAGCGCCCACGCGCACGCCCGCGCAACACGTGCCCAGCGCGTCTGGCAGCACGCGTCTAGTGCGCCTACCAGCCTGTCCGCGCTGCTGCCCGCGCTGCCTGCCTGCGCGCATCGCCAAGTGGCTCGTGCACCGCTCGCCTGCACGCCCGGCCACTGCCCGCCTGATGCCCGAGCACCGCCTGCCCTGCACGCCTGCGCGCCCAGCCTGCCAGTCCGGCCTGCCAGCGCGCACAGCCCAACCAATCCTACCCGCATGCCTCCCCCTGCACCCCCCGAGCACACGCCCAGCAAACTGGTGCGCCTGCTCCCAGCCTACCCGGGGCAGCTAGCCCTGCCAGCCTACCCAGCGCGCCCAGCACCCAGCACGCCCAGCGCCAACCCGAGCGCACGCCCGCGCGCACGTCCGAGCGCACGCCCGCGCGCACCCTGCCGCTGCTCGCCTGCTGCGCCTGCCTGAGCGCTGCCTGTGCTGCCTGCTGCCCGGGACTGCAACCCCCATGCCCGAGCACCTCCACCACCCATCCATCGGCCTCCGACGGCCTCCGACCGCCCCCAACCACCTCCGACAGCCACCCACAGCCGCCGACCACCACCCAACCCCAAAACCACCTTCCTATCATACATCTAAGCATGAAAAGAGAGGAAAAAGGGCTTACCGAGGGGAGGAAGAGATGTTCGGTTGCTCTCCGCGCACCGAAACCTTTCCCCAAAGGCCTCCAACGCCGGGATCTTCCTTGGCCCTCGAATTGGCCCAAATCAGAGGAGAAAAGAGGGGGGATGGAAAGGCTAGGTTGGCCGGAATCCGGATTTGAAAGCACCGGGGTGTAGATCGGGACCCGATCTACACTTTCTATGCTTTAGGTTTTAAGCTTTGAGGGCTCTAAGGGGCTCAAATGGAAGAAAAGGAGAGAGGGGAGAGAGATTTCATTTTGGTAGGGATGATGAATAGTGTCAACCAAATTTTAGATCTCACTTATTTAGCAAGTCACTTAAAATACCCGGATACGCCCCGGAACTGTGAAATTTTGGAAACGTTGCCGGAATTTGATGAAATTTTTGTGAGATGCCTAAAATGGCACCAGGACACCAAATATACAGTTAGATTTCCAATCAGAGTCCTCTAAGTCAGGACGATAGCTAACAGTCCAAAATACCACACACACTTGCATAACAGCAACCTAACACTCACCCACATATATATCCTATTATTAGAGAGCTAAGAACACAAGATAATACCTCGAACCATGATACCCGAAGGCTGCACCTCCTCGGCCGTAAGCGCTGCAACTCTGCCCTGGACCAACCGCGGCTGAGGAGCAGGGGCACGCCTCGCCGGCTGCACTGGCTGCTGCTGACACTGAGGCTGCTGCTGCTGCTGGCGCGGAAGCTGCTGCTGTAAGAACTGCGGCTGCTGAGGTGGCACTCGGGGTCGGCCAGCATCAGGGCAATGGTATCTGATATGCCCGATGCGCTGACAATGGAAACAGTGCCGCTTCTCCGGCTGCCTGGACTGGATGGGCACTGCTGCAATGGGTGCTGGATCCCATACTGGCACCGCATCTGCTGGAGGAGAGGCAGCCGCTGACTGATCGAGGCGGGGCCTCTTCCTCTTGCGCTGCCCCTGGTCCCGACTCCCGGAAGGACCCTGATCTGAAGAAGGGGTCGGAACCCCTACGATGATCCCGAGGTCTCGCTCAACCGTCTTCGCTCGAGACACCAAGTCCGAGAACCTCGAGAATGCCTGGGCGGAGACATGCACCCGAATGGCGCTGCAGAGACCAAGCTCGAAACGACGGCACCTCGTCTCCTCGTCCATCACCAACGCTGGAGCGAATCTGGATAGCCTTGTAAAGCGCGTAGAGTAGTCAGCAACTGACATGGAGCCCTGCGTCAATTGCTCGAACTCCCGCATCACGATCTGACGCGTCGAGAACGGGAAATACTCGTCCGGAAAATGCCTCCGGAAACCCGCCCAAGAAAGCTGTTCCACTCCCTCTGGGATGTCCACCACCCGGGTAGCCCACCAGTCGGCGGCGTCACCCTTCAGCATAAAGGTGGCGAGGGGGACTCGCTGACGATCAGTGCAAAGCATGACCGCGAAGATCGTATCCACCTCCCTCAACCAACGCTCTGGCGCAAGAGGATCTGCCGACTGACCATGGAACTCGGGAGGATGGAGCTTCAGAAAGGCGTTGAGGTCGCTCTGCTGCACTCACGCCGGCGCCTCTAGCTCCTCCTCCCTCTGCAGGGGACCCTAGACTCCTACCGCCAGAATCGCCACTGGAACTGGGGGTACATCGGGTACCGCAGGAGGATCTGCCACCAAGGGGACCTGCGGAACTGCCTCGCGAGTCGCCCTCAGCTCCTGAATCTCTCTAGCCTGCTCTGCCAGCATCCTCGTCTGTGTCTCCACCAAATCAGCCAACCGAGCGAAAGCACGCTCCCAAGCAGGAGGCTCCTGCGTCAAGGGCTCTCCGGTAGCATCCTCGTCTCTGGTAGGTCCAAAAACCTCCAAAGACCGAGAGGGACCTCGTCCGCGCTGTCCTCTGCGAGGAGGCATATCAGCACCCTAAGAAAACCAGACACTAGGATCAGAATACTCATATAGAAATCCTAGGACTCATCTCTACGAAAGGAAGACTATTGGCTCTGACAGGACCAGGCTCTGATACCAACTTTTGTCACGCCCCAGGGCGGCCGTCCCCGGGACGCGGCAAGTGTATATAAAATATCAGAATCTACACAGGAGGTCAATAATATATCATACACAAACAACCAGAATGACACACAGACAACAAAGAGGCTGACATGATATATACACCAAATGCGGAAGCAAAAGACTGAATCTGTAAATAAACATACTACAGACTCGATACTCAATCATCTGTCCTGTGAGAGCCAATATACACAAATACAACTGAATATATACAAACGCGTGCCAAGCACGGAAATAAAATACATACAGTCAAGAAGGGATGCTGATAACCTCTGGCACTCATGGAATGTGGCGCTGCTCCGCTACTGAAGGAATCCCTCGGAAAGCTCCAACTGCTGCTCCGGCTCCAGCTCAGGCTCAGTGGCAACTGGGGAAAAACATATGCGAGGGGTGAGCCACACGCTCAGTGAACAGCACAACCCATGCATCACAGACAATACTGACCACTATCCAGATCTTAATAATCCACAATCTCTTATTAACAACCACAAAATGGTAACAAATACTCAACTAGTGGGTCGCTCAATCGCCAACCCACTACACCCTCACCCTCACCCTTCAATGGGTGACATAGGATTTTGGGACTGATAATCATCCAATCACAACTCCAGTGGGTCGCTCATCGCCAACCCACTACACCCTCACCCTCACCCTTCCACGGGTGACATAGGATTTTGGGACTGACTAGGCTGTTGGTCACCCTTGGTCCACCGATAGTCTCTCCTCCACTCCGTAGGCCGCTGGGCTATCACCCCCACCACTTCAGCACAGTCCGTCACAAATATCGGGAGGCGCCTACTGATGGGAGCCCTTAGAAGGGACGGCCTCTCTAACGCTGGGGCAGCCTCTACCGGATCCAACGAAGGGAACAGAACAGCCTATCCATACGCATATGATCCACTCGGATCCGCCGACAACACATCTCTACAACTCTAATGCCATGAACTCTTCAGAGTTCCTCCAGGGCGCATAACCAAGATGCGGGGAACACGTACAATAAAAGCAAGGTTGTAATATCATTGGGGGAAAGAACTCGGGAGGGCGGCATGAGTTCCCAATATAGGATACCCCGACAACCAAACAAGGAACACGGAGTACCCTAACCCGGGTCTCACCGCTGTCCTCGCAAGGCCCCTCCCCTATAATATTCACTAAATATGCTAATAATCATACCAGTTATATAACATTACTTATAATATTAATGGGACTAGAAACCTTGGGAGGGCAGCATGAGGTCCCGATACAGGACATCCCGACAACCAAACAAGGAACACGGAGTACCCTAACACGGGTCTCAATGTTGACCTCGCAAGGCTCCTCCCTATAATATTATCTAAGGCATGCGATTTAACATACACTAGCATTTAAATTAATAAATAAACTAGTAGGACGCATGCATAGGCCGAGGTTTCCTAGCATGAAAACAGGGGGCATGGTGCATGGCTCTTACACCTATCCTATGGGTGCAAGTCCCTAACATACAAGGACTAGGGTAGCATGCATTCTACATTTAAATCATGCAAGCATGGATTATATATTATTGCCGGTTAATATCAATCCATGGTGCCCCAGGAGAGGTCGGTATACGCCCAAATGCGTATGACGCCTCTCTACTGGGTTGGATTGTCCCACTCACCGGTTATCTGGGTCGTCGCGCGACCGTCTGTCCAGATCTGCAAGACAGACATTCAATATGGTGAGAACAATACATAAATACTCTAAAATACCAAAAACATACAAAACCCACAACTAAACACCCAACACTCGGGCAAACGTGCATACGACCCGCACGCACGTTAGCCCGAGCACTCCGGCAACCACCCGCACGGCCGGCAACCCCCCGCACGGCCACAGGACCGCCCGGGTGCACCGCCGCGCCTCAGCCCACGCACCCCGCGCACCGCCGGGACCCCGCCCGCCGCCTGGACACGCAGCCGAGCTTCCCGGGTGCACCGCGCGCAGCACCCGGGACCCAAGCCCAGCGCCCACGTGCACGCCCCCGCAGCACGTACCCAGCGCGCCTGGCAGCACGCGCCCAGCGCGCCTGCCAGCCTGCGCGCGCTGCTGCCCGCGCTGCTGCCCGCGCTGTCTGCCTGCGCGCGTCGCCGAGTGGCCCGAGCCCTGTTCGCCTACCCACCCGAGCACTGTCCGCCTGGCGCCCGAGCACCACCTACCCAGCACGCCTGCGCGCCCAGCCTGCTTGCCCCGAGCGCACGCCGCGCGCACGCCCGCCTGCGGTGCCCGGCGCCCCAGCGCCTAGCGCTCAGCACCCCTGCTCGCCCAGCAGGCCTGCAGCACCACCCGCGCGCACGCCTGCGCGCACGTGCATGCGCGCCCGGCACCTGGTGCCCCAGCCTGCTGCGCCCGCTGCCTACTCTCCCGGAACAGCCGCCCAGCCTACCCGGACAGCCCAACTCCTAGACCGAGCCACCCAACCTCCACCACCCGCCACCCCCGGCCTCCGACCACCTCCACAGCCCTCTGACGGCCACCCACCACCGCCGACCGCCTCCCAACCCCAAATCTACCCTCCTAACATACATCTAAGCATGAAAAAGAGAGGAAAGAGGCTTACCAAGGGGAGGAAGGGAAGTCCGGATGCTCTCCGCGCACCGAAACCTTTCCCCAAGGGCTTCCAACGCCCGGATCTCACTCGGCCTTCGAAACAGCCCAAAACAGAGGAGAAGAGAGGGGGGACGGAGGGGCTAATCTCACCGGAATCGGGATTTGAAAGCACCGGGGTGTACACTTCCTATGCTTTAGGTTTTTGAGTTTGAGGGCTCTAGGGGGCTCAAAAGCTTGAAATGGAGAGAGGGGAGAGAGAAAATCCAAATGGTAGGGATGATGAATAGTGCCCAAGATATTTTCTCACCCACCTTATATAGCCGGGTCACTTAAAAACCCAGATACGCCCCGAAACTGCGAAATTTCAGAAACGTTACCGGAATTCGATGAAATTTTCGTGAGAGGCCTAAAATGGCACCAGGACACCAAATATGCAGTTAGATTTCCAATCGGAGTCCTCTAACTCAGGACGATAGCTAACAGTCCAAAAATTAGTGGTTCCGATCGAAAATCGAAAAAACCAAAAAACTGCCAGAACGCTCCAACGGTTACCAGCAGGTTAAAAGTGACACAAATATAACAGCACATATATATTAAAGGAGAATCATATCATAGTTATGTGCATGAATCATATGCACGATCACATATCAATTAATTATAGGGATACTCCCTAACAAGGATAGAAAGCAAAAACAATATACATATACAACATACATATCATGCAAGGATATAAGCATACAAGCGTGCAAGCCTATAAGCATACCTCATACAAGCATACTAGCATACAAGCATACCTCATGCAAGCATATAAGCATACAAGGTATACCCTAAAATGCGTTGGATATCACCAACTTAAAAGGGAAGGGTCAAGCATGATCTCGCGCACTAACAGGTGCATGCCAATATTCCAAACGAACCTGAGTCGAGTAGGAAATTGCATCTACTTACTCAGTTAATACAAAGGAAGAGGGCGAGAGAGCGCTCACCATCTCTTGAAGTTGGTAATAGCTTAGCCCATTATCATGGGCGCAACAACTACACCACGCCCTCGAGTCTTATCGGAAGGGAATATTAGGCATGTGCCCGTTATTAATCCAGACTTAATCATGCTGGATATTCAAATTAATATGGTAGTATTACTCATAGGGACTACCTAAGGCATGCCATATTCTATACATTCATAAAAACACACATCACACATGCTCATACATGAAAGGCGCATGCAAACATAATAATTCACACATGAATATGATATATAGGCAAGTATATGGTAGAAATAGGGGGGTTCTACACAATATACGAGCTATACTAACCTAGCATGCAAATACCTAGCATATTATGGGTTAGACATGACCATACTACTTATCTAAATAAGTAGTATAGTCAGGGTGCCCAACGGATGTGCGATGCACGACTACGTGCATCCAACGCTTCTCGAAGGGTTAAATCGAACCACTCACCGATACTCGGATCGCCGCGTGTCCGGTCTACGAGATCTGCAAAACACAACCAATGATCCAAAATTAAAATATGGAACCTCCTAACACACATATAACCCTACTTCATGAAGACTCTAACTCCTGATACTTTCCACAACATGTATAACAACTCCTTAACACACAATCGAGCAAAATTTCTAAACCTGCCACAACCAGCCCTACTATTTGATATCCACAGCACCAAATACACATCCAAAAATTATGAAATAAATCATACACATTCTATGACATGTTGGGATCATAATCCCAGAAGACATTATAACGTAATGTTGCCTCTACAAGGCCGAAATAAAATTATTTCTAGAAGCAGTTCAATTCCCGAGCGAATCTGGACAGGCCATGCAAAATAGGTTCTAACATACAACACAGATATCATAATGACCCCAAATTTCATATATAACAACTAGACACATAGATGATCATATCACATGAAGACATTATCCCAAAAATATGCTTCCAATTACTAGTTTCACAGAGATCTTGAGGAGACAGAGTGCTGCCTTACCAAAACAGGGGGAGGGAAATGGGGAGATGCGGGGTTCTCGACACACCCACGACCACCTCAACCACCACCACCACTACCACCACCTCATCAGCATCTCCCCAAGCTCTTCATGGCTGAAAACAGGGGTGTAAAGGGGGCATCAGAGAGAGATAGAGAGAAGAGAAACAACAACAACAACACACACACTCACCCTTTTCACTCTCTCTTGCACTCTATCTTGATCATCTCATGAACTCCCTCCTCGTCTTCTCCTTGATCTCCTTTACTGCCAACAATTATACACAATGAGAGGGAGAGGAGAAAAGAAAGCCTCAGATGGCTTCATTTGCTTGAGAAGGGGAGAGAGAGAGAGACAAATGGGGGGGTCTTTAATTCTCATAAAGTGAGTTGGTGGGAGGGGGGTTGTTGACAAGTCAACCCAACCAATGAAAAAAACAAAATGTCAAGACTTATAGTCGGCCATCCCCACTTAGGCATGTGCATTTTCTCACAACCATCCAAATCAGTAACGACCAAACCCGGATACGATTCGAAATTGCATATTTTTCTCAAACGATATCGGAATTCGATGAAATTTTCATGGATAGTACAAAACGGTATCAGGACCCACAATATTCAGTTAGATTTTTTATCAGAGTACTCCAACTCTCGCAGGTGGCTAAAAGCTAAAATTTTAGCGACTTCGATCGAAAAAAAATAAGGCTCCAAATGACACTGGCATAACAAGCTTATTACAACTTGCTTAAAGGTTTTATGAGGAGATGGTATATTATACAAGCTTTAAGTAAAAGAAAAAAAACTAATGGAAGTGAGGGTAGAGAGCTATAAGCTCTTTCTTTCTCTTTGGCAAAGGATGAGGGATAGATGATGGTGATGAGAAAAGGGTGGTTAACTTTGGATGGTAGTGAATGGGTTTGGATGGGTGATTTTGGTGGAAAAGAGAAGCACTTGGGTGGATAAATAAATGGGGGTTGATGGTTATTTAGAATGGCTACTGGTGTAGGGGGTCGTAGTGCTTGAAAATGAAAGGTGGAGGGTGGTGAGGGACTGTTGGTGATGAGAAGGGTGGATGGGTTCGGATGAGTGGTTTTGGGAGAGAAATGGGAGGGTTTGGGTGGTGAATGAGGGTGGTGGATGAGTGTTGGAGTGGCTACTGGTGTAGGGGGTGGTGGTGCTCGAAAATGTAGGGTGGAGGGTGGTGAGGGATTGCTAATCTCGAATGGGGAGGTTAGGGGAAGGTTTGGAGGTCTTTTGAGGAGTAGAAGATGGGTGTTCCCTGCATAAAAGCCTCCCATTGCGTCCCTTTATAGCCCAAACAAGCCACCACCTTCTTGACACCTGTTTGGGGAGGTAATGAGTGCCCCACGATGCTCCCACGTTCACCCGAAGTGGCTGACGTCGGTGGAGAGGCGGAAATCTCAAGCCATACCGTCCTTTTCAAGCTAAACTTATCCCAATATTTTTGACGATCTGTCATCCCATCGTCTAGGTCGACAACCCAGAAAAGATTGTCGACTTCGACAATCACCTGAAGGATCGTCCAGTTTGACAATCCTCCCAAAGATCGTCGAAGTCGACAATCCTTAGAAAGATCATCTTGTATGACAATCTTCCAAAGATTGTCCCGGTCGACAATTCCATGAAAGATCGTTCAGTATGACGAGTGGGTGGTCGCTTGTCTTAGTCACCGGACAGACTTTCAAATGTCTTGTACAACAGCCCAAGGCTTGACCGTTCTGGGCGATGGTACTGCTTCTCTAAGCTTTTCTTTAAGAATTTGTGTGCTCATGCTTTCTTTTCTTTCCTTTCTCTACTCAAGTGATTATTCTGGCTCAGAGAAGATCATCGGGGTTTAGACCTACAAACTAAGATATCACAAATGATAAGTGTTTCACAATTCTGACCGATCAAAATGGGGTATCTACAATTGCCCCTCCTTGGATGGTGTTTCAAGTGAAACTTGAAGCACCATTCGAGGATAAGAAGAGAGACCTCATTTTGATCGGTGTAACCATCAGGCATTGTTTTCTGGTAAATACAAGTCAGGAGATAAACATGGAAGCAATTTTCTTATGATCCATCAATGAAATGATCCTTAAAGGGAGAAGGAAATATTTGATCTAAATGTCAATGAGTGATCCAACCCTTGGTAGGGGTTCCTAGCCTTCGTGTGCTACAGCCCGGCGTTGGATTCCCTGTGCCTACCGTGCGTTGCAACTCAGCAAACAGGGGGATATCATGACAGAAATAAAAAGGGAACACTTTTGAATAATCGAAGAAGGATCATTTTATTGATAACTCAAAGAAAATTGGACTATGGGGAATCAATCCTGGCTTGCATGTACTGAGAGACAAAATGCCCGGGTTTAAGTGCTGTAGCCCTAATGAAAATCCTGAAAATGTAGTGAGATGCTACTGAAATACGCAATAAAATGCTTATAGATGCCCAAAATCCACTTTGAGATATATGCAACAGGATGCCCAAAAAATGCTCAAAACACAAGGAGAGAGCAGAAACCAAGACATCGATTGATATATGTGATATAACACCCAGAAACGCCAAAAATGTATCCAAAATTCACTCAAGATATATGCAACAAAATGTTCAAAAATGCACAAACGCAAAGAAAGCACAGAAAACCAGGACACCTGTCACGCTCCAGGGCGGCCGTCCCTGAGACGTGGCAGTAAGGAAATATCAGCTATCAATACCTGAGGTCAATAAAGACTCCAACAACAATACACAAGGTGGCAAAGCAAGATAATGATAACTGACTGAAAAGCGGAAGCATAATATATAAACAATGTCTGTAAATCAAAAACATTATTACAGACTCGAATACACAATCACTGTCATGTGAGAGCCAAGTCTAGACCAAAGAAAAATACAACCTGTGCCACATGCACGAATTACAATACATACAATGACTCTAGGACTGCTGACAGCCTCGCACTCGCCATCCACCGGAAGAACGCTCCACGCCCATAAGACCACGCCACAGGAAAGCTCCAGCTCCACGCCCAACACTGCCCCTGAAAAGAAACAGTATGCGAGGGGTGAGCTACAAGATCAGTGAGTGGCTGGAAACCAATCACCATACTACAGTTCAATACTCAAACAATTTCCTCACAAGGAAAACATGGGTGGAAACCCATGGATAACAGGGTCACGCGGTAGCGCGACCAACCTCGCCCTTACCCTCACTCCCGGAGGGAGACTCTTGGGACTTTTGGGGAGAGACCATATCGTCGGTCGAAGAGACCCGGATTTACTGGTCTACACAACACTACTGGATCATCTACATCTAGATAACTGCCCAACGATGTCCTTGAACATCGATTACGAGACCGGACCCAACAACTATGGGAACGGTCGAACAACGAATGGGTCACGCGGCGATGTGTTTTCGCCTCATCCTCACCCTCACCAATATCATTTGTTAACCCTCTCCCGGGTAGCCTCTACCTGGTATACTCCCACGATCAGTATGCTCCCGAATGCATTGGTGGTACCTACGATGGGAGCCCTCTACCAGGACAGCTACAACCCGGCCTCTTCAACTCACCGCTCTACACCCTTGGTCCACCGGTAGCCCTTTCCCCGGGTAGCTTCTACCTGGTATACTCCCATGGTCAATACGTTCCCGAATGCATCGGTGGTACCTACGGATGGGAGCCCTCTGTCAGGACAGCTTTCCAACGCCGGGGAGTCCCTACTCGGATCCAATGAAGGGGAGAAAACAGCCTACTCACACGGATACGATCCTCTTGGATCCGTCGACAACGCTTTCTAACACTACTAATGTCATGAATTCTCAAGAATTCCTCCAGGGTGCATAACTAAGATGTCGGGAAACATATATTATAACAACAAGGTTATAATATTCTCTAAGGCATGCTTATACGAATATAATCTCATTTTGATTTAAATAAATTAAATTAAATGGGAACATGCATAGATCACGGCTTTTCAAGTATGGGACATGGTGTCTAGACATGTATGGGCCTCTATACATGATACATGGATGTATATCCCTAGCATATAATGTCTAACATGGCATGGATACATCATAACAAAAAGTGCACTATCAAGATATCTACATATTATAGCTAGGGGGCCCCATCGATGCGCGACGCGCGTCTACGCGCTTCGAGCGCATCCCTAGAGAGAGGGGGGGGGGGATTTGAATCGAACCACTCACCATACCCAGGACCTCGCGCATCCCATCCGACGAGATCTGCAGGGTAAGGGCATTCAATATGGTGAGTAAACTACACAAATATACATGAAATTTACTAGAAATACCAAATACTCGAACAAGCATGCATACGGACTCGCACGCATGCGAGCACGCACGTACGCTCGGGAGTCCGAGTGCCCCGACGCCTACCTGAACCCTTGGGCAGCCACACGCATGGCCCCCCGTACACGCACGCACGGATACGCACGCACGCACGCTCCCCAGCACCCTTGGCGCACTGTCGCGCGCTTGCCCGCGCGCCCAGATGCGCTTTCCCGTGTCCGCTCGCACTGAGCGTCCAGCCCGCGTGCCCTTGCAGAACCCCGCGCATGCCCCAGCACACGCACGCACGGTGTCACGCCCCAGGGCGGCCGTCCCCGGGACGCGGCAGGTGTATATATCATATCAGAGGCCTACACATGAGGTCAAATACATATACTCTAAACCACAGATAAAAATGACAACATAGATCAAACAAGGATGACATAATATATACACAATATAGCAAAAGCTAAAACTGAGTCTGTAATCAAAACATATTACAGACTCGATACACAATCATACGTCCTGTGAGAGCCAATATACATGGAAACAACTGAATATATACAGACGCGTGCCAAGCACGGAAATAAAATACATACAGCCAAGAAAAGGGATGCGAGGGGTGAGCCACACGCTCAGTGAACGGCACAACCCATGCATCACAGACAATATTTACCACAATTCCATTATTTATCCAATCTCCAAGACATAACAACATAATCCAGTGGTTCGTACTTCGCCAAACCACCACACCCTCACCCTCACCCTCACCCATCCATGGGTGACATAGGCTATTGGGACTAACAATCATCCATAAACAAATCTAGCAGGTCGCTCATCGCCAACCCACTACACCCTCACCCTCACCCTACCACGGGTGACATAGGATTTTGGGACTGACTAGGCTGTTGGTCACCCTTGGTCCACCGATAGTCTCTCCTCCACTCCGTAGGCCGCTTGGTCTCCACCCACAACTTCAGCACAGTCCGAAACCAAATCAGGAGGTGCCTACTGATGTGGATCCTCCGAAGGACGGCCTTTCTAACGCTGGGGTAGCCTCTACCGGATCCAACGCAGGGAACAGAACAGCCTATCCATACGCATATGATCCACTCGGATCCGCCGACAACACATCTCTACCACTCAAATGTCATGAACTCTTCAGAGTTCCTCCAGGGCGCATATCCAAGATGCGGGGAATAAGTACAATCAAAAGCAATGTTGGAATATCATTGGGGGAAAGAAACTCGGGAGGGCGGCGTGAGTTCCCGATACAGGATAACCCGACAACCAAACAAGGAACACGGAGTACCCTAACACGGGTCTCACCACTGTCCTCGAAGGCCCCTCCCCTATAATATTCACTAATCATGCTAATAAGCATACCAATCATACAACATTACTTATAATATTATTGGGACTAGAAACCTTGGGAGGGCAGCGTGAGTTCCCGATACAGGACACCCCGACAACCAAACAAGGAACACGGAGTACCCTAACACGGGTCTCAATGTTGACCTCGCAAGGCTCCTCCCGATAATATTACCTAAGGCATGCGATTTAACATACACTAGCATTTAATTTAATAAATAAACTAGTAGGATGCATGTATAGGCCGAGGTTTCCTAACATGAAACAGGAGACATGGTGCATGGCTCATACACATATCCTAAGGGTGCAAGTCCCTAACATACAAGTCTAGGGTAGCATGCATTCTACATTTAAATCATGCAAGCATGGAATACATATTACAACAGGTTAATATAATCCATGACGCCCCAGGAGAGGTCGGTATACGCCCAAGTGCGTATAACGCCTCTCTACTGGGTTGGATTGTCCCACTCACCAGTATCTGGGTCGTCGCGCGACCGCCCGTCTAGATCTGCAAGATTGACATTCAATATGGTGAGTTAAAATCCAAAAATACCACAAAATACACAAGAACATACATAAACCCACAACTAAACTCCCAACACTCGGGCAAACGTGCATACGACCCGCACGCACGCTAGCCCGAGCATCCCGGCAAACACCCGCACGGCCGGCAACCACCCGCACGGCCACCCGACCGCCCGGGCGCACCGCCGCGCCTCGGCCCGCGCACTCCGCGCACCGCCGCGCCTCGGCCTGCGCACTCCGCGCACCGCCGGGCCCCTGCCCGCCGCCGAGACACGCCGCCGAGCCTCCCGTGTGCACCGCGCCCCCTGCGCCCCAGCGCAGCCGCCCGGGCACACCCCGCACGCCATCGCTGGCCCGCGAGCACCCCGCACGCCCCGCGCGCACCCCGCGCGCATCTCCAGCCCCCCATCCGCACGCACTCCGCGCGCACCTACCACCCTCTAGCCGCGCGCACCACCCCGCGCGCCACCCGCTCGCACCCACTGCACCCCGCGCACGCCTGCGCCTCCGCCCAGCGCCCGGTATCCACGGCCCAGTACCCGACGCTCAGCGCCCAGCACCCGGGACCCTCACCCAGCGCCCACGCGCACGCACGCGCAACACGCGCCCAGCGCGCCTGGCAGCACGCGCCCAGCGTGCCTGCCAGCATGCCCACGCTGCTGCCCGCGTTGCCTGCCTGCACGCGTCGTCGAGTGGCCCGAGCACCGTTCGCCTGCACGCCCGGAACTGCTCGCCTGATGCCCGAGCACCTCCTGCCCTGCTCGCCTGCGCGCCCAGCCTGCCAGCCCGGCCTGCCCGCGCGCACAGCCCACAGCCTGCCTACCCACATGCCTCCCCCTGCACCCCCCGAGCGTACGCCCGCGTGCGCACCCGCGCGCACGCGCTCGCGCGCCCAGCAAGCTGGTGCACCCGCTCCCAGCCTACCCGGCCAGTCCTACCCAGCTCCTCGCGCACAGCTCGCCCAGCTCCATCCGCTCGACCAGCTCCTCCCGGGTGCACCCGCGCACAGCACGCCTAGCGCCCGCACGCCCAGCACACCCGCGCGCCCAGCACCCGCACGCCCAGCACGACCAGCACGCGCCCTGCACGCCCGCGCGCGCCCAGCCTGCTGCGCTGCTGTGCTGCTGCCGGTGCTGCCTGCTGCCCGAGACCAAACCCCCACTGCCCGAGACCACCCCCCCACCATTCCCGAGCACCCAAAGCACCACCCACCGACCTCCGACCACCTCCACAGCCCTCCGACGGCCACCCACGGCCGCCGACCTCCACCCAACCCCAAAACCCACCTCCTAGCATCCATCTAAACAAGGAAAGAGGGGAAAATAGGGCTTACCAAGGGAGGAAGGGAAGTCCGGACGCTCTCCGCGCGCCGAAACCTTTCCCAAAGGCCCTCTTACGCCCCGATCTACCACGGCCTTCGAACCGGGCCAAAACAGAGGAGAAAGAGAGGAGGTCGGAGTGGCTAGACTCGTCGGAAAGGGGATTTGAAAACACCGGAGTGTAGATCGGGACCCGATCTACACTTCTCGTGCTTTAGGTTTTAAGCTTTGAGGGGTCTAAGGGCCTCTAATGGAAGAAAAAGAGAGAGGGAGGAGAGAGAGGGATTTGGTAGGGATGATGAATAGTGACATAAGATATTTTCTCACCCGCTATTTATACCAAGTCATTTAAAAACCCAGATACGCCCTCGAACTGTGAAATTTCGGGAACGTTACCGGAATTCGATGAAATTTTCGTGAGAGGCCTAAAATGGCACCAGGACACCAAATATGCACTTAGATTTCCAATCGGAGTCCTCTAGCTCAGGACGATAGCTAACAGTCCAAAAATTAGCGGTTCCGATCGAAAATTGGTAAAAACCGAAAAACTGCCAGAATGCTCCAACGGTTACCAGCAGGCTAAAAGTGACACATATATAACACACGAGCCCCCAGCCCCGCGCCCAGGCGCACTGCCCCACGCGCGCGCACTCCCGCCCGCACCCCCGCTCGCGCCAGCACCCGCGCCCACTCCGCGCCCACATGCGCGCCCGCCTGCGCGTGCATGCTCGCAGACCTCCCCCGACGCGCGCCCAGCCTCTCCCAACCTCTTTTTAACCCTCCCCAACCCCTCACACACACTCTAACCCATATGCATAGTATGCATGATCTCCCCAACCATCCCAACAACCCTAAAAATCAAAAAGAAGGGGAAGAGGACTTACCAAAATAGGGAAATGGAAAGGGGGAGATGCGGGGCTCTCAACGCGCCCACGGCCACCTCAACCACCACCACCACCACCACCACCTCTTCAGCCTCCTTCTTGGCTGAAAATCAGGAGGGGGAGAACAAGATATGAGAGGGTGCTTGAGAGAAGAGAGGAGATCAACAACTACAACAAACACTCACCATCACTTCCTCCTCCACCATCTCCTTCTCTTTGAGGAGTTAAAACAAACACTTGGGGGGCTTGAGAGAGGAAGAGAGAGCTTGAATCCCACGTAGACGTGGGGAGTGGGAGGGGATGAGAGAGAGAAGATATTTTGGGGGCAAATAAATATCTAAAGAGGGATGGAAATGACCATTTCATCCCTGACTTAGAAATTCTGCGCATGCTTCACTAGAACAGCCATAACTTCCTCAATATAGCTCCGAATTACAAAATTCAAAGTCCGTTGGAAAGCCAAGAAGATTATCTACAACTTTCATATTTATACCAAGATCAGATAATCCCTCCAGCTATTCCGAAATTAGAGCTAAACATAGAACAGGGCTGCTGCCAGAATTTGCATCCCCGAGGTATACTTGGTAAAATACCCCTAACTGTCACTACATGAATCCAGTTGATCCAATTCCACTTTTGTACGAAAGCTAACTCAAAACTGGACATCTCATAATAAAATCATATTTAAACCTCTTCATCTTGGATTTTAACAAAATCAAATCCAAATACCAAATCGGAAATACATAACTTCTAGGAGAAAAAATAATTATGTAGCCTATGTTTCAATCAGAGCGCTCCAAATGACACAGGCACAACAACACCGATTGATGTATGCAATATAACACCCAAAAATGCCCAAAATATGAAAAATGTGTCCAAAATCTGCTTGAGATATGTGCAAAAAATGTTCAAAGATGCTCATAAAGCAGAACTATACAAATCCAAACCATGTATATGCTTATTTAGATATTATATGTACATATATGTGGGGGATTGGACATACCTGTGCCGGCTTTAAACGTGCCTTGACTACTGATCGCATCGTAACTAGATTGCCCAACCTGACTGTCCTTTTAAGGATTGTTCTAGTTGACGTTCACTACTAGGATTCGTTCAGAAGCATGTGTTCCGTCTTGTTTAGTTTTGCTCACTTGTGTTCTCGTTCTGCTCTCCTTTCTTTTGGACCAGAAACCGTTCGAATTGACATCCATCTAGGGGACCATCCAAGTTCTGTCTACTCATTTAACGACCATTGATTCATCCGTTCCCTTCTTGCTTCTCCTATGCTCTGCAAAACAACTAAAGAGACTAGACCAAATGATCATATCTGCTCCATTTGGGCCCCTGCTCATTTGTCAAGGGCCCAAATAATGACACAAAATTGGAGTAGTGGGTTATGGAGAAACAAACCTAATGATGCGTGGTGCTATCTTGACCTTGATGCCAGCAAGAAGGGATTATTCACATGCTTACCAGCTATTAAAAGGACTCATAGTGATCAACCGTTTGCCATATCAAGGATACCTTGCATGGTTTTATGGATGGGGATAGTTCCTATTATATATGTGTCACTTTTAGCCTTCTGGGCACCTTTGGGACATTATGGCAGTTTTTTAACTTTTCTTTTTTCGATCGGAACCGCTAAAACTTTGGACTTTTAGCTATCATCATGAGCTTGAGAACTCCGATTGAAAATCTAACTGCACATTATGTGTCCTGGTGCCATTTCAAACCACTCACGAAAATTTTATTGAATTCTGGTAACGTTTCAGAATTTGGGCAGTTCCGAATCGTATCCGGGTTTTGACCGAGCGGGAATGTCAAAGGGGGGACTTGACCAAGTCAAAGAGGAATTTGACCAAGTCAAGTTTGACCATTGACTTGGTCAAAATCTTTTGTTTGTTTGTGTGGTTGGGTTGACCTAAAGTCAAACACCAAAAACCCAAAAATTTTCTAAGTGTGTGAGTGTGTGAGTGTGTGTGTGAGCTTCATTAGGCATCCCCCTTCTTTCTTCTTCCCCATCTCTCCCTCTCTCACTCACACACAAAAATCCATCTTCCCTTCCCTTTGTTTCCCCCATTAGAGGTAGTAGGAAGAGTTGAAATAGGAAGCCCTAGAAGGAGAAAAGATTGGTAAGGACTTGATCTACCTCTCCATGGTCTTTGTTTAGTTTTTCCCCTTTGTTACCTCCCTTTCATGGTTTCTCATAACCCCTGTTTTCAGCCATTCTTGGGCTGAGAAGTGGCTGAGGTGTTGGTGGTCTTGGTGGCGGCGATTTGGTGCGCGAAGGGCACCCGAGTTCCCTCCCTTTCCCTTCCTCTCTTTGGGTAAGTTTTCCTCCTCCCCTAGCTAGTTTAGATGCTTTCTTAGGGCTTTTAATTGGTTATGCATGCTTGCATGGGTGTTAGGGGGGTGAAGGTGGGCTGAGGAGGGGGTAGGAAGGGCTCGGGCGCGCGCGCAGAGCCATCCGCGCGTGTGCGCGCGCAGTCGGGCGCTGGCGCGCGCAGATGGGTGCGCTGGCGAGTGCGCGCGCGTACGCGCAGTCGCGCCGGCGTGCACGCGGAGTGCTGCGCAGGGCGTAGTACGCGCGGGTACGCACAGGGCTGGACGCGCGGTGCGCGCGCGCGTGGCAGGGTGTCTGGGCGCGCGGGTAGGGGCGCAGCAGCGCGTCTGGGCACGCGGGCAGGGCACGGCAGTGCGCCCGGGGCGCAAGGGCGCGTGCGTGCGTGCGTGCGTGCGCCTTCATGCGTGCGCGTGCGGGTGGCCGTGCGTATGGCTTCTCGTGGGTTCGGGAGGGTGTCGGGGCACTCAGACTCGCGTGCGTACGCGCGTGCTCGCGTGCGTGCGGGGCCGTATGCATGCTTGTCCGAGTGTTGGGTATTTCTAGTAAATTTATTATGTATTTGTGTAGTTTACTCACCGTATTGAATGCCTATGTCTTGCAGATCTTGACGGACAGTCACGCAACGACCCGGGCTTCAGTGAGTGGGACAATCCAACCCAGTAGGGAGGCGTTCGATGCACGTAGGCGTGCATTGCCCTCCCTTGGGGCATCATAACTGTGTATTAACATGTAATAAATGTAAAGCTATGTATGCATGATTAATATGATATATCCATGCCACCTTAGACTTGTATGTTAGGGATATGCACCCTTATGTCATATATAGAGGCCTATGCATGCCTAGACACCAAGCCCCGCACCATGCATGTTCCCATCTAGTTTAATCTAATTAAATAAAAATGCGAGCATGCCTTAGAGAATATTATAACCTTGTTGTTATAATATATGTTTCCCTGCATCTTAGTTATGCGCCCTGGAGGAATTCTTGAGAATTCATGACATTAGTAGAGTTGCAATCGTTGTCGACGGATCCAAGAGGATCATATCCGCATGAGTAGGCTGTCTTCTCCTTATTGGTTGGATCCGATGTAGGAACTCCCCGGCGTTGGCTGACCTGGCAGAGGGCTCCCGTCCGTAGGTACCTCCGATGTGTCGGACAGTACTGATAGTGGGAGTGGACTAGGTGGAGGCTACGAGGGTGGGAGAGGCTACCAGGTGGACCAGGGGTGGAGAGCGGTCTAGTATGCCCCAAGAGGCCCATGTCACCCCCCGGAAAGGGTGAGGGTGAGGGGGGAGGTGGGTTGGCGATGAAACGACCCACTAGAATGTGTAGTTGCTCCCGTTTTAGGGGCTATAAATTGTTTAAGGTTAATATGAATTGTGATGCATGGGTTGTGCTATTCACTGAGCGTGTGGCTCACCCCTCGGATATATTTTTCTCCAGTTATATCTGAGTCGGATCTGAAGGAGGAGCTCCCCGAGGCACCACAGCAGTAGCGGAGCAGCGTCACGTTTTGCGAGTGAGAGGCCATCAGCATCCCCCTTTTGATTGTATGTATTGTTATCCGTGCTTGGGAACATACTTGTATTTAGATGTCATTTGTATATATATTGGCTCTCACCGGACAGTTGATTATGTATCGGGTCTGTAATATGTCTTTGAATTACAGACTCAGTCGTTTGAGCTTCCGCTATTTGTATATATTATGTCAGCTACCTTATTGTCTGTGTTGTCATTTTCGATGTTGTTTAGAGTAGGTTATTGATCTCCTGTATAGACTGCTGATATTATATATACTTGCCACGTCTCGGGGACGACCGCCCTGGGGCGTGACAGTTCCTAGGTATGGAAGTTCTCATATGCTTGATAATGTTGCCAAAATGTACTGAGAAAATCATAAATGCGCCAGGAAAATATTCAAAGACCGAATTTTAGATAAACAAAGTTTTAAGTAGACTCATGTGCAGTGTGTGGTAGCAGTTTAAGAAGTGGCTCACCTCTAGACTGAAAATTTCACTTGACCCAAAAGAACTGGTTTAATTCACATCTTGAACCAACTAAAATAATTGCCCCAGTCCTAGCACATGTCCTAAGTCACTCGGTCCCCCTAGCTTTCTTCTTTACTGCTTTTTTATTTTTAAGGGTGGAGGATGCAGGCCCACATTGGATACTCACTTTATCCTCTTTTTTTTGTATTATTTTTTTTATAATGGCCAACTTGCCCTATTTTGGAGGGTGTTTCTATTTTTACCCTCTCCTTGGAAGCATCGATAGTGCCAGAGCCAACTCTTTTGGGACATGCGCCAAGACTAAGGCATTTTCATGGGTCATGGGCAACATGAGTTAAAATACAAACAAAAGAATGACAATTACAAATTGCCCCAGTCTAATGGTGTGGGTGATCTTTTTATTCATTAGTGGACCAAGTCTTAAACTGTATAAGTGTGATGACAGCGGCAAGAACAATGAGTATGAGTCTATATAAAACACATGCTATCCTTAAGGCTATCAAATCATATTATCAGGCATAGATACTAGGATTCACAGTAAGTAATGGTAAAATTTCTCAAACATCAAGTATTAGGCATAGAATTTTTTCAAATAAAGTGCATTCCAAGAACCAGAGACCTTGCCCCCTTCGGCGTTCACCAAGCAATAAGAATTCCCAGAATAGGCATGAGTGATTACATAGGGTCCTTCCAAAATTGGTTGCAGTTTTCCTCTCGGGTGTGGTTGTTGAGAAGGCATGAGCTGCTTGAGCACCATTTCCCCAACTTGGAACTTTCTTTCAATTACCTTTTTCTGGAAGGCTCTGGACATTCTCCTTTGGTAAATTTGGGCGTGATCGACTGCTCGCAACCTTTTCTCATCCGATAGTTCAAGTTGTAGAAGAAGTACTTCCCTCTATCCTCGGGTTGAAAATCTTTGTCCAACTCCATTCTAAAAGACGGCATAAAAACTTCATAGGGAACCACCAATTCCATCCCAAAAGTAAAGGGAGTAAGGAGTCTGATTTGTGGGGGTCCTGATGGAGGTCCGATATGTCACGCCCCAGGGCGGCCGTCCCCGGGACGCGGCAAGTGTATATATGATATCAGTGACAGGAAATCAATAATAAACCACAAACAATCACTAAAATGACATACAGATAAAAGCAGGGCTGACATAATATATACACCGAGTGCGGAAGCTAAATGACTGAGTCTGTAGTCAAAAACATACTACAGACTCGATACATAATCATAAGTCCTGTGAGAGCCAACATGCCCATATATATACACAACAAAATCCAAATATAATCCAACTAAGTGCCCAAGCACAGAACATATACGTACAACAGAAAGAAGGGTGCTGATGGCCTCAAAACTCGTGGGACGCGGCGCTGCCCTCTGCCGGTGTAGTCGCTCGGGAAGCTCCTCCCTCAGAGATCACTGAAAAGGCAATATGCGAGGGGTGAGCCACACGCTCAGTGAATAGCACAACCCATGCATACAGTCATATTAACCACATTTAATCAATTCATAAGCCACAAGTGGCATAATATCACCATCCGGGGTTCGTTCATCGCCGAACTCCATACCCTCACCCTCACCCTCACCCTCAACAGGTGACCTAGGATGTTGGGACTTAGCGGGTTGATAAACATCCATTCATAATCCTGTGGGTCGTCGCATCGCCGGCCCACCATACCCTCACCCTCACCTCTCAACAGGTGACCTAGGCTCTTGGGACTGACTAGGCTGTTGGTTACCCTTGGTCCACCGATAGTCTCTCCTCACTCCGCGGTTGTTTGGCCACTCCCATGTTCAGCGCAGTCCTTCCAAGTCAGGAGGCGCCTACTAGTGGGAGCCCCTGCACGGGACAACCTGTCTAACGCCGAGGTAGTCTCTACACGGATCCGACGAGGGGAACAGAACAGCCTATCCATCGCATATGATCCAATCGGATCCGCTGACAGCACATCTCTAAGACTCTAATGTCTCGAATTCCTCAGAATTCCACCAGCGCGCATAACCAGGATGCGGGGAACATGCATTTATTAATCATAACACAAGGGAAAATAGAGACCTTGGGAGGGTAACCTGAGGTCCCGATGTAGGACATCCGACAACCAAACGAGGAACACGGAGTACCCTAACCCGGGTCTCAATGTTAACCTCGCAAGGCCCCCCTTATATTCCCTAAGCATGCTATCTATTATTACAGTTCGCATTTAATTAAATAAACCAAACTAATAGGACGCATGCACAGGTCGGGCTTTCCTAGCATGATAACGAGGTGGCAGGATGCATGTCTCATGCACAATCCTAAGGGTGCAAGTCCCTATCACACAATCTAGGGTGGCATGCAATTCTACACACACATCATGCATACATGGATTACATCAGCAGTTAATATTAACTATAAGCCCCAGGGGAGGACGGTACACGCCCAAAGCATGTAGCGCCTCCCACACTGGGTTGGGTTGTCCCACTCACCGGGAATCGGGTCGACACGCGACCGTCCGTCGAGATCTGCAAGACAAGGTATTAACTGGTTAGAATAAATCCACAACTATCCCAAAAATGCATAACACACACAACCAAACATCCAACAATCCCAAACAAAACCCCCAACACCCTCGGCACCCCCGCACGGCAACCCGACCGCCCGGACGCGCCGCCGCGCCTCGGCCCGCGCACTCCGCGCACCGCCCGGGGCTCCGCGCGTCCACCGAGCCCAGCTGCGGCAGCCCGCACGCGCCCCGCACGCCGTGCGCGCGCCTCTCGCCCCGCGCGCGCCCGCGCGCACCTTCGCCGCTCCGCCGCGCCCCGCGCACGCCTCGCGCACAGCTCCTCGCCCCGCGCCTCCTCCGCGCGCGCCCCAGCACCTCCGCCAGCACCTCCGCGCGTCCAGCACCTCGGCCAGCACCTCCGCGCGCGCCCAGACCAGCAACTCGCGCGTCCAGCACCTCCGCGCGCGCCCAGACCAGCGCCCAGACCAGCAACTCGCGCGTCCAGCACCTCCGCGCGCGCCCAGATCAGCGCCCAGACCAGCTCGTCCAGCTCTTCCCGAGCGCACGCCGCCAGCCCCTGCGCCCGAGCTACCCGAGGCCACCAGCCCACACTCCTGCGTTGCCTGCCCCTCCAGCACACCCGCACGACCAAGACGGCCAGCCCCCGACCCGCGCACGCCCGTGCGCATGCCGCGCGCACGCACGCCCGCGCGCGCACGCGCATCCCCGCACGCGCCCGGCTCACGCGCGGCCTGGGCTGCTGCCGCCGCTGCTTGCTGCCCGGGGCAGTGTCCCTGCCAGCCGAGCACCTCCAACCACCCCTCCCACTGCCGCCGACCACCTCCAACCACCTCCGACCCTCCTCCGACGACCCCCACCGCCGCCGACCACCCCCAAACACAAAACCTACCCCCCAAGCACACATTCATGCAAGAAAAAGAGGGAAGGGAAGCTTACCGAGGGGAGGGGAAGACGTTCGGTAGCTCCTCGCGCGCCGAAACCTTCCTCAAAGGCTTTCCCACACCCCGATCTATCACGGCCCTCGATTTGGGTCGAAACAGAGGAGAGAGAGAGGAGGTCGGGGAGGCTAGGATCGTCGGAATTCGGATTTGAAGACACCGGAGCGTAGATCGGGACCCGATCTACACTTCCCGTGCTTTGGGTTTTTGGTTTTGAAGGGTTTAAGGGCTTCAAATGGAAGCTTTTGAGAGAGGGGGAGAGAGAGAAAGCTAGTCGTAGGGATGATGAATAGTGGTGGGTGATTTTTGATTTCCATTTATATAGTGCGCGACTTAAAAACCCGGATACGCCCCGGAACTGCGAAATTTTTGCAAACGATGCCGGAATTCGATGAAATTTTCATGAGTGGCTTAAAATGGCACCAGGACACATAATATGCAGTTAGATTTTCAATCGGAGTCCTCTAACTCAGACGATAGCTAACAGTCTAAAATTATGCGGTTCCGATCGAAAAACCTGAAAATTTTAAAACTGCCAAAAATGCTCCAATGATTGCCAATAGGCCAAAAAGTGACACATATATAACATTCTCCCCCCCTTAGGAAATTTTGTCCTCAAAATAAATACAAGTACATCTAAGAAGGGAAAAGATGCGGATGTGCGTCACGCATGGCGTCCTCGAGCTCCCAGGTGGCCTCGGCACCGGAACGGTGCTGCCATCGCACCTTGACCAGCTGGACGGTCCTGGTGCGGAGCCTCTTCTCGCGGCGGTCCATGATCTCAATCGGCTGCTCCACGAAAGACAAGTCCGGCTCGAAGACGAGCGGCTCGAACGGAATGATGTGAGCAGGATCGTGGACGTATCGCCTCAGCTGCGAGACGTGGAAGACGTCATGGGCCTGAGCCAACTGTGGGGGCAGAGCGATGCGATAGGCCACCTCTCCAACTCGCTCGAGTATGAGGAAAGGCCCAATGAAACGCGGACTCAGCTTGCCCCGCACACCGAATCGGAAGATGCCCTTCATCGGGGACACCTTCAGGAATACATGATCACCGACCTCGAAGGCGAGCTCACGGCGACGGCGGTCGGCGTAGCTCTTCTGACGACTCTGAGCGACTCGGATACGCTCGCGGATCGTCTTCACCATCTCGGAGGTCTGGTGAACGATCTCTGGTCCCTCTAGCTGGCGCTCTCCGACCTCATCCCAACACAGGGGGGACCTGCAGCTGCGGCCATAAAGTGCCTCGTAGGGAGCCATCCGGATGCTCGAATGATAGCTGTTGTTGTAGGCGAACTCCACCAACGGAAGGTGCCTCTCCCAACTGCCCCCAAAATCGAGTACACAGGCCCGCAGCATGTCCTCAAGGGTCTGGATCGTCCTCTCCGACTGGCCGTCCGTCTGAGGATGAAACGCTGTACTGAAATGGAGGTTCGTACCAAGGGCGTGCTGGAGGCTACGCCAGAACCTCGAAGTAAAACGCGCGTCTCGATCAGAGATGATACTGACTGGAGTGCCATGGAGTCGGACAATCTCGGAGACAAATAGCTGCGCCAGGGTGTCCAGAGAATCGGTGAGTCGGATGGGGAGGAAATGAGCAGACTTCGTCAGCCGGTCGACGATCACCCAGATGGCATCGCGACCCGAGCGTGACCTCGGCAAACCTGAGACGAAGTCCATAGTGATCTGCTCCCACTTCCACTGAGGGATCTCAATGGACTGCAGCTTCCCCGCAGGGCGCTGATGCTCCGACTTCACCTGCTGGCATACTAGGCATCGGGCAACAAATCTGGCAATATCTGTCTTCATCCCGCGCCACCAGTAGCCGCGACGAAGGCCCCTGTACATCTTCGTGCCTCCAGGGTGCACTGTGTACCTCGAGCGATGGGCCTCGTCCAGAATCTTCCGCCTCAGCTCTGCGTCGTCGGGGATGCACACTCGGCCTCTGAATCTCAGGATCCCGTCTGCACGAATCTGGTAGTCCTGGCGCTCGCCCGGGCGACGCCCTCAGAAAGGACTATGAAATGCGGGTCCTGAGCCTGAGCCGTGCGGATCTCATCGAGAAGAACCGGCTGCACCACCAGCCTGGCCAGAAAGCCACCCGCAGGGGTCTCCCGAACACTGATCCAGCAAGCGGCCTCCTCCAGAAGCCTCCAACGACGGACAGCCATGTGGGCGGCCATGCCCAGGGGCTGTCTACTGAGCGCATCTGCAACGACATTCGCCTTACCCGGATGGTAAGCGATGTCACAGTCGTAGTCTGTCAGGAACTCAACCCAACGCCTCTGTCGCATGTTGAGCTCCGGCTGAGACTGCAGATACGTCAAGCTCTTATGATCTGTGAAGAGCTCGAACTCCTCTCCGTAGAGATAATGCCTCCACATCTTCAGCGCAAATATAATCGCAGCCAACTCAAGGTCATGGGTGGGGTAGTTCTGCTCATGGGGCTTCAACTGACGAGACGCGTAAGCCACCACCTTACCGTACTGCATCAGGACGCCGCCCACACCCAACTGCGATGCATCTGTGTATACTGCGAACCCACCGCTCCCAGATGGAAGGGTAAGAACCGGCGCTGAGGTGAGTCTTCGCTTCAGCTCCTGGAAGCTCTCCTCGCAAGAAGGGGACCACTCGAACCGAACGTCTTTCCGAGTGAGGCGGGTAAGAGGAACGGCTATCTTGGAGAAACCCTCCACAAACCTCCTAACCCGCCAAGCCCAAGAAGCTCCGAATCTCTGTGGGGTTCGACGGTCGACGCCAATTCGACACGGCGAGCGTCTTCTCCGGGTCCACAGCTATACCCTCACCGGAAATCACATGGCCCAGAAAGGCCATCCGCTCCAACCAGAACTCGCACTTGCTGAACTTGGCGAACAACTGATGTCCAGCCAGAGTCTCCAAAACAGTGCGGAGGTGGTGAGCGTGCTCCTCCAGACTCCTCGAGTACACCAATATGTCATCGATGAATACTACCACAAAGGAGTCGAGGAAGGGTCGAAATACCCGGTTCATCAGATCCATGAAGGCCGCCGGCGCGTTCGTCAACCCGAATGGCAGTACTCTGAACTCGTAGTGCCCGTACCGGGTGCGAAAGGCCGTCTTCGGAATATCTGACTCCCGGATCTTCAACTGGTAGTACCCCGAGCGGAGATCGATCTTGGAAAAGACACACGCTCCCTGAAGCTGGTCAAACAGATCGTCGATCCGCGGCAACGGGTACTTGTTCTTCACTGTCCGCTTATTCAACTGCCTGTAATCAATACACAGCCGCAGTGAACCGTCCTTCTTCCGGACGAACAGGACAGGGGCTCCCCACGGAGACACACTCGGACGTGCGAAGCCCTTCTCCAGCAACTCCTCCAACTGCTCCTTCAGCACCCTCAGCTCTGCGGGAGCCATCCGGTACGGAGCCCTCGAAACCGGCTCGGTCCCCGGAAGCAGATTGATCTCAAACTCAATCGCGCGGTCCGGCGGTAATCCCGGAAGATCGTCGGGGAAAACCTCAGGAAACTCTGCCACGACTGGAGTCTGACTGATATCTGCCCGCAGCGGTGCATCCTCCAGAGCAATATAAGCCAGAAAGCCCTCGCATCCCCCCTGAAGGAGTCTCCACGCCTGCATGGACGACACGAACCCCAGAGGAGCTACGTCTCGATCGCCCACGTACTGGAAAGACCTCCGACCAGGAAGGTGGAACGACACCGACTTGGCGAAACAGTCGATGCTGGCATGACTAGCTGCAAGCCAATCCATCCCCAGGATGGCATCAAAATCCGACATCGCGAGCTCCACCAGCTCTACCGGAAACTCATGATCCGCGATCTCCACCGTGCACCCTCGGTACACAGAACTAAGGAGAATCCGGTCTCCCACGGGCAATGCTACCTCTAACACAGCATCTAGAGGAGCGACGCCACACCCGTCCGTCTCGCGAAAGCGGGAGACACGAACGAGTGGGTGGCTCCGGAATCGAATAGCACATAAGCAGGAAGCTGGGAGATCTGAACAGTACCTCTAACCACGCTGCCGGATGCCTGGGCCTCCTCTGCCGAAAGCGCTGCCACTCGGCCCTGAACGAACTGAGGCTGAGGAGCAATGGCACGCCTCGCCTGCTGCGCTGGCTGCCTCCTCTGATCAGCACGACCACCCTGTGGCTGCTGCTGCTGACGCTGAGGCTGCTGCTGCGGCTGGCGCTGAGGCTGCTGCTGCTGGCGCTGCTGAAACGGCTGCTGGAACGGCTGCTGCTGCAACTGCTGCTGCTGCTGCTGAGGCATCACTTTGGGTCGGCCAGCGTCGGGGCAATTATACAGAATATGCCCGACGCGCTGACAGTGATAGCAGCGCCTCGTCTCCGGTCGCCTCGACTGGACCGGCACGGCTGCGATGGGTGCAGGGCCTCGCGCTGGCACCACATCTGCTGGGAGAGAGGGAGCCGCTGACTGCTCGAAGCGGGCCCTCTTCTTCTTCCGCTGCCCTCTGTCCTGGCCTCTGGGTGGCCTCTGGTCTGTCGGCGGGGTCGGAGCCTGCACCTGGATCCCGAGGTCTCTCTCGACAGTCTTCGCCCGCGAGACCAAGTCGGAGAACCTCGTGAAAGCCTGGGCGGTGACGTGCACTCGGATGGCATTGCTCAGACCGAGCTCGAACCGACGGCACCTCGACACCTCATCCATCGCCAGGGCTGGAGCGAACCTGGACAGCCTCGTGAACCGCGTGGAGTACTCAGCGACGGACATGGTGCCCTGAGTCAGCTGCTCAAACTCCCGCTCCACTAGCTGTCGCGTCGAGAAGGGGAAATACTCCTCCAAGAAATATCCCCTGAATCCCGCCCAGGTGAGCTGCTCCAGTCCCTCTGGAATGTCAACTGATCTAGTAGCCCACCACTCGGCGGCGCTACCCTTCAGCATAAACGCAGCCAGGGAGACCCTCTGGCGGTCTGTGCAAGCATCGTCGAGAAGATGGTATCCACCTCCATCAACCATCTCTCGGAGCAAGGGGGTCCTCCGTCTGTCCCTGAACTCGGGAGGATGGAGCTTCAGAAAGGCTGAGAGTCCACTCTGCTGGACCCTCGCTGCTGCCTCTAGCCCCTCTCCCTCTCCTGAGGATCCTGAACTCTGGCCGCCGGAATCTCCACCACGGGGACTGGGGGTGTATCAGGCACTACAGGCGGATCTGCCGCCAAGGGAACCTGCGGTACTGCCTCGCGGGCCGCCCGCAGCTCCTGTATCTCCCGTGCCTGATCTGCTAACATCCTCGTCTGGGTCTCCACCATATCTGCTAACCGCGCAATCGCGCGCTCCCAGGCAGGAGGCTCCTGCGCTGGTCCTGACCTCTCAGCTGAGGACTCACCGATAACATCCTCTACTCTGGCAGGTCCAGAGACCTCCAAGGGTCGAGAGGGGCCACGTCCGCGTCGTCCTCTGCGAGGAGGCATATCAGCAACCTAAGAAAACCAGACACTAGGATCAGAATACGCATATAGAAATCCTAGGACTCATCTCTATGAAAAGAAGACACTTGGCTCTGACAGGACCAGGCTCTGATACCAACTTTTGTCACGCCCCAGGGCGGCCGTCCCCGGGACGCGGCAAGTGTATATATGATATCAGTGACAGGAAATCAATAATAAACCACAAACAATCACTAAAATGACACACAGATAAAAGCAGGGCTGACAAAATATATACACCGAGTGCGGAAGCTAAAAGACTGAGTCTGTAGTCAAAACATACTACAGACTCGATACATAATCATAAGTCCTGTGAGAGCCAACATGCCCATATATATACACAACAAAAATCCCAAACATAATCCAACTAAGTGCCCAAGCACAGAACATATACGTACAACAGAAAGAAGGGTGCTGATGGCCTCAAAACTCGTGGGACGCGGCGCTGCCCTCTGCCGGTGTAGTCGCTCGGGAAGCTCCTCCCTCAGAGATCACTGAAAAGCAATATGCGAGGGGTGAGCCACACGCTCAGTGAATAGCACAACCCATGCATACAGTTCATATTAACCACATTTAATCAATTCATAAGCCACAAGTGGCATAATATCACCATCCGGGGGTTCGTTCATCGCCGAACCCATACCCTCACCCTCACCCTCACCCTCAACAGGTGACCTAGGATGTTGGGACTTAGCGGGTTGATAAACATCCATTCATAATCCTGTGGGTCGTCGCATCGCCGGCCCACCATACCCTCACCCTCACCTCTCAACAGGTGACCTAGGCTCTTGGGACTGACTAGGCTGTTGGTTACCCTTGGTCCACCGATAGTCTCTCCTCACTCCGCGGTTGTTTGGCCACTCCCATGTTCAGCGCAGTCCTTCCAAGTCAGGAGGCGCCTACTAGTGGGAGCCCCTGCACGGGACAACCTGTCTAACGCCGAGGTAGTCTCTACACGGATCCGACGAGGGGAACAGAACAGCCTATCCATCGCATATGATCCAATCGGATCCGCTGACAGCACATCTCTAAGACTCTAATGTCTCGAATTCCTCAGAATTCCACCAGCGCGCATAACCAGGATGCGGGGAACATTCATTTATTAATCATAATACAAGGGAAAATAGAGACCTTGGGAGGGTAACCTGAGGTCCCGATGTAGGACATCCGACAACCAAACGAGGAACACGGAGTACCCTAACCCGGGTCTCAATGTTAACCTCGCAAGGCCCCCCTTATATTCCCTAAGCATGCTATCTATTATTACAGTTCGCATTTAATTAAATAAACCAAACTAATAGGACGCATGCACAGGTCGGGCTTTCCTAGCATGATAACGAGGTGGCAGGATGCATGGCTCATGCACAATCCTAAGGGTGCAAGTCCCTATCACACAATCTAGGGTGGCATGCAATTCTACACACACATCATGCATACATGGATTACATCAGCAGTTAATATTAACTATAAGCCCCAGGGGAGGACGGTACACGCCCAAAGCATGTAGCGCCTCCCACACTGGGTTGGGTTGTCCCACTCACCGGGAATCGGGTCGACGCGCGACCGTCCGTCGAGATCTGCAAGACAAGGTATTAACTGGTTAGAATAAATCCACAATATCCCAAAAATGCATAACACACACAACAAACATCCAACAATCCCAAACAAAACCCCCAACACCCTCGGCACCCCCGCACGGCAACCCGACCGCCCGGACGCGCCGCCGCGCCTCGGCCCGCGCACTCCGCGCACCGCCCGGGGATCCGCGCGTCCACCGAGCCCAGCTGCGGCAGCCCGCACGCGCCCCGCACGCCGTGCGCGCGCCTCTCGCCCCGCGCGCGCCCCGCGCGCACCTCCGCCGCTCCGCCGCGCCCCGCGCACGCCTCGCGCACAGCTCCTCGCCCCGCGCCTCCTCCGCGCGCGCCCCAGCACCTCCGCCAGCACCTCCGCGCGTCCAGCACCTCGGCCAGCACCTCCGCGCGCGCCCAGACCAGCAACTCGCGCGTCCAGCACCTCCGCGCGCGCCCAGACCAGCGCCCAGACCAGCAACTCGCGCGTCCAGCACCTCCGCGCGCGCCCAGACCAGCGCCCAGACCAGCAACTCGCGCGTCCAGCTCGTCCAGCTCTTCCCGAGCGCACGCCGCCAGCCCCTGCGCCCGAGCTACCCGAGGCCACCAGCCCACACTCCTGCGTTGCCTGCCCCTCCAGCACACCCGCACGACCAAGACGGCCAGCCCCCGACCCGCGCACGCCCGCGCGCATGCCGCGCGCACGCACGCCCGCGCGCGCACGCGCATCCCCGCACGCGCCCGGCTCACGCGCGGCCTGGGCTGCTGCCGCCGCTGCTTGCTGCCCGGGGCAGTGTCCCTGCCAGCCGAGCACCTCCAACCACCCCTCCCACTGCCGCCGACCACCTCCAACCACCTCCGACCCTCCTCCGACGACCCCCACCGCCGCCGACCACCCCCAAACACAAAACCTACCCCCCAAGCACACATTCATGCAAGAAAAAGAGGGAAGGGAAGCTTACCGAGGGGAGGGGAAGACGTTCGGTAGCTCCTCGCGCGCCGAAACCTTCCTCAAAGGCTTTCCCACACCCCGATCTATCACGGCCCTCGATTTGGGTCGAAACAGAGGAGAGAGAGAGGAGGTCGGGGAGGCTAGGATCGTCGGAATTCGGATTTGAAGACACCGGAGCGTAGATCGGGACCCGATCTACACTTCCCGTGCTTTGGGTTTTTGGTTTTGAAGGGTTTAAGGGCTTCAAATGGAAGCTTTTGAGAGAGGGGGAGAGAGAGAAAGCTAGTCGTAGGGATGATGAATAGTGGTGGGTGATTTTTGATTTCCATTTATATAGTGCGCGACTTAAAAACCCGGATACGCCCCGGAACTGTGAAATTTTTGCAAACGATGCCGGAATTCGATGAAATTTTCATGAGTGGCTTAAAATGGCACCAGGACACATAATATGCAGTTAGATTTTCAATCGGAGTCCTCTAACTCGGACGATAGCTAACAGTCTGAAATTACGCGGTTCCGATCGAAAAACCCCAAAAATTTTAAAACTGCTAAAAATGCTCCAAAGATTGCCAATAGGCCAAAAAGTGACACATATATAACACGATAAGCCCAAAGTGCGTCAATTAGCCTGTCCGACCAATCGGTAGCCTTATGCGTCTCCACGGTCTTTTTGATGATCTTCAGGAGAGTCTTGTTCGTAGCCTCCGCTTGTCCATTCCCTTGGGGATAATATGGGGTGGAGTGGTGCAGCTCAATGTGGTGCTTGTTACAGAGGTCTTGAAATTCCTGAGAAATGAACTGAGGACCATTGTCAGTAATGATTACCTTTGGAGCGTCGAATCATGCAAGGATATGAGTACAAACTAAGCGAACAAGAGTTGAACTCTTGATCACTATGTACGACTCAGCCTCGGCCCATTTGGTGAAGTATTCTGTGGTAGTGAGGATGAAGGCTTTCAGACTGGTGTTTTCAACTGTATCCCTACAGGGGTCGATGATGTCGAGAGCCCACATGGAGAAAGGACAAGGAGAGGTCATGGAATGCAATGCAGAGGCGGGTGCATGGATCTTATTGGCATGGGTCTGGCACTGAACACGCCGTCTGATGAACTTGTGGCAATCCTCTTCCATCGTGGGCCAGTAGTAACCCATCCTTAGAACTTTCTTTGCGAGCATCTGTGAAGTCACATGGCCTCCACAAACTCCGGAATGTGCCTCTTTCACAACAGTGAATGCCTCTTCATCTTCCAAGCATCTCAACAATTCTCCATTGAAAGACATGTGAAAGAGACTGCCTCCTCGAAGACAATATTTGGTTGCCATTCTTTTGACAGCTTTTCGATCATCATTGGTGGCGTACTCCGGAAAGGAGCCATCTTCAAGGTAGTTCTTGATGTCGAAAAACCAAGGATTTCCATCATCAGGTTCCTCCAAATCTATTGCGGAAATCCCAACAGACTTAAGGATCTCATCTTTCTTCTCTTGCTGCTCCATTAGGTCTTGAATCTTGCAGTCTCGAAGGTCAGTGGCCGGAGTTTCCAATCTTTGGACGATGATAGTCTCTGCCCTATTGTATATTGGGAGGGTAAATGAGGAGGCCAACGAAGCCAAGGCATCGACGAGAATGTTGTCGGCCTGAGGTGTGAAAGCGTGGATCACTTCTTGAAATTGATGCAGCAAGACAGTGGTCAGTTCTCTGTAGGGCTTGAGCTTCGGGTCCCTCGTCTCGCACTTCTTCAAAGTTTGGCGAATCACCAAGAGTGAATCTCCAACAATCTTTAGATGACGAACTCCAAGAGCTAGGGCTGACTTCAAACCTGCAATCAACGCTTCATACTCTGCAATATTGTTAGTAGCATTAAAAGTAAGTTGAAAAGCACGCGGGATGATGACACCTTCAGGGGAGAGCAATGCAATTCCAATTCCTCTTCCTTTCTGATTGACTGCTCAATCAAAATACAATGTCCATGATTTGCGGTCATCTTCCTCTACTAATGCAAACAACTCTTCATCAGGGAAATCCATCCTGACAGGCTCATAATCTGGCAACGAGAGGTGAGCAAGGTGGTCGGCGATGGCTTGTCCCTTGATGGACTTTTGAGTGACATACGTGATGTCAAACTCATTTTGTTGGACCTGCCATCGAGCTAGCCGACCAGTCACTGATGCCTTCTCAAACAAATACCTTACCGGATCCATCTTTGCTAGATACTTTACTTGGTGCGCAAGGAAATAGTGGCGCAATTTCTAAGAGGCCCACACCAGTGCTAAACATGTCCTTTCCATGAGCAGGTAGGCATGCTCATATTCAATCAGAGTTTTGCTCAAATAATAGATAGCCTTTTCCTTCCTTCCTTCATCATCGTGTTGTGCGAGCACCGCGCCAACAGCTTCTTCAGTGGCCGCCAGGTAGAGAAGTAGCGGACGTCCAGGGACAGGGGCTGAGAGAACAGGGGGGATGAGTAAGTATTTCTTAAGTTCATCAAATGCTTGTTGACACTTTTCATCCCAAATGAATTCAGCCCCTCCTTTCAACAGCTTGTAGAAGGGTTTACACCGTTCGGCATGCTGTGAAATGAATCGGTGAATAAATTGCAGCCGACCGATGAGTCCCCTAAGCTCCTTCAAATTTTTCGGAGGGGGCATTTGAGCGATCGCTCTTGCTTTAGATGGATTGACTTCAATCCCCTCTTATCATGAATCCCAATAGCTTTCCAGACGACACCCAAAACCTACACTTCTTAGAGTTCATTTTCAAACTGAATTTTCTACACCTTTGTAGAACCCTTTCAAGTGCCTCTGCATGACCTTCTTGTGTCTTAGACTTGACCAAGATGTCATCCACGTAAAATTCCATCAATTTGTGCATCATGTCATGGAAAATCGAGGTCATGGCGTGCTGGTACGTTGCCCCAGCGTTTTTAAGGCCGAAGGGCATTACAACGTAGCAGTAGGTCCCCCAAGGAGTGATGAATGATGTCTTCTCCTGATCTTCTTCTGCTAGACGGATCTGATTATAACCCGAGAAACCATCCATAAAGGACAGCATCTCGTGTCCTGCAGTATTGTCAACAAGAATGTCAATGTGTGGAAGAGGGAAATCGTCTTTCGGGCAAACCTGATTGAGATCTTGGAAGTCTATACACACACGGACTTCGCCATCTTTCTTGGTTACTGGGACAATGTTGGCTATCCACTTTGGGTATAGCACAACCCTAATAAACTTTGCCTAGTGTAGCTTATCCACTTCCTCTGTCACGCCCCAGGGCGGCCGTCCCTGATACGTGGCAAATATATATAATATCAGCAGTCTATACAGGAGATCAATAAAATACTCTAAACAACATCAAGAGTGACAACACAATCAATAATGTAGCTGACATAATATATATACATATAGCGGAAGCTTAAACGACTGAGTCTGTAATTCAAAAACATATTACAGACCAGAATACATAATCAACTGTCCTGTGAGAGCCAATATAAACAAAGACATCCAAATACAAGTGTTGTTGTTATATATGTGTCACTTTTAACCCTCTGGTAACCGTTGGACCATTCTGGCAGTTTTTCGATTTTTTCATTTTTCGGTCGGAACCGCTAAAATTTCGGGCTGTTAGCTATCGCCTTGAGATTGAGGGCTCCGATTGAAAATCTAACTGCATATTATGTGTCCTGGTGCCATTCCAAGCCGCTCACGAAAATTTCGTCGAATTCCGGTAACGTCTCAAAATTTTGCAGCTCCGGGGTGTATCCGGGTTTTGACTGAGCGAGAAGTCTTTGGGAGACTTTAACTTGGTCAATGTGGACCCTTGACTTGGTCAAATGATTTTTGATTTTAGTGTGGTTGGGTTGACTAAGGTCAAACCATACTTAAGCCTCCCTAAGCTAGCTTAAACCCTAATTAACCTAGCTTAACCTAATCTAAATGAGGTTTGACTTATTTAAAGAAAGTAAAAAGGTGCTCTTCACTATTCATTGTCTTCTCCAACTCTTTTTCTCTCTCCCCCTCTCTCTTTTTCAAGCTTTTGAGCCACCTAGGGTCCTCAAAGCTTAAAACCTAAATCATAGAAAGGGTAGTTCCGGTCCCGATCTACACCCCGGTGGTTTCAAATCCGAATTCCTGCGAGTCTAGCCCTTTCTTCCGCCCTCTCTTCTCCTCAGATCGGAGCCATTTCGGAGGGGGGAAGGGGTCTTGGTGGTGGAGACCCTTGGAGAGGCGTTTCGGTGTGCGGAGAGCAACCGAACATCCCTTCTTTCCCTTGGTAAGCTCTTTTTCCTCTTCTTTTTGGCTTAGATGCTTGTTAGGAGGGTGGTTTTGGGGTTGGGTGGTGGTCGGCGGCTGTGGGTGGCTGTCGGAGGTGGTTGGGGGCGGTCGGAGGCCATGGGTGGCCGGTGGTTGGTGGTGGAGGTGCTCGGACAGGGTGTTGGGCAGTCCCGGACAGGATGCCAGGGCTGGCAGGCTGCGCGCGCATGCAGGCAGGGCGGGCCGGTTGGGCAGAGAGGTTAGCAGTCTCAGGCAGCAGGCAGCGCATCAGGCAGGCGGGCAGTGCTCGGGCAGCAGGCAAGCGGTACTCGGGCCACTCGGCGATGCTCGCAGGCAGGCAGCGTGGGCAAGCAGCTCGGGCAGGCTGGCAGGCGCGCTGGGCGCGTGCCACCAGGTGCGCTGGGCGCGCGTTGCCGGGCGTGTGTACGGGCGCTGGGTTAGGGTCCCGGGTGTGGGCGCTGGGTCGCGGATGCTTGGCGCTGGGTGTGCTGGGCGAGGGTGCTGGGCGCTGGGCGCTGAGCACCGAGCAGGAGCATGCGCGCGGGACGCTGGGCAGAGGCGCAGGCGTGCGCGCGGTGAGGTGAGCAGCGGATGCGAGCGGGCGGGGTGCGTGTGCGGGGCGCTGCGCTGGGGCGCAGTGCGCGCGGGTGCACCGGTGTGGGGCTGGTCGAGCGGATGGTGCGAGCCGATGGTGCGCGCGGGGTGCGCGCAAAGCGAGGCAAGGGCAGCGGAGGTGCGCGGGGGGTGCGCGCGGGGCGAGGCGCTGGGCGCGCGGGGCGTGTGGTGTGCGCGCGGGCCAGCGCGGGGCGTGCGGGGTGCGCGTGGGCTGCTGCGATGGGGCGCAGGGGTCACGCGGTGCATCCGGGTGGCTCGGCAGCATGTCCAGGCGTGCGGGCAGGGGCCCGACGGTGCGCCTGGGTGCGCGGGCTGAGGCACGGCGGTGCATCCGGGGGCGGGTGGCCGTGCGGGTGGTTGCCGAGGGTTCGGGAGTGAGTCGGAGTGATCGGGCTCGCGTGCGTACAGGCCGTATATACGCTTGTCCGAGTGTTGGGTATTTTTAGAGTATTTTTGTGTATTTTTTGGTTCATTTGTGTATTTTAACCCAGTAGGGAGGCGCTATACGCACTTGGGAGTGTACCGTCCTCCCCTGGGGCACCATGGATTTATATTAACTGTTGTAATGTATAATCCATGCGACTCATGATTAAAATGTAGTATGCATGCTACCCTAGACTTGTATGTTACGGACTTGCACCCTTAGGATATGTGTAAGAGCCATGCACCCTGTTCCCATGCTAGGAAGCCTCGGCCTATGCATGCGTCCTATTAGTTTGATTATTAAATTAAATGTTAGCATGCCTTGTATAATATTATAGGGAGGGGCCTTGCGAGGTCAACATTGAGACCCGGGTTAGGGTACTCCGTGTTCCTTGTATGGTTGTCGGGATGTCCTGTATCGGAACCTCATGCTGCCCTCCCAAGGTTTCTTGTCCCAATAATATTATAACACTTGTTAATAATTAATATGATATCCCTTGTTAAATTTTTATTATGCATATTCCCCGCATCTTGGTTATGCGCCCTGGAGGAATTCTGAAGAATTCATGACATCAGAGTTGTTAGGATGTGTTGTCTGCGGATCCGAGTGGATCATATGCGATGGATAGGCTGATCTGTTCCCTTCGTTGGATCCTTTAGAGACTACCCCGGCATTGGAAAGGCTGTCCCATGTAGGGGCTCCCATCAGTAGGCACCTCCTGATCTTGGACTCGGACTGTGCCGAATGTGGGGGTGGCCAAACGGCCTACGGAGTGGGGAGAGACTATCGGTGGACCAAGGGCGACCATCAGCCTAGTCAGTCCCAATATCCTATGTCACCATATTGAGGGGTGAGGGTGAGGGTGTGGTGGGCCGGCGATGTGGTGACCCACTGGGTTTGTGTAAGGATGATTATCAGCCTATTAAGTCCCAACATCCTTTGTCACCTATTGAGGGGTGAGGGTGAGGGTGAGGGTGCAGTGGGTTTGGCGATATCGACCCACTGGTTTGTGAAGTCCCAACATCCTTTGTCACCTATTGAGGGGTGAGGGTGAGGGTGTAGTGGGTTGGCGGTAGCGACCCACTGGATCGTATAGCTGTTGCCATTTTGTGGCTTGTAAATGATGATTGTGGATTATAGCATCTAGTTGTGGTTAATATAAGCTGTGATGCATGGGTTGTGCTGTTCACTGAGCGTGTGGCTCACCCCTCGCACAATATTTTTCTCCAGAGTCATCCGAGTCGGATCCAGAGGAGGAGCTCCCTGAGGGATTTCATCAGTAGCGGAGTAGCGCCACGTCCCGCGAGTTTCAGAGGCTATCAGCATCCCTTGTGATTGTATGTATTTATTCCGTGCTTGGGCACGCGTTTGTATTGTATTCAGATGTCTTTGTATATATTGGCTCTCACAGGACAGTTGATTATGTATCGAGTCTGTAATATGTTTTTGAATTACAGATTCAGTCTTTAGCTTCCGCATTTGGTGTATATATCATGTCAGCCCTGCTTTTACCTGTGTTGTCATTTTTAGCTGTTGTGTGAGTATGTTATTGAACTCCTGTTTACTGATATCATATATACACTTGCCGCGTCCTGGGGTCGGCCGGCCCTGGGGCGTGACAGTTGTGCCCAAGCACGGATAACAATACATACAAGCAAGAAGGGGATGCTGATGGCCTCTCACTCGCAGAACCCAAAACGTGAACGCTGCTCCGCTACTGCTGTGATGCCTCGGGGAGCTCCTCCTTCAGATCCGACTCAGATACAACTGGAGGAAAAGAATATGCGAGGGGTGAGCCACACGCTCAGTGAATGGCACAATCTATGCAACACAACTCATATTAACCTTATAATAGTTAAAGTCCCTAAACGGGAGTAACTGCACAAGCTAGTGGGTCGTAACATCGCCGACCCACCCCACCCTCACCCTCACCCTTTAGGGGTGACATGGGCCTTTTGGGATAGACTAGACTGCTCTCCACCCTTGTCCACCAGTAGCCTCTCCCTCGCGTAGCCTCTACCTGGTATACTCCCACGATCAGCACCCTCCAACGCATCGGTGGTACCTACAGATGAGAGCCCTCTGTCAGGACAGCTTTCCAACGCCGAGGAGTCCCTACTCGGATCCAATGAAGGGGAGAAAACAGCCTACCCACACGAATACGATCCTCTTGGATCCGTCGACAACGATTCCTAACACTACTAATGTCATGAATTCTCAAGAATTCCTCCAGGGCGCATAACTAAGATGCGGGGAAACATATATTATAACAACAAGGATATAATATTATCTAAGGCATGCTTACAACAATATAATCACATTTGATTTAAATAAATTAAACTAAATGGGAAACATGCATAGGCCAAGGCTCTCCAAGCATGGAACATGGTGTCTAGGCATGTATGGGCCTCTATACATGGTATATGGATGTATATCCCTAGCATACAAGGTCTAATATGGCATGGTTACATCATATTAAAGCATGCATTACATAGTGTTTCATTTAGCACAAGTTAATATGCAATTATGGTGCCCAAGGGGAGGGCAATGCACGCTTACGTGCATTGAATGCCTCCCTACTGCGCTGGATTGACCCACTCACCGAAACCCGGGTCGTTGCGTGACCGTTCGCCGAGATCTGCCAGACATGGGTATTCAATATGGTGAGTAAACTACACAAATACACACGAAATTTATTAGAAATACCAAATACTCGGACAAGCATGCATACGGACTCGCACGCATGTGAGCACGCGCGTACGCACGCGAGTCCGAGTGCCCCGACACCCACCCGAACTCTCGGGCAGCCACGCACATGCCCCCCCCCCCCCCGCACGCGCACGCACGAATGCGCACGCACGCATGCGCCCCAGCACCCCTGGCGCACTGCCGCACGCCTACCTACGCTCCCAGACGCGCTGCCACGCGCGCGCGCACGCTCCCGCGCGCACCGCGCGTCCAGCCCGCGTGCCCTCGCGCGCACGCCCGCGCACTCGTCTGCGCGCGCTAGCGCCCTTCTGCGCTCGCAGACGCCGCGCACGTGCACGGATATCCCCGCGCGCGTGCCCGAACCCCTCCCACCCCCTCCTCAGCTCTCCCACACACCATACCATCCATGCTAGGCATGCTTGAACACTTCAAAGCCCTAACAATCATCTAAAACAAGCTAAGGGAGGAGGAGAACTTACAAATATGAGGGGAAGGAAAAAGGGGGGGAAGCTCGGGTGCCCTTTGCGCACCAAACCACCACAACCGCCACCACCAAGACCACCACCTTCTCAGCCACTCACAAGCCCTTGATGGCTGAAAACAGAGGTGGGGAGGGAAGGCATGAGAGGGAGATAGAGAGAAGGGAAACAAAAACAAACACCACACAAATGTTGCACACACACATACCTTCACTTCTCCTCTTTAGGTCTTTCTTCTTCTTCTTCTTCTTCTTCTTCTACTACCTCTAATGGAACAAAAAGGAAAGAAGAGGGAGTGAGTGAGAGGGAGATGAAGATGGGGGTGAAGGGGACGCCCAAGAATAGGACCTCACACACATACACTCACACACACTCACACACATTTAATGAAAAAATAAGGGTTGGTGGGGCTTGACTTTGAGTCAACCCAACCACACAAAAAAACAAAAATATTTGACCAAGTCAATGGTCAAATTTGACTTGGTCGAAGTCTTCTTGACTTGGTCAAGTCCCCCCTTTGACATTCCAAATCGGTCAAAACCCGGATACGATTCGGAACTGCCAAATTCTAAAACGTTATCGGAATTCGATAAAATTTTTGTGAGTGGCTCGAAATGGCACCAGGACACATAATGTGCAGTTAGATTTTCAATCGGAGCCCTCGAGCTCATGCAGATAGCTAAAAGTCCAAAATTTTAGCGGTTCCGATCGAAAAAAGAAAAATTGAAAAACTGCCAGAAATGACCCAAATGTGACCAAAAGGCTAAAAGTGACACATATAACATCCTCCTTCACTTTCAAGGCCAACTTCAGATGGAATTGCCTTAGCTTCTGCTTTATTGGTTTGGTGTCTGGTTCCAGAACTAGCCTATGCTCAACCAATGAAGGGTCAAGACCAGACATGTCTTCGTAAGACCAGGCAAACACATCCGAATAGTTCCACAACACCTTCCCCAAACTTTCTCGCTTGCTCGGATTTAGTTCCGCACTGATTAAGATGATCTTAGGATCAGTGGCGATCCCAAGATTCAACTCCTCCATCCTTTCTTCCTCACTTGTCGCCTGCTCATCAAAGCGCTGAAGGCTTTCTGCGAACCCTTTTGACATCTCCTCTTCTTGCTGCATTTCTTCATCATCGTCACAAATGTCAAATACCCCCAAGCTGTCATCGAAATCTCCAAGGTCCTCCAAATCAGGTTCCTTGATGACAGCTATTGACTCGGATCGTTCTATTCCAGGGATTACGTGAATACGTTCCCCGATGTCATTGATAATCCGAGTAGGGATTTGAAACCGTGAAGCCTTGCCAGGTCCTTGAGACACATGGGGCATTGTCGCCTTAGAAGGGTCGACCAAACTCCGCAATTTGTCTAGGAGATCAAAATTATAAAGCGAGGGGTGCCAGACCACCAAAGCATTATCCTTTATCTCAAACAGGGAACCTAATGTCTTAGGTTGTTCTACGTTGTCCATTTTTAGATCCCACCCCTCCCTTAATTAATATTATTATTATTCGCAAGCAAAGCAAGGAAATTTCATGTACAAGTAGAAATTGATCTTCTTCTTCTTCTCTCTTTTTTTTTATTTATTTATTTAGCAAGCAAAGCAAGAAATAAAGCAAGGAAATTTCATGTACAAGCATAAATAGATCTTCTTCTTCTTCTCTCTTTTTTTTTAGCAAGCAAAGCAAGAAATAAAGCAAGGAAATTTCATGTAAAAGCAGAAATTAATCTTTTTTTTTAGCAAGAAAGATAAAAGTGAGCAGGATCTATATACAGCGAAAGGCATGAAAAGAAATGAACTTTAGATACGAAAAAAGAGTACTTACCTGAATGATGCCCTCAAGAATAGAGAAAATAGGATCATCCTTTCGCAAGGTTGAGGGCTGAGTTCAATCCGATCACCCTAGAGAGTCTTGCTCCCCAATGCTCCTGAACTGCATAAATGGGGCATCTCATCAACAGAATCTGGGTCTTCAACATAGTATTCTGGCAATTTACGAGAATCGCTGGGCAATTGTTCATGTGGTTCAGAAAATAACTGGTCAAGAGACTCAATAAGAGAATCAATGTCTTCCTCTTGTGGAACTGAAGAGGAGGGTTCTGATTGGCCCTCAATGGGAGTCAGTTGACTGGGTGCAGGCTTTTTTGATCAAGTGCTACGGACAAATGTTCTTCCAAGCTCCAATGCATAATGCCATAGAATGGTCTCCGATCATAGACTGTGAGTGATCCGATGCCCATGTAGTCCGGCCATATGAAGTTGTGAATGATGTATGTGGTGCCTTGATTGTACCACCCCAGACCTTGGCCTTGATGATAACCCATTTGTTCCATGAGCCGCCATCCCGGATTACTGTCAGTTGATGCGCGTGCTTTACCTTTGCCCAAAGTGCTTACTTGTAGTGCCCCATTACACGCCCAACTCCTGGAAGGGCTTTTCACTGTTGTGCATGACTGGCTACTTGCCTTCTCTCTTGGAAGGGCTTTTCACTATTGTGATAGCCTCCGCTTCTTCTACTTCATACCGGATGCCTCTGACCGCGTCCCCACCTATTTTGATGATCTGTTCTCCAACAGGAAATTTGAGGCATTGGTGGAGCGGGGAGGAAAAACCTCGGATTGTTGCCAACCATTTTCTTCCCAAGATCATGTTGTAATCAGAGTCCATCTCCAGAACACAGGCTTCCAACGTGGTCTTGAGGGGACCGATCTCCAAGCTAAATGAACGGAAGCCCACCACTTGTCGAGCACTCTTGTCATAGGCAAAAATTCGCGTATCAGACTCCGCTAGTGAAGTGATATCACCATCAACGTGCTGGAATGTTTGGAGGGACATGAGGTTGACACCCGCATCAGTATCAACGAGGATTCGATTAATCAACGTTTCCTTCACCAAGGCGGTGACGCAAAGTGCCGAAATGTTGGTGAGGGGATCTTTGATGACTTCCTTGGGCCAGAATGATATCACAGGGCCCAATCCTTCAGAAACTAGTGCACCTGGCACATTAAAGGCAGAAATGTGGCGGTCCACCTTGACCTTTTCCAGGAAAGCCCTTATCGCCTCCTGATGGTGTTCTGAAGTCTTGATTAGCTCCAATATCGAGATCTTGGCTGGGATTTTGCCCAATTGTTCAAGCAAGTCCACCTTATCACCAGCTCTCCCTTCTTCCACTTCCGCTTCTGTTTGGTCTGTCGGAGAACTTGAGAGGGCATATTGTTGAAGATGCGTCCGGTCCTGGTCGAGTGGAGAACTGCAGTATTGGGACAATGATGCCAGGAGGACAAAAGTGGCTGGATGGGGCTGAAGGCTGATGGCTCGGATGGGACTCCAAATTGTGTTGTGCCTGTGTCATTTGAAGCCTTATTTTTTAACGAAGTCACTAAAATTTTGGTTTTTAGCTACCTACATGAGATGAAGTACTCTGATTGAAAATCTAACTGTATATTATGGGTCCTGGTACTGTTTGGTCCTACCCATAAAAATTTCATCGAGTTTCAGTTATGTTTTAGGAAATCATGCAGTTCTGAGTTGTATCTGAGTTTTGGTCGGTACTGGATTGTCAAAAGGGAGACTTTGACCAAGTCAAAGTTAACCATTGGCTGGTCAACTTGTTTTGTTTGGTAGCTTGGCTAGGTTGACCAAGGTCAAACCTTTCAACCACCCCCTTTTTGGGCATTGAAAGCTCTCTCTCACTCTCTCTCTCTCTCTCTCTCTCTCTCTCCCCTTCTCACAAGTGAGAAAAATCCATCCGACCCCTCTTTGTCTCCCCTTTTGGTTGCTTTCCTTTGTTTATTTAAGAAGGAGAAGTGAAAGAGAAGAAGAAGCACAAGAAGGAAGTGCAAGTGGGAAAGGTGTGTGTGTGTTGTTGATGTTGTTTTTGTTGTTTCTCTTCACTCTAGCTCCCTCTCATGCCCCTATTATCCCATTTTTTCAGCCAAGGAAGGGCTGGTGGAGTTGCTGATGAGGTGGTGGTAGTGGTTGTGGTGGCTGAGGTGGTCGTGGGTGTGTCGAGAACCCCGCATCTCCCCATTTCCCTCCCCTTGTTTTGGTAAGACAGATCTCTGTCTCCTAAACATCTCTGTGAAACTAGTAATTAGAGGCCTATTTTTTGGATAATGTCTGTCTGTAATATGATCATCCATGTGTCTAGTTGTTATATATGAAATTTGGGGTCATTATGATATCTGTGTAGTAAGTTAGAAGCTATTTTGCATGGCCTGTCCAGATTCGCTTAGGAATTGACCTGCTTCTGGAAGTAATTTATTTCGGGCTTGTAGAGGCCAAATTAGGCTATAATGTCTTCTGGGATTATGATCCCAACATGTCATAGAATGTGTATGATTTATTTCATAATTTGTGGATGTGTATTTGGTGCTGTGGAGATCAAATAGTAGGGCTGGTTGCAGCAGGTTTAGCAGTTTTGCTCGATTGTGTGTCAAGGAGTTGTTAGGAGTTAGGGTTTTCATGAAGTAGGCTAATATGTGTGTCAGGAGGTTGCATATTTTAATTGTGGATCATTGGTTGTGTTTTGCAGATCTCGTAGACCGGACACGCGGTGATCCGGGTATTAGTGAGTGGTTCGATCCAACCCTTCGGGAAGCGTTGGATGCACGTAGTCGTGCGTCACGCATTCATTGGGCACCCTGACTATTCTACTTATTTAGATAAGTAGTATGGTCATGTCTAACCCATAATATGCTAGGTATTTGCACGCTAGGTTAGTATAGCTCGTATATTGTGTAAAACCCCCTATTTCTGCCATATACTTGCCAATGTATCATATTCATGTATGAATTATTATGTTTGCAAGCGCCTTTCATGCATGGGCATGTGTGATGTGTGTTAATATAAATGTATAGAATATGCATTCCATAGGTAGTCCCTATTTATAGTACTATCTCCCTACGTTAGTAATATGTACCACGATTTACTTGGGTTAATAACCGGGTGCATACTTAATAATCCTTGGTCATAATACTGGAGGACGTGGTATGATTGTTGCACCCATCTTGTTGGGGCAAAGCTATGACCAGCTTTCGAAAAGGATGAGACTTTCCCTGTCTCTCGCCCTCCCTCTTTGCGTGAACTGAGCAAGTAGATGCGATTTCCTACTCAACTCTAGTTTGTTTGGGAATATTGGCATGCACCTGTTAGTGCATGAGATCGCTCTTGACCCTTCCCTTTTAAGTTGGTGATATCTAACGCATTTTAGGGTATATGCTTGAATGCTTGTATGAGGTATGCCTGTATGCTTGAATGCTTGTATGCTTATATGAGATATTCTTGTATGCTTGTATGCATATTATTTAGCCATGCATGGTTTGTATGCTGGATATAGATATATTGTTTATCCTTTTTATCCATGTTAGGGAGTATCCCTATAATTATTTGATATGTTATTGTGCATGTAGTTCATGTACATAACTAAGATATAATTCTCCTGTATATATATGCGCATGTTAAAACTGATTAGGCCTATGTTGTGCCTGTGTCATTTGCAGCGCTCTGATTGAAAATTTGGCTACATAATTTTTTTCCTCGAAGTTATGTATTTCCAATTTGGTATTTGGATTTAATTTTGTTAAAATCCAAGATGAAGAGGTTTAAATATGATTTTATTATGAGATGTCCAGTTTTGAGTTAGCTTTCATACAAAAGTGGAATCAGATCAACTGGATTCATGTAGAAAAAGTTATGGGTATTTTTCCAAGTATACCCCGGGAATGAAAATTCTGGCAGCAGCCCTGCTCTATGTTTAGCCCTAATTTCGGAATAGCTGGAGAGATTATTTGATCTTGGTATAAACATGAAAGTTGTAGATAATCTTCTTGGCTTTCCAATGGATTTTGAATTGTGCAATTCGGAGCTATATTGAGGAAGTTATGGCTGTTCTAGTGAAGCATGCACAGAATTTCTAAGTCAGGGATGAAATGGTCATTTCCATCCCTCTTTAGATATTTAGTTGCCCCAAAATATCTTCTATCTCTCATCCCCTCCCACTCCCCACGTCAACGTGGGATTCAAGCGCTCTCTTCCTCTCTCTCAAGCCCCCCAAGTGTTTGTTTTAATTCCCCAAAGAGAAGGAGATGGTGGAGGAGGAAGTGATGGTGAGAGTTTGTGTTGTAGTTGTTGATCTCCTCTCTTCTCTCAAGTCCCCTCTCATATCTTGTTCTCCCCCCCTGATTTTCAGCCAAGAAGGAGGCTGAGGAGGCTGAAGAGGTAGTGGTGGTGGTGGTGGTGGTTGAGGTGGCCGTGGGCGTGTCGAGAGCCCCGCACCTCTCCCTTTCCTTTTCCCTCTTTTGGTAAGTCCTCTTCCCGTTCTTTTTTATTTTTAGGGTCGTTGGGATGGTTGGGGAGGTTATGCATGCTAGGTAGATGGGTTAGAGTGTGTGTGAGGGGTTTGGGAGGGTTAAAATGGGGTTAGGGTTGGCTGGGCGCGCATTGGGAGTTGTCTGCGCGCGTGCGCGCGCACCCTTATTTTTTATTTTTAGGGTTGTTGGGATGGTTGGGGAGGTTATGCATGCTAGGTAGATGGGTTAGAGTGTGTGTGAGGGGTTGGGGAGGGTTAAAATGGGGTTAGGGTTGGTTGGGCGCGCATTGGGAGTTGTCTGCGCGCGTTGGCAGGCGCAGGCGGGCGCAAGCAGGCGATGTCGGGCGCGCAAACGCGCGCGGGTGCGCGCGGAGTGGTCGCGCGGGCGCTGGCACGAGCGGGGGTGCCTCGGGGCGTGCACGTGAGTGCGCGTGAGCGTGCGCACGCGCGGGGCAGTGCGCCTGGGCATGCGCCTGGGTGCGGGGCTGGGGGCCAGTGCGCGTGCGTGCGTGCGCGTGCGTGCGCGTGCTGGGGCGTGCGTGCGCGGGGCTGGACGTGCAGTGCGCGCGGGCAGGCGCGCGTGCAGTGCGCGCGTGCGTGCGCGTGCGGGGGCCATACGTGTGGCTGGCCGAGGGTTCGGTTAGGTGTCGGGGCACTCGGACTCGCGTGCGTACGCGCGTGCTCGCATGCGTGGGAGTCCGTATGCATGCTTGTCCGAGTATTTGGTATTTCTAGTAAATTTCAAGTGTAAATTGTGTTGTTACTCACCAAATCTGATACCCTTACCCTGCAGATCTCGTCGGATGGGATGTGCGTGGTCCCGGGCATAGTGAGTGGTTCGATTCCAATCCCCCCCCCCCCTCTAGGGATGCGCTCGACGCGCGTAGACGCGCGTCGCGCATCGATGGGGCCCCCCAGCTATAATATGTAGATACCATGTTAATGCATGTTTGCTATGATATAACCATGCCTTGTTAGACATTGTATGCTAGGGATATACGTCCATGTATCATGTATAGAGGCCCGTACATGTCTAGGCACCATGTCCCATGCTTGGAAAGCCTTGATCTATGCATGTTCCCATTTAGTTTAATTTATTTAAATCAAAATGAGATTATATTGGTATAAGCATGTCTTAGAGAATATTATAACCTTGTTGTTATAATATATGTTTCCCTGCATCTTAGTTATGCGCCCTGGAGGAATTCTTGAGAATTCATGACATTAGTAGTGTTAGAAATCGTTGTCGACGGATCCAAGAGGATCGTATCGTGTGAGTAGGCTGTTTTCTCCCCTTCGTTGGATCCGAGTAGGGACTCCCCGGCGTTGGAAAGCTGTCCTGACAGAGGGCTCCCATCTGTAGGTACCTCTGATGCTCGGACGGTGTTGATCGTGGGAGTATACCAGGTAGAGGCTACGGAGTGAGGGAGAAGCTACTGGTGGACCAAGGGTGGAGAGCAGTCTAGTCTGTCCCAAAAGGCCCATGTCACCCCTTAAAGGGTGAGGGTGAGGGTGAGGTGGGTCGGCGATGTTATGACCCACTAGCTTGTACAGTTACTCCCGTTTAGGGACTTTAATTATTTTAAGGTTAATATGAGTGTGTTGCATAGATTGTTGTTATGCTTGTGTTGTGTTATCTCGATAAGTGATTTTCGAGAGTAGTTGTTTTCCATTGGGTTCGCTTTGCGAACATGGGATCGTTCTCCCCTTCATTGGATCCGAGTAGGGACTCGCCGATGTTGGAAAGCTATCCTGACAGAGGGCTCCCATCTGTAGGTACCTCCGATGCGTCAAACGGTGCTGATCATGGGAGTATACTAGGTAGAGGCTATGGAGTGAGGGAGAAGCTACTGGTGGACCAAGGGTGTAGAGCGGTGAGTTGAAGAGGCCGGGTTGTAGCTGTCCTGACAGAGGGCTCCCATCCATAGGTACCACCGATGCATTCGGAAGCATACTGATCGTGGGAGTATACCAGGTAGATACTACCCGGGAGAGGGTTAACGAATGATGTTGCGAGCGTGGGAATCGTTCTCCCCTTCGTTGGATCCGAGTAGGGACTCCCCGGTGTTGGAAAGCTGTCCTGACAGAGGGCTCCCATATGAAGGTACCTCCGATGCGTCGGACGATGCTGATCGTGGGAGCGTACCAGGTAGAGGATACAGAATGAGGGAGAGGCTACCGGTGGACCAAGGGTGTAGAGCAGTCTAAATCTCTTCCAAAAGTCCTATGTCACCCCTAAAGGGTGAGGGTGAGGATGAGGTGAAGAATATCGCCGCGTGACCCATTCGTTGTTCGACCGTTCCCATAGTTGTTCAGTCCGGTCTTGTATCGATGTTTAAAGGCATCGTTTGAGCAGTTATCTAGATGTAGATGATCCAGTAGTGTTGTGTAGACCAGTAAATCTGGGTCTCTTCGACCGACGGTATGGTCTCTTCGCCAAAGTCCCAAAAGACTCCCTCCGGGAGTCAGGGTAAGGGTGAGGTTGGTCGCCCTGCCGCGTGACCCTGTTATCCATGGGTTTCCACCCATGTTTTCCTTGAAAGGAAAGTGCTTATGTATTGAACTGTAGTATGGTGATTGGTTTCCAGCCACTCACTGAGCTTGTAGCTCACCCCTCGCATACTGTTTCTTTTAAGGGACAGTGTTGGGCGTGGAGCTAGAGCTTTCCTGTGGCTTGGTCTTATGGGCGTGGAGCGTTCTTTCGGCGGGTGGCGAGTGCGAGGCTGTCAGCAGTCCTAGAGTCATTGTATATATTGTAATTCGTGCATGTGGCACAGGTTGTATTTTCTTTGGTCTAGACTTGGCTCTCACAGGACAGTGATTGTGTATTCGAGTCTGTAATAATGTTTTGATTTACAGACATTGTTTATATATTATGCTTCCGCTTTTCAGTCAGTTATCATTATCTTGCTTTGCCACCTTGTGTATTGTTGTTGGAGTCTTTATTGACCTCAGGTATTGATAGCTCATATTTCCTTACTGCCACGTCTCGGGGACGGCCGCCCTGGGGCGTGACAGCCTATCTGAAATAGGAGAGGGTATGACCCGCTGTCAGGTTTTACCTTATTAATTAGAGCGCTAGCGATGTAATCGCCCCCTGCATCCGAGCGATGCACTCGATTTGGAATTCAGGAGAATTCATTATCTTATCGGTTTTGTTAAGCCGGTAGTTATGGCATTAAGCTAGGCCTACCCATGTTAGGCGAGTGTATGAACCGCTTGTTGGGTTATGCCTTAGGGCTTATGTCTTTGCGAGAGCAGAGGTGACTCCCTGCGTCTGAGCGACGCACCTCTATGGGAGTTCAAGCATATTTCGAAAGCATCGGTATGGGATTGCTGAGGGTAGTTGATTTTCCATAGGGTTTGCATTGCGAACGCGAAGTCTTCCTCCCAATATCGTCATGCACCGAAGCTGCCCCAGCGTTGAAGCTAGCTTGTGTGGTGCCACCACTTGTAAGTACTACCGATGCGTACTGCTGTACCCATCTAGCGGATGTACCGATCATGGAAGGCCAATAGGTAGAGGCTACACGGGAAAGGGCTACTAGATGATATTGCGAGCATGGAATCGTTCTCCCCTTCATCGGATCCGCGTTGAAGCTACCCAACGTTGAAGCTGTCCTGACAGAGGGCTCCCACCAGTAGGTACTACCGATGCGTTCGACAGATATACTGATCATGGGAGTATACCAGGTAGAGGCAACTCGGGAGAGGGCTACCGGATGACGAAGGGTGTAGAGCAAAAGGTTTTCTTCCAATACTCCTGTGTCACCCTTAGGGGTGAGGGTGAGGATGAGTTGAAGTCACGTCGTCACGCGACTCGCATACCCATTGAGTATACTCTGGGTAGGTTGCTCCTAACGCTTGAGGTATCAAATTATATCTCTACCTCGTAGCGGATGGATTCATTGTAATTGTTATCTAGTAACACCAAGTGTTATGGTTAACAGTTATTCCTCCCCAAGTTTCCCAAAAGCCTCCCTTCAGGAAGTGAGGGCGAGGGCGAGGTTTGGTCACGTCGTCGTGTGACCTTGTTATCCTTTGGGTTTCTACCCATGTCTTTCCTTGAAAGGAAATTGCCTTAGTATTGAATTGTTGTAATAAGTGTTTGGTTACTCACTGAGCTTGTAGCTCACCCCTCACATATTGTCTCTTCCTCAAGGGCGGTGTTGGGCGTGGAGCTTCTCAGTGGTGGGGTTTGAGTGCGTGCAGTGTCCCGTCTAGCAGTTGGCGAGTGTGAGGATGTCAGCAGTCCTTGTGTCGTTTATGTATTTAAAATCATGCATGTTGCATTAGTTGCACTTTATTTGGACTAGACTTGGCTCTCATAGGACAGTAATTGTGTATTCGAGTCTGTAATAATGTTTTTGGTTTATAGACTTATTGATATTTTTATGCTTCCGCATTTTAGTTAAACTATCAGTTATCATTGTTTTGCCAGCTTTGTGTGTTATTTATTGGAGTCATTGTTGACCTCTTGTACTTGATAGCTGATACTTTACCTAGTGCCACGTCTCGGGGACGGCCACCCTAGAGGCATGACAAAAGTTGGTATCAGAGCCTAGTCGTGTCAGAGCCTAAGTCTAGTCGCATAACTGAGTCGTAGGATTGTCATTCGAGTACTCTGGTTAAGTTTATCTTAGGTTGCTGACATGCCTTCTCGCATCCGTGGACGTGGACGTGGCCACCCCTGGACACCCCTTAAGTTGTCGACTAGGTCAATCGAATAGGGTCAGTTGTTGGGTCCCTTGTGAGATTATGGCTTGGGCAGGAGATTCCAGCTCAGTAGTATGTTATTGATGGGTTGTTGCAATTTCTAAGGTTGGATTGCATCTCGATAGTGGAGCTTCATTCCCGTGCACTGTTATTGCTAGTAACTATGGAGTTCGTGTGGCATATTGTTTATTAATGGGCGACGTCTTCTTCCGTTTTTCTGCTCTGGGTTAAGGGGCCTTGCGGGGTCATCGTTGAGACCCGGGCTAGGGTACTCTGTGTTCCTTGTTTGGTTGTCGGGATATCCTATACTGGGATATCATGGTGCCCTCCCAAGGGGTTCTTTTTTTTCCCAGCCAAGGAATACCTTTGAAACATCTATTTGATGATTTATTTTTCCTCTCACTTGGAAGGTGCTGTAGCGAGTGGTGATGCGTACGATCAGGATTGGGTGCATCCTATTGCAGCTTTGTGGGCGATCGCTTATGGACTGGGTTCCATAGTGGCATCTAGAGTCGCTTTGATATATCATCGCGCGTTGAGGCTACCCGGTAGAGGCCAGAGCCCTATGTGGTGCTCTCAGATACTATCACGGATGCTTGTTGGTGTGCCCATAAGGCAGAGATAGTGGGCATTGGAGGCTACCAAGTAGAGGCCATGCCGGGAGAGTACTACCGGATGATGTCGAGAGCGTGGACTCCCTGTGATAAATCTGCCCATTTAGTGTAGGATGCTGGAGTTCCAATGATTATTGTTGGGAGACCTATCGGTGGCGGCATGTGAAGCACAGTTTTTGATACTGTCGCGTTTTGCCCCCATTGTGGTCGCAAATGAGGAGACGCGATGCTAGCGTTCGTGATGGGACTCAACAGTCATATCAGATAGATGACGTCACATAGGAATTGTCGAGGTTCGACGACCTCCTGTTGCGTGTCTTGTGGATTAAGTGCGGTTGAGCGTCTTACCCAGTGTGTAAGTGTCATCATGAGCGCCAGCCATGCTCGAGGAGTAGAATCTGGACTTAATCGTTCGAGGAATTGTTTTGATCTCCCCGTGGAGGTTGAAGATCAGGTACCCCCCTTGCTGTGAATTGATGATCTGTTTGACCCGCTCTAGGAGCGAGTGTATGCTTTTAGATCGATCTTCGTGCAGGGTAACTCTAATTGGAGATCCGGGAGTTGGGCATCCCGTAGATGGCCATTCGTGACCGTTTCGGGCACTACATGTCACGCCCCAGGGCGGCCGTCCCCGGGACGCGGCAAGTGTATACATGATATCAGCAGTCTATACAGGAGATCAATAAAATACCCTAAACAACATCAACAATTTCAACACAGACAACAAAGGGGCTGACATGATATATACACAAATAGCGGAAGCTAAAAGACTAAATCTGTAACTCAAATACATATTACAGACTCGATACACAATCAACTGTCCTGTGAGAGCCAATGTATATAATGACATCCAAATATAATACAAACATGTGCCCAAGCACAGAATACAATACATACAAATCAAAAAGGGATGCTGATAGCCTTTAACACTCGCGGAAATGTGGCGCTGCACCGCTACTGTTGAGGTCCCTCGGGGAGCGACTCCTCCTGAACCGACTCAGATAGCACTGGAGAATAATATATGCGAGGGGTGAGCCACACGCTCAGTGAACAGCACAACCCATGCATCACAGTTCATATTAACCACAATTAATTATTCAAGCCTCAAAGTGGCCAGAACTCCACAATCCAGTGGGTCGCTATATCGCCGACCCACCACACCCTCACCCTCACCCCTCAATAGGTGACATAGGATATTGGGACTACACAATCCAGTGGGTCGCTACATCGCCGACCCACCACACTATCACCCTCACCCCTCAATAGGTGACATAGGATATTGGGACTGATTACTACACAAATCTGGCGGGTCGCTATATCGCCGGCCCACCACACCCTCACCCTCACCCTTCAATAGGTGACATAGGATATTGGGACTACACAATCCAGTGGGTCGCTACATCGCCGACCCACCACACCCTCACCCTCACCCCTCAATATGGTGACATAGGATATTGGGACTGACTAGGCTGTTGGTCACCCTTGGTCCACCGATAGTCTCTCCTCCACTCCGTAGGTCGCTTGGCCACTCCCACATTCAGCACAGTCCGTCCCAAATCAGGAGGTGCCTACTGATGGGAGCCCTCTCACGGGTCGACCTTTCTAACGCTGAGGCAGTCTCTACACGGATCCAACGAAGGGAACAGAACAGCCTATCCATACGCATATGATCCACTCGGATCCGCCGACAACACATCTCAACAACTCTAATGTCTTGAATTCTTCAGAATTCCTCCAGGGCGCATAACCAAGATGCGGGGAATATATATAAGATAATAATGAGGAAAAGAAACCTTGGGAGGGCAACCTGAGGTCCCGATATAGGACATCCCGACAACCAAACAAGGAACATGGAGTACCCTAGCCCGGGTCTCAATGTTGACCTCGCAAGGCCCCCTTAATATTCCCCAAGGCATACTAATAGACATATGCTCGCATTTAATTTAATAAATTAAACTAATAGGACGCATGCACAGGTCGAGGCTTTCCTAGCATGATAACAAGGTGACAGGATGCACGGCTCTTACACATATCCTAAGGGTGCAAGTCCCTAACATACAAGTCTAGGGTGGCATGCATTCTACACACTAATCATGCTTACATAGATTACAAATTACCAAGTTAATATTAACTATGGTGCCCCAGGGGAGGGCGGTATACGGCCAAGTGCATATAGCGCCTCCCTACTGGGTTTGGTTGTCCCACTCACCCTTAACCGGGTCGTCGCGCGACCGTCCGTCAAGATCTGCAAGACAGGGTAATCAAATTGGTGAGTAAAATACACTAATATATACAAAAATACACTAAAATACCCAACACTCGGACAAGCGTGCATACGGCCTGTACGCACGCGAGTCCGAGCACCCCGACTCATTCCCGAACCCCCCGGGCAGCCATACGCATGGCCCCCCGCACGTGTATGCACACGCACACCCCGGCACCATCGGCGCACTGCCCCGCGCCTGCCCGCGCGCCCAGACGCACTGTCGCACGCACGCGCGCACCTGCGCGCACTGCGCCCCCCCCGGGCAGCTCCCCGCGCACGCCCCAGCACACGCACCCACGCGCACGCCCGCACGCGCGCGCACTGGTCCCCAGCCCCACGCCCAGGCGCCCTGCCCGCGCGCGCGCACGCTCCCGCTCCCGCTCGCACTCCCGCGTAGCCTTCTGTCGGTTCTGGGAGGTGCAGATGTACACACGAACCAACCGGGCTACCGCAAGGTCAAACAACTAACTTATGGCCCCTCCCACTAGCGCTCCACAACCGTCCCAACACAAGGGAGGTATGAAACTGCGCCTGTAGTGTGCCTTTCACAGATCCATCTGGGTGCTCGAATGGCAGTCGCTTGCAGGCATACCCCAACAAATGGGTGGTGCCTCACCCAACTGCCCTCATCATCGAGCACGCAGGCAAATAGCATGTCCATCGGCGATGAAACGCTATACTTAAATGGAGGCTCGCGCCAAAAGCTGCGCCACAACCTCAAAGTAACCCTCACGTCTCACCCGAAAATAGCGCTGACTGGAGTTCCATGAAGACGAACAATCACGAAGGTGAAAACCCACGTCAAGGCGTCCAGAGACACAACCAGTCGGATAGGGGGGGAAGCGCGGACTTAGTCAGTCGGTCATAGATCACCTAGACGGCGTCGTGACCCGAATGTGACATTAGCGAGTCCGCAACAATCCCTGATAACCCACTCCCACGTCCACTGAGGAATCTCGATGGACTGACGCGTTCCAACGCGATGATGATTATCGAACTTGCCTGAAGGCATGCAATCCTAGGGAAAACAAGGTCACCCACATCACCTTTTCATCACAGCACAGCAATCGCAATGAAGACTACTTCAAAGTAGTCCACGGAAGCCCAATAAAACTTTTGAGATCCACGAAGGCATCCGGCGCATTCATCAACCCCGACGGCAGTACTTAAAACTCGTAGTGCCTGAACGGTCACGAAAGGCCATCTGTGGGATGTCCAACTCTCGGATCTCCAACTTGCGGTACCCTTGTGCGAAGATCGATCTAACAACAGACACTCGCTCCCAGAGCTGGTCAAATAGATCATCGATTCGTGGCAAAGGTAATTGATCTTCAACCTCCACGGGGAGATCAAAACAGCACCACAAACAATTAAGTTTGGATTCTGCTCCTCGAGCATGGCTGGCGCTCATGATAACACTTACTCGCTTGGTAAGCCACTCAACCGCACTTAATCCACAAGAAACGCATTAAGGGGTCGTCGAACCTCGACAATGCCTATACGACGTCATCTATCTGATAGGCGGTTGAGTCCCATCACGAATGCTAGCTTCGCGTCTCCTTATTTACGACCAATGTGGGGCAAAACGCGACAGTATCCTCAACTATGCTTACATGCCGCCAGAGATAGGCCGTTCATCTACAACCATTGGAACTCCGGCATCCTGCACTCCATGGGCAGATTCATCACGGGGAGTCCACGCTCTCGACATCATTTAGCAGCACTCTCTGGTGTGGCCTCTACCTGGCAGCCTCCCCAGCCCGCTATCTCTGCCATATGGGCGCACCAACAAGCACAGCATCTGAGAGCACCTCACAGGGCTCTGGCCTCAACCGGGCAGCTACAACACACAATGATATATCGAAGCGACTCCAGGTGTCTCTATGGAACCCAGTCCACAAGCGATCGCCCACTAAGCTGCAATAGGACGCACCCAATCCCGATCGTACGCATCACCACTCGCTACAGCACCTTCCAAGTGAGAGGGAAAAATCCACCATCAATTTGATGCTTCTAAGGTATTCCTTGACTGGGAAAAGAAACCTTGGCAGGGCACCATAAGGTCTCGATATAGGATACCCCGACAACCAAACAAGGAACACGGAGTACCCTAGCCCGGGTCTCAACGCTGACCCTACAAGGCCCCTTAATCCGTAGTTGGAAGTCTAGAAGAATACATCATCCCTTAATGAGCAATACACCACATCCTCAACACTCTACACTGGCGCCGCACGCGAACTCCATGGTTACCAGCGATACCGATACACGGCGAAGAAGCTCCAACCAAAACTCGCACTTTTTGAACTTGGCGAACAACTGATGTCTGGCCAAAGTCTCCAAGACAGTGCGAAGATGGTGAGCGTGCTCCTCAAGACTCCTCGAGTACACCAATATGTCATCGATGAATACTACCACAAGGGAGTCGAGGAAGGGCCGAAACACCCGGTTCATCAAATCCATGAAGGCCGCCGGCGCATTTGTCAACCCGAATGGCAGTACTCTGAACTCGTAGTGCCCATACCGGGTACGAAAGGCCGTCTTCGTAATGTCTGACTCCCGGATCTTCAGCTGATAGTACCCCGAACGGAGATCGATCTTGGAAAAGACACGCGCTCCCTGGAGCTGGTCAAACAGATCGTCGATCCGCGGCAATGGGTACTTGTTCTTCACTGTCCGTTTGTTCAGCTGCCTGTAATCGATACAAAGCCGCAGCGAACCGTCCTTCTCCCGGACGAATAGAACAGGGGCTCCCCACGGAGAAACACTTGGACGTGCGAAGCCCTTCTCCAGCAACTCCTCCAACTGCTCCTTGAGCACCCTTAGCTCTGTAGGGGCCATCCGGTACGGAGCTCTCAAAGTTGGCTCGGTCCCCAGAATCAGATTGATCTCAAACTCGATCGCGCGATCCGGCGGTAATCCCGGAAGATCATTGGGGAAAACCTCGGGATACTCTACCACGACCGGAGTCTGACTGATATCTGCCCGCAGCGGTGCATCCTCCTGAGCAATAAACGCTAGAAAGCCCTCACATCCTCCCTGAAGGAGTCTCCACGCCTGCATGGACGACACGAACCCCAAAGGGGCTACGTCACGATCAGCCACGAACTGGAAAGACCTCCGACCCGGAAGGTGGAAAGACACCGACTTGGCAAAACAGTCGATGCTGGCGTGACTAGCTGCAAGCCAATCCATTCCCAGGATGGCATCAAAGTCCGTCATCGCGAGCTCCACCAACTCCATTGGAAACCCATGCTTCGAAACCAAATTACACAAAATCAGTTCCCTTTTTCAAGGAAAAACATGGGTAGAAAACCCAATGATCACTGGGTCACGCGGCGGCGCGACCAACCTCACCCCCACCCTCACTCCCGAAGGGAGCCTTTTGGGACTTATGGGGAGAGACTTAGACTGCTCTCCACCCATGGTCTACCGGTAGCCTCTCCCCGCTCCATAGCTTACCTGGTACAGGTAGCCTGTCTAACGCCGGGGCTGTACTAGACGGGTCCGTCGAAGGGGAGAACGATTCCACGCTCGCGACATCATTCATTAACCCTCTTCCGGGTAGCCTCTACCTGGCATACTCCATGATCAGTACCCCACCGACTGCATCGGTGGTACCTACGGATGGGAACCCTCTGCCAGGACAGCTACAACCCGGCCTCTTCAACTTGGACAACCACTCTCGATACTCGCTTATCGAGATACCACACACTTGCATAACAGCAACCAACCCACTCATCTGGGCCTCTAATGCTCTCGTCTGAGTCTCCACCAAATCCGCTAACCGAGCGTAAGCACGCTCCAATGCAGGAGGCTCCTGCACCATTCCTGGTCTCACAGCCGAGGACTCTCCAGTAGCATCCCCACCTCTGGTAGGTCCGGAAACCTCCAAAGGTCGAGAGGGACCACGTCCACGCATTCCTCTGCGAGGAGGCATATCAGCAACCCAAGAAAACCAGACACTAGGATCAGAATACTCATATAGAAATCCTAGGACTCATCTCTACGAAAAAGAAGACCATTGGCTCTGACAGGACCAGGCTCTGATACCAACTTTTGTCACGCCCCAGGGCGGCCGTCCCCGGGACGCGCGAAGTGTATACATGATATCAGCAGTCTATACAGGAGATCAATAAAATACCCTAAACAACATCAACAATTTCAACACAGACACCAAAGGGGCTGACATGATATATACACAAATAGCGGAAGCTAAAAGACTGAATCTGTAACTCAAATACATATTACAGACTCGATACACAATCAACTGTCCTGTGAGAGCCAATGTATATAATGACATCCAAATATAATACAAACATGGGCCCAAGCACAGAATACAATACATACAAATCAAAAAGGGATGCTGATAGCCTCTAACACTCACGGAAATGTGGCGCTGCACCGCTACTGTTGAGGTCCCTCGGGGAGCTCCTCCTCCTGAACCGACTCAGATAGCACTGGAGAATAATATATGCGAGGGGTGAGCCACACGCTCAGTGAACAGCACAACCCATGCATCACAGTTCATATTAACCACAATTATTTATTCAAGCCTCAAAGTGGCAAGAACTCCACAATCCAGTGGGTCGCTACATCGCCGACCCACCACACCCTCACCCTCACCCCTCAATAGGTGACATAGGATATTGGGACTACACAATCCAATGGGTCGCTACATCGCCGACCCACCACACCCTCACCCTCACCCCTCAGTAGGTGACATAGGATATTGGGACTGATTACTACACAAATCTGACGGGTCACTACATCGCTGACCATCCACACCCTCACCCTCACCCCTCAATAGGTGACATAGGATATTGGGACTAAACAATCCGGTGGGTCGCTACATCGCCGGCCCACCACACCCTCACCCTCACCCCTCAATATGGTGACATAGGATATTGGGACTGACTAGGCTGTTGGTCACCCTTGGTCCACCGATAGTCTCTCCTCCACTCCGTAGGTCGCTTGGCCACTCCCACATTCAGCACAGTCCGTCCCAAATCAGGAGGTGCCTACTGATGGGAGCCCTCTCACGGGACGACCTTTCTAACGCTGAGGCAGTCTCTACACGGATCCAACGAAGGGAACAGAACAGCCTATCCATACGCATATGATCCACTCGGATCCGCCGACAACACATCTCAACAACTCTAATGTCTTGAATTCTTCCGAATTCCTCCAGGGCGCATAACCAAGATGCGGTGAAAAATATAAGATAATAATGAGGAAAAGAAACCTTGGGAGGGCAACCTGAGGTCCCGATATAGGACATCCCAACAACCAAACAAGGAATACGGAGTACCCTAGCCCGGGTCTCAATGTTGACCTCGCAAGGCCCCCTTAATATTCCCCAAGGCATACTAATAGACATATGCTCGCATTTAATTTAATAAATTAAACTAATAGGACGCATACACAGGTCGAGGCTTTCCTAGCATGATAACAAGGTGACAGGATGCATGGCTCTTACACATATCCTAAGGGTGCAAGTCCCTAACATACAAGTCTAGGGTGGCATGCATTCTACACACTAATCATGCTTACATAGATTACAAATTACCAAGTTAATATTAACTATGGTGCCCCAGGGGAGGGCAGTATACGCCCAAATGCATATAGCGCCTCCCTACTGGGTTGGGTTGTCCCACTCACAAATAACTGGGTCGTCGCGCGACCGTCCGTCAAGATCTGCAAGACAGGGTAATCAACTTGGTGAGTAAAATACACTAATATATAAAAAATACACTAAAAATACCCAACACTCGGACAAGCGTACATACGGCCTGTACGCACGCAAATCCGAGCACCCCGACTCACTCCCGAACCCCTCGGGCAGCCATACGCATGGCCCCCCGCACGCGTACGCACGAATGCACACGCACGCACACACCCCGGCACCATCGGCGCACTACCGCGCGCCTGCCCGTGCGCCCAAACGCGCTGCCGCACGCACGCGCACGCTCGCGCGCGCCCGCGCGAACTGCGCCCCCTTGCGCAGCACCCTGCGCATGCCCCAGCATGCGCGCGCGCGCACTGGTCCCCAGCCCCGCGCCCAGGCGTCCTGCCTCGCGCCCAGGCGCATGCTCAGGCGCCCTGCCCGCGCGCGCACACGCTCGCGCGCACGCACCCACGCACCCGCGCGCACGTGCCCGCGCGCGTGTGCGCGCCCACCAGCGCTCGCCTGCGCCCGCCTGCGCTCGCACGCGCGCAGACAACGCCCAGCACGCGCCCATCCCATTCTAACCTCATTTTCACCCACCCCAACCCCTCACACACACCCTAACACATCTACCCAACATGCATGACCTTCCCACAACCTCTTAAGCCAAGAAAATCAAGAAAAGGAGGGGAGGAGCTCCCCTTGGAGGGGGAACAAAAGGGGGAGGTTCGGGGGCCCTCGACGCACCCGCGACCACCTCAACCGCCACCACCACCACCACCACCTCCTCGGCCTCTCCTCGGCCTCCTCTCAGCCGAAAATCGGGGGGGGGGGGAGATCCATGCAAAGAGAGCTTGAGAGAGAGGGGAACAACCAAACAACACACAACACCAAGATCCACCACCACCACCACCATCTCCATCACCATCTCTCATTGGGGCATTCCATCAAACACATGGGGGGTGTGTTTGCAAGAGAGAAAGAGAGCAAATGAGGTTGTCGTGGACATTGGGAGGGAGAGAGAGAGAGAGAGAGAGAGAGAGAGAGATATTTATCAAAATATCTTAAGGAGAAAAGACCTAGTCACCCTTCAACTAGAAATTCTGCGCAAGCTTCACTGGAACAGCCATAACTTCCTCAATACAGCTCCGAATTGCTCAATTCCATGACCGATTGAAAGCTAAGAAGATTATCTACAACTTTCATGTTCATGACAAGATCAGATAGTCTCTCCAGCTAATCCGAAATTAGAGCTAAACATGGAACATGGCTGCTGCCAGAATTTCCATCCCCGCGGTATACTTGGAAAAATACCTATAACTTTTACTACAAGAATCCAGTTGATCTAATTCCACTTCTGTGCGAAAGCTAACTCAAAACTGGACATCTCATAATAAAATCATAATTAAACCTCTTCATCTTGGATTTTAACAAAATCAAATCCAAATACTAAATTGGGAATACATAACTTAGGGAAAAAAAAAATTATGTACCCAAATCATCAAACAGAGCGCTCCAAATGACACAGACACAACACTACAAGTTTTTCGTACTGCCGTCAAGGTTGACGAATGCACCAAATTCCTACAGGGATCTCATAAGTTTTATTGGGTTTCCGTGGACTACTCTGAGGTAGTCTTCGTTGAGGTTGTCAATGTAAAGGAGATATGTGTAACTTCGTTGCCCCTTGGTTGGCATGCCCTCAGGCAAAGTTTGAGAATCATCATCGAGTGGAAAGCGTCAGTCCATCAAGATTCCTCAGTGGATGTGGGAGTGAGTTATCATGGATTGTTGCGGGCTCGCTAAAGTCACGTTCGGGTCCCGACACCGTCTAGGTGATCTTTGACTGACTGACTAAGTCTGCGCTTCCCTCCCTATCCGACTGACTGAGTCTCTTGACGCCTTGACGTGGGTTTTCACCTTCGCGATTGTTTGTCTTCATGGCACTCCGGTCGGCGCTATTTCCGGTTGCGACGCGAGGGTTAGTGTGAGGTTATGGCGCAGCCTTGGCAGGCTTTGGCGCGAGCCTCCATTTAAGTACAGCGTTTCACCGCCAATGGATGGCCAAGCAAAGAGGACGATTCAGACCTTGGAGGACATGCTAAGTGCCTGCGTGCTCGACTTGGGGCAGTTGGGTGAGGCACCACCCATTTGGTGGGGTATGCCTGCAAGACGACTGCCATTCGAGCATCCAGATGGAACTGTAAAAGGCACTCTACGGGCGTAGTTTTATACCTCCCTTGTGTTGGGACGGTTGTTGAGCTCCAATTGGAGGGGCCATAAGTTATTTATTTGACCTTGCGGTGGCCAGGTTGGTTCGTGTGTGCATCCACACCTCCCGGAACCGACAGAAGGGCTACGCAGGTCATCGTCGCCAGGGCTTACCTTCGGGTTTGGTGACCATGTTTCTTGAAGGTGTCCCAGTTTAAGGGCATCCTCTGTTTCGACGTTCAGGGCAAGCTGAGTCGGCCCTTCATCGGACCGGTTCTCGTCCTTGAGTGGATTGGGGAGGTGGCTTGTCATGTAGCCTTTCCCCCACAGCTGGCTCATGCCCATGACGTCGTCCTTGTCTCGTAGCTGAGGCGTTATGTCCATGATCCTGCTCATGTCATTCCGTTCGACCGCCTCATCCTCGAGCTGGATTTGTCGTTCATAGAGCAATCGATAAAGGTCAAGGACCAACGTGAGAAGAGGCTCCCCACTTAGACCGTTCCTTTGATTAAAGTGTGTCGGTAGCGCCAGTCTGGTGCATAGACCACTGGGGACCCAAAGGTCAGTGTGTGATACTGGCTATGTTTGTCTTCCCTTTGAGTTTTCATAAATTTCGAGGACTAAATTTTCTAAGGGGGGGAGAATGTTGTGCCTGTGTCATTTGGAGACTTATTTTTTTATTGGAGTCGCTAAAATTTTGGTTTTTCGCTACCCGCGGAAGATGAAGTACTCTGATTGAAAATCTAACTGTATATTATGGGTCATGGTACTGTTTGGTCCTACCCATGAAAATTTCATCGAGTTTCGGTTACGTTTTAGGAAATTATGCAATTCCGAATCGTATCCAGGTTTTGGTCGACACTGGATTGTCAAAGGGGAGACTTTGGCCAAGTCAAAGTTGACCATTGACTGGTCAACTTGTTTTGTTTGGTAGCTTGGCTAGGTTGACCAAGGTCAAACCTTTCAACCACCCCTTTTTTGGGCATTGAAAGCTCTCTCTCTCTCTCTCCCCTTCTCACAAGTGAGAAAAATCCATCCGACCCCTCTTTGTCTCCCCTTTTGGTTGCTATCCTTTGTTTATTTAAGAAGGAGAAGTGAAGGAGAAGAAGAAGCACAAGAAGGAAGTGCAAGTGGGAAAGGTGTGTGTGTGTGTGTGTGTGTGTGTTGTTGATGTTGTTGTTGTTGTTTCTCTTCTCTCTAGCTCCCTCTCATGCCCCTATTATCCCCTGTTTTCAGCCATGGAAGGGATGGTGGAGTGGCTGATGAGGTGGTGGTAGTGGTTGTGGTGGCTGAGGTGGTCGTGGGTGTGTCGAGAACCCCGCATCTCCCCATTTCCCTCCCCTTGTTTTGGTAAGACAGATCTTTGTCTCCTAAGATCTCTGTGCAACTAGTAATTAGAGGCATATTTTTGGGATAATGTCTTCTTGTGATATGATCATCTACGTGTCTAGCTGTTATATATGAAATTTGGGGTCATTATGATATCTGTGTTGTAAGTTAGAAACTATTTTACATGGCCTGTCCAGATTCGCGCGGGAATTGACCTGCTTCTGGAAATATTTTATTTCGGGCTTGTCGAGGCAAAATTAGGCTATAATGTCTTCTGGGATTATGATCCCAACATGTCATAGAATGTGTATGATTTATTTCATAATTTGTGGATGTGTATTTGGTGCTGTGGAGATCAAATAGTAGGGCTGGTTGCAGCAGGTTTTGCAGTTTTGCTCGATTGTGTGTCAAGGAGTTGTTATGCATGTTGTAGAAAGTATCAGGAGTTAGGGTATTCCTGAAGTAGGCTTATATGTGTGTCAGGAGGTTCTATATTTTAATTGTGGATCATTGGTTGTGTTTTACAGATCTCGTAGACCGGACGCACGGCGATCCAGGTATCGGTGAGTGGTTCGATCCAACCCTTTGGGAAGCGTTGGATGCACGTAGTCGTGCGTCACGCATCCATTGGGCACCCTGACTATACTACTTATTTAGATAAGTAGTATGGTCATGTCTAACCCATAATATGCTAGGTATTTGCATGCTAGGTTAGTATAGCTCGTATATTGTGTAGAACCCCCTATTTCTACCATATACTTGCCTATGTATCATATTCATGTATGAATTATTATGTTTGCATGCGCCCTTCATGCATGGGCATGTGTGATGTGTGTTAATATGAATGTATAGAATATGCATGCCTTAGGTAGTCCCTATTTATAGTACTACCTCCCTATGTTAGTAATATCTAGCATGATTAACTTGGGTTAATAACCAGGTGTATAGTATATATATATTGTTTATCCTTTTATCCATGTTAGGGAGTATGCCTATAATTATTTGATATGTTATTGTGCATGTAGTTCATGTACATAACTAAGATATAATTCTCCTGTATATATGCTCATGTTAAAATTGGTTAGGCCTATTTGAAATAGGCGAGGGTATGACCCGCTGTCGGGTTGTACCTTATTAATTAGAGCGCTAGCGATGTAATAGCCCCTTGATTCCGAGCGATGCACTCATTTGGAATTTAGGAGAATTCATTATCTTATCGGTTTTGTTAAGCCGGTAGTTATGGCATTAAGCTAGGCCTACCCATGTTAGGCAAGTGTATGAACCGCCTATTGGGTTATGCCTTAGGGCTTATGTCTGTGCGAGAGCAGAGATGACTCCCTCGTTTGAGCGATGCACCTCTATGGGAGTTCAAGCATATTTCGAAAGCATCGGTATGGGATTGCTGAGGGTAGTTGATTTTCCATAGGGTTTGCATTGCGAACGCGAAGTCTTCCTCCCAATATCGTCATGCACCGAAGCTGCCCCAGCGTTGAAGCTGTCCTGTGTGGTGCCACCACATGTAAGTACTACCGATGCGTACTGCTGTACCCATCTAGCGGATGTACCGATCGTGGAAGGCCGATAGGTAGAGGCTACACAGGAGAGGGCTATTGGATGATATTGCGAGGTGGAATCATTCTCCCCTTCATCGGATCCGCGTTGAAGCTACCCGACATTGAAGCTGTCCTGACAGAGGGCTCCCACCTGTAGGTACTACCGATGCGTTTGGCAGATGTACTGATCATGGGAGTATACCAGGTAGAGGCTACTCGGGAAAGGGCTACCGGATGACGAAGGGTGTAGAGCAAAAAGGTTTTCTTCCAACAATCCTGTCTCACCTTAGGGGTGAGGGTGAGGATGAGTTGAAGTCACATCGTCATGTTACTCTCATACCCATCAAGTATACTCTGGGTAGGTTGCTCCTGACGCTTGAGGTATCGAAGTATATCTCTACCTCGTAGCAGATGGATTCGTTGTAATTGTTATCCAGTAAAACCAAGTGTTATGGTTAATAGTTATTCCTCCCCAAGTTTCCCAAAAGCCTCCCTTCAGGAAGTGAGGGCGAGGGCGAGGTTTGGTCACGTCGTCGTGTGACCTTGTTATCCTTTGGGTTTCTACCCATGTTTTTTCCTTGAAAGGAAATTGCCTTAGTATTGAATTGTTGTAATAAGTGTTTGGTTACTCACTGAGCTTGTAGCTCACCCCTCGCATATTGTCTCTTCCGCAGGGGCGGTGTTGGGCGTGGAGTTGGAGCTTCTCAGTGGCGGGGTTCGAGTGCGTGGAGTGTCCCGTCTAGCAGTTGGCGAGCGGGAGGATGTCAGCAGTCCTAGTGTCATTTATGTATTTGAAATCGTGCGTGTTGCACTGGTTGTACTTTATTTAGACTAGACTTTCTCTCATAGGACAGTGATTGTGTATTGGAGTCTGTAATAATGTTTTTGGTTTACAGACTTATGGATATTTTTTATGCTTCCGCATTTTAGTTAAACTATTAGTTATCATTGTTTTGCCAGCTTTGTGTGTTATTTATTGGAGTCATTGTTGACCTCTTGTACTTGATAGCTGATACTTTATCTTGTGCCATGTCTCGGGGACGGCCGCCCTGTGGCGTGACAGATTGGTGGCAGGATCATGGAGGGAACTGGACTTCTAGGAGCTGGATGGATGACGCCACCTGGTTTGATCCATGGTGGAGGATCGTCCTAAGGCTGATATGCACAGTTCTTTGGCCTAGTATTTAGCTCGCACATTTGACATTTGAAGAACTTTGACCAATCTTGGTGGCGTGCCTCCCTCCATACCGAGATGATTTCCCCATTGCTTGGAAAATGCAAGCATTGATGACGCGTAGAAGTGACACCTTCAACATTGTCAAGCCAGGGCCTCCCAAGGATCATGGAATGAAGCGACTCGATCTTCATAACCTCATAGTCTACAGAGGTACATATTGGACCCACCTTTAGAACATAAGAGATCCTCCCGCATGAAGATTGGCTCGAGCTGTCATATGCGTAGAGAAAGGTTTCTGATGGTTGGAGCATGGGGAGCCCACATCGAAGCTTGCGGTAGGTGGAATGGGTCATGATGTCTACTCCAGCGCCTGTGTCCATGAGGACATTTTAGAGAATTTTACCGGCAATGGCTACTTTGATCACAAGGGGGCATGTGTGTATGCTAGGCTCGACAAGCTCATGAAGGGCGAATGTGATGGAAGGGGAACATGTCAAGCAAGTGATCGTGTCATGCTCCTCTGATGAGTCTTCTGTGGATGTTGGGGAGTCAGATGGCTCAAAATCTAAGGATTCTTATTCAAGCTCCTCCTCTCGTATTTCTTCTTTCGACTCTTCTTTCAGCACCCTTTCTATCTCTTTTTCTAAGCCAACAATTAATGCATTAACAGTCCAATTTGGTTCATTCGGTCCTCCCCAGAAGATGTTTTCCCCCCATACGAGGACAATCTTTCCCCATAGTGGAAATCGAAGGCATTGATGATGAGTGGATGGAACTGCTCTAGCGTTATTGAGCTACGCCCTCCCAAGAATTGTGTTGTGGATGCCCCACTCGAGCTTCACGACATGAAAATATACCTCAGTGTGCAACGGGCCTACCATCAAAGGAATCGTAACTGTTCCGGCCATCGGTCGTCTGGTGCCATCGTATGCTTCTATGAACTAATTAGAGGGCTCAAGTTCGGGACGGCCCTCCACATCTTCAAATGAGCAATAAACTTCATATGCCATGATGTTTCCTCTTGCCCCGGTGTCAATATATGTATATTGAAAGGGGATCCCTGCTATCTCCACCATGATACGGAGAGGGAGATTACACATTGCAGGTGGGGTGAGCTCACTCTCGAGGAACACAATAGGTGGCGGTCCCACCAGGACATCAACAGTTCCGGTCGATGCTTCTGGTTCTTGAATTGTGCTTGCCAATGTGGACTGATCAGATGGTTCTTGCTCAAGGGCCTCTTCACCAAATGCCAGTTCTTCCAGCTCTTCCATGAGTTCGTCTTCAGGCACTTCCTCCTCAGGGTCTTCTTCTGCTCTTCCTCTTTAGGGTCTTCTTCTGGCTCTTCCTCTTCTGGCACCTCTTCCCCGGGGTCTTCTTCTGGGTCCTCCTCCTCGGGATCTTCTTCTTGCTCCTCCTCCTCAAAGTCCTCTTTTGGTTCCTCCTCCTCAAGGTCTTCTTCTGGCTCCTCCTCCTCAGGGTCTTCTTCTGGCAGGTCCTCCTCAGGGTCTTCTTCTGGCTCCTCCTCAAGGTCCTCTTTTGGTTCCTCCTCCTCAGGGTCCTCTTCTGGCTCCTCCTCCTCAGGGTCTTCTTCTGGTTCCTCCTCTTCAGGGTCCTCTTCACGCTCTTCTTATGGCTCATCTTCTTCCATGGGTTCCTCTTAAGATTTGGATTCACCACTATCAGGTGTTGCCGGTGGGGTGAAAAGGTTGGCCCAAAGGTGTGATGAGGAGTTGGACTGGTTGGGGGATGGAGGGTTGGTCCCAATGAAGTTGATAACTAGACAAGATGAAGTAGACGGTTTAGTATGGGAAGGCAGTGGGTCAATATGAATGCCAAGAGGCACGGATTAAGTGGAGGATTGAGCAGGGTGGGCCGAGCGGGACTTGGTGATGATATTTCGCAATAGTGCCCAATCAATGCGATCTTGTTCATGAAGATCATAAACAAAATCTCAAAATGTGTAGCAACCACGGATGTCATGACCATGCATCCGGTGGTATGGGCAGTAGCGTGAACTATTGACACCGGGGGGTGAGGGTCTCTCGGGGGCCAAGGTGATGCTGTTGGATTCCATCAGTGCCATAAAAATGTCAGGCAAGGACTCTGGCAGTGGCGGGTAATTATCACGTTTTCCCATCCTTTGAGCCTGGTAAGATGTGGGTGGAGCAATAGCTGTGTATTGTCTTTCAGGGATTGGTCGGGGAGTTATTTGATTGGTTTGCAAGGCTCGAACGGGTTGGACTTGGTGTAGATACCCTAATTTTGACCGTCCAAAGAAAGAAAATTTACTTCAAGTAATAATGGAAACAACCACGTTTGCACATCCAAATAGAAAACTCTCTCGGAAACCAAAACCAGAAACCCTAGTCCAACACTTGGAAAAATCTAAGAGCCTGGAAAGGGGTGTCTACTTGAGAGTAGCCACCCCATTCCAGGTGGCTAGTTCCAACTAGCCGCCCCACTGACCGACCCCAAACCGCCTTCTTGGATGGGACATAAAGCAAGCATGAATGCGGCGGATTGTCCCTTCTAGCCGCCCCATTTAGCTGGTTCATCCTTAGTAACAGACCCAAGCCACTGTTTGTCAGAGATGGGATGTTTGACATGTTATGATGGGGGTAGCCGCCCCTCGGCTGGACATTGTCAGAGAACAAAGATCTAAGGGGAGGTAAAATCAAGCACCTTATTACCCATTTTGATCTATTGTCCAGTGGACATTTTGATACCTCGTTTTTACTATAAATAGGGGGGAAACCAAGATCATCAATAGGCATAAATACACATTCAATACCCATCAATAACCCCCAACCACCCACATTCCCAACCATCAAGCCACACCACCACCTCAAACCCTTGAGAGAAAAGTGAGAGAGAAACCCCTTTCCTACACCAAACCACTCTCCAAATCCACTCTTCAAAACCCAGGTCAAATCCAGTTTAACCTCTGCCAAAACCAAAACAAAACCCTACCTTGGTTCTGCCCAAATTGAACCAGACACCAGGCAGCTAAACCCAACTAGCCGCCACTACCAGGCAGTTAAAACCAACTAGCCGGCCCTTCCCTAGCCCACCTCAAGTCCCAATTCTCCTTTAGTCAGGTTCCCGAAGCAGAAGAGGATCCCTGTCTTCACCTCTGTGTACGGCATATCCGTGTCTCAGAGCGGAGACCCCACAAACTCCCCACGAAGGCAACCAAATTCCCCCCAACTTTTCCTGCTTCTTGAGAAAAGCAGGTGGAGATCACAACAACCCCTGAATCCTCCTGAGGACCCAGCGGTCGGCCTTGCCAGGAACGAACAACAAACCCACCACCCCTTCCGAGAGACGATCCGATCGAGCCTGCCAAGGCACAGCTCTCCGGATCTGAGCCTCCGAAGAACCCCCACACACGCACAACCATGGGAGGACCGAGGAGGAAGGAAGAGAGGGCACCCAGCCTTTTCTTTTCCTTTTCCCCCTTTCACCAAAATTTGATACCGACAGCCTGATGATCACGGTGGGACCTCCCTCGTGAAAGACAACAAAAGGTAATGGCGTCCCCGAGACGTGGCAAGTGTATATATGATATCAGCAGTCTAAACAGGAGATCAATAAATACTCTACACAACATCGAAAATGACAACACAGACCAAAGTGTAGCTGACATAATATATACAAATAGCGGAAGCTAAAACAACTGGGTCTGTAATTCAAAGACACATTACAGACCCGATACCTAATCAACTATCCTGTGAGAGCCAATATATATACAATGACATCCAAATACACAAACGGGTGCCCAAGCACATAATGCAATACATACGATAAACAGGGGGATGCTGATGGCCTCTCACTCGTAGAACGTGACGCTGCTCCGCTACTGCTGATGTGCCTCGGGGAGCTCCTCGTTCAAATCCGACTCAGATATCACTGGAGAAAAAAATATATGCGAGGGGTGAGCCACACGCTCAGTGAATAGCACAACCCATGCATCACAATTCATATTAACCTCAAATAATTTATAGCCCCCTTAACACGGGAGTAACTACACAATCCAGTGGGTCGCTACATCGCCGACCCACCACACCCTCACCCTCACCCTCAAAGGGGTGACATGGTCTTTTGGGACTGACTAGGCTGTTAATCACCCTTGGTCCACTGATAGCCTCCCCCCCACTTCGTAGCTCGCCTGGTCTACTCCCACGATCAGCACAGTCCGACGCATTGGAGGTACCTACAGATGGGAGCCCTCTGTCAGGACAGCCTGTCTAACGCTGAGGAGTCCCTACACGGATCCAACGAAGGGAAGAGAAACAGCCTACCCACACGGATATGATCCTCTTGGATCCGCCGACACCGATTGCAACTCTACTAATGCCATGAATTCACAAGAATTCCTCCAGGGCGCATAACTAAGATGCGGGGAGACACATATTATAACAACGAGGTTATAATATTCTCTAAGGCATGCTAATAACCATATGCTCGCATTTGATTTAAATAAGTTAAACTAAATGGGAAACATGCGTAGGTCGAGGCTTTCCTAGCATGAAAACATGGTATCAGGATGCGTAGGCCTCTATACATAATATAAGGGTGCATATCCCTAGCATACAAAGTCTAAGGGGGGCATGGATACAATCATAATGATCATGCATAGCACAGTTTACATTTAATACTAGCTAATATGCAACTATGGTGCCCCAGGGGAGGGCAATGCACGCCTACGTGCATCGAACGCCTCCCTACTGGGTTGGATTGTGCCACTGACCAAAACCCGGGTCGTCGCGTGACCGCTTGTCAATATCTATAAGACATGGGTAATCAAAATGGTGAGTAATCACACAAATACATAAGAAATACACTAGAAATACCCTACACTCGAACAAGCATGCATACGGCCCGCACGCACGTGAGCCCGAGTGCCCCGACATCCCCCCGCACCCACGGCAGCCATGCGCACGGCCACCCGCACGCGCACGCATGGGTGAGCACGCACGCACGCACGCCCGCGCCCCGGGCGCACTGCCGTGTGCCTGCCCGAGCTCCCAGACACGCTGTCGCGCGCACGCGCACGCTCGCGCTTGCCCGCGAGCACTGCGCGTCCAGCCCTGCATCTACCCGCGCGTACTGCGCCCCTGCGCATCACCCCGCGCGCACCCCCACGCGCACGCCGGAGCGTCCGCCCGTACGCGCGCACGCCCCCAGCGCGCCCGACTGCGCGCGCCTGCACTGCCTGCGCGCGCAGACTCGCGCGCACGCGCGCGGATGACCCCGCACGCGCGCCCGAGTCCATCCCACCACCTCCCTCAGCCCTCCCACACCCCTAACACACATGCATACCATGCACACTCCATATGCACACCCTAACATGCATCTAAACAAAGAAATGGGAGGAGAAGAACTCACCCAAAGGAGGAAGAACAAAGGGATGAAACTGGGTGCCCTTCGCGCACCGAATCACCACCACCAAAGCCACCACGACCAAGACCTCTCCTCAGCCTAAGAATGGCTGAAAACAGAGGAGAAAGGGAGCTAAGAGAGGAGGTCAACATAGGGGAAATCCAAAAACAACACCATGGAAAGGTAGATCGGGTCCTCACCTTCCTTTTCTTCTTCTAGGGCTTCTTATTTCAAGCTCTTCTACTAGATCAAAAGGTGGAAACAAGGGAAGGGATGATGAGCTTTTGGTGTGTGAGAGAGAGAGAAAAATGAAGAAGAAGGACTATTTGTGGGCGTGGACTTCACTTAGGCTCACACACACACACTTAGCCACTCACACACTCACATTAGGGCACTTAGGGTATTTTTGTGCTTTTGACCATGGTCAACCTATCCACACAAAAAGACAAAAACTTTTGATCAAGTCAATGGTCAAACTTGACTTGGTCAAAGTCCTCTTTGACTAGGTCAAGTCCCCCTTTGACTTTTCGCTTGGTCAAAACCTGGATACGATTCAGAACTGCCAAATTCTGAACGTTACTGGAATTCGATGAAATTTTTGTGAGTGGCTTGAAATGGCATCAGGACACATAATGTGCAGTTAGATTTTCAATCGCTGTTCTCAAGCTCAGGATGATAGCTAATAGTCCAAAATTTTAGCGGTTCCGATCGAAAAAAGAAAAAGTTGAAAAACTGCTAGAATGCTCCAATGGTGCCCAGAAGGCTAAAAGTGACACATATATAACAGTAATCCTCTTCTGCTTCCTTCCAATAACCTGACTAGAATGCCATCACCTCTCTAGGAAAACTGAGATTTCCCACCCCTCAAGTCTGATCCTCCTCTACTTTGCAAAACAACATCCTTTACCGCTTTAAGTCGCACACAGCTTGCGCACTCCTTTACTACTTTAAGCCGCACACAGCTACGCACTCTTTTACTGCTTTAAGCCACACACAACAGCGCACTCCTTTACAACTTTAAGCCGCACACAGCTGTGCACCCCTTTTACTACTTTAAGTCGCACACAACTGTGCACCCCTTTTACTGCTTTAAGCCGCACACAGCTGTGCACTCCTTTTACTGCTTTAAGCCGCACACAGCTGCGCACCCCTTTTACTACTTTAAGCTGCACACAGCTGCGCACTCCTTAACGCTTTAAGCCGCACACAGCTGCGCACCCCTTTATCGCTTTATTTACTGCTTTAATCTGCATTCATTCACACCTAGGCTTTTCCATATTCACACAATGGAGGCCTATACCCAGGAGAAAATAGTAGAGGAGAAGGACAACCAGGGAGACAAAACCGCCCAATTCCTCAGCCACCTAGAAGACAGGATGGCATGTTCAATGACCTCACCGACTATCACCAGGCCAAGACCTTGAAGCAGGAAACTCTTGTTAAGACCCCCAAGGCTTGCCCCACCCCCAATACACTACCAACACCCGGCTTCTCAGCAAATCCGAGTCCAAACCTCTTTTCCTTTTCCCCACCGTCCCCCGTGAATCCAATATTCCCAACCGTTTTTGCCCCGAGCCCTTACCAGGCCACCTCCAACCCGGGACCACTAAACAGCCCTCCCAGGGGAGAAACGTTGGATGAAACCATCCGGAGAATCCTCTCCGATACCGGCCCTTCTGCACCCAAACACATGTCTCTACACAACCTGAGACAGATCCCGTCAGTCCACCTACCGGAGGGATTTAAAATCCCAAAATTTCACCGGTACAACGGTCGTGGAGACCCAAACATTCATTTAATCGCCTTTTATCTAGACGCCCGACCGTTTCTAGATAACCAACCTCTGCTAGTATTCCTCTTCCAAAAATCATTGGAAGGAGAAGCACTACAATGGTTCTCCACCCTCCCTGTAGATCATTTGTCAAACTTTTCAGCTGTAAGCGAGAAGTTTCTGGGCCGCTACGGTTATCAGAGGATTAGGAACCCCTCTATTTCAGACCTAACCGTAGAAAGAATGAGGCCTAGGGAGGAATTTGAACAGCACGTGTCCACATGGCGCACCCTCGCCCACCGAACTGGCCTGCAATTAACAGAATGTCAAGAAATTGACATGATGTTGCAGAGCCTGAGTCCAGAGCTCCGTACGAGTCTTTCGTACGGAGACTGTACCACGTACCAGCTTCTCATTGACCGCCACAACAGGATTTCCCGTTGTGCAGCCCCAGTAGTCCAAACCCAGTCCCCACCTATCAGCCATAGGGTTGGACAACCGCTGAGAAAGGCGCACACCCCCACGGTAGAGGGGATCACACAATTTTTGGCACTCTACCCAAACGGAGCACGAGTTCCTGATCAAGGACCAGCTCCGAGACAGTATACACCCGGTCCATCCGGATATGTGCCGCCTCGGCAAGCCAATCAAAATTTCATTCCTCGATCAGTACCTGCCCCCGTGCCAATACGACAAAACCCAATAGCCCACAGTCCTCCAGTCCAGAGCCCCATAATTCAGCCAAGGCCAAACTAGGGTCCCCCTGCTTATTCTGCTCCTCCAAGAGTGCAAAACCTAATCCCTAGGCAGCCTACACAAAGCTCTTATAATGAGGTTATGCCTCCCACATCCTATGGCCAGAGATGGATGGGAAAGAGGGATTCCTACCCACCCCTCCCAGAAACCATAACCAAGATTTTTAGGGTAATGATTGACACAAATAGTATCTCCCTTCCTGTTGCTAGGCCTTCACTCCCCGGAGCCAGCACGACGCGTTATTGTCAATACCATCAACAGCATGGTCACATCGTAGAATAATGCATTGTCTTTCAGAACTTTGTTTATGATTTAAATGATGACAGGCTTTTTGATTGGGCCATGATCAAAAGCCACCTGAGCCAAGGCTATCCCCAAGTAAACAAACAACTTGGCATATTCACTGACCTTATGCTAGATCACGACCGAGCCTCCACTTCTAGAGCCTACACTGTTAATATGATCAGAAGGGAAAGACATCCATCACCAGAGACGAGCAGCTCAGAAGACACCACAGATGGCAGTCTATCCGAAGAATCTGAGGAGGAAGGGCAAGACGAGCCCTTCCAATAGAACCTCGATGACCACGACCTCACCATACTATATGGCGAGGAAGAACAAGTACTCCCTGCCCTTCCTGAAGTCATCAACATAGAGTCCGATGAAAGCGGACTAGACAACCCGGGAGAAGAAGAAGAGGAGGAACCATTCGAAGAGGTTCCCGAAGGAGCACGCGAAGGACCCGAGGAATGGGGGTGTACTCAAGATGATCTGCATCCAGACGACAACGGGTCCTCCAAAAGCACTGATACAGTCGATGGCCACTGCTGCCCAATGACCATATCATTTACCGACAAAGACCTCCCCGACCCAAGACTGCACGTAAACCCCTCCATGTTCGCAGACGACTCCAGGCCATCTCGCTAAACAACATCTTCATTGACCCAGGATCGGGGATGAATATGATGACTTGCTCCACCTACCAAGAAATGCCTAGACGAGGTCTCCTGATTGAATTTTTAAGTTGTTATTAATTACCGCAAGTGCACGGATCATTACAGAAGTATAGATCTAGCAAATACGGGTTGATTATTAATTGATTTAACTAATCGAATTAGACAGGAAGATTGATGAAAGTTTATTTTTTATTATTTTTTTTTAAAATAGATATTAATATAAAAAGATAACTAGGGTTTTATAATCCACCATGCAATACCAATTTAGGGGTTATATTCAAATGTGAAACTCCACCATATAACTCAATCAATATTGATGTTAGTCAAATACCAATCGGAAATTAAATATTTAAAATCATACGACTCCAGGCCATCTCGCTAAACAACATCTTCATCGATCCAGGATCATGGATGAATATGATGACCTGCTCCACCTACCAGGAAATGCCTAGACGAGGTCGCCCTTTTGTCCAACCAGTACACTCCTCCATCCAAGCTTTCAATCATTTTGGGAAGACCATCTGCCGCCCCGGATTATTCAAGCTAGACATCGGCCCCCTGGTTTGCGAGATGGAGTGCTTCGTGGCCGACATTGACACGAGATACCCTCTGATGCTAGGGCGTCCATGGCTCGATAGTATTCAAGCCATTTGCTCTCCCCAAAACCAATGCCTCCGTTTGCCCTTTCAAGGTCATGTACTGACCATTTGGGGGGAGGCACGCCTACGGTATGAAAATGAAGACAACTAGGTACTACACAACATGTTCGCACTGACCTTGCACCCAGGTACCGAACATGGAGGTGACAGCCCACTTGGACCCCCCTACGACAATCAATACCCCTCAGAGGAGACGGCCGGGACCATGAACTCGGTAAACAACCACGTAGAGCCCCATCCGATCGCCTTCCTCCCCCATGAAGTCGCTAGAGCCGGAGCACGCTCTACACCCCTCGCAATCACCGCCAAGCTCGGAGGGAGGGAGTTCAAGCATATTCTAGTTGACACGGGAGCGAAAACCAACGTTCTTACATATTTCGCTTACCAGAAGATTAAAGGCAGAATCCCCAGGCTGGAGCCATCAAACGAGTTCATTTACGCCTTTGATAGCACGCGCAAGAACATACGCGGATTGGTCACGCTCCCGCTAAAGATCGGCCCGGTCTCCACCATCGTCAATTGCATGGTAATGGACATCCAATCACCCCACCCCCTAATTGTCGGAAGGACGTGGCTCGACAGCATCGAAGTCGTGTCATCCACCCGGCACCAATGCCTTCGCTTCCCATACCATGGAGAGGTGATGTCCATCTGGGGAGAAGCACGCTTCGACGGGGCACAAGTCCAAAATTGGAGCATCTGTGCAATGCGCATCCGGCTATAGGTGCTTGCATGCTGGAAACCAGACTCCACCGATGGAGACTTGTTGCAACAAGGAAGGCCCCTGAAGAGGCTGAGGGAGGAAGAATCCAGTAACAGGGAACCACCACCGGATATAAGTCAGCCTCCAAAGGCCAGCCGACTCGAAGAAGCGGCGCAGGTCCATGAACCTGGGACTGATCCACCCAAGTAAGCCTTCACACATCAACTCCTGTAAATATTTGTTTCCATGCCTTCCAAAACAAAAAAAATCCAAAAAAAAAATGCTAAACAGCTTTCATTCCTCAGTATATATTTGTTTACACGCTTTCAAAACAAAAGCAAAATAAAAGATTTGTTCATCAGCTTTCATTCCTCAATCTTGTATATATTTGTTTCCATGCTTGCAAAAACAAAAAAAAAAATCCAAAAAAAAATGCTAAACAGCTTTCATTTCTCATTCTTGTACATATTTGTTTACATGCTTTCCTAAAAAAAAAAAACACAAACCAAAAAAAAAGAAAACGAAAAGAAGTTAAGAGCTGCGGACCATGCCCAGGCCTACTAGGAGGGTGGCAAGGGCATTCGAAAAGAAGGTAATAGAGAGAAAATTTAAAATTGGGGAGCTTGTACTCAAGCAAATCATGCCATCAAGGCAGCCCCACCCCAGAGGCAAGCTGCAACCCACATGGGAGGGACCCTATGTGATCACCCATGCCTATTCCGGGAATGCCTACCGCTTGGTAAACGCCAAAGGAGTCGAGGTCCTAGGTTCGTGGAATGCACTTTATCTAAAGAAATTCCATGCATAGAAACTCTCAATACTTGAGAAATATTATTCTTCCTTCCTATGATTTCCAGTGTTTAAACCTGATGATAGTATTGTAAGACTCTCAAAGATAACTTGTATTTTACTTGAACTCATATATTCACCACTCATGCCACCTCCATCACACCAGTATGACTTAGGAACTGGTTTATCTGATAAAAGGAGAAATTGCCTACCCTGTAGACTGGGATAATTTTATAAACCCAAAGCATCTCCCCTTATTTTCGCCCCCACTCGTATCAACCCAAAGACAAATGAGGGATTACCCAGACCTGGCATATGTCCCAAAACTGGCTCCGACACTATATAAACGCTTCTAGAGGGGAAGCAGAAAAGAACAGGGGTGAAAAATAGAAAAGCCCCCCCCCCCTCAAAACAAAACAAAACAAAAGAAAGGCAATGAGAGGCCAAAGATCAAAACAACACCAAGACAATGGGTTAAACTCTCTACTTTAGTAGGCGTGAACGCCTTTACACATGGTATATGCTGAACAAAAGGCTATACTAGTACACATCCAAGCAAACGGATTGTACTCTCCACTCGAAATACGGGTACACGCCCGGCGGGCTGTACTCTCCACCCAAATAAAGAAGTGGTAAAAAGAAGAAAGCCAGAGGGACCTAGGAAGTAAGGACATATGCCAGACTGGGACAATTCTAAAATGTTGCCCCAAACAAAGATATTACTCTTACCCCATTCACCCCCACCTTTTTATTTTTTTCTATGGAGTTGGAATTGAACCATGTCTGCTCGGAAAGGCGAAATCTCAACAAAAGATAAACCTTTTTCCCATGTTTACAACAGCACACACTCACATGAGTTCACTTAAAATATTTGTCTATCTAAAGGAAGCTTGCCTGACTTAAATCTTGGTGCATTCATGGATTTCCCAACATGTGTAGAATAATATGATCAAGCATTTGAGAACCATGAACTTGAGGAATTGACACCTGAAGCCAACACCTTTCAAATACAATCCTGGTTTGGACATGAGTGACCACAAGGACCCTTCCTCAGGGACTTGATGGTATCTTTTACTTTGGGAAATTGAAAACATTGCCCTCCCACATAAAAGATCCTTTGAAAAACTAAAATACTCCCCTATGTCTTTTACACTTATGCATAAGGTTGTATTTTCCTTTTCCAAACATTTAGGCATTCAATGTCCTTAAAATATCACAATTTACTCCCCATACTAAAGGAAAACTGCTCCTATTACGCTCATTTCATGCCCATCCGCACACTTGAGAAAAAATTGCCCCACTCTCGCCCACTCGAGGTTCCTTTTTTCATTCTCACACTTGGAATCACTTGGGCCCCCCTCCCTCTTTTACGACAAGCACGGTTTCTCGCACTCTTTTCCTCGCATCAGTTTTTTTGATTACCTTAGATGGGTTGTAGCCCTTGACACTTCAAACAAGAAGGACTCGAAAGTCAGTGTAGGGGAGCAATCTGGGTAGATTTAACACTTGGTCCTTGAAAAGAATGTTTTTACAGGTTTTGAAGGATGAACAAAAACTCACAAGGAATTTTGGCAGCAGAAAACAAATGGCAGAATCAGAAAATTGTCCCAGGCCAGGGGCGGCTGATCCCGACTAGCCGCCTGCCATTAGATAGTTGAAACCAATTATCCGCCTCCCTACAGGTAAAATCTACCAGTCCTAGGGAGGCCAAAGACAACTAGCCGCCCCTCACTGGGCGGCTAAACACGACTAGCCGCCCCTCACTTGCTTCCCAACCTGCACTGTCAGTCCAATTTTAAATCAACTCTTCAAAACCTTTGAGACCTATTAGGAATATTTCTCCCCAAAACCTGCATACACGCATTTCATATACATATATGTTCATAAAACCCGTATAAAAATGAGTCAAACAGCAACATAAACCAAAATCACATACCAAACCGTACACCCACCCCCAAACATTCATCCATTCAAACACCCAACCATTCACCACACACACAATAAAAATCAAAACTAAACACCCATGGTTAAATACATAAGACATGCATGAAAAGACATAAATTATCCCTAAAAAATTACACAAGAGAAAGTCTTTATAAAGGAAAAGAAAAGATAGGTCCACCAAGAGCTCCAACTCCAATGTCTTGAGCTGAGCATCATCAAAACAATCACCTAAGTCAAAAGTACAGAAGAAAACCATGAATTTCTTGCATATATACATTTCTTCTACCAAAACCAAGACACAAAAGACTTTACCTCGGTGTATCATCATCCGCGGGAGGCTGAGTCGAAGGAGGAACATCCTGGCCTGGCTGAGAAAGTGGTAGCTGAGGAGAGGACTGGACCTCTGGAGCATTTGGAGTAGTAGGAGTCTCCCTCACCGAAGAAGCAGCTCTCACGTATCTCCCATGACTCTGTGTCACCGAAGGACGAGAAGCCCAACTAAAGGTCGCCCCTATAGCAAAAGAAGCAGAGACCAAGTGATCAGGCTCGAGAGGGAGAAGGTCGAGGTCCACCTCCGTCATGCACCCTCCGCCAACCAGCTTCCCCCTCATGGTGGCCTCCCAAAGGTGGACTTGCTGCATGTCCCGATCTCTTCTCTCCAGCCTCTGATGAAGACGACCCTCCGTTCTCCTGGATCGGTCCTCAGCTGCCCTCAACCTTTCTTCCAACTCCCGTGCCTTCACCTCCGAAATCCTGAGAGCCTCCCGATACCTGTCCCCGGCTGTCTGAAGGGAATGAACCAGGTCTCCCATAAATCCACCAGGCACGTTAACCGACGCCTCCAACTCTGACACCCTTGCCTGAAGGAAGTCCCGCTCACGGCTCAGAATGGAAGACTCCTCTTCCCTCCGTATCATACAGGACCGCATCTGGTCCATCTCCTCCTCTCTCAAGGCTCTCTCGGACGCAACTGGTCCACCTCATCCTCAGCCCTCATAACCCTCTCCCTCGCCTTATCAATCTCCATCCGGGTGGCCAGAAGCTCGCTACGGACCATGCCCAGCTCGTTCATCAACTCGAGCTCCCGATCGGCAGACCTGGACGGAGGAGGACCAGAGGAGGAAGCAGCACCATCAGCTCTCGCTCTCGAAAGAGCATCCACTTGAGCCTTAAGGACCCGAACCTGATCCTGCAAACGTCGCCTCTGCACCCCCAACCCCTCTACCTGCCCAGCCCGTGCTTGGAGGTGCTCGTTGGCGGTCTCGAGCTTCTTCTCAAACTCGTTCAGCTCAACCTACAAAAGAATGCATCCTTTAGAACACAAAGAGAAGAAGAAAGGAGAGAAAAGAGAAAGGATTTTTCTTACATAGGCATCCGGGATCTCCTCCTCCATAGTCCCAAGGATGTCAACATATTCCTGGCAGAACCAGGCCATATACTCCTCGCTATCAACCACCTCGGGGCAACGCTTGACCAAAGTCCTCCTCTCAACCCATCCCCGCAAATATACTGCATAGTTCCTCGGGAGGTTCGTATCCTGAGGAATCCCAGCCATCGGGATCGGAGGACGCTTCGGCAAGAGATCCGGCACCCACTAATGGTGCCCTAGCTGGCGAACTACCCGGCTGATCGCATGAAAGACTACCTCATTGAAGAAGATCAGCCAGATGTCCCACGACAGCTCCTCGGGGACTGCCTCCTCAGTATAGGGCCTCAAAGTCATCTACAACAGACATGAGAAGAGAGCTTAGACAAATAAAAGCAAGTACAAAGCTAGAAGATTCAAAAATATACCTCTTCTTCCTTCAAAGCGCGGAAGGCCTCCCGGAACTGAGCGAGGCGACGCAGGCGAGAAGCCCCCGGAGGCGCCCATCTCATGGCCCAAGGGAGGGCACGGTCGAAGACCAGCTAGGTCGAACGAGCAATGGCGAAGTGCTCATACCCGAAAATCTGCAGAAAGAGAGTCAAAATCCAAAGTCAGGTGAAGTTAATAAACTTAAATCAAATCATTTCTATCTTCACCAATTATACTTGTAGAAACGCTGCAAAGTCACTGAGATTTTTGCCCCCGGTCCTCTTCACCTTCTTCGACAACTCCACGAAGAGGTGAGCCAGCATGGCCGCTCCCCAGGCAAAGCATCCCATGGCCTCTAGGTCTCTCATCAGCAGTAGAGAGTGAGAGGAGACCTTGTCGGAGGCCGTCGAGAAAAGAACCTGATCAAAGAAATAGAGGAAGAACGCCCTCAACTCCCTCTGAGCCCTCTGTGGGCATGCAGCGGCCTCCCTAACTTCGATCATCAGCCTCCTCCTCTCGAAACTAGCCACGGCCTCACCCTTCTAACGACGCGTGAATGAACCGAGGCCGTACTACCTCAAAAGCTGTCCGAGAGGGATCCGGTTCAACGTCCTCTCGCGCTCCACGTACTCCCAATCCCCAATCAACTCCCAGAAGAGCGCCCTATAGTCCGGACTGGTAGCCACTATCACCGCCTCGCCCAAGACTGGGAGGCCCGTGATCCGCTGAACGTCCTCCAACATCAGCATCACCGCACCAGTGGGGAGGATGAATGTGCAGCTCTCCAGATCCCACCTCTCCGCCAACGCCTCTAAATAAGGGCAATGGGCATGGAACGGCTCAATCAGAAAGAAGGAGCGAAAGCCCGCTTCATCCACTAAGTTCCTCTCCTCCGGCCTCAGGGCATCGTACCACCACTTCGTCCCATGCCAGAGGGCTTGAATACGGTTCGGCCACTGAAACAACAGAAAAAGGAGGGTTAGTCCAAAATAAAAGACGTCCGCAAGATGAGAATCCTAAAACAAAATTTTCATTCTAAACCATGCTTAGAGAAATAAATATACATGTACAAGCATGAAATATTCAAATATACATATACAAAGCATGAATACACCTCTTTTACCCCATGAACACTCCCACCATGGTCTATCTCTAAGAACAAAACGAAATTATTCACCATGCTTAAAACTACATACTTTCTTCTTGTCATATAAAGCATTCTTATAACACTCCCACCGTGATCATCAACACATTCTTACTTGCCTTTCCATGCCATTATCACATGAAAGCATATCTATTTCCAAAGTCGTCACTCCCCTAAAAACCCACATGCTCATGCATATGCAAACCCACCGCCATCTCTTGTACTAGAACAGACGCCATACCTATATAGGCAAACCCACTATGCAAGCATGTTAAAACATTCTATAGACTATAAAATAGCATGAAACTCCCACCGTGATCATTTTTTTTCATACAAAACATATACATTTAAAAGACGCATATATATATATACTTCTTACACACTTCATGCATACCACCAATACATTTAGAACATAAATAGGCAAAAGGAAATAGAAGCATACCATGGCTCGTGTAGCCCTGGAAACCTCCACCTCGGCCTCATCGGGATCGCCCATCCCGTCGTCGTCTCCCTCCTCATCATCCCCCTCCTCCTCAGCCATGGCCTCCTCGGCCTCAATCCCTGCACCAGCCCCCCTGGCCCCTGCGTCCACACCCACGGCCTCTTTGGCCCCAACCTCAACATGGACATTCCCGGCCCTCGCGGCCTCAGTCCCTACACCCTTGCCTTCCTCCACCCCAACCGCGTCGAAGGCTAAAGCCTCAAAGGCACCCATAGCCCTCCTCTCCTCCTCCTCAGCCCTGGCCTCTGTGGCCTCCCTGTCCAACATCCCCACTATAGCGTCCAAAGACGCCCTCACCTCCTCGCTAACTCCGTCGGCCCCCACCGCCTCAATCGCGCCTTCAGCCGACCCTCTGGCCTCCAAACCCACGCCCTCGGCCACCGCCGATCTGTCGCCACGCCTCCTCTTGCGTGTATAACCAATCAGACCACTCCCTACCCCCGGGACAGCCCCCAAGGATGCACCCGCACCTCCACCCACGCCCACCAACGGCATCTCCGCCATTTGGGTCACCTCCTCCACGACCCTCCTCTCCAACCCATCGCTCTCCGATGAGCTAGACCCCGAGGAAGCCCCCCTCTACTCTCGGGAAGACTGGAGACGCTTCATCATCGAAGCCGTCCTCTTCCCCTTCGTCATATCTCCCGATTTCACAAGAAAAAGGAGAACCCAAAAGGTTTAGGGTTTCGAAATCAAGAAGAAAGAGATGATCAAAGGCAAATAAAAGACAAGAAAAACCAAGATTTTTGGTTTCAAATGGAGAAGAAGAAGTGTTGGAGGGAGAAGAACCGTTTTGAAAACGTGCAAGAGAGAGAGGGTCCTTTTCGGTTATAAGGGACCCAGTCGGCCGATGGCTACTCGCAAGTAACCGCCTCTTGCCCGATGGCTAAATACAACAAGCCGCCCCTCCCTGCTGGCTAAACACAACTAGCCGCCCCCTGCCAGCTTCTCAAAACACACTTATTTCCATGTTTTCTAAAAACAAACAGCTTATTTCCAAGTTTTCTAAAAAGAAACAGCCATGTATTGGTTTATTCCCAATTTTTACTTGATCAAACACAACTTTCTCGAAGTTTTACCACAATTTCCAATACCGTTCAGTTCAAATTTCTTCAATTCTGGTTCTTTTCCGGAATCTTTGTCTTTTGAATTATCCAATTCACCAAATTAAACACACCTTTTCTTTCTATCGGCGATATCCCCTCTTTGCTGAGCTACCCAAGCACGGGTACAATAGGCATGAGGAAACTGACGCTGGGCTGCTCTGTGCATGAGGGCTAAGAACCCCGACTGAGGGTTGGATCACTCGTTTCTTTACTTTTACTCACTCTCCCACCTAGATCACTCCTTAGATAACCATTCTAGTCAAAATCCAGCCTCTGATGACCTAAATTACCTCCCTGAATGGTATTGGTCATGTGTCCTAAACTACGTAAAGGTTAGGCCGGCCAAAATAAGGGTCTCTTTCCTTATCATCGATCGAAGTCTTTTTGTTTCACACAAAGACTACGTCCGATGAGGGACAATGGTAGATACCATAATTTTGACCATCCAAAGAAATTTACTTCAAGTAATATTGGAAACAACTACGTTTTGACATCCAAATAGAAAACTCCCTCGGAAACCAAAACTAGAAACCCTAGTCCAACACTTAGAAATATCTAAGAGCCTGGAAGTAGCTGCCCCATGCCAGGCGGCTAGTTCCAACTAGCCGACCTACTGACCAACCCCAAACCGCCTTCCTAGATGGGACATAAAGCAAGCACGATTGTGGCGGATTGTCCCTTCTAGCCGCCCCATCTCAGCCGGTTCATCCTTAGTAACCGACCCAAGCCACCGCTTGTTAGAGATGGGACGTTTGGAAGGTTATGATGGGGGCGGCTACCTGCGAGTAGCCGCCCCTCACTGGACGGCTAAACACAACTAGCTGCCCCTCGCTTAGACATTGTCAGAGAACAAAGATCTAAGGGGAGGTAAAATCAAGCACCTTATTACCCATTTTGATCTATTGTCCAGTGGACATTTTGATACCTCGTTTTTACTATAAATAGGGGGGCTGTCATGCCCCAGGGCGGCCGTCCCCGAGACGTGGCAATAATAAAAAATCAGCTATCAATACCTGAAGTCAATAAAGACTCCAACAACAACACACAAGGTGGCAAAGCAAGGATAATGATAACTGACTGAAAGCGGAAGCATAATATATAAACAATGTCTGTAAATCAAAAACATTATTACAGACTCGAATACACAATCAGTGTCCTGTGAGAGCCAAGTCTAGACCAAAGAAAATACAACCTGTGCCACATGCACGATTTACAATACATACAATGACTCTAGGACTGCTGACAGCCTCGCACTCGCCACCCGCCGGAAGAACGCTCCACGCCCATAAGACCACGCCACAGGAAAGCTCCAGCTCCACGCCCAACACTGCCCCTGAAAAGAAACAATATGTGAGGGGTGAGCTACAAGCTCAGTGAGTGGCTGGAAACCAATCACCATACAACAGTTCAATACATAAACAATTTCCTTTCAAGGTAAACATGGGTTGAAACCCATGGATAACAGGGTCACGCGGCGGCGCGACCAACCTCACCCTCACCCTCACTCTTGGAGGGAGACTCTTGGGACTTTTGGGGAGAGACCATACCGTTGGTCGAGGAGACCCGGGATTACTGGTCCATACAACACTACTGGATCACCGACCTCACCCTCACCCTCACTCCAGAAGGGAGACTCTTGGGACTTTTGGGGAGAGACCATACCGTTGGTCGAGGAGACCCGGGATTACTGGTCTACGCAACACTACTGGATCATCTACATCGAGATAACTGCCCAACGATGTCTTTAAACATCGATACGAGACCGGACCCAACAACTATGGGAACGGACGAACAACGAATGGGTCACGAGGCGACGTGTCTTCACCTCATCCTCACCCTCACTCCCGAAGGGAGACTCTTGGGACTTTTGGAAGAGACTTAGACTGCTCTACACCCTTGGTCCACCGGTAGCCCTTTCCCCCGCGTAGCCTCTACCTGGTATACTCTCACGATCAGTACCTTCCGAACGCATCGGTAGTACCTACGGATGGGAGCCCTCTGTCAGGACAACTTTCTCGATGCCGGGGAGTTCCTACATCAGATCCAACGAAGGGGAGAACGATTCCACGCTCGCAATATCATTCGTTAGCCCTCTCCCGGATAGCCTCTGCCTGGTACACTCCCACGATCAGTACGCTCCATCGGTGGTACCTACGGATGGGAGTCCTTTGTCAGGACAGCTACAACCCAGGCCTCTTCAACACAGACGACATTGGGAGTAAACATTCCACGTTCGTAAAGCGAACCCAATGGAAAAACACTACACTCGATAATCACATATCAATGATAGCGAACACTATTGTACTCCCACACGGTTGCGTCACTCGGACACAGGGGTGGTGTCACGCCCCAACTACCGGCTTAACAATCCGATAAGATAATGAATTCTCCTGAATTCCAAACAAGTGCATCGCTCGGATGCACGGGGCGATTACATCGCTAGCGCTCTAACTAATAAGGTACAACCCGACAGCGGGTCATACCCACGCCTATTTCAAATAGGCCTGATTAGTTTTAACATACACATATATTTTAATAGGAGAATTTAATCTTAGTTATGTGCATGAACCATATGCACAATCATCTAATAATTATAGGGACACTCCCTAACATGGATTACATCATAATAATTCATACAACATGCATACATGGTCATTAATCACATAAACATACAAAATATACTCTAACATCCGTTGGATATCGCCAACTTAAAAGAAAGGGGCAAGCGCGATCTCGCGCACTAACAGGTGCATGCCAATATTCCAAACGAACCTGAGTCGAGTAGGAAATCGCATCTACTTACTCAGTTCGTTCAGAGGGAGAGGGCAGGGGAGATCATCATCTCATGAAGCTGGTCATAGCTTTGCCCCATTAGCATGGGCGCAACAACTACACCACGCCCTCGAGTCTTATCACAAAGGAACATTAGGTAGGTGCCCGTTATTAACCCAGACTTATTCATGTTCGATATTCCAATTAATATTGTGGGAGTAGTATTACAATACTACCTACATCCATATTCTATACATCCATACACATTATCAAAAATACATGCCCATACTAGAGGGGCTCATGCAACACAATCATTCATACATAGATACAATACATGTATATAAGCCTAGCATGCAAGATATCTACATATTACAGCTTAAGCATGGCCATACTACTTATCTACACAAGTAGTATAGCTAGGGGGCCCCATCGATGCGCGACGCGCGTCTACGCGGGTCGAGCACATCCCGAGGGGGGGGAATTGGATCGAACCACTCACCGATACCCGGATCGCTGCGCGTCCGGTCTACGAGATCTGCAAAACACAACCAATGATCCATAATTAAATTATGGAACCTCCTATCACACATATAAGCTTACTTCATGAAGACCCTAACCCTTGATACTTCCATATTATCACCCAAGACACATGCAACCAACTCCTTGACACTCAACCAAGCAAAACTGCTAAACTTGCTGCAACCAGCCCTACTAATTGGTCTTCACAGCACCCAATACACTTCCAAAAATTATGAAATAAATCATGCACATTCTATGATATGCTGGGATCATAATCCATGGAGATATTAGAACCTAATTTTGCCTCTACAAGCCCGAAACAAATCATTTCCTGAAGCAGGTCAATTCCTGCGCAAACCTGGACAGGTCATGCAAAAGTGGTTCTAACTTACACCACAAATATCACAATGACCCCAAATTCATATATAACTTCTAAACACATAGCCGATCAAATCATAAGAAGACATAATCCTAAAAATATGCCTCTAAATACTAGATTCACTGAGATCTTTAAAAGACAGTGCTGCCTTACCAAAACAGGGGAAGGGAAATGGGGAGATGCGGGGTTCTCGACACACCCACGACCACCTCAACCACTACCACCACCTCCTCAGCCACTCCTCAGGCCTTTACTGGCTGAAATCAGGGGTGGGGAAGAGGCATGAGAGGGAGTTAGAGAGAAGGGAAACAAGCATAACAACAACACTCAAGGTTTGCACACACATACATTCTCTTTTCCTTTTTAGGTCTTTTTCCTTCTTGTTCTTCCTCATCTCCTCTTTTTTCTAAACACACAAAACAAAGAACCAGGGAGTGGAGAGAGTGAGAGGGGGAGGGTGTGAAGAAGGGGACGCCTACACCATCACTCACACACACACACTCACACACACACATTTATTAGAGAAAAAGGGGTTTGGTGGGGATTGACTTTGAGCCAACCCAACCAAACAAAAAAAACAAAAACCCTTGACTAGTCAAAGGTCATCTTTGACTAGCCAAGGTCTTCGTTGACTTGGTCAAAGTCATCTTTGACACTTCAAAATCGGTCAAAACCCGGATACGATTCAGAACTGCCAAATTTTCTAAAACATTACCGGAATTCGATGAAATTTTTATGGGTAGTACTAAACGGTACCAGGACCCATAATATGCAGTCAGATTTACAATTAGAGTTCCCTAACTCCCGCAGGTGGCTAAAAGCCAAAATTTTAGCAGCTCCGATCGAAAAATTAAAAAGGCCTTGAATGACCCAGAAGTGACCAAGGCTTAACCGAAATGGGTCCAAATGACACAGGCATAATAGGGGCAACCAAGATCATCAATAGGCATAAATACACATTCAATACCCATCAATAACCCCCAACCACCCACATTCCCAACCATCAAGCCACACCACCACCTCAAACCCTTGAGAGAAAAGTGAGAGAGAAACCCCTTTCCTACACCAAACCACTCTCCAAATCCACTCTTCAAAACCCAGGTCAAATCCAGTTTAACCTCTGCCAAAACCAAAACAAAACCCTACCTTGGTTCTGCCCAAATTGAACCAGACACCAGGCAGCTAAACCCAACTAGCCGCCACTACCAGGCAGTTAAAACCAACTAGCCGACCCTTCCCTAGCCCACATCAACTCTCAATTCTCCTTTAGTCAAGTTCCCAAAGCAGAAGAGGATCCCTGTCTTCACCTCTGTGTATGGCATATCCGTGTCTCAGAGCGGAGACCCCACAAACTCCCCACGAAGGCAACCAAATTCCCCCCAACTTTTCCTGCTTCTTGAGAAAAGCAGGTGGAGATCACAACAACCCCTGAATCCTCCCGAGGACCCGTCGGTCGCCTCAGCTAGGAACAAACAACCAACCCACCACCCCTTCCAAGAGACGATCCGATCGAGCCTGCCAAGACGCGGTTCTCTAGATCCGAGCCTCCAAAGAACCCCCACACTCACACAACCACCTGAGAGGAGCCAAAGAGGAAGGAAGAGAGGGCAGCTACCCTTTTCTTTTCTTTTTCCCCCTTTTAGCGAAATCGGATACCGACACTTGGGGAGCTGAGTGGTGATATTGGAATGGCTAGTGGAAAGGTGGGTGGTGGATTAAAAATGACAAAATTGGTGTGGGGCGTGTTGGATGGTGCACCGGCGTCTGTTGAGGAGCAACTCCTTGATAATGGGCTACTGGTCGAGGCCGAGTATACCTAGATGATCTAGGTGCATACGACCTTATTACCGATCCTCGACCAGAGGCTGGTGATCCACTCAGGTAGAATGCCAAGATTTGTTGGGTGACCCCTTCTACCATGGGGGATGGAACATGGTTTTTCTTGAAGGGAGGGCGTGGGTTGCCAGTTGGTGAAGTAGTGGTAGTGCTGGCACAACGCTGAATGCGATTGTGGCGATCAATCAGCATTTTGTAAGTAGAGCAATCACCATAGGCGAGATTCATTCTCAACTCTAGAGTGAGATTTTGCAGCATCATGTCTATTTCGTGGGTTTCTGTCAATTGCGATCCCGTCCTGTGCACCAACATGCGCCAACGTGCCACAAAAGATTCAAACTCTTCACGCGGCCTCATCTTCTCTGCTGTATGGTCTGATAGGGATGGAATGTGCATTCTCTGATACCCATAACACCAGAGAAACTTCTCGCTCACAGCAGAAAAATCATGCAAGCATTCGGCCGGGAGGGTCGCATACCATTGAACTGCCTCTCCTTCAAGAGACTTCTGGAAAAGGAATACCAGAAGTGATTCATCTCCCAGGAATGGACGTGAGTCCATATAAAAAGCGGTCAGGTGGGTATCTGGATCTCCTAGACCATTATATCTGCGGTACTTGGGGATCTTAAGGTCAGGTGGGAGAGCAATGAGGGGAATTTGGCGCACATTGGACTAGTGGGAGGTTTGGAGCAAGGTCGGGTTGAGTTCTCACACTATCCTTTGGACAGTGTCATCTAAGGTTTCAATAGGTTGGGGGTGGGGTTGGACACTTGGCTGTGGTGGAGGAGGAGAAGGTTGAAGAGTAGTGGGATTTGGATTCTGGGAGGCTAAGTTCAATCAGTTGAGGTGGTCAAAGGCATTCATCATTTCATCAATTGAGTGATATCCCATGGCTTCCATTCTTTCCTCGAGTCTCCTCCAGGCTGGTCTTTCTGAGGTCTCAGTGGTTTTCTGGTTGCGCGTGGCTTGCCCATGGGGCATACCGGCATCAGGAAACACTTAGTTCTCATAAAAATCATATCCCATGTCTACCCTTGAACCTTCAGGTCTAGGGAAGGGATCCATGTGTTTGTTTTGGGGTGAGTAGCAAGCGATATAGAAATGGAAAGCACACAATTCAACAACTTAACAGATCAAGCAAGCAATTCCACAATCTAACAGAGCATGAAACCTCCTAAATCAGATAATAATGGGATGTTGATGGTGTTATATATGTATCACTTTTAGCCTTCTGGTCACCATTGGAGCATTCTGGTAGTTTTTTAACTTTTTCTTTTTCGATCGGAACTGCTAAAATTTTAGACTTTTGGCTATCATCATGAGCTTGAGAACTCCGATTGAAAATCTAACTGCACATTATCAAATTCCGGTAACGTTTCAGAATTTCGCAGTTCCGAATCGTATCCAGGTTTTGACCAAGTGGAAAGTCATTGGGAGACTTGACCAAGTCAAGTTTGACCCTTGACTTGGTCAAAATCTTTTGTTTTCTTATGTGGATAGGTTGACCCAAAGTCAAAAGCAAAAACCTAATTATTTCTAAGTGTGAGTGAGTGTGTGTGTGTGTGGTGTGTGTGTGTGGCCTTTAAGTGATGTCCACGCCCACAAATAGTGCACCCCCTTCTATTCATCTTCTTCTCCATCTCTCTCACTCCCAAATCTCTCTTCCCCTTCCTTTGTTTCCCCCTTTTGACCTAGTAGAAGTGGTGGAAAAGAAAAACCCTAGAAGGAGAAAAGCTTGGTAAGGACCCAATCTACCTTCCCACGGTTTCGTTTTTGTGTTTCCCTTTGTTTGACCTCCTCTCATGGCACATTTTCTCCTCTGTTTTCAGCCATTCTTGGGCTGAGAAGAGGGCTTGGTGGTGGTGTTTCGGTGCGCGAAGAGCACCCGATTTTCCCTCCCTTCCTTTCCTCCCTTGGGTAAGCTTTCTTCCTCCCTTTTTCTTGTGTAGATGCTTGATTAGGAGGTGTTTTTGGGTATGCATGGTTTGGATGTGTGTTAGGGGTGTGGGAGGGCTGAGGAAGGTGGTGGGTTTGGCTCGGGCGCGCGTACGGGGTCATCCGCGCGCGCAGGCAGTGCAGGCGAGCGCAGTCGGGCGCGCTGGGGGCGTGCGCGTGCACGCGCGTGCGCGCGGGCGTGCACGCGGAGTGCTGCGCAGGGGCGCAGTGCGTAGGGTGCGCACGGGGTGCTGCGCAGGGGCGCAGTACGTGCAGATAGGTGCAGGGCTGGACGCGCGGTGCGCGCGAACGCGCGCGAGCGTGCGCACGAGCATGCGGGGTGTCTGGGCGAGCGGGCACGGGAGCGGCAGCGCGCTTGGGCGTGCGAGCGGGGGTGCGCGCGTGCGTGCGCACCCGTGCGTGTGCGTGCGGGTGGCCGTGCGCATGGCTGCCCGGGGGTGCGGGAGTGTGTCGGGGCACTCAGACTCGCGTGCGTACGGGCCCGTATGCATGCTTGTCCGAGTGTTGGGTATTTCTAGCGTATTTCTTGTGTATTTGTGTATTTTACTCACCATTTTGGTTTCCCATGTCTTGCAGATCTTGACGGGCGGTCACGCGACGACCCGGGTATTGGTGAGTGGGACAATCCAACCCAGTAGGGAGGCGTTCGATGCATGTAGGCGTGCATTGCCCTCCCCTGGGGCACCATAATTGCGTATTAATTTGTAATAAGTGTAATATGTGCTATGCATGATCATTATGTTGTATCCATGCCACCTTAGGCTTTGTATGCTAGGAATATGCACCCTTATGTTGTGGATAGAGGCCTATACATGCTGATACCAGGATTTCATGCTAGGAAAGCCTCGACCTACGCATGTTTCCCATTTAGTTTAATTTATTTAAATCAAATGCGAGCTTATGGTTATTAGCATGCCTTAGAGAATATTATAACCTCGTGGTTATAATATATGCTTCCCCGCATCTTAGTTATGCGCCCTGGTGGAATTCTGAAGAATTCATGACATTAATAGAGTTGAAATCGGTGTCGGCGGATCCAAGAGGATCGTATCCGTGTGGGTAGGCTGTTTCTCTTCCCTTCGTTGGATCCGTGTAGGGACTCCTCAGCGTTAGACAGGCTGTCCTGATAGAGGGCTCCCATCTGTAGGTACCTCCGATGCGTCGGACTGTGCTGATCGTGGGAGTAGACCAGGCGAGCTATGGAGTGGAGAGGCTATCGGTGGACCAAGGGTGATTAACAGCCTAGTCAGTCCCAAAAGACCATGTCACCAGTTTGAGGGTGAGGGTGAGGGTGTGGTGGGTCGGTGATGTAGCGATCCACTGGATTGTGTAGTTACTGCCACTTAGAGGCTATAAATAATTTGAGGTTAATATGAATTGTGATGCATGGGTTGTGCTATTCACTGAGCGTGTGGCTCACCCCTCGCATATATTTTTCTCCAGTTATATCTGAGTCGGATCTGAAGGAGGAGCTCCCTGAGGCACATCAGCAGTAGCGGAGCAGCGTCATGTTCTGCGTGTGAGAGGCCATCAGCATCCCCCTTTGATTGTATGTATTGTATTCCGTGCTTAGGCACACGTTTGTATTACATTTGGATGTCGTTGTATATATATTGGCTCTCACAGGACAGTTGATTATGTATCGGGTCTGTAATATGTCTTTTGAATTACAGACTTAGTCTTTTAGCTTCCGCTATTTGTGTATATATTATGTCAGCCTCATTATTGTCTGTGTTGTGATTTTTTATGTTGTTTAGAGTCTATTATTGACCTCCTGTATAGACTGCTGATATCATATATACCATTGCCGCGCCTCGGGGACGGCCGCCCTGGGGCGTGACAGATGGCTCCTGAACAAAACATCTAACTAGGTGAGCAAGGGCTGGACGTTGAAGATTCTGCTAGAATTTTGAAATACAGAGAGAGCAAGCTTTTTTTTTTTAATTACTGAAGGAAATCTTGAAAAAAGAGTTAGTGAAGGAAAGAGAAATTTGGTACTAGAGATCTTGAAAGGAAATTTTTTTTTTTTTTTGGTAAAGCAAGTAAGGAATTTTTTTTCTTGTGTTTTTTTTTCTTTTAATCAGAAGAAAAGGAAAGGAAACTTTTGTGAGAAAAATAGAAAATAGGAACTGAAGTTCAAAATAGTGCAATAAAAAGAGGGGATTTTTTTTTGCAAAAATAGGAAAGCAGAAAGACAGTAAATTTTGGCAAACAGTGCAATAAAAAGAGGGGATTTCTTTTGCAAAAATAAGAAAGCAAAAAGACAATAATTTTTATTTTTTTTTTATTTTTTTTTTGGAACAGGAAGGCAATAAATTTTGATTTGAAAAAGGTGATAATTGCGAAGCTAGAATCAAACGAAAGTAAGAAAGAAATAGAAACTTCGACGACCGGTTTGTCCAGGAGTTAACACAGTAAAGATATTCAGTAGCATACAGAAACTACAGTCATGCATTCATGAAACAGAAAAGACTCAATTTTATCAATGTCCACATAGGGTGTCCATCTAGTGAAAGTCACAGGAATTCTTTTCAAACCAGCACTACTCTCTGCCTAGGGGTTTTAGAGGACCAATCTGATTGAGCTTTTCACGAAGGGTGTCCCACCGTGATCGCCAAACTATCGGTACTGTATTTTTGACACGGTGAGGATGGCGGTGAATTGTTGTGAATCCGGGTTCCTTCAAGTTTGGTTCGGTTTCGCGCACGGCGCTCCAAATCACCACTTGATGGATCGTCCAAGGTTGCCCGACCGCTTCCAGGGACGTTGGTGTGATCGCCACTTGCTTTTCCTCAAAACCAAGAAAAGAGGATGTTCTTCTGTTACTCGCCTTTGACGGGGGATGCGGGTTCTCCTCTCAAGGATCACGGCCGGCCGTGCCTTGAGGTGTTCAAGCTCAGGTTGATCCTGCAAACCCAAAGAGAGAGAGAGAGAGAGAGATAGATGCTTTTTTTGTACAGGATTGGCAAATGGGATTAAAAAAAGTGGTGTTCTTAATAGACTGGAGGTGAGCTATTGGGCTTGACAAACCAGAAAGGATTGTCACAATCAACGAACCAGGAGGGATTGTCGAGTTCGACGAACTACATGGGGGTTTTCAGGATCGACGAACTATGGGTGTATTGTCGAGTTCGACGAACTACGGGGGTTTTTTTGGGATCGACGAACCAGGGGTGGTTTGTCGGGTTCGACTAACTCAGGTGGATTGTCGAGTTCAACGAACCACGGGGGGATTGTCGAGCTTGACGAACCAGGGGGGATTGTCGAGGGTTAACTCCAAGAAAAATCAACAAAATTAGTGGCAGATTTTATATTAACAAGAAACTGAGATAGAAAAACAGCATATCAACAATATATAAAAGAGTAATAACAAGCATATAAAGCAGTAGACAACAAATGAAGGAAACAAAGTGAAACAAAAGGGGTTAGTAGTCCTTGGGAGGTACCCAAACTTGCAAAGGGGAGTGTTCAAATGGTCCCTAGACCAACTGACCGACGATCCAAGTTAGGGTCGTCCGCCAGCTGCATATAGTTTCCAAAAGAACTGATAATAGTCCAATGATGTACTCCAACACTCTCAACTTTGATTAAACTTATGTTTATTTAAATAGTAAGCTTATTACAACTTGCTTAAAGGTTTTATGAGGAGATGGTATATTATACAAGCTTTAAGTAAAAAAAAAGGAATGGAAGTGAGGGTAGAGAGGTATAAGCTCTTTCTTTCTCTTTGGCAAAAAATGAGGGATACATGATGGTGATGAGAAAAGGGTGGTTAACTTTGGATGGTAGTGAATGGGTTTGGATGGGTGATTTTGGTTGAAAAGAGAAGCACTTGGGTTGGTGAATAAAGGGGGGTTGATGGTTATTTAGAATGGCTGCTGGTATAGGGGGTGGTAGTGCTTGAAAATGAAAGGTGGAGGGTGGTGAGGGACTGTTGGTGATGAGAAGGGTGGATGGGTTCGGATGGGTTGTTTTGGGAGAGAAATGGGAGGTTTTTGGTGGTGAATGAGGGTGGTGGATGAGTGTTGGAGTGGCTACTGGTGTAGGGGGTGGTGGTGCTCAAAAATGGAGGGTGGAGGGTGGTGAGGGGTTGCTGATCTCAAATGGAGAGGTTAGGGGAGGGTTTGGAAGGCTTTTGGAGAGTAAAAGATGGGTGTTCAGTGCCTAAAAGCCTCCCATTGCCTCCCTTTTATAGCCCAAACGAGCCACCACCTTCTTGACACCTGTTTGGGGAGGTAATGAGTGCCCCACGATGCTCCCACATTCACCCGAAGTGGCTGACGTTGGTGGAGAGGCGGAAATCTCAGGCCATGCCATCCTTTTCGAGGTGAACTTATCCCAGTATTTTTGACTATCCATCATCCCATCATCTAGGTCGACAACCCAGAAAAGATTGTCGACTTTGACAATCACCCAGAGGATCATCCAGTTTGACAATCCTCCCAAAGATCGTCGAAGTTGACAATCCTTAGAAAGATTGTCTTGTATGACAATCTTCCAAAAATCGTCTCGGTCGACAATTCCATGAAAGGTCGTCCACTATGACGAGTGGGTGGTTGCTTGTCTTAGTCACCGGACAGACTTTCAAATGTCTTGTACAACAGCCCAAGGCTTGACCGTTCTGGGCGATGGTACTGCTTCTCTAAGCTTTTCTTTAAGAACTTGTGTGCTCATGCTTTCTTTTCTTTCCTTTCTCTACTCAAGTGATTATTCTGGCTCAAAGAAGATCATCGGGGTTTAGACCTGCAAACTAAGATATCACAAACGATAAGTGTTTCACAGTTCTAATCAATCAAAATGGGGTATCTACACTTACTCCTCGCGAATGAGTAGAAAAGACACAAACAGACAAGAGGTCTGGTCGGGCGATCTTTCGCCTCACAAACGTACTCGAAGACATAAAATACGCATGAGCAAGACAAAGGGCCACGAGTAGACCAAAGAAACGGTCAATGGATTGTAAACGTCTGAAACTACTAGATGAACAGTTAAGGCCCATTAATTGCGCAACATGGGCACGACTTGCCTTATTAACAGGTGGGGGTTTCTGTTAAGACTGTGTCACTTTTTAAAGGTCAAATATCATGTTTTATTTATTTTAAAAAATTGGGCGTTCAAGTAAAAAATCTGACTGCATATTTATTCTTCTTGTACTGGTATTGGCCTACCTGTAAATTTTTATCGCATTCTGATGTCGTTTTAGAAATTATGCAGTTCTGATTGGTATCTGGGTTTGATTTTTACTAGATTGAAAAGTGGGTGAAAATGATGTTTCATCTTGCATTAACTTGCCGAGCAAGTCACCCCCACTTTAAATCACTATCTGGTGAGTGAAACTTGCCTAAACTCACCCCCTAATCATCTCATCACACAAAACCCCTTAAATAGGCTTTTTGTCTCCATCTCTCTCTCACACCCTCATATTTTTCCCCTCTTTGTGCTGCTGCTGGCAGAGAATGAAGGAGGAGAAAACAGAGAAATAGAAGGGAAAGAAAGAAAACAGAAAGCATGGGAGAGGTGGAGTGAAAAGGAAAAAAAAAGAGGTAGGGATGTTTGTATTTGTGTGCATTTGCTTGATCTCCCCTTCTCCCTTTCATGCTCTCTCATACACCCTCTCTTTTCCTCTCTTTGTGTGTTTTGGATCAGCAAGGAAGGGGTGGAAGTCAAGTAGAGAAGGATTGGAAGAGAAGGTATATGTATGTGTGTGAATGTGTGTGTGCCATTACTGTTTTGATCCACCTTGCTGTTTTATTTTTCTGAAATTATTTGGAGGGTTTTCAAGCCTAGTGATCTAAATGAAGTTGGTTTATGACATCTAGGTGAAGCTTCATGAAATTTGTGAAAGGCTGATTTGGTGTATTCATGGTGGAGGAGCCTCTTGAACCTTCAGCTAAATTTCTGGGATCTCTTGTGGTAAGGTAGATCTCTGTCTTGTAAAAAAACCTTTGTGAAACTAGTACCTAGAAGCATATTATGAGCTTTGCCTCTCATGTAACATGATTATCCATGTGTCTAGATACTATATATGAAATTTGGTGTCATAATGTTGCATGTGTTCTAAGTTATAAGCTGAATTATAAGGACTATCCAGATTTGTGTGGGAAATGACCAGTTTCTGAAAACATTTTATTTCGGGCATGTAGAGGCTAAACCAGGTTATGATGTCTTTATGGATTATGATCCCAACAAACCATAGAATGTATATGATTTATTTAAGAATTAGTGGATGTGTATTTGGTGCTGTGGAGATCAAACAATTAGGGGTATTTGCTGCCGATCCAACAGTTTTGCATGATTGTATCAATAAGTTAATTTTGCATGTTGTAGGCGACATTAAGAGTTAATATCTTCATGAAGTAGGCTTATATATGTCACGCCCAAGGGCGGCCGTCCCCGAGACCCGGCAAGTGTATATATGATATTAGCAGTCTATACAGGAGATCAATAACATACTCTAAACAACATGAAAAACGACAACACAGACAACAATGAGGCTGACATAATATATACACAAATAGCGGAAGCTAAAAGATATGCCTGATACACTGACAATGGTAACAGCGCCGCCTATCCGGCTGCCTGGACTGGACTGGTACTGCTGCAATGGGTGCTGAACCTCGCACTGGCACCACATCGTCTGGAGTTGCGGCAGCCGCCGACCGATCAAAGCGGGACCGCTTCTTCTTGCGATGTACCTGATCCTGGCTCATTGGGGGTCTCTGGTCTGCTGAAGGGGTTGGACCCCCATGGAGACCCCGAGGTCTTGCTCGACTGTCTTCGCCCGAGACACCAAGTCTGAGTACCTCGTGAACGCCTGAGAAGTGACATGCACCCGGATGGTGCTACTGAGACCCATCTCGAAACGACGGCACCGCGTCTCCTCATCCATCACCAAGGCTGGGGCGAACCTGGAAAGCCTCCTGAAGCACGTGGAGTAGTCAGCGACTGACAAGGAGCCCTGCGTCAGCTGCTCGAACTCCCGCATCACGATCTGGCGCGTCAAAAACGGGAAGTACTCCTCCAGGAAATACCTCTGGAACCCCGCCCATAGAAGTCGCTCCACTCCCTCGGGGATGTCCACCGATCGGGTAGCCCACCAGTCGGCGGTGCTACCCTTCAACATGAAGGTGGCCAGGGAGACACGCTGGCGGTCGGTGCAGTGCATGGTCGAGAAGATCGTGTCCACCTCCATCAACTAACGCTCAAGGGAAAGGGGATCCGCCGACTGGCCATGGAACTCGGGAGGGTGAAGCTTCAGAAAGGCAGTGAGGCCGCTCTGATGCACTCTCGCTACAGCCTCTAGCTCCACCTCCCTCTCCAGGGGATCCTGAACTCCCACCACCGGAATCACCATTGGGACAGGGGGTACATCGAGCACCACTGGTGGATCTGCCACTAAGGGGACCCGTGGAACTGCCTCGCGGGCCGCCCGCAGCTCCTGGATCTCTCGTGCCTGCTCAGCTAACACCCTGGTCTGGGCCTCCAGTGCTCTAGTATGAGTCTCCACCAGATCTACTATCCGAGCATAAGCACGCTCCCATGCAGGAGGCTCCTGCGCCGGTCCTGGCCCCACAGCCGAGGACTCTCCAGTAGCATCCTCACCTCTGGTAGGTCCGGGAACCTTCAGAGGCCGAGAGGGACCACGTCCATGCATTCCTCTGCGAGGAGGCATATCAGCAACCTAAGAAAACCAGACACTAGGATCAGAATACTCATATAGAAATCCTAGGACTCATCTCTAAGAAAAACAATTGGCTTTGACAGGACCAGGCTCTGATACCAACTTTTGTCACGCCCTAGGGCGGCCGTCCCCGAGACGCGACAATCGTATATATAATATCAGCAGTCTATATAAGAGATCAATAACATACTCTAAACAACATCAAAAATGAAAACATAGACAATAAGGTGGCTGACACAATATATACAAATAGCGGAAGCTAAAAGACTTAGTCTGTAACTCAAAAGACATATTACAGACCCGATACATAATCAACTGTCCTGTGAGAGCCAATATATACAACGACATCCAAATATAATACAAACATGTGCCCAAGCACGGAATACAATACATACAATCAAAAGGGGATGCTGATGGCCTCTCACTCGCAGAACGTGACGCTGCTCCGCTACTGCTGATGTGCCTCGGGGAGCTCCTCCTTCAGATCCGACTCAGATATAACTGGAGAAAAATATATGCGAGGGGTGAGCCACACGCTCAGTGAATAGCACAACCCATGCATCACAATTCATATCAACCTTAAAGATTTATAGCCCCTAAGTGGGGGCAACTACACAATCCAGTGGGTCGCTACATCGCCGACCCACCACACCCTCACCCTCACCCTCACCCTCAAAGGGGTGACATGGTCTTTTGGGACTGACTAGGCTGTTAATCACCCTTGGTCCACCGATAGCCTCTCCTCCACTCCGTAGCTCGCCTGGTCTACTCTCACGATCAGCACAGTCCGACGCATCGGAGGTACCTACAGATGGGAGCCCTCTCTCAGGACAGCCTGTCTAACGCTGGGGAGTCCCTACACAGATCCAACGAAGGGAAGAGAAACAGCCTACCCACACGGATACGATCCTCTTAGATCCGCCGACAAAGATTGCAACTCTACTAATGCCATGAATTCACAAGAATTCCTCCGTGGCGCATAACTAAGATGCGGGGAGACATATATTATAACAACGAGGTTATAATATTCTCTAAGGCATGCTAATAGCCATATGCTCGCATTTGATTTAAAATAAGTTAAACTAAATAGGAAACATGCGTAGGTCGAGGCTTTCCTAGCATGAAAACATGGTATCAGGATGCGTAGGCCTCTATACATAATATAAGGGTGCATATCCCAAGTATACAAAGTCTAAGGGGGGTATGGATACAACATAATGATCATGCATAGCACAATTTACGTTTAATACTAGCTAATATGCAACTATGGTGCCCCAGGGGAGGGCAATGCACGCCTACGTGCATCGAACGCCTCCCTACTGGGTTGGATTGTCCCACTCACCGAATCCCGGGTCGTCGCGTGACCGTTCGTCAAGATCTGCAAGACATGGGTAATCAAAATGGTGAGTAATTACACAAATACATAAGAAATACGCTAGAAACACCTACCAACACTTGGACAAGCATGCCTACGGGCCCGCACGCACGCGAGCCCGAGTGCCCCGACACCCTCCCGCACCCACGGGCAGCCATGCGCACGACCACCCGCACGCGCACGCACGGGTGCGCACAGACGCACGCACGCCCGCGCCCCGGGCGCACTGCCGCGCCTCAGCCTGCACGCCCAGACGCGCTGCCGCGCGCCTACCCGCGCGCCCGAGCGCACCGCGCGTCCAGCCCTACGTCAACCCGCACGTACTGCGCCCCTGCGCAGCACCCCACGCGCACCCCCCGCGCGCACTGCACCCCTGCGCAGCACTCCGCGCGCACGCCCGCGCGTCTGAACGTACACGCGTGCGTCCGACTGCTGCGCGCCTGCACTGCCTGGCGCGTAGACTTGCGCGCACGCGCGCGGATGACCCCGCACGCTCGCCCGAGCCAAACCCACCCCCTTCCTCAGCCCTCCCACACTCCTAACACACATGCATACCATGCATACTCCATATGCACACCCTAACATGCATCTAAACAAGGAAAATGGGAGGAGAAGGACTCACCCAAAGGAGGAAGAACAAAGGGATGAAACCGGGTGCCCTTCGCGCACCGAATCACCACCACCAAAGCCACCACCACCAAGCCTCTTCTCAGCCCAAGAATGGCTGAAAACAGAGGAGAAAGGCAGCTAAGAGAGGAGGTCAACATAGGGGAATCCAAAAACAAAACCATGGAAAGGTAGATCGGAACCCTACCTTTCTTTTCTTCTTCTAGGGCTTCCTATTTCAAGCTCTTCTACTAGCTCAAATGGGGGATTTAAAGAGAGGGGATGTGAGGTTTGTGAGTGAGAGAGATAGAGAGAGATGGGGAAGAAGGACTATTGGTGGACGCCTAAGTGAACTCACCCACACACACACACTCACACACTCACACTTAGGGTATTTTTGGTGAGCTTTGACTATTCACACACTTAGCCACCCAAACAAAGAAAAAATTTTGACCAAGTCAATGGTCAAACTTGACTTGGTCAAAGTCATCTTTGACTTGGTCAAGTCTCCCAATGACTTTTCGCTTGGTCAAAACCCGGATACGATTCGGAACTGTGAAATTCTGAACGTTACCGGAATTCGATGAAATTTTCGTGAGTGGCTTGAAATAGCACTAGGACACATAATGTGCAGTTAGATTTTCAATCGGAGTTCTCAAGCTCATGATGATAGCCAAAAGTCCAAAATTTTAGCGGTTCCGATCGAAAAAAGAAAAAGTTGAAAAACTGCCAGAATGCTCCAATGGTGACCAGAAGGCTAAAAGTGACACATATATAACAATATATGTGTCAGGAAGCTTCATGTTTGATTTGAGCACCATTGGTTGTAGGGTTTAGAGGTTATGGCATTTTTGTTCATGTGATTGTGTTGCTGTGGGAGTGCATCGTGTGCTGCCTGCCCCACCCTGTGCACTGTCCTGTGCTAGGAATTGTGTTATGCTTCATTTATTTAAGTTATGATTGTCACGTGGTTTATCTATATATTGTTATGTCTTGCAGATCTCGTATATTGGAAGCGCGACAATCCCAGTATCCGTGAGTGGTTCGATCCACCCACTAGAGGAGCTCGTATTATGGCTATACGTGTTTTGTAGTAATTATAAAATGCCATAGTTGTATCATACCTTGTTAGAATAACTCATATCTTCATAAAACACTTGCTAGTATTATGATATAGTTATATCTTATAGAACATTGTATGACACATGCTTTTAATACCCTTATGTGATATTACCTTGATGTATAGTCGTACTTAGCACTATTGATCATTGATTGATTCGTATGGTTCATTTATTACTGTCTTGTGGAATGCATGCTAGTCTAGGACTTGTATTGCTTGACCTTCATTCTATTCACTTGTTCTATGTGAGAGGCTTGAAAGCCTAGAGTGAACTGTATTTTGCTTGTATATTCAATTAATTGCACTCATATATGTGTGTAGTCTTCCATGTTCGTAGATGCTTAGCGGGGTTAATCATCGGTTGATGCATATAAATCCTTGAGTATTGGTTTTGTTCAATTGTTACATGCTAGGTTATTTGGACATGTGGTCCATGCATCTCTTTTGAGATAGAAAATTCTCCTATAATAATTGTGCTTGTTTCATTAATAAGACCTATCTGTGATAGGTGTTGGTATGATCCGTTGTTAGGATTATATGTTATTTTTAGTGTGCAAGCATAGTAGTTGATTGCTCGACATCTATGTGTTGCACTCGCATTAGAATTCAAGAGAATTCATTTATAGTATCGGTGTTTGTTAACCAATAGGTATGATGATATGCTTGGCCTATCTGTATTAGGCGTGTGGATGACCCGCCTTTAGGGTTATGCCTTGTCATTGTTGAGTGCGAGAACTTAACTAATTTTTTCCCCGCATCCGAGTGATGCATCTGTATGGGAATTCAAGAGAATTCATTAGCATTGTTAATTGCTAAATGATTATAGTTGATCCTTGAGGATCGTACTACGAGCGCGGAATGCTTCTCCTCTACCTAGTATCCACATTGAAGATACCCGGTGTTGAAGCTATCCTGGACTGTGCGTCCACATCGTAGGATGCCCAATGTGCATTTTGATATTGTTTTGGCATCGGACCTACCATGAATGGTTGCTAGGAAGAGGGCTACAGGAAGGTTAAGGGAGTTAGCGGGTTGGTTTTCTGTTTCCAATAGTCCCATGTCACCCATAAGGTTGAGGGTGAGTTGGGGTCATGTTGTCACGTGACATTTATATTCATTGGGAATGCCCAAAATATAATACATCTACTGGATGATGTGAGGCATCTAGCGTAGTAATACCTTGTTAGTACTATGTTATCCAGTAATGCTATGCGTTACGGTTAACTGTACAGTTCCTTCCCAAGAGTCCTAAGAGTTCCCCTCCGGGTCAAGGGTGAGGGTTAGGTGAGGTCACGTCTTCGCGTGACATTTATCTCTGTTGGGTTTCTCCCATATTTCTTTTTCTTGGAAGGAAAAATGCACTAATATTATATTATTATGGTAGAGCTTGGATTCTTGCCACTCACTGAGCTTGTAGTTCACCCCTCATGTATTGTTTATCCACCACGGACTGGGTTGGCGTGGACCTGGAGCATCCCTCTGGCGTGATTCGTGCGTGAAGCGTTCCACCTTTCGGTTGGCGAGTGCGAGGCTGTCAGCAATCCTATTTTCTTGTGTATGTATTAATAATTGTGCGTGTTGCACATATGGGTTGTATTTGGACTAAACTTGGACTCTCATAGAGCAGTGATAGTGTATTCGAGTCTGCAATAATGTTTTTGATTTAAAAACTTAATTGTATTTTATGCTTCCGCATTTTTAGTTAGCTATCGCTTCCCTGTTGCCTTGTTATTTATGCGATCCTGTTGGTTATTGTTTCATTTTCAGTTGGAGTTGTTATTGACTTCTTGTGTATGACTCCTAATATTGTATGATTGGTATGATGGTCCTGGGGATGGCCGCTCCAGGGCGTAACGGTTTCCATCAAAATCACCCACTAAGTGTTCAATGAGGGAACGGTTATAACAGCCAAAGGAGGTGGAAGCGGCAATCTAGCCGAGGTAACCCTATAAAAAGTGAAGTAACTCAAGAAGCTAAGATATTGAATCAAACCTGATTTACTACTTTCAAGCCACCAAAATTTAAGTGAGTTTTGTACTGAATCAGGTACTGATATATCTCTTCGAAGGCCCTTTGGCTGGTACCACACCGGTGTCCCTCTAATTTGTTTTGTTTTTGTAAGTGCAGGATCCATCCCTATTCAGATCCAAGTTCGTGAAGGAAGGCCCCAGAGACTGATAGTTTAACTGAAGGGGAATTTATCCTCCTCAATACTGAATCCCTAATGTTACCAAATTCATATAAGATTTTCAAAATCCAGGGGACCAGTAACATTCTTTGTCGATTCAGATGTTGAAGCACTTGTTCATCTATTACAGGGTTTCGGTGTTGGGCCACTGATGTTATAGTAAATTGTTGAACGCATTAGGGGTTGAAATTATTTGCATGATCCAAATCCGGTTTATTATAAGTTAATAGACAGGCTGTGGTGATTTCTCACTTTTGAAAATTCACTTATTGCAGTGTTGGCAATCTGGACCTAGAATATATCAGTTGCAGTCACCAACAACACCACGCATCAATTTAGATCTAGAACTCTGCAATATCAAACAATTGGGCAAGATGGGGGTTGGGGATGGATGTCAGGGCTGTTGTCAAAATCAAACTTGATTACATGATTGAGAAAGATCAGTTTCTGATGTTAAAAAATAGGCTCATAAATATGTTATGTTGCTGAAGAGAAGTTTGATGGTCCATTGTATTATAATACTTTTTTAAATGTTATGTATTCTAATAATGGTAAGATGATGTACAATGAGTTGCAAATAAAATATTGTGAGCAGCTTAACAAATTATTGATTGTAGCAGGTTGAATATCTTAAACTGGTCAATTGTTATTTGATGGTCTTCAAAATTCTTCTAGTCCTTGATTTAACTACTAGTTACATACTATTTTATGAAGAGTTGATTGGATACTTGAGTATATTACATACTTGTGAGATTAAATTACATACCTACATGTTTGAATTCACTCACTGGTTGAAGCTTCCAATCTCACTGGATGTATCTTGAAATGCAATTACCTACATACAACTCACCAGTTACATATATTTGTGAAATGAGTTAACTATCCGTGACTTAAATTACATACATACAAACCTGAATTCACTCCCTGGCCGAAGCTATACCGATCTCACTAGATGTGTCTTTAGACGCAATTACCTACATACAACTCACCAGTTACATATATTTGTGAAATGATTTAACTACCTGTGGGCTTCAATTACATACATACACGCTTAAATCTACTCACTGAATGAAGCTACCAATATCTCTGGATGTATTTTAAAACGCATTTACCCACATATAACTAATCGGTTACATATATTGATGAATTGACTTAACCACCTGTAGGTCTATATTACATACATACATGCACTAATTTAATCACTGTCAGAATCTATCAATATCTCTAGATGTGTTTTAAGAAGCAGTTACCTACATAGAACTCACCGGTTACATATATTGGTGAACTAACTTTACTACCTGTGGGATTAAATTACATACATACGCGCTCACTGTCCGAAGCTATCATTATCTCTAAATGTGTTTTCAAACACAGTTACCTACATATAACTCACTAGTTACATATATGTGTTGTTGTGCCTGTGTCATTTGGAGCACTCTGATTTAAAATTTGGGCTACATAATTTTTTTTCTAAGTTATGTATTTCCAATTTGGTATTTAGATTTGATTTTGTTAAAATCCAAGATGAAGAGGTTTAAATATGATTTTATTATGAGATGTCCAGTTTTGAGTTAGCTTTCGTACAAAAGTGGAATTAGGTCAACTGGATTCTTGTAGTAAAAGTTATGGGTATTTTTCCAAGTATACCCTGGGGATGGAAATTCTGGCAGCAGCCCTGTTCTATGTTTAGCTCTAATTTCGGAATAGCTGGAGAGATTATTTGATCTTGGCATGAACATGAAAGTTGTAGATAATCTTCTTGGCTTTCCAACGGACTTGGAATTGTGCAATTCGGAGCTATATTGAGGAAGTTATGGCTGTTCCAGTGAAGCATGCGCAGAATTTCTAGTCAAAGGGCGACTTAGTCATTTCATCCCTCTTTAGATATTTGTGGAATAAATATCTTCTCTCTCTCTCTCTCTCCCTCTCACTTCCACGCCTACTTCTTGGTTCTCCTTCTCTCTTTCAAACCAGCCCCCCCCCCCCCCCCCCAAGTGTTTGATTTAATGTCTAAAAGAGAAGTGAAGGAGATGGTGCAAGTGCATGAGAAGCTTTGGCTAGGTTTTGTTGTTGTTGATGATCTCCTCTCTCTCAAGCTCCCTCTCATGCTCTATTCCCCCCCCCCCACTGATTTGCAGCCATAGAGGGCTGAGGAGGCTGAAGAGGTGGTGGTGGTGGTGGTGGTTGAGGTGGCCGAGGGCGCGTCGAGAGCCCCGCACCTCCCCCTTTCCGTTTCCCTCTTTTGGTAAGTCCTTTTCCCCTTCTTTTTTATTTATAAGGGCTGTTGGGATGGTTGGGGAAGTCTTGCATGCTTTGCATATGGTTTCGGGTGTGTGTGGGAGGTTGGGGAGGGTTAAAATGGGGTAAGGGTTGGATGGGCGCGCGTTTCGGGTCGTCTGCGCTCATGCGCCCCAGGCGCGCGCGCAGGCGGGCGCTGGCAGGCGCTGGCGAGCGCGCAGACGCCCACGGGTGCGTGCGCGCGAGTGCGCGGGTGCCCGCAGAGTGGGTGCGCGGGTGCGCGTGGGTGCTGGTGCGAGCGGGGGTGCGCGCGAGCATGCGCACGCGCGGTGCAGTGCGCCTGGGCATGCGTCTGGGCGCGGGGCTGGGGACAAGTGCGTGCGCATGCGTGTGCGTGCTGGGGCGTGCGCGGGGTGCTGCGCGAGGGCGCGACGCGCAGTGCACGCGGGCGCGCGCAAGTGTGCGCGCGCGTGCGGCAGCTCTTCTGGGTGCGCGACAGTGCGCCGAGGGTGCTGGGGCGCGTGCGTGCATACGTATTCGTGCGTGCACGTGCGGGGGGGGGGGATGCGTGTGGCTGCCCGAGGGTTCGGGTAGGTTTCGGGGCACTCAGACTCGCGTGCGTACGTACGTGCTCGCATGCGTGCGAGCCCGTATGCATGCTTGTCCGAGTATTAGGTATTTCTAATGATTTCTATGTGTAAATTGTGTTGTTACTCACCAAATTGGATGCCCCTACCTTGCAGATCTCGTCGGATGGGATGCGCGAGGTCCCGGGTTGTAAGGTGAGTGGTTTGATTCCAATCTCCCCCCCCCCCTCTCTAGGTATGCGCTCGACCCGCATAGACGCGCATCGCGCATCGATGGGGCCCCCTAGCTATAATGTGTAAATGATATGCATGCATGATTAATATGATATATCCATGCCACCTTAGACTTTGTATGCTAGAGATACGCACCCTTATATCATCATGTATAGCGGCCTATGCATGTCTAGACACCATGTTTTCATGCTAGGAAAGCCTTGACCTATGCATGTTCCCATTTAGTTTAATATATTTAAATCAAGATGGGATTATGTGATTATATTGTTGTAAGCATGCATTAGAGAATATTATAACCTTCTGGTTATAATATATGTTTCCCCGCATCTTGGTTATGCGCCCTGGAGGAATTCTTGAGAATTCATGACATTAGTAGTGTTAGAAATCGTCGTCGACGGATCCAACAGGATCGTACGCGCGTGAGTAGGCTGTCTTCTCCCCTTTGGTTGGATCCGATGTAGGAACTCCCCGGCGTTGGCTGAACCTGACAGAGGGCTCCCGTCCGTAGGTACCTTCCATGTGTCAGACAGCACTGGTAGTTGGAGTGGACTAGGTGGAGGCCACGAGGGTGGGAAAGGGCTACCGGGTGGACCAGGGGTGGAGAGCGATCTAGTCTATCCCAAAAGACCCATGACACCCCTAAATCCGGGTCTCTTCGACCGACGGTATGGTCTCTAGACAAGTAAATCCAGGTCTCTTCGACCGACGGTATGGTCTCTAGACCAGTAAATCCGGGTCTCTTCGACCGACGGTATGGTCTCTCCCCATAAATCCCAAAAGGCACCCTCCGGGAGTGAGGGTGAGGGTGAGGTTGGTCGCGCCGCCGCGTGACCCAGTTATCCATGGGTTTCTACCCATGTTTTCCTTGAAAGGAAATTGATTATGTATTGAACTGTAGATTGGTGATTGGTTTCCAGCCACTCACTGAGCTTGTAGCTAACCCCTCGCATATTGTTTCTTTACAGGGGCAGTGTTGGGCGTGGAGCTGGAGCTTCCTGTGGCGTGGTCTTATGGGCATGGAGCATTCTGTCGGTGGGTGGCGTGTGCGAGGCTGTCAGCATTCCTAGAGTCATTTTATGATTTGTAAATCGTGCATGTGCCACAGGTTGTATTTTCTTTGGTCTAGACTTGGCTTTCACAGGACATTGATTGTGTATTCGGGTCTGTAATAATGTTTTTGATTTACAGACATTGTTATATATTATGCTTCCGCTTTTCAGTCAGTTATCATTATCTTGCTTTGCCGCCTTGTGTATTGTTGTTGGTGTCCTTATTGACCTCAGGTATTGATAGCTGATATTTATTATTGCCACGTCTCGGGGACGGCCGCCCTGGGGCGTGACATGTGTGACATTACTTAACTACCTGTGAGTTTAAATTACATACACACTCCCCAATTTACTCACTGTCTGAAGCTATCAATATATATGTATGTGTTTTAAGACATAGTTACCTACGTACAACTAACTTGTTACATATATTGGTGAAGTGACTTAATCACCTGTAGCCTTAAATTACATACATCCATGCTTGAATTTACTCACTGTCCGAAACTACCAATATCTTTGGATGTGTTTTAAGACACAGTTACCTACATAAATATAACAAGTTACATATATTAGCTAGTAAAGTGACTTAACTACCTGTGGGACTAAAATACATGCATACACACTCACTATCTGAAGCTACCAAAATCTCTGGGTGTGTTTCAAGTCGTAGTTACCTACATACAATTCACCGGTTACATATATTAGTGAAGTAACTTAACTACCTGTAGGCTTAAATTACATACATTCACACTCACTACGAAGCTATCAATATCTTTGGATGTGTTTTCAGATGCAGTTACCTACATGCAACTTACTAGTTACATATATTTATGAAATTATTTAACTATCTGTAGGCTTAAATGACATACATACCCAACTTACTCACTATCTGAAATCATTTTTACACACACAACGTTTCACAAACTACACCTATTACATAATATAGTAAAATCACGTGCGTACCAACTCATGAATACCCATTATAAAGCATCATAGTCTTATCATTTTTCACACGTCACTTGTTAAACGCATCTCATTTGCAATGCTTCTTTCATATTTTATATACAATTAATGTGGGATAAAAACACTCTTTTAAGTTACAAAATAAAGAGAGCTAGTAACTTCAAAATATGAGCACATTACACATTATTGTTATGACATGTTACAAAAAATACAAATTAAGGTCTAAGATCCTCAACCGATTGCTTTTGATGTTGAGGTCTCATTTTTCTACAATATGAGAGTTGCTAGCTTTCCCCAAAAATTGTTCATGTCTACCAAAAAAATCACCATGCATAAGAGTTATATAAATAATAAAAATTAATTATTATTAAGTGATCATGGAGCAAGGAGGGTGCCACAATTAAATGTTTGGTATAATCATCATATTGAGTATTCTTTATTATTAGGAAGTAGATGCTGTCTCTTTGGATTTTTAAGACAAAGATTCAATCTGCATCATTGTGGATGACAGTTTCAAGTTTTCATATATGGAGTTTCACTATAAAAAGTATCTAGATACATGAAATCTATAGAACCAAGTGCCTTCATAATTACCAATACACGATTTCCAAAAATTGTTGGTTATTTAGGTCATATACACAAAAAGTAAGCACAGTGCACCATCCTTGGTCAACAATGGCTAAGTTTTGAACAAGATGCATGTAACTTAGTGGATAAAATCATGTTACCTCAATAGAAAATGAAAGCAGATTTCTCTATTAGTTGTTTATTAAGAGTTCCACTTCAAGCGCTCAAGCAACTACAAGGAATTTCAATGGAACCAACTATAAAATTACAGGGGCAGCATGTCATATATGTGTCATTTTTTAGCCTATTGTTCACATTTGGGTCATTTCTGGCCATTTTCCATTTTTTTTTTCGATCGGAGCCGCTAAAATTTTAGACTTTTAGCTATCTGCATGAGTTTGAGAACTCTGATTGAAAATCTAACTGCATATTATGAGTCTTGCTGCCATTTTGAGCCACTCATAAAAATTTCATCGAATTCCAGTAACGTTTTAGGAAATTCTGCAGTTCTGAAACATATCCGGGTTTGGTCGTCACTGGATTGTCAAAGAGTGACTTTGACCAAGTCAAAGTGGACTTGGACCAAGTCAAACAAGACCATTGACTAGGTCAATGGGTTTTGTTTTTTTGCTTGGTTGGGTTGACTAAGTCAAGTCTCACCAAACCCTTTTTTCACTAATAAATGGTGTGTGTGTGTGTGTGTGTGAGTGTGTGTGATTGGTGTAGGCGTCCCCTTCTCCTCCTCTCCCTCTCACTCTCTCCACTCCCTGGTTTCTCTGTTTTGTGTGTTAAAAAAAAAAAGGAGAAGAGGAAGAACAAGAAGGAGAAGAAGAAGCATTAAAAGGAAAAGAGAAAGGTGTGTGTGCAAGTTTTGGTTGTTGTTGATATGTTTTGATTCTTTTCTCTCTAACTCCCTCTCATGCCCCCCCCCCCCCCCAACCCCTGATTTCAGCCATTAAAGGCTTGAGGAGTGGCTGAGAAGGTGGTGGTGTGGGTGGTGGCGGTTGAGGTGGTTCGGTGCGCCAAGGGCACCCGATTTCCTCCCCTTTCTTTCCCCTCCTTTGGGAAGCCCTCCTCCTCCCTTATCCTTGTTTAAATGGTTGATTTAGGCTCTTAGGGTGTCCATGCATAGGGTTTAGGGTGTGAGTGAGGGCTGAGGAGGGGTGGGGGGAAGGTTTGGGCGCACGCGCAGGGTCGTGCGCGCATGTGCGTGCGCGTCTGCGCGAGCAAAGGAGTGCTGGCGCGCACAGTAGGGCGCCCGCGCGTACGCGTAGGGGCGCGAATGTGGGTGCGGGGTGTTGGGCGGGCGCGCAATGCGCGCGAGTGCGCGGGCTGGACGCGCAGTGCGCGCAGGCGCTCATGAGCGTGCGCGCGAGCGCGGCAGCGCGTCTAAGCGCGCGGATGGGCGCGCGGCAGTGCGCCAAGGGTGCGAGGGTGCGTGCGTGCGTGCATATGCGTGTGGGGAGCCATGCGTGTGGCTGCCCGAGAGTTCGGGTAGGTGTCGGGGCACTCGGACTTGCGTGCGTACGTGCGTACTCGCATGCGTGCGAGCCCGTATGCATGCTTGTCCGAGTTTTTGGCATTTCTAGTAAATTTCATGTATATTTGTGTAGTTACTCACCATGTTGAATGCCCTTGTCTTGCAGATCTTGGCGAACGGTCACGCAACGACCCGGGTTGCGGTGAGTGGGTCAATCCAACCCAGTAGGGAGGCATTCGATGCACGTAGGCGTGCATTGCCCTCCCCTGGGGCACCATAACTGCATATTAACTTGTGTGAATGAAAACTTATGTTAATGCATGTTTTGCTATGATGTAACCATGCCATGTTAGACATTGTATGCTAGGTATATACATCCATGTATCATGTATAGAGACCCATACATGCCTAGACACCATGTCCCATGCTTGAAAAGCCTTGATCTATGCATGTTCCCATCTAGTTTAATTTAATTAAACCAAAATGAGAATATGTTAGTATAAGCATGCCTTAGAGAATATTATAACCTTGTTATTATAATGTATGTTTTCCCCGCATCTTAGTTATGTGCCGTGGAGGAATTCTTGAGAATTCATTACCCTAGTTGTGTTTAGTAATCGTTGTCGACGGATCCAAGAGGATTGTATCTGTGAGAGTATGTTGTTTTCTCCCCTTCGTTGGATCCGAGTAGGAACTAACCGGGTTGGGAAAAGCTGTCCTGACAGAGGGCTCCAATCGGTAGGTACTACCGATGCATTCGGCAACGTACTGACCATGGGAGTATACCAAGTAGAGGCTACCCGGGGAAAGGGCTACCGGTGGGCCAAGGGTGTAGAGCAGTCTAATCTGTCCCAAAAGGCCTATGTTTTCACGCCCCAGGGCAGCCGTCCCCGATACGTGGCAAATATATATAATATCAGCAGTCCATACAGGAGATCAATAAAAGAATCTAAACAACATCACAAATGACAACACAATCAATAATGTAGCTGACATAATATATATACATATAGCGGAAGCTTAAACGACTGAGTCTGTAATTCAAAGACATATTACAGACCAGAAATACATAATCAACTGTCCTGTGAGAGCCAATATAAACAAAGACATCCATATACAAGTGTTGTGCCCAAGCACGGATAACAATGCATACAAGCAAAGAAGGGGATGCTGATGGCCTCTCACTCGCAGAACCCAAAACGTGAACGCTGCTCCGCTACTGTTGCGATGCCTCAGGGAGCTCCTCCTTCAGATCCGACTGAATAACAACTGGAGGAAAAGAATATGTGAGGGGTGAGCCACACGCTCAGTGAATGGCGCAATCTATGCAACACAACTCATATTAACCTTATAATAATTAAAGTCCCTAAACGGGAGTAACTGTACAAGCTAGTGGGTTGTAACATCGCCGACCCACCCCACCCTCACCCTCACCCTTTAAGGGGTGACATGGGCCTTTTGGGACAGACTAGACTGCTCTCCACCCTTGGTCCACCAGTAGCCTCTCCCTCGCGTAGCCTCTACCTGGTATACTCCCACAATCAGTACCCTCCGAACGCATCGGTGGTACCTACAGATGGGAGCCCTCTGTCAGGACAGCTTTCCCAACGCCGGGGAGTCCCTACTCGGATCCAACGAAGGGGAGAAAACAGCCTACTCACACGGATACGATCCTCTTGGATCCGTCAACAACGATTTCTAACACTACTAATGTCATGAATTCTCAAGAATTCCTCCAGGGCGCATAACTGAGATACGGGGAAACATATATTATAATAACATGGTTATAATATTTTCTAAGGCATGCTTATACCAACATAATCTCATTTTGATTTAATTAAATTAAACTAAATGGGAAACATGCATAGATCAAGGCTTTTCAAGCATGGGACATGGTGTCTAGACATGTAAGGGCCTCTCTATACATGATACATGGATGTATATCCCTAGCATACAATGTCTAATATGGCATGGTTACATCATAGTAAAACATGCATTAACATTGTTTTTCATTGACATAAGTTAATATGCAATTATTGTGCCCTAGGGGAGGGCAATGCACGTTTACGTGCATCGAACGCCTCCCTACTGGGTTGGATTGACCCACTCACCGCAACCCGGATCGTTGCGTGACTGTTCGCCAAGATCTGGAAGACATGGGCATTCAATATGGTGAGTAAACTACACAAATATACATGAAATTTACTAGAAATACCAAATACTCGGACAAGCATGCATACGGACTCACACGCATGCGAGCACCCATGTACGCACGCGAGTCTGAGTGCCCTGCCACCCACCCAAACCCTAGGGCAGCAACACGCATGGCCCCCCGCATGCGCACGCACGCGCCCGCACGCGCTCACGCGCACTGGTGCCCTTGGCGCACTGCCGTGCGCCTGCCCGCGCCCCGAGAGACGCTCAGCCGCGCGCGCGCACGCTCGCGGGCGACCGCGTGCATTTTGCGCCCTCACAGAACCCCGCGCGCACTCGCGCGCACTCCCTGCGCGCACCCCTGCTCGCGCCAGCGCCCGCGCGCACTCCCCGCACGCACCCTCCCTCGCGCCAGCGCCCGCGCTCACCCGCGCGATCGCGCGCAAGCGCCTGCCAGCGCCCTCCTGCACGCGCACGCGTGCAGACAGCCCCCAGCGCGCGCCCACTCTTCCCTAACCCCTTTTTAACCCTCCCCAACCCCTCACACACATTCTAACACATCTACCCAACATGCATGACCTCCCCAACCATCCCTAAGCCATAAAAACCAAGAAAAGAAGGGGAAAGGCTCACCTTGGGAGGGGAAATGAAAGGGGGAGGTTCGGGGGCCCTCGACGCACCCGCGACCACCTCAACCACCACCACCACTACCACCACCTCCTCAGCCCTCCTCAGCCCAATCAGGGGGGGAAAGTTCATGAAAGGGAACTTGAGAGAAGAGAGATCAACAACTACAACAACACTTACACTAACTCTCACCATCACTTCCTCCTCCACCTTCTCCTTCTCATCTCTTTGTGACATTAACACAAACACTTGGGGGGGGGTGAAAAGAGAGAAAGAGAGGCCCAAAGAATCCCACGTGGGGAGTGGGTGGGAGGGAGAGAGAGAGAGAGATATTTTTGGGCAAATAAATATCTAAAAGAGGGGGTACAATGACCAATTCGTCCCTGACTTAGAAATTCTGTACATGCTTCACTAGAACAGACATAACTTCCTCAATATAGCTCCAAATTGCACAATTCAAAGTCCACTGGAAAGCCAAGAAGATTATCTACAACTTTCATGTTTGTGCCAAGATCAAATAATCCCCCCAGCTATTCCCAAATGTGAGCTAAACATTGAACAGGGCTGCTGCCATAATTTTTCATCCTCGGGGTATACTTGGAAAAATACCTATAACTCTTATTACATGAATCCAGTTGATCTAATTCCACTTTTTTGCGAAAGCTAACTCAAAACTAAACATCTCATAATAAACTCATATTTAAACCTCTTCATCTTGGATTTTAACAAAATTAAATCCAAATACCAAATTGGAAATACATAACTTCTAAGAGAAAACTTTGTAACTAAATTTTCAATCTGAGCGCTCCAACTCCTGCAGGTGGCTAAAAGCCAAAATTTTAGCGACTCCGATCGAAAAAAATAAGGCTCCAAATGACATAGGCATAACATTCTTCCCCCCTTAGAAAATTTAGTCCTCGAAATTTAAGGAAACCCAAAAGGGAAGACCGCATTGTATCACGCATAGACCCCTTGCTTCCAAGCACAAGACTGGCGCTACCGACACACACTAATCAAAGGAACGGTCTTAGCGTGGAGCCTCTTCTCATGTTGGTCCTTGACCTCGATCCACTGCTCCTTGAATGACAAATCCAGCTCGAGAATGAGACAGTCGAACTGAATGACGTGGCAAATATATATAATATCAGCAGACCATACAGGAGATCAATAAAAGACTCTAAACAACATCGAAAATGACAACACAATCAATAATGTAGCTGACATAATATATATACATATAGCGGAAGCTTAAACGACTGAGTCTGTAATTCAAAGACATATTACAGACCAAAATACATAATCAACTGTCCTGTGAGAGCCAATATAAACAAAGACATCCATATACAAGTGTTGTGCCCAAGCACGGATAACAATACATACAAGCAAAGAAGGGGATGCTGATGGCCTCTCACTCGCAGAACCCAAAACGTGAACGCTGCTCCGCTACTGTTGCGATGCCTCGGGGAGCTCCTCCTTCAGATCCGACTCAGTAACAACTAGAGGAAAAGAATATGTGAGGGGTGAGCCACACGCTCAGTGAATGGCACAATCTATGCAACACAACTCATATTAACCTTATAATAATTAAAGTCCCTAAACGGGAGGAACTGTACAAGCTAGTGGGTTGCAACATCGCCGACCCACCCCACCCTCACCCTCACCCTTTAAGGGGTGACATGGGCCTTTTGGGACAGACTAGACTGCTCTCCACCCTTGGTCCACCAGTAGCCTCTCCCTCGCGTAGCCTCTACCTGGTATACTCCCACAATCAGTACCCTCCGAACGCATCGGTGGTACCTACAGATGGGAGCCCTCTGTCAGGACAGCTTTCCCAACGCCGGGGAGTCCCTACTCGGATCCAACGAAGGGGAGAAAACATCCTACTCACACGGATACGATCCTCTTGGATCCGTCGACAACGATTTCTAACACTACTAATGTCATGAATTCTCAAGAATTCCTCCAGGGCGCATAACTGAGATGCGGGGAAACATATATTATAATAACAAGGTTATAATATTTTCTAAGGCATGCTTATACCAACATAATCTCATTTTGATTTAATTAAATTAAACTAAATGGGAAACATGCATAGATCAAGGCTTTTCAAGCATGGGACATGGTGTCTAGACATGTATGGGCCTCTATACATGATACATGGATGTATATCCCTAGCATACAATGTCTAATATGGCATGGTTACATCATAGTAAAACATGCATTAACATAGTTTTTCATTGACACAAGTTAATATGCAATTATGATGCCCCAGGGGAGGGCAATGCACGCCTACGTGCATCGAACGCCTCCCTACAGCGTTGGATTGACCCACTCACCACAACCCGGGTCGTTGCGTGACCGTTCGCCAAGATCTGCAAGACATGGGCATTCAATATGGTGAGTAAACTACACAAATATACATGAAATTTACTAGAAATACCAAATACTCGGACAAGCATGCATATGGACTCGCACGCATGCGAGCACGCACGTACGCATGCGAGTCCGAGTGCCCCGACACCCACCCGAACCCTCGGGCAGCCACACGCATGGCCCCCCGCACGCGCGTGCACGCGCACTGGTGCCCTTTGCGCACTGCCGTGCGCCTGTCCGCGCTCCCAGACACGCTATCGCGCGCGCGCGCACGCTTGCGAGCGCCCGCCCACCCTCGTGCGCACTGCGCGCCCACGCAGAACCCCGTGCGCACCCCCGCTCGCGCCAACTCCCGCGCGCACTCGCGCGCACCCCCGCTCGCGCCAGCGCCCGTGCTCACCCGCACGCCCACTCCGCGCGCACCCGCGCGCTTGCGCGCACGCGCCCGTGCGCGTCTACGCGCCCGCCTGCGCCTGCCAGCGCCCTCCTGCGTGCGCGCACGCGCACAGACAGCCTCCAGCGCACGCCCACTCTTCCCTAACCCCTTTTTTACCCTCCCCAACCCTTCACTCACATTCGAACACATCTACCCAACATGCATGACCTCCCCAACCATCCCTAAGCCATAAAAACCAAGAAAAGAAGGGGAAAGGCTCACCTTGGGAGGGGAAAAGAAAGGGGGAGGTTCGGGGGCCCTCGACGCACCCGCGACCACCTCAACCACCAACACCAACACCACCACCTCCTCAGCCCTCCTCAGCCCTCCTATGGCTGCAAATCAGGGGGGAAAAGATCATGAAAGGGATATTGAGAGAAGAGGGATCAACAACTAAAACAACACTTACACTAACTCTCACCATCACTTCCTCCTCCACCTTCTCCTTCTCATCTCTTTGTGACATTAACACAAACACTTGGGGGGGGTGAAAAGAGAGAAAGAGAGGCCCAAAGAATCCCACGTGGGGAGTGGGATGGAGAGAGAGAGAGAGAGAGAGATATATCTATTTTGGGCAAATAAATATCAAAAAGAGGGGTACAAATGACCTATTCGTCCCTGACTTAGAAATTCTGTACATGCTTCACTAGAACAGCCATAACTTCTTCAATATAGCTCCGAATTGCACAATTCAAAGTCCACTGGAAAGCCAAGAAGATTATCTACAACTTTCATGTTTATGCAAAGATCAAATAATCCTTCCAGCTATTCCAAAATGTGGGCTAAACATTGAACAGAGCTGCTGCCATAATTTTTCATCCCCGGGGTATACTTGGAAAAATACCCATAACTCTTACTACAAGAATCCAGTTGATCTAATTCCAATTTTGTACGTTAGCGAACTCAAAACTGAGCATCTCATAACAAAATCCTATTTAAACCTCTTCATCTTAGATTTTAACAAAATTAAATCCAAATACCAAAGTGGAAATACATAACTTCTAGGAGAAAACTTTGTAACTAAATTTCAATCAGAGCGATCCAACTCCTGCAGGTGGCTAAAAGCCAAAATTTTTAGCGACTCCGATCGAAAATAATAGGGCTCCAAATGACACAGGCATAACATATGTCACCTCTAAAGGGTGAGGGTGAGGGTGGGGTGGGTCGGCGATGCTACGACCCACTAGCTTGTACATTTACTCCCTTTTAGAGACTTTAATTATTTTAAGGTTAATATGACTTGTGTTGCATAGATTGTGCCATTCACTGAGCGTGTGGCTAACCCCTCGCATATCTTTTCCTTCAGTTGTTACTGAGTCGGATCTGAAGGAGGAGCTCCCCGAGGCATCACATCAGTAGCGGAGCAGCGTTCTCGTTTTGGGTTCTGCGAGTGAGAGGCCCTCAGCATCCCCTTCTTTTTCTAGTATGAATTGTTATTCGTGCTTGGGCACAATACTTGTATATGATGTCTTTGTTTAGATTGGCTCTCACATAACAGTTGATTATGTATTCTGGTCTGTAATATGTCTTTGAATTACAGACTCAGTCGTTTAAGCTTCCGCTATATGTATATATATTATGTCAGCTACATTGTTAATTGTGTTATTATCTTCGAGATTGTTTAGAGTCTTTTATTGATCTCCTGTATAGACTGCTGATATTATATATATTTGCCACATATCGGGGACGGCCGCCCTGGGGCGTGACAAAAGTTGGTATCAGAGCCTGGTCCTGTCAGAGCCAATTGTTTTCTTAGAGATGAGTCCTAGGATTTCTATATGAGTATTTTGATCCTAGTGTCTGTTTCTTAGGTTGCTGATATGCCTCCTCGCAGAGGGATGCGTGGACGTGGTCCCCCTCGGGCCTTGGAGGTTTCTGAACCTACCAGAGGCGAGGAGTCTACTGGGGGGTCCTCGGCTATCGGGCCAGGTTCAGCGCAGGAGCCTCCTGCATGGGAGCGTGCTTATGCTCGTATCGCAGATCTATTGGAGACTCAGACTAGGGCATTGGAGGCCCAGACTAGGGCGTTGGCTGATCAGGCGCGAGAGATCCAGGAGCTGCGGGCGGCCCGCGAGGCAGTTCCACAGGTCCCCTTGGTGGCAGATCCACCGGTGGTGCCCGAGGTACCCCCTGTCCCAGTGGAGATTCTAGTAGAGGGAATTCAGGATCCCCTGGAGAGGGAGGTGGAGCTAGAGGCTGCGGCACGTGTGCATCAGAGCGGCCTCACCGCCTTTCTGAAGCTTCACCCTCCCGAGTTCTATGGCTTGTCGGCGGACCCCCTTGCCCCCGAGCGTTGGTTGATGGAGATAGACAAGATCTTCTCGACCATGCACTGCACCGACCGCCAGCGTGTCTCACTAGCCACCTTCATGTTGAAGGGTAGCGCCGCCGACTGGTGGGCTACCCGATCGGTGGACATCCCCGAGGGTGTGGGGCGACTTCTATGGGCTGGATTCTGGAGTTACTTTCTGGAGGAGTACTTCCCATTTTTGACACGTCAGATCGTGATGCGAGAGTTCGAGCAGCTGACGCAGGGCTCCATGTCAGTCGCTGATTACTCTACACGTTTCATGAGGCTTTCTCGGTTCGCCCCTGCCTTAGTGATGGATGAGGAGACGCGATGCTGTCGTTTCGAGATGGGCCTCATTAGCACCATCAGGGTGCACGTCACCTCTCAGGCGTTCTCGAGGTACTCAGACTTGGTGTCTCGTGCGAGGACAGTTGAGCGAGACCTTGGGGTTCCTTTGGGGGTTCAAACCCCTTCTGCAGACCAGAGGCCCCCCAGGAGCCAGGACCAGGGACGTCGCAAGAGCAAGCGGCCCCGCTTTGATCAGCCAGCGGCCGCCGCTACTCCAGTCGATGTGGTGCCAGTGCGAGGTCCAGCACCCATTGCTGCAGTACCAGTCCAGGCTAGGCGACCGGAGACGCGACGTTGTTACCATTGCCAGCGGGTCAGACATATTTCCTATGATTGCCCTGATGCTGGCCGACCCCCTGTGCCTCGACAGCAGCCGCAGCAGCAGCTACAACAGCAGCCACACCAGCAGCTGCAGCAGCAGCAGCCACGCCAGCAGCTGCAGCAGCAGCAGCCACGCCAGCAGCAGCAGCCACAGGGTGGCCGAGTTGACCAGAGGAGGCAGCCAGTGCAGCCTGCGAGGCGTGCCCCTGCTCCTCAGCCGCAGCTTGTTCAGGGTCATGTTGCAGCACTTACAGCCGAGGAGGCGCAGGCTTCGGGTAGCGTTGTCCGAGGTATTGTTCTGATCTCCCAGCTTCCTGCATATGTGCTATTTGATTCCGGAGCCACGCACTCGTTCGTGTCCCCCGTTTTCACGAGACGGATGGGCGTGGTGTCCGCCCCTCTTGAGGTTATGCTGGAGATATCATTGCCCGTCGGAGACCGTATTCTCCTCCGTTCTGTTTACCGGGGGTGTACCGTGGCGATTGCGGAGCATGAGTTTCCATTAGAGTTGGTAGAGCTCGCCATGACGGACTTCGATGCCATCCTGGGAATGGATTGGCTCTCAGCTAGCCACGCCAGTATCAACTGTTTTGCGAAGTTGGTGTCTTTCCACATCCCTGGTCGGAGATCTTTCCAGTTCGTGGGCGATCGGGACATAGCCCCTTTTGGGTTCGTGTCATCCATCCAGGCGTGGAGACTTCTTCAAAGAGGATGTGAGGGTTTTCTGGCGTACATTGCTAAGGAGGATGCACCACTGCGGGCAGATATCAGTCAGACTCTGGTCGTGGCAGAATATCCAGAGGTCTTTCCCGATGAACTTCCAGGACTACCGTCGGATCGCGCGATCGAGTTTGAGATTAATCTAATTCCGGGGAGCAAGCCGATTTTGAGAGCTACATACCGGATGGCCCCAGCAGAGCTGAAGGTGCTCAAGGAGCAGTTGGAAGAGTTGCTCGAGAAGGGCTTCGCACGTCCGAGTGTCTCTCCGTGGGGAGCCCTTGTTTTGTTCGTTCGGAAGAAGGACGGTTCGCTGCGTCTTTGTATTGATTACAGGCAGCTGAACAAGCGGACCTTTAAGAACAAGTACCCCTTGCTGCGGATTGACGATCTATTTGACCAGCTACAGGGAGCACGTGTCTTTTCAAAGATCGATCTCCGTTCGGGCTACTATCAGCTGAAGATCCGGGAGTCAGATATTTCAAAGATGGCTTTTCATACCCGTTATGGGCACTACGAGTTCCGAGTACTACTGTTTGGGTTGACGAATGCGCCGGCAGCCTTCATGGATCTGATGAACCGGGTGTTTCGGCCCTTCCTCAACTCCTTCGTGGTAGTCTTCATCGATGATATTCTGGTGTACACGAGGAGTCTTGCGGAGCACGCTGACCATCTCCGCACTGTCTTGAAGACTTTGGCCCGACATCAGTTGTTCGCCAAGTTAAGTAAGTGCGAGTTTTGGTTGGAGCGTATGGCCTTTCTAGGCCACGTGATTTCCGGCGAGGGTATATGTCACGCCCCGGGCGTCCCCGAGACGCGGCAAGTGTATATAAAATATCAGAATCTACACAGGAGGTCAATAATATCATACACAAGCAGCCAGAATGACACACAGACAACAAAAGCAGGGCTGACATGATATATACACCAAATGCGGAAGCTAAAGACTGAATCTGTAATCAAAACACACTATAGACTCCATACATAATCACATGTCCTGTGAGAGCCAATATACATACAAAGACATCCAAATACAACACAAACACGTGCCGAAGCACGGAAAATAATACATACAGGCACAAGGGATGCTGATAGCCTCTGATACTCGCGGGACATGGCGCTACTCCGCTACTGATGAAGTCCTCTCGGGGAGCTCCTCCTCCAGATCCGATTCAGATGACACTGAAGAAAAATATTATGCGAGGGGTGAGCCACACGCTCAGTGAACGGCACAACCCATGCATCACAGACAATATTGACCACAACCAGATAATCCTTATCATCCACAACCACATTACCATAGCCACAATTAACAACAATTCCTCAAACTAGTGGGTCGCTAACGCCCACCCACTACACCCTCACCCTCACCCTCAATGGGTGACCAAGGATATTGGGACTAATCAACACAAAACCAGCGGGTCGCTACCACCAACCCGCTACACCCTCACCCTCACCCTCAATGGGTGACATAGGATATTGGGACTTACAATCCAGTGGGTCGTCACATCGCCGGCCCACCATACCCTCACCCTCACCCTCAATGGGTGACCTAGGCTCTTGGGACTGACTAGGCTGCTGGTCACCCTTGGTCCACCGATAGTCTCTCCTCACTCCGTAGGTCGTTTGGCCACTCCCACGTTCAGCACAGTCCTTCTACCAATCAGGAGGCGCCTACTACTGGGAGCCCCTGCACGGGACAACCTGTCTAACGCTGAGGTAGTCTCTACACGGATCCAACGAAGGGAACAGAACAGCCTATCCATCGCATATGATCCACTCGGATCCGCAGACAACACATCATAACAACACTAATGTTCTGAATTCCTCAGAACCCACCAGGGCGCATAACTACGATGCGGGGAACATGCATAAGGTTATAACAAGGGTGGAATATCATTGGGGGAAAGAAACTCGGGAGGGCAGCGTGAGTTCCCATTATAGGACACCCCGACAACCAAACAAGGAACACGGTGTACCCTAACCCGGGTCTCACCGCTGTCCTCGCAAGGCCCCTCCCCTATAATATTCACTATAACATGCAATTTAACAAATACTAGCATTTAATTTAATAAATAAACTAGTAGGGCACATGCATCGGCCGGGCTTCTTAGCATGGAAACAGGGGACATGGTGCACGGCTCATACACATATCCTACGGGTGCAAGTCCCTAACATGCAAAGTCTAGGGTAACATGCATTCTACAATTAAATCATGCTCGCATGATATACAAATTACAACATGCCAATATTCATCCATGGTGCCCCAGGAGAGGTCGGTATATGCCCAAGTGCGTATAACACCTCTCTACTGGGTTGGATTGTCCCAGTCACCGAAATCCGGGTCGGCGGGCGACCGTCCGTCAAGATCTGCAAGACAGGGATTTATACGGTGAGTAAAATCCACAAATACCCCAAAATACCCAAAAATACATTAAACATACTCTAAAAATACCCCATACTCGGGCAAACGTACATACGGCACGTACGCACGCTAGCCCGAGCACTCCGGCTCACTCTCGCACCACCGGCAACCACCCGCACGGCCACCCGACCCCTCGGGGGCGCCGCCGCGCCTCAGCCCGCGCGCCCAGGCGCCGCCAGGCCCCAGCCCGCCGCCCTGGACCCGCAGCCGAGCCACCCGGTGCACCGCCCCCACTGCGCCCCGCCGCAGCAGCCCGCGCGCACCACCGCGCTCCCCGCGCACACCACACGAGCACGCCGCACGCCCCGCGCGCACCCCGCGCGCACCGCCAGCTCCGCCCCGCGCGCACCTCGCGCGCACCACCAGCTCCGCCCCACGCGCACCCCGCGCGCACCACCAGCTCCCACACCACGCGCACGCCTGCCTCTGCCCAGCGCCCCGCGCGCACACCCCACAGCAGTGCCCAGCACCCAGCGCCCCAGCGCCCAGCGCCCAGCACCCTCGGCGAGCACCCGGTACCCGCGACCCAGCGCCCAGCGCTCTGCACCCAGCACCCGGGACCCTCACCCAGCGTCCACGCGCACGCACGCGCAGCACGCGCCCAGCGCGCCTGGCAGCACGCGCCCTGCGCGCCTGCCCGCGCTGCCTGCCTGCGCGCGTCGCCGAGTGGCCCGAGCACCGCTCGCCTGCACGCCCGGGGCACTGCCCGCCTGATGCCCGAGCGCCCCTGCCCTGCTCGCCTGCGCGCCCTGCCTGCTCGCCCGGCCTGCCAGCGCGCACAGCCCAGCTAGCCTACCCGCACACATCTCCCTGCACCCCCCGAGCGCACGCCCGCGCGCGCACCCTCGCGCGCCCAGCAAACTGGTGCACCTGCTCCCAGCCTACCCAGCTAGTCCTACCCAGCTCCTCGCGCACAGCTCGCCCAACTCCTCGCTGCTCGACCAGCTCCCCAGCACCAGCCGCTCGACCAGCCCTCCCGGGTGTACCCGCGCGCCGCACGCCCAGCGCCCGCACGCCCAGCACACCCGCGCGCCCAGCACCCGCACGCCCAGCACGACCAGCACGCGCGCCCTGCACGCCCGCGCGCACCCCTACCACCACCCACCGACCTCCGACCACCTCCACAGCCCTTCGACGGCCACCCACAGCCGCCGACCTCCACCCAACCCCAAAACCCACCTCCTAGCATCCATCTAAACAAGAAAAGAGGGGAAATAGGGCTTACCAAGGGAGGAAGCGAAGTCCGAACGCTCTCCGCGCGCCGAAACCTTTCCCCAAAGGCTTCCACCTCCCGGATCTACCTCCACCACCGAAATGGCTCAAAACAGAGGAGAAGAGAGGGCGGACGGAGGGGTCAAACTCGTCGGAATCGAGATTTGAAACCACCGGGGTGTAGATCGGGACCCGATCTACACTTCCTAGGTTTTGGGTTTTTGGGTTTGAGGGGTCTAGGGGGCTCAAAAGTGAGAAAAGGAGAGAGGGGAGAGAGAAAATCAAGTTGGTAGGGATGATGAATAGTAATCCGAAAATTAGATCCCACTTTTATATAGTGCGCGACTTAAAAACCCGGATACGCCCCGGAACTGCGAAATTTTCGGGAACGTTACCGGAATTCAACGAAATTTTCGTGAGAGGCCTAAAATGGCACCAGGACACCAAATATGCAGTTAGATTTCCAATCGGAGTCCTCTAGCTCAGGACGATAGCTAACAGTCCAAAAATTAGCGGTACCGATCGAAAACCGAAAAAAACGAAAAACTGCCAGAACGCTCCAACGGTTACCAGCAGGCTAAAAGTGACACATATAACATTCTCCCCCCCTTAGGAAATTTTGTCCTCAAAATATGCAAAAACATCTAGGAGGAGAAAAGATGCGAATACGCGTCACACCTGGCATCCCTTGAGCTCCTAAGTGTCCTTAACACCGGAACGGTGCTGCCATTGCACCTCGACCAACTGGACGGTCTTGGTGCAAAGCCTCCTCACGCGGCGGTCCATGATCTCAATCGACTGCTCCACGAATGACTGTCCAGGTCAGAGACAAGTGGCTCGAACGGGACGACGTGAGCAGGATCGCGGACACAGCCTCATCCAACTGCGAACCCACCACTCCAAGACGGAGAGGTAAGAATTGGCGCTGAGGTGAGCCTCCGATAAACTCCAGGAAGCTCTCCTCGCAAGAAGGGGACCACTCGAACCGGACATCCTTCCAAGTAAGGCGGTTAAGAGGAACAGCTATCTTCGAGAGACCCTCGTCAAGCTTCCTGCAATAACCCGCCAAACTCGGGAAGCTCCGAATCCTAGCAGGGTTCGACGGCCTACGCCAATTCGACATAGCAAGCGTCTTACCCGGGTCCACAGATATGCCTTTACCAGAAATTACTCAGCCCAAAAGGCCTTAACCACCAACCAAAACTCACACTTGACCTTTCTCCATCCGATGCTTCCAGGGTATCCCTTGCCTGGGAAAAGAAACCTCGGGAGGGCAGCATGAGGTCCCAATATAGGATACCCCGACAACCAAACAAGGAACACGAAGTACCCTAGCTCGGGTTTCAACGCTGACCTCACGCGGCCCCTTAAACCAGAAAAGGAACACTAGCGGAAGACATCATTTTAAAGAGCACCACTAACCGCACTTGATCACCTACATCTAGATGATCACCCACCGATATCCTTCAACATCCATCTCAAGACCGGACCCAACCTCCGTGGGAATGGTCGAACAGCAATTTGGGTCACGAGGTGACGCGTCTTTGTCTCATCCACACTCCCATCAGGAGACATATTGGGACTTTGGGAGAGACTTAGACTGCTCTCTACCCCTGGTCCACCGGTAGCCTCTCCCCGCTCCGTAGCTCGCCTGGTCCTCTGACCGGGAGCCTGTCTAACGCCGGGGCTGTACTACGCGGATCCGACGAAGGGGAGAGCGATTCCACGCTCGCGACACCATCCATTAATCCATTTCCGGGTTAGCCCCTACCTGACACACTCCCACGATCAGTACCCCTCCGACTGCATCGGCGGTACCTACGGATGAGAGCCTCCTGCCAGGACGGCTATAACCCGGCCTCTTTAACTCGAACAACCACACTCATTACCCGCTCAACGAGATAATACACACATGCTTAACAGCAATCAACACACATATATTCATAGGGAGCTAGGGAACAAAACATTACCTCGAACCATGACGCCCGAAACCTGCGCCTCTTCGGCCGAAAGCGCTGCAACCCTGCCTTGAGCAAACTGCGGCAGAGGAGCAGGAGCACGCCTCGTCGGCTGCCACTGCTGAGGTAGCACACAGGGTCGGCCAGCATCAGGGCAATTGTATCTGATATGCCCGATGCGCTGACAATGGAAACAGCGCCGCCTCTCCAGCTGCATGGACTGGATGGGCACTGCTGCAATGGGTGCTGGATCCCACCCTGGCACCGCATCAGCTGGAGGAGAGGCAGCCGCTGACTGCTCGAAGCGGGGCCTCTTCCTCTTGCGCTGCCCCTGGTCCCGACTCCCGGAAGGACCCTGATCTGCAGAAGGGGTCGGAACCCCTACGATGATCCCGAGGTCTCGCTCGACTGTCTTCGCCCGAGACACCAAGTCCGAGAACCTCGAGAAAGCCTGGGAGGAGACATGCACCCGAATGGCGCTGCAGAGACCAAGCTCGAAACGACGGCACCGCGCCTCTTCGTCCAACACCAAAGCTGGAGCGAATCGAGATAGCCTCGTGAAGCGCGTGGAGTAGTCGGCGACAGACATAGAGCCCTGCGTCAACCGCACAAACTCCTGCACCACGATCTGCTGCGCCGAGAACGGGAAGTACTCCTCCAGGAAATACCTCCGGAATCCTGCCCAAGAAAGCTGCTCCACTCCTCTGGAATGTCCACCACTCGGGTAGCCCACCAGTCGGCAGCGCTACCCTTCAGCATGAAGGTGGCCAGAGAGACTCGCTGGCGATCGGTGCAAAGCATGGTCGAGAAGATCACCTCCACCTCCATCAACCATCGCTCTGGGGCAAGGGGATCCGCCAACTGGCCATAGAACTCGGGAGGGTGGAGCTTCAAAAAGGCTGCGAGGCTCCTCTGCTGCACCCGCGCTGCAGCCTCTAGTCCCACCTCCCTCGCCAGGGGATCCTGAACCCTCGCCGCTGGAATCACCACGGGGACTGGGGGTACTTCGGGTACCACAGACGGATCTGCTACCAAGGGGACCTGTGGAACTGCATCACGGGCCGCCCTCAGCTCCCGGATCTCCCGCGTCTGCTCTACCAACACTCTGGTCTGGGCCTCCAGTGCCTTGATCCGAGTCTCCAACGAATCCGCTATCCGAGCGAACGCACGTTCCCGTGCGGGAGGCTCCTGCGCCGATCCTGGCCTCACAGCCGTGGACTCTCCAGTAGCATCCTCACCTCCGGTAGGTCCGGAAACCTCCAAAGGTCGAGAGGGACCATGTCCGCGCCGTCCTCCACGAGGAGACATATCAGCAATCCTAAGAAAACCAGACACTAGGATCAGAATACTCATATCAAAATCCTAGGACTCATCTCTACGAAAGAAGACCATTGGCTCTGACAGGACCAGGCTCTGATACCACCTTTTTGTCACGCCCCGGGCGTCCCCGAGACGCGGCAAGTGTATATAAAATATCAGAATCTACACAGGAGGTCAATAATATCATACACAAGCAACCAGAACGACACACAGACAACAAAAGCAGGGCTGACATGATATATACACCAAATGCGGAAGCTAAAGACTGAATCTGTAATCAAAACATACTACAGACTCCATACATAATCACATGTCCTGTGAGAGCCAATATACATACAAAGACATCCAAATACAACACAAACACGTGCCCAAGCACGGAAAATAATACATACAGGCACAAGGGATGCTGATAGCCTCTGATACTCGCGGGACGTGGCGCTACTCCGCTACTGATGAAGTCCCTCGGGGAGCTCCTCCTCCAGATCCGACTCAGATGACACTGAAGAAAAATATTGTGCGAGGGGTGAGCCACACGCTCAGTGAACGGCACAACCCATGCATCACAGACAATATTGACCACAACCAGATAATTCTTAACATCCACAACCACATTACCATAGCCACAAATAAAACAATTCCTCAAACTAGTGGGTCGCTACCGCCAACCCACTACACCCTCACCCTCACCCTCAATGGGTGACCAAGGATATTGGGACTAATCAACACAAAACCAGCGGGTCGCTTCCGCCAACCCGCTACACCCTCACCCTCACCCTCAATGGGTGACCAAGGATATTGGGACTTACAATCCAGTGGGTCGCCACATCGCCGGCCCACCATACCCTCACCCTCACCCTCAACAGGTGACCTAGGCTCTTGGGACTGACTAGGCTGTTGGTCACCCTTGGTCCACCGATAGTCTCTCCTCACTCCGTAGGTCGTTTGGCCACTCCCATGTTCAGCACAGTCCTTCTACCAATCAGGAGGCGCCTACTACTGGGAGCCCCTGCACGGGACAACCTGTCTAACGCTGAGGTAGTCTCTACACGGATCCAACGAAGGGAACAGAACAGCCTATCCATCGCATATGATCCACTCGGATCCGCAGACAACACATCATAACAACACTAATGTTCTGAATTCCTCAGAACCCACCAGGGCGCATAACTACGATGCGGGGAACATGCATAAGGTTATAACAAGGGTGGAATATCATTGGGGGAAAGAAACTCGGGAGGGCAGCGTGAGTTCCCGTTATAGGACACCCCGACAACCAAACAAGGAACACGGTGTACCCTAACCCGGGTCTCACCGCTGTCCTCGCAAGGCCCCTCCCCTATAATATTCACTATAACATGCAATTTAACAAATACTAGCATTTAATTTAATAAATAAACTAGTAGGGCACATTCATCGGTCGGGCTTCCTAACATGGAAACAGGGGACATGGTGCACGGCTCATACCCATATCCTAAGGGTGCAAGTCCCTAACATGCAAAGTCTAGGGTAACATGCATTCTACAATTAAATCATGCTCGCATGATATACAAATTACAACATGCCAATATTCATCCATGGTGCCCCAGGAGAGGTCGGTATACGCCCAAGGTGTATAACACCTCTCTACTGGGTTGGATTGTCCCACTCACCGAAATCCGGGTCGTCGCGCGACCGTCCGTCAAGATCTGCAAGACAGGCATTTATACGGTGAGTAAAATCCACAATTACCCCAAAATACCCAAAAATACATTAAACATACTCTAAAAATACCCCATACTCGGGCAAACGTACATACGGCACGTACGCACGCTAGCCCGAGCACTCCGGCTCACTCCCGCACCACCGGCAACCACCCGCACGGCCACCCGACCCCTCGGGTGCGCCGCCGCGCCTCAGCCCGCGCGCCCAGGCGCCGCCGGGTCCCTGCCCGCCGCCCTGGACCCGCAGCCGAGCCACCCGGTGCACCGCGCCCACTGCGCCCCGCCGCAGCAGCCCGCGCGCACCCCCGCGCACACCACACAAGCACGCTGCACGCCCCGCGCGCACCGCCAGCTCCGCCCCATGCGCACCCCGCGCGCACCACCAGCTCCCACACCGCGCGCACGCATGCCTCTGCCCAGCGCCCCGCGCGCACGCCCCACAGCGGTGCCCAGAGCCCGGCGCCCAGCACCCTCGGCCAGCACCCGGTACCCGCGACCCAGCGTCCAGCGCTCTGCGCCCAGCACCCGGGACCCTCACCCAGCGTCCACGCGCACGCACGCGCAACACGCACCCAGCGCGCCTGGCAGCACGTGCCCAGCGCGCCTGCCAGCCTGCCCGCGCTGCTGCCCGCGTTGCCTGCCTGCACGCGTCGCCGAGTGGCGCGAGCACCGCTCGCCTGCACGCCCGGGGCACTGCCCGCCTGATGCCCGAGCTCCCCTGCCCTGCTCGCCTGCGCGCCCTGCCTGCTCGCCCGGCCTGCCAGTGCGCACAGCCCAGCTAGCCTACCCGCACGCATCTCCCTGCACATCCCGAGCGCACGCCCGCGTGCGCACCCGCGCGCACGCGCTCGCGCTCCCAGCAAACTAGTGCACCTGCTCCCAACCTACCCGGCTAGTCCTACCCAGCTCCTCGCGCACAGCTCGCCCAGCTCCTCGCCGCTCGACTAGCTCCCCAGCACCAGCCGCTCGACCAGCCCTCCCGGGCGTACCCGCGCGCAGCACGCCCAGCGCCCGCACGCCCAGCACACCCGCGCGCCCAGCACCCGCACGCCCAGCACGACCAGCACGCGCGCCCTGCATGCCCGCGCGCACGTGCACGCACGCGCGCGCCCAGCCTGCTGCGCTGTTGTGCTGCTGCCGGTGCTACCTGCTGCCCGAGACCATCTCCCACCCATACCCGAGCACCCCTACCACCACCCACCGACCTCCGACCACCTCCACAGCCCTCCGACGGCCACCCACAGCCGCCGACCTCCACCCAACCCCAAAACCCACCTCCTAACATCCATCTAAACAAGAAAAGAGGGGAAATAGGGCTTACCAAGTGGAGGAAGGGAAGTCCGAACGCTCTACGCACGCCGAAACCTTTCCCCTAAGGCTTCCACCGCCCGGATCTACCTCCACCACCGAGATGGCTCAAAACAGAGGAGAAGAGAGGGCGGACTGAGGGGTCAAACTCGTCGGAATCGAGATTTGAAACCACCGGGGTGTAGATCGGGACCCGATCTACACTTCCTAGGTTTTGGGTTTTTGGGTTTGAGGGGTCTAGGGGGCTCAAAAGTGAGAAAAGGAGAGAGGGGAGAGAGAAAATTAAGTTGGTAGGGATGATGAATAGTAATCCGAAAATTAGATCCCACCTTTATATAGTGTGCGACTTAGAAACCCAGATACGCCCCGGAACTGCGAAATTTCAGAAACGTTATCGGAATTCAACGAAATTTTCGTGAGAGGCCTAAAACGGCACCAGGACACCAAATATGCAGTTAGACTTCCACTCGGAGTCCTCTAGCTCAGGACGATAGCTAACAGTCCAAAAATTAGCGGTACCGATCGAAAACCGAAAAAAAACAAAAAACTGCCAGAACGCTCCAACGGTTACCAGCAGGTTAAAAGTGACACATATATAACAATATCTGTGGACCCGGACAAGACGCTCGCCGTGTCGAATTGGCGGCGACCGTCGAACCCCACCGAGATTCGGAGCTTCTTGGGTTTGGCGGGTTATTATCGGAGGTTTGTCGAGGGTTTCTCGAAGATAGCCGTGCCTCTGACCCGCCTCACACGGAAGGATGTCCAGTTCGAGTGGTCCCCATCTTGCGAGGAGAGCTTCCTGGAGTTGAAGCGAAGACTCACCTCAGCGCCAGTTCTTACCATTCTGTCTGGGAGTGGTGGATTCGTAGTCTACTCCGATGCATCGCGGCTGGGTTTGGGTTGCGTCCTGATGCAGTACGGTAAGGTTGTGGCTTACGCGTCGCGTCAGTTGAAGCCCCATGAGCAAAATTACCCCACCCACGATTTGGAGTTAGCAGCGATCATCTTTGCGCTGAAGATGTGGAGGCACTACCTCTATGGTGAGGAGTTCGAGCTCTTCACGGATCACAAGAGCCTGACTTACTTGCAGTCCCAGCCGGAGCTCAACATGCGTCAGCGACGTTGGGTCGAGTTCCTGAAGGACTATGACTGTGACATCGCTTACCATCCAGGTAAGGCGAATGTCGTGGTCGATGCTCTCAACAGGCAGCCCTTGGGCATGGCCGCCCACTTGGCTGTACGTCATTGGAGGCTTCTGGAGGAGGCCGCTTGCTGGATCAGCGTTCGAGAGACACCTGCGGGTGGCTTTTTGGCCAGGCTAGTGGTGCAGCCCGTTCTTCTCGACGAGATCCGCACGGCTCAGGGGCAGGATCCTCACTTTCTAGTCCTCTCTGAAGGCGTCGCCCGGGGCGAGCGTCCGGACTACCAGATTCGCGAGGACGGAATCCTGCGGTTCAGAGGTCGAGTATGCATTCCTGACGACGCAGAGCTGAAGCAGAAGATCTTGGACGAGGCCCATCGTTCGAGGTACATAGTGCATCCTAGTGGCACGAAGATGTACAGGGGACTTCGTCGTGGCTACTGGTGGGGCGGGATGAAGGCGGATATTGGCCGTTTCGTTGCCCGTTGCTTGGTATGCCAGCAGGTGAAGTCAGAACATCAGCGTCCTGCGGGGAAGCTGCAGTCCATTGAGATTCCTCAGTGGAAGTGGGAGCAGATCACCATGGACTTCGTTTCGGGTTTGCCGAGGTCACGTTCGGGTCGTGATGCCATCTGGGTAATCGTCGACCGACTGACTAAGTCCGCTCATTTCCTCCCCATTCGACTCACCGATTCTCTAGACACCCTGGCACAGTTGTTTGTCTCCGAGATTGTTCGTCTCCATGGCACTCCTGTCAGCATCATTTCTGATAGAGACGCGAGGTTTACTTCGAGGTTCTGGCGCAGCCTCCAACACGCCCTTGGTACGAACCTCCACTTCAGTACAGCGTTTCATCCACAGACGGACGGCCAGTCAGAGAGGATGATACAGACCCTGGAGGACATGCTGCGAGCTTGCGTTCTTGACTTTGGGGGCAGTTGGGAGAGGCATCTCCCGTTGGTGGAGTTCGCCTACAACAACAGCTACCACTCGAGTATTCGGATGGCATCAGACGAAGCACTCTTTGGCCGCAGCTGCAGGTCCCCCTTGTGTTGGGACAAGGTCGGAGAGTGCCAGTTGGAGGGACCAGAGATCGTCTGCCAAACCTCAGAGATGGTCAAGACGATTCGTGAGCGTATCCAAATCGCTCAGAGCCGTCAGAAGAGCTACGCCGATCGTCGTCACCGTGAGCTTGCCTTCGAGGTTGGTGACCATGTTTTCCTGAAGGTGTCCCCGTCGAAGGGCATCTTCCGTTTTGGTGTGCGGGGCAAGCTGAGTCCGTGTTACATTGGCCCGTTTCTCATCCTTGAGCGGATTGGAGAGGTAGCCTACCGCATAGCCCTGTCCCTACAGTTGGCTCAAGCCCTTGACGTCTTCCATGTCTCGCAGCTGAGGCGTTACGTCCACGATCCTGCTCACGTTATTCCGTTCGAGCCGCTCGTCTTCGAGCCGGACTTGTCATTCGTGGAGCAGCCGATCGAGATCCTGGACCGACGCGAGAAGAGGCTCTGCACCAAGACCGTCCAGTTGGTTAAGGTGCGATGGCAGCACCGTTCTGGTGCCGAGGCCACTTGGGAGCTCGAGGACGCCATGCGTGGCACATATCCACATCTTTTCCCTTCCTAGATGTTTTTGTATTAAATTTTGTGGACAAAATTTCCTAAGGGGGGAAGAATGTTATATATGTAGCCTATTGGTCACATTTGGGTCATTTCTGGCCATTTTCTAATTTTTCTTTTTTCGATCGGAGCCGCTAAAATTTTAGACTTTTAGCTATCTGCATGAGTTTGAGAACTCTGATCCGAGTAGGAACTAACCGGGTTGGGAAAAGCTGTCCTGACAGAGGGCTCCCATCGGTAGGTACTACCGATGCATTCGGGAACGTACTGACCATGGGAGTATACCAGGTAGAGGCTACCCGGGGAAAGGGCTACCGGTGGGCCAAGGGTGTAGAGCAGTCTATTCTGTCCCAAAAGGCCTATGTCACCTCTAAAGGGTGAGGGTGAGGGTGGGGTGGGTCGGCGATGCTACGACCCACTAGCTTATACAATTACTCCCGTTTAGGGACTTTAATTATTTTAAGGTTAATATGAGTTGTGTTGCATAGATTGTGCCATTCACTGAGCGTGTGGCTTACCCCTCTCATATTTTTTCCTCCAGTTGTTACTGAGTCGGATCTGAAGGAGGAGCTCCCCGAGGCATCACATCAGTAGCGGAGCAGCGTTCACATTTTGGGTTCTGCGAGTGAGCGGCCATCAGCATCCCCTTCTTTTCCTTCTATGTATTGTTATCCGTGCTTGGGCACAATATTTGTATATGGATGTCTTTGTTTATATTGGCTCTCATAGGACAGTTGATTATGTATTCTGGTCTGTAATATGTCTTTGAATTACAGACGCAGTCGTTTAAGCTTCCGCTATATGGATATATATTATGTCACCTACATTGTTAATTGTGTTATTATCTACGAGGTTGTTTAGTGTCTTTTATTGATCTCCTGTATAGACTGCTGATATTATAAATATTTGCCACGTATCGGGGACGGCCGCCCTAGGGCGTGACACAGCAGTAAAGAAAAATTGTTTAAAGCATGAATGATGTGCAGGTGCCATCAATACTAGAAATGGAGAATATTGCAGCCATCCCACCACTGAAATTTGATACAAGACAGCCTTCATAGATGTCCAAAAAACACTGAAAGAAATACATCAGGCAACATAAAATCTACGCACCGGTGGTAGATATAGAAGTGATTTAAGGCCAAGATATCTATCTGAAGAGAACAATTGAACCATAAATTTCGAGGATGATACCAGCAATAGGCCATCAAATGAATATGACAACTATTCCTACAAGAAAAGGCACAGAACCCTACAAAGAAATATCCAGTGCAAGAGTGGAAGATGCCTTAATGGACATAAACTTGCGTAATGTATCATTAAAAGGAATAAATATTCAATAACAACAAATCGAACCATCCTACAACAATTTAACATAATGGCTGGGTAATGCATAGTTAAATGGGTGGTGATTAATTCGTTGCTATGGAATGCGACACATTATTTATTAATTCATGCATTAAACGTGCATTTCTCAACAAAAGTATAATCCCCATTTAAATTATGAATAGATTATAATTCATGTATTAATTATTAAACATATTAAAAGCATTTTCAAGAAGAATTATTGAATGATTTTAGGGCAGATTACATACTAGATTAGCAGAAGAAAAATTACAAACCCTTCAAGAACAAAACATAGGAACCCTTAAAGAGAAAAATCAGACACAAAACTTGGAAACCTTTAAAAATAAAAAAAACATAAACCCTAAGTCATCAATGTAAATTAAAGAAGGTAAAATAAAATCTTACAGTGGATGGGGGTGTCGGTGCTGATGAAGGGGATGTCGGGGTTGGGATAGGTGCGCAAGGTTGAGCTAGGTCTCGCGGGCGCACGTGGATGCGCGCGGGGCACACGTCTGGGCGCGCGTGGATGGGGCCAACGGGCGCTAGTCGCGCATGCGCATCCGTGGGCGTGCCATGCCATGCGCGGGGCTGCCCGAGGGCTTGGGTAGGTGCTAGGGCACTCGGGCGTGCGTGCATACGCACGTGCTTGCATGTGTGCGAGCCCATATGCGTGCATGTCTTTGTCCTTAGCATTCTTAGTTGATTCTAAGTATTTTTATGTAATTATACTTACTCGATTGGTTGCCCTCGTCTTGCAGATCTTGGCGAACGGTCATGCAACGACCGGGGCATCTATGAGTGGATCGATCCAACCCAGTTGGGAGGCGTTCGATGCACGTAGACATGCATTGCCCTCCCGTGGTGCACCATAACTGCATATTAATTTTTCTTGCATGTATATGTTATTACCTGTCTTGCTAGGTTGCATCCATGCTGTTATATATATATGTCACTTTTAGCCTTCTGGGCACCTTTGGGACATTTCTGGCAGTTTTTCAAATTTTTCTTTTTTGATCAGAACAGCTAAAATTTTAGACTTTTAGCTATCATCCTAAGCTTGAGAATTCCGATTGAAAATCTAACTGCACATTATGTGTCCTGGTGCCATTTCAAGCCACCCATCAAAATTTCATCGAATTCCGGTAACGTTCAGAATTTGGCAGTTCTGAATCGTATCCGGGTTTTGACCAAGCGAAAAGTCATTGGGAGACTTGACCAAGTCAAAGATGACTTTGACCAAGTCAAGTTTGACCATTGACTTGGTCAAATCATTTTGTTTGTTAGTGTGGTTAGGTTGACCCAAAGTCAAACACAACAAAAACCTAAAAAGCCCTAAGTGTGTGAGTGTGTGAGTGTGTGTGTGTGTGCAACCTTGGACGCCCACTTCTTCTCTTCTCTTCTTCTCTCTCTCACACACAAAAATCCATATCTCTCCCTCTTGTTATTTTCTTCCTTTAGAGCTAGTAGAAGAGGTTGAAATGGAAAGCCATTGAAGGGGAAAAGATAGGTAAGCTTGTGATCTATCTTTCCATGGTTTTAGTTTTGGCTTTCCCCTTTGTTGACCTCCCTCTCATGGCTTCTCATGACCCCTGTTTTCAGCCATTCTTGGGCTGAGAGAGGCTTGGTGGTGGTGGTCTTGGTGGTGGCATTTCGGTGCGCGAAGGGCACCCGAGCTTCCTCCCTTTGTTCTCCTCTCCTTGGGTAACTCATTCTTCTCCCCTAGCTAGGTTAGATGCTTGTAAAGGGTGTGTGTTTGGGTATGCATGCTTGCATGCTTGCATGGGTGTTAGGGGGTGAGGGTGGGCTGAGGAGGGGGTGGGGAGGGCTCGGGCGCGCGTGCGGGGTCATCAGCGCGCGTGCGCGCGCGCAGGCAGGCGCTGGCGCGCGCAGACGGGCGCGCTGGTGGGCGCGAGAGCTTAAGCGCAGACGCGCGGGCGTGCGCGCGGGCGTGCGTGCAGAGTGCTGCGCAGGGGCGCAGTACAGGCGGGTACGCGCAGGGCTGGACGCGCTGGCAGGGGCGCGACAGCGCGTCTGGGCGCGCTGGCTGGGGCACGGCAGTGCGCCCGGGGAACAGGGGGGCGTGCGTGCGTGTGCGGGTGGCCGTGCGTATGGCTGCCTGTGGGTTCGGGAGGGTGTCGGGGCACTCGGAGTCGCGTGCGTACGCACGTGCTCGCATGTGTGCGGGTCCGTATGCATGCTTGTCCGAGCGTTGGGTATTTCTAGTGTATTTCTTATGTATTTGTGTAGTTTACTCACCATATTGAATGCCCCTGTCGTGCCGACTTGACGGACGGTCACGCGACGACCTGAGATTCGGTGAGTGGGACAATCCAACCCAGTAGGGAGGCGTTCGATGCACGTAGGCGTGCATTGCCCTCCCCTGGGGCACCATAAATATTGTATTAACTAGAAATAAATGTAAAGCTATGCATGCATGATTAATATGATATATCCATGCCACCTTAGACTTTGTATGCTAGGGATACGCACCCTTATATCATGGATAGCGGCCTATGCATGTTTAGTCATCTTGTCCTTTAATTGGAAAGCCCCGAACTATGCATGTTCCCATCTACTTTAATTTAATTAAATCAAATGTGAGCATATAGTTCCACGCATGCCTTAGGGAATATATTAACCTTGTTGTTATAATATATGTCTCCCCACATCTTAGTTATGCGCCTTAGAGGAATTCTTGAGAATTCATGACATTAGTAGAGTTACAGATCGTTGTCGACGGATCCAAGAGGATCATATCCGCGTGAGTAGGCTGTCTTCTCCTTATTGGTTGGATCCGATGTAGGAACTCCCCGGCGTTGGCTGTACCTGACAGAGGGCTCCCGTTCGTAGGTACCTCCGATGCGTCGGACAGTACTGATAGCGGGAGTATACCAGGCGGAGGCCCGAGGGTGGGAGAGGCTACCGGGTGGACCAGGGGCGGAGAGCGGTCTAGTATGCCCCAAGAGGCCCATGTCACCCCCCGGAAAGGGTGAGGGTGAGGGGGGGGAGGTGGGTTGGCGATGAAACGACCCATTAGAATGTGTTGTTGCTCCCGTGTTAGGGGCTATAAATTATATAAGGTTGATATGAATTGTGGTGCATGGGTTGTGCTATTCACTGTGCGTGTGGCTCACCCCTCGCATATATTTTTCTCCAGTGATATCTGAGTCGGATCTGAAGGAGGAGCTCCCCGAGGCACATCAGCAGTAGTGGAGCAGCGTCACGTTCTGCAAGTGAGAGGCCATCAGCATCCCCTTCTTGATTGTATGTATTGTATTCCGTGCTTGGGCACATACTTGTATTTGGATGTCGTTGTATATATTGGCTCTCACAGGACAGTTGATTATGTATCGGGTCTGTAATATGTCTTTGAATTACAGACTCAGTCGTTTGAGCTTCCGCTATTTGTATATATTATGTCATCTACCTTATTGTCTGTGTTGTCATTTTTTATGTTGTTCAGAGTATGTTATTGATCTCCTGTATAGACTGCTGATATTATATATACCTGCCACGTCTCGGGGACGGCCGCCCTGGGGCGTGACACATGCCATATTAGATATAGTATGCTAGGACTATACATCTTCGTATCATGTATAAGGACCCATATTATCTAAGCATCATGTCCCATGCTAGCACAACATTGATTCATACATGCGCTCCCATCTTGCCTAAGTCTATTTTTAGCCTACCCATGAATACATAAGTGTAAGCATGTCCTAGATAATGTTGTAGCTTTGTTGCCATGGTTATTTAAATGCTTCCGTGATTAATTCCATGTATAGTTATTATGCATGTTGTATATTGTTATATATATATAAATAAGCCTTGAACCTTGCCTAATGAGGTTAGGCAAGTGTATGACCTCTTAGTCAAGCTTCACCAACTCACTTTTTCTCATAAATGTGAGTGTGTGTGTGTGTGAGTGTGTGTGTGTGTGTGTACCTAGTAGTGGGCATCCCCTTCCATCTCCATCTCCCTCTCCCTCTCTCCTTCACCCCCTCTTCCTTGTTTGTTCTAAATAGAGGTAGTAAAAGAAGAAGAAGAAGAAAGACCTAAAAAGGAGAAGAGAAGGTATGTGTGTGTACAAACTTTGTGTGTTGTTTGTTCTTGTTTCCCTTCTCTCTAACTCCCTCTCATGCCTTCCCTCCCCACCCCTGATTTCAGCCATTAAAGGGTGAGGGTGAGGGTGGGGTGGGTCGGCGATGCTACGACCCACTAGCTTGTACAGTTACTCCCGTTTAGGGACTTTAATTATTTTAAGGTTAATATGAGTTGTGTTGCATAGATTGTGCCATTCACTGAGCGTGTGGCTCACCCCTCGCATATTCTTTTCCTCCAGTTGTTACTGAGTCGGATCTGAAGGAGGAGCTCCCCGAGGCATCACATCAGTAGTGGAGCAGCGTTCACGTTTTGGGTTCTGCGAGTGAGAGGCCATCAACATCCCCTTCTTTTGCTTGTATGTATTGTTATCCGTGCTTGGGCACAACACTTGTATATGGATGTCTTTGTTTATATTGGCTCTCACAGGACAGTTGATTATGTATTCTGGTCTGTAATATGTCTTTGAATTACAGACTCAGTTGTTTAAGCTTCCGCTATATGTATATATATTATGTCAGCTACATTATTGATTGTGTATCATCTTCGATGTTATTTAGAGTCTTTTATAGATCTCCTGTATGGACTGCTGATATTATATATATTTGCCATGTATCGGGGATGGCCGCCCTAGGGCGTGATAAAAGTTGGTATCAGAGCCTTGTCCTGTCAGAGCCAATTGTTTTTCTTAGAGATGAGTCCTAGGATTTCTATATGAGTATTCTGATCCTAGTGTCTGTTTCTTAGGTTGCTGATATGCCTCCTCGCAGAGGGATGCGTGGACGTGGTCCCCCTCGGGCCTTGGAGGTTTCCGAACCTACCAGAGGCGAGGAGTCTACTAGAGGGTCCTCGGCTGTTGGGCCAAGGCTAGCGCAGGAGCCTCCTGCATGGGAGCGTGCTTACGCTCGTATCGCAGATCTATTGGAGACTCAGACTAGGGCACTGGAGGCCCAAACTAGGGCATTGGCTGATCAGGCGCGAGAGATCCAAGAGCTGCGGGCGGCCCGTGAGGCAGTTCCACAGGTCCCCTTGGTGGCAGATCCACCGGTGGTGCCCGAGGTACCCCCTGTCCCAGTGGAGATTCCGGTAGTGGGAGTTCAGGATCCCCTGGAGAGGGAGGTGGAGCTAGAGGCTGCGGCACGAGTGCATCAGAGCGGCCTCACTGCCTTTCTGAAGCTTCACCCTCCCGAGTTCCATGGCCAGACGACGGACCCCCTTGCCCCTGAGCGTTGGTTGATGGAGGTAGACAAGATCTTCTCGACCATGCACTGCACCGACCGCCAGCATGTCTCACTGGCCACCTTCATGTTGAAGGGTAGCGCCGCCGACTGGTGGGCTACCCGATCGGTGGACATCCCCGAGGGCGTGGGGCGACTTCTATGGGCAAGATTCCGGATTTACTTTCTGAAGGAGTACTTCCCATTTTCAACACGCTAGATCGTGATGCGAGAGTTCGAGCAGCTGACGCAGGGCTCCATGTCTGTCGCTGATTACTCTACACGATTCACGAGGCTTTCCCGGTTCGCCCTTGCCTTGGTGATGGATGAGGAGACGCGATGCCGTCGTTTTGAGATGGGTCTCATTAGCACAATCAAGGTGCATGTCACCTCACAGACGTTCACGAGGTACTCAGACTTGGTGTCTCGTGCGAGGACAGTTGAGCGAGACATTGGGGTCCCTTTGGGGGTTCCAATCCCTTCTGCAGACCAGAGGCCCCTCAGGAACCAGGACCAAGGACGTCTCAAGAGCAAGCGGCCCCGTTTTGATCAGTCAGCGGCTACCGCTACTCCAGTCGATGTGGTGCCAGTGCGAGGTCCAGCACCCATTGCTGCAGTACCAGTCCAGGCTAGGCGACCGGAGACGCAGCGTTGTTACCCTTGCCAGTGGGTCAGACATATTTCCTATGATTGCCCGGATGCTGGCCGACCCCCTATGCCTCGAAAGCAGCCGTAGCAGCAGCTACAGCAGCAGCAGTAGCAGCCACAGCGTCAGCAACAGCAGCCACAGGGTGGCCGAGTTTACCAAAGGAGGCAGCTAGTGCAGCCTGCGAAGCGTGCCTTTGCTTCTCAGTCGCAGCTTGTTCAGGGGCACTTACAGTCGAGGAGGCGCAGGCTTCGGGTAGCGTGGTCCGAGGTATTGTTTTGATCTCCCAGCTCCCTGCATATGTGCTATTTGATTCCGGAGCCACGCACTCGTTCGTGTCCCCCATTTTCGCGAGACGGATGGGCGTGGTGTCTGCCCCTCTTGATGTTATGCTGGAGATATCATTGCCCGTCGGAGACCGTATTCTCCTCCGTTCTGTTTACCGTGGGTGTACCGTGGTGATTGCGGAGCATGAGTTTCCATTAGAGTTGGTAGAGCTCGCCATGACGAACTTCGATGCCATCTTGGGAATGGATTGGCTCTCAGCTAGCCACGCCAGTATCGACTATTTTGCGAAGTCGGTGTCTTTCCACATCCCTGGTCGGAGATCTTTCCAGTTCGTGGGCGATCGGGACCTAGCTCCCTTGGGGTTCGTGTCTTCCATCCAGGCGTGGAGGCTCCTTCAGGGGGGATGTGAGGGTTTTCTGGCGTACATTGCTGAGGAGGATGCACCACTGCGGGCAGATATCAGTCAGACTCCGGTCGTGGTGGAATATCCAGAGGTTTTCCCCGATGATCTCCCGGGATTACCGCCGGATCGCGCGATCGAGTTTGAGATTAATCTAATTCCGGGGACCGAACCGATTTCGAGAGCTCCGTACCGGATGGCCCCAGCAGAGTTGAAGGTGCTCAAGGAGCAGCTGGAGGAGTTGCTCGAGAAGGGTTTCGCACGTCCGAGTGTTTCTCCATGGGGAGCCCCTGTTTTGTTCGTTCGGAAGAAGGACGGTTCGCTGCGTCTTTGTATTGATTACAGGCAGCTGAACAAGCGGACCGTGAAGAACAAGTACCCCTTGCCACGGATTGATGATCTGTTTGACCAGCTCCAGGGAGCGCGTGTCTTTTCTAAGATCGATCTCCGTTCGGGCTACTATCAGCTGAAGATCCGAGAGTCGGATATTCCGAAGACGGCCTTTCATACCCGTTATGGGCACTACGAGTTCCGAGTACTGCCGTTTGGGTTGACGAATGCGCCGGCAGCTTTCATGGATCTGATGAATCGGGTGTTTCGGCCCTTCCTCGACTCCTTCGTGGTAGTCTTCATCGATGATATTCTGGTGTACTCGAGGAGCACGCTGACCATCTCCGCACTGTCTTGGAGACTTTGGCCCGACATAAGTTGTTTGCCAAGTTCAGTAAGTGCGAGTTTTGGTTTAATCAGTCAACAGTGTCACGCCCCAGGGCGGCCGTCCCCGAGACGTGGCAATAATAAAATATCAGCTATCAATACCTGAGGTCAATAAAGACTCCAATAACAACACACAAGGTGGCAAAGCAAGGATAATGATAACTGACTGAAAAGCAGAAGCATAATATATAAATAATGTCTGTAAACCAAAAACATTATTACAGACCCGAATACACAATCACTGTCCTGTGAGAGCCAAGTCTAGACCAAAGAAAATACAACCTGTGCCACATGCACGATTTACAATACATACATGACTCTAGGACTGCTGACAGCCTTGCACTCGCCACCTGCCGGAAGAACGCTCCACGCCCATAAGACCACGCCACAGGGAAGCTCCAACTCCACGCCCAACACTGCCCCTGAAAAGAAACAGTATGCGAGGGGTGAGCTACAAGCTCAATGAGTGGCTGGAAACCAATCACCATACAACAGTTCAATACATAAGCACTTTCCTTTCAAGGAAAACATGGGTGGAAACCCATGGATAACAGGGTCACGCGGCAGCGCAACCAACCTCACCCTCACCCTCACTCCCGGAGGGAGACTCTTGGGACTTTTGGGGAGAGACCATACCGTTGGTCGAGGAGACCCGGAATTACTGGTCCACACAACACTACTGGATCATCTACATCGAGATATCTACCCAACGATGTCTTTGAACATCGATACGAGACCGGACCCAACAACTATGGGAACGGACGAACAACGAATGGGTCACGCGGCGATGTGTCTTCACCTCATCCTCACCCTTACCCCTTAGAGTGACATAGGACTTTTGGAAGAGACTTAGACTGCTGTACACCCTTGGTCCACTGGTAGTCCTTTCCCCACGTAGACTCTACCTGGTATACTTCCACGATAAATACGCTTCTGAACACATCGGTGGTACCTACGGATGGGAGCCCTCTGTCAGGACAGCTTTTCCAACGCCGGGGAGTTCCTGCATCAGATCCAACGAAGGGGTGAACGATTCCACGCTCGCAATATCATTCGTTAGCCCTCTCCCGGGTAGCCTCTACCTGGTATACTCCCACGATCAGTACGCTGCCGAATGCATCGGTGGTACCTACGAATGGGAGCCCTCTGTCAGGACAGCTACAACCTGGGCCTTTTCAACACGGGACGACATTGGGAGTAAATATTCCATGTTCGCAAAGCGAACCCAATGGAAAACAACTACTCTCGATAATCACTTATCGAGATAGCGAATACTACTGTACTCCCACACCGTTGTGTCGCTCAGACACAAAGGGGTTGCCTCTGCTCTCAAATAGAAATAATCCATTAAGCTAATGAATTCCCCTGAATTCCAAATGAGTGCATCGCTCGGATGCACGGGGTGATTACATCGCTAGCGCTCTAACCGATAAGGTACAACCCGACAGCGGGTCATACCCACACCTATTTCAGATAGGCCTATCAGTTTTTAACATGCACATATAAATATATCCAGCTATGTGCATGAACCATATGCACAATCATCTAATAATTATAGGGACACTCCCTAACATGGATTTACATCATAATAAATCATACAACATGCATACATGGTCATTAATCACAAGGCCTAACTTAAGCATGCGTTGGATATCTCCAACTTAAAAGAAAGGGTCAAGCGCGATCTCGCGCACTAACAGGTGCATGCCAATATTCCAAACGAACCTGAGTCGAGTAGGAAATCGCATCTACTTACTTAGTTCGTTCAGAGGGAGAGGGTGAGAGAGATCATCATCTCATGAAGCTGGTCATAGCTTTGCCCCATTAGCATGGGCGCAACAGCTACACCACGCCCTCGAGTCTTATCGCAAGGGAATATTAGGCAGGTGCCTGTTATTAACCCAGACTTAATCATACTGTATATTCCCATTAATATGGTGGGAGTAGTATTACAATACTACCTAAGACATGTCATATTCTATACATCCATACACATTTACAACATACATGCCCATACCAGAGGGGCTCATGCAACACAATCATTCATACTTGAATTCAATACATGTATATAAGCCTAGCATGCAAGATATCTACATATTACAGCTTAAGCATGGCCATACTACTTATCTACACAAGTAGTATAGCTAGGGGGGCCCCATCGATGCGCGACGCGCGACTACGCGCGTCGAGCGCATCCCGAGAGGGGGGGGGATTGGATCGAACCACTCACCATTACCCGGGACCTCGCGCATCCCATCCGACGAGATCTGCAAGGTAGGGGCATCAAATTTGGTGAGTAACATCACAATTTAACACTTAGAAATCACTAGAAATACCAAAGACTTAGACATGCATGCATACAAGCTCGCACGCATTCAAGCACGCGCGTACGCACGCATGCCCGAGTGCCCCAGCACCTACCCGAGACCCTGGACAGCCCCGCGCATGCGGCAGCACGCGCACACACGCGCGCGCGCGCACCGGCCCCCAACCCCGCGCCCAGACGCATGCCCAGGCGCACTGCCCCTCGCCCGCGCGCACCCGCGTGCTGGGGCAAGCACGCCCGCCTGCGCCTGCCAGCGCCTCTCTGCGCGTGCTCCTGCACGCGCACGCGCGCAGACAAGGCCCTGCGCGCGCCCAGCCTCTCCTAACCTTCTTTTAACCCCATTTAACCCCTCCCCCACACTTCTCACTCACCCTAAACCAATTACCTAGCATACATGACCTCCCCAACCATCCCAGCAGCCCAAAAAATCAAAAAGAAGGGGCTCTCGACGCGCCCACGGCCACCTCAACCACCACCACCACCACGCCTCCTCTTCAGCCTCTCTCCAGCCCTCATTGGCTGCAAATCAGGGGGGGTGGGAAGATATGAGAGGGTGCTTGAGAGAGAGGAGATCAACAACTACAACACATGCACAAACCTTTCTCTTCCTCCTTCACCTTCTCCTTCTCTTCTCTTTGAGGAATTTACACAAACACATGGGGAGAGTGAAAAGAGAGAAGAGAGAGCCAAGAAAGTTGACGTGGGGAGTGGGAGAGAGAGAGAGGGAGATATTTTTGGCCAAATAAATATCCAAAGGAGGGATACAAATGACCAATTCATCCCTGACTAGAAATTCTGTACATGCTTCACTAGAACAGCCATAACTTCCTCAATATAGCTCCGCATTGCACAATTCAAAGTCCACTGGAAAGCCAAGAAGATTATCTACAACTTTCATGCTTATGCCAAGATCAAATAATCCCTCCAGCTATTCCGAAATGTGAGCTAAACATTGAACAGGGCTGCTGCCAGAATTTTTCATCCCCGGGGTATACTTGAAAAAATACCCATAACTTTTACTACATGAATCCAGTTGATCTAATTCTACTTTTGTACGAAAGCTAACTCAAAACTGAGCATCTCATGATAAAATCATATTTAAACCTCTTCATCTTGGATTTTAACAAAATTAAATCCAAATACTAAATCGGAAATACATAACTTCTAGGAGAAAAATTATGTAGCCTAATTTTCAATCAGAGCGCTCCAAATGACACAGGCATAACATTCTTCCCCCCTTAGGAAATTTAGTCCTCGAAATTTAAGGAAACCCAAAGGGAAGACCGAATATAGCAACCAACCTGGCCACCGCAAGGTCAAACAACTAACTTACGGCCCCTCCAACTGGCGCTCCTCAACCGTCCCAACACAAGGGAGGTATAAACTGCGGCTGTAGAGTGCCTTTCACAGATCCATTTGGATGCTCGAATGGTAGTCGTCTTGCAGGCATACCCCAACAAATGGGTGGTGCCGCACCCAACTACCCTCATCATCGAGCACGCAGGCACTTACATGTCCTCCAAGGTCTGAATTGTCCTCTTTGTTTGGCTGTCCATCGGCGATGAAACGCTATACTTAAATGGAGGCTCGCGCCAAAGCCTGCCAAGGTTGCGCTACAACCTCAAAGTAACCCTCGCGTCTCAACCGAAAATAGCGCCGACTGGAGTGCCATGAAGACGAACAATCACGAAGGTGAAAACCCACGTCATGGCATCCAGAGACTCAATCGGTCGGATTAGGGAGGGAAGCGCGGACTTAGTCAGTCGGTCATTGATCACCTAGACGGCGTCATGACCCGAACGTGACATTAGCGAGTCTGCAACAATCCCTGATAACCCACTCCCACGTCCACTGAGGAATCTCCATGGACTGACGCTTTCCAACGCGATGATGATTCTCGAACTTTGCCTGAGGGCATGCCAACCTAGGGAAACAAGGTCACCCTTATCACCTTTTCATCGCACCACAGTAATCTCTGTGAAGACTACCTCAAAGTAGTCCACGGAAGCCCAATAAACTTTTGAGATCCACGAAGGCATCCGGCGCATTCGTCAACCCCGACAGCAGTACTTAAAACTCGTAGTGCCTGAAAGGCCATCTACGGGATGTTTAACTCCCGGATCTCCGACTTGTGGTACCCTTGTGCGAAGACACTCGCTCCCAGAGCTGGTCAAATAGATCATCAATTCACAACAAGGGGGGGGGGTACCTGATCTTCAATCCTCACGGGAAGATCAAACAATACCTCAAACAATTAAGTCCAAATTCTGCTCCTCGAGCATGGCTGGCACTCATGATGACACTTACACGCTTGGTAAGCCGCTCAACCGCACTTAATCCACAAGACACGCAATAAGGGGTCGTCGAACCTCGACAATGCCTATGCGACGTCATCTATCTGATAGGGCGGTTGAGTCCCATCACAAACGTTAGCATCGTGTCTCCTCATTTGAGACCAATGTGGGGCAAAACGCGACAATATCCACAACTGTGCTTCACATGCCGCCAGAGATAGGTCGCTCATCTATAACCACTGGAACTCCAGCATCCTGCACTCCATGGGCAGATTCATCACGGGGAGTCCACCCTCTCAACATCATCCAGTAGCACTCTCTCGGTGTGGCATCTACCTGGTAGCCTCCCAAGCCCACTATCTTTGCCATATGGGCTCACCAACAAGCATAGTATCTGGGAGCACCTCACAGGGCTCTGGCCTCAACCGGGCAGCTACAACGCACAATGATATATCGAAGCGACTCCAGATGCCACTATGGAACCCAGTCCACAAGCAATCGCCCACCAAGCTACAATGTGATGCACCCAATCTCGATCGTATGCATCACCACTCGCTACAGCACCTTCCAAGTGAGAGAAAAAATCCATCATCAATTTGATGCTTCAAAGGTATTCCTTGACTGGGAAAAGAAACCTTGGGAGGGCACCATGAGGTCCCGATATAGGATATCCCGACAACTAAACAAGGAACACGGAGTACCCTAGCCCGGGTCTCAACGCTGACCCTGCAAGGCCCCTTAATCCTGAGTAGGGAGGCTGGAAGAAGACATCATCCCTTAATGAGCAATACGCTACATCATCAACACTTGAAACTGGCGTCGCATGCGAACTCAATGGTTACCAGCAATACCGATGCACGGGAAAGAGCTCCATTATCGAGACGCAATCCATACCTTAGAAATTGTGACCAATTCATCATTATCACAGTACTAGGCTAGAATCTCCTACCCAAGCCTTAATCCCACCACAAGGGATCCAACAACTGACCCTATTCAGTCGACCCAATTGACAACTTAAGGGTGGGTCCAGGGGGTCACGTCCACGTCAACGGATGCGAGGAGGCATGTCAGCAACCTAAGATAACTTCTAAAACAAGAGTACTCAGATGACAATCCTACGACTCATCATCTATACGACTAGACTTAGGCTCTGACAGGACCAGGCTCTGATACCAACTTTTATCACGCCCCAGGGCGGCCGTCCCCGAGACGTGGCAATAATAAAATATCAGCTATCAATACCTGAGGTCAATAAAGACTCCAACAACAACTCGCAAGGTGGCAAATCAAGGATAATGATAACTGACTGAAAAGTGGAAGCATAATATATAAACAATGTCTGTAAACCAAAAACATTATTACAGACTCGAATACACAATCACTGTCCTGTGAGAGCCAAGTCTAGACCAAAGAAAATACAACCTGTGCCACATGCACGATTTACAATACATACATGACTCTAGGACTGCTGACAGCCTCGCACTCGTCACCCGCCGAAAGAACGCTCCACGCCCATAAGACCACGCCACAGGGAAGCTCCAACTCCACGCCCAACACTGCCCCTGAAAAGAAACAGTATGCGAGGGGTGAGCTACAAGCTCAGTGAGTGGCTGAAAACCAATCACCATACAACAGTTCAATACATAAGCACTTTCCTTTCAAGGAAAACATGGGTGGAAACCCATGGATAACAGGGTCACGCGGCAGCCCGACCAACCTCACCCTCACCCTCACTCACGGAGGGAGACTCTTGGGACTTTTGGGGCCCATGGATAACAGGGTCACGCGGCAGCGCGACCAACCTCACCCTCACTCTCACTCCCGGAGGGAGACTCTTGGGACTTTTGGGGAGAGACCATACCGTTGGTCGAGGAGACCCGGGATTACTGGTCCGCACAACACTACCTGTCAGAGGACTAGGCGGAGGCCACAAGGGTGGGAGAGGCTGAGTTGAGGAGATCGGGTTGTAGATACTACCCGGGAGAGGGTTAACGAATGATTTTACGGGCGTGGGAATCGTTCTCCCCTTCGTTGGATCCGATGTAGGAACTCCCCGGCGTTGGCTATACCTGTCAGAGGACTAGGCGGAGGCCACGAGGGTGGGAGAGACTACCGGTGGACCAGGGGTTTAGAGCAGTCTAAGACTTTTCCCAAAGTCCCAAGATGTCTCCTTTCAGGAGTGAGGGTGTGGATGAGGCGAAGACACGTCGCCTCGTGGCCCATTCGTTGTTCGACCGTTCCCATAGTTGTTGGGTCGGGTCTCGTGATCGATGTTGAAGGACATCGTTGGGCGATTGTCTAGATGTAGATGATCCAGTAGTGTTGAGTAGACCAGTAAATCCGGGTCTCTTTGACCGACGGTATGGTCTCTAGACAAGTAAATCCGGGTCTCTTTGACTGACGGTATGGTCTCTAGACCAGTAAATCCAGGTCTCTTCGACCGACGGTATGGTCTCTCCCCATAAGTCCCAAAAGACTCCCTCCGGGAGTGAGGGTGGGGGTGATGTTGATCGCGTCGCCGCGTGACCCAGTTATCCATTGGGTTTCTACCCATGTTTTTCTTGAAAGGAAATTGATTATGTATTGAACTGTAGAATGGTGATTGGTTTCCAACCAGCCACTCACTGAGCTTGTAGCTCACCCCTCACATACTGTTTCTTTTTCAGGGGCAGTGTTGGGCGTGGAGCTGGAGCTTTCCTGTGGCATGGTCTTATGGGCGTGGAGCGTTCTGCCGGCGGGTGGCGAGTGAGAGGCTGTCAGTATTCCTAGAGTCATTTTATGCTTTGTAAATCGTGCATGTGGCACAGGTTGTATTTTCTTTGGTCTAGACTTGGCTTTCATAGGACATTGATTGTGTATTCGGGTCTGTAATAATGTTTTTGTTTTACAGACATTGTTATATATTATGCTTTCGCTTTTCAGTCAGTTGTCATTATCTTGCTTTGCCGCCTTGTGTTTTGTTGTTGGTGTCTTTATTGACCTCAAGTATTGATAGATGATATTATATTATATTTTGCCACGTCTCGGGGACGCCTGGGGCGTGATACACTGCTCCACGAACGACAAATCCACCTCAAGGATGAGGCGGTCGAACAAAATGACATGAGCAGGATCGTGGGCATAACGCCTCGGCCATTGGACAAGGACGACGTCGTGGGCATGAGCCAGCTGTGGGGGAAAGACCACCTGACAAGCCACCTCCCCAATCCACTCAGTGACGAGAAACAGTCCCATTAAAGAGCCAACTCAGCTTGCCCCGAACGTCGACACGTAGGATGCCCTTTAACCAGGACACCTTCTTGAAAACATGGTCGCCAAACCCGAAGGTAAGCTCCTGGCGACGATGACCTGCGTAGCCCTTCTGTCGGTTCTGGGAGGTGCGGCTGCGCACACGAACCAACTTGGCCACCGCAAGGTTAAACAACTAACTTGTGGCCTCTCTAACCGGCGCTCCTCAATCGTCCCAACACAAGGGAGGTATAAACTGCGCCTGTAGAGTGCCTTTCACAAATCCATCTGGATGCTCGAATGGCAATCGTCTTGCAGGCATACCCCAACAAATGGGTGGTGCCTCACCCAACTGCCCTCATCATCGAGCACGCAGGCACTTAGCATGTCCTCCAAGGTCTAAATCGTCCTCTTTGCCCGGCTGTCCATCGGCGATGAAACGCTATGCTTAAATGGAGGCTTGCGCCAAAGCCCGCCAAGGCTGCGCCACAACCTCAAAGTAACTCTCGCGTCTCAACCGAAAATAGCGCCGACGGGAGTGCCATGAAGACGAACAATCGCGAAGGTGAAAACCCACGTCAAGGCGTCCAGAGACTCAATCAGTCGGGTTAGGGAGGGAAACGCGGACTTAGTCAGTCGGTCATTGATCACCTAGACGGTGTCGTGACCCGAACGTGACATTAGCGAGTCCGCAACAATCCCTGATAGCCCACTGAGGAATCTCCATGGACTGACGCTTTCCAACGCGATGATGATTCTCAAACTTTGCCTGAGGGCATGCCAACCTAGGGAAACAAGGTCACCCACATCACCTTTTCATCGCACTACTAGAAATCTCAATGAAGACTACCCCAAAGTAGTCCACGGAAACCCAATAAACTTTTGAGATCCACTAAGGCATCCGGCGCATCCGTCAACCCCGACGGCAGTACTTAAAACTCGTAGTGCCTGAACGGTCACGAAAGGCCATCTACAGGATGTCCAACTCCCGGATCTCCGACTTGTGGTACCCTTGTGCGAAGATCGATCTAACAGAAGACACTCGCTCCCAGAGCTGGTCAAACAGATCATCAATTCGCGGCAAGGGTAATTGATCTTCAACCTCCACGGGGAGATCAAAACAACACCACGAACAATTAAGTCCCGATTCTGCTCCTTAAGCATGGCTGGCGCTCATGATGACACTTACACGCTTGGTAAGCCGCTCAACCGCACTTAATCCACAAGACACGCAATAAGGGGTCGTCGGACCTCGACAATGCCTATGCGACGTCATCTATCTGATAGGGCGGTTGAGTCCCATCACGAACGCTAGCATCGCGTCTCCTCGTTTACGACCCATGTGGGGCAAAACGCGACAGTATCCACAACTGTGCTTCACATGCCACCACCGACAGGTCGCCCTACCATAACCGTTGGAACTCCAGCATTCTGCACTCAATGGGCAGATTCATCACGGGGAGTCCACGCTCTCGACATCATCCAGTAGCACTCTCCCAGTGTGGCCTCTACCTGGTAGCCTCCCAAGCCCACTATCTCTACCATATGGGCGCACCAACAAGCATAGTATCTGGGAGCACCACACAGGGCTCTGGCCTCAACTGGGCAGCTACAACGCACAATGATATATCGAAGCGACTCCAGATGTCACTGTGGAACCCTGTCCACAAGTGATCGCCCACCAAGCTGCAATAGGACGCACCCAATCCCGATCGTACGCATCACCACTCGCTACAGCACCTTCCAAGTGAGAGGAAAAATCCATCATCAATTTGATGCTTCAAAGGTATTCCTTGACTGGGAAAAGAACCTCGGAAGGGCACCATGAGGTCCCGATATAGGATATCCCGACAACCAAACTAGGAACCCTAGCCCGGGTCTCAACGCTGACCCTGCAAGGCCCCTTATCCTCAGTAGGAAGACTAGAAGAAAACATCATCCCTTAATGAGCAATACGCCACATCCTCAACACTTTACACTGGCGCCGCACGCGAACTCAATGGTTACCAGCAATACCGATGCACGGGAAAGAGCTCCATTATCGAGACGCAATCCATACCTTAGAAATTGCGACCACTTCATCACTATCATACTACTGGGCTGGAATCTCCTACCCAAGCCTTAATCCCACCACAAGGGATCCAACAACTGACATGGGCACCACCCAGTCGACAACTTAAGGGTGGGTCTAGGGGGGTCACGTCCACGTCAACGGATGCGAGGAGGCATGTTAGCAACCTAAGATAACTTCTAAAACAAGAGTACTCGAATGACAATCCTACGACTCATCATCTATACGACTAGACTTAGGCTTTGACAGGACCAGGCTCTGATACCAACTTTTGTCACGCCCCAGGGCGGCCATCCCCGAGACGTGGCAATAATAAAATATCAGCTATCAATACCTGAGGTCAATAAAGACTCCAACAACAATACACAAGGTGGCAAAGCAAGATAATGATAACTGACTAAAAAGCGGAAGCATAATATATAAACAATGTCTGTAAATCAAAAACATTATTACAGACTCAAATACACAATCACTGTACTGTGAGAGCCAAGTCTAGACTAAAGAAAATACAACTGTGCCACATGCATGATTTACAAAACATAAAATGACTCTAGGAATGCTGACAGCCTCGCACTCGCCACCCGCCGGAAGAACGCTCCACGCCCATAAGACCACGCCACAGGAAAGCTCCAGCTCCACGCCCAACACTGCCCCTGAAAAGAAACAGTATGCGAGGGGTGAGCTACAAGCTCAGTGAGTGGCTGGAAACCAATCACCATACAACAATTCAATACTCAAACAATTTCCTCACAACGAAAACGTGGGTGGAAACCCATGGATAACAGGGTCACGCGGCGGCGCGACCAACCTCACCCTTACCCTCACTCCCAGAGGGAGACTCTTGGGACTTTTGGGGAGAGACCATACCGTTGGTCGAAGAGACCCGGAATTACTGGTCTACACAACACTACTAGATCATCTACATCTAGATAACTACCCAACGATGTCCTTGAACATCGATTACGAGACCGGACCCAACAAATATGGGAACGGTCGAATAACGAATGGGTCACGAGGCGACGTGTCTTCACCTCATCCTTACCCTCACTCCTGGAGGGAGACTCTTAGGACTTTTGGAAGAGACTTAGACTGCTCTACACCCTTGGTCCACCGGTAGCCTCTCCCTCACTCCGTAGCCTCTACCTGGTATACTCCCACGATCAGCACCCTCCGACGCATTGGAGGTACCTACAGATGGGAGCCCTCTGTTAGGACAGCTTTCCAACGCCAGGGAGTCCCTACATCGGATCCAACGAAGGGGAGAACGATTCCACGCTCGCAACATCATTCGTTAACCCTCTCCCGGGTAGCCTCTACCTGGTATACTCCCACGATCAGTACGCTCCCGAATGCATCGGTGGTACCTACGGGTGGGAGCCCTCTGTCGGGACAGCTACACTCGGCCTCTTCAACTCACCGCTCTACACCCTTGGTCCACTGGTAGCCTCTCCCTCACTCCGTAGCCTCTACCTGGTATACTCCCATGATCAGCACCCTTCGACGCATCGGAGGTACCTACAGATGGGAGCCCTCTGTCAGGATAACTTTCCAACGCCGAGGAGTCCCTACTCGGATCCAACGAAGGGGAGAGCGATCCCATGTTCGCAAAGTGAACCCAATGAGAAATAACTACTCTCGATAATCACTTATCGAGATTTCAAAACACAGGCATAAACAACAATCTATGCAACACAACTCATATTAACCTTAAAATAATTAAAGTCCCTAAACAGGACAACTGTAAAAGCTAGTGGGTCGTAACTTCGCCGACCCACCCCACCCTCACGCTCACCCTTTAGGGGTGACATAGGCCTTTTGGGACAGACTAGGCTGCTCTTCCCCCTTGGTCCACCGGTAGCCTCTCCCTCACTCCGTAGCCTCTACCTGCCTATGCATCGGAGGTACCTACAGATGGGAGCCCTCTGTTAGGACAACTTTCCAACGCCGGGGAGTCCCTACTCGGATCCAACGAAGGAGAGAAAACAGCCTACTCACACGGATACGATCCTCTTTGATCCGTCGACAGTGCTTTCTAACACTACTAATGTCATGAATTCTCAAGAATTCCTCTAGGGCGCATAACTAAGATGCGGGGAAACATATATTATAACAACAAAGTTATAATATTCTCTAAGGCATGCTTATACCAATATAATCCCATTTCGATTTAATTAAATTAAACTAAATGGGAAACATGCATAGATCAATGCTTTTCAAGCATGGGACATGGTGTCTAGGCATGTATGGGCCTCTATACATGATACATGGATGTATATCCCTAGCATACAATGTCTAATATGGCATGGTTATATCATAGCAAACATGCATTAACATTGTATCTACATATTATAGCTAGGGGACCCCATCGATGCGCGACGTGCTACTACGCGCGTCGAGCACATCCCTAGAGAGGGGGGGGGATTGGAATCGAACCACTCACCATTACCCGGGACCTCGCGCATCCCATCCAACGAGATCTTGGGCGGGGGAATGAAAGGGGGAGACTCGGGGCCCTCGATGCACCCGTGACCTCCTCAACCACCACCACCACTACCACCACCTCCTCAGCCTCTCCTCAGCCTCCTTCTTGGCTTCTTCACCTTCTCCTTCAGTTCCCATTGAGGAATTTTCACAAACACATGGGGGGGCTTTGAAAGAGAGGATGAGAGACTCATGAATGTTGACGTGGGGAATGGGAGGGGAAGAGAGAGAGAGAGAGAGAGAGAGAGAGAGAGAGAGAGAGAGGAAGATATTTAGCCCAAATAAATATCTAAAGAGGAGTGGAAATGACCTAGTCATCCTTTGACTAGAAATTCTGCGCATGCTTCATTAGAACAGCCATAACTTCTTCAATATAGCTCCAAATTATACAATTCAAATTCCGTTGGAAAGCCAGGAAGATTATCTACAACTTTCATGTTTATGCCAAGATTCAATAATCCCTCCAGCTATTTCGAAATTGGAGCTAAACATAGAACAGGGCTGCCGCCAGAATTTTTCATCCCCGGGGTATACTTGGTAAAATACCCATAACTCTTTCTACATGAATCCAGTTGATCCAATTCTACTTTTGTGCGAAAGCTCACTCAAAACTGGACATCTCATAATAAAATCATATTTAAACTCTTCATCTTAGATTTTAACAAAATCAAATCCAAATACTAAATCGGGAATACATAACTTAGAAAAAAAAATTATGTACCCAAATTTTCAATCAGAGCGCTCTGACTGACACAGGCATAACATAATCGCCCCTCGCATCCGAGTGAAGCATTTGATTGGAATTCAGGAGAATTCATTGTCATATCGATTTTGTTAAGCCGGTAGTTATGGCATGTTAGGCGAGTGTATGAACTGACTGTTGGGTTATGCCTTAGGGCTTATCTCTGTCCGAGAGCAGAGGTATCTCCCTGCGTCCGAGTGACGCATCTCTATGGGAGCTCAAGGGTATTTTGATAGCATCGGTATGGGATTACCGAGGATAATTTATTTTACTTAGGGTTCACATTGCGAGCGTGAAGTCTTCCTCCCAATATCATCGTGCACCGAAGCTTCCTAGCTTCGAAGTTGTCCTATGTAGTGCCACCACTTGTAAGTGCTACCGATGCGTACTTATGTACCCATCTGGCGGATGTACCGATCGTGGAAGGCCGATAGGTAGAGGCTACGCGGGAGAGGGCTACCGGATGATATTGCGAGCGTGGAATCATTCTCCCCTTCATCGGATCCGTGTTGAAGCTGCCCGACGTTGAAGCTGTCCTGACAGAGGGCTCCCACTTGTAGGTACTACCGATGCGTTCGGCAGATGTACTGATCATGGGAGTATACCAGGTAGAGGCTACTCGGGAGAGGAATATCGGATGACGAAGGGTGTAGAGAAAAAGGATTCTCCCAACAGTCCCATGTCACCCTTAGGGGTGAGGGTGAGGGTAAGTTGAAGTCACGTCGTCACGTGACTCTTATACCCATCGAGTATACTCTGGGTATGCTGCTCCTAACGCTTGAGGTATCGAAGTATATCTCTACCTCGTAGCGGATGGACTCGTTGTATTTTGTTAACCAGTAACACCATGTGTTATGGTTAACAGTTGTTCCTCCCCGAGTGTCCCAAAAGCCTCCCTCCAGGGAGTGAGGGCGAGGGCGAGGTATGGTCGCGCCGTCGCGTGACCTTGTTATCCTTTGGGTTTCTACCCATGTTTTTCCTTGAAAGGAAATTGCCTTAGTATTGAATTGTTCTAGTGGTGTTTGGTTTCCAACCACTCACTAAGCTTGTAGCTCACCCCTCGCGCACTGTTTCTTTTGCAGGGGCGGTGTTGGGCGTGGAGCTGGAGCTGCCTTGTGGTGGGGTCTTGCGTGCGTGGAGCGTTCCGTTCGACGGTTGGCGAGTGCGAGGCTGTCAGCAGTCCTAGTGTCATTTATGTATTTGAAATCGTGCATGTTGCACTGGTTGTACTTTATTTGGACTAGACTTGGCTCTCACAGGACAGTGATTGTGTATTCGAGCATGTAATAATGTTTTTGGTTTACAGACTTATTGATATTTTTATGCTTCCGCATTTTAGTTGAACTATCAGTTATCATTGTTTTGCCAGCTTTGTGTGTTATTTATTGGAGTCATTGTTGACCTCTTGTACTTGATAGCTGATACTTTATATATTGCCATGTCTCGGGGACGACCGCCATGGGGCATGACACTTGCACTCCGTTTGGGTAGAGTGATGAGACTTGTGTGATCCCCTCTACCGTGGGGGTTTGCGCCTTTCTTGGCGATTGTCCAACCCTATGGCTGATAGGTGGGGACTGGGTTTGGACTACTGGGGCTGCACAACGGGAAATCCTATTGTGGCGGTCAATTAGAAGCTGGTACGTGGTGCAGTCTCCATACGAAAGACTCGTACGAAGCTCTGGACTCAGGCTCTATAACATCATGTCAATTTCTTGACATTCTTTAGTTGTAGGCCAGTTCTGTGGACTAGGGTGCGCCACCTAGACACGTATTGTTCGAATTCCTCCATAGGCCTCATCCTTTTGACTGCCAGGTCTAAGATAGAGGGGATTCTAATCCTCTAGTAACCATAACGGCCTAAAAATTTCTCGTTTACAGCTGAGAAATTTGACAAATGGTCTACAGTGAGTGTGGAGAACCATTGTAGTGCTTCTCCTTCCAATGATTTCTGGAAGAGGAATACTAACAGAAGTTGATTATCTAGAAAAGGTTGAGCATCTAGATAAAAAGTAGTTAGAAGAATGTCTGGGTCTCCACAAGCGTTATACCGGTGAAATTTTGGGATTTTAAATCCTTCTGGTAGGCTGATTGACGGAATTTGTCTCAGGTTGTGTAGAGACGTGTGCTTGGGAGTAGAAGGACTAGTCTCGAAGAGGATCATCCGGATGGTTTCGTCCAGCGTTTCTGCCTTGGGTGGGTAGTTTAGTGGTCCTAGGTTGGACATGACCTGGTAAGGGCCGGGGGTAGAAGCTGCTGGAAACATTGGATTCACGGGGGAAGGTGGGGCGAATGAAAAGGGACTCGGATTAACCAAGAGCTGGGTGTTGGTGGGCTTTTGGGAGTGGGGCAAGCCTTGAGGGTTTTGACAGGGGTTTCCTGCTTCAAGGTCTTGGTCTGGTGATAGCTGGCAAGGTCATTGCACATGTTCTCTACTGATTGGTATCCTAAGGTGGCCATCTTTTCCTCTAGGTAGCTAAGGAATTGGGCGGTTTGGTCTCCTTGGTCAGCTTTCTCCTCTAACGTTTCCTCATGGAGGTGGGTGTCCATAGTGTGGATGAATGCAAGTGTAAAGCAGTAAATAAAGCAGCAAAGGGGTGTGCACCTATGTGCTGCTTAAAGCAGTAAAGGGTGTTCAGCTGTGTGAGGCTTAAAGCAGTAAAAAGATGCGATCAAAAGTAGTAAAGGGTGCGCAGCTGTGTGCGGCTTAAAGCAGTAAAGGATGTTGTAATGCAAAGTAGATTAGGGTCTGACTTGAGGGGTGGGAAATTCCAGCTTTCCTAAAGGGTGATGGCATTCTAGTCAAGTTATGGAAGGAAGCAGAAGAGGGTTACCTTTTGTTGCTTTTCACGTGGCATGTCCCACCGTAATCGCCAAGTTTGTCGGTATCATTTTTTGGGAGGTTCCGGGCCTCCAGGAAAAAATATGTTAGTTGTAGTCGCGTGTGGTGGGGTTCTTGGGGGATTCGGATCGGGCGCGTGCCCTGGCGGGCTCGGTCAGATTGTCTCTTGAAAGGGGGAAAGGGTTTTGGTTCCTTGCTGAGGCGGTCAACAGCTCCTCAGAAGGATTCAGGGGTGGTTGTGATCCCCACCTGCTTTCTCAAAAAGCAAAAAAAGTTGGGGTGGATTTGATCGCCTTCGTGGGGGAGTTTGTGGGGGTCTCCGCTCTGAGATACAGGCATGCCGCACACTAAGGTGAAAAACAGGGATCCTCTTCTGCTTCGGGAACTTGACTAAAGGAGGTTTGGAAGGCAGGGTGGGGGGTCGGCTAGTTGTATTTGGCTGCGTAGAGGGGGACGGCTAGTTAGGAGTAGCCGCCTGGTGTCTGGCTCTATTTGGGCAGAGCCTGGGTAGGAAATAGGTTAGGGTTTGGCAGAGGTTAAACTAGGTTTAACCTTGGTTTTGGAGAGGGTTTTTGGAGAGGGGATTTGGTGTAGGAATTGGGTTTCTTTCTCTTTCTCTCTTGGGTTCCAAGTGGGGGAGAGGGTATGGGCTTGTGGGTGTGGCTTGAGAAGGAAACGTATGTGTTGATTTCAATTGGGAATTGGTGATTTTTTAGAATGGGTGATTGATGTTGGAAATGTTTTGGATCCCCTCTATTTATACTAAGAAAGAGGCAGGGGAGTGTTCATTGGACAATAGATCAAAATGAATAATAGGGTGTTTGATTTGACCCTCATTAGATCTTTGTTCTCTGACTATTGTAGAGGTGAGGGGCGGCTAGTTTCAACTAGCCGCCCCAATGATGGTCTGACAAACATCTCATCTCTGATAAGCGATGGCTTGGGTTGGATACTAGGGTTTAACTGGCCAAGAGGGGGCGGCTAAAGGGCACAAACCGCCGCAATCATAAGCATTAAATGCTGCTTTATGTCCCATCAAAGGGAAGCGGTTTGTGGTCGGTTAGGGGCGTCTAGTTGAAACTAGCCGCCCAATATGGAGCGGCTACTCTCAAGTAGCCGCCCCTGTCCTGGTCTTAGATATCACTAAGGATTGGACAAGGGTTTTCGGTTTTGGTTTCTAAGGAATTTTTCTTTATGGTTTCCAAATGTGATCATTTCTAAATATTACTTGAAGTATTTTTGTCTCTTTGGACAGTCAAAATTGGGGTATCTACAGAGATGATCGTCAAAATCCAAAGTCACACCGAGCATTTGCAACACCTCGCCGAAGCCTTTGGCTCCTTACGGGCGCACCGCATGAAGCTCAACCCTGCCAAATGCTCATTCGATGTCTCGTCCGGACACTTCCTGGGCCACATCGTTCACCGGCAAGGCATCGAGGCCAACCCGACCAAGATTTAAGAAATACATGATTGTAGCGTCCCTATGACCATTTGCGACGTTCAGGTGATCACCGGCTGAATAGTCGCCCTATCTCGATTTATTTCCCGTCTTCAAAGGAGCGAAAGGCGAAGTTTGGTCGGACGAGCAACGTGCGACTTTCCAAAGCCTCAAGGACCATCTTAATCAGCCACCAATCATATATGTCCCGATCGAAGGCGAGATGCTCTTCCTGTACCTGGCCATATCGGTGGCCGCGGTCAGTGCCGCCCTGTTGAAAGAGGACCACGAACAACAACACCTGGTCTTCTATATAAGCAAAGCCCTGCTCGATACCGAGACCTATTACTCGCCCATCAAGAAACTTATCTTGGCGCTTGTAGTAGCAAAGAGGAAGCTGCGGCATTATTTCGAGGCGCATCACATCGTCGTGCTAACTTCCTATCCCATCCGAGTCTTCTTGCATAAGCCAGACCTTTACGGATGAACTGCCAAATGGGCCCTGGAGCTATCACCATTCGACATTGACTACTGTCCCCGGATCACAAAAAAGGGCGAAGTGGTGGCCGATTTCCTCTTGGAATTTGACCTCGAAGATGACATGCGAAGGGCAACATCACAACTCGACAACCCGCCAGATCTTTCGGAGTGGTGGACCCTTTTTGTCGATGGAGCCTCGAATAGCGGGGGCAACGACGCGGGGATCGTGCTGCGCACTCCAGATGGCACTCAACTGGAGCATTTCATCAGGCTAGACTTCCCCTCCGTGAGCAATGTTGCTGAATATGAAGCCCTTATCAACGGACTGCTGTTGCCAAAGCACTCAACGTCAGGTATCTATGAACATATTACGATTCACAGCTAGTAGTGCTACAGGTCCAAGGAATTTACACTGCCAAGGATGAAAAGATGGAGCTGTATCACCGCTTGGCTGTCAAGCTCTCCCAAGACTTCTTCGATTTCAAAATCACTCACCTCCCCCGCGAGGAAAACAGGGAGGCAGATTCATTAGCCATGGGAGCCACAACCACTAGGGGACGATGGGTCGTGACGACGGTCCTTCAACAACCCTCCATCGAGTCGGTTCCCTCCGTCCATATGATCGAAAGGGAGATTCCTTGCTGGATGGACCGAACTGAGGCCTACATACGCAACAACAAACTCCCGGTTGACCAGATCGAAGCCTAGAAGTGCGATACCGGTCCGCTAATTATGCCATCAATGAAGGCGCGCTCTATCGACGCAACGCCGACGGCTCTTTCCTCAGATGTCTAAGTGCAACCGAGGCGAAACTATTGATGGAGGAGATACACAAGGGTTCATGCGGTGATCATTCAAGTGGACGATCCCTCATTCACCGCATCCTGACTCAGGGGTACTACTGGCCATCATTGAGAAAAGAAGCTCGCGCATTCGCCCGAAACTGTTAAAAATGCCAGAAATACTCCGATCATTCATCTCCCCGCAATGGAGCTCCACACGCTAACCGCCCCGTGGCCATTCGCCCAATGGGGAGTTGATATTGCAGGTCTGTTCCCGACCGCAATGGGAGGAAAAAAGTACGTACTCTTAGCGATGGATTATTTTAGTAAATGGGTCGAGGCAGAAGCATACAAGACCGTCAAGCACGCCAACATCAAGAACTTCCTTTGGAAGCACATCATATGCAGGTTCGGCGTCCCCAAGGCCATCGTTGCAGACAGTGGAACACATATATAACATTCTTCCCCCCTTAGGAAATTTTGTCCACAAAATTTAAAACAAAAACATCTAGGAAGGGAACAGATGTGGATATGCATCACGCATGGCGTCCTCGCGCTCCCAGGTAACCTCGGCACTAAAACGGTGCTGCCAACACACCTTAACCAACTGGACAATCTTGGTGCGGAGCCTCATCTCATGTCTGTCCAGGATCTCGATCGGCTGCTCCACGAACAACAAGTTCGACTCGAAGACGAGCGGTTGGAATGGGATGATGTGAGTAGGATCGTGGACATAACGCCTCAACTGCGAGACATGGAAGACGTCATGGGCATGAGCCAACTGTGGGGGTAAGGCTATGCAATAAGCCACTTCTCCAATCCGCTCAAGGATGAGAAACGGGCTGATGAAACGCGGACTCAACTTGCCCCGCACACCAAAACGGAAAATGCCCTTTGACAGGGACACCTTCAGGAAAATATGGTCACCAACCTCGAAGGATGATTGGCGTAGCTCTTTTGACGGCTCTGAGCGGTGCGGATATGCTCACGAATCGTCTTGACCTTCTCTGAGTTTGACGGATGATCTCTGGTCCCTCCAATTGGTGCTCTCTGACCTCGTCCCAACGTAAGGGAGATCTGCAGCAGTGGCCATAGAGTGCCTCATACGGTGCCATCTGAACACTCGAGTGGTAGCTCTTGTTGTAGACGAACTCCACTAACAGGAGATGCCTCTCCCAACTACCCCCGAAGTCAAGAATGCAGGCACGCAGCATGTCCTCCAGGGTCTATATCGTCCTCTCTGACTGGCCGTCCGTCTGCGGATGAAACACTGTACTAAAGTGGAGGTTCGTACCAAGGGCGTGCTGAAGGCTAATCCAGAGCCTCAAAGTAAACCTCGCGTCTCGATTAGAAATAATGCTAACCGGAGTGCTATGGAGACGAACAATCTGAGAGACAAACAACTGCGCCAGGGTGTCCAGAGAATCTGTGAGTCAGATGGGGTGGAAATGAGCGGACTTAGTCAATCGGTCGATGATCACCCAGATGGCATCGCGACCCGAACGTGACCTCGGCAAACCCAAAACGAAGTCCATGGTGATCTGCTCCCATTTCCACTGAGGAATCTCAATAGACTGCAGTTTCCCTGCAAGACGCTAATGCTCCGACTTCACCTGCTGGCATACCAAGCAACGAGCAACGAAACGGCCAACATCCGCTTTCATCCCGTCCCACCAGTAGCCACGACGAAGGCCCCTGTACATTTTTGTGCCACCAGGATGCATTGTGTACCTCGAACGATGGGCCTCTTCCAAGATCTTCTGCTTCAGCTTTGCGTCTTCAGGAATACATACACGGCCTCTGAACCGCAAGATTCCGTCCTCGCGAATCTGGTAATCCAGTCGCTCGCCCCGGGCGACAACTTCAGAAAGGACCAAAAAGTGAGGATCCTATCCCTGTGCCATGCGGATCTCGTCAAGGAGCACAGGCTGCACAACTAGCCTGGCCAAAAAGCCACCAGAAGGCATCTCCCGAACGCTGATCTAGCATGCGGCCTCCTCCAGAAGCCTCCAACGATGTAAAGCCAAGTGGGCGGCCATGCCCAAGGGCTGCCTTTTGAGAGCATCAGCCACGACATTCACCTTACTCGGATGGTAAGCGATGTCACAATCATAGTCCTTCAGGAACTTGACCCAATGTCGCTGATGCATATTGAGTTCTAGCTGGAACTGCAAATAAGTTAGGCTCTTGTGATCCGTGAAGAGCTCGAACTCCTCGCCATAGTGGTAGTGCCTCCATACCTTCAGCGCAAAGATGATCTCTGCTAACTCCAAGTCGTGGGTGGGGTAATTCTGCTCATGGGGCTTCAACTGACGCGATGTGTAAACCACAACCTTAGCGTGCTGCCTCAGGACGCAACCCAAACCCAGCTGCGATGCATCGGAGTAGACTACGAATCCACCACTCCCAGATGGAATGGTAAGAACCGGCGCTGAGGTGAGTCTACGCTTCAACTCCAGGAAGCTCTCCTCGCAAGATGCGGACCACTGGAACCGGACATCCTTCCGCGTGAGGCGGGTCAAAGGACGGCTATCTTCGAGAAACCCTCGACAAACCTCCGATAATAACCCGCCAAACCCAAGAAGCTCCGAATCTCAGTGGGGTTCGACGGTCGCCGCCAATTTGACACAGCGAGCGTCTTGTTCGGGTCCACAGATAAATCACATTGCCAAGGAAGGCCACACGCTCCAACCAGAACTTGCACTTACTAAACTTGGTGAACAGCTGATATTAGGCCAAAGTCTCCAAGACAGTGCGAAGATGGCTGGCGTGCTCCTCAAGACTCCTCGAGTACACCAGGATGTCATCGATGAAGACTACCACGAAGGAGTCGAGGAAGGGCCGAAACACCCCGTTCATCAGATTCATGAAGGCAGCCAGAGCATTCATCAACCCAAACGATAGTACTCGAAACTCGTAGCGCCCGTAACGGGTACGAAAGGCCTTCTTTCGAATATCCGACTCCCGGATCTTTAGCTGATAGTAGCCCGAATGGAGATTGATCTTCGAAAAGACACGTGCTCCCTAGAGCTAGTCAAACAAATCGTCAACCCGCGGTAAGGGTACTTGTTCTTCATGGTCTGCTTGTTCAGCTGCCTGTAATCAATACAAAGACGCAGCGAACCGTCCTTCTTCCGAACAAACAGCACAGGGGCTCCCCAAGGAGAGACACTCAGACGTGCGAACCCCTTCTCGAGCAACTACTCCAGCTGCTCCTTGAGCACCTTCAGCTCCTCTAGGGCCATCCAGTACGGATCCCTTGAAATTGGCTCAGTCCCCGAAATTAGATTTATCTCAAACTCGATCGCCTGATCCGGCGGTAGACCCGGAAGATCATCTAGAAAAACCTCTGGGTATTTCACCACAACCGGAAACTAACTGGTATCTGCCCGCAATGGTGCATCCTCATCAGTGATGCATGCCAGAAAACCCTCACATCCTCTCTGAAGGAGTCTCCACGCCTGGATGAATGATACGGACCCCAAAGGAGCTATGTCCCGATCACCCAAGAACTTGAAAGACCTACGACCAAAGATGTGGAAGAACACCGACTTTGCAAAACAGTCGAGGCTGGCGTGACTAGCCGAGAGCCAATCCATCCCCAGGATGGCGTCGAAGTCCGTCATGGAAAGCTCGACCAACTACACCGGAAACTCGTGCTCCACGATCACCACAAAACACCCCCAATAAACAGAGCGGAGGAGAATACGGTCTCTGACCAGTAACAAAATCTCTAGCATAGCATCCAGGGGGGCTGACACAACACCCATCCATCTCCCGAAAATCAGAGACATGAACGAGTGTGTGGCCCCGAAATCAAATAGCACATAAGCAGGAAGCTGGGAGACCAGAACAATACCTCGACCAACGCTACTCAAAGCCTACGCCTCCTCGACAGTAAGTGCTGCAACACGCCCCTGAACAAGCTGCGGCTGAGGAGCAGGGACACGACTTGTCTGATCAACACGGCCAGCTGGTGGCTGCTGCGACTGCTGGCATGGCTGCTACTGCTGTGGCTGTCGAGGCACAGGACGTCGGTCAGCATCGGGGCAAGCCTGGGCCAAATGTCTGACTCGCTAGTAGTGGAAACAACGCCTCGTCTCCCATCATCTAGCCTGGATCAGAACAGCAGCAATGGGTGCATGTCCACGAATCAGCACCACCTCAACTGGAGTAGCGGCGGCCACTGGTCGATTGAAGCGGGGCCGCTTGCTCTTGCGACGTCCATGGTCCTGGCTCCTAGGGGGCCCCTATTCCGTAAAAAAGGTCTGAACCACTGAGGGGACCCCAAGGTCTCACTCGACAGTCCTCGCACGAGACACTAGGTCTGTGTACCTCGAGAACGCCTAAGAGGTGACGTGCACCCTGATGGTGCTGTTGAGTCCCATCTCAAACCGACGGCATTGCGTCTCCTCATCCATGACAAAGGCGGGGCGAACCCAGAAAGCCTCATGAAACGTGTAGAATAGTTTACCGCTGACATGGTGCCCTGAGTCAGCTCGAACTCCCGCATCACGTTCAGACGTGTCGAGAATGGGAAATACTCCACCAATAAGTAACTCCGAAACCCAGTCCAGAGAAGTCGCCCCACACCCTCGGGGATGTCCACAGATCGGGTAGCCCACAAGTCTGCGGCGTTACCCTTCAACATGAACGTGGCCAATGAGACACGCTGGCGGTCGGTGTAGTGCATGTTGGAGAAGATCTTGTCTATCTCCATCAACCAGCGCTTAGGGGCAAGGGGGTCGGTCGACAAGCCATGGAACTCAGGAGGGTGAAGCTTCAAAAAGGCAGTGAGGCCGGCTCGATGCACATGTGCCGCAGCTTCTAGCTCCTCCTCCCTCTCTAGGGGTCCTTGGACTCCCTCCATAGGGATCCCCAAAGGTACAAGGGGCACCTCTGGAACCACTGGTTGATCTGCTACAAAAGGTACCTGCGGGACCGCCTCGCGGGCCGCCCGCAACTCTTGGATCTCTCACGCCTGCTCAGCCAACGCTCTAGTCCGGGCCTCCAGTGCCTCTAGTGCCCTGGTCCAAGTCTCCATAAGATCTACCATATGAGCGAAAGCACGCTCCTATGCAGGAGGCTCCTACGCAGGTCCTGGCCCAAGAGCCGAGGACTCTCCAGCTGACACCTCACCACAGGCAGGTTCGGAAACCTCCAGGGTCTGAGGGAGACCACGTCCATGTATCCGTCTACGAGGAGGCATATCAGCAACCTAAGAAATAGACACTAGGATCAGAATACTCATATAGAAATCCTAGGACTCATCTCTAAGACAATACTTGGCTCTAACAGGACCAGGCTCTGATACCAAATTTTGTCACACCCCAGGGTGGCCGTCCCCGAGACGTGGCAAACATAAAATATCAACTATCATTAACGAGATCAATAAATACTCCAACATGACATCCAAGGCGGCAAAGCAATTAACAAGGATAGCTGTCATATTTTTGTAACAATATAGCGGAAGCTAAACGACTAAGTCTGAAATCCAAAAACATATTGCAGACCAGATTACATAATCAACTGTCCAGTGAGAGCCAATATATAACAAAAGACATCAATACACAAATACTATGCACAAGCACGGGTATCAATACATACAAGGAAAAAGGGGGATGCTGATGGCCTCTCGCTCGCAAGACCCAAAACACGGACGCTACACTGCCTCTGGTACTTCACCTAAGGGAGCTCCTCCTTCAGATCCGACTCAATGCCAACTTAAGGAAAACAAATGCGAGGGGTGAGCCACACGCTCAGTGAATGGTACAATTCATGCAACACCACTCATACTAACATTTGAAGTAATTACGATCTCAATAGATGGAAGCAACTACATAAGTTGGTGGGTCGTGTAACGACCCGAGCCCACCACACCCTCACCCTCACCAGGCGACATAGGACTATAGGGAGAAAGTCGACCTCTCTACACAGTTCGTCATCCGGTAGCCCTCTCCCAGGTAGCCTCTACCTGGTGGCCTCTCATGACCGCTACCTCTACCACATGGACACACCAACAGGCGTCATGAGTAGTGTCTAGGAGCACCTCGCAGGACAGCTATAAGCCGGGTAGCTTCAACACGGAGCTGACGAAGGGGAGAACACTCGACACTCGCGAATATGATCCTCATGGATTTATTGTCATCGGTCATTTAGACATCGAAAAAGGTAACGAATTCTCATGAATTCCCCCAGGGCGCATAACTCAGATGCGGGGAAAACATACCATTTGTAGTGTCAATGCCATGGTATGACCCCATCAGAGGTCATACACATGCCTAACCTCATTAGGCAAGGTTCATGGTTTCATATAAGCATATATTAAATATATAACAGGCATAATAATTATACATGTAATTTAATCATGGAAGCTTCTAAATACGTATAACCACAAGGTCATAATATCATTTAAGGCATGCCTATACTTATGCTTCTTCATAGACAGGCTAAGGATATGCTTAGACAAGATGGGAGCATGTATAAATCATGGTTAAGCTAGCATGGGACATGATGCATAGACAAGCATGGGTCCCTACACGTGATACTAGGATGCATAGTCCTAGCATACTACCTAATATGGCATGGATGCAACCTAGCAAGGCAAGCAATAACATATACATACAAACAAGGTCAATATGCAGTTATGGTGCCCAGGGGAGGGCAATGCACGTCTACATGCATCAAATGCCTCCCCACTGGGTTAGATTTACCCACTCACCGCAACTCGAGTCGTTGCATGGCCGTTCGCGAAGATTTGCAAGACAGGGGCATCAAACATGGTGAGTATAACTACATAAAAACACTTGGAATTAACTAGAAATGCCTAAGACTTAGACATGCACGCCTACGAGCTCGCACACATGCAAGCACGCACGTACGTGTGCATGCCCGAGTGCCCCAGCACCCACCCGAGCCCTTGGGCAGCCACACACGTGGCCCCGCACGTGTACGCACGCACAAGCACGCCTGCACACGCCCCCGCACCCGCTGGTGCCCAGCCCAGTGCCCTGTCGCGCGCCCAAACGCGCTACCGCGCTCATGCGCGCACCCGCACTCGCGCCTACCTACCCCCCCCCCCCCCCCCCCCGCGCACACTCGCCTGCACACGCACAAGCGCAGACAGAGCCACACGCGCGCCCAGCCACCCTAAGCCCCTCCCCCACCCTCCTCACACACCCTAACCCATAAACCCAACATGCATGACCACCCTAACATCCCCTAGAACAAGAAAACTCAAAGAAAAGAAGGGGGAGAGCTCACCAAAAGAGGGGGAACGAAAGGGGGAGATTCGGGGGCCCTCGATGCGCCCACGTCCATATTTTAATTGTGGATCATTGGTTGTGTTTTAAAGATCTTGTAGACCGGACGCGCGGCGATCCGGGTATCAATGAGTGGTTCAATCCAACCCTTCGAGAAGCGTTGGATGCACGTAGTCATGCGTGACGCATCCGTTGGGCACCCTGACTATACTACTTATTTAGATAAGTAGTATTGTCATGTCTAACCCATAATATGCTAGATATTTGCATGCTAGTGTAGTATAGCTCATATATTGTGTAAACCCTCCTATTCTACCATATACTTGCCTATGTATCATATTCATGTGTGAATTATTATGTTTGCATGCGCCCTTCATGTATGGGCATGTGTGATGTGTGTTTATATGAATGTATAGAATATACATGCCTTAGGTAGTCCCTATTTATAGTATTACCTCCCTATGTTAGTAAGACCTAGCATGATTATATTCTGGGTTAATAAATGGGTGCATACTTAATATTCTGTGGTCATAAGACTGGAAGATGTGGTATGGTTGTTGCACCCATCTTGTTGGGGCAAAGCTATGACCAGCTTCTGAAGAGGATGAGACTTTCCCTCTCTCTCGCCCTCCCTCTTTGCGTAAACTGAGTAAGTAGATGTGGCTCCTACTTGACTCAGGTCTGCTTGGGATTATCGGCATGCACCGGTTGGTGCGCGAGATCGTGCTTAACCCTTCCCTCTTAAGTTGGTGATACCCAACGCATATTAGGGTAATGCTTGGTGATACCCAACGCATATTAGGGTAATGCTTGTGTGCTTGTATGCTTGTATGAATATTAATTAGGCCATGCTTGGTATGTATGTTGTATATACACTGTTTATGTTTTATCCATATTAGGGAGTATCCCTATAATTAATTATTATGTTATCGTGCATGTAAGTTCATGTAGATAACTATGATATAATTCTCTTGTAATATATATGTGCATGTTAAAACTGATTAGGCCTATTTGAAATAGGCGTGAGTATGACCCGCTGTCAGGTTGTACCTTATTAGTTAGAGCGCTAGCAATGTAATCGCCCCTTGCATACGAGCGATGCACTCTTTTGGAATTCAGGACAATTCATTATCTTATCGGTTTTGTTAAGCCGATAGTTATGGCATTAAAGCTACGCCTACTCATGTTAGGCGAGTGTATGAACCGCCTGTTTGGTTATGCCTTTAGGCTTATGTCTGTGTGAGTGCAGAGGTGACTCCCTGCGTCTGAGCGACTAACCTCTATGGGAGTTCAAGCCTATTTCGATAGCATCGGCATGGGATTACCGAGGATAGTTGATTTTGCATAGGGTTCGCTTTGCAAGCGTGAAGTCTTCCTCCCAATATCGTGGTGCACCGAAGCTACCCAGCGTCGAAGCTATCATGTTTGGTGCCACCACTTGTAGGTGCTACCGATGCGTATCGCGGTACACATCTGGCAGATGTACTTATCATGGAAGGCCAACAAGTAGAGGCTACGCGGGAGAGGGCTACCAGATGATATTGCGAGAGTGGAGTCGTTCTACCCTTTGATTGGATCTGGGTTGAAGCTGTCGTGACAGAGGGCTCCCACCTGTAGGTACTACCGATGCGTTCGGCAGATGTACTTATCATGGGAGTATACCAGGTAGAGGCTACCCGAGAGAGGGCTACCGGATGACGAAGGGTGTAAAGCATAAGTATTATCCCAAAAGTCCCTAGGGTCACCCCTCTACGGGCTAGGGTGAGGATGAGTTGAAGTCACGTCGCCGCGTGACCCATTTCATTGTTCGTTCATTCCCATAGTTGTTGGGTTCGGTTATGTATCAATGTTCAAAGACATCGTTGGGGACTTATCTCGATGTAGATAATCTAGTAGTGTTGTGTGGACCAGTAATTCCGCGTCTCTTAGACAAAAGATATGGTCTCCCTTCGGGAGTGAGGGTGAGGGCAAGGGTGGGGCGCGCCGCCACGTGACCTTGATATCCATTGGGTTTCTACCTATGTTTTTCCTTGAAAGGAAATTGCCTTGGTATTGAATTGTTGTAATGGTGCTTGATTTCATGCCACTCACTGAGCTTATAGTTCACCCCTCGTATACTGTTTATTTTTCAGGGGCAGTGTTGAGCGTGGAGCCAGAGCTTCCTTGTGGCGGGGTTCGAGTGCGTGGAGTGTCCCGTCCGGCGGTTGGCGAGTGCGAGGATGTCAGCAGTCCTAGTGTCATTTATGTATTTGAAATTGTACGAGTTGTACTGGTTGTACTTTATTTGGACTAGACTTGGCTCTCACAGGACAGTGATTGTGTATTCGAGTCTGTAATAATGTTTTTAGTTTATAGACTTATTGATATTTTTATGCTTCCGCATTTTAGATGAACTATAAATTATCATTGTCTTGCCAGCGTTGTGTGTTATTTATTGGAGTAATTGTTGACCTCTTGTAATTGATAGCTGATACTTTATATATTGCCACGTCTTGGGGACGGCCGCCCTGGGGTGTGACAATAAGAGGGAGCTAGAGAGAAAAGAATCAACTACAATAACAACACACACACACACACCTTTTGTGCTTCTTCTTTCTTGTGCTCCTTCTTATCCTCCTTGGTCTTCTCACTTTCCAAACAAAAGGGGAGTGAAAGAGAGTGTGAGAAGGAGAGGAAGAGAGGGAGACGTTGGAGGGAGAGGGAGAGAGAGACCAAAAGTTCGCTTGGGGGTGAGGGGGGGGGGGGGTTGAGAGCAATGATAAAAGGGGGGGGGGTAAGCCTAACCTAAACTCACCCACTAACAATCTGAATAACCAATGGTTACTTAACTATTAAGCAAGTTTGGGGTAAGGTTACCTAAGGTTACCACATTCACCAAAATATCCTAACACTATGTCTCCCATCAAACCAGTAATGCCCAAAACTCGGATACGGTTTGGAACTGCATAATTTTTAAAACGTTACCGGAATTCGATGAAATTTTTATGGGTGATACAAAATGGTACCAGGACCCATAATATGTAGTTAGATTTTCAATTGGAGTACTCGAACTCAAGTAGATAGCTGAAAGTCTAAAATTTTAACGACTCCGATCGAAAAAGAAAATGGCCAGAAATGGCCCAAATATAACCAATAGGCTAAAAGTGACACATATATAACACAACATCTTCACTATGCTCAAGAAGCGGCTTGAAAAGAAGAAGGATGCATGGCTGGAGGAACTCCTAGGCCTTCTATGGGCCTATCATACCACTCGGAGGAAGCCCACCGGAGAGTCGCCATTCGCCCTCACGTACGGGACTAAAGCAATTAACCCCACGAAGGTCGGATTGCCCACTTTGAGAACGTCCATGGCGCTCACCGATCAGAATAGTGAATCCCTCGCCCACAATACTGTGCTCCTCAAAGAGGCTAGGGAGACCGCCATGATTCGCCTTGCCCCCTATCAGTGCCGGCAAGCTCAACACTTCGACAAGAAAGCCCGGCGAATGGGTACTCCGGTGAGTCACCGATAACACGCGTGAACCCAATGTCGGGAAACTCGGGGCCACTTGGGAGGGGCCGTATGAAGTGGTTGAAGCTGATGGCAAGGGGGCATACCGACTATGCACTATCGGCCCTAGAAAGGTAATCATACAGACTCCTTGGAACGCCATGAACTTAAGAAAATTTTATGCTTAGGGCCCTCGGTGACCACCACTGAATAGATGTAATGGACTCTGATTCTGTTACTCTATTTTGATTGCTATTAATAAATAAATGCCATTCTTTACGGCCCTTGGCTTCTATTGTTTGTGCAAATACGCTCCCGTGTCTTGTAAACCAAGCTAAACTATGCCCCTAGCCCACGCACTATACGGTCATATCCAAACTAATGGTGGTGGCAACTTGGCCTCACACGCATAAGAGATGGCGTGGGATACGCACTGACTATCCCACCCATCTGCAATGTAGCAAGGGCTACCTCTCGACCACCCCGTCCGGCTACACCACGAAAGTGGCTCACGGGTGAGGTGGTCCGATTCTCATAGCTGGTTCGGCTACGTCATGACAGTGGCTCACGCCCGAGGTGGTCCTATTCTCATAGCCACCCCGTTCGGCTACGTCACAAAAGTGGCTCTCACCCGAGGTGGTCCGATACTAATAGCTACCCCATTCGGCTACGTCACGAAAGTGGCTCACGCCTTGAGATGGTCCGATTCTCATAGCCACCCCGTTCGGTTACACCACGAAAGTTGCTCACGCTCGAGTTGGTCCGATTCTTATAGCCACCCTGTTCGGCTACGTCACGAAAGTGGCTCACTCCCGAGGTGGCCCAATTCTCATAGAACCCCGTTCGGCTACGCCACGAAAGTGGCTCACGCCCGAGGTGGTCCGATTCTCATAGCCACCCCGTTCGGTGACACCGCATAAATGGCTCACGACCGAGGTGGTCTGACCCTTATAGCCACCCTGCCTAGCCACGCTGCAAAAACGGCTCACGCCCGAGGTGGTCTGACTCTTATAGCCACCTTGTCTGGCCACGCCGTGTAAACGGCTCAAGCCCAAGGTGGTCCCACTCTCATAGCCCGCCTGGTCGGGTCACATCGTGTAGACGGCTCAAGCCCAATGTGGTCCTACTCTTATAACCCCCCCCCCCCCCCCGCTTGGTTACGTTGATTAAATGGCTCAAGCCCACGGTGGTTCATTCAAATAAGCATTCCAAATATCAAGCATTGAAATCACAACAAAGCATGACAACATCCAGTGTAGTAAAATAAAAGTTTTATTGCAGAGACCAGAACATGGGAAAAAAAAAAACTTTATTCCCCTCGTCTACCACCCGAACCGACAGGAACCACAAGGCCGATTGCGACAACGGTGGGGGAGTTCTGGGTATACGTTGGGAGTGAAGCCCTCCTCCTGATCGATCACCTCCGGCGGAATCCTCCTCGAGCTCCCCACGGGCAGAAGCGCAGCACCCCATGCCTCCCGATACATGCGAGCCCGCGTCAGGCTGAGCCCGGCCTCCAGGTTGTCCTCGAGGGCACGGACCTCCCCTTCGAGCTCCAACGCCCTGGACTACCACCGGGTGGCCGAATGGTGGAGGGAGTCCCGTTCCGCGAACACTGAGGAGAGTGCTAAGGCAGCCTGGAGAACTGACTCCTTCGCCCTGGCCAACGCTGCAGGGGAAGGCGTTCAACCACCCACAGGGGCAGGAGCAACGTCACCCTCCTCGCCACCCGACTCCAAGTCCTCATCGTCGCTCTCGATGATGAGCCGACGCTTTCCTTGGCGATCATCAACCCGAGGCTGCTGACTGCCCACTCTATTGCTCTCCCCGCGGACTGGCGTGCTACCACTTGCACCGCTGTCGTGAGCAGGAGGGAAGAACCGTCTCGCACCAGCGATGGCCATCAGCTCCCTAGCATCTAGGACCAGCGTCTCTAGTGTGATTAGGACGGAGAAAGCCTGGTCCCACATCAGCTTCTTCACCGCCTCCTGAACGGTGTCACTCAGAAACTGAACCCTCGACTCGGGCATCCCAGCAGTAGGGTCAAGACGCCATATATAAATAGTAGCACGCAAAGTCAAAAAATAGTAAAACAGAAGCGACCGACAATATTAAACAACAACTATGTACTAAGTTCACCAAAAGAGGTCCGAATAGGGGGCACGCCAGCGATGGGGCATTGCTAGGACCCCCCAATCACTGTGACCTTGTCCATCTCCACCTGTAGTCACGATCCGAGATGCCCTGCATGAGGTACTTGTCTACCTGCATCACAAGGCAATATCGCTGGGAGCTCCCCGGGCATCAAGCGAATCGGTAGAAAAACATCACCTCGTGAATCCTGAGGTCGTACCCTAGAATCTCGTTCAGGTAAAGGGCAGCGGCCAGGACTCAAAACACGTTCAGGTGTGTCAGTATCGGATTTCAGGAAAAATAAGGAATGAAAGGGGGACCCTCTCTTCCTTTCTCCTGGGTCCTCCGGTGGTCTGTGCGTGTGTGTGGGTTCTTCAGAGGCTCGGATCCAGAGAGCTGCACCTTGGCAGACTCGATCGGGTCGTCTCTCGGAAGGGATGGGTGGTTTGGTTGTTTGTTCCTAGCTGAGGCGGCTAACGGGTCCTCAGGAGAATTCAGGGGTTGTTGTGATCGCACCTACTTTTCTCAAAAAGGGGTGGATTTGATCGCCTTCGTGGGGAGTTTGTGGGGTCTCCGCTCTGAGACACGGATATATCGTACACAGAGGTGAAGACAGGGATCCTTTTCTGCTTCGGGAACCTGACTAAAGAAGAATTGGGACTGAGGTGGGCTAGGGAAGGGCCGGCTAGTTGTGTTTAGCCGCCTGGTGGGGGGCGGCTAGTTGTGGGTAGCCGCCTAGTGTCTGGTTCAATTTGGGTAGAACCTAGATAGGGTTTGGATTTTGTTTTGGCAGAGGTTATAACCTGGGTTTTGGAGAGTGAATTTGGAGAGTGGTTTGGTGTAGGAAATGGGTTTCTCTCTCACTTTCTCTCTCAAGGGTTTAAAGTGGTGGTGTGGGAGGTGTAGGCTTTGTGGTTGGGAATGGGTTGTTGGGGGTTATTGATGGGTATTTATTGGGAATGAATTGATTATGAATGAATGCTTAGAGACCCCCTATTTATAGTAAAAGAGGTGTAGGGGAGTGTCCACTGGACAATATATCAAAATGGATAATAAGGTGCTTGATTTGACCTTCCATTAGATCTTTGTTCTCTGACAATGTCAAAGTGAGGGGCGGCTAATGGTGTTTAGCCGCCCGGTGAGGGGCGGCTACGCTCAAGTAGCCACCCCCATCATAACCTGCCATACGTCCCTCTCTGACAAACGGTGGCTTGGGTTGGTTACTAAGGATGAACCGGCTAAGATTGGGCGGCTAGAAGGGACAATCCGCCGCAATCATGCTTGCTTTATGTCCCATCCAGGAAGGCGGTTTGGGGTTGATTAGGGAGGCCGGCTAGTTGGAAATAGCTGCCTGGTATGCGGCCCTGTCCAGGCTCTTAGATTTTTTTAAGTGTTGGACTTACGGTTTCCGGTCTTGGTTTGTAAGGGTCTTTTCTATTAGATGTCCAAAAAGTGGTTGTTTTCCAATTTTACTTGAATTAAATTTCTTTTCTTTGGACGGTCAAAATTAAGGTATCTACAATTGTCCCTCATCGGACAGAGTCTTTGTGTGAAACAGAAAGACTTCGATCGATGATAAGGAAAGAGACCCTTATTTTGGCCGGCCCAACCTTCAAGAAGTTTAGGACACATGACCAAATACCATTTAGAAAGGTAATTTAGGTCATCAGAGGCTGGGTTCTGACTAGAATGGTTATCTAAGGACTGATCCAGGTGGGAGAGTGAGTAAAAGTAAGGAAGCGAGTGATCCAACCCTCGGAAAAAGTGTGTTTGATTTGGTGAATTGGATCATTCGAAAGAAAAAAGATTACGGAAAAGAACCAGAACTGAAGAAATTTGAACTGAATGGCACTGGTAAATTGTGGTAAAACTTTGAGAAAGTTGTGTTTGATCAAGTAAAACTTGGAAATAAACCAATACATCGCTGTTTGTTTTAGAAAACTTGGAAAATAAGTGTGTTTGAGAAGCTGGCAGGGGACGGCTAGTTGGATTTAGTCGGCAGGGAGGGGCGGCTAGTTGGATTTAGCCGGCAGTGAGGGGCGGCTAGCGGTTTTTAGCCATCGGATAGGGGGCGGCTAGACGCAACTAGGGGCTGGCCGACTGGGTCCCTTATAACCGAAAAAGGACTCTCCTGTACGTTTTCAAAAACGGTTCTTCTTCCTCCAACACTTCTTCTTCTCCATTTGAAACTGAAAAACTTGGTTTTTCTTGTCTTTGATTCACCCTTGATCACTCATTTCTTCTTTGATTTTGTAGCCCTAATTTCCTTTGGGGTTTTCTTTTTCGTGAAATCAGACGAGATGATGAAGGGGAAGAGGACGGCTTCGATGATGAAGTGCCTCAGGTCTTCCAGAGAGCAGAGAGGGGCTGTCTAGGGGTCTAGCACGTCAGAGAGCGATGGGGCGGAGAGGAGGGTCGTGGAGGAGGCGACCAAAACGGCGGAAACGCTGTTGGTGGTTGTGGGTGGAGGTGCGGGTGCATCCCCGGGGGGTAGGGGGTGGTATGATTGGTTATACACGCAAGAGGAGGCATGGTGACAGACCGGTGGCAGCCGAGGGCGCGGGTTGGGAGGCTGGAGGGTCGGCCGAGAGTGGTATGAGAGGTGAAACAAGGGGTGAGGGGGCTGTCATTAGCGAGGAGATGGCCCGTATCTTGGGTGAGGTATTTGGTGAGGACGAGGGTGGCCTTGGTGATGGTGAGGCTAGTATAGCAAGTGAGGAAGAGGCGAGGAGAGCCTTGGGTGACTATGAGGTGCTGACCTCCAGTGCGGTGGGTACGGAGGAGGGCGGCGACAGGGTTTGAGGCTGAGGAGGCCATGGGTACTGAGGGTACTGGCGCAAAGGAGGCCGTGATTGATGAGGGGGATGACGACGGGATGGATGATCCCAACGAGGCTGAGGCGGGGACTCCCGGGGCCACACGAGCCGTGGTATGCCTCTATTTCCCTCTACCTATTACCTTGTTCTAAATGTATATGTTTTGGTGGTATGCATGAAGTTGGGATTTCATAAACGTGTGTGTGTGTGTATGCGTCTTTTAAATAGCCATGTTTGTTTGTGTATGAAAAATGATCATGGTGGGATTTCATAAGCATGCATTACTCTATGGCTTATATGGTGCTTCATTTATGTATTAGAGATATGGTTTTTGGTTTTGATACAAGAGATGGTAAAAGGGAATAATAATTTTGTTGTTTCTTTGAATAAGTATGTTTTTAGAGGTGATAGTGATAGGATGATATGTAAGCATGCGTTTATGATCATGGTGGGAGTGTTATAAGCATGCTTTACATGGCAAGAAGAAAGTGTGTTTATGTAGTTTTAAGCATGGTGAAATCTGATTTGTAGATAGACCACGGTGGGAGTGTTAAGGAAAAACAAGGAGATGTATTCATGTTTCAGGCTTGCATTTGTATATTTAATCCTCTAAGCATGGTTTAGAAATGAAAATTTTGTTTTAGGATTCTCACCTTTCGGACATCTTCGGACTAACTCCTCTTCTTTTGTTTGTTTCAGTGGCCGAACTGTATTCGAGCCCTTTGGCATGGGACGAAGAGATGGTATGATGCCCTGAGGCCGGAGGAAAGGAACCTAGTGGATGAAGCGGGCTTTTGCTCCTTCTTTCTGATCGAGCCCTTTCACGTCCATCGTCCTTATCTGGAGGCGTTGGCGGAGAGATGGGATTCAGAGATTTGCACCTTCATTCTCCCCATGGGTGCGGTGATGCCGACGTTGAAGGACGTTCAACGGATCACGGGCCTCCTAGTCTTAGGCGAGGCGGTGATAGCGGCTACCAGTCATGACTACAGGGCGCACTTCCGAGAGTTGATCGGAGATTGGGAGTACGTGGAGCACGAGAGGTCATTGAACCGGATTCCCCTTGGATAGCTTTCGAGACAATATGGCCTTGGCTCCTTCACGCGGTATCAGAAGGGTGAAGCTGTAGCTAGCTTTGAGAGGAGACGGGTGATGATTGAGGCGACAGAGGTGGGCGCATGCCCACAGAGGGCTCGGAGGGAATTGAGGGCGTTCTTCCTCTATTTCTTTGGCCAGGTCCTCTTCTTGACGGCCTCCGACAGGGTCTCCTCCCACTCTCTGCTGCTGATGAGGGACCTAGAGGCCATGGGACGCTTTGCCTGGGGAGCGGCCATGTTGGCTCATCTCTTTGTGGAGACGAGAGAGGTGGCCGCATGCCCACAGAGGCCGGGGGAAAGAATCTCGGTGGCTTTCCAACGTTTCTATAAGTATAGTTTAGTGAAGATAGAAATGATTTGATCTCTGTTTATTTGCTTCACCTGACTTCGGTTTTGACTTTCTCTCTAGAGATTTTCAGGTATGAGCACTTTGCCATTGCTCATCCAACCTAGCTGATCTTTGACCGTGCCCTCTCTTGGGCCATGAGATGGGCGCCTCCAGGGGCTTCTCGATTGTGTCGCCTCGCTCAGTTTCGGGAGGCGTTCCGTGCTTTGAAGGAAGAAGAGGTATATATCTTTAGGATTTCTAGCTTGTATTTGATTTTATTTTTGTCTAAGCTCTCTTCTCATGTCTGTTGTAGATGACTTGGAGGCCCTATGCTGAGGAGGAAGTCCCGGAGGTGTTGTCGTGAGACATCTGGCTGATCTTTTTCAACGAGGTGGTCTTTCATGCGGTCGGCCAAGTAGTCCACCAGCTTGGGTACCACTAGTGGGTGCTAGATCCTCTGCCGAAGTGTCCTCCGATCCCAGTGGCCGGAATTCCTTGGGATACGAACCTCCCGAGGAACTATGTAGTGTACGTGCGGGGATGGGTCGAGAGGGGGACTTTGATCGAGCGTCGCCTTGAGGTGGTTGATAGCGACGAATACATGGCCTGGTTCCGCCAGGAATATGTCGACATCCTTGGGACTATGGAGGAGGAGATCCTGGACGCCTATGTAAGAAAAAAAATCCTTTCTCTTTTCCCTCGCTTCTCTCTGTGTTCTAAATGATATCTTCTTTTGTAGGTCGAGCTGAATGAGTTGGAGAAGAAGCTCGAGACCGCCAACGTGCACCTCCAAGAACGGGCTGGGCAAGTAGAAGGGTTGCGGGTACAGAGGCGACGCTTGCAGGACTAGGTTCGGGTCCTTGAGGCTCAGGTGGATGCTTTGTCGAGAGTGAAAGCAGATGGCGCTTCTTCCTCCTCTGACCAGTGCCACCGATCGAGAGCTCGAGTTGATGAACGAGCTGGGCATGGTCTGTAGCGAGCTTCTGGCTACTCGGATGGAGCTTGATCAGGCGAGGGAGAGGGCCACGAGGGCCGACGACGAGGACGAGGTCGACCACTTGCCATCCGAGAGAGCTCTAAGAGAGGGAGAGATGGACCAGCTGCGGTCTCGCATCGTGCGGAGGGAGGAGTCTTCCATTCTGGGCCGCGAGAGAGACTCCCTCGAGGCTAGAGTGTCGGAGTTGGAGGTGTCGGCTGGTGTGCCTGGGGGATTGATGAGAAACCTGGTTCGTTCTCTTCAGGCAGCCGGGTATAGGGATCGGGAGGCTCTCAGGGTTTTGGAGGTGGGGCACGGGAGCTGGAAGAGCGGTTGAGGGTAGCCGAGGACCGATCCAGGAGCATGGAGGGCCGTCTTCGCCAAAGGCTGGAGAGAAGAGATCGAGACATGCAGCAAGTCCAGGAGGCCACCATGAGGGTGAAGCTGGTTGGTATAGGGTCTATGACGGAGGCGGACCTCGACCTTCTCCCTCTCAAGCCTGACCACTCGGTCTCTGCCTCCCTAGCCACCGGAGCTTCTTTGAGCAGGGCTTCCCGCCCATCAGCGACTTAGAGCCGCGGGAGATACGCTTCTTCGGTGAGGGAGACTCCTGCTGCTCCGGACACTCCAGAGGTCCAATCTTCTCCTCAACTACCGCCTCCTTCTCAGCCGAGTCAGGACGCTCCTCCCACTCAACCTTTCGGGGATGATGACACTCCGAGGTATAAATCTTTTGGTGTCTTGGTTTTGGTAGAAGAAATGTATATATGCAAGGAATTCATGCTTTTCTTCTTTTCTTTTGGCTTAGGTGATCGTTTTGATGATGGGCAGCTCAAGACATCTGAATCAAGGCTTCTTAGGAGGACCTCTACCTTTTTACTTGTTTTATTTTTAGAAAACACTCTTTTGGTTTATTCTAGGCTTGTTTTTCTATTTATGAACAAACTATACCTTTCTTTTGGTGTATGGATGGGTGATTTCTAATTTGGTTTGAAAGGGTGTTTATTGGTTTTAATTTGGTTTGTGCATGTGTGTGGTGAATGGTTTGGTTTAAGGTTCGGGGGTGGATGTATGGTTTGGTATGTGATTTTGGTTTCTGTTACTGTTTGATTCATTTTTATACAAGTTTTATGAATGTATGTGCATATGAAATGTGTGTATGCAGGTTTTGGGAAGAAATATTCCTAATAAGTCTCAAAGGTTTGAAGAGTTGATTTAAAACTGGACTGATAGTGCAGGTTGGGCAAAAGGTGAGGGGCGGCTAGTTGTCTTTAGCCGCCCTAGGACTAGTAGATTTTACCTGTAGGGCGACGGCTAATTGGTTTCAGCCGTCTGATGGCAGGCGGCTAGTCGAGGTTAGCCGCCCCTGGCCTAGGACAATCTTATGATTCTGCCATCTGTTTGCTGCTGCTGAAAGTCGTTGTGAGTGTTTGTTTAACCTTCAAGACTGTAAATACATTCTTTCCATGGACCAAGTGTTAAATCTGTCTGGATTGCGCCCCTGCACTGACTTTCGAGTCCTTCTTGTTCGAATTGTCAAGGGCTACAACCCATCTAAGGTAAGTAAGGAAAAAGCACGAGAAACCATGCTTGGCATAAAAAGAGAGGGAGCCTAGATGGCTCTGAGTGTGATTTTGTGAGAATAAAAGAGACTCTCAGGTGTGTATGAGAGTGGGGCAGTTTTTCTTTCTCAAATGTGTGTGGAAGGGAGCATTTTAGTAATAGGGGCAATTTTCTTTTGACATAGGAGTTAATTGTGGTATTATGGGAAAATTGAATGCCTAAATGTTTGGAAAAGGAAAATACAACCTCATGCATAAGTGTAAAAGACATAAGGGAGCATTTTAGTTCTTCAAAGGATCTTTTTATGTAAGGGGTTTTTCCTAAAGACACCATCAAGTCCCTGAAGAGGGGCCCTTGTGCTCACTCATGTCCAAACCAGGATTGTATTTGAAAGGTGTAGGCTTTTAGGTGTCAATTTCTCAAGTTTATGGTTCTCAAATGCTTGATCATATTATTCTACACAAGCTGGGAAATCCATGAATGCACCAAGATTTAAGGCAGGCAAGCTTCCTTTAGATAGGCAAGTGTTTTAAGTGAACTCATGTGAGTGTGTGCTATTGTAAACATAGAAAAGGTCTATCTTTGGTTGAGATCTTTTCTTTCCGAGCAGACATAGTTCAATTCCAACTCCATAGCAAGAAATAAAAGGGGGGGGGGGGGGTGAATGGGGTAAGAGTAATATCTTCCTTTGGGGCAATATTTTAGAATTGTCCCAGTCTGGCATATGTCTTTACTTCCTAGGTCCCTCTGCTTTCTTCTTTTTACCACTTCTTTATTTGGGTGGAGAGTATAGCCCGCCGGGCATGTACCCGTATTTCAAGTGGAGAGTACAATCCGTTTGCTTGGATGTGTACTAGTATAGCCTTTTGTTCAGCATATACTGTGCGTAAAGGCGTGCATGCCTGCTAACGTAGAGAGTTTAACCCATTGTCTTGGTGTTGTTTTGATCTTTGGCCTCTCATTGCCTTTGTTTTGTTTTGTTTATTTTTGAGGGAGGGCCTTTTCTGTTTTTCACCCCTGTTCTTTTCTACTTCCCCTCTAGAAGCGTTTATATAGTGCCAGAGCCAGTTTTGGGACATATGCCAGGTCCAGGTAATCCCTCATTTTGCCTTTGGGTTGATACAAGTGGGGGCGAAAATAGGGGGAGATGCTTTGGGTTTATAAAATTGTCCCAGTCTACAGGGTAGGTAATTTCTCCTTTTAACAGATAAACTAGTTCTTAAGTCATACTTGTGTGATGGAGGGGGCATGAGTGGCAGATATGAGTTCAAGTAAAATACAAGTTATCCTTGAGAGTCTTAAAATTCTAACATCAGGTTTAAACACTGGAAATTAAAGGAAGGAAGAATAATATTTCTCAAGTATTGAGAGTTTTTATGCATGGAATTTCTTTAGATAAAGTGCATTCCATGAACCTGAGACTTCGACTCCTTCGGCGTCCACCAAGCGGTAGGCATTCCCGGAATAGGCATGGGTGATCACATAGGGTCCCTCCCATGTGGGTTGCAGCTTGCCTTTGGGGTGGGGCTGCCTTTTCTAGCATGATTTGCTTGAGTACAAGCTCCCCAATTTTAAATTTCTCTCCATTAATTTCTTTTTCAAATGCCCTTGCCACCCTCCTCTGGTAGGCCTGGGCATGGTCCGCGGCTCTTAATTTCATTTTTTTTTTTGTGGTGCCCCCCCTTTCCTGTTTTAGGAAAGCATGTAAACAAGTATGTGCATGAATGAGGAATGAAAGCTGATTAGCATTTTTGTTTGGATTTTTGTGGTTTTGGAAAGCATGGAAACAAATATGTACAAGATTTTGGAATGAAAGCTGATAAACAAATTTTTTTTTTTTTGTTTTGAAAGCATGTAAACAAATATGTACAAGAATCCAAAAGCATGAAAGCTGTTTACCATTGTATTTTTGGGATTTTTTTTTTTTTGGAAAGCATGGAAACATATATATACGGGATTGAGGAATGAAAGTTGGTTAGCATTCTTTTTTGGATTTTTTGTGTTTTGGAAAGCATGGAAACAGATATGTACAGGATTGAGGAATGAAAGCTGTTTAGCATTGTATTTTTGGGATTTTTTTTGGGTTTTGGAAAGCATGTAAACAAAAATTTGAAAGCATGTTTTTTTTTTTTGGGATTTTTGTTTTTGAAAGCAGATAAACAAATATGTACAGGAATTTGGAAGCATGAAGGCTTACTTGGGTGGATCAATCCCAGGCTTGTGGATTTGAACCACTTCTTCGAGCCAGCTAGCCTTTGTGGGCTGACTCATCTCTGGTGGAGGTTATGCAGGTTCAGCTCCTTCTTCTTCCCTTGTTCTCTTGGGTTTTCACCCCTGACAGAGCATATCTTCGGGCGAATAATTCTTCATCCCATATGAGTACATCTCCCACTTGATGTGCATGGCGCAGATGGTCCAGTTGCGGACTCGCGCTTCGTTGAAGCGTGCCTCTCCCTAGACAAATACTACTTCTCCGTGATACGGGAAGCGGAGGCATTGGTGTCGGGTTGACAAGACAGCTTCGATACCGTCGAGCCAGGTCCTTCCGACAATTAGGGGATGTAGTGACCTGATGTCCATCACCATGCAATTGACTATGGTGGAGACTGGACCAATTCTTAGAGGAAGTATCACTAATCCGCAGACGCCTCTCCGTGTGTTGTCAAAAGCAAAGATGAATTCATCCGTCGACTACTGCTTGTAGGTCCAGCTTTTGATCTGGTTGTAGGCTGAGTAGGTCAGGACATTGGTTTCTGCCCCATGTGTTGGAATTCTCTCCCTCTAAGGCTTGCAGTTATCATGAGGGGCACTGAGCGTACTCCGGCCGGTGCGATCTCGTCGGGTAGAAAAGCAATGGGTTAGCTGAATTCATGGTCCCAACTGGTCCTTCAACTGGAAATAAGCCGTTGTGGGGTGATATGGGCAAACTATCACCTTCAGATTCAGCTCCTGGATGTACGGCAAATGTGAACATATTATCCAGTACCCAGTTGTCTTCGTTCTCTTATCGGAGGCATGCTTCCCCCCAGATGGTCAGTGTGTGACCCATGAATAGTTGTTGGAGACATTGATGTCTTGGGGAGAAGATGGCCTGGATGCTGTCTAGCCATGGACCCCCTAGCATCAGAGGGTATCTCGTGTCAATGTAAGCTACGAAGCACTCCATCTCTCAAATCAGAGGACCAACGGCCAGTTTGAATATTGCGGGACCGTATATGGTCTTTCTGGAATGGTTGAAAGCCTGGATAGTGGAGTGTACCGCTTGAACAAAAGGGCAACCTCGCCTAGGCATTTCTTGATAGGTGGAACAAGTCATGATATTCATCCCTGATCCTGGATCAATGAAGATGTTTAGCGGGATGGCTTGGAGTCGCCCACGAACATGGAGGGGATACAACCTTTGATCGGGAAGGTCTTTGTCGTTGAAGGAGATTGTCATTGGACGGCACGGGCCGTCTACTATATCAATGCTTTTTGAGGACCCGTTGTCGTCCAGATGCAGATCATCCAAAGTACACTCCCCTTCTTCGGGTCCTTTGCTTGCTCTTTCAGGAACCTCTTCGAATGGTTCCTCCTCTTCTTCTTCTGGGTTGTCCAGTCCGCTTTCATCAGACTCTATGTTGATGACTTTAGGCAGGACGGGGACTACTTGTTCTTCCTCGCCATATAGTATGGCTAGGTCGTGGTCGTCAAGGTTCAGTTGGAAAGGCTCGTCCTGCCCCTTCCTCCTCAGACTCTTCGGATGAACTGGCGTCGATAGCGCTCTCTGAGCTACTTGGCTCCGGTGGTGGATGTCTCTCTCTCCTAATCATGTTGACAGCGGGGGCTCTGGAAGTGGAGGCTTGGTCGTGATCTGGCATAGGGTCAGTGAATATGCCAAGTGGCTTGTTTGCTTGGGGATTGCCCTGGCTCAGATGGCCTTTAATTATGGTCCAATCAAGGCGCCTGTCATCATTTAAATCATAAACAAAGTCCCAAAAGACAATGCATTGTTCTACGGTGTGACCATGCTAGTGATGGTATATACAGTAACGTGTGGTGCTGGCCCCGGGGAGTGAGGGCCTAGCAGCAGGGAGGGAGATGCTATTGGTGTCCATCATTACCCTAAAAATCCTCGTTAAGGTTTCTGGGAGGGGTGGGTAAGAGTCCCTCTTTCCCATCCGTCTTGGGCCATAGGAGGTTGGAGGGGAAACTTCATTGTAAGAGCTTTGGGTAGGCTGCCTAGGGGTTAGGTTTTGCGATCTTGGGGGAGCGGAATAAGCAGAGGGAGTCCTAGTTTGGCCTTGGTTTTGAATTATGGGGATTTGGATTGGAGGACTGCGGGCTATTGGGTTTTGTCTTATCGGCACGGGGGCGGGTACTGATCGAGGAATGAAGTTTTGATTGGCTTGCCGAGGTGGCACATATCCGGATGGACCGGGTGTATACTGTCTCAGAGATGGTCCTTGATAAGGAACTCACGCTCCGTTCGGGTAGAGTGCCGAAATTTGTGTGATCCCCTCTACTGTGGGGGTGTGCGCCTTTCTCGACGGTTGTCCAACCCTATGGCTGATAGGTGGGGACTGGGTTTGGACTGCTGGGGCTGCACAATGGGAAATCCTATTGTGGCGGTCAATGAGAAGCTGGTACGTGGTACAGTCTCCGTACGAAAGACTCGTACGGAGCTCTGGACTCAGGCTTTGCAACATCATGTCAATTTCCTGACATTCCGTTAATTGCAAGCCGGTTTGGTGGACGAGGTGGGCCACCTAGACACGTACTGTTCAAATTCCTCCCTAGGCCTCATTCTTTCTACGGTCAGGTCTGATAACCGTCGCGGCCTAGAAACCTCTCACTTACAGCCAAGAAGTTTGACAAATGATCTACAGGGAGGGTGGAGAACCATTGCAGTGCTTCACCTTCCAATGATTTTTGGAAGAGGAATACTGATGCGGAACGGGTGGCGGACGCGTTCCAAGAGCGATGAACCCGAAAGGGTCCATTTGAGATTTCCAAATATTTACAGAAAAACCGGCTAGTAGAAATATGGCGCCCCGAACTCGGAATCACTTGAAATTTTTACTGGAGGTAGATATCGAGGAGATCTACAAAAGTTGTCGCTACGCCACAACACGCGCTTATTTTTCATTTTTCCCATTTTTCGGTCCTCAAAATGGCCTTTTTGCTATTTTAGTAACATTTTAGATTCTGCATATCTCCTTCATAATAATCCGGATTTGACTGAAATCAAATCCGAAGATCTTCTAAGATCCTCTAGAGTTAGTTATAACAAATTTTCATTTTTGCTATTTTTAGTAACTTTTTAGTATAAAAGGGATATTTGTAATTTAGGGTTAGCAGTTTTATATAATATATTTCTGAGTTTTATTATTCTCTTTGAGAATTGTGGTTTGTTGAAGGATCTCAACGCTTGTTGGATCTTTGTTTTAGTTTTTCGCTGCGTTAGGTGGTATCAGAGCAAGGATTTGCCTTGTTGTGATGGCAAATAACGGAGGGGGAGACGACCAATCTAATGACGCTGGTCGTGGATTGGAGGATCTGTGGAAGGCGGTCGAGGAACAGCGAGATCAAATGCAGGAGATCCGTACGATGATCGCTGGCCTAAACCTCAACGCCAACAACAGGCATCCTGAAGGTGATAGGAGACATACCGAGGGAATTGCCCAAGGTCGACCTATTGCTCAAAACACCGTTCGACGTCCCAATCGTTATCAACCTGATGATGAGGAAGACTCGGATGATGAAGGTGACGGGTTTCAAGTATATCAGCCGAGAGGGCGGCGTATGGAACACAATGATTACCGATTGAAGGCAGATATCCCGTACTTCAATGGTAATATGCAGATCGAGGATTTTCTCGATTGGATCTCAGAGGTCGAAAGATTCTTTGAGATGATGGAGGTCCCAGAAGAAAAGATGATCAAATTGGTGGCTTTTCGATTGAAGAGCGGTGCAGCCGTTTGGTGGGATCAACTCCAGAAGACTCGGCAGCGACAAGGGAAGGCACCTATTCGTTCATGGAGGCGGATGAAGCCACTAATGTTGGAACGATTTCTTCCACCAGATTATGAACAGTATCTATTCCAACTATATCAGAACTGTCGCCAAGGTAATCGATCGGTATTTGATTATACTGCTGAGTTTTTGAGGCTTTCGGATAGAAATAACATCGCAGAAACCGATGGACAACGTGTGGCCCGATACCTTAACGGGTTAAAGCCTTGGATCCGAGATCGGATTGGCTTACACGTGGTGTGGACCATCGAGGAAGCCAATAACATGGCGCTGAAGGCAGAACTCATGGACCAGAAGCCCGGAAGTTCGTCAAACTTTCGTAGAAGCAATCCAGATTTTGTCCCTTCCTCTGACAAAGGAAAGGGTCTGGCATCTCAAACTCTGTTCAATCAGACGAGAACTCCATTCAAGGGTGCGAACAATGAATCAGGTGGTTTCAATCAAACCACTGTTCCAGCAAATCGTACTGCACCGAAGAATCCAAACCCTTATGCTAAGCCTATACCAGGCAATTGCTATCGGTGTGGAAAGCCAGGACATCGTTCTATCGTATGTCCAGAACGCAAGACTGTGAATCTAGTAGAAGAAGGCGACAATGATGATGTGGGGAGATGAAGAATTTGATGAAGATCTTACATATGAGGGTGCTGAGTTCGCGGAGGAGGACGGAGATCGAGTCAGCCTTGTCGTACAACGATTGTTATATTCTCCGAAACACGAGGGCTCCAATCAACGACACACTATTTTCAGATCTTGTTGTTCATCAATAAGAAGGTCTGCGATTTGATCGTAGATAGTGGGAGCTGTGAAAACTTTGTGGCGAAAAAGCTGGTGGATCACATGAAGTTACCAACAGAGAAGCATCATACCCCTTATTCTATAGGCTGGATCAAGAAAGGACCGACGGTGAAGGTAACAGAAATTTGTAGAATTCCTATTTCAATTGGTAAATATTATCAAGATGAAGTGCTTTGCGATGTGGTGGACATGGATGCTAGCCATGTGTTGTTAGGGAGACCCTGGCAATATGATGTTGACATCACTTATAGGGGACGAGACAACACCTACATGTTCTTTTGGAAGTCACATAAAATTGCGATGGCCCCCTCAGGACTTCAACCAGCCAACAAAGGCCATAAGGTCGATGGTCGATCACTATTGACAATCGCCGAATCCGAAGCAGAGTTCATGGCAGATGCAAGGGAAGCAAAGGGAGTCTATTGTATGGTTGTTAGATCTCTTGTGGTGGAAGAACGAGAAGAAATTCCAGCGGTGATATCCCCTAGCATTAAGTCATTACTGGAGGATTTCAGAGAACTTGTTTCTGAAGAATTACCTGATAAGCTACCACCATTGAGAGATATTCAACATCACATAGATCTTATTCCTGGAGCAAGTTTGCCTAATCTGCCCCATTATCGGATGAGTCCGAAAGAGTGTGAGATTCTGAGAGAACAAATAGAAGGCCTGCTACAAAAGGGGTTCATCCGTGAGAGCATGAGTCCTTGTGCCGTTCCTACCTTGCTGGTACCCAAGAAAGATGGAAGTTGGCGCATGTGCGTGGACAGTAGAGCCATCAACAGAATCACCGTCAAGTACCGATTTCCTATCCCCCGTTTAGACGACATGCTGGACATGTTGGAGGGCTCGAAGCTGTTTACAAAGATCGATTTACGCAGCGGGTATCATCAGATTCGGATCCGACCTGGGGATGAATGGAAGACGGCGTTCAAAAGCAAGGATGGATTGTATGAGTGGCTGGTGATGCCTTTTGGTCTGTCTAATGCACCTAGCACCTTCATGCGTGTGATGAACCAGGTATTACGACCTTTTGTGGGTAAATTTGTTGTGGTATACTTTGATGATATACTCATATACAGTCGAGCTGAGGAAGAACACCTAGATCATGTGCGTCAGGTGTTAACGGTTTTGCGAGAAAATCAATTATTTATTAACCTGAAGAAATGCAATTTTATGACTAGTAGCCTCTTATTCCTGGGATATATAGTATGTGCTGAAGGAATTCATGTAGATGAAGAGAAGGTGTGAGCAATCAGGGAGTGACCTACACCTAAGACTGTTGGAGATTCTTAGAGTTTCTATGGTCTAGCCACTTTCTATCGACGATTTGTTCGGAACTTCAGTACCATTATGGCGCCGATTACGGAGTGCATGAAGAAAGGAAAATTCCTATGGGGTGAAGCCGCAGAAAGGAGTTTTGCATTGATCAAGGAGAAATTATGCACCGCGCCAGTCCTTGCTCTGCCCAGCTTTGAGAAGATATTTGAGGTGGAGTGCGATGCTAGCGGCGTCGGCGTAGGTGCTGTTCTTTCACAAGAGAAGAGGCCGGTCGCGTTCTTTAGCGAAAAGTTGAGCGAGGCACGACAGAAATGGAGCACATATGATCAAGAGTTTTATGCCGTGGTGCGCGCCTTGAAACAATGGGAACATTATTTGATTCAGCGAGAATTCGTGCTATATTCTGATCATCAAGCCTTAAAGTTTCTGAACAACCAGAAACACGTGGACAAGATGCACATCAGGTGGTCTACTTTTCTTCAAAAATTTCCTTTTGTTATTCGTCATAAATCTGGTGCTACTAATAGAGTTGCTGATGCATTGAGTCGTCGAGCCAACGTATTGATGACGATATCCCATGAGATCGTGGGTTTCGAGTGCTTGAAGGATTTATATGTTGAAGATGATGATTTTAAAGACATTTGGACTAAGTGCGGACAGAACCAGGCCGTTAATGATTTCCACATCACTGACGGATATCTATTTCGAGGGAATCAATTGTGCATCCCAAGATCTTCTCTGAGGGAGAAATTGATTCGTGATTTACATGGTGGCGGCTTGAGCGGACATTTGGGCCGAGACAAGACCATTACCAGTTAGAAGAGAGGTATTTCTGGCCTAAGTTGAAGAAAGATGTCGGGATCGTTGTTAAGAAGTGTTACATCTGTCAAACCTCCAAAGGTCAGTCCCAAAATACTGGTCTTTACATGCCTTTACCTATTCCTAATGGTGTTTGGGAAGACTTGTCTATGGATTTTGTGTTGGGTCTTCCTCGTACCCAAAGAGGCGTAGATTCTGTGTTCGTAGTGGTCGACAGGTTCTCGAAGATGGCTCACTTCATCCCATGTCGCAAGACGTCAGACGCGTCTCATATTGCGCGATTATTCTTCCGCGAGGTAGTTCGTTTACATGGAGTTCCTCAGTCCATCACTTCTGATCGTGATACGAAATTCCTTAGTCATTTTTGGGTGACATTGTGGAAGATGTTCGATACTTCATTGAACCGTAGCAGTACTGCACATCCCCAATCTGATGGCCAGACGGAGGTAACAAACAGAACCTTGGGTAACATGATTCGTAGCATTTGTGGCGACAAACCCAAACAGTGGGATCACGCGCTACCACAAGCAGAGTTTGCATACAATAGTGCTGTTCATCGTTCGACAGAAAGTCTCCTTTTGCACTAGTATATATTTCTGTCCCAAAACATGCTGTGGACTTAGTACGACTACCTAAAGGCCCCGGGGTGAGTGTTGCAGCGGAGGCTATGGCAGAACAAGCTCATGCCATGCAAGAAGAAGTAAAAAAAAAGCTCGAGCAAACCAATGCGAAGTACAAAGCGGCCGCCGACAAGCATCGACGTTCCAAATTATTCAAGGAAGGCGATTATGTCATGGTTTTCTTGCGCAAGGAGAGGTTTCCAGTGGGAAGCTACAACAAACTGAAGCCCAAGAAATATGGCCCGTACAAGGTTTTGAAGAAGATCAATGATAATGCATATGTCATTGAACTACCAACAAACATGGGCATTTCTCGAACTTTCAATGTGGCAGATTTATACGAGTATTATGAGGAAGAACCTCTCTATCCAGATCCTAACTCGAGGTCGAGTTCTTTCGAAGTGGAAGGGACTGATGCAGAACGGGTGGCGGACGCGTTCCAAGAGCGATGAACCCGAAAGGGTCCATTTGAGATTTCCAAATATTTACAGAAAAACCGGCTAGTAGAAATATGGTGCCCCGAACTCGGAATCGCTTGAAATTTTTACTGGAGGTAGATATCGAGGAGATCTACAAAAGTTGTCGCTACGCCACAACACGCGCTTATTTTTCATTTTTCCCATTTTTCGGCCCTCAAAATGGCCTTTTTGCTATTTTTAGTAACATTTTAGATTCTGCATATCTCCTTCATAATAATCCGGATTTGACTGAAATCAAATCCGAAGATCTTCTAAGATCCTCTAGAGTTAGTTATAACAAATTTTCGTTTTTGCTATTTTTAGTAACTTTTTAGTATAAAAGGGATATTTGTAATTTAGGGTTAGCAGTTTTATAATATATTTCTGAGTTTTATTATTCTCTTTGAGAATTGTGGTTTGTTGAAGGATCTCAACGCTTGTTGGATCTTTGTTTTAGTTTTCACTGCGTTAGCAGAGGTTGGTCATCTAGAAACGGTCGGGCGTCTAGATAAAAGGCGGTCAAATGAATGTCTGGGTCTCCACGACAGTTGTACTGGTGAAATTTCAGAATTTTAAATCCCTCCGATAGGTGGACTGACGGGATCTGTCTTAGGTTGTGCAGAGACATGTGTTTGGGGGCAGTGGGGCCAGTCTCAGAGAGGATTCTCCGGATGGTTTCATCCAACGTTTCTCCCCTGGGAGGCCTGTTTAGCAGTCCCGGGTTGGGGGTAGCCTGGTAAGGGCTCGGGGCAGAAACGGTTGGGAATATTGGATTCGCGGGGGATGGTAGGGCTAAGGAAAAGAGGCTTGGACTCGGATTTACAGAAAAGCCTGGTGTTGGTTGTGTATTAGGGATGAGGCAAGCCTTGGGGGTCTTAACAGGAGTTTCCTGCTTCAAGGTCTTGGCCTGGTGATAGTCGGTGAGGTCATTGAACATGTCCTCGACTGATTGGTATCCTAGGGTAGCCATCCTCTCCTCTAGGTGGCTGAGGAATTGGGCAGTCTGTTCTCCCTGGTTGTCTTTCTCCTCTACTATTTTTTCCTGGGTGCCCCATTGTGTGAATATGGAAAAGCCTACGTGTGAATGAATGCAGATCAAAGCAGTAAATAAAGCGATAAAGGGGTGCGCAGCTGTGTGTGGCTTAAAGCAGTAAAAGGGGTGCGCAGCTGTGTGCGGCTTAAAGCAGTAAAGGATGTTCTAATGCAAAGTAGAGGAGGGTCAGACTTGTGGGGTGGGGAAATCCCAGCTTTCCTAGAGGGGTGATGGCATTCTAGTCAGGTTATTGGCAGAAAGCAGAAGAGGATTACCTTTTGTTGTCTTTCACGAGGGAGGTCCCACCGTGATCGCTAGGCTGTCGGTATCGGATTTCGGGAAAAGGAAGAAAGGAACCCTCTCTTCCTTCCTCCTCGGTCCTCCGGTGGTTTGTGCGTGTGTGGGGGTTCTTCAGAGGCTCGGATCCGGAGAGCTGCGCCTTGGCAGTCTTGGTCGGTTCGTCTCTCGGAAGGGGTGGTGGGTTGGTTGTTCGTTCCTAGCTGAGGCGGTCGACAGGTCCTCAAAAGGATTTAGGGGTTGTTCTGATTGCCACTTGCTTTTCTAAAAAAAAAAGCAGGAAAAGTTGGGGTGGATTTGATCGCCTTCGTGGAGAGTTTGTGGGGTCTCTGCTCTGAGACACGGATATGCCGTACACAGAAGTGAAGACAAGGATCATTTTCTGCTTCGAAAACCTAACTAGAGGAGAATTGGGACTTGTGGTGGGGCTAGGGAAGGGCCGGCTAGTTAGGTTTAGCCGCCTGTTGAAGGCGGCTAATTGTGGGTAGCCACCTGGTGTCTGGTTCGATTTGGACAGAACCTGGGTAGGGTTTGGATTTGGTTTTGGCAGAGGTTAAACTGGATTTAACCTAGGTTCTGGAGAGTGCATTTGGTGTAGGAAATGGGTATCTCTCTCACTTTCTCTCTCAAGGGTTCAAAGTGGTGGTGTGGGGGGGTGTAGGCTTGATGGGTGGGAATGGGTTGTTGGGGTTTATTGATGGGTATTGATTGGGAATGAATTGATTATGAATGAATTTTAGAGACCCCCTATTTAGAGTAAAAAGGGGTGTAAGGGAGTGTTCTTTTGACAATAGATCAAAATGGATTATTAGTGCTTGATTTGACTTTCCATTAGATCTTTGTTCTCTGACAATGCCCAGGTGAGGGGCGGCTAATGGAGTTTAGCCACCAAGTTAGGGGCGGCTACCTGAGAGGTAGCCGCCCCCATCATAACCTGCCATACGTCCCATTTCTGACAAGTGGTGGCTTGGGTCGGCTACTAAGGATGAACCGACTAAGATGGGCCGGCTAGAAGGGACAATCTGCCGCAATCATGTCTGCTTTATGTCCTATCGAGGAAGGCGGTTTGGGGTCGGTCCGGGGGGCGGCTAGTTGCTAGCCGCCTGGTATGAGGCAAGTAGCCCCCCCATCCAGGCTCTTAGATTTTTCTAAGTGTTGGAGTTTGGATTTCCGGTCTTGGTTTCTAAGGGAGTTTTTTATTAGATGTCCAAAAGTGGTTGTTTTCCAATATTACTTGAAGTAAATTTCTTTTCTTTGGATGGTCAAAATTAGGGTATCTACAGGGTGGACCTGCATCGGCGCCAGCCCGAAGAAAGAAAGAAACGTGGGGACGGAGAAGTAGGCCTCCCTCGCGAAGAGACCATCCCCGTCAAGAAACGAATGGGCCGCCTTCCACCAGCTTCACCGTCACCCCCCGCGGCAACGAAAGTCTCCTCCGCACACCATTTCGACTAAGTGGTGAAAATAACAGGGGAAGAAGGTTGAGAATAAGAGACAAAGGTATGACGATGAGGACTGTTATATATGTGTCACTTTTAGCCTTCTGGTCACCTTTGGGACATTTTTGGTAGTTTTTCAACTTTTTCTTTTTTCGATCGGAACCGCTAAAATTTTGAACTTTTAGCTATCATCATGAGCTTGAGAACTCTGATTGAAAATCTAACTGCACATTATGTGTCCTGGTGCCATTTCAAACCACTCACGAAAATTTCATCGAATTCCGGTAACGTTTCAGAATTTGGCAGTTCCGAATCGTATCCGGGTTTTGACTGAGTGGGGATGTCAAAGGGGGACTTGACCAAGTCAAAGAAGACTTTGACCAAGTCAAGTTTGACCATTGACTTGGTCAAAAGGTTTTGTTTTTTTGTGTGGTTGGGTTGACTCAAGTCAATCCCCACCAAAAACAATTGTTCCAAGTGTGTGAGTGTGTGTGTGTGAGTGAGTGTGCACTAGTCTTCTGCGTCCACCTCCTCTTCCCTTCTCTTCTCTTCTTCATCTCTCTCACACACAAAATCCATCTCTCCCTCTCCTTATTTGCTTCCATTAGAGGTAGTAGGAGAAGATGAAATAGAAAGCCATTGAAGAGAAAAAGAGAGGTAAGGGTGTGATCTATCTTTCCATGTTGTTTGTTTTGTTTTCCCCTTTCTTTGCCTCCCTCTCATGGCTTCCCCCACCCCTGTTTTCAGCCATTTTTAGGGCTGAGAGTGGCTGAGGAGGTGGTGGTCTCGGTGGTGGCGATTTGGTGCGCAAAGGGCACCCGAGTTCCTCCCTTGTTCTTCCTCTCTTTGGGTAAGTCTCCCTCCTCCCTTAGCTTGCTTAGATGTTGGATTAGGGTGTTTTAATGGTTATGCATGCTATGTATTGGTGTTAGGGGGTGTGGGTGGGCTGAGGAGGGGGTGGAAGGGGCTCGGGCGCGCGCAGACAGGCGTTGGCGCGGGCAGACGCGGGGGCGTGCGCGCGGGTGTTGCGCGGGCGCGCAGTGCGCGCAGGTACGCGTTGGCTGGGCGCGCGGGCAGGGGCGCGGTAGTGCGTTAGGGGCGCAGGGGTGCGTGCGGGCGTGCGCATTTGTGCGTGCGGGTGCGGGGGCCATGCGTATGGCTGCCCGAGGGTTCGGGAGGGTGTCGGGGCACTCGGGATCGCGTGCGTACGCGCGTGCTAGCATGCGTGCGGGTCCGTATGCATGCGTGTCTGAGTGTTGGGTATTTCTAGTAAATTTCTTATGTATTTGTGTAGTTTACTCACCATATTGAATGCCCATGTCTTGCAGATCTTGATGGACGGTCACGCAACGACCCGGGTTTCGGTGAGTGGTACAATCCAACCCAGTAGGGAGGCGTTTGATGCACGTAGGCGTGCATTGCCCTCCCCTGGGGCACCATAATTGTGTATTAACTTGTAACAAATGTAAAACTATGCAATGCATGATTAATATGAAGTACCCATGCCAGATTAGACTTTGTATGCTAGGGATATGCACCCATATATCATGTATAGAGGCCTATGCATGCCTAGTCACCAAGCCCCGAACTATGTATGTTCCCTTCTAGTTTAATCTAATTAAATCAAATTGAGAGCATATAGTTATAAGCATGCCTTAGCGAATATTATAACATGGTTGTTATAATATATATTTCCCCGCATCTTAGTTATGCGCCCTAGAGGAATTCTTGGGAATTCATGACATTAGTAGAGTTACAATAGTTGTCGACGGATCCAAGAGGATCGTATTCGCGTGAGTAGGCTGTCTTCTCCTTTTGGTTGGATCCGATGTAGGGACTCCCCGGCGTTGGAAAGCTGACCTGACAGAGGGCTCCCATCCGTAGGTACCTCCGATGTGTCGGACAGTACTGATAGTGAGAGTATACCAGGTGGAGGCTACAGAGTGTGGGAGAGGCTACCGGGTGGACCAGGGGTGGAGAGCGGTCTAGTATGCCCCAAGAAGCCCATGTCACCCCCCAGAAAAGGGTGAGGGTGAGGGGGGAGGTGGGTTGGCGATGAAACGACCCACTAGAATGTGTAGTTGCTCCCGTTTTAGGGACTATAAATTATTTAAGGTTAATATGAATTGTGATGCATGGGTTGTGCTATTCATTGAGCGTGTGGCTCACCCCTCGCATATTCTTTTCTTCCAGTTATATCTGAGTCGGATCTGAAGGAGGAGCTCCCCGAGGCACCACAGCAGTAGCGGAGCAGCGTCACGTTCTGCGAGTGAGAGGCCATCAGCATCCCCTTCTTGATTGTATGTATTGCTATCCGTGCTTGGGCACACACTTGTATTTGGATGTCATTGTGTATATTGGCTCTCACAGGACAGTTGATTATGTATTCGAGTCTGTAATATGTCTTTGAATTACAGACTCAGTCGTTTAAGCTTCCGCTATTTGTATATATTATGTCAGCCCCCTTTTTTCTGTGTTGTCATTTTCGATGTTGTTTAGAGTATTTTATTGATCTCCTGTATAGACTGCTGATATTATATATATTTGCCACGTATCGGGGACGGCCGCCCTGGGGCGTGACAAGGACGACTCTATCCGCTTGAAACAATTTTTTCACACCCCAGGGTGGCCATCCCCAAGACGTGACAGTATATAATGTATCAGCTATCAAGTACAAGAGGGCAACAGTCACTCCAATAAATAACACACAAAGCTGGCAAATAATGATAACTGACATTTCAACTAAAATGGGAAAAATAAAAATATCAATAAGTTTGTAAACGAAAAATATTTTTACAGACTCGAATACACAATCATTGTCCTGTGAGAGCCAAGTCTAGTCCAAATAAAGTACAACTAGTGCAACACGCATGATTTCAAATACATAAATGACACTAGGACTGCTGACATCCTTGTGCTTGCCAACCACCAGACGGGACACTCCATGCACTCGAACCCCGCCACAGGGAAGCTCCAGCTCCACGCCAAACACTGCCCCTGAAAAGAAACAATACGCGAGGGGTGAGCTACAAGCTCAGCGAGTGGCTGGAAACCAAACACCATCACAACAATTCAATGCTAAGGCAATTTGCTTTCAAGAAAAAACATGGGTAGAAACCCAAAGGATAACAAGGTCACGCGACGGCGCAACCATACCGAACATAGCAAATAATTATAGGGATACTCCCTAACATGGATAAAAAGCATAAACAATATATATGCAACATACATCCATGTATGGCCTAAATAATATGCATACAAAGCCATTAATCATGCAAGCATACAAGCTTACAAGCATACAGGCATACAAGGTATACCCTAATATGCGTTGGATATCACCAACTTAAAAAGGGAAGGGTCAAGCGTGATCTCGCGCACTAACAGATGCATGCTGATATTCCCAAACAAACCTGAGTCAAGTAGGAACCACATCTACTTACTCAGTTTGTAGAAAGGGAGAGCGCGAGAGAGAGCTCATCATCTCATGAAGTTGGTCATAGCTTTGCCCCATTGGCATGGGCGCAACAACTACATCATGTCCTCAAGCATTATCGCAAGGGAATATTTTGCATGTGCCCGTTATTAACCCAGGTTTATTCATGCTGGATATTACAAATAATATGGTAATATCACAATATTACCTAAGGCATGCCATATTCTATACATCCATACACAATACAAAAATACATGCCCATACAAGGGCAGGGGGAGGGGAGGGGCATGCGAGATATAAGCCTATACATGAATACAATACATGCAATATAAGCCTAGCATGCAAGATATCTAACATATTTAGGGAGCTAGGAAGCCACATGGATGCGCGATGCACGACTAAGTGCATCGAGCGCATCCCGAATGTCACACCCCAAGGCGGCCGTCCCCGAGACGTGGCAATAATGAAATATCAGCTATCAATACCTGAGGTCAACAAAGACTCCAACAACAACACACAAGGTGGCAAAGCAAAGATAATGATAACTGACTGAAAAACGGAAGCATAAGATATCAACAATGTCTGTAAACCAAAAACATTATTACAGACTCGAATACACAATCACTGTCCCGTGAGAGCCAAGCCTAGTCCAAATAAAATACAACCTGTGCCACATGCACGATTTACAATACGTAAAATGACTCTAGGACTGCTGACAGCCTCACACTCGCCACCCGCTGGAAGAACGCTCCACGCCCATAAGACCACGCCACAGGAAAGCTCCAGCTCCACGCCCAACACTGCCCCTTAAAAGAAACAGTATGCGAGGGGTGAGCTACAAGCTCAGTGAGTGGCTGGAAACCAATCACCATACAACAGTTCAATACTAAAACAATTTCCTTTCAAGGAAAAACATGGGTGGAAACCCAATGGATAACAAGGTCACGCGGCGGTGCGACCAACCTCGCCCTCACCCTCACTCCCGGAGGAAGACTCTTGGGACTTTTGGGGAGAGACCATACCGTTGGTCGAAGAGACGTGGAATTACTAATCTACACAACTCTACTGGATCACCAACCTCACCCTCACCCTCCCCCTCACTCCCGGAGGAAGACTCTTGGGGAGAGACCATACCGTTGGTCGAAGAGACCCGGAATTACTAGTCTACACAACACTACTGGATCATCTACATCGAGATAACTGCCCAACGATGTCTTTGAACATCGATACGAGACCGGACCCAACAACTATGGGAACGGACGAACAACGAATGGGTCTCGCGGCGACGTGTCTTCACCTCATCCTCACCCTCACCCTTTAGAGGTGACATAGGACTTTTGGAGAGATTAGACTCCTCTACACCCTTGGTCCACCGGTAGCCCTTTCCCCGGTTAGCCTCTACCTGGTATACTCCCACGATCAGTACGCTTCCGAACGCATCGGTGGTACCTACGGATGGGAGCCCTCTATCAGGACAGCTTTTCCAACACCGGGAAGTTCCTACATCGGATCCAACGAAGGGGAGAACGATTCCATGCTCGCAATATCATTCGTTAGCCCTCTCCCGGGTAGCCTCTACCTGGTACACTCCCACGATCAGTACGCTCCCAAACGCATCGGTGGTACTTACGGATGGGAGCCCTCTGTCAGGACAGCTACAACCCGGGCCTCTTCAACACGGACGACATTGGGAGTAAACATTCCATGTTCGCAAAGCGAACCCAATGGAAATACAACTACTCTCGATAATCACATATCGATGATATCAAATACTATTGTACTCCCACACGGTTGCGTCGCTCGAACACAAGGGGGGGTTGCCTCTGCTCTCACGCAGAAATAATCCCAAGGCACATAACCCAACAGGCGGTTCATATACACGCCTAACACGGGTAGGCCTAGCTTAATGCCACAACTACCGGCTTAACAAAACCGATAAGATAATGAATTCTCCTGAATTCCAAACTACTGCATCGCTCGGATGCACGGGGGCGATTACATCGCTAGCGCTCTAACTAATAAGGTACAACCCAACAACGGGTCATGCCCACGCCTATTTCAGATAGGCCTAATCAGTTTTAACATGCGCATATATATCCAGGAGAATTATATCTTAGTTATGTACATGAACTACATGCACGATAACCTATCAAATAATTATAGGGATACTCCCTAACATGGATTTACATCATAAACAACAAATCATACAACATGCATACATGGCCATTACTTAAGCATGCGTTGGATATCACCAACTTAAAAGGGAAGGGTCAAGCGCGATCTCGCGCACTAACAGGTGCATGCCAATATTCCAACGAACCCGAGTCGAGTAGGAAATCGCCTCTACTTACTCAGTTCGTGCACAGGGAGAGGGCGAGACAGGGATGATCATCTCTTGAAGCTGGTCATAGCTTTGCCCCATTAGCATGGGCGCAACAACTACACCACGCCCTCGAGTCTTATCGCAAGGGAATATTAGGCAGGTGCCCGTTATTAACCCAGACTTGATCATACTGGATATTCCAATTAATATGGTGAGAGTAGTATTACAATACTACCTTAGGCGTGCCATATTCTATACATCCATACACATCACAGAATACATGCCCATACTAGAGGGGCGCATGCAACACAATCATTCATACATGGATACAATACATGCAATATAAGCCTAGCATGCAAGATATCTGTCACGCCCCAGGCGTCCCCGAGACGTGGCAATAATAAAATATCAGCTATCAATACCTGAGGTCAATAAACACTCCAACAACAATACACAAGGTGGTAAAGCGAAGATAATGATAACTGAGTGAAAAGCGGAAGCATAATATACAAACAATGTCTGTAAATCAAAAACATTATTACATACTCGAATACACAATCATTGTCCTGTGAGAGCCAAGTCTAGACCAAAGAAAATACAACCTGTGCCACATGCACGATTTACAATACATACAATGACTCTAGGACTGCTGACAGCCTCTCACTCACCACCCGCTGCAAGAACGCTCCACGCCCATGAGACCACGCCACAGGTAAGCTCCGACTCCACGCCCAACACTGCCCCTGAAAAGAAACAGTCCGCGAGGGGTGAGCGACAAGCTCAGTGAGTGGCTGGAAACCAATCAACCATACAACAGTTCAATACATAATTGAAGGAGTCTCTTGGGACAACAGGGTCATGTGGCGGCGATAAGTTCAATACCCATGTTTTCCTTTCAAGGAAAACATGGGTGGAAACCCATGGATAACAGGGTCACGTGGCGGCGTGACCAACCTCACCGTCACCCTCACTCCTGGAGGGAGACTCTTGGGACTTTTGGAGAGAGACCATACCGTTGGTTGAGGAGACCCAGGATTACTGGTCCACACAACACTACTGGTCATCTACCACGAGTTAACCGCCCAACGATGTCTTTCAACATCGATACACAACCGGACCCAACAGCTATAGGAACGGACGAACAACGAATGGGTCACGCGGCGATGTGTCTTCACCTCATCCTTATCCTCAATCCCGGAGGGAGACTCTTGGGACTTTTGGAAGAGACTTAGACTGCTCTACACCCTTGGTCCACCGGTAGCCCTTTCCCCCTCGTAGCTTCTACCTGGTATACTCCCACGATCAGTACGCTTTTTAGGGCCATGCGTGTGGCTGCTCGAGGGTTCGAGTAGGTGTCGGGGCACTCGGACTCGCGTGCGTACGTGCGTGCTCGCATGCGTGCGAGTCCGTATGCATGCTTGTCCGAGTATTTGGTATTTCTAATGATTTCTATGTGTAAATTGTGTTGTTACTCACCAAGTTGGATGCCCCTACCTTGCAGATCTCGTCGGATGGGATGCGCGAGGTCCCGGGTTTAAGGTGAGTGGTTCGATTCCAATCTCCCCCCCCCCTCTCTAGGGATGCGCTCGGCCCGCGTAGACGCGCGTCGCGCATTGATGGGGCCCCCTAGCTATAATATGCAGAAACTATGCAATGCATGGTTAATATGATGTAACCATGTCACATTAGACCTTGTATGCTAGGGATATGCATCGATATACCATGTATAGAGGCCCATACATGCCTATGCCTAGACACCATGTCCCTTGATTGGAAATCCCCGATCTGTGCATGTTTCCCATTTAGTTTAATTTATTTAAATCAAATTTGATTATATTGGTATAAGCATGCCTTAGAGAATACTATAACCTTGTTGTTATAATATATGTTTCCCCGCATCTTAGTTATGCGCCCTGGAGGAATTTTTGAGAATTCATGACATTAGTAGTGTTAGAAATCGTTGTTGACGGATCCAAGAGGATCGTATCCGCGTGAGTAGGCTGTCTTCTCCCCTTCGTTGGATCCGAGTAGGGACTCCCCAACGTTGGAAAGCTGTCCTGACAGAGGGCTCCCATCTGTAGGTACCTCCGATGCATCGGACAGTGCTGATCGTGCGAGTATACCAGGTAGAGGCTACAGAGTGTGGGAGAGGCTACGGAGTGTAGGACCAAGGGTGTAGAGCAGTCTAAATCTCTTCCAAAAGTCTCAAAAGTCTCCCTCCAGGAGTGAGGGTAAGGATGAGGTGAAGAATATCGCCGCGTGACCCATTCGTTGTTCGACCATTCCCATAGTTGTTGGGTCCGGTCTTGTATCGATGTTTAAAGGCATCGTTTGAGCAATTATCTAGATGTAGATGATCCAGTAGTGTTGTGTAGACCAGTAAATCCGGGTCTCTTCGACCGACGGTATGGTCTCTCCCCAAAAGTCCCAAAAGACTCCCTCCGGGAGTGAGGGTGGGGGTGAGGTTGGTTGCGCCGCCGCGTGACCCAGTTATCCATGGGTTTCCACCCACGTTTTCCTTGAAAGGAAATTGATTATGTATTGAACTGTATTATGGTGATTGGTTTCCAGCCACTCACTGAGCTTGTAGCTCACCCCTCGCATACTGTTTCTTTTCAGGGGAAGTGTTGTGCGTGGAGCTGGAGCTTTCCTGTGGCGTAGTCTTATGGGCGTGGAGTGTTCTGCTAGCGGGTGGCGAGTGCGAGGCTGTCAGCATTCCTAGAGTCATTTTTATGCTTTGTAAATCGTGCATGTGGCACAGGTTGTATTTTCTTTGGTCTAGACTTGGCTCTCACAGGACAGTGATTGTGTATTCGAGTCTGTAATAATGTTTTTGATTTACAGACATTGTCTATATATTATGCTTCCGCTTTTCAGTCAGTTATCATTATCTTGCTTTGCCGCCTTGTGTATTGTTGATAGCTGATATTTTATTATTGCGACGTCTCGGGGACGCCTGGGGCGTGGCAAAAAGTTGGTATCAGAGCCTGGTCCTGTCAGAGCCTAAGTCTAGTCGTATAGATGATGGGTCGTAGGATTGTCATCCGAGTAATCCTGTTTTAGAAGTTGTCTTAGGTTGCTGACATGCCTCCTCGCATCCGATTACTCCGCATGCATCGGACAACGCCAAGCATGCCCTCGAGCACTCCGTGCACGCTTCCCACGCGCTCCGCACACATGCGAGAATGCTAAGCATGCACTCGAGCACCCGATGTGCCAACCCTACGCCCCTTTTAGCCTATAAACACAAGTTCAAGTGATGCATGAGGAACCTCATTTGAAAGAAGAGAAGAAGAGGCATACAAGGTTCACTCACACATACTCACAAACGGGTGGCGTACACACATACACAACACATAACGCATGAACATGGGCTTCCCTCCCTCGTCCTCTTCATTCCATGCATGCACAACAACAACACAAAGCAATGGAGCTTCCACTCCTCCCCATCAGCTACAAAAGACATGGCTGAACCCAACACGGAGAGCGGGAGGTCCATACGCTGCTCCGGCACGCCCACACGCCACAGCTCCACCTTTATCACCATCGACGCCCCGAACCTCCCTTCAAACAACATACATATCATGACATCAGAAGAGGGGACTTCAACACCACCTCCACTTTATCTTCTTCATTTTCACGACAGAAGGGCTGGTCGAGAGTGTTAGGCGAGAGAGACAATCGGCGCCATTAAATAGCCAAAAGAGGGATTTAAATGACCAAATCATCCCTGACCAGAAATCTCTGGACATGCTTTACTCGAACAGCCATAACTTCCACGATATAGCTCCGAATTGCACAATTCAAAATCCTTTGAAAAGCCAAGAAGATTATCTACAACTTTCATGTTTATGCCAAGATCAAATAATCCCTCCAGCTATTCCGAAATGTGAGCTAAACATTGAACAGGGCTGCTGCCAGAATTTTTCATCCCCGGGGTATACTTGGAAAAATACCCATAACTTTTACTACATGAATCCAGTTGATCTAATTCCACTTTTGTATGGAAAGCTAACTCAAAACTGAGCATCTCATGATAAAATGATATTTAAACCTCTTCATCTTGGATTTTAACAAAATAAATCCAAATACCAAATCGGAAATGCATAACTTCTAGGAGAAAAATTATGTAGCCTAATTTTCAATCAGAGCTCTCCAACTCCTGTAGGTGGCTAAAACCCAAAATTTTAGCGACTCCGATTGAAAAATAAGGCTCCAAATGACACAGGCATAACATTCTCCCCCCCTTAGGAAATTTAGTCCTCGAAATTTAAGGAAACCCAAAGGGAAGACCGAATGTAGCAAGTATCACGCATAGACCTTTTGCTTCCAAGTGGTCTATGCACCAGACTGGCGCTACCGACACACTCTAATCAAAGGAACGGTCTTAGCGTAGAGCATCTTCTCATATTGGTCCTTGACCTCGATCCACTGCTCCACGAACGACAAATCTACCTCGAGGATGAGGCAGTCGAACGGAATGACATGAGCAGGATCGTGGACGTAATGCCTCAATCATGAGACAAGGACGACGTCGTGGGCATGAGCCAGCTGTGGGGGAAAGGCTACATGACAAGCCACCTCCCCAATCCACTCAAAGATGAGAACCGGTCCGATGAAGGGCCGACTCAGCTTGCCCCGAACGTCGAAACAGAGGGTGCCCTTAAACCAGGACACCTTCTCAAAAATATGATCGCCAAACCCAAAGGTAAGCTCCTGGCGACGATGACCTGCGTAGCCCTTCTGTCGGTTCTGGGAGGTGCGGATGCACACATGAACCAACCTGGCCACTACAAGGTCAAATAAATAACTTGTGGCCCCTCCAACTGGCGCTCCTCAACCGTCCCAACACAAGGGAGGTATAAAACTGCGCCTGTAGAGTGCCTTTCACAGTACCATCAGGATGCTCGAATGACAGTTGTCTTGCAGGCATACCCCAACAAATGGGTGGTGCCTCTCCCAACTGCCCTTATCATCGAGCACGCAGGCACTTAGCATGTCCTCCAAGGTCTGAATCGTCCTCCTGCTTGGCCATTCATCGACGGTGAAACGCTGCACTTAGATGGAGGCTCGCCAAACCTCAAAGTAACCCTCACGTCTCAATCTAAAATACGTCGACCAGAATGCCATGAAGACGAACAATCGCGAAGGTGAAAACCCACGTCAAAGCGTCCAGAGACTCAATCAGTCGGATTAGGGAGGGAAGCGCGGACTTAGTCACTCGGTCAATGATCACCTAGACGGCGTCATGACTCGAACGTGACTTTAGCGAGTCTACAACAATCCCTCATAACCCACTCCCACGTCCACTGAGGAATCTCCATGGGCTGACGCTTTCCAACGCGATGATGATTCTCAAACTTTGCCTGAGGGCATGCCAACCTGAGGAAACAATGTCACCCGTATCGCCTTTGTTGGGATTATGTCTCGATCCAGTGTATCACATCGGATGGCCATTATGAAACTATATTAGGTTGGACACCTAATGCGTTAAATATTATTTAAGATTTGATCTTAATTAATATTTAAAGTGAATCTCCTAAAATAGGTGTCACGCCCCAGGGCGGCCGTCCCCGAGACGTGGCAGGTATATATAATATCAGCAGTCTATACAGGAGATCAATAACATACTCTAAACAACATTGAAAATGACAACACAGACAAAAGTGAAGCTGACATAATATATACAAATAGCGCAAGCTCAAACGACTGAGTCTGTAATTCAAAGACATATTACAGACCCGATACATAATCAACTGTCCTGTGAGAGCCAATATATATACAATGACATCCAAATACAAGTATGTGCCCAAGCACGGATAACAATACATACAATAAAAAAGGGATGCTGATGGTCTCACTCGCAGAACGTGACGCTGCTCCGCTACTGTTATATTTGTGTCACTTTTAACCTGCTGGTAACCGTTAGAGCGTTCTGGCAGTTTTTCATTTTTTTTCGGTTTTCGATCGGAACCGCTAATTTTTGGACTGTTAGCTATCGTCCTGAGTTAGAGGACTCCGATTGGAAATCTAACTGCATATTTGGTGTCCTGGTGCCATTTTAGGCCTCTCATGAAAATTTCATCGAATTCCGGTAACGTTTCTGAAATTTCACAGTTTCGGGGCGTATCTGGGTTTTTAAGTGACCCGGCTATATAAGGTGGGTGAGAAAATATCTTGGGCACTATTCATCATCCCTACCATTTGGATTTTCTCTCTCCCCTCTCTCCATTTCAAGCTTTTGAGCCCCCTAGAGCCCTCAAACCCAAAAACCTAAAGCATAGGAAGTGTAGATCGGGTCCCGATCTACACCCCGGTGCTTTCAAATCCCGATTCCGGTGAGATTTGCCCCTCCGTCCCCCCTCTCTTCTCCTCTGTTTTGGGCTGTTTCGAAGGCCGAGTGAGATCCGGGCGTTGGAAGCCCTTGGGGAAAGGTTTCGGCGCGCGGAGAGCGTCCGGACTCCCCTTCCTCCCCTTGGTAAGCCTCTTTCCTCTCTTTTTCATGCTTAGATGCTTGTTAGGAGGGTAGATGTGGGGTTGGGAGGCGGTCGGCGATGGTGGGCGGCTGTCGGAGGGCTGTGGAGGTGGTCGGAGGCCGGGGGTGGCGAGTGGTGGAGGTTGGGTGGCTCGGTCTAGGAGTTGGGCTGTCCGGGTAGGCTGGGCTGCTGTTCCGGGAGAGTAGGCAGGCAGGCTGGACGCGCAGGCGTGCTGGGTAGGTGGTGCTCGGGCGCCAGGCGGACAGTGCTCGGGTGGGTAGGCGAACCGGGCTCGGGCCACTCGGCGACGCGCGGAGGCAGGCAGCGCGGGCAGCAGCGCGCGCTGGGTGCGTGCTGCGCGGGCGTGCGCGTGGGCGCTGGGTGAGGGTCCCGGGTGCTGGGCGCTGAGCACCAGGCGCTGGGGCGCGGGTACCGGGTGCTGGGGGTGATGGCCGAGGGCAGTGCGTGCAGGGAGGTCGTGCAGGGTGCGCGTGGGGGAGCGACGAAGCAGTGGTGGTGCGCGCGGGGTGTGCGCGGGGCGAGACGCGGCGCGCGGGGCGTGCGGGGTGCTCGCGGGCCAGCGCAAGGCGTGCGGGGTGTGCGCGGGCGGCTGCGCTGGGGCGCAGGGGGCGCACGGTGCACCCGGGAGGCTCGGCGGCGTGTCCAGGCGGCGGGCAGGGGCCCGGCGGTGCGCGGGGTGCGTGGGCTGAGGCGCGGCGGTGCACCCGGGCGGTCGGGTGGCCGTGCGGGGGGTTGCCGGCCGTGCGGGTGGTTGCCGGAGTGCTCGGGCTAACGTGCGTGCGGGTCGTATGCACGTTTGCCCGAGTGTTGGGTGTTTAGTTGTGGGTTTTGTATGTTTTTGGTATTTTAGAGTATTTATGTATTGTTCTCACCATATTGAATGTCTGTCTTGCAGATCTGGACGGACGGTCGCGCGACGACCCAGATAACCGGTGAGTGGGACAATCCAACCCAGTAGAGAGGCGTCATACGCATTTGGGCGTATACCGACCTCTCCTGGGGCACCATGGATGTATATTAACCGGCAATAATATGTAATCCATGCTTGCATGATTTAAATGTAGAATGCATGCTACCCTAGTCCTTGTATGTTAGGGACTTGCACCCATAGGATAGGTGTAAGAGCCATGCACCATGCCCCCTGTTTTCATGCTAGGAAACCTCGGCCTATGCATGCGTCCTACTAGTTTATTTATTAATTTAAATGCTAGTGTATGTTAAATCGCATGCCTTAGATAATATTATAGTGAGGAGCCTTGCGAGGTCAACATTGAGACCCGTGTTAGGGTACTCCGTGTTCCTCATTTGGTTGTCGAGATGTCCTGTATCGGGACCTCATGCTGCCCTCCCAAGGTTTCTAGTCCCATTAATATTATAAGTAATGTTATATAACTGGTATGATTATTAGCATATTTAGTGAATATTATAGGGGAGGGGCCTCGCGAGGACAGCGATGAGACCCGGGCTAGGGTACTCCGTGTTCCTTGTTTGGTTGTCGGAGTGTCCTATATCGGGAACTCACGCTGCCCTCCCAAGTTTCTTTCCCCGAATGATATTCCACCCTTGCTAATTATTGTGTATTTTCCCCCGCATATTGGTTATGCGCCTTGGAAGAATTCTGAGGAATTCAGGACATTAGAGTTGTAGAGATGTGTGGTCGGCGGATCCGAGTGGATCATATGCGTATGGATAGGCTGTTTTGTTTCCCCTCGTTGGATCCGGTAGAGACTGCCCCAGCGTTAGAAAGGCCGTCCCTTCCAGGGGCTCCCATCAGTAGGCGCCTCCCGATATTTGTGACGGACTGTGCTGAAGTTGTGGGGGTGATAACCCAGCGGCCTACGGAGTGGAGGAGAGACTATCGGTGGACCAAGGGTGACCAACAGCCTAGTCAGTCCCAAAATCCTATGTCACCCGTGGTAGGGTGAGGGTGAGGGTGTAGTGGGTTGGCGATGAGCGACCCACTGGATTTGTGGTTGGATGATTATCAGTCCCAATAGCCTATGTCACCCATTGATGGGTGACGGTGAGGGTGTGGTGGTTCGGCGATGTACGAACCACTGGATTATGTTGTTATGCCACTTAGAGGATGGATAAATAATTGAATTGTGGTTAATATTGTCTGTGATGCATGGGTTGTGCTGTTCACTGAGCCTGTGGCTCACCCCTCGCATATGTTTTTCCCCAGTTGCCACTGAGCCTGAGCTGGTGCCGGAGCAGCAGTTGGAGCTTTCCGAGGGATTCCTTCAGTAGTGGAGCAGCGCCACGTTCCGCGAGTACCAGAGGTTATCAGCATCCCTTCTTGACTGTATGTATTTTATTTCCATGCTTGGCACGCGTCTGTGTATATTCAGTTGTATTTGGGTATATTTCCTCTCACAGGACAGATGATTGTGTATCGAGTCTGTAGTATGTTTATTTACAGATTCAGTCTTTTGCTTCCGCATTTGGTGTATATATCATGTCAGCCTCTTTGTTGTCTGTGTGTCATTCTAGTTGTTGTGTATGATATATTATTGACCTCCTGTGTAGATTCTGATATTATATATACACTTGCCGCGTCCCGGGGACGGCCGCCCTGGGGCGTGACAGCTACTGCTGTGGTACCTCAGGGAGCTCCTCTTTCAGATCCGACTCAGATATAACTGGTATAAGAAATGCGAGGGCTGAGCCACACGCTCAGTGAATAGCACAACCCATGCATCACAATTCATATTAACCTTATATAAATTCATAGCCCCTAAAAACTGGAGCAACTACACATTCTAATGGGTCGTTTTATCGCCAACCCACCTCCCCCCTCACCCTCACCCTTTACTGGGGGTGACATGGGCCTCTTGGGGCATACTAGACCGCTCTCCACCCCTGGTCCACCCGGTAGCCTCTCCCACCCTCGTAGCCTCCACCTAGTCCACTCCCACTATCAGTACTATCCGACACATCGGAGGTACCTACGGACGGGATCCCTCTGTCAGGTCAGCCAACGCCGGGGAGTTCCTACATCGGATCCAACCAAAAGGAGAAGACAGCCTACTCACATGGATATGATCCTCTTGGATCCGTCGACATCGATTTGTAACTCTACTAATGTCATGAATTCTCCAGAATTCTTCTAGGGCGCATAACTAAGATGCGGGGAAACATATATTATAACAACTGGGTTATAATATTCTCTAAGGCATGCTTATAACTATATGCTCTCATTTTGATTTAATTAGATTAAACTAGATGGGAAACATACATAGTTCGGGGCATGGTGTCTAGGCATGCATAGGCCTCTATACGTGATGTATGGGTGCATATCCCTAGCATACAAGTCTAAGGTGGCATGGATACATCATATTAATCATGCATGCATAGCTTTACATTTATTACAAGTTAATATACAATTATGGTGCCCCAGGGGAGGGCAATGCACGCCTACGTGCATCGAACGCCTCCCTACTGGGTTGGATTGTCCCACTCACAGAAGCCCGGGTCGTTGCGTGACTGTCCGTCAAGATCTGCAAGACATAGGCATTCAATACGGTGAGTAAACTACACAAATGAATAAGAAATTTACTAGAAATACCCAACACTTGGACAAGCATGCATACGGACCCGCATGCATGCGAGCACGCACGTACGCACGCGAGTCCGAGTGCCCCGACACCCTCCCGAACCCACGGGCAGCCATTCGCATGGCCACCCACACACGCACGCACGAATGCGCACGCACGCACACACCCTTGCGCCTGGGGCGCACTACCGCGCCCCTGCCCGCGCGCACGCTCGCGCGCGCCTGCGCGCACTGGGTGCCTAGCCTGCGCGTACCCGCTCGGACTTCGCGCCCGCGCAGCACCCCACGCACACGTCTGCGCGCGCGCTAGCCAGCCCACTCGTCTGCGCACGCCAGCGCCTGCCTGCGCGCGCAGACGCACGCGCGCCCGAGCCCCCTTCCACCCCCTCCTCAGCCCTCCCACACCCCCCCTAACACCCATGCAAGCATGCATAACCAAACACACACCCTAACAAGCATCTAACCTAGCTAGGGGAGGAGGAAGACTTACCCGAAGAGAGGAAAAGCAAGGGAGGGGACTCGGGTGCCCTTCGCGCACCGAATCGCCACCACCAAGACCACCACCACCACCACCACCCTCAGCCCTAACAAGGCCCAAAGATGGCTGAAAACAGGGGAGAAAGGGAAGCCATGAGAGGAGGTAAACAAGGGGGAAAGCAAAACAAAAACCATGGAAAGGTAGATCACCACCTCACCTTTCTTTTTCCCTTCAATGGCTTTCTTGTTCTTCTTCTCCTACTACCTCTAATGGGGGAAATAAAGAAGAGGGAGTGAGAGATCTTTGTGTGTGAGTGAGAGAGGGAGAGAAGATGAAGAAGGAAGAAGGGGAAGCCCACTTAAAGGGCCACACACACACACTCACACACTTAGAAAATTAGGGTTTTTGGTGTTTGACTTTGAGTCAACCTAACCACACAAACAAACAAACCCAATTGACCAAGTCAATGGTCAAACTTGACTTGGTCAAATTCCCCCCCTTGACTTGGTCAAGTCTCCCTTTGACATTTCCGCTCAGTCAAAACCCGGATACGATTCGGAACTGCCAAATTCTGAACGTTACTGGAATTCGATGAAATTTTTGTGAGTGGCTTGAAATGGCACCAGGACACATAATGTGCAGTTAGATTTTCAATCGGAGTTCTCAAGCTCAGGATGATAGCTAAAAGTCTAAAATTTTAGCGGTTCCGATCGAAAAAAGAAAAAGTTGGAAAACTGCCAGAAATGTCCCAAAGGTGACCAAAAGGCTAAAAGTAACACATATATAACAATAGGAAACAATATTTGTTTGTTAATTATGAGAGTGAATATCTCCTAATTAATGGGAACAATATTTGTTTATTAATTGAGAGATTACTTGGGGAGGAAGTTATTTATCTCTATGAATATCTTCTACGGTTTCATGGCAAGGCTAGGTAATGTATACAATGCAGAGATCCTAAGGGAAGTTTGAGAGGGTTCTAAGAGAGGGTAACTCTATGAGAGAATTTGTAAGTCTCTTAATGTATCTCAACTATCAAAGTGGATTCTCTGTTTTTGCCCCGTGGACCTATGCCGAACCACGTATATCTTGTGTTCTTTGCATGTGATGTGATATTTCGTTCTTGTGTTCGATCTCGTGTTTGTTGGTGGCTTCCGCGAATAACTTTCCCAACAGTGGTATCTGAGCTCCAGGTTCCGATCTAGGAGGACGAGATTTGAAGAACGATGATCAATGACGACACGAGTCGATGAATCCATACCATCGACGGATGTATTGTTGGAAACTCCAACAACAGTGTGTCATACATGGTTTCATGCGAAGAAGAAGAAAAAAAAATCATGCAAGGTTGCATGGAGCTTTCGGTGGTGGAAGAGGCATATCTATTGAGGTGTGCAATGATGATACCAATTTGTTGCGGGTTCAAAATCCACCGAGAAGCAGACGTGCAGAGACGCTCGGGGTGCAAAGTTCGCAGTGACATGCGGAGGCACGTGGGCAAATCACGTGAAGCGTGGGTGTGGAGTTCGTACAGAAGAAGATGGGTGGAACAGTGCAACACGGTCTAAGGCATTCTGAACTAGGTATGGGAGGAGCAACCCCATGTGGTTCGGTTAAAAGAGCGAGTCCAGCCATCTCGCGAGCGCGTGTGTGGCATGTTCAAGGTGGAGGTAAGATCCAGATCTTCTTCGGAGATCCACGAGGAGCGTGGAATAGATGCATGTGAAATCAAGTCATGACATTGACTTGAGGATGCGCGATTACTGAGTCTCACTCAGGAGTTGATCCATGATAAGGTGAGCGCAGGCTTATGGATCCAACAAAATTGGGCGGTGCAGACGTCCGGAGGAAGAAGTTCCTAAAATCCATTCAAGGTGGAGTTCTGTGGAGCGGTTCTAGTGCACAAGAAGACTCGTGATAGTGACTTGAGGGCTGGTGAAGCTCAAGGAAGTCGAAGACCACTTTATTGCACCTGGGGGTGCATGGTTGCTCGCGCGGTCGTGCTTCAGGGGCGACATGGAGCAAGGTGGAGACATCAACGGAAAATCTTCTAAGGGGTTCGAGGAAGTCCGAGCTTATCGGATACAAGCCAAGGTGGAGATTTGTTGGGATTATGTCTCGATCCGGTGTATCACATCGGATGGCCATTATGAAACCATATTAGGTTGGACACCTAATGAGTTTAATATTATTTAAGATTTGATCTTAATTAATATTTAAAGTGAATATCCTAAAATAGGAAACCATATTTGTTTGTTAATTATGAGAGTGAATATCCCCGCAGCGCGCGCCCAGTCAAACATAACCCCTTTTTAACCCTCCCCAACCCCTCACACACACTCTAACCCATCTACCTAGCGCGCGCCCAGTCAAACATAACCCCTTTTTAACCCTCCCCAACCCCTCACACACACTCTAACCCATCTACCTAGCATGCATGACCTCCCCAACCATCCCAACAGCCCTAAAAATCAAAAAGAAGGGAAGAGGACTTACCAAAAGAGGGAAAGGGAAAGGGAAAGGGGGAGATGCGGGGCTCTCGACGCGCCCACGGCCACCTCAACCACCACCACCACCACCTCTTCAGCCTCTGACCAGCCCTTATTAGCTGCAAATCGGGGGGGGGGGGGGGGAAGGGTCATGAAAAGGTGCTTCAGAGAGGGGAAACAATAACAACAACAACACCTACACAAACCTTTCTCTTCCTCCTTCACCTTCTCCTTCTCTTCTCTTCGAGACATTAACACAAACACTTGGGGGATGTGTGTGAAAGAGAGAAAGAAAGCCCAAGATGGTAGACGTGGGGAGTGGGAGGGAGAGAGAGAGAGAGAGAGAGAGAGAGAGAGAGAGAGAGAGAGATATTTTGGGCAAATAAATATCTAAAAGAGGAATACAAATGACCAATTCATCCCTGACAAGAAATTCTGTACATGCTTCACTAAAAAAGCCATAACTTCCTCAATATAGCTCCGAATTGCACGATTCAAAGTCAGTTGGAAAGCCAAGAAGATTATCTACAACTTTTATGTTCATGCCAAGATCAAATAATCCCTCCAGCTATTCCGAAATTAGAGCTAAACATAGAACAGGGCTGCTGCCAGAATTTTTCATCCCCGGGGTATACTTGGAAAAATACCCATAAATTTCACTACATGAATCCAGTTGATCTAATTCCACTTTTGTTTGAAAGCTAACTAAAAACTGAGCATCTCACAATAAAATCATATTTAAACCTCTTCATCTTGGATTTTAACAAAATTAAATCCAAATACCAAATTGGAAATATATTAACTTCTAGGAGAAAATTTTTGTAACTTAATTTTCAATCAGAGTGCTCCAAATGACACAGGCATAACAAGCCGGCCCTTCCTAGAGCCCACCTGAGTCCCAATTCTCCTTTAGTCAAGTTGTCGAAGCAAAAGAGGATCCCTGTCTTCACTTCTGTGTGCGGCATGCCCGTGTCTCAGAGCAGAGACCCCACAAACTCCCCACGAAGGCGATCAAATCCACCCCAACTTTTCCTTCTTTTTGAAAAAAGCAGGTAGTGATCACTGTTATGCCTGTGTCATTTAGAGGCTTTTTTTTTCTATCGGAGTCGTTAAAATTTTGGCTTTTAGCCACTTACAGGAGTTGGAGTACTCTGATTGAAAATCTAACTGCATATTATGGGTCCTGGTACCGTTTGTACTACCCATAAAAATTTCATCGAGTTCTGGTTACGTTTTAGGAAATTATGAAATTCCGAATTGTATCCGGGTTTTGATCAATACTGGATTGTCAAATGGAGACTTTGACCAGTCAAATGGAGACTTTGACCAATCAAAGTCAATGGGTTTTGTTTGTTTCCTTGGTTGGGTTGACAAGGTCAAACCCCCCTAACCACCCACTTTTTTGGCATTAAACACCCTTTGACAGTGAGAACTCTCTCTCTCCCTCTCCCTCTCCCTCTCCGTCTCCCTCCAATGTCCCTCTTTTCTCTCCCTTTTAGGCTTTCTTTAGTGAGTTTTAAAGAGAAAAAATCAGCAAGTGAAGAGAAGAAGAAGCACAGAAGCGGGTGCAAAGAAGATGATTAAGGTGTGTGTGTGCATTCATATTGTTGTTGTTGTTGATTCTCCTCTCCTTAGCTCCCTCTCATACCCCCCCCCCTTTGCACCCATGTTTTCTGCCATGAAGGGCTTGAGGAGATTCTGATGAGGTGTTGGTAGTGGTGGTGGTGGTTGAGGTTGTCGTGGGTGTGTCAAGAACCCCACATCTCCCCATTTCCCTCCCCCTATTTTGGTAAGGCAGCTCTCTGTCTTTTAAAGATCTCAATGAATCTAGTATTTAGAGGCATATTTTTAGGATGTCTTCTTATGATTTGATCATCTATGTGTCTAGATGTTATATATAAAATTTTGGGTCATTATGATTCTGTGTTGTAAGTTAGAACCTGTTTTGCATGGCCTGTCCAGATTCACATAGGAATTGACCTGCTTCTAAAAATAATTTATTTCGGGCTTGTAGAGGAAAAATTATGATCCCAGCATATCAGATAATGTGTATGATTTATTTCATAAATTTTGGATGTGTATTTGGTGCTGTGGAGATCAATTAATAGGGCTGGTTGCAGCAGGTTTTGCAGTTTTTCTCGGTTGTGTGTCAAGGAGTTGTTTGCATGTGTCTTTCGTGATAATATGGAAGTATCAGAAGTTAGGGTCTTCATGAAGTAGGCTAATATGTGTGATAGGAGGTTTCATATTTTAATTGTGGATCATTGGTTGTGTTTTGCAGATCTCGTAGACCGGACGCGCGACCATCTGGGTATCGGTGAGTGGTTCGATCCTACCCTTTGGGAAGCATTGGATGCACGTGGTCGTGTGTCGCGCATCCGTTGGGCACCCTGACTATACTACTTATTTAGATAAGTAATATGGTCATGTCTAACCCATAATATGCTATGTATTTGCATGCTAGGTTAGTATAGCTCGTATATTTTGTAGCACCCCCTATTTCTACCGTATACTTGTCTATGTATCATATTCATGTGTGAATTATTATGTTTGCATGCGCCCTTCATGCATGGGCATGCGTGATGTGTGTTAATATGAATGTATAGAATATGCATGCCTTAGGTAGTCTCTATTTATAGTACTACCTCCCTATGTTAGTAATATCTAGCATGATTAAACATGGGTTAATAACCGGGTGCATACTTCAAATTCCATGGTCATAAGACTGGAGGACATGGTATGGTTGTTGCACCCATCTTGTTGGGGCAAAGCTATGACCAGATTCCGAAGAGGATGAGACTTTCCCTCTCTCTCGTCCTCCCTCTTTGCGGGAACTGAGTAAGTAGATGCGATTTCCTACTCGACTCAGGATCGTTAGGGAATATTGGCATGCACCTGTAAATGCGCGAGATCACGCTTGACACTTCCTTTTAAGTTGGTGATATCCAACGCATTTTAGGGTATATGCTTGAATGCTTGTATGCTTGTATGAGGCATGCTTGTATGCTTGAATGCTTGTATGCTTACACGAGGTATGTTTGTAGGCTTGTATGCATATTATTTAGCCCATGCATGGTATATATATTGTTTATCCATGTTAGGGAGTATCCCTATAATTATTTGATATGTTGTCGTGCATGTAGTTCATGTACATAACTAAGATATAATTCTCCTGGATAAATATGAGCATTTTAAAACTGATTAGGCCTATCTGAAATAGGCGTGGGTATGACCTGTTGTCGGGTTGTACCTTATTAGTTAGAGTGCTAGCGATGTAATCGCCCCCGTGCATCCGAGCGATGCACTCATTTGGAATTCAGGAGAATTCATTATCCTATCCGGTAGTTATGGCATTAAGCTAGGCCTACCCGTGCTAGGAGTGTGTATGAACCGCCTGTTGGGTTATGTGCCTTGGGCTTATTTCTGCGTGAGAGCAGAGGCAATCCCTTGTGTCCGAGCAACGCAACCGTGTGGGAGTACAAGAGTATTTGATATCATCGATATGGGATTATTGAGCGTAGTTGACTTTCCCATGGAGTTCGCTTTGCGAACGTGGGGTGTTTTCTCCCGACATTGTCGTGCGTCGAACAACCCAGTGTCAAAGCTATCCTGTTTGGGTGCCACCACTTGTAGGTGCTACTGATGCGTATCGCGGTACGCATCAGGCTGATGTAGCAATCATGGAAGGCCGACAGGTAGCAGCTACGTGGTAGAGGGCTACCAGATGATTTTGCGAGCGTGGAATTGTTCTCCCCTTCTTCGGATCCGTGTTGAAGCTACCCGACATTAAAGCTGTCCTAACAGAGGGCTCCCACCTATAGGTACTACCGATGCGTTCGACAGATGTACTGATCATGGGAGTATACCAGGTAGAGGCTGCTCGGGAGAGGGCTACCGGATGACAAAGGGTGTAGAACAAAAGGTTTTCTTCCAACAGTCTTGTGTCACCCTTAGGGGTGAGGGTGAGGGTGAGGTGAAGTCACGTTGCCACGTGACCCATTCGTTTTTCGTCCGTTCCCATAGTTGTTGGGTCCGGTTACGTATCGATGTTCAGAGACATCGTTGGACAGTTATCTCGATGTAGATGATCTTGTAGTGTTGTGTAGACCAGTAATTCCACGTCTCTTGGACCAATGGTATGGTCTCTCCCCAAGAGTCCCAAGAGTCTTCCTCCGGGAGTGAGGGTGAGGGTGAGGTTGGTCGCACTGCCGCGTGACCTTGTTATCCACTGGGTTTCCACCCATGCTTTTCTTGAAAGGAAATTACCTTATCATTAAACTGTTGTAATGGTGATTGGTTTCCAACCACTCACTGAGCTTGTGGCTCACCCCTCGCATACTATTTCTTTTCAGGGGCTGTTATGCCTGAGTCATTTGGAGCCTCATTTTTTCGATTGGAGTCACTAAAATTTTGGGTTTTAGGCACCTACAGGAGTTGGGGAGCTCTGATTGAAAATTAGGCTACATAATTGTCTCTTTGAAGTTATGCATTTCCGATTTGGTATTTGAATTTAATTTTGTTAAAATCCAAGATGAAGATGTTTAAATATGATTTTATCATGAGATGCTTAGTTTTGAGTTAGCTTTCATACAAAAGTAGAATTAGATCAGCTGGATTCATGTAGTAAAAGTTACGGGTATTTTTCCAAGTATACCCCGGGGATGAAAAAATTCTGGCAGCAGCCCTGTTCAATGTTTAGCTCACATTTCAGAATAGCTGGAGGGCTTATTTGATCTTGGCATAAACATGAATGTTGTAGATAATCTTCTTGGCTTTCCAAAGGATTTTTAAATTGTGCAATTCGGAGCTATATCGTGGAAGTTATGGCTGTTCGAGTGAAGCCTGTCCAGAGATTTCTGGTCAAAGATGTTTTGGTCATTTAAATCCCGGTTTTGGCTATTTAATCCCCGATTGTCTCTCTCGCCTAACACTCTCGACCAGCCCTTCCGTCTATGAAAAATGAAGAAGATAAAGTGGAGGTGGTGTTGAAGTCCCCTCTTCGGATGTCTTGGTATGTTTGTTGTTTGAAGGGAGGTTCGGGGCGTCGATGGTGATAAAGGTGGAGCTGTGGCGTGTGGGTGTGCCGGAGCCGCGTATGGACCTCCCGCTCTCCGTGTTGGGTTCAGCCATGTCTTTTGTAGCTGATGGGGAGGAGTGGAAGCTCCATTGCTTTGTGTTGTTGTTGTGTATGCATGGAATTGAAGAAGATGAGGGAGAGAAGCCCATGTTCATGCGTTATGTGTTGTGTATGTGTGTACGCCACCCGTTTGTGAGTATGTGTGAGTGAACCTTGTATGCCTTTTCTTCTCTTCTTTCAAATGAGGTTCCTCATGCATCACTTGAACTTGTGTTTATAGGCTAAAAGGGGTGTAGGGTTGGCACATCGGGTGCTCGAGTGCATGCTTAGCATTCTCGCATGTGTGCGGAGCGCGTGGGAAGCGTGCACGGAGTGCTCGAGGGCGTGCTTGGCGTTGTCCGATGCATGCGGAGTGCATGGGCAGCGTGCACGAGGTGCTCGAGGGCGTGCTTGGCGTTGTCCGATGCATGCGGAGTGCGTGGGCAGCGTGCACGAGGTGCTCGAGGGCGTGCTTGGCGTTGTCCGATGCGTGCGGAGTGCGTGGGCAGCGTGCACGGAGTGCTCGAGGGCGTGCTGGGCATTCACCGATGCGTGCGGAGTGCGTGGGCCGCGTGCACGCGGTGCTCGGGGGCGTGCTTGCAGTATTCGGACCCGTTCGGGGTGTGTTTCGGGGTATCGAGCACCTTGTTATAGCCCAACCCAAACCATTGGTCAATTTCGGGATTGGATGATTCTTGGCGGATTGGTATCATGCTTCAGATTCAATTGTTTTCGCCCTCTTGTGTTTCGCGAGCCGTGCGCTCGTTAGGTGAGTGGTTTGATCCAATCCCCCCCCCCTCTCGAGATGCGCTCGACGCGCGTAGTCGTGCGTCGCGCATCGATGGGGCATGCTAGCTATACTACTTGTGTAGATAAGTAGTATGGCCATGCTTAGACTATAATATGTTAGATATCTTGCATGCTAGGCTTATATACATGTATTGTATCCATGTATGAATGATTGTGTTGCATGCGCCCCTCTAGTATGGGCATGTATTTTTATAATGTGTATGGATGTATAGAATATGGCATGCCTTAGGTAGTATTGTAATACTACTCCCACCATAATAATGGGAATATCCAACATGATTAAGTGTGGGTTAATAATGGGCACCTGCCTAATATTCCCTAGCGATAAGACTCGAGGGCGTGGTGTAGTTGTTGCGCCCATGCTAATGGGGCAAAGCTATGACCAGCTTCATGAGATGATGATCTCTCTCGCCCTCTCCCTCTGAACGAACTAAGTAAGTAGATGCGATTTCCTACTCGACTCAGGTTCGTTTGGAATATTGGCATGCACCTGTTAGTGCGCGAGATCGCGCTTGACCCTTTCTTTTAAGTTGGTGATATCCAACGCATGTTAGAGTATATTTTGTATGTTATACGATTAGTGCCCTCATATGTATGTGTAGTTAGGCCTTGCCATGTATGCATGTTGTATGATGTGTTATTTATGCCATACTCATGTTAGGGAGAACCCCTATAGTTAAGCATAGGTTATTGTGCATGTGGATCAAGTTCCTTCAGTGATAGAATTCTCCTGTAATAATTATGCACATGTTAAAACTGATTAGGCCTATCTGAAATAGGCGTGGGTATGACCCGCTGTCAGGTTGTACCTTATTAGTTAGACCGCTAGCGATGTAATCGCCCCGTGCATCCGAGCGATGCACTCGTTTGAAATTCAGGAGAATTCAATTATTTTATCGGTTTGCTTAAGCCGGTAGTTGGGGCATTAAGCTAGGCTACCCGTGCTAGGCGTGTATATGAACCGCCTGTTGGGTTATGTGCCTTGGGATTATTTCTGCGTGAGAGCAGAGGCAACCCCCCCCCCTTGTGTCCGAGTGACGCAACCGTGTGGGAGTACAATAGTGTTCGCTATCATCGATATGTGATTATCGAAAGTAGTTATTTTTCCATTGAGTTCGCTTTGCGAACATGGAATGTTTACTCCCAATGTCGTCCGAGTTGAAGAGGCCCGGGTTGTAGTTGTCCTGACAGAGGGCTCCCATCCGTAGGTACCACCGATGCGTTCGGAAGCGTACTGATCGTGGGAGTGTACCAGGTAGAGGCTACCCGAGAGAGGGTTAGCGAATGACATTGCGAGCATGGAAATCGTTCTCCCCTTCGTTGGATCCGATGTAGGAACTTCCCTACGTTGGAAAGGCTGTCCTGGCAGAGGGCTCCCATCTGCAGGTAGGTACCACTGATGCGTTCAAAAGCGTACTGATCGTGGGAGTATACCAGGTAGAGGCTGCCCGGGGAAAGGGCTACCGGTGGACCAAGGTGTAGAGCAGTCTAAGTCTCTTTCCAAAAGTCCTATGTCACCTCTAAGGGGTGAGGGTGAGGGTTAGGTTGGTCGCACCGTCACGTGGCCTTGTTATCCATTGGATTTCTACCCATGTTTTCCCAGAGAGGAAATTGTTTAAGTATTGAACTGTTGTATGGTGATTGGTTTCCAGCCACTCACTGATCTTATAGCTCACCCCTCACATACCGTTTCTTTTCAGGGGCAGTGTTGGGCGTGGAGTTGGAGCTTCCCTGTGGCATGGTCTTATAGGCGTGGAGCGTTCTTCCGGCGGTGGCGAGTGTGAGGCTGTCAGCAGTCCTAGAGTCATTTTATGTATTGTAAATCATGCATTTGGCACAGGTTGTATTTTATTTGGACTAAACTTGGCTCTCACTGGACAGTGATTGTGTATTCGAGTCATTAATAATGTTTTTGTTTTACAGACATTGTTTATATATTATGCTTTCACTTTTCAGTCAATTATCATTATCCTTGCTTTGCCACCTTGTGTGTTGTTGTTGGAGTCTCTATTGACCTCAGGTATTGATAGCTGATATTTCATTATTGCCACGTCTCGGGGACGGCCGCCCTGGGGCGTGACAAAAGTTGGTATCAGAGCCTAAGTCTAGTCGTATAGATGATGAGTCATAGGATTGTCATCTGAGTACTCTTGTTTTAGAAGTTATCTTAGGTTGCTGACATGCCTCCTCGCATCCGTTGACGTGGACGTGACCCCCTGGACCCACCCTTAAGTTGTCGACTGGGTCGACTGAATAGGGTCAGTTGTTGGATCCCTTGTGGTGGGATTAAGGCTTGGATAGGAGATTCCAGCCCAGTAGTATGATAGTGATGAAGTGGTCACAATTTCTAAGGTATGGATTGCGTCTCGATAATGGAGCTTCTTTCCCGTGCATCGGTATTGCTGGTAACCATGGAGTTCGCGTGCAGCGCCAGTTTCAAGTTTTGAGGATGTGGCGTAGTGCTCATTAAGGGGTGATGTCTTCTTCCAGCCTTTCTACTCAGGATTAAGGGGCCTTGCGGGGTCATCGTTGAGACCCGGGCTAGGGTACTCCGTGTTCCTTGTTTGGTTGTCGGGATATCCTATATCGGGACCTCATGGTGCCCTCCCAAGGTTCTTTTCCCAGTCAAGGAATACCTATGAAGCATCTAATTGATGATTGATTTTTCCTCTCACTTGGAAGGTGCTGTAGCGAGTGGTGATGCATATGATTGGGATTGGGTGCGTCCTATTGCAGCTTGGTGGGCGATCGCTTGTGGACTGGGTTCCATAGTTGCATCTGGAGTCGCTTCGATATATCATTGTGCGTTGTAGCTACCCGGTTGAGGCCAGAGCCCTGTGAGGTGCTCCCAGATACTATGCTTGTTGGTGCGCCCATATGGCAGAGATAGTGGGCTTGGGAGGCTACCAAGTAGAGGCCACACCGGGAGAGTGCTACTGGATGATGTCGAGAGCGTGGACTCCCCGTGATGAATCTGCCCATGGAGTGCAGGATGCTGGAGTTCCAATGGTTATAGATGAGCGACCTATCTCTGGCGGCATGTGAAGCACAGTTGTGGATACTGTCGCGTTTTGCCCCACATTGGTCGCAAATGAGGAGACGCGATGCTAACGTTCGTGATGGGACTCAACCGCCTTATCAGATAGATGACGTCGCATAGGCATTGTCGAGGTTCGATGACCCCCCTTATTGCGTGTCTTGTGGATTAAGTGCGGTTGAGCGGCTTACCAAGCGTGTAAGTGTCATCATGAGCGCCAGCCATGCTCGAGGAGCAGAATCTGGACTTAATTGTTCGAGGTGTTGTTTTGATCTCCCCGTGGAGGTTGAAGATCAATTACCTTTGCCGCGAATCGATGATCTGTTTGACCAGCTCTGGGAGCGGTTGTCTGCTATTAGATCGATCTTCGCACAAGGGTACCACAAGTTGGAGATCCGGAAGTTGGACATCCCGTAGATGGCCTTTCGTGACCGTTCGGGCACTGCGAGTTTTAAGTACTGCCGTCGGGGTTGACGAATGCGCCGGATGCCTTCGTGGATCTCAAAAGTTTTATTGGGCTTCCGTGGACTACTTTGGGGTAGTCTTCATTGAGATTGCTGTGGTGCGATGAAAAGGCGATATGGGTGACCTTGTTTCCCCAGGTTGGCATGCCCTCAGGCAAAGTTCGAGAATCATCATTGAGTGGAAAGCGTCAGTCCATCGAGATTCCTCAGTGGACGTGGGAGTGGGTTATCAGGGATTGTTGCGGACTCGCTAATGTCACGTTCGGGTCACGACGCCGTCTAGGTGATCATTGACCGACTGACTAAGTCCGCGCTTCCCTCCCTAATCCGACTGATTGAGTCTCTGGACGCCTTGACGTGGGTTTTCACCTTCGCGATTGTTCGTCTTCATGGCACTCCGGTCGGCACTATTTTCGGTTGAGACGCGAGGGTTACTTTGAGGTTGTGGCGCAGCCTTGGCAGGCTTTGGTGCGAGCCTCCATTTAAGTATAGTGTTTCATCGCCGATGGATAGCCAGACAAAGAGGACGATTCAGACCTTGGAGGACATGCTAAGTGCCTGCGTGCTCGACTGAGGGGTAGTTGGATAGGCATCACCCATTTGGTGGGGTATGCCTGCAAGACGACTGCCATTCGAGCATCTAGATGGTACTGTGAAAGGCACTCTATAGGCGCAGTGTTATACCTTCCTTGTGTTGGGACGGTTGAGAAGCGCTAGTTGGAGGGGCCATAAGTTAGTTGTTTGACCTTGCGGTGGCCAGGTTGGTTCGTGTGTGCATCTGCACCTCCCAGAACCGACAGAAGGGCTACGCAGGTCACCGTCGCCAGGAGCTCACCTTTGGGTTTGGCGATCATATTTTCGAGAAGGTGTCCTGGTTTAAGGGCACCCTCTGTTTCGACGTTCGGGGCAAGCTGAGTCGGCCCTTCATCGGACCGGTTCTCATCTTTGAGTGGGTTGGGGAGGTGGCTTGTCATGTAGTCTTTCCCCCACAGCTGGCTCATGCCCACGACGTCGTCCTTGTCTCATGGCTAAGGCGTTACGTTGATGATCCTGCTCATGTCATTCCGTTCGACTGCCTCATCCTCGAGGTAGATTTGTCATTCGTGGAGCAGTGGATCGAGGTCAAGGACCAATATGAGAAGATGCTCTACGCTAAGACCATTCCTTTGATTACAGTGTGTCGGTAGCGCCAGTCTGGTGCATAGACCACTTGGAAGCAAAAGGTCTATGCGTGATACTTGCTACATTCGGTCCTCCCTTTGGGTTTCCTTAAATTTCGAGAACTAAATTTCCTAAGGGGGGGAGAATGTTATGCCTGTGTCATTTGGAGCCTTATTTTTCAATCGGAGTCGCTAAAATTTTGGGTTTTAGCCACCTACAGGAGTTGGAGAGCTCTGATTGAAAATTAGGCTACATAATTGTCTCCTAGAAGTTATGCATTTCCGATTTGGTATTTGGATTTAATTTTGTTAAAATCCAAGATGAAGAGGTTTAAATATGATTTTATCATGAGATGCTCAGTTTTGAGTTAGCTTTCATACAAAAGTGGAATTAGATCAACTGGATTCATGTAGTAAAAGTTACGGGTATTTTTCCAAGTATACCTCGAGGATGAAAAAATTCTGGCAGCAGCCCTGTTCAATGTTTAGCTCACATTTCGGAATAGCTGGAGGGATTATTTGATCTTGGCATAAACATGAAAGTTGTAGATAATCTTCTTGGCTTTCCAAAGGATTTTGAATTGTGCAATTCGGAGCTATATCGTGGAAGTTATGGCTGTTCGAGTGAAGCCTGTCCAGAGATTTCTGGTCAAGGATGTTTTGGTCATTTAAATCCCTCTTTTGGCTATTTAATCCCCGATTGTCTCTCTCGCCTAACACTCTCGACCAGCCCTTCCGTCTATGAAAAATGAAGAAGATAAAGTGGAGGTGGTGTTGAAGTCCCCTCTTCGGATGTCTTGGTATGTTTGTTGTTTGAAGGGAGGTTCGGGGCGTCGATGGTGATAAAGGTGGAGCTGTGGCGTGTGGGTGTGCCGGAGCCGCGTATGGACCTCCCGCTCTCCGTGTTGGGTTCAGCCATGTCTTTTGTAGCTGATGGGGAGGAGTGGAAGCTCCATTGCTTTGTGTTGTTGTTGTGTATGCATGGAATTGAAGAAGATGAGGGAGAGAAGCCCATGTTCATGCGTTATGTGTTGTGTATGTGTGTACGCCACCCGTTTGTGAGTATGTGTGAGTGAACCTTGTATGCCTTTTCTTCTCTTCTTTCAAATGAGGTTCCTCATGCATCACTTGAACTTGTGTTTATAGGCTAAAAGGGGCGTAGGGTTGGCACATCGGGTGCTCGAGTGCATGCTTAGCATTCTCGCATGTGTGCGGAGCGCGTGGGAAGCGTGCACGGAGTGCTCGAGGGCGTGCTTGGCGTTGTCCGATGCATGCGGAGTGCGTGGGCAGCGTGCACGAGGTGCTTGAGGGCGTGCTTGGCGTTGTCCGATGCATGCGGAGTGCGTGGGCAGCGTGCACGAGGTGCTCGAGGGCGTGCTTGGCGTTGTCTGATGCGTGCGGAGTGCGTGGGCAGCGTGCACGGAGTGCTCGAGGGCGTGCTGGGCGTTCACCGATGCGTGCGGAGTGCGTGGGCCGCGTGCACGTGGTGCTCAGGGGCGTGCTTGCAGTATTCGGACCCGTTCGGGTGTGTTTCGGGGTATCGAGCACCTTGTTATAGCCCTACCCAAACCATTGGTCAATTTTGGGATTGGATGATTCTTGGCGGATTGGTATCATGCTTCGGATTCAATTGTTTTCGCCCTCTTGTGTTTCGTGAGCCGTGCGCTCGTTAGGTGAGTGGTTTGGTCCAATCCCCCCCCCCCTCTCGAGATGCGCTCGACGCGCGTAGTCGTGCGTCGCGCATCGATGGGGCATGCTAGCTATACTACTTGTGTAGATAAGTAGTATGGCCATGCTTAGACTATAATATGTTAGATATCTTGCATGCTAGGCTTATGTACATGTATTGTATCCATGTATGAATGATTGTGTTGCATGCGCCCCTCTAGTATGGGCATGTATTTTTGTAATGTGTATGGATGTATAGAATATGGCCTGCCTTAGGTAGTATTGTAATACTACTCCCACCATAATAATGGGAATATCCAACATGATTAAGTGTGGGTCAATAATGGGCACCTGCCTAATATTCCCTAGCGATAAGACTCGAAGGCGTGGTGTAGTTGTTGCGCCCATGCTAATGGGGCTGTTATGCCTGTGTCATTTGGAGCGCTCTGATTAAAAATTTGGCTATATAATTTTTTTCCTCGAAGTTATGTATTTCCGATTTGGTATTTGGATTTGATTTTGTTAAAATCCAAGATGAAGAGGTTTAAATATGATTTTATTATGAGATGCCCAGTTTTGAGTTAGCTTTCATACAAAAGTGGAATCAGATCAACTAGATTCAGGTAGAAAGAGTTATGGGTATTTTTCCAAGTATACCCCGGGGATGAAAAATTGTGGCAGCAGCTGTGTTCAATGTGTAGCTCACATTTCGGAATAGCTGGGAGGGATTATTTGATCTTGGCATAAACATGAAAGATGTAGATAATCTTCTTGGCTTCCCAGCGGACTTTGAATTGTGCAATTTGGAGCTATATTGAGGAAGTTATGGCTGTTCTAGTGAAGCATGTACAGAATTTCTAAGTCAAGGATGGATTGGTCATTTTCTACCCCTCTTTTAGATATTTAGTTGCCCCAAAATATCTCTTCCTCTCTCTCTCCCACTCCCACGTCAACATTTTCTTGGGCTTTCTTTCTCTCTTTCAAGCCCCCCTAGTGTTTGTGTTTATTCCCCAAAGAGAAGGGAAGGAGAAGGTGCAAGTGCAAGCCTAGCTTTGTGTAGGTTTTGTTGTTGTTGTTGATCTCCTCTCTCTCAAGCACCCTCTCATATCTTGTTCTCCCCCTCCTGATTTTCAGCCAAGAAGGAGGCTGAAGAGGTGGTGGTGGTGGTTGAGGTGGCCGTGGGCGCGTCGAGAGCCCCGCATCTCCCCCTTTCCGTTTCCCTCTTTTGGTAAGTCCCCTTCCCCTTCTTTTTTATTTTTAGGGCTATTGGGATGGTTGGGGAGGTCATGCATGCTAGGTAGATGAGTTAGAGTGTGTGTGAGGGGTTGGGGAGGGTTTAAAAGAGGTTGGGAGAGGCCGGGCGCGCGTTGGGGGCAGTCTGCGCGCGTGCGCGCATAGGCGGGCGCTGGCAGGGGCAGGCAGGCGCGTAGACGCGCGCGGGTACATGCGGGCGCTGGCGCAAGCGGGAGTGCGAGCGAGTGCGCGCTGGCGTGCGCGAGCGTGAGCGCGTGCGGGGCAGTGCGCCTGGGCATGCGCCTGGGGGCGGGGCTGGGGGCCAGTGCGCGCGCGTGCGTGCATGAGCGTGCTGGAGCAGGCACGGGGCTGCCCAGGGGCTCGGGTAGGTGCTGGGGCACCCGGCCATGCGTGCGTACGCGCGTGCTCGCATGCGTGCGAGCCCGTATGCGTGCATGTCTAAGTCTTTGGTATTTCTAATGATTTCTAAGTGTAAATTGTCCCTACCTTCCAGATCTCGTCGGATGGGATGCGCGAGGTCCCAGGCCGTATGGTGAGTGGTTCGATTCCAATCCCCCCCCCCCTCTCGGGATGCGCTGGACGCGCGTAGACGCGCGATGGGTCCCCTTAAGCTAGAATATGTAGATATCTTGCATGCTAGGCTCAAATACATGTATTGTATCTATGTATGAATGACTGTGTTGAATGCGCCCCTGTAGTATGGGCATGTGTGTTGTAAATGTGTATGGATGTATAGAATATGACATTTCTTAGGTAGTATTGTAATACTACTCCCACCATATTAATGGGAATATACAGTATGATTAAGTCTGGGTTAATAACGGGCACATGCCTAATATTCCCTTGCAATAGACTCGAGGGCGTGGTATAGTTGTTGCGCCCATGCTAATGGGGCAGAGCTATGACCAGCTGCATGAGATGATGATCTCTCTCGCCCTCTCCCCCCTCTGAACGAACTGAGTAAGTAGATGTGATTTCCTACTCGACTCAGGTTCGTTTGGAATATTGGCATGCACCTGTTAGTGCGCGAGATCGCGCTTGACCCTTTCTTTTAAGTTGGCGATATCCAACGCATGTTAGAGTATATTTTGTTTGGTTATGTGATAAATGACCATGTATGCATGTTGTATGATTTATTATGATGTAAATCTATGATTAATTAGGGAGTATCCCTCTGATTAATTGATATGTGATCGTGCATATGGTTCATGCACACAACTAAGATTAAATTCTCCTCTAAAATATATGCGCATGTTAAAACTAATTAGGCCTATCTGGAATAGGCGTGGGTATGACCCGCTGTCGGGTTGTACCTTATTAGTTAGAGCGCTAGCGATGTAATCGCTCTGTGCATCCAAGCGATGCCCTCATTTGGAATTCAGGAGAATTCATTAGCTTATGTGGGTTTACTTCTATGTGAGAGCAGAGGTAACCCCTTTGTGTCTGAGCGACGCAGCGGTGTGGGAGTACAGTAGTATTCTATATCTCAATAAGTGATTATCGAGAGTAGTTGTTTTTCATTAGGTTCGCTTTGCGAACATGGGATTGTTCTCCCCTTCGTTGGATCCGATGTAGGAACTTCTCGGGATTACAGCTGTCCTGACAGAGGGCTCCCGTCCGTAGGTACCACCGACGCGTTCGGAAGCGTACTGATAGTGGGAGTATACCAGGTAATGGCTACCCGGGGAAAGGGCTACCGGTGGACCAAGGGTGTAGAGCGGTGTGTTGAGGGGGCCCGGGTGTAGCTGTCCTGACAGAGGGCTCCCATCCGTAGGTACCACCGATGCATTCGGGAGCGTACTGATCGTGGGAGTATACCAGGTAGAGGCTACCCGGGAGAGGGTTAACGAATGATGTTGCGAACGTGGGATCGTTCTCCCCTTAGTTGTATCCGATGTAGGGACTCCCCAGGTGTTATAGCTGTCCTAACAGAGGGCTCCCGTCGTAGGTACCACCAATGCGTTCGGAAGCGTACTGATAGTGGGAGTATACCAGGTAGAGGCTACGCGGGGGAAAGGGCTACCGGTGGACCAAGGGTGTAGAGCAGTCTAAGTCTCTTCCAAAAGTCCCAAGAGTCTCCCTCCGGGAGTGAGAGTAAGGATGAGGTGAAGACACATCGCCACGTGACCCATTCGTTGTTCGACCGTTCCCATAGTTGTTGGGTCCGGTCTCGTATCGATGTTCAAGGACATCGTTGGGCAGTTATCTAGATGTAGATGATCCAGTAGTGTTGTGTAGACCAGTAATTCCGGGTCTCTTCGACAGGCGATATGGTCTCTCCCCAACAGTCCCAACAGTCTCCCTCCGGGAGTGAGGGTGAGGTTGGTCGCGCTGCCGCGTGACCCTGTTAAACATGGGTTTCCACCCATGTTTTCCTTGAAAGGGAATGGCTTATGTATTGAACTGTTGTATGGTGATTGGTTTCCAGCCACTCACTGAGCTTGTAGCTCACCCCTCGCATACTGTTTCTTTTCAGGGGCAGTGTTGGGCTTGGAGTTGGAGTTTCCCTGTGGCGTGGTCTCTTATGGGCGTGGAGCGTTCTTCCGGCGGATGGCGAGTGCGAGGCTGTCAGCAGTCCTAGAGTCATTGTATGTATTGTAAATCATGCATGTAGCACAGGTTGTATTTTCTTTGGTCTAGACTTGGCTTTCACAGAACAATAATTGTGTATTCGAGTCTGTAATAATGTTTTTTTGTTTACAGACATTGTTTATATATTATCCTTCCGCTTTTCAGTCAGTTATCATTATCTTTGCTTTGCCACCTTGTGTGCTATTGTTGGAGTCTTTATTGACCTTAGGTATTGATCGCTGATATTTTATTATTGCCACGTCCCGGGGACGCCTGGGGCGTGATAGGGGCAAAGCTATGACCAGCTTCATGAGATGATGACCTCTCTCGCCCTGTCCCTCTGAATGAACTGAGTAAGTAGATGCGATTTCCTACTCGACTCAGGTTCGTTTGGAATATTGGCATGCACCTATTAGTGCGCGAGATCGCGCTTGACCCTTTCTTTTAAGTTGGTGATATCCAACGCATGTTAGAGTATATTTTGTATGTTATACGATTAGTGCCCTCATATGTATGTGTAGTTAGGCCTTGCCTTGTATGTATGTTGCATGATGTGTTGTTTATGCTATATACTCATGTTAGGGAGAACCCCTATAGTTAAGCATAGGTTATTGTGCATGTGGATCAAGTTCCTTCAGTGATAGAATTCTCCTGTAATAATTATGCGCATGTTAAAACTGATTAGGCCTATCTGAAATAGGCGTGGGTATGACCCGCTGTCGGGTTGTACCTTATTAGTTAGAGCGTTAGCGATGTAATCGCCCCGTGCATCCAAGCGATGCACTCATTTGGAATTCAGGAGAATTCAATTATCTTATCGGTTTTGTTAAGCCGGTAGTTGGGGCATTAAGCTAGGCCTACCCGTGCTAGGCGTGTATATGAACCGCCGATTGGGTTATGTGCCTTGGGATTATTTCTGCGTGTGAGCAGAGGCAACCCCCCTTGTGTCCAAGCGACGCAACCGTGTGGGAGTACAATAGTGTTCGCTATCATCAATATGTGATTATCGAGAGTAGTTGTTTTTCCATTGGGTTCGCTTTGCGAACATGGAATGTTTACTCCCAATGTCGTCCGAGTTGAAGAGGCCCGGGTTGTAGCTGTCCTGACAGAGGGCTCCCATCCGTAGGTACCACCAATGCGTTCAGAAGCGTATTGATCGTGGGAGTGTACCAGGTAGAGGCTACCCGGGAGAGGGTTAGCGAATGACATTGCGAGCGTGGAAATCGTTCTCCCCTTCGTTGGATCCGATGTAGGAACTTCCCGGCGTTGGAAAAGCTGTCCTGACAGAGGGCTCCCATCCGTAGGTACCACCGAGGCGTTCGGAAGCGTACTGATTGTAGGAGTATACCAGGTAGTGACTACCCGAGGAAAGGGCTACCAGTGGACCAAGGGTGTAGAGCAGTCTAAGTCTCTTCCAAAAGTCCTCTGTCACCTCTGAGGGGTGAGGGTGAGGGTGAGGGTGAGGGTGAGGTTGGTCGCGCCGTCGCGTGGCCATGTTATATCCATTGGGTTTCTACCCATGTTTTCCTTGAGAGGAAATTGTTTGAGTATGGAACTGTTGTATGGTGATTGGTTTCCAGCCACTCACTGAGCTTGTAGCTCACCCCTCGCATACTGTTTCTTTTCAGGGACAGTGTTGGGCGTGGAGTTGGAGCTTCCCTGTGGCGTGGTCTTATGGGCGTGGAGCGTTCTTCCGGCGGGTGGCGAGTGCGAGGTTGTCAACAGTCCTAAAGTCATTTTATGTATTGTAAATTGTGCATTTGGCACATGTTGTATTTTTTTTGGACTAGACTTATCTCTCACAGGACAGTGATTGTGTATTCGAGTCTGTAATAATATTTTTGGTTTACAGACATTTTTTTATATATTATGCTTCCGCTTTTCAGTCAGTTATCATTATCTTTGCTTTGCCACCTTGTGTGTTGTTGTTGGAGTCTTTATTGACCTCAGGTATTGATAGCTGATATTTCATTATTGCCACGTCTCGGGGACGGCCGCCCTGGGGCGTCACAGCTGGAGCTTCCCTGTGGCGTGGTCTTATGTGCGTGGAACGTTCTGTCCGGCGAGTGGCGAGTACTAGGCTGTCATCAGTCCTAGGGTCATTGTATGTATTGTAAATCGTGCATGTGGCACATGTTGTATTTTACTTGGACTAGACTTGGCTCTCACAGGACATTGATTGTGTATTCGAGTCTGTAATGATATTTTTGATTTACAGATTATTGATATTTTATGCTTCCGCTTTCCAGTTGAGTTATCAGTTTTATGCCTGTGTCATTTGGAGCCATTTCGGTTAAGCGTTGGTCACATCTTGGTCATTTAGGGCCTTTTTTTTTTCGATCGGAGTTGCTAAAATTTTGGCTTTTAGCTACCTGCGAGAGTTGGAGTACTCTGATTGAAAATCTAACTGCATATTATGGGTCCTGGTACTGTTTCATACTACCCATAAAAATTTCATTGAATTCCAGTAACATTTTGAAAAATATGCAGTTCTGAACCGTATCCGGGTTTTGAGAGTTCCTGGTTGGTCGAATAGTGTGAGATATTTTGAGGATGTGGTGACCTTTGGTAACCTTACCCCCACCTTGCTTAGTGATGAAGAAACCTTTGGTCTCTTGGTATGTGAGTGGGTGAGCCTAACCCTAACCTCACCCCCCCCCCCTTATGGTCACCCCTAGACACTATTTGGGCATGAAAATGACATTTTTGCCCTCTCTCTCTCTCTCTCTCTCTCTCTCTCCGTCTCTCCTATTTCGTGGAACACCTCTCCCTCTCTTGGTCTCTTTTTTTTCTCCTCTTTGTGTGTGAAGGAGGAAGAAGCAATTGAAGGAAAAGATGAAGAAGAAGGAAAGTGTGAGAAAGGGGTGAGTTTGTGTTGTTGTTGTTTCTCTTCTCTCTATCCCCTTCTCATGCCCCTTTGCCCCCATGTTTTTCAGCCAAAGAAGGCTGAGGAGGGCTGTGGAGGTGGTGGTAGTGGTGGTGGTGGTTGAGGTGGTCGTGGGTGTGTCGAGAACCCCGCATCTCCCCATTTCCCTCCCCCTGTTTTGGTAAGGCAGCACTCTGTATTTTAAAGATCTCAGTGCATCTAGTATTTAGAGGCACATTTCTACGATTATGTCTTCATATTATATGATCATCTATGTGTCTAGTTATTATATATGAAATTTGGGGTCATTATGATATCTGTGGTGTAAGTTAGAACCAATTTTGCATGGCCTGTCTATATTCGCGTAGGAATTGACTTGCTTCTAAAAATGATTTGTTTCGGGCTTGTAGAGGCAAAATTAGGTTCTAATGTCTACATGGATTATGATCCCAGCATATCAGGGAATGTGCATGTTTTATTTCATAATTTTTGGAAGTGTATTGGGTGCTGTGGAGATCAATTTGTAGGGCTGATTGTAGCAGGTTGGCAGTTTTGCTTGGTTGAGTGTCAAGGAGTTGTTTGCATGTGTCTTGGGTGATAAAATGGAAGTCAGAGGTTAGGGTCTTCATGAAATAGGCTTATATGTGGGATAGGAGGTTCCATATTTTAATTATGGATCATTGGTTGTGTTTTACAGATCTCGTAGACTGGACACACGGCGATCTGGGTATCTGTGAGTGGTTTGATCCAATCCCCCCCCCCCTCGAGATGTGCTCGACACGCGTAGTCGTGCATCGCGCATCGATGGGGCATCCTAGCTATACTACTTGTGTAGATAAGTAGTACGGATACCTTGCATGCTAGGCTTATATTGCATGTATTGTATCCATGTATGAATGATTGTATCGCATGCGCCCCTCTAGTATGGGCATGTATTTCTGTAATGTGTATGGATGTATAAAATAGGGCATGCCTTAGGTAGTATTGTAATACTACTCCCACCATATTAATTGGAATATCCAGCATGATTAAGTCTGGGTTAATAACGGGCACCTGCCTAATATTCCCTTGCGATAAGACTCGAGGGCGTGGTGTAGTTGTTGCGCCCATGCCAATGGGGCAAAGCTATGACCAGCTTTATGAGATGATGATCTCTCTCGCCCTCTCCCTTTGCACGAACTGAGTAAGTAGATGCGATTTCCTACTCGACTCAGGTTCGTTTGGAATATTGGCATGCACCTGTTAGTGCGCGAGATCGCGCTTGACCCTTCCCTTTTAAGTTGGTGATATCCAACGCATGCTTAAGTTATGCCTCGTGTGCTTATGTGATTAATGGCCATGTATGCATGTTGTATGATTTGTTGTTTATGATGTAAATCCATGTTAGGGAGTATCCCTATATTTATTTGATAGGTTATCATGCATGTAGTTCATGTACATAACTAAGATATAATTCTCCTGGATATATATGCGCATGTTAAAACTGATTAGGCCTATCTGAAATAGGCGTGGGTATGACCCGTTGTCGGGTTGTACCTTATTAGTTAGAGCGCTAGCAATGTAATCGCCCCCGTGCATCCGAGCGATGCACTCGTTTGGAATTCAGGAGAATTCATTATCTTATCGGTTTTGTTAAGCCGGTAGTTGTGGCATTAAGCTAGGCCTACCCGTGCTAGGCGTGTATATGAACCGCCTATTGGGTTATGTGCCTTGGGATTATTTCTGCGTGAGAGCAGAGGCAACCCCCCCTTGTGTCCGAGCGACGCAACCGTGTGGGAGTACAATAGTATTTGATATCATCGATATGTGATTATCGAGAGTAGTTGTTTTTCCATTGGGTTCGCTTTGCGAACATGGAGTGTTTCCTCCCAATGTCATCCGTGTTGAAGCGGCCCGGGTTGTAGCTGTCTTGGTAGAGGGCCCCCACCTGTAGGTACTATCGATGCATGCGGCAAGATGTACTAATCATGGGGGTATATCAGTAGAGGCTACCCGGGAGAGGGCTAACGAATGATATTGCGAGCGTGGAATCGTTCTCCCCTTCGTTGGATCCGTGTAGGAACTCCCCGGCGTTGGAAAAGCTTTCCTGACAGAGGGCTCCCATCCGTAGGTACTACCGATGCGTTCGGAAGCGTACTGATCATGGGAGTATACCAGGTAGAGACTACCCGGGGAAAGGGCTACCGGTGGACCAAGGGTGTAGAGGAGTCTAATCTCTCCAAAAGTCCTATGTCACCTCTAAAGGGTGAGGGTGAGGATGAGGTGAAGACACGTCACCGCGTGACCCATTCGTTGTTCGTCCGTTCCCATAGTTGTTGGGTCCGGTTGCGTGTCGATGTTCAAAGACATCGTTTGGCAGTTATCTTGATGTAGATGATCCAGTAGTGTTGTGTAGACCAGTAATTCCGTGTCTCTTCGACCAACGGTATGGTCTCTCCCCAAAAGTCCCAAGAGTCTCCCTCCAAGAGTGAGGGTGAGGGTGAGGGTGGTGATCTAGTAGAGTTGTGTAGACCAGTAATTCCGTGTCTCTTCGACCAACGGTATGGTCTCTCCCCAAAAGTCCCAAGAGTCTTCCTCCGGGAGTGAGGGTGAGGGCGAGGTTGGTCGCGCCGCCGCGTGACCTTGTTATCCATTGGGTTTCCACCCATGTTTTTCCTTGAAAGGAAATTGTTTTAGTATTGAACTGTTGTATTGGTGATTGGTTTCCAGCCACTCACTGAGCTTGTAGCTCACCCCTCGCATACTGTTTCTTTTCAGGGGCAGTGTTGGGCGTGGAGCTGGAGCTTCCTTGTGGAGTGGTCTTATGTGCGTGGAGCGTTCTGTCCTACGGGTGGCGGGTGCGAGGCTGTCAGCAGTCCTAGAGTCATTTTATGTATTGTAAATCGTGCATGTGGCACAGGTTGTATTTTATTTAGACTAGACTTGGCTCTCACAGGACAGTGATTGTGTATTCGAGTCTGTAATAATGTTTTTGATTTGCAGACATTGTTGATATCTTAAGCTTCCGCTTTTCAGTTGAGTTATCAGTTATCATTGGTTTGCCAGCTTGTGTGTTTTTTTATTGGAGTCATTATTGACCTCTTGTACTTGATAGCCGATACTTCATTATTGCCACGTCTCGGGGACGGCCGCCCTGGGGTGTGACAATCAGTTATCATTGCTTTGCTAGCTTGTGTGTTATTTATTGAAGTCATTATTGACCTCTTGTACTTGATAGCTGATACTTTATATATTGCCGCGTCTCGGGAACGGCCACCTTGGGGCATGACAATGACAACCACCCGTGAATCCTCTTGAGGACCTGTCGGCCGCCTTACCAAGGAACGAACAACCCCCCACTACCCCTTCCAAGAGACGATCCGACTGAGCCTGCCAAGGCGCACACCGTATCCGAGCCTCCGAAGAACCCCCACACACGCGACACCAGAGCGCCACCCCAAATACCAGAAGGAAAGAGAGGGCCCCCCCTTTTTCTGGATCCCCTCCCCAAAAATCCGATATCGACAGCCTGGCAATCATGGTGGGACCTCCCTCGTGAAAAACAACAAAAGGTAATCCTCTTCTGCTTCCTTCCAATAATCTGACTAGAATGCCATCACTCCTTTAGGAAAACTAGGATTTTCCACCCCTCAAGTCTGACCCTCCTCTACTTTGCATTACAACATCCTTTACTGCTTTAAGCCACACACACCTACGCACACTTTACTGCTTTAAGCCGCACACAGCTGCGCACCCCTTTACTGCTTTAAGCCACACACAGCTGCTCACCCCTTTACTGTTTTAAGCCGCACACAGCTGCACACTCTTTACTACTTTAAGCTGCACACAGCTGCGCACCCCTTTACCGCTTTATTTATTGCTTTAAGTCTGCATTCATTTACACCTAGGCTTTCGTTATATATGTGTCACTTTTTATCCTATTGGTCACATTTTGGTCATTTCTGGCCATTTTCCAATTTTTCTTTTTTTTTTATTGAAGCCTCTAAAATTTTAGACTTTTAGCTATCTACGTGAGTTTGAGTACTCCGATTTGAAATCTAACTGCATATTATGGGTCCTGGTACCATTTAGTACTACCCATAAAAATTTCATCGAATTCCAGTAACGTTTTAAAAATTATGTAGTTCTGAACCGTATCCGAGTTTTGGTCGTTACTGGTTTGTTTGGTGGAATAGTGTTGGGATATTATGGTGGTTATGGTCACCTTGGGTAACCTTACCCCCCCCCCCTTGCTTAAGAGTTAAGAAATCCTTTGGTTACTTTTGGTATTAGAGGGTGGTTTTAGGTTGTCTTTACCTCCACTTTTTTTTCCCTTCTCATCACCCCCCCCATTGGAACATTTTTGCTCCCTCTCGCTCTCTTTCACTCCCTCTCTGTTTTGTGTGTGTGCTGATTTGAGGAAAAGAAGCACAAGAAGAGGAGTAGTGAATGAGAAGGGGCACACAAAGGTGTGTGTGTTTGTATGTATGTGTGTTGTAGTTGTGGTTGTTGATTCCCTTCTCTTAGGCTCCCTCTCATGCTCCCTTTGCCCCTGAGTTTCTGCCAAGTAAGGCTTGTGGAGTGGCTGAGGAGGTAGTGGTGTTGGTGGTGGCGGTGGTTTTGGTGCGCCAAGAGCACCCGAATACCTCCCCTTTTCTTTCCCCTCCTTTGGTAAGCTCTCCTCCTGTTATGCCTGTGTCATTTGGAGCCATTTCGGTTAAGCCTTGGTCATCTGGGTAATTCAGGGCCTTTTTCTTTTTTTGATCGGAGTCGCTAAAATTTTGGCTTTTAGCCACCTGCGGGAGTTGGAGTACTCTGATTGGAAATCTAACTGCATATTATGGGTCCTGGTACTGTTTCGTACTACCCATAAAAATTTCATTGAATTCCGGTAACGTTTTGAAAAATATGCAGTTTCGAACCGTATCCGGGTTTTGAGAGTTCCTGGTTGGTCGAATAGTGTGAGATATTTTGGGGATGTGGTGACCTTTGGTAACCTTACCCCCACCTTGCTTAGGGATGAAGAAACCATTGGTTATTTGATATGTGAGTGGGTGAGCCTAACCCTAACCTCACCCCCCTTAAGGTCACCCCTAGGCACTATTTGGGCATGAAAATGACTTTTTTGCCCTCTCTCTCTCTCTCTCTCTCTCTCTCTCTCTCCCTCTCTCCCATTTCGTGGAACACTTTCCCTCCCTCTCTTATGGCTCTTATGCCCTCTTTCAAACACTCCCCAAGTGTTTGATTTTATGCCAAGGAGAAGAAGATGGAGCAAGAAGAGGAGGTGCAAGTGCTAGGTGAGTTTTGTGCATGTGTTGTTGTTGTTGTGGTTTCTCCTCTCTCAAGCTCCCTCTCATGTCTTCCCCCCCCCCCCTGTTTTTCAGCCAAAGAAGGCTGAGGAGAGGCTGTGGAGGGGGTGGTAGTGGTGGTGGTGGTTGAGGTGGTCACGGGTGTATCGAGGGCCCCCGAATCTCCCCCTTTCATTCCCCCTCTTTTGGTAAGTCCTCTTCCCCTTCTTTTTGATTTTTAGGGCTGTTGGGATGGTTGGGGAGGTCATGCATGCTAGGTAGTTGGTTTAGGGTGAGTGAGGAGTGTGGGGGAGGGGTTAAAAGGGGTTAAAGAGTGCTGGGCGCGCGCGCGGGTCTGTCTGCGCACGTGCGAGTGCAGACACGCACGTAGAGGGTGCACGCGGAGCCGGCACACGCGAGCGTGCGCGCGCGCGGGGCAGGTTATTTGGGGGGCCTGGGCATGCGGCAGGGTGCCAGTGCGCGCGCGCACGTGCGTGCGCGTGCTAGGGCATGCGCGGGGCTGCCCAGGGGCTCGGGTAGGTGCTGGGGCACTCGGGCATGCGTGCGTATGCGCGTGCTCGCATGCGTGCGAGCCCGTATGCATGCATGTCTAAGTCTTTGGCATTTCTAGTAATTTCTAAGTGTTATAATGTGATTTTACTCACCAAATTTGATGCCCTTACCTTGCAGATCTCGTTGGATGGGATGCGCGAGGTCCCGGGTTGCGGTGAGTGGTTTGATCCAATCCCCCCCCCCCCTCGAGATGCGCTCGACGCGAGTAGTTGTGCGTCGCACATCGATGGGGCACCCTAGCTATACTACTTGTGTAGATAAGTAGTATGGTCATGCTTAAACTATAATATGTTAGATATCTTGCATGCTAGGCTTATATGGCATGTATTGTATCCATGTATGTATGATTGTATGGCATGCGCCCCTCTAGTATGGGCATGTATTTTGTAATGTGTAAGGATGTATAGAATATGGCATGCCTTAGGTAGTATTATAATACTACTCCCACTATATTAATTGGAATATCCAGCATGATTAAGTCTGGGTTAATAACGGGCACCTGCCTAATATTCCCTTGCGATAAGACTCGAGGGCGTGGTGTAGTTGTTGCGCCCATGCTAATAGGGCAAAGCTATGACCAACTTCATGAGATGATGATCTCTCTCGCCCTCTCCCTCTGCATGAACTGAGTAAGTAGATGCGATTTCCTACTCGACTCAGGTTTGTTTGGAATATTGGCATGCACCTGTTAGTGCGTGAGATTCGCGCTTGACCCTTACCTTTTAAGTTGGTGATATCCAACACATGCTTAAGTTAGGCCTTGTGTGCTTATGTGATTAATGGCCATGTATGCATGTTGTATGATTTATTATGATATAAATCCATGTTAGGGAGTATCCCTATAATTATTTGATAGGTTATCGTGCATGTAGTTCATGTACATAACTAGATATAATTCTCCTGGATATATATATATATATATGCGCATGTTAAAGCTGTTTAGGCCTATCTGAAATAGGCATGGGTATGACCCGTTGTCGGGTTGTACCTTATTAGTTAGAGCGCTAGCGATGTAATCGCCCCCGTGCATCCGAGTGATGCACTCGTTTGGAATTCAGGAGAATTCATTATCTTATCGGTTTTGTTAAGCTGGTAGTTGTGGCATTAAGCTAGGCCTACCCGTGCTAGGCGTGTATATGAACCGCCTATTGGGTTATGTGCCTTGGGATTATTTCTGTGTGAGAGCAGAGGCAACCCCCTTGTGACTGAGTGACGCAACGGTGTGGGAATACAATAGTATTCGATATCATCGATATGTGATTATCGAGAGTAGTTTTTCCATTAGGTTCGCTTTGCAAACATGGAGTGTTTCCTCCCAATGTCGTCTGTGTTGAAGCGGCCCGGGTTGTAGCTGTCCTGACAGAGGGCTCCCATCCGTAGGTACCACCGATGCGTTCGGAAGCGTACTAATCGTGGGAGTATACCAGGTAGAGGCTACCCGGGAGAGGGCTAACGAATGATATTGCGAGCGTGAAATCATTCTCCCCTTCGTTGGATCCGATGTAGGAACTCCCCGGCGTTGGAAAAGCTGTCCTGACAGAGGGCTCCCATCCGTAGGTACCACCGATGCGTTCGGAAGCATACTGATCGTGAGAGTATACCAGGTAGAGACTACCCGGGAGAGAGGACTACCAGTGGACCAAGGGTGTAGAGCAGTCTAAGTCTCTTCCAAAAGTCTTATGTCACCTCTAAAGGGTGACGGTGAGGATGAGGTGAAGACAAATCGCTGTGTGACCCATTCGTTGTTCGTCCGTTCCCATAGTTGTTGGGTTCGGTTGCGTACCGATGTTTAAAGACATCGTTGGGCAGTTATCTAGATGTAGATGATCCAGTAGTGTTGAGTAGACCAGTAATGTTATATATGTGTCACTTTTAACCTGCTGGTAACCATTGGAGCGTTCTGGTAGTTTTTCAACTTTTTCGTTTTTCGATCGAAACCGCTAAAATTTCGGACTTTTAGCTATCATCCTGAGCCTAAGGACTCCAATTGAAAATCTAACTACACAATATGTGTCCTGGTGCCATTTCAAGCCACTCACGAAAATTTCATCGAATTCCAGTAACGTTCAGAATTTCACAGTTCCGAATCGTATCCGGGTTTTGACCAAGCGAAAAGTCATTGGGAGACTTGACCAAGTCAAAGATGACTTTGACCAAGTCAAGTTTGACCATTGACTTGGTCAACCTCTTTTGTTTGTTTGTGTGGTTGAGTTGACTATAGTCAAAGCTCACCAAAAATACCCTAAGTGCCTTAATGTGAGTGTGTGAGTGGCTAAGTGTGTGTGTGTGTGTGTGTGTGAGCCACTTAGGCGTGCACCCCTTCATTATTCATCTTCTTCTATCTCTCACTCACACACAAATCTCACATTCCCTCTCTTTATTTCCCCCTTTTGATCTAGTAGAAGAGTTTGAACAAGAAAGCCCTAGAAGGAGAAAAGTTTGGTAAGGACCCGATCTATCTTTCCATGGTGTTAGATTTGCTTTCCCCTTTGTGTGACCTCCTCTCTTAGCTCCCTTTCTCCTCTGTTTTCAGCCATTCTTGGGCTGAGAAGAGATCTTGGTGGTGGCGTTTCGGTGCGCGAAGGGCACCCGGTTTCATCCCTTTGTTCTTCCTCCTTTGGGTGGTGAGTCCTTCTCCTCCCATTTCCTTGTTTAGATGCATGTTAGGGTGTGCATATGGAGTATGCATGGTATGCATGTGTGTTAGGGGTGTGGGAGAGCTGAGGGCGGGTGGGATTGGCTCGGGCGCGCGAGCAAGGTCATCTGCGCGCGTGCGCGGGAATCTGCGCGTGCAGTCGGGTGTGCTGGCGGGAGCCCACGCGTACGCGCAGACGCGCGGGCGTGCGCGGGGGGTGCTGCGCGGGGGCGCAGTACACACGGGTAGGTGAGGGCTGGACGCTCGCGTGCGCGCGGGCGTGCGCGCGCGCGCGGCAGCGTGTCTAGGCGCGCGGGCAGGGGCCCAGCAGCGCGGGCCGGGGCGTGGCAGTGCGCCCGGGGCGCGGGCGTGCGTGCGCACCGGTGCGTGTGCGTGTGGGTGGCCGTGCGCATTGCTGCCCATGGAAGGGTGTCGGGGCACTCAGACTCGCGTGTGTGCAGGCCAGTATGCATGCTTGTCCGAGTGCTGGATATTTCTAGCATATTTCTTATGTATTTGTGTAATTACTCACCGTTTTGAATGCCCCTGTCTTGCAGATCTTGACGGGTGGTCACGCGACGACCCGGGTGTTGGTGAGTGGGACAATCCAACCCAGTAGGGAGGCGTTCGATGCACGTAGGCGTGCATTGCCCTCCCCTGGGGCACCATAGTTGCATATTAGCTAGTATTAAATGTAAACTATGCTTTGCATGAATATTATGTTGTATCCATGCCACCTTAGACTCGCATGCTAGGGATATGCACCCTTATATTGATTAATGTGATGTATCCATGCCACCTTAGATTTGTATGTTATGTATATGCACCCTTACATCATGTATAGAGGCCTATGCATGCCTAGACACCTTGCCCTGATTTGTGCATGTTCCCACCTAGTTTAATTTAATTAAATCAATGTGAGCATGTCTTAAAGAATATTATAACCTTGTTGTTATAATATATGTCTCCCCGCATCTTAGTTATGCGCCCTGGAGGAATTCTTGTGAATTCATGACATTATATAGCGTTACCATCGGTGTCGACGGATCCATGAGGATCGTATCCGTGTGAGTAGACTGTCTTCTCCTTATTGGTTGGATCCGATGTAGGTACTCCCCGGCGATGGCTGACCTGACAGAGGGCTTCCATCTGGTACCTCCGATGTGTTCGGACAGTACTGGTAGTTGGAGTGGACTAGGTCAAGGCTATGAGGGTGGGAAAGGGCTACCGGGTGGACCAGGGGTGGGAAAGCGGTCTAGTATGCCCCAAGAGGCCTATGTCACCCCTCGGAAAGGGTGAGGGTGAGGGGAGGGAAAGTGGGTTGGCGATGAGACGACCCACTAGAATGTGAAATTGCTCCCGTGTTAAGGGCTATAAATTAATTGATGTTAATATGAATTGTGATGCATGGGTTGTGCTATTCACTGAGCGTGTGGCTCACCCCTCGCATATATTTTTCTCCAGTGATATCTGAGTCGGATCTGAAGGAGGAGCTCCCCGAGGCACATCAGCAGTAGCGGAGCAGCGTCACGTTCTGCGAGTGAGAGGCCATCAGCATCCCCTTTTGATTGTATGTATTGTATTCCGTGCTTGGGCACACGTTTGTATTATATTTGGATGTCATTGTATATATTGGCTCTCACAGGACAGTTGATTATGTATCAGGTCTGTAATATGTCTTTTGAATTACAGACTCAGTCTTTTAGCTTCCGCTATTTGTGTATATATTATGTCAGCCACCTTTCTGTCTGTGTTGTCATTTTCGATGTTGTATAGAATATTTTATTGATCTCCTGTATAGACTGCTGATATCATATATACACTTGCCGCGTCCCGGGGACGGCCGCCCTGGGGCGTGACAAGTAATTCCGGGTCTCTTCGACCAACGGTATGGTCTCTCCCCAAAAGTCCCAAGAGTCTCCCTCCGGGAGTGAGGGTGAGGGTGAGGGTGAGGTTGGTGATCCAGTAGAGTTGTGTAGACCAGTAATTACGCATCTCTTCGATTAAGGGTATGGTCTCTCCCCAAAAGTCCCAAGAGTCTTCCTCTGGAGTGAGGGTGAGGGCGAGGTTGGTCGCGCCGTCACGTGGCCTTGTTATCATTGGGTTTCTACCCATGTTTTCCTTGAGAGGAAATTGTTTGAGTATTGAACTGTTGTATGGTGATTGGTTTCCAGCCACTCACTGAGCTTGTAGCTCACCCCTCGCATACTGTTTCTTTTCAAGGGCAGTGTTGGGCGTGGAGCTGGAGCTTTCCTGTGGCGTGGTCTTATGGGCGTGGAGCATTCTTCCGGCGGGTGGCGAGTGCGAGGCTGTCAGCAGTCCTAGAGTCATTTTATGTATTGTAAATCGTGCATGTGGCACAGGTTGTATTTTATTTGGACTAGGCTTGGCTCTCACAGGACAGTGATTGTGTATTCGAGTCTGTAATAATATTTTTGGTTTACAGACATTGTTGATATCTTATGCTTCCGCTTTTCAGTCAGTTATCATTATCTTTGCTTTGCCACCTTGTGTGTTGTTGTTGGAGTCTTTCTTGACCTCAGGTATTGATAACTGATATTTCATTATTGCCACGTCTCGGGGACGGCCGCCCTGGGGAGTGACACCTCCTCCCTTATCTTTGTTTTAATGGTTGTCAGGGCTGTTAGGGTGGTCATGCATGCTATGTATGTGGGTTAGGGTGTGTGTGAGGGCAGTGGAGAGGATGGGAGAGGTCTGGGCGCGCTCGCAGACCTATTCGCGTGCGTGCGCGCGCGTCTGCGCGCGTAGAGGGGTGCTGGCACGCGCAGTCGGGAGCACTGGAGGCGCGCGTGTGTACACGCAGGCGCGCGAGAGTGCGCGTGGAGCGCTGGTGCGGGCGCACAGTGCGCACGAGTGCATGCGTGCGGGACGCGCAGTGCACGCAAGCGCGCGCGCGCAGCCGAGTGCGCAAGGGGTTTGGGGGCGCGTGCTTGCGTTTTTATGTGTGCGTACGCGTAGGCCACTCTTGTGGTAGCCCGACGACGCGGGTGGTGCTGGGGCACTCGGACACGCGTGCATACGTGCGTACTTGCATGCGTGCGGGCCCGTATGCAAGCATGTCTGTGCCTTAGGCATTTCTAGTTAATTATAAGTGTTTTTGTGTAGCTATACTCACCATTTTGAATGCCCTTGTCTTGCAAATCTTTGCGAACGATCACGCAACGACCCAGGTTGCGGTGAGTGGGTCGATCCAACCCAGTTGGGAGGCGTTCGAAGCACGTAGACGTGCATTGCCCTCCCCTGGGGCATCATAACCACATATTAACCATATTTGCATGTATATGTTATTATTGGGCTTGCTAGGTTGCATGCATGTCATGTTAGACCTAACATGTTAGGGTTATACATCCTAGTATCATGTGTAGGGACCAATGCTTGTTCATGCATCATGTCCCATGTTAGGATAACATTTGATTCCTACATGCACCCCGACCTTGCCTAAGTATACACCCTTAGCTATCTATGAAAAGCATAAGTGTAAGCATGCCTTAGAAAATATTATAACCTTGTTATTATATTATTTAAATGCTTCCATGATGAATTCATTGTATATTTATTATCCATGTTATATGCTTAAGTTAAGCCTTAAATCTTGCCTAATGAGTTTAGGCAAGTGTATGACCACTTATGGGGGTCATACTTGGCAATTGTCACTATGAATAATATGTTTTTCCCCGCATCTGAGTTATGCGCCCTGGAGGGAATTCTTGAGAATTCGTTACCTTATCAGTGTTTAGTAACCGATGTCGACGGATCCAAGAGGATCGTATCCACGAGTGTAGATTGTTTTCTCCCCTTCATTGGATCCGTGTAGGAACTACCCGGCGTTGAAAAAGCTGTCCTGACAGAGGGCTCCCATCCGTAGGTACTACCGATGAGTTCGGGAACGTACTGATCATGGGAGTATACCAGGTAGAGGCTACCATGGGAAAGGGCTACCGGTGGACCAAGGGTGTAGAGCAGTCTAATCTATCCCAAAAGTCCTATGTCACCTCTAAAGGGTGAGGGTGAGGGTGTGGTGGGTCGGCGTCGCTACGACGCACCAATTTGTGCAAATACTCCCATCTTAGGGACTTTAATGATTTTAAAGGTTAATATGAGTTGTGTTGCGTGTATTGTACCATTCACTGAGCGTGTGGCTCACACCTCGCATACTTTTCCTCCAGGTATTGCTGAGTCAGATCTGAAGGATAAGCTCCCCGAGGCGTAGCGCCAGTAGCGGAGCAGCGTTCGCATTTTGGGTCTTGCAAGTGAGAGGCCATCAACATCCCCCTTTTTCCTTGTATGTATTGTTACTCGTGGTTGGGTACAGTACGTGTTTGTTGATGTCTTTGTTTTATATTGGCTCTCACATGATAGTTGATTATGTATTCTGGTATGTAATATGTCTTTGAATTACAGACTTAGTCGTTTAAGGTTCCGCTATATGTGTATATATTATGTCAGCTACCTTGTTAATTGCGTTATTACCTTTATTGATCTTTTATTGATCTCGTGTATGAACTGCTGATATTACATATATTTGCAACGTATCGGGGACGGCCGCGCTAGGGCGTGACAGCGTTTCCATATTCACACCATGGAGGCCTACACCCATGAGAAAATAGTAGAGGAGAAAGACAACCAGGGAGACCAAACCGCCCAATTCCTCAGCCACCTAGAGGAGAGGATGGCTACCCTAGGATACCAGTGGGTCGGGGACATGTTCAATGACCTCACCGACTATCACTAGGCCAAGACCTTGAAGCAGAAAACTTCTGTCAAAACCCCCAAGGCTTGCCCCACCCCAATACACTACCAACACCCGGCTTCTCGATAAATCCGAGTCCAAGCCTCTTTTCTCCCCCCACCTTTTCCTTTGCCCCGCCTTCCCCCACGAGTCCAATATTCCCAATCTCTTCTACCCCGAGCCCTTACCAGGCCACCCCAACCCGGGACCACTAAACAGCCCTCCCAGGGGAGAAATGTTGGATGAAACCATCTGAAGAATTCTATCTGAAACTGGCCCTTCTACCCCCAAACACATGTCTCTGCACAACCTGAGATAGATCCTGTCAGTCCACCTACCGGAGGGATTTAAAATCCTGAAATTTCACCTGTACAACGGGCGTGGAGACCCAGACGTTCATTTGACCGCCTTTTATCTAGACGCCTGACCATTTCCAGATAACCAACCTCTGCTAGTATTCCTCTTCCAAAAATCATTGGAAGGAGAAGCACTACAATGGTTCTCCAGCCTCCCTATAGATCATTTGTCAAACTTCTCGGCTGTAAGCGAGAAGTTTCTAGACCGCTATGGTTATAAGAGAATTAGGACACCCCCTCTAATTCAGACCTAACCATAGAAAGAATGAGGCCTAGGGAAGAATTTGAACAGTACGTGTCTAGGTGGTGCACCCTAGTCCACTAAACTGGCCTGCAATTAACGGAATGTCAAGAAATTGCCATGATGTTGCAAAGCCTTAGTCCATAGCTCCGTACGAGTCTTTCGTACGGGGACTGCACCATGTATCAGCTTCTTATTGACCACCACAACAAGATTTCCCGTTGTGCAGCCCCAGCAGTCCAAACCCAATCCCCACCTATCAGCCATAGGGTTGGACAACCACCAAGAAAGGTGCAAACCCCCACGATAGAGGGGATTACACCACAAGTCTTGGCACTCTACCTGAACGGAGCACGAGTTCCTGATCAAGGGTTAGCTCCGAGACAGCCAATCAAAACTTTATTCGTCAATCAGTACCCGGCCCCGTGCCGATACGACAAAATCAAATAGTTCGATGTCCTCTAGTCCAGAGCCCCATAATTCAAAGCCAAGGCCAAACTAGGACTCCCCCTGCTTATTCTGCTCCCCCAAGAGCGCAAAACCTAACCCCTAGGCAACCTACGCAAAGCTCCTACAATGAAGTCTCCCCTCCAACATCCTATGGCCCAAGATGGATGGGAAAGAGAGACTCTTACCCACCCCTCCAAGAAACCTTAACAAGTATTTTTAGGGTGATGATGGACACCAATAGTATCTCTCTCCCTACTGCTAGGCCCTCACTCCCCGGGGGCAGCACTGCGTGTTACTGTGAGTACCATCAACAGCATGGTCACACCGTAGAACAATGCATTGTCTTTCGTGACTTTGTTTATGATTTAAATGATGACAGGCGCCTTGATTGGGCCATGATCAAAATCCATCTGAACCAGGGCAATCCCCAAGCAAACAAGCCACTCGGCATATTTACTGACCCTATGCCAGATCACGATCAAGCCTCCACTTCCAGAGCCCATAGTGTCAATATGGTCAGGAGGGGGAGACATCTGTCACCAGAGTCGAGCAGCTCAAAGAGCACTGCCGATGGCAATTCATCTGAAGAGTTCGAGGAGGAAAGACAGGACCAGCCTTTCCAGCTGAACCTCGACGACCACGACCTCGCCGCACTATATGGCGAGGAAGAACAAGTAGTCCCCGCCCTGCCTGAAGTCATCAACATAGAGTCCGATGAAAGCGAACTGGACAATCCGGGAGAAGAGGAAGAGGAGGAACAATTCGAAGAGGTTCCCGAAGCAGCGAACGAAGGACCCAAAGAAGGGGAATGTACTTCACATGATCTGCATCCGAACGACAACGAGTCCTACAAAAGTACTGATAAAGTAGACGGCCCCTGCCGTCCAATGACCATCTCCTTCACCAACAAAGACCTTCCTAATCAAAGGCTGCGAGTAAATCCCCTCCATGTTCGCGGGCGACTCCAGGCCATCCCGCTAAACAACATCTTCATCGACCCAGGATTAGGGATGAATATCATGACTTGTTCCACCTACCAAGAAATGCCCAAGTGAGGCCGCCCCTTTGTTCAGCTAGTACACTCCACTATCCAGGCTTTCAACCATTCCGGAAAGACCATCTACGGTCCCGGGATATTTGAACTGGCCGTTGGTCCTCTGATTTGCGAGATGGAGTTGTTATGCCTGTGTCATTTGGAGCGCTCTGATTGAAAATTTGGCTACATAATTTTTCTCCTCGAAGTTATGTATTTCCAATTTGGTATTTGGATTTGATTTTGTTAAAATCCAAGATGAAGAGGTTTAAATATGAGTTTATTATGAGATGCTCAGTTTCGAGTTAGCTTTCATACAAAAGTGGAATTAGATCAACTGGATTCATGTAGTAAAAGTTATGGGTATTTTTCCAAGTATACCCCGGGGATGAAAAATTCTGGCAGCAGCCCTATTCAATGTTTAGCTCTAATGTCGGAACAGCTAGAGGGATTATTTGATCTTGGCATAAACATGAAAGTTGTAGATAATCTTCTTGGCTTTCCAACGGATTTTGAATTGTGCAATTCGGAGCTATATTGAGGAAGTTATGGCTGTTATAGTGAAGCATGCTCAGAATTTCTAGTCAAGGATAAATAGGTCATTTGTATCCTCTTTTAGATATTTATGTGCCCAAAGAAATATCTCTCTCCCACTCACACGTCTACACATTCTTGGCTCTCTCTTCCTCTCTTCCAACCCCCCCCCTCCAAGTGTTTGTTTTATTTCCTCAAAGAGAAAAGTTGGGGAAAGTGAAGGAGGAAGAGAAAAGTTTTGGTGAGTGTTGTTGTAGTTGTTGATCTCCTCTCTCTCAAGCACCTTTTCATGAACTTTCCCCCCCTGATTTGCAGCCAAAGGAGGGCTGAGGAGGTGGTGGTAGTGGTGGTGGTGGTTGAGGTGGTCGTGGGTGCGTCGAGGGCCCCCGAACCTCCCCCTTTCATTTCCCCTCCCAAGGTGAGCCCTTCCCCTTCTTTTCTTGGTTTTTATTGCTTAGGGATGGTTGGGGAGGTCATGCATGTTGGGTAGATGTGTTAGAATGTGTGTGAGGGGTTGGGGAGGGTTAAAAAGGGGTTAGGGAAGACTGGGCGCGCGCTGGGCTGTCTGCGCGCGCAGGAGGGCGCTGGTAGGCGCTGGCGGGCGCGCAGATGCGCGCGGGCGCTCGGGTGCGCGCGGGCGCTGGCGCGAGCGGGGGTGCTCGGAGGGAGTGCGCGCGAGTGCGCGCGGGGTTCTGCACGGGCGCATAGTGCGCACAAGGGCACGCTGGCTGGATGCGCGGTGAGCGCGTGACAGCGCGTCTGGGCTCGCGGCAGTGCGCCAAGGGTGCTGGGGCACGTGCGTGCGTGCGTATGCATGCGTACGCGTGCGGGGGGGGCATGCGTGTGGCTGCCCGAGGGTTCGGGTAGGTGTCGGGGCACCCGGACTGGCGTGCGTACGTGCGTGCTCGCATGCGTGCGAGTCCGTATGCATGCTTGTCCAAGTATTTGGTATTTCTAGTAAATTTCATGTATATTTGTGTAGTTTACTCACCATATTGAATGCCCATGTCTTGCAGATCTTGGCAAACGGTCACGCAACGACCCGGGTTGCGGTGAGTGGGTCAATCCAACCCAGTAGGGAGGCGTTCGATGAACGTAGACGTGCATTGCCCTCCCCTATGGCACCATAATTGCATATTAACTTGTGTCAATGAAAAACTATGTTAATGCATGTTTTACTATGATGTAACCATGCCATATTAGACATTGTATGCTAGGGATATACATCCATGTATCATGTATAGTGGCCCATACATGTCTAGACACTATGTCCCATGCTTGAAAAGCCTTGATCTATGCATGTTTCCCATTTAGTTTAATTTAATTAAATCAAAATGAGATTATGTTGGTATAAGCATGCCTTAGAAAATATTATAACCTTGTTATTATAATATATGTTTCCCCGCATCTCAGTTATGCGCCCTGGAGGAATTCTTGAGAATTCATGACATTAGTAGTGTTAGAAATCGTTGTCGACGGATCCAAGAGGATCGTATCCGTGTGAGTAGGCTGTTTTCTCCCCTTCGTTGGATCCGAGTAGGGACTCCCCGGCGTTGGGAAAGCTGTCCTGACAGAGGGCTCCCATCTATAGGTACCACCGACGCGTTCGGAGGGTACTGATCGTGGGAGTATACCAGGTAGAGGCTACGCGAGGGAGAGGCTACTGGTGGACCAAGGGTGGAGAGCAGTCTAGTCTGTCCCAAAAGGCCCATGTCACCCCTTAAAGGGTGAGGGTGGGGTGGGTCGGCGATGTTACGACCCACTAGCTTGTACAGTTACTCCCGTTTAGGGACTTTAATTATTATAAGGTTAATATGAGTTGTGTTGCATAGATTGTGCCATTCACTGAGCGTGTGGCTCACCCCTCGCATATTCTTTTCCTCCAGTTGTTACTGAGTCGGATCTGAAGGAGGAGCTCCCCGAGGTATCACATCAGTAGCGGAGCAGCGTTCACGTTTTGGGTTCTGTGAGTGAGAGGCCATCAGCATCCCCTTCTTTGCTTGTATGTATTGTTATCTGTGCTTGGGCACAACACTTGTATATGGATGTCTTTGTTTATATTGGCTCTCACAGGACAGTTGATTATGTATTCGGGTCTGTAATATGTCTTTGAATTACAGACTCAGTCGTTTAAGCTTCCGCTATATGTATATATATTATGTCAGCTACATTATTGATTGTGTTGTCATTTTCGATGTTGTTTAGAGTCTTTTATTGATCTCCTGTATGGACTGCTGATATTATATATATTTTCCACGTATCGGGGATGGCCGCCTTGGGGCGTGACAGGAGTGCTTCGTAGCCAACATTGACACAAGATACCCTCTGATGCTAGGGAGTCCATGGCTAGATAGTATTCAGGCCATTTGCTCTCCCCGACATCAATGCCTTCGGTTGCCCTTTAGAGGTCATATACTGACCATCTGGGGAGAAGCACGCCTCCGATATGAGAACGAAGACAATTGGGTACTGCATAATATGTTCACATTAGCCATACATCCAGGAGCTGAATCCGAAGGTGATAGTCCGCCCAGATCACCCCACAATGGCTTATGTCCAGTCGAAGGACCAGGTAGGACCATGAATTTAGCTAACAACAACATGGGTCCCAACCCTATTGCTTTCCTACCCGACGAGGTCGCATCAACTGGAGTACGCTACGAACCCTTTATGATCACTGCAAGCCTCGAAGGGAGGGAATTCTGACACATCTTGCTGGACACCGGGGTTGAAACCAATGTCCTGACCCACTCAGCCTACAAGCTGCAACCAACAGACGAGTTCATCTTCACTTTCGACAACACACAGAGAGGCGTCTGCGGATTAGTGACACTTCCTCTAAAGATTGGTCCAGTCTCCACCATAGTCAATTGCATGGTAATGGACATCAGGTCACTACATCCCCTAATTGTCGAAAGAACCTTGCTCAACGGTAGCGAAGCTGTCTCGTCAACCCGACACCAATGCCTCCGCTTCCCGTATCACAGAGAAGTGATATCTGTCTAGGGAGAGGCACGCTTCAACGGAGCACGAGTCCGCAACTGGACCATCTGCGCCATGCACATCAAGTGGGAGATGTACTCATACAAAATGAATAATTACTCACCCGAAGATATGCTCGGTCAGAGGCGAAAACCCAAGAGGACAAGAGAAGAAGAAGGAGCTGAACCTGCAGTACCTTCACTAGAGATGAGTCGGCCCACAAAGGCTAGCCGACTCGAAGAAGTGGTTCAAATCCACAAGCCTGGGACTGATCCACCCAAGTAAGCCTTTATACTCCCTAATTCCTGAATATATTTGTTTCCATGCTTTCCAAAAACAAAAAACAAAATCCAAAAAAAATGCTAAACAACTTTCATTCCTCATTCCTGTATATATTTGTTTCCATGCTTTCCAAAAACAAAAAAATCCAAAAAAATGCTAAACAACTTTCATTCCTCATTCCGTACATATTTGTTTCCATGCTTTCTAAAAAACAAAAAAATCTAAAAAAATGCTAAAGAGCTTTCATTCCTCATTCATGCAAACATTTGTTTACATGCTTTCCCAAAAACAAATAAAAACCCACAAAACAAAACAAACAAAAAAAGAGAAAGATGAAAAGCCGCGGACCACGCCCAGGCCTACCAGTGGAGGGTGGGAAGGGCATTTGAAAAGAAAGTAATAGAGACAAAATTTAAAACTGGGGAGCTAGTACTCAAGTAAATCATGCCATCAAGGCAGCCCCACCCCAAAGGCAAGCTGCAACCCACATGGGAGGGACCCTATGTGATCACCCATGCCTATTCCAGGAATGCCTACCGCTTGGTGGACGCCGAAGGAGTCAAAGTCTCAAGTTCGTGGAATGCACTTTATCTGAAGAAACTCCATGCATAAAACTCTCAATACTTGAGAAATATTATTCTTCCTTCCTCTGATTTCCAGTGTTTAAACCTGATGATAGAATTGTAAGACTCTCAAAGGTAACTTGTATTTTATTTGAACTCATATATTCACAACTCATGCCACCTCCATCACACTAGTATGACTTAGGAATTGGTTTATCTGATAAAAGGAAAAATTGCCAACCTTGTAGACTAGGACAATTTTGTAAACCCAAAGCTTCTCCCTTTATTCTCACCCCCACTCGTATAAACCCAAAGGCAAAATGAGGAATTACCCGGACCTAGCCCAAAATTGGCTCTGGCACTATATAAACACTTCTAGAGGGGAAGCAGAAAAGAACAGAGGTGAAAAACAGAAAAGCCCCCCCCCCTCAAAAAAAAACAAAAAAGAAAGGAAATGAGAGGCCAAAGATCAAAACAACACCCAGACAACGGGTTAAACTCTCTATTTTAGCAGGCACAAACGCCTTTACGCATAGATATGCTAAACAAAAGGCTATACTAGTACACATCCAATGGATTGTACTCCCCACCGAAAACACGGGTATACGCCCGACGGGCTGTACTCTCCACCCAAATAAAGAAGTGGTAAAAAGAAGAAAGCCAGAGGGACCTGGAAAGTAAGACATATGCCAGACTGGGAGAATTCTAAAATATTGCCCCAAAGGAAGATATTACTCTTACCCCATTCACCCCCCACCCTTTTATTTCTTGCTATGGAGTTGGAATTGAACTATGTCTACTTGGAAAGGTGAAATCTCAACCAAAGGTAGACCTTTTCCTATGTTTACAACATCACACACTCACATGAGTTCACTTAAAACACTTGCCTATCTTGGTGCATTCATGAATTTCCCAGCATGTTTAGAATAATATGATCAAGCATCTGAGAACCATGAACTCGAGGAATTGACACCTGAAGCCAACACCTTTCAAATACAATCCTGGTTTGGACATAAGTGACGCCAAGGACCCCTCTTCAAGGACTTGATGGCATTTTTTACTTTAGGAAATTGAAAACATTGCCCTCCCACATAAAAGACCCTTTGAAAAACTAAAATGCTCCCTTATGTCACTCACACTTGTGCATAAGATTGTATTTTCCTTTTCCAAACATTTAGGCGTTCAATTTTCTCAAATACCACAATTAACTCCCATACCAAAGGAAAATTGCCCCTATTACTTTCATTTCATACCCTTCCACACACATTTGAGAAGGAAAACTGCCCCACTCTCATACACACCTGAGGTTTCTTTTCCATTTTCACATATTCTCACACTTAAAGTCACTCAGGCTCCTTCTCTTGTATACCGGACGCGGCTTCTCGCATCTTTCTCCTTGCTTTATTACCTTAGATGGGTTGTAGCCCTTGACAATTTGATCTAGAGGGGCTCGAAAGTCAGTGCAGGGGCACAATCTAGACAGATTTAACACTTGGTCTATAGAAAGAATGTTTTTATAAGTTTTAAAGGTTGACAAAACACTGGGGAAAACTTTCAGCAACAGCAGACAAAAGCAAAAGCAGAAAATTGTCCCAAGTCAGGGGCGGCTAAACCCTACTAGACGCCAGCCACCAGACGGGTGAAATCAACTAGCCGTCCCCCTACAGGTGAATTCTACCAGTCCTTGGGCGGCTAAATACAACTAGCCGCCCCTCACTGGACGGCTGAAAACAGCTAGCCGCCCCATACCTGCTGCCCAACCGGCACTGTCAGTCCTATTTTAATCAACCATTCAAATCTCCAATACCTATTAAGAGCATTTCCTTCCCAAAAACCTGTACATAGGCATTCCATATGTATATATATTTGCAAAACATGTATAAATACAATTCAAAAACAACTGTATTTCAAAACCATACACCCATCCATACATCAACTCATGCATCAAAACCTTAAAACACATAAACCTTTTCCAAAACTAAAAACTTGCATTTAAATTAATAAACCATACATAAAAAGGGTATAAAATTAACCCTAAAAACATAAAACTAGACATAAAAGAGAGTTTCTATAAAACAAAAGATAGGTCCACTAAGAGCTCCAACTCCGAGTATCTTGGGCCATGCATCATCAGAACAATCACCTGAGCCAAAAGAAAAGAAGAAAAGCATGAATTCATTGTCATACACACAATTCTTCTGCCCAAAACAAAGATAAACATTACCTCAATGTATCATCGTCCGCGGGAGGCTGGGTCGAAGGAGGATCATCCTGGCCTGGCTGAGGAGGTGGTAGTTAAGGAGAAGACTGGACTTTTGGAGCGTCTAGAGCAGCAAGAGTTTCCCTCACCAAAGAAGCAGCCCTCGCTTATATCCCACAACTCCGAGTCACTGATGGGCGGGAAGCTCGACTGAAGGTGGCTCAAGTGGCTAGGGAGGCAGAGACCGAGTGGTCAGGCTCGAGAGGGAGAAGGTCTACATCCACCTCTGTCATAGACCCTCTACCAACCAACTTCCCTCGCATAGTGGCCTCCCAAAGGTGAACTTGTTGCATATCCCGATCTCTTCTCTCCAACCTCTGACGAAGGCGGCTCTCCATACTTCTGGATTGATCCTCAACCGCCCTCAACCTCTCTTCTAGCTCCCGTGCCCTCTCCTCCAACACCCTGATCGCCTCCCGATCCCTATCCCCAGCTGCTTGAAGAGAGTGGACCAGGTCTCCCATCAAACCACCTGGCACGTCGGCCGACACCTCCAACTCCAACACTCTAGCCTAGAGGGAGTCTCGCTCGTGGCCTATGATGGATGACTCCTCCTCTCCCAACACCATCCTGGACCGCAGCTAGCCCAACACCTCTTTGATGATCTCTCGGACCTCAACTGGTCCACCTCGCCCTCAGCCCTGCCAACCCTCTCCCTTGCAAGTTCAAGCTCCATCTGAGTAGCCAGGAGCTCGCTACGGACCATGCCTAGCTCATTCGCCAACTCGAGCTCTCAATCGGAGGCACTGGTCAGAGGAGCAGAGGAGGAAGAAGCGCCACTGGCTCTTGCTCTTGACAGAGCATCCATCTGAGCCTCAAGGACCCGAACCTGGTCCTGTAGGCGTCGCCTCTGCACCCGCGAACCCTCTACCTACCCGGCCCATGCTTGAAGGTGCTCGTTGGCAGCCTTGAGCTTCTTCTCCAACTCATTCAGCTCAGCCTGCACCAAGAACACATCTTTTAATATGGAGTAGAAGAAAGAAAAGACGGAGAAGAGAAAGGGCTTTTCTTACGTAAGCATCCGGGATTTCCTCCTCCATAGTCCCAATGATGTCGACATATTCCTGGTGGTACCAAGCCATGTACTCCTCACTGCAAACAACGTCGAGGCGGCGCTCAACCAAGTCCCCCTCTCGACCCATCCCCGCAAGTACACGACGTAATTCCTCGGAAGGTTCATATCCCGAGGAGTTCCAGCTACCGGGATCGGAGGACGCTTCGACAGGTCGACAGGCACCCACTGATGATACCCAAGCTAGTGGACCACCCTGCTGATTGCGTGAAAGACCACCTTGTTGAAAAAGATCAGCCAGATGTCCCGCGACAGCTCCTCGGGGACTGCCTCCTCAGTATACGGCCTCCAGGTCATCTACAACAAAGGATACCACAGAATGAAGAAGAGAGCTCAGACAAAAGAAAATCAAATACAAGCTAGAAGTCCAGAAAATATATACCTCTTCTTCCTTTAAAGCGCAGAAGGCCTCTCAAAACTGAGCGAGGTGACGCAAGCGAGAAGCCCCTGGAGGCGCCCATCTCATAGCCAAAGGGAGGGCGCAGTTGAAGACCAGCTGGGTCGGACGAGCAATGGCGAAGTGCTCGTACCCAAAAATCTGCAGAAAGAAAACAAAAACAAAAGCCAGGTGAAGTGAATAAGCAGAGATCAAATCATTTCTATTTTCGCTATTTATACCTACAGAAATGCTGCCAAACCGCCAAGATTCTTCCCCCTGGCCCTCTTCACCTTCTTCGACAACTCCACAAAGAGATGAGCTAGAATGGCCGTGCCCCAAGCAAAGCGGCCCATCATCGCCAAGTCCCCCATCAGCAACAAGAAGTGAAAGGAAACCTTGTCGGAGGCCGTCGAGAAGAGGACCCGGCTAAAGAAATAGAGGAAGAACGCCCTCAACTTTCTTCGAGCCCTCTGTGGGAATGCAGTGGCCTCCCTGGCCTCGATGATCAGCCTCCTCCTCTCAAAATTGGCCGCGGCCTCACCCTTCTAACGGTGCGTGAACGAACCGAGGCCATACTACCTCGATAGCTTTCCAAGAGGGATCCGGTTCAACGTCCTCTCCCGCTCCACGTACTCCCAATCCCCGATCAACTCCTGAAAGAGCTCCTTATAGTCTGGACTGGTAGCCGCTATCACCGCCTCGGCCAAGGTTGGGAGGCCCGTAATCCGCTCAACATCCTCGAGCGTCGGCATCACTGCACCAGTAGAGAGGATAAATGTGCAGCTCTCCAGGCCCCACCGCTCCGCCAACGACTCATGGTACAAGCGATGAACGTGGAAGGGCTCGATCAAAAAGAAGGAGCGAAAGCCCGCTTCATTCACCAAGTCCCTCTCCCTCTGCCCCAAGGCGGAGTACCACCTCTTCGTCCCATGCCATAGAGCCCGAATGCGGTTCGGCCACTGAAACAACAAAAGAAAGGGGTTAGTCCAAGCAAGAGGGCGTCCGAGAAGTAAGCATTCTGAATTTAAGCAAAGTTTTCATTCTCAACCATGCTCGCATACCAAAAATAAAATAAAAGCATGAAATATATGAGCCTAAAGGAAAATTCAGCCTCCCATGCTACAAGACTTCTTCATATGGATCACGTATTTAGTCGTTCCTTTAGCCCACCAATGACCATCTCTATCGTATGCTTACATGCTTTCTTTATCACCTATCACACTTACATCCCCCTTTTATAACATGCATAACAAAAGCACATAAAAATTGTCCCTCCCCTAAAAAACACATACAACACTCATATATATATATAGACACCACCATGATCACCCTTCTAAAAACCCCATAGACTCATAAATACATGTATACTCACCCTCTCTTACCCCACCATGATTAAAAACATATACCCCTACACCATATGCATGCAAGACCACTAATAAAATGACACATACAAGCATGCTATACTCTACTATTTCTTTCTTTTCTCCACCATGCCTCGTCTTTTATATATACATGCATAGCAAAAATAAATAAATAAAGGTTGCCCCTTTTTATGCCATGCTCACCAAATCCTTCGGTGATCATTTTTCCATATACACGACTGTAGATATCCTAATTTTGACCGTCCAAAGAAAAGAAATTTACTTCAAGTAATATTGGAAACAACCACATTGGGACATCTAATAGAAAACTCCCTCAGAAACCAAAACCGAAAACCCTAAGTCCAAAACTTAGAAATATCTAAGAGCCTAGACAGGTGCAGCTACTTGAGAGTAGCCGCCCCATTCTGGGCGGCTAGTTCCAACTAGCCGCCCACCAAACCGACCCAAACCGCCATCCTGGATGGGACATAAAGCAAGCATGATTGCGATGGATTGTCCCTTCTAGCTGCCCCATCTTAGCTGGTTAATCCTTAGTAACCGACCCAAGCCACCACTTGTCAGAGATGAGACGTTTGGCAAGTTATGATGGGGGTGGCTACCTGAGAGTAGCCGGCCCTCATTGGGCGGCTAAACACAACTAGCCTCCCCTTGCCTGGACATTGTCAGATAACAAAGATCTAATGGGAGGTCAAATCAAGCACCTTATTATCCATTTTGATCTATTGTCCAGTGAACACTCCCCTACACCCCTTTTACTATAAATAGGGGGGTCTCTAAACATAATCAATAACAATCAATAGCCATCAATAACCCACAACAACCCACATTTCCAATCATCAAGCCTATACCCCCCACACCACCACTTTATGCCCTTGAGAGAGAAAGTGAGAGAGAAACCCATTTCCTACACCAAATCACTCTCCAAATCCACTCTCCAAAACCCAGGTTAGACCCAGTTTAACCTCTGCCAAAACCAAATCCAAAACCTACCCAAGTTCTGCCCAAATTGAACCAGACACCAGGTGGCTACCCGCAACTAGCCGCCCCCCACCAGGCGGCTAAACACGACTAGCCGGCCCCTCTATAGCCCACCTTAGTCCCAATTCTTCTTTAGTCAGGTTCCCGAAGCAGAAGAGGATCCCTGTCTTCACCTCTATGTACGGCATATCCATGTCTCAGAGCGGAGACCCCACAAACTCCCCACCAAGGCGATCAAACCCCCACCCCCACCAACTTTTCCTGCTTCTTTTTTAGAAAAGCAAGTAACGATCACAACAACCCCTGAATCCTCCTGAGGACCCGTCGGCCGCCTCAGCTAGGAACGAACAACCAACCCACCACCCCTTCCGAGAGACGATCCAACCGAACTCGCCAAGGCACAGCTCTCCTGACCCGAGCCTCCGAAGAACCCCCCACACACGCACAACCACCAAAGGAGCCGAGGAGGAAGGAAGAGAGGGCCGCCTTTCTTTCTTTTCCAGAAATCCGATACCGACAGCCTGGCAATCACGGTGGGACCTCCCTCTTGAAAGACAACGAAAGGTAATCCTCTTCTGCTTCCTCCCAATAACCTGACTAGAATGCCATCACCCCTCTAGGAAAGCTAAGATTCCCACCCCTCAAGTCTGACCCTCCTCTACTTTGCATTACAACATCCTTTACTGCTTTAAGCCGCACAAAGCTACGCACCCCTTTACTGCTTTAAGCCGCACAAAGCTACGCACCCCTTTACTGCTTTAAGCCGCACATAGCTGCGCACCCCTTTTACTGATTTAAGCCGCACACAGTTGCGCACCCCTTTACTACTTTAAGCCACACACAGCTGCGCACCCCTTTATCTTTATTTACTGCTTTAATCTGCATTCATCTACACCTACTCTTTTCCATATTCACACAATGGAGGCCTACACCCAGGAGAAAATAGTAGAGGAGAAGGACAACCAGGGAGACCAAACCGCCTAATTCCTCAGCCACCTAGAGGAGAGGATGGCTAGCCTAGGATACCAGTCGGTCGAGGACATGTTCAATGACCTCACCGACTATCACCAAGCCAAGACCTTGAGGCAGGAAACTCCTATTAAGAGCCCCAAGGCTTGCCCCACCCCCAATACACTACCAACACCTGGCTTCTCGGTAAATCCGAGTTCAAGCCTCTTTTCCTTTGCCCCACCTTCCCCAGTGAATCCAATATTCCCAACCGCTTCTGCCCCGAGCCCTCCCAGGGGAGAAACGTTGGAAGAAACCATCCAAAGAATCCTCTCTAAGACTGGACCTTCTACCCCCAAACACGTCTCTGCACAACCTGAGACAGATCCCATCAGTCCACCTACCGGAGGGATTTAAAATCCTGAAATTTCACTGGTACAACGGTTGTGGAGACCCAGACGTTCATTTGACCTCCTTTTATCTAGATGCCCGACCGTTTCTAGATAACCAACCTCTGCTAGTATTCCTCTTCCAAAAATCATTGGAAGGAGAAGCTTTGCAATGATTCTCCACCCTCCCTGAGGAATTTGAGCAGTACGTGTCCAGGTGGCGCACCCACGTCCACCGAATTGGCATGCAATTAACAAAATGTCAAGAAATTGACATGATGTTGCAAAGCCTGAGTCCAGAGCTTTGTATGAGCCTTTCGTACGGAGACTGTACCACGTACCAACTTCTCATTCACCTCCACAACAGGATTTCCCGTTGTGCAGCCCCAGCAGTTCAAACCCAGTCCCCACCTATCAGCCATAGGGTTGGATAACCGCCGAGAAAGGCGCACACCCCCACGGTAGAGGGGATCACACAAATTTTGGCACTCTACCCGAACGGAGCGTGAGTTTTGGTCAAGGACCAGCCCCGAGATAGTACACACCCGGTTCGTCCGGATATATGCCGCCTCGGCAAGCTACTTATCCAAACACCTTTTTTCCTCGATCAGTACCCGCTTCCGTGCCGTTACGACAAAGCCCATTAACCCAGAATCCACAGTCCAAAACCCTATAAACCAGATCCCAATACATATAGATCCTGTAAAAAATATGGAAAAACAAAAGCTAGAACCTTTTATACAAGCCCTGATGGAAGAACCAGAAAACCTAAACGCCTACGCAATAAGAGCCACGAATCATGAAGAATTGCCTAGGATCATTTCAGGTGGTTTAATCCTTCCAGCACCTTCCCCAATGAACCCAAACCCTATCAGGCCCCTCACCCCATATACAGGACAAGTACCCGAGCCCATCACAATTTATCCCATAAAGGGAGGTCCCATCCGACCATTGGACCATTTCTCCCAGGCACAACCTAATCAGACCAATGAAAAGCTCTTCCTACCTATCCCTCTGCTCCACCGAGGACGCAAGCCTTCGTTCCCCAACAAGTACCATAAAGGAAATACACCGCTATTCCTCCCCCATCGACTTATGAGTCTCCAGCTTCTGAAATTATTGAATCTACAGAATGTCCCAAGCAGGACTTTGACGATAATGAAGAATTTATGGATGGAGAACTGTCAAAACTCTTTCACCCTACTCAAGTACAACCTGAATCCATAATCCAAACCTTGCAACCAATTGAATTTAAATACCCATTATCCCTACCTGCTCAAGATCAAATCATATCGATGCCTGTCAAACCTGCCTTGGTGACCTAAGATGACTCAAATCTTGACTCATCAGATTCTGAGATGGATCAAGATCTGGTTCAACCAATTATGCATATTCTCATATTAGAACCACTTATATTTAAAAATGCACAATTTGAGGGAGCAATCAAGTCATCCCAGTTGCCAGACTTGTCATCCCATTTGTCAAAGGAGCCCCCTCCTTGGGATTTCCCCGCCATATCCAAATCAACTATTATCCATGAGCCCCTAATTGCAGCAACTGATTTTTACCCCCCATCATCATTAGGGCCTCAACATTACCGTGCTCCCTTGCACCTGTTCAGTCAGTAGTCACCTTTGTGACTTACTTTTCCATATCCACATCTTTATTGACTGACCAACACCCCCCTTTGAGGAAAAATTCTCTTCCTGCTAAGAGTCTGTGGCAGGTCAAGCTCCACTTACATTTTCAACGGGATTTAGGCTTGGATATTCTAATAGATGCAGTCAAAATAGATGCTAAACAGCAGTGGTTGAGAAGGCATCAAACGCGCTTCAAGATAAAGGAGAACCGATACACAAGTAATGATACATCAGATAATTCAAGTATCATTCCACTGAAGATCCTTCAGTTTGAGCCTCCTTAGAAGACTCACCTTGCACCATCACTTTCTGGAGGCAACCCTCCAGTTCTATACATATACTACATTTCACATACTTTCTATTTCCAAACATTTGTTTATGCTTTCAACAACAAAAACAAAAGAAAATATTTGTTTACATGATTTCAAAACAAAAACAAAACAAAAAAAAAGATTTGATTATCAGCTTATGCTTTCAAACTTCTGTATATATTTGTATCCCTGCTTTTCAAAAACAAAAAAAATCAAAACAAGAATGCTAATCAGCTTTCATTCCTCATTCATGCACATACTTGTTTACGTGCTTTCCTTAAAAAAAACCCAAAAAAAAATGAGAGAAAAGAAGAGCCACAGACCATGCCCAGGCCTACCAGAGGGGGGTGGCAAGGGCATTTGAAAAGAAAGTAAAAGAGAGAAACTTTAAAATTAGGGAGCTAGTACTCAAGCAAATCATGCCATCAAGGAAGCCCCACCCCAAAGGCAAGCTACAACCCACATGGGAGGGACCCTATGTGATCACCCATGCCTATTCCAAGAATGCCTACCGCTTGGTGGACGCCGAAGGAGTCGAAGTCTCAGGTTCGTGGAATGCACTTTATCTAAAGAAATTCCATGCATAGAAACTCTCGATACTTGAGAAATATTATTCTTCCTTCCTAAGATTTCCAGTGTTTAAACCTGATGATAGAATTGTAAGACTCTCAAAGATAACTTGTATTTTATTTGAACTCATATATTCACCACTCATGCCACCTCCGTCACACCAGTATGACTTAGGAACTGGTTTATCTGATAAAAGGAGAAATTGCCTACCTTGTCGACTGGGACAATTTTATAAACCCAAAACATCTCCCTTTATTCTCGTCCCCACTCGTATCAACCCAAAGGCAAAATGAGGGATTACCCAGACCTGGCATATGTCCCAAAACTGGCTCTGGCACTATATAAACACTTCTAGAGGGGAAGCAGAAAAGAACAGGGGTGAAAAACAGAAAAGCCCCCTCCTCAAAACAAAACAAAACAAAACAAAGGCAATGAGAGGCCACAGATCAAAACAACACCCAGACAACAGGTTAAACTCTCTACTTTAGCAGGCATGAACGCCTTTACGCACACTATATGCTAAATAAAAGGCTAGACTAGTACACATCCAAGCAAACGGATTGTACTCTCCACTAGAAATATTGGTATACGCCCAGCGGGCTGTACTCTCCACCCAAATAAAGAAGTTGTAAAAAGAAGAAAGCCAGGGGGACCTAGGAAGTAAAGACATATGCAAGACTGGGACAATTCTAAAATATTGCCCCAAAGGAAGATATTACTCTTACCCCATTCACCCCCACCCTTTTATTTCTTGATATGGAGTTGGAATTGAACTATGTCTGCTCGAAAAGGCAAAATCTCAACAAAAGATAAACCTTTTTCTATGTTTACAACAACACACACTCACATGAGTTCACTTAAAATACTTGCCTATCAAAAAGAAGCTTGCTTGACTTAAATCTTGGTGCATTCATGGATTTCCCAGCATGTGTAAATTAATACGATCAAGCATTTGATAACCGTGAACTTGAGGAATTGACACCTAAAGCCAACACCTTTCAAATACAATCCTAGTTTGGACATGAGTGACCACAAGGGCCCCTCTTCAGGGACTTGATGGTGTCTTTTACTTTAGGAAATTGAAAACGTTGCCCTCTCCACACAAAGGATCCTTTGACAAAACTAAAATGCTCCCTTATGTCACTCACACTTATGCATAAGATTGTATTTTCTTTTTCCAAACATTTAGGCATTCAATTTTCTCAAATACCACAATTAACTCCCATGCCAAAAGAAAATTGCCCTTATTACTTCCATTTCATACCCTTCCACACACATTTGAGAAAAAAAAATTGCCCCACTCTCAAACACACCTGAGAGTCTCTTTTATTCTCACAAAATCACACTTCGAGCCATCTAGGCTCCCTCCTTTTTATGCCGAGCATGGTTTCTCGCACTTTTTTCCTTACTTACCTTAGATGGGTTGTAGCCCTTGAGAATTCGAATAAGAAGGACTCAAAAGTCAGTGCAGGGGCACAATCCGGACAGATTTAACACTTGGTCCATGGAAAGAATGTTTTTACAAGTTTTGAAGGTTGAACAAACATTCATAAGGACATTCAGCAGCAGCAGACAAATGGCAAAATCAGAAAATTGTCCCAGGCTAGGGGCGGCTAAAGCCGACTAGACGCCTACCATCAAACGGCTGAAACCAATTAGCCGTCGCCCTATAGGTATATTCTATGAGTCCTAGGGCGGCTAAACACAACTAGCCGCCCCTCACCTGCTGTTGCCGAAGGACGAGAAGCCCGATTGAAGTTCGCCCCCGTAGTAAAGGAAGCAAAGACCGAGTAATCAGGCTTGAGAGGGAGAAGGTCGAGGTTCGCCTCCATCATGGACCCTCCGCCAACCAGCTTCCCCCTCATGGTGGCCTCCCAAAGGTGGACTTGTTGCATGTCCCGATCTCTTCTCTCCAACCTCTGGCGAAGCCGACCCTCAATACTTCTGGATTGGTCCTCGGCCACCCTCAACCTCTCTTCCAGCTCCCGTGCCCTCGCCTCCGAGACTCTGAGAGCTTCCCGGTCTCTATCCCCAGCTGCTTGGAGAGAGCGGACCAGATCTCCCATCAATCCACCAGGCACGCCGGCCGACGCTTCCAACTCCGACACTCTAGCCTGGAGGGAGTCTCGTTCATGGCCCAGAATGGAAGACTCCTCCCTCAGCACGATATGGGACCGCAGCTGGTCCATCTCCTCCTCTCTCAAAACTCTCTCAGACCGCAACAGGTCCACCTCATCCTCGACCCTCGTGGCCCTCTCCCTCGCCTAATCAAGCTCCATCCGAGTAGAGGAGGAAGAAGCGCCATCAGCTCTTGCTCTCGACAAAGCATCCACCTGAGTCTCAAGGACCTGAACCTGGTCTTGCACACGTCGGCTCTGCACCCGCAACCCTTCTACTTGCCCGGCCCGTGCTTGGAGGTTCTCGTTGACGATCTCGAGCTTCTTCTCCAACTCATTCAGCTCAACTTACAAAAGAAGGCATCATTTAGAACACAAAGAGAAGAAGCGAGGAGAGAAAAGAGAAAGGATTTTTCTTACATACGCATCCGGTATCTCCTCCTCCATAGTCCCAAGAATGTCGACATACTCCTGGCGGAACCAGGCCATGTACTCCTCGCTGCTAACCACCTCGGGACGACCCTCAACCAAGGTCCCCCTCTCGACCCATCCCCGCACATACACTGCATAGTTCCTTGGGAGGTTCGTATCCCTAGGAATTCTGGCCACCAGGATCGGAGGACGCTTCAGCAGAGGATTCAGCACCCACTGATGGTACCCTAGCTGGCGGACTACCCGGCTGATCGCTTGAAAGACCACCTCATTGAAGAAGATCAGCCAAATGTCTCTCGACAACACCTCCGGAACCTCCTCCTCAGCATAGGGCCTCCAGGTCATCTACAAAGGATACCAAGGAATAAAGAAGAGAGCTCGGACGAAAGAAAATCAAGTACCAGCTAGAAATCTAGAAGATATATACCTCTTCTTCCTTCAAGACATGGAACGCCTCCCGAAACTAAGCGAAGCGACGCAAGTGAGAAGCTCCTGGAGGCGCCCATCTTATAGCCCAAAGGAGGGCGCGATCGAAGATCAGCTGGGTCGGACGAGCCATGGCGAAGTGCTCATACCCAAAAATCTGCAGAAAGAAAGTCAAAACCAAAGTTAGGTGAAGTTAATGAACTTAAATCAAATCATTTCTATCTTCACTAAACTATACCTGCAGAAAAGCCGCGAAACCGCCTAGATTCTTGCCCCTGACCCTCTTCACCTTCTTCGACAACTCCACGATGAGGTGAGCCAACATGGCCAAGTCCCCCATCAGCAACAAGAAGTGGGAGGAGACCTTGTCGGAGGCCATCGAGAAGAGTACCCAGCCGAAGAAAATAGAGGAAGAACACCCTTAACTCCCTTCGAGCCCTCTGTGGGCATCGAGTGGCCTCCCTGGCCTCGATCATCAGCCTCCTCCTCTCGAAACTGGCCGCAGCCTCGCTTTTTGAAGGCGCACGGATGAATCGAGGCCGTACTACCTTGAAAGCTGTCCGAGAGGGATCCGGTTCAACATCCTCTCCTGCTTCACGTACTTCCAGTCCCCAATCAACTCTCGGAAGAGCGCCTTGTAGTCTGGACTGGTAGCCGCTATCACCGCCTCGCCCAAGGCCGGGAGGCCTGTGATCCGCTCCACATCCTCGAGTGTCGGCATCACTGCACCGGTGGGGAGGGTGAAGGCGCAGCTCTCCGGATCCCATCTCTCTGCCAACGCCTCCAGATAAGGATGATGGACATGGAACAGCTCTATCAGAAAGAAGGAGCGAAAACCCACTCCATCCACTAGGTTCCTCTCCTCTGGCCTTATGGCGTCATACCATATCTTGGTCCCATGCCACAAATCCCGTATGCGATTCGGGCGCTGAAACATCAGAAGAAGAGGGGTTAATCCGAAGACGTCCGAAAGGTGAGAATCCTAAATGAAATTTTCATTCTAAACCATGCTTAGAGAATTAAATATACATATGCAAGCATGAAATATTTGAAACATGAATACACCTCTTTTTACTCCATGAGCACTCCCACCGTGGCCTATCTCTAAGAACAAATCGAAATTATTCAAAAATTCACCATGCTTAAAACTACATAAACACACTTTCTTCTTATCATATAAAGCATGCTTATAACACTCCCACCATAATCATGAACACATGCTTACATATCATCCTATCACAATCACTTCTAAAGACATACTTATTTAAAGAAACAAACAAAATTATTGTTCCCTTTTACCATCTCTTGTATCAAAACCAAACACCCTATTTCTATAAAAGAAAAGCATCATATAAGCCATAAAGAAATGCATGCCTATGAAATCCCACTGTGATCATTTTCATACACAAACAAGCATGCTTATTAAAAGGACGCATATATTTATACTTCTTACACATTTAATGCCACCGAAACACATATATACATTTGCTTTTTTACACTATACATATCACAAAGACATATGTTAGACAAGGGGAAATAGAAGCATACCACGGCTAGTGTAGCCCCAGGAATCTCCGCCTCGGCCTCGGCCTCGTCAGGATCGTCCATCCCGTCATCGTCCCCCTCCTCATCATCTCCCTCATCCTCACCCTCAACCTCAGCACCGGCCCCCGTGGCTGCTGTGTCCACACCCGCAGCCCCCGCTATCTCAGTCCCCACACCCTTGCCTTCCTCCGCGCCCACCGCGCCGGAGGCTAAAGCCTCAAAGGCACCCATAGCCCTTCTCTCCTCCTCCTCAGCCCTGGCCTCTTTAGCCTCTCTCTCTAACATCCCCACAATGGCATCCAATGATGCCCTCTCACTCTCACTAACCCCCTCGGCCCCCACTTCTCCACCTAAACCTATGGCCGATCCTCCGGCCTCCAAACCCGCACCCTCGGCCACCGCCGATCGGTCGCCATGCCTCCTCTTGTGTGTATAACCAATCACACCACCCCCTACCCCCGAGACAGCCCCCGAGGATGCACCCGCACCTCCACCAATGCCCGCCAAAGGCATCTTTGCCATTTGGGTCGTCACCTCCCAACCCTCCTCTCTGAATTGTCGCTCTCTGATGAGCTAGACCCCGAGGCTGCCCCCCTTTGCCCTCGGGAAGACCTGAGGCGCTTTATCATCAAAGCCGTCCTCTTCCCTTTCGTCATCTCCTCGATTTCACAAGAAAAAGGAGAACCCAAAGGTTTTTTTTAGGATTTCAAAATCAAAGAAGAAAGAGAAGATCAAGGGCGAAATTAAGCAAATCAAAACCAAGTTTTTTGGTTTCAAACGGAGAAGAAGAAGAAGAGAGGGAAGAGCAACCATTTTTGAAAACGTGCGGGAGAGAGAGGATCCTTTTTCGGTTATAAGGGACCCAGTCAGCCGGCGACTACTTGCGAGTAGCCGCCCCCTATCCGACGGCTAAAATCAACTAGCCGCCTCTCCCTGCCAGCTAAACACCACTAGCCGCACCCTGCCAGCATCTCAAACACTTTTATTTCCAAGTTTTCTAAACCAAATAGCCATGTATTGGTTTATTTCCAAGTTTTACTTGATCAAACACAACTTTCTTGAAGTTTTACCACAATTACCAGTACCATTCAGTTTAAATTTATTCAGTTCTGGTTCTTTTCCAGAATCTTTGTCTTTCAAATGATCCAATTCACCAAATCAAACACCCTTTTTTTCTTTTTCTGTCTGCGATATCCCCTTAATTTGCTGAGCTACCCAAGCACGGGTACGGTAGGCACAAGTAAACTGACGCTGGGCTGCTCCGTGCACGATGGCTAAGAACTCCGTTTGAGGGTTGGATCACTCGCTTCCTTACTTTTACTCACTCTCCCACCTGGATCAGCCTTTAGATAACCATTCTAGTCAAAACCCAGCCTCTGATGACCTAAATTACCTCCCTGAATGGTATTTGGTCATGTGTCCTAAACTTCTTGAAGGTTTGGCCGGCCAAAATAAGGGTCTCTTTCCTTATTATCGATCGAAATCTTTTTGTTTCACACAAAAACTCCATCCGATGAGGGACAATTGTAGTACCCTAATTTTGACTGTGCAAAGAAAATAAATTTACTTCAAGTAATATTGGAAACAACCACATTTGGACATCTAATAGAAAACTCTCTCAGAAACCAAAACCGAAAACCCTAAGTCCAACACTTAGAAATATCTAAGAGCCTGGACAGGTGCGGCTACTTGAGAGTAGCCGCCCCATTCCAGGCGGCTAGTTCCAACTAGCCTCCAACCAAACCGACCACATACTGCCTTCCTGGATGGGACATAAAGCAAGCATGATTGTGACAGATTGTCCCTTCTAGCCGCCCCATCTTAGCTGGTTCATCCTTAGTAATCGACCCAAGCCACCGCTTGTCAGAGATGGGATGTTTGGTAGGTTATGATGGGGGCGGCTACCTGAGAGTAGCCGCCCCTCACTGGGTGGCTAAACACAACTAGCCGCCCCTTGCCTAGACATTGTCAGACAACAAAGATATAATGGGAGGTCAAATCAAGCACCTTATTATCCAATTTGATCTATTGTCCAGTGAACACTCCCCTACACCCCTTTTACTATAAATAGGGGGGGTCTCTAAACATAATCAATAACAATCAATAGCCATCAATAACCCACAACCCACATTTCCAATCATCAAGCCTATACCCCCCACACCACCACTTTAAACCCTTGAGAGAGAAAGTGAGAGAGAAACCCATTTCCTACACCAAATCATTCTCAAAATCCACTCTCCAAAACCCAGGTTTAGACCCAGTTACCAAATCCAAACCCTACCCAGGTTCTGCCCAAATTGAACCAGACACCAGGCGGCTACCCACAACTAGCCTCCCCCCACCAGGCGGCTAAACACAACTAGTCGGCCCTTCCCTAGCCCACCTCAGTCCCAATTCTTCTTTATTCAGGTTCCCGAAGCAGAAGAGGATCCCTGTCTTCACCTCTGTGTATGGCATATCCATGTCTCAGAGCGGAGACCCCACATACTCCCCATGAAGGCGATCAAACCCCCCACCCAACTTTTCCTGTTTTTTTTTTAGAAAAGCAGGTGGCGATCACAACAACCTCTAAATCTTCCTGAGGACTCGTCGGTCGCCTCAACCAGGAACGAACAATCAACCCACCACCCCTTCCGAGAGACAATCCAACCGAGCCCGCCAAGGCACAGTTCTCCGGACCTGGGCCTCCGAAGAACCCCCACACACGCACAGCCACTGGAGGAGCCGAGGAGGAAGGAAGAGAGGGCCGCCTTTCTTTCTTTTCCCAAAATCTGATACCGACAACGACAAGCATGCCTATTAAAAGGACACGTATATACACTCCTTACACATTTCATGCATACCACCAAAACATATATATATCTAAGAATAAAATAATATGCAAGAGAATTAGGGGAATACCAGGGCTCGTATGGCTCCAATATCGTCCATCCCATCGTCTCTCTCATCCTCATCATCCCCCTCCTCACCAACCTCGACCTCCGCGGCCTCCTCCGCACCAATACCCCCGGCCTCTGTGGCCTCGACCCAGCCCCAACTCCCTCACCTTCCTCCGTGCCCACCGCACCAGAGGCCAAAGCCTCATAGTCCCCTAGGGCCCTCCTTTCCTCCTCCACAGCCCTGGCCTCTTCGGCCTCTCTCTCTAACATCCCCACAATGGCATCCAAGGACGCCCTCTCCTCTACACTGACCCCCTCAGCCCCAACCTCTCCAACAACACCTTTGGCCGATCCTTCGGCCTCCAAACCCGGACCTTCGGCCACCACCGATAGACCCCCACGCCTCCTCTTGCGTGTATGACCAATCACACTACCCCCTACCCCTTGCACAACCCCCGAGGACGCGCCCGTACCCTCACCCGCGCCCACTAATGGCGTCTCCGCCATTCGAGTATCTCCTCCACGACCCTCCTCTCCGAACCGTCGCACTCTGACGAGCCCGACCCCGAGACAGCCCCCCTTTGCTCTCGAGAAGACTTGAGGCGCTTCATCAACCAAGCCGTCCTCTTCCCCTTCATCATCTCCTTGATTTCACAAGAAATAGAAGAACCCAAAAGTTCTTAGGGTTTCGAAATCAAGAAGAAAGAAGTGATCTAGGGCGAAATTAAGTGAATCAAGCCAAGGCTTTTTGGTTTCAAATGAAGAAGAAGAAGTATTAGAGGGAGAGGAACCGTTTTTGAAAACGTGCGGGAGAGAGAGAGGGTCTTTTTCGGTTATAAGGGACCTAGTCGGCAAGCGACTACTCGCGAGTAACCGCCCCTGCCCGACAGCTAAATACCATTAGTCGCCCCTCCCGCCGGCTAAACACCACTAGCCGCCCCCTGCCAGCTTCTCAAACACACTTATTTTCAAGTTTTCTAAAAACAAACAGCCATGTATTGGTTTATTTCCAAGTCTTACTTGATCAAACACAACGTTTTTGAAGTTTTACCACAATTACCAGTACCATTCAGTTCAAATTTCTTCAGTTCTGGTCCTTTTCAGGAATCTTTATCTTTTGGATGATCCAAATTCACCAAATCAAACACTTTTTTATTTGCTTTCTGTCTGTGATATCCCCTTGATTTGCTTAGTTACCCAAGCACGGGTACGGTAGGCACAAGGAAACTAACGCCGGGCCGTGCACGATGGCTAAGAACCCCGTCCGAGGGTTGGATCACTTGCTTCCTTACTTTTACTCACTCTCCCACCTGGATCAGTCTTTATATGCTATTCTAGTCAAAACTCAGCCTCTGATGACCTAAATTAAATTCTTGAATGGTATTGGTCATGTGTCCTAAACTTCTTGAAGGTCGATCTGGCCAAAATAGGGGTCTGTTTTCTTATCATCGGTCGATGTCTTTCTGCTTCGCACAAAAGACCCCGACCGATGAGGGACAATTGTAGATACCCCAATTTTGACCGTCAAAAAGGATGAAAATACTTCAAGTAATGCTTAAGAATGACCACATTTGGACATCTAAATAGAAAACTCCCTTAGAAACCAAAACCGGAAACCCTAGTCCAAACACTTAGAAAAATCTAGGACCTGGACATGGGCGGCTACTTGAGAGTAGCCGACCCCAAACTGCCTTCATGGATGGGACATAAAGCAAGCATGATTGCGGCGAATTGTCCATTTTAGCCGCCCCATATAAGCCGGTTCAACCTTAGTAACCGACCCAAGCCACCGCTTGTCAGAGATGGGATGTTTGGCAGGTTATGATGGGGGCGGCTACTTGCGAGTAGCGCTAGTTTCAACTAGCCGCCCCTCACCTGGACACTGTCAGACCACAAAGATCTAATGGAAGGTCAAATAAGGCATCATATTACCCATTTTGATCTATTGTCCAGTGGACATTTGTAACGTCTCTATATTTTTAACCTTATATATTTATTTTAAATATATAATGGAATTTTTAAATTGAAATTTAATTATTTCATTTTTCAGATTTGGCGGTGGGCCCAAATGGGTCTAATTTGATTTATAATTTTGATAATTATAAATTGATGTTGAAATATTTATTTTATATTTTTCTGGAGATCTTTATAGTCTCAAGATATTTTGGTTGAAATTTGGTGAGATTCGCAGTTCAGGAAATTAGGTTTTTAGGATTTTGTGTTAAGTTATTGAGCCCAGGGGTCTGGTTGCGAATCCAGATAACCTTTTTATAGCCTTCAGGGTCTTGTCTGTAAATCGTACAGGGATCTTGTTGTAAGTCGGATAAGGACCTCGTTGTAAACCTGGAATACTTGAGGGGTCGTTTTGTAATTTGGTAAAAACCCATTTTATATAACACGTTTTGGGTTAGGGTTTGCATTAGAATTCTCATGAGACATGAAGGGTGGTGATGACCTAACTCTACCCGTTGAGCACCACAAGGTGAGAAATCTTTCTCTATTGATTTTTTTTTTTTAGTGTTTCAATTTATTTTTGGTTAGGAGATGATTGTGTCAATCGATTATTTGAGGAAGAAGGTTGATGGATTAGGGTTAGGGTTAGGGTTTGATTGATTTTAAATAGATGATGTTTTTATTAGATTTCAATGGATCTCGAAGGATTTCTTAAGATCAAACTAGATTTATTGGTTTTGGGATTTAAGGGTTATTTTCGGGTTGATTGTATTCCTGATCATTAAATCGTGTTTGTGACTATGATAGAGTCGTTTCTGGGAAAATTGTATTTCAGAAACAGAAATAGCTTTCGAAAAGTTCTTTCCAACGAATCTTGAATCGTCTAATTCGGAGTTACGGGTAGAAAGTTATGTTTTTTCAAAGATTTATGTGTAGTTTCCTAGAATTTAAATATTTTGCTTTATGACCAAGTCTGATGAATTTTAGATATTAAAGAGATCCCAAATATATGTTTAATGAGTATAATTTGATTTATGGGTTTTGATGATTTTATTGATCTTGGTGACTCAAATTGGATCTTAAATCGATATTTTGGTTTAGTGTGATCAATAAATATTAATCGGATATTATTGTTATTTGGATGTAAATTGGTTGAGTTGAGTTATTTCGATCATTGGAATTATAGTTGAGCCTTATTGGATTTGTATAAATATTTATTCGAGGATTGATCGATTTTGTGAGTTTTATGGAATAAATGGATATTGACTATCGGATCATTGTGAGATATGAACATTTTAATATTTATTTGGAGTTGGGATTTTTGTTAGGCATTTAAGGTGAGTTGTAGATTGTAGATCTATTTGGTACGGGCTCTTGGGATTATTGGGCTGAGTGTTGTTGTAAGTTGTTTGTCAGTTGTTTGTCATGATTGAATGATTTTCTTATTTATTGATTGCATAATTGTTATGCTAGGTTATCCACGTGCGAGTGTGTAGCGTTCATGCACGTGCATTGGTTTGTATTGCGTGGACTGGAGGTGAGTGGATGTCTCTATATTATTTGAAAAGCATCATATTATTTTATGATTATGAAATCTATCTTGTATGAACCATATGAGCATGTTATCATCATGTAGGTTGATATTTTGGATATATTGTATGCATTGGAAATTATGGGATTTATGAAAATTGTCGCATGCTGTATACTTGAAAGAAGTAGTTTTGATTGTGCATGCATCAAATCGTCTAGGTGGCTGCAGTCTAAAATTTGACCCAAGTCTAGGTGGCTATGTCTACGTGGCTCGATTTCCAAAGCGAAATCTCTGCGGCTAGGTGTCGTGGAAAGCGGGCATGCGTGTCCGTTGCATTCATACTCATCACATAGTTTTGAGAAGAGTGTTTTATTACATCATATATTCCTTAAATGAGAAGTTTTACATCTGGCATGTTTCGAATAACATTTTTATCATAAGATTTATGTGTTATATAATTGTCTAGCGAGACACCTTTATAAAGTCATTATTTTCAAAGCATATTATATTATTGGGACACTTGTGTCCATTCACTGAGCGCGTGATAGTTCATCCCTCTCTTTTCTCAACCTTTCAGATTAGCTGTTGGTGGTTGTCGATCTCGTTAAGGCGTTGGAGGTTGAAGCTCGTATTTTATTTCCGGAGCACTAGACTTGTGTAAAAGGTGTTGGTCATTTCTTTGGCATGTAGAGGACCCATATGTATGATAGTGTGGATATATATAAATTCAGTTGTTCCCGATGTATATTGAAATTGTGTTGGATTTTAGCCTTGACAATATATGTATAATTATGGTGATGTATTATTATGTTCTCCGGATGAAAATATATATATATATATATATATATATATAGAACTCTGAGATTCAAGGAATTTAGTTAACGCACCCGGATTTCACGCTTCAAAATGGAGTCGTGGATTCGGGGGCGTTACAACATTCCCCTACCCCTTTTTACTATAAATAGGGGGCATCCAATTCATGTACGTAAGAATTCACATTCCCAACCATCAACAATCAATCAACACATACAAGCCTATACCCCCCACACCACCATTTCAAAACCCTTGAGAGAGAAAGTGAGAGAGAAATCCATTTCCTACACCAAATCACTCTCCAAATCCACTCTCCAAAACCCATGTTAAACCTAGCTTAACCTTTGCCAATACCCAAAACCAAACCCTACCCAGGTTTTTCCCCAATTGAACTAGGTCCCAGGCGGCTACTTATAACCAGCCGCCCCCCACCAGGTGGCTAAACCCGACTAGCCAGCCCTTCCCCTAGCCCACCTGAGTCCCAAATCTCCTTTAGTCAAGTTCCCGAAGCAGAAGAGGATCCTTGTCTTCACCTCTGTGTGCGGCATGCCCGTGTCTTAGAGCGAAGACCCCACAAACTCACCACGAAGGCGATCAAATCCACCCCAACTTTTTCTGCTTTTTGAGAAAAGCAGGTGGCGATCACAGCCACCCCTGAATCCTCCTAAGGACCCGTCGGCCACCTCAGCAAGGAACGATCAACCCCCCACCACCCCTTCCGAGAGACGATCCGACCGAGCCTGCCAATGCGCGCACCGGATCCGAGCCTCCGAAGAACCCCCACACACGCCGCACCACAGCGCCACCCCAAATACCAGAAAGAAAGAGAGGCCCCCCCCCCTTTTTCTGGATCCCCTCCCCCAAAATCCGATACCAACAACAACGCCTTGAGGCAGAAGGAGAAGGACTTGGTGGATGGAGAGGGCTTCCACTCCTTTTTTTATTGAGCCCTTCCACATCCACCACCTTTATCTCGAGGCCTTGGCGGAGCGGTGGGATCCCGAGAGTTGCACGTTCAACCTCCCCACGGGTGCCGTGATGCCTACTCTCAAGGATGTCCACCAGATGACAAGCCTATCAGTCTTGGGTGAGGCAGTGATTGCGACAATCAGTGTCGACTACAGGGCACTATTATGAGAGTTGCTTGGCGAGTGAGAGTTTATGGATTGGGAGAGGACATTGAATTGTATTCCTCTCGGCCAGTTATCGAGGTTGTATGGCCTCGGGACGTTTACCAGACGCAAACGAGGTGAGTCCGCAGTGAGTTATGAGTGAAGAAGGACAATGATTGCGGTGAAAGAAGCGACTGCATGCCCACAAGGGGAATAGAGGGATTTGAGGACCTTCTTCTTCCTCTGCTCCTCCTTCAACCGTTGTTTTCAAGCTAGAGCTCGAGCTAATGAGGGACTGGATGTGGTCGAGAGTGAGCTGATGGCCACTCGGGTGGAGCTCGACCAGGAGATGGAGATGGCTGCCAAAGTTGGGGAGGAGATGGGCCAGTTGAAGTCCGAGGTGATATTGGAGCAAGAGGAGTCGACCACCCTGTGGCGTGAGCAGGATTCCCTCCTGGTGAGGGTATCGGAGTTGGAGGCATTGATGAGCGTTCTCGATGGGTTGATGGGCGACTTGATTCGCTCTCTTTAAGCGGCCGGAGAGAGGGGCCGGGAGGCACTTCATGTAAGTGAGGAGAGGCTCCGGGCTGCAGATGTGCGATCAAGCGAGTTGGAGGAGAGACTGAGGTTGGTCAAAGACCAGGCGAGGGGAATCGAGGTTCACCTTCGCCAGAGGTTGGAGAGGAGAGACAGGGAGATGCAGCAAGTCCACCTTTGGGAGACCAGCATGAGAGGCAAATTGGTCGGTGGAGGATCCATGACAGAGACGGACCTTGACCTTCTCCTGCTTGAGCTCAAGCGTTCTATTTCTGCTTCCTTCACCACTGGGGCCACATTCAGCCAAGCTTCTCGTCCCTCGGCTACCCATCAGAGTCGTGGAAGATGTGGTGGATGCTTCTTCAGTGAGGGAGACTCCTACTACATTGGACACTCCAAAAGTCCAATCATCTCACCAGCCACCGCCATCTTCGCAACCAAGTCAGGATACTCCGCTCTCAACTCAGCTTCCCATGGACGATGATAACACCCCGAAGTATACTCTCTCTTGGTCTTTTGTAGAAAACTTTGGATATATGGCAATGAACTTATGCTTTTCCTTTTCTTCTTTTTGGCTTTGGTGATCTTTTGGTTTATGCACACCTCAAAATATCCAGAATCCGGACTCCAGTGGACTTCTATCAATCTTTCTCTTTTAGTTTTTTCATTTTTCATGCCTTTTTTTTTGTATTTTGGGGATTAATTCTGGTTCATTTTTCTGGTTTATAAATAATTTTATATGCCTTTCTTTTGTTTTTGGATATATGGACATGGATGTTTTAGTTTTGAAAGATCTTTCAGTCTTAATTATGTGTGGAATGGTTTGTATGGATGGTTGTGTGAGTGGTTTATGAGTTGGAATTGAATGGAGGTGTTTGATTTTTGGTTTTTGAGGGTGAATCGCTGTTTTTAATTCATATTTATACCGGTTTTGGGAATGTGTGTGTGGATATTGTGTATTTACAGGTTTTGGAAAGGGATGCTCCTAGGGGATGGATTGTTGAAGTTAGCCATCGGGGAGGGACCACTACATTGAAGTAGCTGCCTATGTCCTTACCTTTTGATTTTTCTTAAGTGTTTGACCAAGTCTTGTTTCTTCTTTTCTCCCTTTAATTCCCCTAAGATAGTCTTCTATATGGTCCAAAAGAAGTGTTTCATTTTTAAATACTACTTGAAGTAACTTTCTTTATTTTGGACAGTCAAAATTAAATTTTCTACAACTGCATATGTGTCATGTGTGAGTGTGATTACCTTTCACCGTGTATAATTTACCTCATCCGACTCATCCCCTCCCACTATTAGTTGGGTGACCAAAATCCTAAACTCACCATCGACCCCACCAACCTCACAAACCACCCCCCCCCCCCCTCCCATTGTGCATTTGATGACCACTCTCACTACACTCACTGTCACCCCCTCTCATTTGTCACATTTATCCGACACTAGTGAAAATAAAAAGGCGGGTTTACGAGGGGTTTGAAATTCATTTATTACATAAATGTCCTAGCTAAAATCCTTCATAGATAGTGGGGGTGCAACTGGACGAGTTGAACCCAACCCAATTCGACATTTGGATCAATTTGATTGAATTTTTGCATGGATTCAACTTGAACCCAAGCCCAAGCAACCCAAACCTAATTCATTTTGGATTTGGGTTGGGAGTTCAGAAATCCAAACCCAACCCAAATCCAAAGTAAGCATGATAAATTTAAATATTCTAAATTTTTTTAATATTTTTATGAAATAAAATTTGAATTGTTCGATTTATTTTTACTTATAATCTTTCTTTTTTCTTCATGTGGAGCATTGACTTTTACAAAGTTTTAAATGTTTAGATGGACATTTCTTAGAAGTCAAATCCGAACTGGACCCGAGCCCAACCCGAATCAAATTTGAACCCAACCTAAACCCGAACCAAACCCGATGGTTTGAGTTTGGGGTTGAGCTTAACGGGTTTGAGGATGGGTTGGGTTGGGTTTGGGTTTGGGTTTGTAACGCCTTCGAATCCACAAGTCCTTCATGAAGCGTAGAATTTAGATCGCTACCTCAATTCCTCAAATCATACACTTCTAATATCTTTTTTTTTATCCGGAGAACCTAAGGAAACATCACCATAATTTATACATCAGTTATTAAGACTAGAATCCAACACAAATTCTCAAAATACTAGATATACATTGGGAACAAAGGAATCTAATACCATACTATCATACATATGGGTCCTCTACATGCCAAAGGAATGACCAATTCCTTCTTTGTAAAATTTAGCACTCCGAAAATCATGCTCTCGATTGCAGCTACACAAGATCCATCAATCTAAGTCTTTAATCTGAAAATGGGGAAATAGTGAGGAGTGAGCTACCACACACTCAGTGAGTGAATTTTCATCATCCCATTAGTATCATAATTTTCAAAATAATATACTTGTAACATGACCACGCAGACATGTACTATATGTGTTATATATGTGTCACTTTTAGCCTTCCGGGCACCTTTGGGACATTTCTGGCAGTTTTTCAACTTTTTCTTTTTTCGATCAGAACCGCTAAAATTTTGGACTTTTAGCTATCATCCTGAGCTTGAGAACTCCGATTAAAAATCTAACTGCACATTATGTGTCCTGGTGCCATTTCAAGCCACTCGCGAAAATTTCATCGAATTCCGGTAATGTTTTAGAATTTGGCAGTTCCGAATCATATCCGGGTTTTGACCAAGCGAAAAGTCATTGGGAGACTTGACCAAGTCAAAAATGACTTTGACCAAGTCAAGATTGACCATTGACTTGGTCAAAACATTTTGTTTGTTAGTGTGGTTAGGTTGACCCAAAGTCAAACTCAACAAAAACCCTAAAAAACCCTTAAGTGTGTGAGTGTGTGTGTGTGTGTGTGCAACCTTGGACGCCCACCTATTCTTCTTCTCTTCTCTTCTTCTCTCTCTCACACACAAAAATCCATATCTCTCCCTCTTGTTATTTTCTTCCTTTAGAGCTAGTAGAAGGGGTTGAAATGGAAAGCCATTGAAGGGGAAAAAACAGGTAAGCTTGTGATCTATCTTTCTATGGTCTTGGATTTGTTTTCCCCTTTGTTGACCTCCCTCTCATGGCTTCTCATGACCCCTGTTTTCATCCATTCTTGGGCTGAGAAGAGGCTTGGTGGTGGTGGTCTTGGTGGTGGCATTTCGGTGCGCGAAGGGCACCCGAGCTTCCTCCCTTTGTTCTCCTCTCCTTGGGTAAGTCATTCTTCTCCCCTAGCTAGGTTAGATGCTTGTAAAGGGTCTGTGTTTGGGTATGCATGCTTGCATGGGTGTTAGGGGGGTGAGGGTGAGCTGAGGAGGGGGTGGGAAGGGCTCGGGCACGCGTACGGGGTCTACCACACGCGTGCGCACGAGTCTGCGCGCGCATACAGTAGCTGGCGCGCGCAGATGGGCGCTCTGGCGGGCGCGCCCGCGTACGCGCAGACGCGCAGGCGTGCGCGCAGAGTGCTGCATAGGGGCACAGTACGCGCCGGTACGCGCAGGGTTGGACGCGCGGTGCGCGCGGGCAGGGGCGCGGCAGCGCGTCTGGGCGCGCGGGCTGGGGCACGGCAGTGCGCCCGGGGTGCAGGGGCGCGTGCGTGCGTGCGCCTTCGTGCGTGCGCGTGCGGGTGGCTGTGCATATGGCTGCCCCTGGGTTCGGGAGAGTGTCGAGGCACTCGGACTCGCGTGCGTACACGCGTGCTCAAGTGCGTGCGGGCCCGTATGCATGCTTGTCCGAGTATTGGGTATTTCTAGTAAATTTATTATGTATTGTGTAGTTTACTCACCATATTGAATGCCCATGTCTTGCAGATCTTGACGGACGGTCACGCGACGACCCGGGATTCGGTGAGTGGGACAATCCAACCCAGTAGGGAGGCGTTCGATGCACGTAGGCATGCATTGCCCTCCCCTGGGGCACCATAATTGTGTATTATCTTCTAATAATGTAAAACCTATGCATGCATGATTATTATGATGTATCCATGCCACCTTAGACTTTGTATGCTAGGGATATGCACCCATATATCATGTATAGAGCAAGCCTAGACACCATGCCCCGAACTATGCATGTTCCCATCTAGTTTAATCTAATTAAATCAAAATGAGAGCATATAGTTACAAGCATGCCTTAGAGAAATATTATAACAAACAATATGTCTCCCCGCATCTTAGTTATGCGCCCTGGAGGAATTCTTGAGAATTCATGACATTAGTAGAGTTACAAATCGGTGTCGACGGATCCAAGAGGATCGTATCCGTGTGAGTAGGCTGTCTTCTCCTTATTGGTTGGATCCGATGTAGGTACTCCCCGGCGTTGGCTATACCTGACAGAGGGCTCCCGCCCGTAGGTACCTCCGATGCATCGGACAGTACTGATAGCGGGAGTATACCAGGCGGAGGCCCGAGGGTGGGAGAGGCTACCGGGTGGACCAGGGGCGGAGAGCGGTCTAGTATGCCCCAAGAGGCCCATGTCACCCCTCGGAAAGGGTGAGGGTGAGGGGGGAGGTGGGTTGGCGATGAAACGACCCACTAGGATGTGCAGTTGCTCCCGTGTTAGGGACTATAAATTATTTGTGGATAAAATGAATTGTGATGCATGGGTTGTGCTATTCACTGAGCGTGTGGCTCACCCCTCGCATATATTTTTCTCCAGTTATATCTGAGTCGGATCTGAAGGAGGAGCTCCCTGAGGCGCATCAGCAGTAGCGGAGCAGCGTCACGTTCTGCGAGTGAGAGGCCATCAGCATCCCCTTCTTGATTGGACACATACTTGTATTTGGATGTTGTTGTGTATATTGGCTCTCACAGGACAGTTGATTATGTATCGGGTCTGTAATATGTCTTTGAATTACAGACTCAGTAGTTTGAGCTTCCGCTATTTGTATATATTATGTCAGCTGCCTCATTGTCTGTGTTGTCATTTTTTATGTTGTTTAGAGTATGTTATTGATCTCCTGTATAGACTGCTGATATTATATGTATACTTGCCACGCTTCGGGGACGGCCGCCCTGGGGCGTGACAATATGAAAGGAGAGAGATATAAGAGAATGGGCCACTCAAACCTGCAATAGCACATATGCATATCATCCTATCCAACATGATGCATGCAACACCACAAACATCATGCCCTTCTTCGCAGTCACACAGCCCGCGGAGCCTTTCATAGGGATGTCCACGTAGACATAGTCGCTTAGAACTTTGGACCTACATTCTCAAAACTGGGCCACGAAGCTGAACACCCACCCAGACAACCCACAAGTATGCAATATGTCCACCTAACACATTCTCAAAACCAATAAAACTGAGCATGTACGAAATGAAAGCATGAGCCATATTCACAATTAAGATGCGATAATCAAGTAAAAATGCTCACAAATTTATATTGAAAATACCACATCATACTTTACAAAATAAAAGATTCTAATGCATGAGTACGATACTATAATTCTCCAAAACTACATAAGAGACTCAAGTCCACTCACCACTGGATCGATGACATGCAAATCAAGGGTTAATAGACACTATGTCAACCTATAGGTCCTGAAATTACAATATAAGAATGAATAGATAGCACATAGCCAACAAAACAGGCAAAATCTGAACTCCCAAAAACCAATGATTCTTATTAGAGCATTTTCAATGGACATGTTAACTAGCTAATTAGTATCATATTTTTACAAAACATGTAAAAATGTTGCTCCAATGGAAGTGTTAAGGGAAAGCTAAATGTGGGCCCCACCTGTCATATGTTATCTTTCAAGTTAACTGTGGCTAGTATTTTAGCTAGCCAAATGTGGTCCCCACCTGATTGTTCTCATTAAAAGAATTTAAAAAAATACATTTGGGAGGTTGAGTGTATGTAGAGGTGGGAGCCACTCTTATTTTGGCTAGTTTATTTAGCTGGTCCATTGGAGCAACAACAACAACTAAATATGAATGTAGTAAATGAGTGTGTAGTTGATGTATAAAGTGCTGACATGGCACTTTAACATCTTAGTTAGCTAACCTATCTATTGGAGATGCTCTTAATTGGGTTGTCAGAAAAACTGACATCTCTCAAGTAGGTTGTCAAAAAAACCGATGACCTGCAAGTGGGTTGTCAGAAAACTGACTATACTTGTCAGAAAACCGACGACTTGCAAGTGTACTATACTTGGAATAGTATAGTACACTTCAATTATGATTTAAGTATAACTTTTTGCATATATTGTTACTCCCCGAAGCTATAATAGCCCAAACCCTCTTATGCTGGATTATTCTAATATTTACATCTTTGGATTACAAGATAGCATTTATCCCAGTTTGGGCTTTCAGTGTTTATTATACCTGAAGTCCTGCATTTGGTTTAATTTCGGTAAAGTACCTTGGAGACATATTTCGGATTTGAGATGACATAGGAAATCTTCATGTTTGAGTTAACTTCCATATAAAATTAGTTTCGAGTAAGTTGGATTATATTGGAAAAGTTATAGTTGTTTTACCATTATTACCCCTAGAATAAGGAAGCCCGATGTCTTATGTTCGTCGCTATTTTTAATATAGTTGGAGACTTCTTGTGATCTTGACCTAATCACAGAAGTTGTACATATTTTTGTCAGCTTTCCAATAGAATTTGTATCATCTGAAGTGGACTTTCTTACGAGAAGTTATGGCGGTTCGAGATGAGGCTGCGCAGGATTTTATAGAAGGGCAATTTGGTAATTTATGTGGATTTCCCGATTTCATTTAATGCAGGGTGAGTCGGTGGAGTTGCTGTGGTTTATATTGAGAGAGAGAGTGGATCGACCGAGACTCATTTAGTGAGGGAAAAAAAGGAAAATTAGGAAAAAAATTGGGGAAAGCTTTGTGGAGTATTTTTCGTGCAATGATTCTTGCTCTTTTCATCATTGTTATTCGTCTGGGATTATTCTATCTCAATTTGAATCAAATTTGTTATTTAGGGATAAAATATGAATATGTTTTTGGGGCTAGATAAATAGGAATTAGAATGTTTTTTTACTGTATCAATTTAGGGTTTGTAGTGGGGATATCATGTTTGTCTTGGTGGATTTGAGGATTGCTTGATTAATGGGGTATTATTTCATGGGGGTATGTTTAGTATCTGATTGAGATTATATTTTGAACAGTGAGTTCCTCTCTGTGTTGTTTAGGAGCTAGAATAGGGTGAGTCAAGCTTGGAATTGTGAATTGTCTCACAAGTGACATGACATTTGCTTGTTCCATTCTATTCCACGCTTTATTGTTGTTTGAGGATATTCAATTGTATTTGAGAATCCAGATGATTTCTATTGCGGATACTGCATTTAAATGACCTATTGTTGAGACATGTTTCTTCATTGTTGTTATCCTGTGGTTGTTCGAGATTCTAAAATACTTTTATAATTGGTTTATTTATATCTTGGATTTATTCTTTCTTGGATTCCAGTTTATTTTCCTTATTGATATCTCGTGAGCGTATAATTGACTTGTTAGTATTGTGAGCCTTCCTTGATATTATTGTATACATCCTAGTTATTCGATATCTTCCTATGATCAGCATGGTTGTGCTATCCGACCATGAAGCCTTGTAGTGCGCTTGGTATCACTGCTTTTATATTACCTTTTGTTTGTTTTGAGTTGGATGTAGACCTTACAGTGAGGGTTGAGGATTACCTCCCCAGCGCGCATGAGTACGTATGGTTCGGCGAATGGGACTTGAGAATACCCTACCGTGCCTGGACATTCCGAGGGCCAAGTAATGAATCCGTGGTGGACGTTCCGAGTGCCACACGCGAGAGGTATATATATATTGTGGACATCTCGGACATAGAGGCCGAGATGGGGTCATGTAGATGGTTAATCCTGCGCTTTGGACATTTAGGGGCCAAAGTTGCGATTTCCTTATCATTCTTGGAGCATTGTGATGTTTCGAGCGCCACAGTGAGTATCACTGCTTTAATTGACATTCTTTCGATTGATGGGTGATTCCAGAGTATGTGCTTTCAATCCAATTGTGATGCATTTTGATGATATTTATTGGCCTTATCAGTTGTGATGTGTTAGTTTAAGCTACTCATTCCTATTTTTATATATCAGCGATGTTATTGTTCTCCGTTGATGATCATACAATGCTTTCATTTGTTATTATGCTTTGACCTGGTGCTTACTGAGCTTGACTTTGATGTCATCCCTGTTTTCCTTATGTGTGGAATGTCTAGGCTACTTACTGAGCTTGTTTCGCTCATTTCATTCTCTTTCTTCGTATTTTTGCATAGGAGAGACAGGGGGTTTTTTGGACGTTGGCTTTGGTCTCCTTTTCATGTCATGTCCACCTGGTGATAGGTATATATAGATGTGTATCTTTTGATGTTTTGGATCTATACATGATTATTTTGGTAAAGGTTGGTCTAGCGAACCATGCCTATGTTATAATGCTCTATATGTATGGATGAATGTATATGACGTGTGTTAGAGGCTCTGTTTGTTGTGCCTGTGTCATTGGAGCGCTCTGTTTGAAAATTTGGCTACATAATTTTTTTTCCTAGAAGTTATGTATTCCCGATTTGGTATTTGGTTTGATTTTCTTAAAATCCAAGATGAAGAGGTTTAAATATGATTTTATTATGAGATGTCCAGTTTTGAGTTAGCTTTCGTACAAAAGTGGAATTAGATCAACTGGATTCTTGTAGTAAAAGTATGGGTATTTTTCCAAGTATACCCCGGGGATGGAAATTCTGGCAGCAGCCTTGTTCAATGTTTAGCTCTAATTTCGGAATAGCTGGAGGGATTATTTGATCTTGGCATAAACATGAAAGTTGTAGATAATCTTCTTGGCTTTCCAACGGACTTTGAATTGTGCAATTTGGAGCTATATTGAGGAAGTTATGGCCAAGGATGACTTAGTCATTTGAATCCCTCTTTAGATATTTATGTGCCCCAAAATATCTCTCCCTCTCTCTCTCCCACATCCCACGTCAACTTCTTGTCTCTCTTTCTCTCTTTCAAAGCCCCCCCCCCCCCCCCCCATGTGTTTGTGAAAATTTTTTCAAAGAGAAGAGAAGGAGAAGGTGATGGAGGAAGAGAAAAGATTGGTAGGTGTTGTTGTTTTTGTTTGTCCTCCTCTCTTTAGCTCCCTTTTCATGATCCTTCCCCCCCTGATTTGCAGCCAAGAAGGAGGCTGTGGAGGGCTGAGGAGGAGGTGGTAGTGGTGGTGGTGGTTGAGGTGGTCGCGGGTGCGTCAAGGGCCCCCGAGTCTCCCCCTTTCTTTCCCCCTCCAAAGGTGAGCCTTTCCATTCTTTTCTTGGTTTTCTTGGCTTAGGGGGCTGTTAGGGTGTTCATTCATGCTATGCATATGGGTTAGAGTGTGTGTAAGGGGTTGGGGAGGGTTAAAAAGAGGTTGGGAGAGGCTGAGCGCGCGTTGGGGGCAGGCTGCGCGCATGCGCGCGCAGGCGCGCGCGCAGAAGGGCGCTGGCAGGCGCACAGACGCGCGCGGGTGCGCGCGAGCGCAAGGCAGTGCGCCCATGCGCCTGGGCGTGGGGCTGGGGGCCAGTGGGCGCGTGCGCGTGCTGGGGCATGCGTGGGGCTGCCCAGAGTCTCAGGTAGGTGCTGGGGCACCCAGGCATGCGTGCGTACGCGCGTGCTCGCATGCGTGCGAGCCTGTATGCATGCATGTCTAAGTCTTTGGTATTTCTAATGATTTCTAAGTGTAAATTGTGATGTTACTCACCAAGCTTGATGCCCTTACCCTGCAGATCTCGTCGGATGGGATGCGCGAGGACCTGGGTATGGTGAGTGGTTCGATTCCAATCCCCCCCCTCTCTAGGGATGCGCTCGACGCACGTAGACGCGCGTCGCGCATCGATGGGGCCCCCTGGCTATAATATGTAGATATCTTGATAATGCATGTTTTGCTATGATGTAACCATGCCATGCTAGGGATATACATCCATGTATCATGTATAGAGGCCCATACATGCCTAGACACCATGTCGCATGCTTGAAAAGCCTTGACTATGCATGTTTCCCATTTAGTTTAATTTATTTAAATCAAATGAGATTATATTGGTATAAGCATGCCTTAGAGAATATTATAACCTTGTTGTTATAATATATGTTTCCCCGCATCTTAGTTATGCGCCCTGGAGGAATTCTTGAGAATTCATGACATTAGTAGTGTTAGAAATCGTTGTCGACAGATCCAAGAGGATCGTATCCATGTGAGTAGGCTGTTTTCTCCCCTTCATTGGATCCGAGTAGGGACTTCCCGGCGTTGGAAAGCTGTCTTGACAGAGGGCTCCCATCTGTAGGTACCTCCGATGTGTTCGGAGGGTGCTGATCGTGGGAGTATACCAGGTAGAGGCTACGCGAGGGAGAGGCTATTAGTGGACCAAGGGTGGAGAGCAGTCTAGTCTGTCCCAAAAAGCCCATGTCACCCCTAAAGGGTGAGGGTGAGGGTGGGGTGGGTCGGCGATGTTACGACCCACTAGCTTGTACAGTTACTCCCGTTTAGGGACTTTAATTATTTTAAGGTTAATATGAGTTGTGTTGCATAGATTGTTGTTGATGCCTGTGTTTTGATATCTCGATAAGTGATTTATCGAGGGTAGTTGTTTTTCATTGGGTTCGCTTTGCGAACATGGGATCGCTCTCCCCTTCGTTGGATCCGATGTAGGAACTTCTCGGGATTACAGCTGTCCTGACAGAGGGCTCCCATCTGTAGGTACTACTGATGCACTATCCTGACAGAGGACTCCCATCTGTAGGTACCACCGATGCATTCGGGAACGTACTGACCATAGGAGTATACCAGGTAGAGGCTACCCGGGGAAAGGGCTACCGGTCGACCAAGGGTGTAGAGCGGTGAGTTGAAGAGGCCAGGGTATAGCTGTCCTGACAGAGGGCTCCCACCCGTAGGTACCACCGATGCATTCGGGAGCGTACTGATTGTGGGAGTATACCAGGTAGAGGCTACCCGGGAGAGGGTTAATGAATGATGTTGCGAGTATGGGATCGTTCTCCCCTTCGTTGGATCCGATGTAGGGACTCCTCAGCGATTACAGCTGTCCTGACAGAGGGCTCCCATCCATAGGTACCACCGACGCGGTTGGAACGTACTGATCGTGGGAATATACCAGGTAGAGGCTACGCGGGGGAAAGGGCTACCGGTGGACCAAGGGTGTAGAGCAGTCTAAGTCTCTTCCAAAAGTCCCAAGAGTCTCCCTCCGGGAGTGAGGGTAAGGATGAGGTGAAGACACGTCACCTCGTGACCCATTCGTTGTTCGACCGTTCCCATAGTTGTTGGGTCCGGTCTCGTAATCGATGTTCAAGGACATCGTTGGGTCAATTATCTAGATGTAGATGATCCAGTAGTGTTGTGTAGACCAGTAATTCCAGGTCTCTTCGACCGACGGTATGGTCTCTCCCCAAAAGTCCCAAGAGTCTTCCTCCGGGAGTGAGGGTGAGGGTGAGGATGGTCGCGCCGCTGCGTGACTTTGTTATCCATGGGTTTCCACCCATGTTTTCCTTGAAAGGAAAGTACTTATGTATTGAACTGATGTATGGTGATTGGTTTCCAGCCACTCACTGAGCTTGTAGCTCACCCCTCGCATACTGTTTCTTTTAAGGGGCAGTGTTGGGCGTGGAGCTGGAGCTTTCCTGTGGCATGGTCTTATGGGCGTGGAGCGTTCTTCTGGCGGGTGGCGAGTGTGAGGCTGTCAGCATTCCTAGAGTCATTTTATGTTTTGTAAATCGTGCATGTGGCACAGGTTGTATTTTCTTTGGTCTAGACTTGGCTCCCACGGGACAATGATGGTGTATTCGAGTCTGTAATAATGTTTTTGATTTACAGACATTGTTTATATATTATGCTTCCACTTTTCAGTCAGTTATCATTATCTTTGCTTTGCCACCTTGTGTGTTGTTGGAGTCTTTATTGACCTCAGGTATTGATAGCTGATATTTTATTATTGCCACGTCTCGGGGACGGCCGCCTTGGGGCGTGACTCTGTTGACTGCTTAAAATTTCTTGGGTGTGTTGTGATGTAGTTGATCATATATGGTTGATTAAATGTTGTATCAGAGTTACGCAGCGGAGGCTTTTGAATCAGGTGACGCGTTTGTGTTAGTGTTTTTGGACACGGGCCATCATAGTTGGTATCAAAGCTTAGGTGGCATGCACGTGTTGGTGATTTGGGACATGGATCATCACAGAAGCGGTCGTCCCCGAGACCGTACCAATCATACAATATCAGAAGTCATACACGAAAGGCCAATAATGACTCCAAATGTAATGCAACAATAACCAACAAGGATCGCAGAAGACAACAAGGTAGCAGGGAAGCAATAGCTAACTAAAAATGAAAAAGCATAAAATACAATAACTCTGCAAATCAAAAATTTCCTAAGGGGGGGAGAATGTTATATATGTGTCACTTTTTGGCCTGTTGGTAACCATTGGAGCATTTTAGCAGTTTTTAAAATTTTTGCATTTTTTGATCGGAACCGCAAAATTTTGGACTGTTAGCTATCGTCCTGAGCTAGAGGACTCCGATTGAAAATCTAACTGCATATTATGTGTCCTGGTGCCATTTTAAGCCACTCATGAAAATTTCATCGAATTCCGGCAACGTTTCCAAAATTTTGCAGTTCCGGGGCGTATCTGGGTTTTTAAGTCGCTTACTATATAAAGGTGGGATCTAATTTTAGATGGGCACTATTCATCATCCCTACCAAGCTTTCCCTCTCTCCTCTCTCTCATTTTTCTCCCTTTTGAAGCCCTTAGACCCCTCAAACCCAAAAACCTAAAGCCTAAGAAGTGTAGATCGGGTCCCGATCTACACCCCGGTGCCTTCAAATCCCATTTCCGACGAGTCTAGCCTCCCCATCCTCCCCTCTTTCTCCTCTGTTTTGGGCCATTTCGAAGGCCGAGTGAGATCCGGGCGTTGGAGGGCTTTGGGGAAGCGTTTCGGTGCGCGGAGAGCACCCGGACACCTCTTCCTCCCCCTTGGTAAGCTTTCTTTCCCTCTTTTTCATGCTTAGATGCTTGATAGGAGGGGGTTTTTGTGTTTGGGGGGTGGTCGGCGGCTGTGGGAGGCCGTCGGAGGTGGTTGGGGGCGGTCGGAGGCCGTCGGAGGCCATTGGGTGGGTGGTGGAGGTACTCGGGCAGTGGGGGTTCTGTTTCGGGCAGCAGGCAGCAGCGGCAGCAGCTCAGGCAGCGCGCAGGCTGGGCGCGCGCGGGCGTGCGCGTGTGCGTGCGCGCGGGCGTGCGCTCAGTGCGAGGAGCTGGTCGAGCAGCTGAGCGCGGGTCATGTGCGAGGAGCTGGTCGAGCAGCTGTGCGCGGGTCTGGTGCGAGGAGCTGGTCGAGCAGCTGTGCGCGGGTCTGGTGCGAGGAGCTGGTCGAGCGGCTGGTGCAAGGGCTGGTCAAGCGGTTGGTGCGGGGAGATGTGCGAGCGGACAATGCGCGCGGAGTGCGTGCAGGGCGTGCGCTCGGGGGGAGGGTGCTGGTCGAGGGGCGTCATGCAGGGTGCGCGCGGGGTGCGCGCGGGGCGCGGCGAGGCGGCGGTGGTGCGCGCGGGGCGCGGAGAGGCAGCGGTGGTGCGCGCGGGGTGTGCGCGGGGTGAGGCGCTGCGCGCGGGGCGTGCGGGGTGCTCGTAGGCCAGCGCGAGGCGTGCAGGGTGTGCGCGGGCGGCTGCGCTGGGGCGCAAGGGGCGCGCGGTGCACCCGGGAGGCTCGGCGGCGTGTCCAGGTGGCGGGCAGGGGCCCGGCGGTGCGCGGGGTGCGTGGGCTGAGGCGCGGCGGTGCACCCGGGCGGTCGGGTGGCCGTGCGGGTGGTTGCCGGAGTGCTCGGGCTAGCGTGCGTGCGGGTCGTATGCACGTTTGCCCGAGTGTTGGGTGTTTGGTTGTGGGTTTTTGTGTATTTTAAGTGTTTTGTTGTGTTTGTGGATTTATATTCACCAGTTAATACCCTGTCTTGCAGATCTCGACGGACGGTTGCGCGTCGACCCGACTTCCGGTGAGTGGGACAACCCAACCCAGTTTGGGAGGCGCTACATGCCTTTGAGCGTGTACCGTCCTCCCCTGGGGCACATAGTTGGTATTAACTGCTTTGTTATAATCCATGTAAGCATGATGTGTGTGTAGAATGCATGCCACCCTAGACTTGTATGTTAGGGACTTGCACCCTTAGGATTTGTGCATGAGCCGTGTATCATGTCACCCCGCTATCATGCTAGGAAAGCCCGACCTGAGCATGCGTCCTATTAGTTTGATTTATTTAATTAAATGCAAGCTTTAATATTGTTAGCATGCCTTGGGGAATATAAGGGGGCCTTGCGAGGTTAACATTGAGACCCGGGTTAGGGTACTCTGTGTTCCTCGTTTGGTTGTCGGATGTCCTACATCGGGACCTCAGGTTACCCTCCCAAGGTCTCTTTTCCCCATTTATGTCTTATTTATTTCCCCGCATCCTGGTTATGCGCGCTGGTGGAATTCTGAGGAATTCAAGACATTAGAGTTGTAGAGATGTGCTGTCAGCGGATCCGAGTGGATCATATGCGATGGATAGGCTGTTCTGTTCCCTCCGTTGGATCCGTGTAGAGACTACCCCGGTGTTGGAAAGGTTGTCCCGTGCAGGGGCTTCCATCAGTAGGCGCCTCCTGATTTGGTAGAAGGACTGCGCCGAACGTGGGAGTTGCCAAACAACCTACGGAGTGGGGAGAGACTATCGGTGGACCGAGGGTGACCAACAGCCTAGTCAGTCCCAAGAGCCTAGGTCACCTGTTGAGAGGTGAGGGTGAGGGTATGGTGGGCCGGCGATGCGACGACCCACAGGATTGTGTATGGATGATTATCAGCCCATTAAGTCCCAACATCCTTGGTCACCTATTGAGGGTGAGGGTATGGGGTTCGGCGATGTGACGAACCCCCGGATTTGTGTTGTTTATGCCGCTTTGGGGCTTATGACTTGATTTAAATGTGGTTAATATGAACTGTATGCATGGGTTGTGCTATTCACTGAGCGTGTGGCTCACCCCTCGCATCAAATCTTTTTCAGTGATCACTGAGGAGGACTTGAAGGAGGAGCTTCCCGAGCGACTACACCAGTAGCGGAGTAGCGCCACGTCCCTCGAGTTTTGAGGCCATCAGCACCCTTCTCTTTGTTGTATGTATATATCTCTGTGCTTGGGCACCTACTTTGGATTATGTATGGATTTTATTTGTGTATATATGGACATGTTGGCTCTCACAGGACATATGATTATGTATCGAGTCTGTAGTATATTTTGATTACAGATTCAGTCTTTTTAGCTTCCGCATTTGGTGTATATATTATGTCAGCCCTGCTTTATCTGTGTTGTCATTTTAGTTGTTGTGTGAGTATGTTATTGATTCCCGTTTACTGATATCATATATACACTTGCCGCGTCCCGGGGACGGCCGCCCTGGGGCGTGACATCTAGAGAGGGTTTATGGAAGTGGATTTTGATGGGAAATAGTTTTCCTTCTCTCTCAAATAGGGCTTTTTCCCTCTCTCAAAAGTGGGAAAGTATGGCTTGATTGGTGGTGTATTTTGTTATTTATGGATTATGTAGGTGGATGCTTGAAAATGATCTTGATCCAACCCTATATATAGTAAAAATGATGCAAGGGAGTTACCTCCAGACAATTGATTGAATTGGATAATAGGGTGGTTGATTAGACTCTCCATTAGATCTTCATGTTCTGAAACTTGGTCCAGGAAGGCGACGACTTCTTGGATTGAGCCGTCGGGCTCAGGCAGCTGTGTTTAACAACCCGCCTTGCATCATGACCTGCTATACGTCCTATCTCTAATAGTCGGTGGAATGGGGCGGCTACTTGGACTGACCCGTCAGAGAGGGGCGGCTAAACTAAACAATCTGCCACATTGATCAGCATTAAATGCCAACTTTATGTCCCATCTCTGGGAAGCACTTGGGGGATGGGTTGTTGAAGTTAGCTGTCGGGGAGGGATAACTACTCAGGAGTAGCCATCTGGGTTCTAGCGTCTTAATTTTTCTAAATGTTTTGGCCAGGTCTTCTTTTTTTTCTTTTCTCCCTTTGATTTTCCTAAGATTGTCTTCTATATGGTCCAAAAGTGTTTTGTTTTAAATACTACTTGAGGTAATTTTCTTTCTTTTGGACGGTTAGAATTGGAGTATCTATAGTAGCGACATCATACTCTAGATATTCCCAACTACACGGTGCATGACACAAAATAGATCTGACACGGGGCATCCACAACGCACGATGAAGTAGGTAAACAGTACTCCTCGCTCACAATATCATCCGGTAGCCCCCTCCAAGGTTACCCTCTCCCTAGCAGCCTTCCAATGGCACGATGACACCACGCAGGGTAGCTCCAATGCTGGAAAGCTTCGATGCACGATGATATGAGGAGGGAGCACTCCACGCTCGCAATATGATCCTCATGGATCAACTACTATCAACTAGCAAACACCAATATCATCTAGTAGCCCTCTCCTTTGCGACCTTCTGATGGCAAGGCGGCACCACACAAGGCAACTTCGATACATGATGATAAGGGGAGGAAGCACTCCATGCTCACAATACAATCCTCATAGATCAACGACTATCATATAGCAAATACCATTGCTATTCAGAATTCTCTTGAATTCCCACAGGGATGCATCACTCAGATGCAAGGGAAATAAATTAAGTTCTCAAACTCAAGTAATGCTAAGGTATGACCTTACCGGCATGTCATATACGCACATAACACAGGTAGACCAGATTAACTATCATACGTGCAGTTAAATCAGAGAGAATTATATCACATATGAGGTACATGAACTGCATGTCCAAATAACATAGCATTCAAGAGTTAACTGTGTATTATGAGTCCTAAATCAATCAGTGATTCCACTATATGCACAAGATAATAGTGAAACCCATTTCATTAGCTATCAATAATTACATGCACAAGGAATTAGATTCCATAAACATGCGGGTAATCAACTAATGACAATGTTAAGTAACTATGAAATAATAAGCTGATCACTCATAAGACCATTCTGTCAACTTTACTGATGGTTGATTTCAAGGACTATTGACCAACTAAGAAAATGAAAGAAAGGCGCATTTTCTAATACAAACAAATTTCATCACTATTATTTAGCACAATGACTACAATATCAAACAAAGGCAAATTAGACTCATCTAAAATTCATAGCGAGAATTGTTGAGTTTTTTTAGGGTATAAATGGGAGATCATATTTCACTACCAAATGGTTCTTCAGAGTTGAGGATATGATAGTTTTTTAATTTATTTATTTATAATTTTTTTTTTTCCTTTTGCATTGTTGTGTTACATAGTTTTTGTTGGTTTTTTTAGATAATCAAGGGAAAACATGTTTCTAATCACGAGGAGAAACGAGTTTTCTTATCAGAAGTGAAAAGATGATAATTTGCTCGAGTGCATATCAAGAAAAGTAACAATCGTCCAAGTTTCTCGCGATGTAATTTTTTCCCTTAAAGACATCACAATTCTCTTTTTATGTTTTATTTATGTTCTTACATCACAAATTAAATGTTTTATTCCGTTGTCCTAAGTTGATCTGGTAGCTAAAGCAAGCATGATACCCCCATGTGACTTATACTATAACATGTCATTCTTCAAATTTTTCCACTTTTGGTTAGATACCTAGTGGTATGTCTTTTACTCATATGCATTTTTTCTTATAATAGTTCTTGTAATGCACTTCAAAGGAAACTTTTATGTCAGGCGAACCTGAAGTTCTTAGTGTGTCATCACAATCGTCTCCTCCCCTACTGAGGTTGGTTTGTCAAAAGATGAGACTCAGTCTGATGAGAGAAGAGAATTGAAATTGCTGAACATCGGTTTGTGCCTTGGGGCCAATGAGTCTGATATGAAACTAGTCACTATAAGTTGATTTTGCTAGTTGATTTCACTTGTAAATGTTTTATTTGCTTGACTCGTATAAAAAAAATTATTATTATATATATCTTGCCTTTTATAGAGGTGGGCTGTAGATTTGAACGAGCATGCATATGAAAGTTTGCGGTTTAACCATCCTGAGACCCAGACATGTATAACTTTGTTGGCCTATTGTTTATTAGGGATGAAATTGATCTCGGTGCATGTGGTATGATGTGAATAATTGTTGATATATATTTTATTGAGTTAACTTATGTTTCATTTCTGAGTATAGTTTCATTTTCAGGATAAAAATGAAGAAGATGGAGACTTTTGTTTAAAGGTATGGGAAAAGTTGTGCACAGATCGCGGTCTCTCACTGAATCTACTCATGCTTTTAATTACATTCCAACTAACAATATTGATGACAACTTACATAATAGAGGCTTCTGATAAAAACTCCTCCCCTGATTCTGAGGAGTTCGAAGTGCACAAACTAATTGGTATTTGATATTGAGATCCAAACAATGTTAAAAAAGATGGTTTGATGCTCACGGTATTTCCATACTTCTATATGTATAATAGTCATATTTTGTCATGTAGGATGATTCTCTGTCTTCTCGTGTAGATTGACCCATTCTTTTTGTCCTGAGTGTTTCTTTATTTCTGAAACAACTATTAAAATGGAATAAGCTCTATCATGCTAGGTGCTTTTAATTTGCTTGATTTGTTTTCAACACAAATAATATTCTTTGTTGTAAGGTTCGCTAGCTGGAAGAGTTACAGTAGAGCATTTGACACCTAGGAGCCCTTTGAGGGGCTTAGGTGAATTTCATCTCTTTAATTTTCAGACTTTTTTATTTTCATTTTTTAACAGCAGTTTACATTATTGATTTTGATATTTGTTGTTCCAATAATCAGCAATTGCAAAGAGAGTATTGATCAATTGCGAAGAGAGGTTTATGTAGTCACACTTGGTGGTTTTCAATAAGTGACGTTATTTTGTGCAAAGATTTTTTCCCTCCACAACAAAGATATTCCTATATTGTATTAGCTTTTGGTGTTTCATTATTTTGTACTCTAATCCTCTCATCCCCAGTTCAAACATTACCTATTTTGTGTTATAAAATAGAAATGACCATAGTTTTTCAAAAAAAAAAAAATCCAAATATCTTTGTTACCAAACAGTACTAAAATAATATTTTATTTTAACTGTATACATGCAAATGACTAGGATACAATAATGAAAAACAGATTTTACCATTTACATGAACCAGAGTGAACAACCTGTAATCAAATCGCTAGTAAAAAAGGGCTAATAGTAATAGAGCTGCACAGTCGTGCTTCTTGGAATTCAACCTTTGGCTGAAACAGACCTTTGTCATGCACAAAAAGAATCCCTGATAGTTTCATTACGGTGCTCTTCAAATACATCAAACCTTAATTTTAGCAACTGGGATGTGTATACCTTCAGGCAGAGAGCATCCAGTAAAGAACACACAACACACATACAAAACCCATAAGACATACATTTTTTATGAGACTAACTTAGAGTAGGTGTAAAATAGAATTTAGTGTAAATACATTGGTGGCTATGTTTAGGACTGTAAAATGGACCTGTAACGGTTGCCTTTTGTAAACAAACCACAATATAATCCTTTCTTTTTTTTTCTTTTTCCTTTTTAGTCTTTGTAATGTTCAAGAGATCACTCCATGCATAAACTGAAATGACAATTCGAATAATAAGCTCAAGCATGGGTACACTCATTCACCCAATACATTGAAACTCGTTACTTAGACAGTACGAATTGACTAGTAAAATTCCAACTCTCATGATGGTGATGAAGTTCCAATCACCCACTAGTTACTACAATGCCTGGGATTTTCCTACAGGACTCAAAAGTGACAAAATAAAAAAAACTGTAATTAGTAATTACCATCAATTAGTGGAACATACTGAACAATAATACCTGCTATAGATATGGGTAAGAGGCTGAGTTTTCTCAACAAACACAGCAAATACATAACAATTTGTCTTCAGACCCAGCATGAGAGAAATTTGGCAACTTCTAATTGCAAAATAGAATAAAAAATTACTCCAACAATGAAATATGAAAAAATAATTAAGAAACTTATAATTGTGAAATAGAAACACAAGGTGTTCCTATAACAAATAATGGAATTCACTGCAATATTCATAGCAAAATTAATCTTAGGATGGCAACAACAGAGCAATTACAATGGTAACCCACTTCACACTGCTCTTATTAGGTGCATGTTAAGGTAGCTTTCAAATCCGTGCACCAATCAGACAATGAACATCCTTAAACAAGATAAACAAGATTGTGAAATGATCCACTATGCGGGCTCATCCAACACAAATCCTATAATATATGGCTATTACTTTATTCAGATATGAAAGAAGCAAATAAGTCTCCAGAAAAGGATTGAGTGAGACTGAGGGGCAATCATTGAGTCATATTTAGAGTTGCTAGATCAGTGACTAGCGCAAGAAGCTAAAAAGAATACACTTTACAGTCATAATATAATGTACATCATACATATTGTTAGCACTGCAAATAAAATTTTGTCCCTGGGGCAACACACAGCCAAGAAATAGAAACAGATTTACGCTGGGATTAGCTGAAGTATAGTGGGAATATTTGGCATATTGTTGGTGATTCATTCAACTTTCCTTAAGGTCAATGTCAACAACCCATTCCACTACTAAAGAATTGCTCCTTAAAAAAAGAAGGCCTCATCATATAATTCAACTACCTCAATCAGACGATTGTAATTCTTTAAACATTAAACAATTTAGCCTAGTAGACATTGTCTTGCAAAGATAATGCATTAGCTTGACCCTCTTAAAATTTTAAATTTTCAAGGAGCCTAGATGGGATATAGAAAATCATTTTCATTAAATATTGCAGTAGCACATGATTTCTCAATCCCCAACAAAGTAACAGGAGACAGTAAAAAGGTCAAGTTTGGGACAAGTTTGGGAAACTCTCATCCAGTTACTCAGTTGAGTGAGAAAAAATGCGCTCTGGGCCTTTGGGTCATGGGTCTGACCTAAAGGCCACTTGGGCTAAGGCTGCGTTTGGAAACACGAGAAATTGTGATTTTGAATAAAGTAGCTTAAACTCCTAGGAAGCTTTTTGCACTTTAAAAAACTTACTTTTAGTACTAAATACTATAACTAACTTTTAAATTAAGTTTGCTTTTGGGAGGCGGTTGGAAACACATGTACACTTCTTGCTTTTTTTAAAAAGCAAAAGCACGTTTAAACGCATTTCCAAACGCTACCTAAGAGATGATATGATTTCTCTAGATTGTGGGAATGTGAAGCCCCTCACCATCAATCTAAGCTCCACTAGTGTGCTTACACCACCAACCCACCCACCCAAAAAAAAAGAAACACACAAAATTGCAAAGAACCTACAATGCAAAAAGTGAAATCTTACAATTGGAAGGGAATCTTTTGAATTGTAATTTACCTTTTAAGATACATCGGCATTAACCACAACATATTCAAAAATCAACAATAGGAAAATCTGAAAAGCAGCAAAACACCAAATGAAAGCGAGTTTTTTTAAGTGTTCGCAGGCTGGTGACTACATTTCATTACTTCTTTGTTTGAGTAGCACATTAAAATAAAAGTGTGGATGAATATTGCGTGACACCCTAAAGAATTAATATCTTAATTACAAATAGTTGAGTGACACCCTAAAGAATTCCACACAATGGGTCTTCCTGCATTACATGATTATAACTAGGATTGTTAGATATCTAGAAAGAAAAGAACAATATTTGGGAATATACAGTGAACAATTGCCCCAATCTAGGAAGAAATCATGAAAAAGTTCACTTCGGGTGGAAGCCAGTGATAAGATGAAGGGGACAATAAGAAATGCATATTGTGTTTTGTCAGTGGTAGAAGGTGATGAGGATAACTCGTCTTCTCTGTGTGAAGCAAAGATGCGAAGATAAAAGACTTCTGTTTCTCTACTCGTCTCATTATTCTACTAACAAAGATAAAGGAAATATAAAGCCAGACTTCCACTACCAATGTAATGCAGTCTATTCCATCTGTAAGAACAAATTCTTATTCAAGGAATACGGAAGAGTGTTCTTCAGCATCAAGCTATGGTTTTTTAGATCGACCATTACTGCCATCAAGAGAATGAATTAAAAAGATCCACAAATGTAGTTTATAAGACATGGAAGAAAGTAGGAAGCTGGCCATTAGCCTGAGCAAAAAGCTCTGCCAAACTGCAGTCTTTAGAGAGGCCAGAGTAGAAATTCAAGGGTTGCTCCTTTGTCAAAACTGACTGCATGGGAGGGATCACCAGTACCGATAGAGGCCTTCTTGATAAGAAGGCCATTGTTCCTCTGCCCAACATAAACCGTACAGGAGCCAAATTAAGGGCCTGTATGAATTTAGTGAAGATGAGGTGAACAAGGTGTTTCAGAGGAAAATTAGCCTTCAAATTATTTTTTTAAAAAGGAGTGGATAGATTCAAAAAATTTAATTAAATCCATAACTGACCTACAATACAAGGCAAGGTTGAAGAGGTAACTACATTTATTTTCAATAAATGCATATTGATAATTTACATGGGTCACGTTTAAAAATTACGATTATAATGTAGTAATGATTTTAGGCTTATAAATGTATGTGTTTATCTTAATTGCAATGGATGACTACTTGCAAGTTTTGAGGAGGGGACCCTATATTTGTTTTCAATTTCCAATGATCAGGAAAAAATATTCTTCAACCTGTAAGCTCACATTTGGTTATTTTCCAATAAACAAATATGGAGTTACCAATCCAAAATTCACTATAATGATGTTTTTCCCCAAGGTCATTAATTCGAATAGCCATATGGGTTCCAAAAAATTAGGAAGGTGCCACAAAACAACCAAATTCCCAGAGTCCCAGCATGGAAAAAGAAAAATAAAAAAAGGGAAAAAAGGTGGTATGATAAGACACTTCTCCTATCCCCTACAACTGCAAGTAGCATGCCATTCCTATCCAGCAGATGACTCACCTGATCACCAGCCTCAGCTGAGGGATGAGAAAACAACAAAAGGTATCTTCGTACAAATACAAAAACCCTCCCTGTGACAGATTAATTAAATCAGATACCAAACAGACTTCTCCCCAATCAACAACCTGGAGCATCTCTGGGTGGCAGGGAAAAGTTTGAAGAAGAAAGTTGACAGGAGTATCAAGTTCAAGGTTTCCCAGCAGGAGGGACTTTTCCCAGTTTCTGTGGCTCATGTACTTGAACAAAGTCTTGACTAAATCATACATTGCCCGTTATTCTCCGCCTCACTGGAGATGGACAGAGTATGTGTCATGTGTGGTGGTGAGACGATACTGTGGTTTACCTATTTGTCTCTTGTCCTATGACTAGGAAGGTCTGGGGTTGGCTGCACTCAGCAACTGGGATAATCACAGTTTTACTACTATGGAGGACCTATGGAAGGCTGGGAGTGGTGATCAAAGCACGAAAGCGAAAGCGTCCCAATTGTTTATTCCTGCAGTGGTGTGGGCCATTTGGTGTACTAGGAATCCCACGGTGTTCGGAGGGGGTTCACCATATGCACAGAATGTTTGGGAGTCTGCAATAAGCTACATTCATGAGTGAGGGAGATATTGCGCTGGGGCGTCGGCCATAGTGTTTGTGGGGAACAAACTCCTGATTCAAGAGTAGTTTTGAATTTGCATTTGGATGGAACCAAGGTAGAGCTCTCCTCTACAGGGTTACATCATTTTTTTTATTGTTCCTTTTCACTGTTGTATCCATTTTGGGCATCTCTTCCTGTTTAATATGAAGGTGTATGCCTACCATTCCCATAAAAAAAGAAAGGGGTTTCCCAGTTTCAATTCCAGCAGGCTGTTGGGTACTATGGCTGACTCGAAATGACGTGGACTTAAAAAAAAAAGTTCATAGTTTGAAAATAATCACGTTTCAGGACTGGGCCTGCGACTGTGTGGGAGCACAGATTGCACAAATTGTAGGCATCAAACTGGTGATCAGGCTGTAGAGGCAGAGCCAAATATCTCAAGCAGATTTGTAGTTGATCTCTCATCTACTTTCGAATTTTATCTGTTTTTTATGTTGTTATTGTTTAGAATTGTACCCCAATGTTTTCAATGAAAAACAGAGGTACAATTCCTACAAATATTTTAAAAAAAGGCTTTGCCCCAGATTTTTCAATTAGGTATAGCCACATTAAATCTCCTCTAAAAGACAGTTGTTCTTAATCAATTTGTTCAACACTTCAAATTCAGAATCATTTGGGAAACTTTTGCCTCCTTGCTCCTGTCCCATTTCATCATCTTTTTAAACAATCCCACATCTGCTGGGTATTGAGCACCTTAATTCATCACAAAGCAGGCCCCATCCAGCTCCAAATCTCTGCTCAAAAGTATAAGAAAATATGCTTCTAAGTTCATCTCTTGTGTTCAGTTCTTTTGCTAAAATTTGGAGCTGCCAATCCCATATTTTATCTCAAACAAAATTCATAGCTGTCGATCCTGTATTTAGTTCTTTTACCGTATTTGGAATTAGAAATCCTGAATTCAATTGTAAAACAATTCGAGATGACTAATCCAGAGGTAAACAGATAAATTTGGGATTGGCAATCACGAATTGAACTATTGTTTAATATTTTTTAATAATCTGAGAGAGAGAGAGACCACAAATCTTCTGATTTTTTTTTTTTCAGATCAAAAACTGCCTGATCAATGCCCTTTATGATGGCACCAGTTAACGTGGACCACTGATAAACCTGAATGATGAATGACAAGTAAAAACTCAGATTGGCTTATACTTTAAATGAGGCTACTTTATCTTCTTTTTTTTATCAGAATAGAGAATATGGAGTCTACTGCAAAATTACGTTGTCTGGTCACACTCGAACCTATCCTATAGTTTATTGATCAGACGTAACAAATGATTCTTCATTTCAGGAAATTTTCTGACTGCAGGATTTCTGCCCTCTTTTTAAAATAGGAATTATTTAAAAACCCAAAGAATATCTATCATAAATCTTTTTCTGATGAATAGATACCATGTGAATATTTTTCCTGTTTCTTCAAATTCCCTTGTCAAATATCCAACAGAAAAAAGTGACCACTAAGGCAAAACTTCCAAGAATATTGATTTTCACACTCTTGTTTTTCTGCCTCAGCTTTGTTCCACTTACTCCCAGCCCCATAACATGACTCATCAATTTTAATAGGTTATCAGGCTTTCTGGAAGAAAATCCTACCAAAAGAACAAAAAGATCACTAAAGGAGGTCTTTCAATCCTTGGATTCTTTGAAAAAATTCCTTAGGATTCACGAAGCCAAGAAATACAGGGTATTTGGGTGATCATTTTGGACGAACCTTGGAGTCTTTCAAAAAAAAAAAGTTCGATGACAAAAATCCAAGATTTGGAATTCCAAAATTCCACTTGCAAATCACAACATATCCTACTCTCAATGACTTGGTTTGAAATTTCCAAAATCCAAAATTTTAGGTGGAATTAATAACATAACAAATAATTTAAACAAAAAACCTTAAAGGAGGATTTTTAGAAATTCCAGAAAAGGACATTTGCATGTCCCTCCCTCTACCAAGGTGGAATTCTGAAATAAGTGATTTGCATCCCCTTCCCTTGCTCTCTTTGGTTAACATCATTTGTTCTTTTCTCCCAAGGACTGGTTCTAGATGTTGATACACTCCCTAAAATGCTGCAATGTATTTACCAAAGAAGCATGAAAGCAAAAATTTCTCAGTACTTTGTGCCGGCTGTGGTGTGCTCACTTTGGCTTACACAGAACGAGGTCATTTTCAAGGGATCTACCCTGTATGAGGAAAATCTCTGAGAGTCAGTTATTTGGGCTCAATAAACACGGGGGAAGGGGGGGAGGAGATCGGGGTTGATTTTGATTGAGTAGGGAGTGGTTGGGTGTACGTGTGTCTAGGCCTATTCTACCAAAACACGTCTAATTCATGGTTTTGTGTTCGTGGTAAGGTGGTTTTCGTGTCGACTCAGTTATTGTTGTTTTCTTGAATGTTTTGGGCATTCTCTTCCTTTTTAATTAAACTGTAAGTCCGTTCTTGTGTCAAAACTTTATTCCTAACATTCATTTTCCATTAAACCTCAGAGATATAAAACAAGATATATAAAATCCATCAATCCAATCTATGATTCAAGCCATAAAAATACAGATGTTAGAAAAGGGGTGGCTGCAACACTCCTACCTCAATAAACTTATCTAGAAAACAGATACTTCGAATGCATAAGAAGAAAATGCCTCTGGTTAAGAAAGAACATGCCGCATTATTCTTGAAAATGCTAAATCAAAACTAAGCCGATGAATAGTATAGATGGTCAAACAATCAAACAATGAAATAACAAAAATAAAAGCATGGGATGAAAACAGAATGAAGTTTAAAAAGCTATAATGATGAATTACTAACTGAAAACAAAAGAGTAAAGCAAATAAAAATAATATAAAATGATATGAAATAAAAACCTTTCCAACATTCCCACAGCTAAACAGAACAGAAAAGGAAAGATAAAAAAAAAAGCCATATACAAAGAGCATTATCAAGGATACAAAGAAGGATACAGGTGTAGAAAATCATTCCTGAAGACTGACTGAAAACTTCATGCTGCATGGATATATTGAGATCAACTGCAGAAGATAATCTTTGAAAATAAATTGTTTTTCCAGAATAAATGAATAAATTTGGAAAAGGTGAAGTACTCACGGTAAGGCCAGGGATGCTTTCTCCGGTTACTGATGATAATCAATGGGATCTTGATCCATAAAGCAGTCTATTCTAAAGATTTGCTAATTGTTGAATAATTTGCTAAAACACACTTTATCTGGTGTCCTTGCATTTCTCAAATGAACCAGGATTGTATCTATCCTCAAAACCGTGCTCAGAGTCAGAAGGCCCTGACTTATGGCCTTCATTTCTCCTTCTATGTCTACTTTTGTTTTCTAACCTCTGATCAAAATTTCCCTTGTTACAATCATTGACTTCATTTGATGTTGAAGATGATCTAAAATTTTGATACATAGACCTGTGAGAAGAAACAGAACTGTCCTTCCTAACCATTGTGGTTTCCATGCTATGTCGCTCCTTTTTATCATAGGGCCAATGTGAGTGACTGTGAATTTGATAACTCAAATTACTTCTAGATTCATGCTCTATATGCTGTCCATATTTACTAGTTCTCCCTTGACCCCCTCTAGGACTATGGAAGCCATCCCCTTGTTGTTGGTGTGCATTCTCAAAACCATTGTTCAAGGATGAACAATCCTGGCAAAGAGAATCATCTGGCAACACAGACATAACATCACATCCACCACATAACATCTTTCCATCAACATGTGAATCCTTTCTTTCCACTTCTGATGACTCATGCCCACTGTTCTTCAATCCATAAAATGTTGAAGTCATGTCACTGCCAAAAGTAGACTCAGGTAGGAACATACCAGTCCCTGTGGCTCCTTTCACAAAACACCCAATCCCTCCAGCCTGCTTTATTTCTTCCATGTGCTCTTCAATAATATCCCTCAGCACCTTCAAATATGCATATTAAAGAAAATGAAGAAAAAACGTCACTTAACAAATTTGGCTTGTAAAAATAAAAAATGATACTTCACAATTATAGGGCAAGCAAGTTTCAAATCTTGGGGTGTATACTCACATCTATTTGTGTTCGCTTCACCTTCTTGCCACGATATGACATTCTCCTCCGCTTGTAATCTCTTTCTGCAGCTAATTGTTCTTCTCTGGTTTTAAATGTATTTGGACCCTAATAAATTGAAAGGAAATGAGAAATAAAGACAAACCTAAATAAGAGAACAAATGATAAGAAATGAGGTTCATAATTGATAAGAAAAAGCACAGAGCAAAAGGCCACAAACTAACTAATGGATGCATATTCACAGAGAGACATTGATGTACACATATATTACCATCAATCTGCCACGATACAAAATTCACCGTACTTTACAAAAATGACATGCTTGTAATGCAAGCTAGAAAAATGTGTATTCATTTTAGAAAGGGTTTTCAAACGACTGATTTACAAGTGCTCAACAACATCACGTCAAGTAGGAGGCGTGATTTGTAATTATGTCAATAGGAGACGTGATTCACGTCTGCAACATAAAGAAAGAAAAAAAATCTAGGACAAAACTGGCCCAAGGATAGTTTTGCAATTAAAAATGGCCCAGGACCAGTCTTGAAATTAAAAAATATATTGGGGCCAAAAATGGAAATTGGACTTAATAGATCATTTCAAAATCAACCTAATCTTGATCTTAGGTTCTACTAGTTATGCTCCATAACCATAAGTAGGGGCTTAAATTAAAAACCAGCTTATATGTTTTTTTTAAAAGGGAGGTGGTTTTATGGCCATTGGCCTCAAACGGCTTGATAGCCGTTGGAAACCAATGCTGGGGCTGTTGGGATCCCAATGGCCACCGGAAAAAAAAATTGAATTCAAATAAATTGATGATGATGTAAGCATGACGTCCTCACAAAATTGCAAAATTTCGATAAATTGACCAATATTCACAATTTACCCCTCTACCCCTAGGACAATATAGATCATATTGGAATGACGGTCTCTAATTTGGTCAAACCAATGATTGAGGACAATTCATCAAAGTGACAAAGTACTTCAATTCATTTATGAACATGTGTTACATTTACATTGAAAAATGTTAAAAGTGATTTCTTAACTTTCAAATTCTTAAGCAAAGAGAACACTTAAATAACATAAATTACCTGGTTGCGTGGTTGCTGCCAAACAAGCCCATCATGCTCAAGAATAGCTCTATAGTTAGAACGTTTTCCTCGCTCCTCATTGGCCTTCATAGTTATGTAATTATTTATCCTGTAAAAAAAGAGTTTTATGTTTTATAAGTTAAAATTTGACAGAAAATGCTTATATACTTTTCCAGTGCACAACAATTACAAAATTGTAAGTTATAAATGAATGGTAAATTAGATAGGGTGAAGTGGGAAAACTACTGTTGCAGAAAATAGGAAGGAGGGATGGGTTTCTTGGACCTGCAAAATATGAATCAAGCCCTTATGGATGAAGTGCCTGTAGGGATTGGTGGCAGAGCAAGAGGCCATGTTGTTTAGGGTAATTAGAGTTCATCACTGCTTCAGGTCTTACATAATGTGGCCTACTTTAAATCATGGTATTGAATGGGATCCAAAAATGGTTGATTGTTTCATGTAGGTTCACAGTGGGTTCTGTTTAGTTAAAAAAAAAATCAAAATCAAAATCAAAATCATAGTGGTAGTAAGTTAGAGATTCCCTCCAGTGGTCCCCCTTCCCAATCTTCTAAGATGATTCAATTTTGATACATTTACAGCTGGGGAGGATGGAGTGGTTTGATGCCTGACGTTGAGGAGGGACTTGAAGGAGAACAAAATACTAGAAATGGGTCCCACTTTAAGATGTTATGGAGTGCAACTTGACCTGGATTGGATAGCGATTGGGTCTGTTTACTTTGTTTATACCAGTAGACCTCTCACCTACTTATCTAGGTTTTCTTTTCTTATCATTTATCTCATTTTTAGTTTCAGAATTGTACCCGAATTTTAGTTAAAGAAATTTGGTGGTAAGATTCCTACCATTTGACTTCAAAAAAAAAACATCTAGAGGAAGGCTGTTGACTTGACTCGAAGAGTCAAAGTCAAGAGATGTATACTCATCTCCAAATAAGGACACGCACAGAATCCTCCCTACTAGCCAGAGGCATATTAGATCATGCAAAGACTCCTTGAAGAAGACTGTTTCTAGGGGGAAAAGGAATAGCTGGGCACAAGAGAGGGATATCCTTGTTAAGCTATGAGGTGGAGAAGATGAGACCATAAAGCACTTAATTGTTTGCACTTTGTTCATAAAATCTTTTGTTTTTTTTCATGTTTTCAAGCGTGAATTTAGTAAAAAGGTTTGAAGGAGGATCAGCTTGGCTTGGCAAAAGAGATGTGAATTTGATAGCCTGAAGGGGATTTGGGAGTCGGTTGCTTTTTTTCATTTTTTATTTTGAGCGAAAGGTAGACAATGTTACCACGATATCATATTAATGAACTATAGTTCCAAAGTCCGAGATAGGAGCCAACACAAGGAGAAACAAAGATGAAAACAAAAAAGTAAAATCGGACAAGAGGGTAGGAGAAAAAGGTAAATTCCACAAGGTAACACAAAAACACCACACCCGGATCCCAGCAGAGGACTGCCAAAACCACCATCCCCATCATCGGGGGGGGGGGGGGGGGGGGGGCGTCCGATGTCGAAGGTCACCTCTCCACAAATCATGCCACCTGCAGCCTACACCTGAGGAAGGAGACAGAGCTGGCCCTGGCGATGCATCGACCCCAGTTTATGATGAAGCTCTATGTCTGCTCCCACACGTTCTCCACACACACCTTTTGGCCCCTGAATATCTCTGTATTCCTTGCTAGTCAAATTGACCACAAGACTGCCAGTATGATGGTTTGACCACTCGTGTTCAAGGTGCTACGGTTCCCCCGTCTGCACCACCTACTCCCTGCCTCCCACATTTCTTCAATTGTTTGGAAGCTTGTGACAATTGTAGAGAAGGAAGCAAGACGAAAGAAGAAAAATTTCACTTCTTCTTTGGTCCTCAAGCAATGTTTTGACTATTGGGTTAACAAGAAATGTGAATATTCAAGTGGCGGACAGTGTATAGAGAAAGCACAGATGCATCTATTGTCTCAATTCTAAGGCCATGGAAAAATCATTTTGAGTGATGAGTCAGTGCAATGAAGATGGGGATGGATGATTACATAAGCCTTGTGATTTTTTAAGTTCTATTAGGCGTATGATTTTCTTTGTTTTGTTTTATCAGCAACATCTCATCTTTTTTTGCAGGAAGTCACTTTTTGCCTCCCCTCCCCACCCCCTACCCACCACCCCCCTTCCTTTTAATTTGGAGCTATGCCAGCTCAAAACAAACTCCCTATCCTAAGACTTCTCATCTTCAAGTGCTATACTAGCTCAATATTCCTAACTGGTTGATGATGTTCTTGGTGTCAAATTATGTGTTGTGGCAATGCCCATGACAAAAGTAATTTAAATCTTTCAAGGGTTGCAATTGAGTCAGTTGCATTCAAAGATTGAGGATCCAATCAAGAAAAACAGAAGATTTAAAGACCATTTCAGAAAATCTCTGAACTCAAAATGGTGAATTTAATGTCAATCAGATCTTTGATTTGAAGAAATATATCAGAATTTCTGCACAAGTTTTCCAAAAACACAAAGTTCTATGAAAATAACACAGAGCATCCAGAACTTGAAAATCTTCCAAGCGGATTAAAGTTTCAATAAAACACCAGTACTTTTTTTTGGATGGTTTGCAAAACCTTTTGGACAGCCTAAGATTTTCTAATATCTTTTCACTGTGGTTTTGAACAGTTAGATAAACCATCCAGGGGTTCTTAAAATAATAAAAACCTCCCTCTATTGTTTCAGATGATTTGTTTTTTCGAAAATAATTTAGGAGAATCATATTTCAAGAAACCCCCGAAAGAAGATGAGGGATCACCGTACATCATGAAAAGTCAAAAAAGAAAAAGAAAATACATAAATTGAATTAATGCACCAGATGAAATTTTAGCCCCTCCCCCACTCATTGCCCATTAAGACACCAGTTGATGGCTCCTCCAAAATATATTTTATCCAATCCTGAAGCATCGAAGTAATTGCAGCCCAAGTATTTTCCCAATACACTTTTATTTTGAAAAGCTTTCTCATTGCGCGTCAACCAAATTGACCAACATGTAGCATGAGGAATCAACCATTGAAACTTAGCTTTATTGCTTCTATCACCCTCCTTCCTACAGTCCTTGAACCACCTTCACATGGCTTCCATATCTGAGAAAGAGCAAGAAGTCCTTAATGCCTCCCCAATCTTTTACCAGATTTGGCTAAATGAACACATGAAGAATAGATGATTCCTACATACTTCCTCTTCACAACATAAACTGCACATGGTATTTCCATCATGTATCTCCTTCCTACAATTAATCTTGGTTAGAATTTTATTACCGGACAGCAACCACATAAAACATTTAATCTTCAACGGACCAAGCGAACCGCAGATCATACACTCGAATTGGGTCGTGAGGAGGTGAGGAAGTGGGTCTTTGTTGAGCCATCTATATAAAGTTCGAACGGAGAACCCATTTATAGGTGACAACTTCCAACTAACTGGGTCTGCTTCTGAATTGAGAGATACCTGTTGTAAGTTCTCTGGAAGGGATACCAGTTCCTCCGTCCCCTCTTCATTAAGGTCTCTCCAAAGTCTTGGCACCAGACAATGGAGATAACATCACATGAGAACATAGTTTTAAATAGCGATCGATATATCGATATATCGATCGACATATCGTTTTCGCTGACGAAAACGCTAATTCACGGGGGATTCGCGAAGTTTTATCGAAATCACTCTGACGTTAGCGCTATATCGTCGATATATCGACTAGTCGGGTCGGGTGGCCAGCCTGACCCGATTGCGTGTTTTAGTTTTTTTTTAAATGGCTATGAAGTCGTTGGGGCCCCAATGGCTATATAGCCGTTTGGGGGGTTTATTTTCATAAACCCCCCCCATCAATTTTTTTTTTTTTTTGGTCCTTTCCCCAATCCTATAAATACTCTCCCAAACCCCCATTCTCACAACAACAACTCAATACACTTCTTCTCTACCATTCAATCACTCTCAATCTCTCATACAATCTCTAGTTCTCTACTCTCTCTTTTAGCAAACAATTTTTTCCCAAGATCCCTCAATCCCAAAAGAAACCAAAAATCCACAAAAAAAATCCAAAAATCCATCAAAAATCCAAAAAATTCCTATCTTGGTGGAGATATTGGTGGACTACTTGGAGGACTTTGGTGGAGTTCTTGGAGGCTTTTGGTGGAGACTTTGAAGGCTTTTGGAGGAAAACTACTCCTCTTTCAATTTTTCTCCTATTTTTAGAGGTATTTATTCTTTGCACTTAGTAGAGGTTTTTTAGAAAGTAGTTAAAGTAGCATCATCCACTTAATTAAATAATTAATATTTAATTTTTTGAAACCTAAAAAATCTTTTTTTAAAAAAAATGTCTTCTTCTGGAGCTAGTTCATCTAATCTAAGACCGGCTAATACAAAAGACCCTGCATGGAAATATGGTGAATATAAAAGTGCTACTGAAAAACATATAGTCAAATGTTTACTTTGCTCACATCTATGTAGTGGTGGCATAACCAGACTCAAAAGAACACATTGCATTCACCAGAAGCTAATGTTAAACCTTGCCCTAGAACAACACCAGAAATTAGAAAAGAAATAGAAGAATTCATGAATAAAAAATCTGAGAGTAAATGTAGAAGAGGTTCATTTTATTCTGAAGATTTTGCTAGAGACATAGGAGATCAACAACCACATGTAGGTGATGATGATGTAATAGAAATTGGTGGTCCTAGTTCAAGGCCTCCTCCATCCAAACAAAGAAGGAAAAACACTAGAGGTCCTATGGATTTATTTTGTAGAGGTAATGTTGAAGATGTAGTTGATCAAAGATTAAGAGGAGGCCCTGGACAACAAACAACTTTAGAAAATAGATTAAAAAAAGAAGAAAGGAAAAATGCAATTCAAAAGATAGCTAGATGGGCAATCACTGCAGGTGTATCTTTTCATGCATTAACTTCACGTTCTTTTCATGTTGCATTAGAAGCAATAGGTAGATTTGGGTCTGGTTTAGCCCCACCATCAATGCATGAGATAAGTGAAACATGTTTGCAAGAAGAGGTAAGAGAAACTCATAAGATTTTAGAGATACATAAAGGACATTGGAAAACTTATGGTTGTACATTAATGTGTGATGGATGGACTGACAGAAGACAAAGATCATTAATTAACTTTTTAGCTAATTCTCCAAAAGGAACCATGTTTTTGAAATCCATTGATGCATCTGCACATTCACACACTGCAATATATTTGTTTAAAGAAATAAATGATGTTATTGAAAATATTATTGGAAAAGAAAATGTTGTTCAAATTGTAACTGATAACGCTGCTAATTATAAAGCTGCATGTGAATTAGTGATAGAGAGGCACCCCACAATATTTTGGACACCATGTGCTGCACATTGTATTGATTTAATTTTGAAAGACATTGGTAAGATGCATATTAGAACTATTAGTTTAGCTAGAAGAATCACTGTTATCATTTATGCACACACACAATTATTACACTGTATGAGATTGTTTTGCAATGGAGATATTGTTAGGCCAGGACCCACTAGATTTGCCACATCATTCTTAACTTTGCAATCACTTTGGGAACATAAGAATGCACTTAGGACACTCATGGTAGCAGATGAATGGACGAAGAGCAAGTGGTGTAACCTTAGACTTGAAAACAAACAGAAAGAACTATTCTTTCTGTTCAATTCTGGAAAGGTGTACAACGAGCCCTTCACGCTGGAATTCCCCTGGTCCATGTCTTGAGATTAGTTGATGGAGATGAAAAACCCTCTATGGGCTACTTATACAATGCAATGGATAGGGCCAAAGAAAAAATTAAGGAAAACTATCAGTACAGACCACTGCAATATGGCCCTGTTATTGAGGTAATCGAAGGAAGATGGAGTCGTCAGATGTCGTCTGACCTTTACCATGCAGGATTTGTCCTTAACCCCGGAGTATGGTTTAAGACCGCGGACCGGGACGCGGCAGTCCAAACACATATGCTTCGTTGTGTGCAGGCAATGGCGAAGATGGAGCCAGATCCGGAGGTGCAAGACAGACTGCAAAAACAACTGGATTATTATTTACAGGAAAGTGGACCGTTCAGTTGGGGAACCATCGTGAGAGCAAGGGACAACACAATCCCAGTCAATTGGTGGGATAAATACGGGGGCGAGGTACCAGAGTTGAGGAAGGTCGCCATCAAAATTCTTGGACTCACTTGTTCATCTTCCGGTTGTGAGAGAAACTGGAGCGCATTTGAAAATGTGAGTTGTCCTTACAAATTTATGAAGTACGATTTTAAAATTTATCTACTTTATAATATCTCACTTTAATTTTCTTGCTTTTAACAGTTACACACCAAGAAGAGGATCGGTTGAAGCAAAAGAAGTTGAATGATTTGGTGTTCGTGCAATACAATCAAAAATTGCATGAGCGTTTCCTAAATCTTCAACGTAACCCAGCACATGAAGATCCAATCAATTTGGATTCATTGGAAGACGACAACGAGTGGATTATGGATGTCGACGGCCCAGTATTCCAAGGTGAAGACTTGACATGGTCTCAAGTGGAGCATCAAGCATACGGCGACACCATAGAACATCAACGCCCGAGACGATCCACGCAGCAGACTCAACAATCTGAAGGTGCAAGACGACGTGGAAAACGGCCAATCATTGAGGAGCCTGAAGATGAGGATGACGACGATGATGAAGAAGACGAAGTCATCCCTGCAACACAATTTCAGGGCCAAGAAGGAGTTGAATCATCAGATGAAACAAGAGATGTGGATAATGAAATTCAAGAAGAAGACACAGATTCGGATGACAACAACGGTGGACACGGCGGCAACGATGGTGGTGGCACCTCTTATGGTTATGGCACACCATTAGGTGGAACCCAGGGAGGGGATTTTGTAACCAATGCAATGGATTATCTATTTAAATGAAATTTCTTCACTTTTATAGTTTTATGTTGTAATTAATTAGTTATGCATTTTTATTTCAAACCAAAACCATTGTAAAATTATTAATATCTTCATATGAAATTATTCTTATTCATTTTCATTATTTTCCACAATTTTTGTATCATTTTTTTGTTTTTTTTTAAAAAAATTTCCATTTTTTCAAAAAAAAAAAAAAAAATTCGGCCAATCGATATATCGATTGGAAGCCTAATCGATATATCGCTTTAATCGATATTTAAAACACTGCATGAGAACGAATCACAAATGAGGTCCACTTCATCAATTGCCGCCCGGAAAAGATTAGGAAATAATCTTGCCGGCAACGAACCATTAAGCCACTTCATCCTTCCAAAACCGTACAGCCACACCATTTCCGAGAACTATGACTTCTTTAAACTCCTCCACCTTTTCCAAAATGTCCCTCCATACATTAGAAATGGAAGATGTATGCTGCAAAAGAAGGGAAAGCCTTGTGCATTCTGAATAGTATTTTTCGCGAATCACTATACTCCATAGGGCCTTCAGATCGTTAAGTAATCTCCATAGCCATTTCCCTAAAAGGGCCTTATTCATTTTTCGAAGATCTAGGACTCCCATACCCCATCTTTTTTGGCACGACATATCAAGTTCCATTTTGCAAGGTGGATTTTCCTACCTCCTTCCTTCGCTCCACTCCAAAGAAATCTTCTACGGATTTTCTCCATCTTCCCAAGTACCCCACAAGGAACTTTAAAATTAGAGAAAAAAATAGAGTGGGAGGCTCGTGAGAACCGCTTTGAAGGCAACCCTTCCAACCATCAAGTTCCTTGTCAAATCTTCATATGAGAGACTCCCAATCTGATTTCCTAAGGCACTGAATATTAAGGGGAAGACCCAAATATTTTATAGGAAATTTCGAAGTACTGCAACCCATCCTCGAAGCCAAAGATTCAACTTCATCGAAACGAATATATATTCCCACCAACATGCTCTTGAAAAGGTTTACATTGAGACCTGAAACCATCTCAAAACATTTAATTATGAATTTGAATCCTTCCACGTTACTTTCTCTCGCGTCACAGAGGAGAATAGTGTCATCTGCATACTATATGTGAGAGATCCGAGAATCACCCTTGTTAACCTCCAGACCATGAATCCAGCCACCTCTCACCCCCTTATGTATCATTCTACTTAGAACATTTGCCACAAGGATGAAGAGGAAAGGTGATAAAGGGTCTCCTTGACGAAGACCCTTCCCGAATCAAAAAGATTTTCATTTTGTGTTTGCAAGCAGGTTTAAAGTCTGGATGAATTTTTATACAAAAATATGTTCTGAATAAAACACCAACTGTCAAATTCCGTCTGGCTGGTTTGGCAGCTCTACAAATACTTTCGGGCCAAATTATTTAGAAAACAAACTTATTGAACGAACTTAACACATACGATTTGAAAGGCCTGAAAACCGTCCAAACAGTTTTATTGATCAGCTCAAATCTCATGAGCAGTTTTTCAAATATGTTGATATATTATTCAATGATCAGCTGTATTTCCAAAATATAAGGTTTTCTTGCATAATTTTTGGAGACTATTGAGTTTTACGAGATAAAAAATAAATTGAAAAAACAGATTTTTGATTCCCAAAATTACTAAAAAATTATTTATTTATTAAAAATCTGGGAATCATTCACGGGGAACACCGTTCAAGAAGAAGGGTTGTTCAAGAGGATCGAGGTGGAGGTTGCAGATTTTGAAAACACGGATATGAGGTGGACCAGATAGAGTTTGAGTTGTAGTATCTTGTTGGAAGCCTATGCCTTAATTTTACCTATTACTGAAATGTTCCTGGACAGGGGTCCTTGGTTTATTGCTTCAGGGTTTTCCACATAAAAAAAATTTGTTAAGTGACCAAGTTACTTTCTTATTATTGTAGGGTGGATTGTAAATGACTTCATGTGAAATAGATCTTGATTTCTAATAATCAATACATAAAATGCATGACAGGATAATCATTTTTTGGTGATGAGGAACCCAAAAGAATTTAAAAAAGAAACTGATAGGGTAATCATTGAGAACAGAGCAACCACACTGAAAAACAAAATCTTATTTACCAAGAGAATTATTTAACACTTTCATGCCCAAAACTAACAAATAAAAAGTGATTATAGAATGTCGTAAACAGAAGAAAACATACAACTGAGATTTCGGCTGTGGTTGGGCAAAATGCAATTCCTTAATTTGTTGTTCCAGAAATGATCGTTCATGCAATGCTGCAACCGCCATTGCAACCTGTGAAACAAACACTTGACTGCTTCCCACAATCTCATCCTCGCACAAATTTTTTCCCTTAATTGATGAATGCTCAGAAGACCCTTCAAGTATCATACCATTACTGATTTTTGAATCAACATCACCCGAACTCTTTCTGCCAACATCAACTTCCTCCAATGTCCACGCTCGGGTCTTCTCTGCAAGGGGATTCAACAACACATCTGATCCAGCTTGAAACAACGACTGCTTAAACATGTCAATGACAAAGAACTTCCCATTTGATTCCCCATAGAGCACATCCATCTGCGAGGTAAACCACACCAAAGCCGTGACAAGTTGAGGGCACTCAAATCTCAAACCCTTTGGATCAACAAACCCATCTCCCGCACTCAAATCCCTTCCACATACCACTTCAAGAGAACAAAATGCTTCCCGCCAAATCACTCTCAAACAGAGATTCAACAGAAGAAATATGTGGTCCCTCATTGCGGGATCAATTAAGACCCCATACCTCAACGAATTCAAAATGACCCATCTCCGCAAACCAGACATCCGGGCCCATCGCAGGCACGAAGCGACCCGCAAAACAACGTACGAGTATGAAACAGGGTAATCAGCCCAAGCACCCACTTCTCTTCTCAAAGCCCACAACTCTGATGGGAGGATCCCGACCCTCCGTTCCGGCGAACACCCCAAACCATCAGAGAAGTTCGAGCACTCACCAGACAGGGTCGCAGGTAAAACAAATGTACGGTCATCAGTGCTGCTATCCCGCAAAGATGTACCTGCGAAGGTAACCACACCAGGGCAGTCTCTGTAGAAAAAGCCGGAGCTGAAGCAGGGGTTCTCCTCGTAGTCTGTGTTGATGGAGAAGCATAGGTCGGAGCCCGGCGGAATCCCAACGAAGCGGTTGTCCCGGGCGAGCTCGGCCTGCGATCGGAGGGTCTTCCAGTAGCGTAGGGAGGCGAAGAGGAGGTCAAGGTCGAGGGGAAGAGGAGGAGAAGAGTGGCATCGGAGGGAGTGGTGGAAGACGGACTCCGGAGGGGTTCGGTGACGGGGGTCGAAAGGGCAGGCGACCGAGTCATCTTCGTCTTCATCGAGTTCTAGGGTTTTGAGAGAGAAGAATTTGGAGATGGAGGTGATGGTGTCCTCAGCGGAGGAGAGGAGGGTGTGGAGGGTGGAGATGGTGGTGGGGAGGTCGGGGGGAGGTGGTGGTGGGTTAGGGTTAGGGTTTGTAGGTGCGGGGAGTTGGGGAAGGAAGGTGAAAGAAGGGTGGGGTGGTTGATGTGGAGCGCTCATTGTGAGAGATGCGGATTGAATGTGAGGGTGGTTAGGGTTTTGGGAGGTTGAGGAAAGGAGAGAGAGAATGAGTTCTGAGAATGAGTTTGAAAGAACGTCGGAGGACTTCACTGTGCATTTGGTGGGTGATGTTTCTTTTTTTAGTGCTGATACCGGTTTTTTTGCCGGCCTAATTCCCGTCCATACACATCCATTGAGCACGTCATAATAGAATTGATATATATAATTGGATATAAATTTTTTATATTTTTATTAAAAAACTAAAAAATTATCTATAATTCTGTCTACCGTTATAATAAAAATAGTGACGGACAAAAAAACATCACGTTTTCTTTTTTGAGGTTCAAAAATAAAAAAATAGCCATAATTTTTTCAATATAACTCAAAATAATGCAAATCCAAATTATATGAAAGGTAACTAAAATTTTAAAGATTCATATGTTTATCTCAAATCATAAATATGCTTCGAAAGTGCTTTTCAAAAATTAAACCAAATGTACGACTTGACGATAAAGACCGTAAGCTCCAATTTAGCATAAATGTTATCCTTCAATTCATACAAGCAAATATTAGCATAAATAATGCAGCATAAGAGGGTTCGTGTTATTACATCCTACCCCCTTTAAATAGGATTTGGTCCTCCAAATCCACAAAATATAAATAGACCTTTCTGGTCCTCCAACTCGATTCAATCTAATCGTCATAACAATCTCCTCCACGCCTCGTTTTGTAAAAGAGGTTCCCTCCAACACCAAGGCAGGCTCTTGCAAAATAGGCTCTCTCCAACACCAAGGAAGGTAAAAGAACTTCAATGCCATAAACTACTATGAATCTCGATAAGCAAGATTCCCTTGGTCATTTACTGCAAATACAAAACAAAAATAACTCCTACCTTCTCACCTATTTCTCATCCTATTCCAATTGTGCTCCGTATATAACTCTGTACCTCAAATCATATCCTATTGCTCAATTGAACTTTCACTTAAATCCTCAATCAACTCAATGAGGCTAAATCCATGCTCTGATACCAACTGTGATGGCCCACACCTAAAACATCGGCACGAGCATGTCACCTACCACAACACTCTTTTTTTGTTTTAACATTGAAATATCCACTTTGGATAATCGCATATGATAACAATCTTGGGTTAGCATATAATTGACAAAAGATATATAATCACCATATCACAACACCTAGGAAAATTTAAACAGTTAAAAGAGCTACTAACACACCTCATATACAGTCACCCCTACACACAGAACACTATAACACAGGCATAGTTCGCTAGACCAACCTCTACCAAAATAATTGTGTACAGATCCATAGAATCAAAATATATGCTATTGCAAGCTGGGCGTGGAACCAAAAGAAGGCTAAAACCAACTCCCAGAAACCCCCGCCTTACTCTACAAAAATAGGGAGAAATGGAATGGAATGAGAGAAACATGCTCAATAAGTAACCTAGACATTTTATGTATGGATAACTCAAAGGTGAAGTTCAAATAGAATAGAATACCAACTCAAACATCTCAAGAAACACCAGGCCGAAGTATGTATTGCACATGAAATCACTATATAATTATCAATAGAGAAAAAAAATAACATCACTGATAAACTCACCAATCAAACATGAATAAATACATGAACTAACACGTTACAACTTATAATGCCAACAAACATCTCAAGGTGCATCACAAATGGACTAAGAGCGGATACTCTGAAATCACGCATCATACTAGGAAACAGATACACTAAAGCACATCAATAAGAGGAATGCCAATCATATCATTAACACTCGTTGCGGCCCTCGAAATGTCCTCCACAACGCTCAATAAATAATAGGGAATGGCAAATTCTCTCCCCTGAACGTTTAGTGTGCATAAGGATGACCATCTCGAAGACCCCCGTTTTGGCCCCCCTATCGTTTGAGATGTCCACAACACATATACTTGTGCATGGCCCTTGGAACATCCACTGCGGAATCACTACCTGGCCATTGGCATGGTAAGGTTTATCTCCAAGCCCCCGTACATACTCATGCATACTGAAGAGCCCAAAATGTAAGATTTATGGTCATCCCACTCAAGAACACAAAAATGTAATATGGGATGCAATGATACCGAGCACATCATAAGGCTTTATGGTTGGACAATACAATCATGTTGATCATAGATAGGGACATACCGAATAATTAGAATGTATAGAACAAGATCAAAGAAGACTCATAATGCTCACAAGTCAATTATAGGTTTAGGAGAATCAGTAATGCACACTCTCAAGAGATAATTGAAATAAGAAAAAACTTTGAATCTCAACGACAGAATAATAATAATGATGATGATGATGATCAACAAGGAAGCAGACATTTCAAGACATAACTAGACCAATGATACAAATATTTAGAATCTTGAACAACCACAGGATAACAACAACGAGGAAGCATGTTTCAACAATAGGTCATTCAAATGCAGTATTCACAATAAAAAATTATTTAAGTTCTCAAATACAACTGAATAGCCTCAAACAACAATAAAGCGTGAAATGGAATGAAATAAGCAAATGTCGGGTCACTTACCTAGCAACTCACAACCCCAAGTTGAACTCACCCTAATCTAGCTCCTAAACCACGAGAGGGGAACTCACTAATAAAAAATATAATCTCAATCAAATACCAAAACATACTCCCATTAATCAAGCAATCCTTGAATCCTCCAAGACAAACATGATATCTCCACTGGAAACTCTAAAATAATACAATAAAAACAACTCTAATATAAATCAAGTTGTTCTAATAAGTTACAACTATGGATGAAAGTAACAACAAACCTTCTGGAGAAGTGCAAAGTATACTGGTAGAAAAATTTAGTAGCTCCGTCAATCATTTTTGAAGTATAAACCTCTTTTATACCTGCCACAAAACAAAAAATGAGACCAGAAATAGACTGACACATGCACCTATGCAGAGCTACATATCACAATGAAGCAACAGCAAGCAGTACTAGCAAGGATAGATCTCATCATGATGAATAAGAAATGATGACAAAGGCAAAAGAACAAAATCTCACTTTCCTTCTATATAAATAAAAATTGCTATTATATTTTTTTGATAAAAATCTAACGGCAAGTCATTGCTAAGATATATTAAAAGTTTCAAAGTGCCAAGATACGCTTTTCTTTAGTTTATAAGATTTAACTTTATTCTAATTTGAAAAAGCCCTCCAACTTCTTTATTGTGTCTGAACCTAGAAAACATACCCAAATACTGCCCATTAGATTTTGCAACCAATGTGTTGGGATGAAATCAGGTCCTCCACTTCTGGGCCGGATCAACGTAGATTCGGGCTTTTGAAGTTGGATCGAGATGACGTTGATGTTGACTCCTCTTCACGATGATCTGGGGCAAGCTCCGTCTGCTCATCCTCCTCCTCCTTCTTTGACCTTCAAACACCTAAAACTCCCACCAGTGTGGTGCCGGCTAATGCCCCTCCCACGCTCAAGTCAGTGACCTCTCCACGATAAGAAGAAGAACTTATAATTCTTGAGTGCATGTAGGGGAGAGAGAGTGCATACCTTGAGGGGGAGGAGATATCCCTCTTTTATACTAGAGAAGGGGCGTGCCAAGCTTAGCCTTGTGGAGTGAGTATTTCATGAGATGGAATCTCCACGTGGCTCTTGGATTTGTGGACAAGTGTCGCCTAGGGATTGCCATTCTGCAACCGATTTTCTAACATCTAGTCCATTTTTTGTGTTAGGGAATATTCTCTTGGTAAACCGTTATTTCATAGAGGCAGGCGTATGGCCGACCTGTATTCCAGTTCGGGTACTATGGTTTGGTCAATTCGTACTTCAGATTGGACCTTTTGTACTCGGTCATCTTCACTTGATTGTGCAGCACTATGTGTCTATCCTTGGTCGACCAAGAATTAATCGTCCGACCTGTGTGAAGGTCCGACTTAATCTAGTCGGGCAATATCACTTGCCCGACCTGGTGAGGAAGATGGGCCTGTTCAATCCGAAGGGCAAATTTGGACCCTTGGGCCTTCCCATTCTTGATTTCCTTCTAATCATGATGGCTTATCCACACTTAATTCTCATACTTATGCAATCCTATTCCTTATTCCATTTTGTGATGAATTTGGTCTCCTACAATGCCCCCTTCTTTTGGTCTCTCTATTTCTTGGGTGATCAAAAGAACCGAACTCCAGGAGGGCCTATCAGCCTACAGGCTTGTCCGACAAGCTTTCTGGGCCGATTGGACTCAATTTTTGGGCCTAGTGATTTGCTGGTGTGACACTTGTCATTCATTATGCATCTTTCTCGTTTAATGCCACTTGGAAGTCGACTCCCAACATTCAATTTTACCGCTTTGTTTTCCCAAACGATCATGGCGGTTCAAATTTCTACTCCTAGCCCCTTATATAAAGGCAGGCTTCCCCAACGCAGTCCACCATCTCGTCAAACTTCTCTGCCCTTCACATTATATCTAGACGTTACGTCTCATGCTTCTAGGGAGATTTCGATTGAGGAATATCATGGCGGGATGCCCCCAGTACCCACCCCCACATCCTGCATTCTGTACTATGGTTACATTGAGGCAGGGAGGTTGCACTTTCCTCTCCCCGACCTAGTCAGGCCTTTCTTGGAGTATGTCAAACTTCATCCCCTTCAATTAGTTCATGGGGGGTACAGGATTCTGATGAGTGTGATAGCGCTATGTTCGGCCGCAGGGGTTCAGCTTGGTTTGAAGGAAGTACGCAGGTTCTATCAGGTCAAACCACTTTTGAAGGAGGAGGATACCTACTATCTCGGTAGGCGCTTAAATGCCCCTCCCCTGATTATGGATGCTGGGGACGCCATACTCGGTTGGAGAACTTAGCTAGTGAGGGTATCTGGTGCATGGAAACCTGCTGGATCGAAATGGCAAGTTCCCCTTGTGATGAGGACGCCGCCCAGCGATGGTTTGTAATTTCAGATATTTGCGCACTATTGAATAAATTATTATTTGTTAACCATTTCCTTGTTTAGTATAACAGATGACTTGGGTTGTCTGGCGTGTCCCCCCGATAGCGAGCTAAGGTTGAGGGACATAGCCATGGCACTGGCTTTCCCAAGATGAAGCTGGATATGCCTGCTTGGGGATGCTTCACGTCGGATGGCGCTGATAAGAACTTTCCATGTGAACCTGACTCCTTCAATGCCTCCTGTCGCTCAGAGTGGAGAAGCATCTACGTCATGAGTCCGGTTTACTCTATCTGGCCCCTTTCCTTCAACGGATCCTTGTCGGTCGAGCTCCATGCCCGAATACTCCAGGAAGAGGAAAGGTGTCGACCGACCCGAGGTCGAGGGTGACGATCCCACCCTTAAATTTCAACTGTTGGTGAGGGAACCAAGTGTTTCGTATGAGATGCTAGAAACTTCCCTCGCCATAGAAGAGCAGGTGACGAAGCTATGCCGGCTGGCTTAAGACTTGGAGGATGAAAGGGTAAAGGATTACGTGTCCGGATATCGTGCTGGATTTGAAGACGGTGTCGGCATCGGATTTTAGGCGGTGGTCGGGGGCGCAGTAGTGCGTTTCTGGACGTGCCTTCTTCTGGGGGTGGTGTGGCGTGTGTGGGGGTTCTTCGTGGATTTAGATCCAGTGCGCGCCTTGGCGAGCTTAGTTGGATCGTTTCTCGGAAGGGTGGAAAGGGGGTGTGTATTTCCTCGCTGGGGTGCCTGACAGCTCCTCAGGAGGATTCAGAGGGTGTTTGTGATCGCTACCTACTTTCTCGAAAGGCAGAAAAAGTTGGGGTTGGATTTGATCACCTTTGTGGGGGAGTTTGTGGAGTCTCCACTCTGAGATACGGGCTTGTCGTACATAGAGGTGAAGAACAAGAATCCTTTCCTGCCTCGGGAACTTGACAAAGAGGGTTTGGAAGTCAGGGGGTGGTGTAGGTGAGGGTCGGCTAGTGGAAAATAGCCGCCTGGTGGGGGACGGCTGGTTGGGATTAGCCGCCTGGGACCTAGTTCAATTTGGGCAGAACTTGGGTAGGAAATGGGTTTGGGTTTGGGGTTGGGTTTGGCTGAGGTTAAACTAGATATAACCTGGGTTTTGGAGAGTGGATTTGGAGAGTGAATTTGTGTAGGAAATGGGTTTTCTACTCACAAATAGAACTCTCTCTCTCTCTCTCTCTCAAGGGTTTTCAAATGGTGGTGTTGGGGTATGGGCTTGGGAATGAAATGTATGTGTTGATTGGGGATGATTGATTCATGTTGTAGAAATGCTTTGGACCTCCTCTATTTATAGTAAAAGAGAGGCAGAAGAATGTCCAATGGACAATGAATCAAAATGGATAATAGGGTGTTCGATTTGACCTCCATTAGATCTTTGTTCCTGTAGCATTGTCCAGGAGGGGGTGGCTAGTTGCAACTAGCCACCCAGTGAGGGGGGCGGTTACTCCCAAGTAGCCTCCTCTATGATGACTTGACAAACGTCCCATCTCTGACAAGCGGTGGCTTGGGTTGGTTACTAGGATTGAACTGGCCAAGAGGGGGTGGCTAAAGGTAACAAACTGCCGCAGATATATGTGTCACTTTTAGCCTTCTGGTCACCATTGGAGCATTCTGGCAGTTTTTCAACTTTTTCTTTTTTCGATCGGAACCGCTAAAATTTTGGATTTTTAGCAATCGTCATGAGCTTGAGAACTCCGATTGAAAATCTAACTGCATATTATGTGTCCTGGTGCCATTTCATGCCACTCACGAAAATTTCATCGAATTTCGGTAACGTTCATAATTTTGCAGTTCCGAATCGTATCCGGGTTTTGACCAAGCGAAAAGTCATTGGGAGACTTGACCAAGTCAAAGAGGACTTTGACCAAGTCAAATTTGACCCTTGACTTGGTCAAACCCTTTTGTTTGTTTGTGTGGATGAGTTGACCCAAGTCAAAGCTCACCTAAATGACCTAAGTGCCCTAATGTGAGTGTGTGAGTGGCTAAGTGTGTGTGTGTGAGCCTAAGTGAAGTCCACGCCCACCAATAGTCCTTCTTCTTCATTTTTCTCTCTCTCTCTCTCTCACACCAAAAGCTCTCGCATGTCCTCTCTTTAAATCCCTCTTTTGATCTAGTAGGAGTGGATGAAGGAAGAGGCCCTAGAAGGAGAAAAGCTAGGTGAAGTCTTGATCTACCTTCCCATGGTCTTGTTTTTTATTTCCCCCTTGTTGACCTCCTCTCTTAGCTCCCTTTTCTCCTCCGTTTTTCAGCCTTGCTAGGGCTGAGAATAGGCTTGGTGGTGGTGGCTTTGGTGGTGGTGATTCGGTGCGCGAAGGGCACCCGATTTCATCCCTTGGTTCTTCCTCCCTTGGGTGAGTCCTTCTCCTCCCATTTTCTTGTTTAGATGGTTGTTTAGGAGGTGAAATGGTGTATGCATAGTATGCATGAGTATTAGGGGTGTGGGAGGGCTGAGGGAGAGGGTGGGAAGGACTCGGGTGCGCGTGCGGGGTCATCCGCACGCTTTGCGCGCGCAGGCAGTGCAGGTGCGCGCAGTCGGGCGCGCTGGGGGCGTGCGTGCGGGGTGCTGCGCGGGGGCGCAGTGCGCACGGGGGTGTGCGCGGGGTGCTGCGCATGGGCGCAGTACTCGCGGGTAGGCGCAGGGCTGGACGCGCGGTGCGCGCGCGCGCGGCAGCGTGTCTGGGCGCGCGGGCAGGGGTGCAGCAGCGCGTCTGGGCACGCGGGCTGGGGCGCGGCAGTGCGCCCGGGGCGCAAGCGTGCGCGGCAGTGCGCCCGGGGCGCAAGCGTGCATGCGTGCGTGCGCACCCGTGCATACGTGTGCGGGTGGCCGTGCGCATGGCTGCCGTGGGTGCGGGAGGATGTCGGGGCACTCGGACTCGCGTGCGTGCGGGCCCGTATGCATGCTTGTCCGAGTGTTGGGTATTTCTAGCGTATTTCTTATGTATTTGTTTAGATTACTCACCATTTTGATTACCATGTCTTGCAGATCTTGACGGGCAATCACGCGACGACCCGGGTGTTGGTGAGTGGGACAATCCAACCCAGTAGGGAGGCGTTCGATGCACGTAGGCGTGCATTGCCCTCCCCTGGGCACCATAGTTGCATATTAGCTTGTATTAAATGTAAACTATGCACCCTTATATTGATTATTATGATGTATCCATGCCACCTTAGATTTGTATGCTAGGGATATGCACCCTTACATCATGTTAGAGGCCTATGCATGCCTAGACACCTTGCCCCGACCTGTGCATGTTCCCATCTAGTTTAATTTAATTAAATCAAATGTGAGCATGCCTCTGAGAATATTATAACCCTGATGTTATAATATATGTCTCCCCGCATCTTAGTTATGCGCCCTGGAGGAATTCTTGTGAATTCATGACATTATTTAGCGTTACCATCGGTGTCGACGGATCCATGAGGATCGTATCCGTGTGAGTAGGCTGTCTTCTCCTTATTGGTCGGATCCGATGTAGGTACTCCCCGGCGATGGCTGACCTGACAGAGGGCTTCCGTCCGGTACCTCCGATGTGTTCGGACAGTACTGGTAGTTGGAGTGGACTAGGTCGAGGCTACGAGGGTGGGAAAGGGCTACCGGGTGGACCAAGGGTGGAGAGCGGTCTAGTATGCCCCAAGAGGCCCATGTCACCCCCAGGAAAGGGTGAGGGTGAGGGGGGGGGGGGGAGATGGGTTGGCGATGAAACGACCCATTAGAATGTTGTTGTTGCGCCCGTGTTAGGGGCTATGAATTGTATAAGGTTAATATGAATTGTGATGCATGGGTTGTGCTATTCACTGAGCGTGTGGCTCACCCCTCGCATATATTTTTCTCCAGTTATATCTGAGTCGGATCTGAAGGAGGAGCTCCCCGAGCCACATCAGCACTAGCGGAGCAGCGTCACGTTCTGCGAGTGAGAGGCCATCAGCATCCCCTTTGATTGTATGTATTGTATTCCGTGCTTGGGCACACGTTTGTATTATATTTGGATGTCGTTGTATATATTGGCTCTCACAGGACAGTTGATTATGTATCGGGTCTGTAATATGTCTTTTGAATTACAGACTCAGTCTTTTAGCTTCCGCTATTTGTGTATATATTATGTCAGCCTCATTGTTGTCTGTGTTGTCATTTTTGATGTTGTTTAGAGTATGTTATTGACCTCCTGTATAGACTGCTGATATCATATATCCCATTGCCGCGCCTCGGGGACGGCCGCCCTGGGGTGTGACAGGAAATGGGTTTGGGTTTGGCTGAGGTTAAACTAGATTTAACCTAGGTTTTGGAGAGTGGATTTGTAGGGTGAATTTGTGTAGGAAATGGGTTTTCTACTCACAAATAGAACTCTCTCTTTCTCTCTCTCTCAATGGTTTTGAAATGGTGGTGTTGGGGTATAGGCTTGGGAATGAAATGTATGTGTTGATTGGGGATGATTGATTCATGTTGTAGAAATGCTTTGGACCCGTTCTATTTATAGTAAAAGAGAAGCAAAAGAATGTCCAATGGACAATGAATCAAAATGGATAATAGGGTGTTCGATTTGACCTCCATTAGATCTTTGTTCCTGTAGCATTGTCCAGGAGAGGGGCGGCTAGTTGAAACTAGCCGCCCAGTGAGGGGCGGTTACTCTCAAGTAGCCGCCCCTATGATGGCCTGACAAACGTCCCATCTCTGACAAGCGGTGGCTTGGGTCGGTTACTAGGGTTGAACCGGCCAAGAGGGGGCGGCTAAAGGTAACAAACTGTCGCAATCATCAATATTAAATTCTGCTTTATGTCCCATCCAAGTGAAGCGGTTTGGGGTCGGTTTAGGGGACCGGCTACTCTCAAGTAGCTGCCCCTGTCCTAGTCTTAGAATTCTCTAAGTGGGAGTAGCCGCCCCTGTCCTAGTTTTAGAATTTTGTAAGTGTTGGACTAGGGTTTCTGGTTTTGGTTTCTAAGGAAGTTTTCTATTAGATGTCCAAATGTGGTCATTTCTAAATATTACTTGAAGTATTTTCGTCTCTTTGGACGGTCAAAATTGGGGTATCTACAATTGTCCCTCATCGGACAGAGTCTTTTGTGTGAAACAAAAAGACTTCGACCGATGATAAGGAAATATTTTGGCCCACCCGACCTTCAAGAGGTTTAGTTAACATGACCAATACTATTCAGGGAGTTGATTTAGACTATCAGAGGCTAGGTCTTGACTAGAATTTTCAACCGAAAGGAATGATCCAGGTGGAAGATGAAAAAAGTAAAGTAGCGAGTGATCCAACCCTCGGACGGGGTTCCTATCCATCGTGCACGGAGCAGCCCAGAGTCGGTTTCCTTGTGCCTACCGTACCCGTGCTTGGGTAACTCAGCAAATCAAGGGGATATCGCCAACATAAAGCAAGTAAAAGGTGTTTGAATTGGTGAATTGGATCATCCAAAGGATAAAAATTCTGGAAAAGAACCAGAACTGAAGAAATTCAAACTGAACGGTATTTGAAATGTGATAAAACTTCAAGAAAGTTGTGTTTGATCAAGTAGAATTTGGAAATAAACCAATACATGGCTGTTTGGTTTAGAAAACTTGGAAATAAGTGCGTTTGAGAAGCTGGCAGGGGGCGGCTAGTTGATTTTAGCCATCGGGCAGTGGGTGGCTAGTCGTGAGTAGCCGCCGCCCGACTGGGTCCCTCTCTCTCTCCATACGTTTCAAAAACGATCCTTCCCTCTCTTCTTCTTCGTTTCCATTTTGAACCATAAAACCTTCATTTTCTTCACCCTCTATCCCTCCATTTCGACCTAATCCATCTTCTTTTCTTGATTTCGAAACCCTAGATCTTCAGGTTCTCCTTTTTCTCTGAAACCCGAGAAGATGACGCGGTTGAAGGCGATCTCTTCAATGGGAAAACGACCACGAGCGGCTCATGGAGAGCGTAGCCCGAGCTCTTCATCATCGGAGAGCGGTAGGGTGGAGGAGTAGGTCATGGGAGTGGTGATGGGTGTGGTGGAGGTGCCGTTGTTATGCTTGTGTCATTTGGAGCCTTATTTTTTTTTATCAGAGTCGCTAAAATTTTGGCTTTTAGCTACCTGCGGGAGTTGGAGTACTCTGATTGAAATTCTAACTGTATATTATGGGTCTTGGTACTGTTTTGTACTACCCATAAAAATTTCATCGAATTCCAGTATCGTTTTGGAAAAATATACAATTCCAAATCACATCCAGGTTTGGTAATTACTGGATTGAGAGGTGGGATTTGTATTTCACAAGTCTAAGGGGATTGGCTTTGCCAAGTCAATGGGGGCTCTTTTGTTTTGTTGTGTGGTTGGGTTGACTATGTCAACCCCCCCCCAGCCAACTTTATTTTTATTAAATGCCCCCTTTGGTGTGTGAGTGTGCGTGTCTCTCTCTCCCTCTCAAAGTGGAAAAAAAAATCCATCCGACCCCTTCTCTCATTTTGCTTTCCCTCTCATGTGCATTTGGTGAAGAAGATGGTTAAGAGGGAACAAGTAGGAGGGAATGCATAGAAGTAGAAGTGATCAAGGTTTATTTGTTTGTGTTGTTGTTGATGCTATCTTCGCTTCCTCCTCTAGTTGATCCCCTGTTTTCCCCTCCTCTTTTGGTTTAGCCAAGTGAAGAGAAGCAAAGATTGAGGTGGTGGTAGTGGTGGTGGTGGTCGAGGTGGTCAAGGGTGTGCTTGCGAGCCCCTACACCTCCCCCTTCCCTCCCCCTCTCTTTTGGTGAGCTTTCCCTTCCCTCTTTGTGAGTGTTTGTGCTAATGTGCGTATGTGTGGGTGCTGTTGGGGGAGTATTGTTATGGGTAATTGCTGCACATGAGGTGTTTGTGTTTATGCATGAATGGTGATGGTTTTGTATTGTAGTAAGGCAGATTTGTCTTCTTAAAATCTTTGTGGAACTAGTACCTAGAGATATATTCTGAGCGTTGTCTCATCATGCGATATGATTATCCATGTGTCTATATGCTATATATGAAATTTCATGTCATTTTATTATCCGAGTTGTAAGTAATAACCTGCTTTGCATGGACTGTCCAGATTCGTGAGGGAACAGACCAGTTTTTGAAAATATTTGATTTTGGGAATTTAGATATTAAATCAAATTATTCTGTCTCCATGGATTATGATCCCAACATGTTAGAGAACATGCATGATTTATTTCATAATTTGTGGATGTGTATTTGTTGCTGTGGAGATCAAATTGTAGGGCTGGTTGCAGCAGATATACCAGTTTTGCTTGATTGTGTGTCAAGGAGTTGTTATACATGTTGTGGAAAGTTAGGGTCTTCATGAAGTAGGCTTATATGTGTGTCAGGAGGTTCTATATTTTAACTGAGAATCATTGGTTGTGTCTTGCAGATCTCGTAGACCGGACATGTAACGATCCAAGTATTTGTGAGTGATTCGATCCAACCCTTCAAGAAGCGCTCGATGCACGTAGTCGTGCATCGCGCATCCATGGGGCATCTTGGTACCCCTATTATGTTACATATTGTATACTAAGTCTATATAGCTCATATATTGTGTAGAACCCCCCTATTCTACCATGTACTTACCTATATATTATATTCGTGTATGGATGTATAGAATATGGCATGCCTTAGGTGTTCAGAATTTTAGCGGTTCCGATCGAAAAAAAAGAAAAGTTGAAAAACTGCCAGAAATGTCCTAAAGGTGTTCAGAAGGCTAAAAGTGACACATTTATAACATCTACCTAGTACACTCCCATGATCAGTGCGCTCCCGAACGCATCGGTGGTACCTACGGATGGGAGCCCTCTGTCAGGACAGCTACAACACGGCCCTCTTCGACACGAACGACATTGGGAGTAAACAGTCCATGTTCGCAATGTTATGCCTGCGTCATTTGGAGCCTTATTTTCCGATCAGAGTCGCTAAAATTTTGGGTTTTAGCCACTTACAGGAGTTGGAGTGCTCTGATTGAAAATTTGGCTACATAATTTTTCTTCTAGAAGTTATGCATTTCCAATTTGGTATTTGGATTTAATTTTGTTAAAATCCAAGATGAAGAGGTTTAAATATGATTTTATCATGAGATGCTCAGTTTTGAGTTAGATTTCATACAAAAGTGGAATTAGATCAACTGGATTCATGTAGAAAAAGTTATGGGTATTTTTCCAAGTATACCCCATGGATGAGAAAATCCTGGCAGCAGCCCTGTTCGATGTTTAGCTCTCATTTCAGAATAGCTGGAGGGGTTATTTAATCTGAGCATAAACATGAAAGTTGTAGATAATCTTCTTGGCTTTCCAGTGGACTTTGAATTGTACAATTCGGAGCTATATTGAGGAAGTTATGGCTGTTCTAGTGAAGCATGTACAGAATTTCGGGTCATGGACGATTTTTGTCCTTTGAACCCCACTTTGTCTATATAATGCCCTCCCCCCAAATGTCTCCTCTCTCACTCTCTTTGGTCCAGCCCTCTTGAGTGTGCTTGGTAGAGTTTTAGAAGGGGAAGATGAGGAAGAAGTGCTTGGAAGAGCAAAGAAGAGAAGGTGTGTGCCATTGTTGTTGTCTCTTCCCTCTCCTCCTCCTATTGCTCCCCCATAATGTTATCTATGAATCCCCCCTCCCCTCTGGTTCAGCAAGAAGAAGAGGAATGAAGGCTGAAGTGGTGGGAGTGGTGGTGGTGGTCGAGGTGGTCATGGGCGTGCTTGCAAGCTCCCACACCTCCCCCTTCCCTTTCCCCTTCTCTTGGTAAGTTTTCCCCTCTTCTTTTTTCTGTTTTTTCAGCTCATTGGGTGTGTTGGGAGGTGGTGCATACTAAGTGTTTGTGTTTTGGTTTTTGTGTGCTTGGCTGCTTGGGAGTAGGGGTGTCGGCGTGCCCAGGTGTCTGCTGCCCTGTGTGTGCTGCCAGTGCCCAGCATGCTCTGTCTGCTGCCCTGCCAGCACCAGCACTCATGCCCAGCAGCTGTGCCCAGCGGCTGTGCCCAGCGTGCCCTGCGGCGTGCTGTGCGTCTGTGCCCAGTGCGTCCTACGCCTGTGCCCAGCGTGCCCTGTGGCGTGCTCTGCGTCTGTGCCCAGCGTCCTGCGCCTGTGCTCAGTGCCTCCTGTGACTGTGCCCAGCGCGCCCAGCGACTGTGCCCAGTGCCAGGCCTACCCGTGTGGCATTAAGCTAGGCCTACCCGTGCTAGGCGTGTATATGAACCGCCTGTTGGGTTATGTGCCTTGGGATTATTTCTGCTTGAGAGCAGAGGCAACCCCCCTTGTGTTCGAGCGACGCAACCGTGTGGGAGTATAATAGTATTCGCTATCATCTATATGTGATTATCGAGAGTAGTTGTTTTTCCATTGGGTTCGCTTTGCGAACATGGAGTGTTTCCTCCCAATGTCGTCTGTGTTGAAGCGGCCTGGGTTGTAGCTGTCTTGACAGAGGGCTCCCATCCGTAGGTACCACTGATGCGTTTGGAAGTGTACTGATCGTGGGAGTATACCAGGTAGAGGCTACCCGGGAGAGGGCTAACGAATGATATTGCGAGCGTGAAATCGTTCTCCCCTTCGTTGGATTCGATGTAGGAACTCCCCGGCGTTGGAAAAGCTGTCATGACAGAGGGCTCCCATCCGTAGGTACCACCGATGCGTTCGGAAGCGTACTGATCGTGGGAGTATACCAGGTAGAGGCTACGTGGGGAAAGGGCTACCGGTGGACCAAGGGTGTAGTGTCTAAGACTCTTTCAAAAGTCCTATGTCACCTCTAAGGGGTGAGGGTGAGGATGAGGTGAAGACACGTTGCCGCGTGACCCATTCGTTGTTCGTCCGTTCCCATAGTTGTTGGGTCCGGTTGCGTATCGATGTTCAAAGACATCGTTGGGAAGTTATCCCGATGTAGATGATCCAGTAGCGTTGTGTAGACCAGTAATTCCAGGTCTCTTTGACCAACGGTATGGTCTCTCCCCAAGAGACCCAAGAGTCTCCCTCCGGGAGTGAGGGTGAGGGTGAGGTTGGTGATTCAGTAGTGTTGTGTGGACCAGTAATTCCGCGTCTCTTCGACCAATGGTATGGTCTCTCCCCAAAAGTCCCAAGAGTCTTCCTCCGGGAGTGAGGGTGAGGGTGAGGTTGGTCGCGCCGCCGCCTGACCTTGTTATCCGTTGGGTTTCTACCCATGTTTTTCCTTGAAAGGAAATTTTTTTAGTATTGAACTATTGTATGGTGATTGGTCTCCAGTCACTCACTGAGCTTGTAGCTCACCCCTCGCATACCGTTTCTTTTCAGGGGCAGTGTTGGGCGTGGAGATGGAGCTTCCCTGTGGCGTGGTCTTATGGGCGTGGAGCGTTCTTCCGGCGGGTGGCGAGTGCGAGGCTGTCAGCAGTCCTAGAGTAATTTATGTATTGTAAATCCTGCATGTGGCACATGTTGTATTTTATTTGGACTAGGCTTGGCTCTCACAGGACAGTGATTGTGTGTTCAAGTCTGTAATAATGTTTGTGGTTTACGGACATTGTTGATATCTTATGCTTCCGCTTTTCAGTCAGTTATCATTATCTTTGCTTTGCCACCTTGTGTGTTGTTGTTGGTGTCACGCCCCAGGCGTCCCCGAGACGTGGCAATAATAAAATATCAGCTATCAATACCTGAAGTCAATAAAGTCTCCAACAACAATACACAAGGTGACAAAGCGAAGATAATGATAACTGACTGAAAAGTGGAAGCATAATATATAAACAATGTCTGTAAATCAAAAACATTATTACAGACTCGAATACACAATCACTGTCCTGTGAGAGCCAAGTCTAGACCAAAGAAAATACAACCTGTGCCACATGCACGATTTACAATATATACATGACTCTAGGACTGCTGATAGCCTCGCACTCGCCATCCGCCGGAAGAACGCTCCACTCCCATAAGACCACGCCACAGGGAAACTCCAACTCCACGCCCAACACTGCCCCTAAAAAGAAACAGTATGCGAGGTGTGAGTTACAAGCTCAGTGAGTGGCTGGAAACCAATCACCATACAACAGTTTAATACATAAGCACTTTCCTTTCAAGGAAAACATGGGTGGAAACCCATGTATAACAGGGTCACATGTATGAGGCAGCGCGACCAACCTCACCCTCACTCCCGGAGGGAGACTCCATGGACTGTTGGGGAGAGACCATACTGCCGGTCGAAGAGACCCGGAATTACTGGTCTACACAACACTACTGGATCATCTACATCTAGATAATTGACCCAACGATGTCCTTGAACATCGATTACGAGACCGGACCCAACAACTATGGGAACGGTCGAACAAAGAATTGGTCACTCGGCGATGTGTCTTCACCTCATCCTCACCCTCACTCCCGGAGGGAGACTCTTGGAACTTTTGGAAGAGACTTAGACTGCTCTACACCCTTGGTCCACCGGTAGCCCTTTCCCCGCGTAGCCTCTTCCTGGTATACTCCCACGATCAGTACGCTTCCGAACGCGTCGGTGGTACCTACGGACAGGAACGCTCTGTCAGGACAGCTTTAACGCCCGGGGAGTCCCTACATCGGATCCAACGAAGGGGAGAACGATCCGACACTCGCAACATCATTCGTTAACCCTCTCCCGGGTAGCCTCTACCTGGTATACTCCCACGATCAGTACGCTCCTGAATGCATCGGTGGTACCTACGGATGGGAGCCCTCTGTCAGGACAGCTACATCCGGGCCCCCTCAACACACCGCTGTACACCCTTGGTCCACCGGTAGCCCTTTCCCCGGGTAGCCTCTACCTGGTATACTCCCACTATCAGTATGCTCCCGAACGCATCGGTGGTACCTACGGATGGGAGCCCTCTGTCGGGACAGCTGTAATCCCGAGAAGTTCCTACATCGGATCCAACGAAGGGGAGAACAATCCCATGTTCGCAAAGCGAACCTAATGAAAAACAATTACTCTCGATAATCACTTATCGAGATATAGAATACTACTGTACTCCCACACCGCTGCGTCACTCAGACACAAAGGGGTTACCTCTGCTCTCACGGAGAAGTAAACCCATATACTAATGAATTCTCCTGAATTCCAAACGAGGGCATCGCTCGGATACACAGGGCAATTACATCGCTAGCGCTCTAACTAATAAGGTACAACCCGACAGCGGGTCATAGCCACGCCTATTCCAGCTAGGCCTAATTAGTTTTTAACATGCGCATATATTTTATAGGAGAATTTAATCTTACCTATGTGCATGAACCATATGCACGATCACATATCAATTAATCATAGGGATACTCCCTAATCATATATTTACATCATAATAAATCATACAACATGCATACATGGTCATTTATCACATAAACATACAAAATATACTCTAATATCTGTTGAATGTCGCCAACTTAAAAGAAAGGGTCAAGCGCGATCTCGCGCACTAACAGGTGCATGCCAATATTCCAAACGAACCTGAGTCAAGTAGGAAATCACATCTACTTACTCAGTTCGTTCAGAGGGAGAGGGTGAGAGAGATCATCATCTCATGTAGTTGGTCATAGCTTTGCCCCATTAGCATGGGCGCAACAGCTATACCACGCCCTCGAGTCTTATCGCAAGGGAATATTAGGCAGGTGCCCGTTATTAACCCAGACTTAATCATACTGTATATTCCCATTAATATGGTGGGAGTAGTAATTCAATACTACCTAAGACATGCCATATTCTATACATCCATACACATTTACAACACACATGCCCATACTAGAGGGCAAATGCAACACAATCATTCATACATGGATACAATAAATGTATATAAGCCTAGCATGCAAGATATCTACATATTATAGCTTAAGCATGGTAGCTAGGGGGCCCCATTGATGCGCGACGCGCGTCTACGCGCGTCAAGCGCATCCCGAGATGGGGGGGGATTGGAATCGAACCACTCACCATACAACCCGGGACCTCGCGCATCCCATCCGACGAGATCTGCAAGGTAGGGGCATCACATTTGGTGAGTAACATCACAATTTACACTTAGAAATCATTAGAAATACCAAAGACTTAGACATGCACGCATACGGGCTCGCACGCATGCGAGCACGCGCGTACGCACGCATGCCCGGGTGCCCCAGCACCTACCCGAGCCCCTGGGCAGCCCCGCGCATGCCCCAGCACGCGCACGCACGCGCACGCACGCGCGCGCGCGCACTGGCCCCCATCCCCGCGCCCAGGCGCACTGCCCCACGCGCACTCCCGCTCACGCCAGCGCACGCGCGCACCCGCGCGCCCACTCTGCGTGTACCCGCGCGCTCGCGCGCATGAGCTTGCGCGCGTCTGCGTGCGCGCCTGCGCGCGCACACGCACAGACTGCCCCCAACGCACGCCCAGCCCCTCCCAACCTCTTTTTAACCCTCTCCAACCCCTCACACCCACTCTAACTCTTCTACCTAGCATGCATGACCTCCACAACCATCTCAATAGCCCTAAAAATAAAAAAGAAGGGGAAGAGGACTTACCAAAAGAGGGAAACGGAAAGGGGGAGATGCGGGGCTCTCGACGCGCCCACGACCACCTCAACCACCACCACCACCACCTCTTCAGCCTCCTCAGCCTCCTTCTTGGCTGAAAATCAGGGGGGGGGGAGAACAAGATATGAGAGGGTGCTTGAGAGAGAGGAGATCAACAAAATAACAAAACCTACACAAAGCTAGGCTTGCACTTGCACCTTCTCCTTCCCTTCTCTTTGGGGAATAAACACAAACACTAGGGGGGCTTGAAAGAGAGAAAGAAAGCCCAAGAAAATGTTGACGTGGGAGTGGGAGAGAGAGAGGAAGAGATATTTTGGGGCAACTAAATATCTAAAAGAGGGGTACAAAATGACCAATTCATCCTTGACTTAGAAATTCTGTACATGCTTCACTAGAACAGCCATAACTTCCTCAATATAGCTCCAAATTGCACAATTCAAAGTCCGTTGGAAAGCCAAGAAGATTATCTACAACTTTCATGTTTATACCAAGATCAGATAATCCCTCCAGCTATTCCGAAATTAGAGCTAAACCTAGAACAGGGCTGCTGCCAAAATTTCTCATCCCCGGGGTATACTTGGTAAAATACCCATAACTTTTACTACATGAATCCAGTTGATCTGATTCCACTTTTGTATGAAATCTAACTCAAAACTGAGCATGTCATAATAAAATCATATTTAAACCACTTCATCTTGTATTTTAACAAAATCAAATCCAAATACCAAATCGGAAATACATAACTTCTAGGAGAGGAAAAAAATTATGTAACCAAAGCGCTCCAAATGACACAGGCATAACAGTTGGAGTCTTTGTTGACCCCAGGTATTGATAGCTGATATTTCATATTTGTCACGTCTCGGGGACGGCCGCCCTGGGGTGTGACACGCAAAGCAAACCCAATGGAAAAACAACTACTCTCGATAATCACATATCGATGATATCAAATACTATTATACTCCCACACGGTTGTGTCGCTCGGACACAAGGGGGGGTTGCCTCTGCTCTCACGCAGAAATAATCCCAAGGCACATAACCCAACAGGCGGTTCATATACACGCCTAGCACGGGTAGGCCTAGCTTAATGCCACAACTACCGGCTTAACAAAACCGATAAGATAATGAATTCTCCTGAATTTCAAACGAGTGTATCGCTCGGATGCATGGGGGCGATTACATCGCTAACGCTCTAACAACCCGACAACGGGTCATACCCACGCCTATTTTAGATAGGCCTAACCAGTTTTAATATGCGCATCATTATTACAAGAGAATTCTATCACTGAAGGAACTTGATCCACATGCACAATAACATATGCTTAACTATAAGGGTGGGTTCTCCCTAACATGAGTATATGGCATAAACAACACATCATGCAACATACATACAAGGCAAGGCCTAACTACACATGCATATGAGGGCACTAATCGTATAAACATACAAAATATACTCTAACATGCGTTGGATATCTCCAACTCAAAAGGGAAGGGTCAAGCGCGATCTCGCGCACTAACAGGTGAATGCTAATATTCCAAACGAACCCGAGTCGAGTAGGAAATCGCCTCTACTTGCTCAGTTCGTGCAGAGGGAGAGGGCGAGAGAGATCATCATCTCATGAAGTTGGTCATAGCTTTGCCCCATTAGCATGGGCGCAACAACTACACCACGCCCTCGAGTCTTATCGCAAGGGAATATTAGGCAGGTGCCCGTTATTAACCCAGACTTAATCATGCTGGATATTCCAATTAATATGGTGGGAGTAGTATTACAATACTACCTAAGGCATGCCATATTCTATACATTCATACACATTACAGAAATACATGCCCATACTAGAGGGGCGCATGCAATACAATCATACATACATGGATACAATACATGCCATATAAGCCTAGCATGCAAGATATCTAACATATTATAGTTTAAGCATGGCCATACTACTTATCTACACAAGTAGTATAGCTAGGGGGCCCCATCAATGCGCGACGCGCGACTACGCGCGTCGAGCGCATCCCGAGGGGGGGGGGGAGATTGGATCAAACCACTCACCGCAACCCGGGACCTCGCGCATCCCTTTCGATGAGATCTGCATGGTAAGGGCATCAAATTTGGTGAGTAACATCATAATATAACACTTAGAAATTACTAGAAATACCAAAGACTTAGACATGCACGCATACAGGATCGCACGCATGCGAGCACGCGCGTACGCACGCATGCCCGAGTGCCCCAGCACCTACCCGAGCCCTTGGGCAGCCCCACGCGTGCCCCTGCACACGCACGCATGCGCACGCACGCGCGCGCACGCACTCGCGCCCAGACGCACGTCCAGACGCACTGCCCCGCGCTCACACATGCTCGCGCACGCTTGCGCCCACTCACGCGCACATCCTGCGCGCACCGCGCGCGCTACCAGCTCCCGCGCTCACTCGCGCACCGCACGCGCCCGCCTGGGTGCCTGCCTCCGCCTACCAGTGCCCCTCCGCGCGCGCGTCTGCGCACGCACACGCGCAGACAGACCCGCGCGCGCGCCCGGCACTCTTCTAACCCCTTTAACCCCTCCCCCACACTTCTCACTTACCCTGAACCAAGTACCTAGCACGCATGACTTCCCAACAACCCCCTAAGCCATGAAAAACCAAGAAAAGAAGGGGAAGAGCTCACCTAGGGAGGGGGAATGAAAGGGGGAGATTCGGGGGCCCTCGATGCACCTGCGACCACCTCAACCACCACCACCACTACCACCACTTCCACAGCACTCCTCAGCCTTCTTTGGCTGCAAATCAGGGGGGGGGGGAAGACATGAGAGGGTGCTTGAGAGAGGAGAAACCATAACAACAACAACACATACACAACCTTGCTCTTCCTCCTTCACCTTCTCCTTCCTTTGCTTCTTCCTCCTCCTTCTCCACACACACAAAGAGGGGAAAAAGAGACCAAGAGAGGGAGAGAAAGAGAGATCCACGAGTTGGGAGAGAGGGGGAGAGGGGGAGAGAGAGAGAGGGCAAAATGATCATTTCCATGCCCAAATAGTGTGTTGGGGTGACCATAACGGGGTGGTGAGGTTAGGGTTAGGCTCACCCTCACTCAACCACTTATTTTTGCTTTATTGGGAAGTGTGCGGAGAAGCACCACACACACGAAAATATCTCACCCACCGAAACCCAGTAACGGCCAAACTCGGATGCGATTCAGAACTGCATATTTTTTAAAACATTACCGAAATTGGGTGAAATTTTTATGGGTAGTACTAAACGGTACGAGGACCCATAATATGCAGTTAGATTTTCAATCAGAGTACTCTAACTCCCGCAGGTAGCTAAAAGCTAAAATTTTAGCGACTGCGATCGGAAAAAGAAAAGGCCCTGAATGACCCAGATGTGACCAAGGCTTAACCGAAATGGCTCCAAATGACACAGGCATAACACGTCGTCACCTAACTCTTATACCCATCGAGTATACTCTGGGTATGTTACGCCTAACGCTTGAGGTATCTTAGTGTATCTCTACCTTATAACAGAAGGACTTGCTGAACTATGTTATGTCTAATGCTTGAGGTATCGTAGTGTATCTCTACCTCATAGTTGTTAGACTTGTTGTATCATATTATCTAGTAACACCAAGTGTTATGGTTAATAGTTTGTTCCTCCCCGAGTGTCCCAAGAGTTTCCCTTCGGAGGCAAGGGCGAGGGCGAGGTGTGGTCGCGCCGCTGTGTGACCTTGTTATCCATTGGGTTTCTACCCATGTTTTTCCTTGAAAGGAAATTGCCTTCCATTCAATTGTTGTTATGGTGTTTGGTCTCCAGCCACTCACCGAGGTTGTATCTCACCCCTCGCGTATTGTTTCTTATACAGGGGCGTTATTGGGCATTGAGCTGGAGCTTCCCTGTTGTCAGGCCCCAGGGCGGCCGTCCCCGAGACGTGGCAATAATAAAATATCAGCTATCAATACCTGATGTCAATAAAGACTCCAACATCAATACACAAGGTGGCAAGGCAAAGATAATGATAACTGACTGAAAAGCGGAAGCATAATATATAAACAATGTTTGTAAATCAAAAACATTATTACAGACTCGAATGCACAATCACCGTCCTGTGAGAGCCAAGTCTAGACCAAAGAAAATACAACCTGTGCCACATGCATGATTTGCAATACATAAAATGACTCTAGGACTGCTGACAGCCTCGCACTCGCCACCCGCTGGAAGAACGCTCCATACCCATAAAACCACGCCACAGGGAAGCTCCAGCTCCACGCCCAACACTGCCCCTGAAAAAGAAACAGTATGCAAGGGGTGAGCTACACGCTCAGTGAGGCTGGAAACCAATCACCATACAACAGTTCAATACATAAACACTTTTCTTTCAAGGAAAACATGGGTGGAAACCCATGGATAACTGGGTCACGCGGCGGCGCGACCAACCTCACCCCCACCCTCACTCCCGAAGGGAGACTCTTGGGACTTTTGGGGAGAGACCATACCGTCGGTCGATGAGACCCGGAATTACTGGTCACACAACACTACTCGGTCATCTACATCGAGTTAACCGCCCAACGATGTCTTTAAAAATCGATTCACAACCGGACCCAACAACTATGGGAACGGACGAACAACGAATGGGTCACGCGGCGATGTGTCTTCACCTCATCCTTACCCTCACTCCCGGAGGGAGACTCTTGGGACTTTTGGAAGAGACTTAGACTGCTCTACACCCTTGGTCCACCGGTAGCCCTTTCCCCTGCGTAGCCTCTACCTTGTATACTCCCACTATCAGTACGCTTCCGACCACGTCGGTGGTACCTACGGATGGGAGCCCTCTGTCAGGACAGCTGTAATCGCCAGGGAGTCCCTACATTGGATCCAACGAAGGGAGAACGATCCCACGCTCGCAAGATCATTCGTTAACCCTCTCCCGGGTAGCCTCTACCTGGTATACTCCCACGATCAGTACGCTCCCGGATGCATCGGTGGTACCTACAGGTGGGAGCCCTCTGTCAGGACAACTACACTCGGGCCCCCTCAACACACCGCTCTACACCCTTGGTCCACCGGTAGCCCTTTCCCCGGGTAGCCTCTACCTGGTATACTCCCATAGTCAGTACGTTCCCGAATGCATCGGTAGTACCTACAGATGGGAGCCCTCTGTCAAGACAGATGTAATCCCGAGAAGTTCCTACATCGGATCCAACAAAGGGGAGAACGATCCCATGTTCGCAAAGCGAACCCAATGAAAAACAACTACTCTCGATAATCACTTATTGAGATATCAAAACACAGGCATAAACAACAATCTATGCAACACAACTCATATTAGCCTTAAAATAATAAAATAATTAAAGTCCCTAAACGGGAGTAATTGTACAAGCTATACTATTTGTGACAGACTAGGGGTTGTAACATCGCCGACCCACCCCACCCTCACCCTCACCCTCTAGGGGTGACATGGGCCTTATGAGACAGACTAGGCTGCTCTCCACCCTTGGTCCACCAGTAGCCTCTCCTTCGCGTAGCCTCTACCTGGTATACTCCCACGATCAGCACCCTCAGAACGCATCGGAGGTACCTACAGATGGGAGCCCTCTGTTAGGACAGCTTTCCAACGCCGGGGAGTCCCTACTCGGATCCAACGAAGGGGAGAAAACAGCCTACTCACACGGATACGATCCTCTTTGATCCGTCGACAACGATTTCTAACACTACTAATGTCATGAATTCTCAAGAATTCCTCCAGGGCGCATAACTAAGATGCGGGGAAACATATATTATAACAACAAGGTTATAATATTCTCTAAGACATGCTTATACCAATATAATCTCATTTTGATTTAAATAAATTAAACTAAATGGGAAACATGCATAGATCAAGGCTTTTCAAGCACGGGACATGGTGTCTAGGCATGTATGGGCCTCTATGCATGATACATGGATGTATATCTCTAGCATATAATGTCTAACAAGGCATGGTTACATCATAGCAAAACATGCATTATCAAGATATCTACATATTATAGCTAGGGGGCCCCATCGATGCGCGACGCGCGTCTACGCGCGTCGAGCGCATCCCTAGAGAAGGGGGGGGGGGGGGATTGGAATCGAACCACTCACCATACATCCCGGGACCTCGCGCATCCCATCCGACGAGATCTGCAAGGAAGGGGCATCCAATTTGGTGAGTAACATCACAATTTACACTTAGAAATCATTAGAAATGCATGCATACGGGTTCGCACGAATGCGAGCACGCGCGTACGCACGCATGCTCGGGTACCCCAGCACCTACCCGAGACCCTGGGCAGCCCCACGCATGCCCCAACACGCGCACGCACTGGCCCCCAGCCCCGCTCCCAGGCGCATTGCCCCGCGCGCACGCACTCCCCGCGCGCACCCCCGCTCGCGCCAGCGCTCGCGCACCCGCGCGCTCGCACGCACGCGCTTGCGCGCGTCTGCGCGTGCCCGCCTGCGCCTGCCAGCGCCCTTCTGCGCGCGCGCCTGCGCGCGCACGCGCGCAGACAACCCCCTGCGCGCCCAGCCTTCCCTAACCCCATTTTAACCCTCCCCAACCCCTCACACACACTCTAACTCATCTACCTAGCATGCATGACCTCCCCAACCATCCCAACAACCCTAAAAATCAAAAAGAAGGGGAAGAGGACTTACCAAAAGAGGGAAAGGGAAAGGGAAAGGGGGAGATGCGGGGCTCTCGACGCGCCCACGACCACCTCAACCACCACCACCACCACCACCTCTTCAGCCTCTCCTCAGCCTCCTTCTTGGCTGCAAAATCAGGGGGGGGGGGAAGTCATGAAAAGGAGCTTGAGAGAGGAGGATCAACAACACAACACACCCACACAAACCTTCTTGTGCTTCCTTCTTCACCTTCTCCTTCACTTCTCTTTGAGAACTTATCACAAACACATGGGGGGGCTTTGAAAGAGAGAAAGAGAGGCCAAGAATCCCACGTTGGGAATGGGAGGGAGAGAGAGAGAGAAGATATTTTGCCCAAATAAATATCTAAAGAGGGATAGAAATGACCATTTCAACCCTAACTTAGAAATTCTGAGCATGCTTCACTAGAACAGCCATAACTTTCTCAATATAGCTCCGAATTGCACAATTCAAAATCCGTTGGAAAGCCAAGAAGATTATCTACAACTTTCATGTTTATATGCCAAGATCAAATAATCCCTCCAGCTATTCCGAAATGTGAGCTAAACATTGAACAGGGCTGCTGCCATAATTTTTCATCCCCGGGGTATACTTGGTAAAATACCCATAACTTTTACTACATGAATCCAGTTGATCTAATTCCACTTTTGTACGAAAGCTAACTCAAAACTGAGCATCTCATAATAAAATCATATTTAAACCTCTTCATCTTGGATTTTAACAAAATCAAATCCAAATACCAAATTGGAAATACATAACTTCTAGGAGAAAAAATTATGTAACCAAATTTTCAATTAGAGCGCTCCGAATGACACAGGCATAACACCTGTGGCGTAGTCTTGCGTGCGTGGAGCGTCCCATTTAGCGGTTGGCAAGTGCGAGGCTGTCAGCAGTCCTAGTGTCATTTATGTATTTGTAATCGTGCATTTGTCGCACTGGTTGTAATTTATTTGGACTAGACTTGGCTCTCATAGGACAGTGATTGCGTATTCGGGTCTGTAATAATATTTTGGTTTACGGACATTAATGATATTTTATGCTTCCGATTTTCAGTTAGGTATCATATATCTTTGCCTTGCCACCTTATATGTTGTTGTTGGAGTCTTTATTGACCTCAAGTATTGATAACTGATATTATATATATTTCCACGTCTCGGGGACAGCCGCCCTGGGGCGTGACAGCCGTCGACAGGCATTGACGCGGGTGAGGTAGGGGATTTGCGTTCGGGGGCTGTCCTGGGGGTTCCTACGGATTCTATGAGTGGGGTGATTGGGTATACGCACAAGAGGAGGCGCGGCGACTGATCGGCGGTTGCCAAGGGCGCGGGTTTAGAGGCCGGAGGGTCAGCCGTAGGTGCGGGTGAAGGAGTAGGGGCCGAGGGGTTTAGTGAGGAGGTGCAGGCTTCGTTAGATGCCATTGTGGGGATGTGGGATAGGGAGGCCACAGAGGCTAGAGCTGAGGAGGAGGAGAGAAGGGCCTTGGGTGATTTCGAGGTGCTGGCCTCCGGTGTGGTGGGCACGGAACCACACCGGAGGAAGGTGAGGGCGTTGGAGTTGAGGCCGAAGAGGCCGTGGGTGTGGACTCAGGGGCCACGGGGTCCGGTGCTGAGGTTGAGGCCGAGGAGGCCATGGCTGAGGAGGAGGGAGATGACGACGGGATTGACGATCCCGATGAGGCTGAGGCGGAGACTCCCAGGGCCACACGAGCCATGGTATTCTCCTAATTCCCTTTATCTTATTTGAGATGTCATATTCTATGCTGAATTTATGGGTGTTTTTAATGTACATATGTTAATAGTTTTCATAGTAGAAGTAGTGTGTGTTTTGATTTTCTAAGGAAAGGGTATGTATATAGTAGAGATAATTTGATCACAGTGTTTATATATATATATAAAAAAATGGGGGGGGGGGGGTGGAATTTTATTATGCATGCATATATTTTCTTTGAAATGTGGGCATGACATAGAAGTTTTGGTGAGACGAGTATGTTGAGTTCATATGTCTATGGTGTGGTAACCATGGTGGGGCTTTCATAAGTATGTTTTATAGGAAAGAAAACAAATATGTTTTGATTAAAAATCGGTTTTTATAAAGAAGGAAATAAGTAGCATGCAAGTAATAACTTTAGAACAACCACGGTGGGATGAGTTCAAGGGAATTTTGCATGCGTTTATTATGATTAGTTTAAGTATGCTTTTTAAAGAGATAGGCCATAGTGGGATAAGAGGGTAAAAAAAAAAGAACTTATATCTCATGCTTTGACGTTTTAGTTCTTGACGTTTGACTAAGTATGATCTTTAAGTGAATTTTGAAGCATTCTTACCTTCTAAACATTTTTATAGACCTAACCTCCTTCTCCATTTCTTTTTAGCGTTCGAACTGCATACGAGCTTTGTGGCACGAGACCAAGAGACGGTATTATGATGCCCTAAGGGCGGAGGAGAGGAACTTGGTGGATGGAGCGGGTTTTCGCTCCTTCTTTCTGATTGAGCCGTTCCATGTCCACCGTCCGTTCTTGGAGGCGTTGGCGGAGAGGTGGGACCCAGAGAGCTGCGCCTTCATTCTCCCCACGGGTGCAGTGATGCCGACCTTAGAGGGTGTCCAGAGGATTACCGGTCTCCCGGTCTTGGGAGAGGCGGTGATTGCGGCGACTAGTGCCGACTACGGGGTATTATTCCGAGAGTCAATCGGAGAGTGGGAGTTCAATGAGCGGGAGAGGACTCTAAACCGGATCCCACTTGATTAGTTATCAAGGCAGTACGGCCTTGGTTCTTTTACAAGACGCTAGAAGGGGGAAGTTGCAGCCACCTTTGAGAGGAGAATGCTGATGATTGAGGTGAGAGAGGCGGCAACATGCCCACAGAAGGCACGGAGGGAGTTGAGGGCCTTCTTCCTTTATTTCTTCGGTCGGGTTCTCTTCTCGACTTCCTCAGACAAGGTATATTCTCATCTCTTACTGTTGATGAGGGACTTGGGGACCATGGGTCGCTTTGCCTGGGGCGCGGCCATGCTTGCTCATCTCTTTGCGGAGTTGTCGAAGAAAGTGAGAAGGGCTAGGGACAAGAACCTCGGTGGTTTTGTTGTCTTTCTCCAGGTATAAGTTAGTGAAAAATAATGTCTTTCTTTCGGATTTGTTTCACTTGATTTTGATAGCATTTTTCCTGTAGATCTTCGGATACAAACACTTTGCCATTGATCGTCCGACCCAGTTAGTCTTCGACCGTGCCCTCCCTTGGGCTATGAGATGGGCTCCTCCGGGAGGCCTTCTGCGCTCTAAAGGAAGAAGAGGTATATTTTCTAGATCTCTAGCTTTTATAGGATTTTCTTTTGTCTAAGCTCTCTTCTTATATTCATTTGTATTTCGCTTTGTAGATGACTTGGAGGCCCTATATGGAGGAAAAGGTCCCAGCGGAGCTGTCGCGGGACACATGGCTGATCTTCTTCAATGAGATAGTTTTTCATGCTATCAGCCGGGTCGTCCGCCAGCTCGGGTACCATCAGTGGGTGCCTGATCCTCTACTGAAGCGTCCCCCAATTTCGGTGGCCGGAATTCCTCAAGACACGAACCTCCCGAGGAACTACGCAGTATACGTGGTGGGATGGGAGAGGAGAGAGACCTTAGTCGAGCGTCGTGTCGAGGTGACAAGTATCGAGGAGTACTTGGCCTTGTACCGTCAGGAGTACTTGAGCATCCTTGGGACCATGGAGGAGGAGACCCCGGACGCCTATGTAAGAAGAAGCTCTCTCTCTCTTTCTTTTCTCCCTTTTCTTTTTAGTGTATAAATGATGTCTTCTTTTGTAAGTTGAGCTGGATGAGTTAGAGAAGAAGCTCTCAAGGCCGCCAACGAGCATCTCCAAGCACGGACCGGGCAGCTGGTGGTCTTGCAGTTGCAGAGACGACGTCTGCAAGACCAGGTTTGGGTCCTTGAGGCTCAGGTGGACGCTCTGTCGAGAGTGAGGGCTGATGGCGCTTCTTCCTCCTCCACTCCTCCTCTGACCACCGCTTCCGATCGAGAGCTCGAGTTGATGAACAAGCTAGATGTGGTCCGGAGTGAGCTCCTGGCCACTCAGTTGGAGCTCGACCAAGCTAGGGAGAGGGCTGCCGGGGCGGAGGATGAGGTGGACCGGTTGAGGTCCAAGAGATCATTGAGGGAGAAGGAGTTGGACTAGTTGCGGTCTGGAATGGTGTTGAGAGAGGAGGAGTCATCCACCCTACGCCGTGAGTGAGACTCCCTCCGAGCGAGAGTTTCAGAGTTGGAGGTGTTGGCTGGTGTGCCTGGCGGGTTAATGGGAGACCTGACTCGTTCCCTTCAAGCAGCCGGGGATAGAGATCGAGAAGCACTCTTGTCGAGTGAAGAGAGACTTCGAGATGCAGAGGTGAGGGCATGGGAGCTTGAGGAGCGGTTAAGGGTGGTCGAGGATCGATCAATAGGGGTAGAGAGTCGTCTTCATCAGAGGTTGGAGAGGAGGGACCAAGATATTCAGCAAGTCCACCTCTAGGAAGCTACTATGAGGGGGAAGTTGGTCGGTGGAGGGGCCATGACTAAGGAAGACCTCGACCTTCTCCCTCTCAAGCACGAGCATTCCTTTTCAACCTCCGTCGCTACTGGGGCCACCTTCAGTAGAGCTTCCCGTCCTTCAATGACTCAGAGTCGTGGGAGGTATGCTAGGGCTACTTCTTCAGTTCGAGAGACTCCTGTGGTCCAAGACGCTCTAGAAGTCTAGTCTTCTCATTAGCTACCGCCTCCTTCTCAGCCAAGTCAGGACTGTAGATACCCTAATTTTGACCGTCCAAAGAAAAGAAATTTACTTTGAGTAATATTGGAAACAACCACATTTGGACATGTAATAGAAAACTCCCTTAGAAACCAAGACTGGAAACCCTAAGTCCAACACTCAAAAAAATCTAAAAACCTGGACAGGGGCGGCTAGTTTCAACTAGCCGTGAAACTAGCCGCCCCCAACCAAAACCAAACCGCCCCCCAACCAAAACCAAACAGCCTTCCTCAATGGGGACATAAAGCAAGCATGAATGCGGCGGATTATCCCTTTTAGCCGCCCCATCTCAGCTGGTTCAACCTTAGTAACCGAACTAAGCCACCGCTTGTCAGAGATGGGATGTTTGGTAGGTCATGATGGGGGCGGCTACTTGAGAGTAGCCGCCCCTCACTGGGCGGCTAGTTTCAACTAGCCGCCCCTCACCTGGACAATGTCAGAGAACAAAGATCTAATGGAAGGTCAAATCAAGCACCTTATTACCCATTTTGATCTATTGTCTAGTGGACACTCCCCTACACCTCTTTTACTATAAATAGGGGGTCTCCAAGCATTCATCATCAGTATTCAACAATCATAATTCCCAACATCATCTAACATCCCCACTCACAAATCAAGCCATACCCCCAACTTCCCCACTTGAAACCCCTAGAGAGAGAGCTCTCTCTTGAGAGAAAAACCCATTTTCCTACACCAAAATTATCCTCCAAATCCACTCTCCAAAAGACCTAGTTAAACCTTGTTTAACTTCAGCCAACACCCATACCAAACCCTACCCAGGCTTTGCCCAAATAGAGCCAGACACCAGGCGGCTACCCACAACTAGCCGTCCCCCACCAGGCGGCTAAAACGCACTAGCCGGCCCTTTCCCTAGCCAACCTGAGTCTCAATTCTCCTTTAGTCAAGTTTCCGAAGCGGAAGAGGATCCATGTCTTCACCTTTGTGTACGACATGCCCGTTTCTCAGAGCGGAGACCCCACAAACTCCCCCACGAAGGCGATCAAATCCACCCCAACTTTGGCGATCACAACCACCCCTGAATCCTCCTGAGGACCTGTTGGTCGCCTCAGCCAAGAACGAACAAAAACCCCCCACCACCCCTTCCGAGAGACGATCTGACCGAGCCTACAAAGGCGCACACCGGATCCGAGCCTCCGAGGAATCCCCACACACGCACACCCCAAGCCAGAGCACAACCCCCCCCCCCCCCCCCAACACCCCTTCAAAAATCCGATACCGAAAAGGATGTTCCTCCGACTCAGCCTCCCGCGGATGACAACAATACTCCAAGGTATAGCATTTGTGTCTTGGTAGAAGAATTGTATATATGCAAGAAATTCATGCTTTCTTCTTTTCTATTTGGCTCAAGTGATTTATTCTGATGATGCATAGCTCAAGATATTGGAGTTGGAGCTCTGGGTGGACCTATTTATCTTTTATTTATAAATCTCTCTTTTTCCTTTTGTTTTAGGTTTATTTTAGATTTATAAACAATTTGATGCCTTTTATTGCGTGGTTGGTTTATGTGTATGGACATGGATGTATGGTTTGGTATGTAGTTTTGGTTTTTGGCTACTTATGATTTGTTTTTAAAAGTGTATGTGTGTATGGAATGCGTATATACAGGCTTTTGTAAATAATGTTTTGACAGGTCTTGAAAAGGTTGTAGAGTTGATTGAACTGGACTAACAAGAACAGGTGAGGCAGCAGGTGAGGGGCGGCATGTCCAAACTAGCCGCCCAGGGTCAGGCAGCTAGTTTGTTTTAGCCGCCCCTGCCCAGGCGAAATATACCTGTGGGGAGGGGGACAGCATGTTGAGTTTAGTCATCTGGGATGAGGCGGCTAGATCCATTTAGCCGCCCCTGGCCTGGGACAATTTTCTTATTTCTACTGTCTTGCTATCATTGTTGAGATTTTCGTTGGTGGCTTGGTCAACCTTCAAAACCAGTATAAACATTCTTGCCATTGACCAAGTGTTAAATTTGTCCGGATTGTGCCCCTGCACTGACGTTCGAGCTCCTTTTGCTAGAATTGTCAAGGGCTACAACCCACCTAAGGTGATTTGAAAGTAAAGCGAGGAAAAAGGTGCGAAAGGCCGTGCTCGGCATAAAAGGAGGGAGTCTAGGTCACTCTAAGTGTGAGGGTATGTGAGTGGAGCAATTTCCCTTCTCAAGTGTATGCACAAGGTCATGAAATAAAAGTAATTGGGGCAATTTTTATTTTGATATGGGGGGGGGGGGGGGGGGGGGGGGGAATTGATATTCTATGAAAATTGAATGCCTAAGTGTTTGGAAAAGAAAAATACAAGCTTATATATAAGTGTGAGTGAAATAAGGGGGTATTTTAATTCTTCAATTTACTTCTTATGTGAGAGGACATTGTTTTCAATTTCCTAAAGTAAAGGATACTATCAAGTCCTTGAAGAGCAGCCCTCGTGGTCACCTATGTCCAAGCCAGGATTACATTTGAAAGGTATTGGCTCTAGGTGTCAATTTCTCAAGTTCATGGCTCTAAACATGCTGGGAGGTCCATGAATGTACCAGGAATCAAGTCAAATAAGCATCCTTTAAATAGGCAAGACTTTAAATGAACTCATGTGAGTGTGTGTTGTAAACATAGGGAAAGATCTACCTTTGGCTGAAATTTCATCTTTCCAAGTAGACATAGTTCAATTTTATCCCATTACAGGAAAAATAAAAGAGGGGGTGAATGAGGTGAGAATAATATCTTCCTTAGGTCAACTTTTTAGAATTGTCCCAGTCCGGAATATGTCTTACTTTTTAGGTCCCTCTGGCTTTCTTCTTTTTACCACTTATTTATTTGGGTGGAGAGTACAGCCGACCAAGCATGTACCAATGTTTTGGGTGGACAGTACAATCCGTTTGTTTGGATGTGTACTAGTATAGCCTTTTGTTCAGCATATTCTGTTCGTAGGCGATTGCACCGTTTGATAGAGAGTATACCCATTTGTTTGGGTGTATTTTCTTTTGTTGGCCTCTCATTGCCTTTCTCTTTTTTTTGTTTTGAGGGGGGGGGGGGGGGGGGGCTTTTCTGTTTTTCACCCCTGTTCTTTTCTGCTTCCCCTCTAGAAGTGTTTGTATGGTGCCAGAGCCAGTTTTGGGACATATGCTAGGTCCAGGACAATCCCTCATTTTGACTTTGGGGTTGATACGAATAAAGAGTGAGAATAAAAGGGCAATTTTTCCCAGTCTACAGGGTAGGCAATTTTTCCTTTTATCAGGTAGACCAATTCCTAAGTCATACTTGTGTGATGGAGGTGGCATGATTGGTGAGTATGAATTCAAGTAAAATACAAGTCATCTTTGAGAGTCTTATAATTCTATCATTAAGCACTAAACACTGGAATTCGCAGGAAGGAAGAATAATATTTCTCAAGATAAAGTGCATGGTTTTTTGCATGGAATTTCTTTAGATAAAGTGCATTCCACGTACCTGAGACTTCGACTCCTTCGGCATCCACCAAGAGATAGGCATTCCCGGAGTAGGCATGGGTGATCACATAGGGTCCCTCCCATGTGGGTTGCAGCTTGCCTTTTGGGTGGGGCTGTCTTGATGGCATAATTTGCTTAAGTACCATCTCCCCAATTTTAAATTTTCTCTCTATTACTTTCTTTTCAAATGCCCTTGCCACCCTCCTCTGGTAGGCCTGGGCATGGTCTGCAGCTCTTAACCTCTTTTCATCTAATAGCTCAAGGCGTAGCCGGAGTGCTTCTCTTCTCTCTTCAATCTGTAAGTCTTCTTCTAATACTACCGTTAAGGATGGAATAAGAATCTCGTAGGGTACTACTTCTTCTACTCCTAATGTGAGTCAATATGGGGTCTGGCCTATGGGTGTTCAGATAGAGGTCCGGTAAGCCCAGAGGGCATCAACTAACTTGTCTAGCCAGTCAGTAGCTTTGTGTGTTTCTACTGTCTTTTTGATGATTCTGGAGCAAGGTTTTGTTGGTGGCTTCCGCTTGTCCATTTCCTTGTGGGTGATGGAGTGATGGAGTTATACTTGATGTTTATTACATAGGTCTCGGAACTCTTGGGAAATAAATTGTGGACCATTATCTGTTATGATCACCTTGGGGGTGCCGAACCGGGCAAGGATATGGGTACAAACAAAGCGGGCCAGGGTGGAGCTTTTAATCAGTACATAGGACTCGGCTTTGGCCCATTTGGTGAAGTATTCCGTGGCAATGAGGATAAATGTTATGCCTGTGTCATTTGGAGCCATTTCGGTTAAGCCTTGGTCACATCTGGGTCATTCAGGGCCTTTTTCTTTTTCGATCGGAGTTGCTAAAATTTTGGCTTTTAGCCACCTATGGTAGTTGAAGTACTCTGATTGGAAATCTAACTGCATATTATGGGTCCTGGTACTGTTCTGTACTACCCATAAAAATTTCATCGAATTCCGGTAACGTTTTGAAAAATATGCAGTTCCGAACCGTATCCGGGTTTTGAGAGTTCCTAGTTGGTCGAATAGTGGGAGATATTTTGAGGATGTGGTGACCTTTGGTAACCTTACCCCCACCTTGCTTAGTGATGAAGAAACCTTTGGTATTTTGGTATGTGAGTGGTTTGATACAACCCCTCGCGATGCGCTCGACGCGCGTAGTCGTGCATCGCGCATCGATGGGGCATCCTAGCTATACTACTTGTGTAGATAAGTAGTATAGCCATGCTTAAACTATAATATGTTAGATATCTTGCATGCTAGGCTTATATTGCATGTATTGTATCCATGTATGAATGATTGTATCGCATGTGCCCCTCTAGTATGGGCATGTATTTCTGTAATGTGTACGGATGTATAGAATAGGGCATGCCTTAGGTAGTATTGTAATACTACTCCCACCATATTAATTGGAATATCCAGCATGATTAAGTCTGGGTTAATAACGGGCACCTGCCTAATATTCCCTTGCGATAAGACTCGAGGGCGTGGTGTAGTTGTTGCACCCATGCTAATGGGGCAAAGCTATGACCAACTTCATGAGATGATGATCTCTCTCGCCCTCTCCCTCTGCACGAACTGAGTAAGTAGATGCGATTTCCTATGCGACTCAGGTTCGTTTGGAATATTGGCATGCATCTGTTAGTGCGCGAGATCGCGCTTGACCCTTCCTTTTTAAGTTGGTGATATCCAACGCATGCTTAAGTTATGCCTTGTGTGCTTATATGATTAATGGCCATACCTTGTATGCATGTTGTTTATGATGTAAATCCATGTTAGGGGTTACCCTTATAATCAATTGTTAGATGATCGTGCATATGGTTCATGCACATAGCTATGATATGATTCTCCTGTTATATATACGCACATGTTAAAACTAAATAGGCCTATCTGAAATAGGCGTGGGTACGACCCGTCGTTGGGATGTACCTCATTAGTTAGTGTGCGAGAGATGTAATTGCCCTTGCGTCCGTGTGATGCACTTGAATGGAATTCAGGAGAATTCATTTGTTGTATCGGTTTTGTTAAACTGGTAGCTTGGGCATTAAGTAGGCGATTAATGAGAATAGTTGCTTTCCCATAGGGTTCGCTTTGCGAACATGGAGTGTTTCCTCCCAATGTCGTCCGTGTTGAAGCGGGCCGGGTTAAAGCTATCCTGACAGAGGGCTCCCATCCGTAGGTACCACCGATGCATTCGGAAGCGTACTGATCGTGGGAGTGTACCAGGTAGAGGCTACCCGGGAGAGGGCTAACGAATGATATTGCGAGCGTGAAATCGTTCTCCCCTTCATTGGATCCGATGTAGGAACTTCTCAGCATTGGAAAAGCTGTCCTGACAGAGGGCTCCCATCCGTAGGTACTACCGATGCGTTCGGGAGCGTACTGATCGTGGGAGTATACCAGGTAGAGACTACCCGGGGAAAGGGCTACCGGTGGACCAAGGGTGTAGAGGAGTCTAATCTCTCCAAAAGTCCTATGTCACCTCTAAAGGGTGAGGGTGAGGATGAGGTGAAGACACGTCGCCGCGTGACCCATTCGTTGTTCGTCCGTTCCCATAGTTGTTGGGTCCGGTTGTGTATCGATGTTCAAAGACATCGTTGGGCAGTTATCTCGATGTAGATGATCCAGTAGTGTTGTGTAGACCAGTAATTCCGGGTCTCTTCGACCAACGGTATGGTCTCTTCCCAAGAGTCCCAAGAGTCTCCCTCCGGGAGTGAGGGTGAGGGTGAGGTTGGTGATCCAGTAGTGTTGTGTGGACCAGTAATTCCGTGTCTCTTCGACCAACGGTATGGTCTCTCCCCAAAAGTCCCAAGAGTCTTCCTCCGGGAGTGAGAGTGAGGGTGAGGGTGAGGTTGGTCGCGCCGCCGCGTGACCTTGTTATCCATTGGGTTTCTACCCATGTTTTCCTTGAAAGGAAATTAATTTAGCATTGAACTGTTGTATTGGTGATTGGTTTTCAGCCACTCACTGAGCTTGTAGCTCACCCCTCGCATACTGTTTCTTTTCAGGGGCAGTGTTGGGCGTGGAGTTGGAGATTCCCTGTGGCGTGGTCTTATGTGCATGGAGCGTTATGTCCGGCGAGTGGCGAGTGCGAGGCTGTTAGCAGTCCTAGAGTCATTTTATATATTGTGAATCGTGCATGTGGCACATATTGTATTTTATTTGGACTAGACTTGGATCTCACAGGACAGTGATTGTGTATTCGAGTCTGTAATAATGTTTTTGGTTTACAGACATTGTTGATATCTTATGCTTCCGCTTTTCAGTCAGTTATCATTTATCTTTGCTTTGCCACCTTGTGTGTTGTTGTTGGAGTCTTTATTGACCTCAGGTATTGATAGTTGATACTTCATTATTGCCACATCTCGGGGACAGCCGCCCAGGGGCGTGACAATAAATGCTTTTTGGGTGGTATCTTCTACGGTGTCTCGGAACGGTCCTACAACATATAGTGCCCACATAGATAATGGCCATGGAGATGTCATGGGGCAGAAGGAAGATGATGGTGTATGTATTTTTTTGGCGTGGGTTTGGCACTGAAAACAGCGTTGAACAATATTTGTTGCAGTCCCCTTCGAGTGTGGGCCAGTAGTAGCCCATCCATAGTACTTTTTTTGCGAGCATTTGAGCGTTAACATGACCTCCACATACCCTGGAGTGAGCCTCTTGTACGATGGTATATGCTTCTTCGTCATCCAAGCATCTGAGTAACTCTCCGTTGAAGGACACTTTACTTGAAAGAGTATTCCTCCTCAGAGACAGTATTTGGTTGCTATCCTCTTGACCATTCTCTGATTGTTATTGGTGGCGTATTCAGAAAATGAACCATCCTTAAGATAGTTTTTGATATCGAAATACCATGGAATTCCATCATCCATATCTTCTAGATCAAGGGCTAGGATTTCTGTGGCATTGGTGATTCCTCTTTGATCTTGTCGGTTCAGGAGGTTTTGGGTTTTACAGTCTTGAAGTTCTGTGGCCAGTATTTCTAGTCTTTGGATAGTGACTGTTTCAGATCTCTTGGATATGGGAAAAGTAAGTGATGAAGCTAAAGAGGCCAAGGAGTCTGCGAGAATTTTGCCTGTTCAGGGTATGAAGATGTGGGTGACTTTGCAGAATTGTTTTAACAAGACTATGGCCAGCTCTCTATATGGCTTTAATTTTAGGTCCCTAGTCTGACATTTTCTTAGGGTCTGGCGAATCACTAGAAGTGAGTCGCCAATGATATCCAGGTGTTTAACCCCTAAGGCCATAGGTGTCTTTAAGCCTGCTATCAGGACCTCATATTCCACAACGTTGTTGATAGCGCTAGAACACTAGTTGAAATGCTTACAAGATGATGACACCTTCAAGGTAGGTTAATGCTATTCCTATCCCTCTCCCTTGTTGATTGACTGCCCCATCAAAGTATAGCATCCAAGTCTTCCTATCTTTTTCTTCAATGAGTGCAAATGTTTCTTTGTCGGGGAAGTCAGTCTTCACTGGTTTCTAATCGGGGAGGGGGAGCTGAGCGAGATGATCAGCGATGGCTTGGCCTTTGACAGACTTTTGAGTGGCATTGGTGATGTCAAACTCGTTTAACTTGGCTTGCCATCGGGCCAAGCGATTGGTTAGTACAGCTTTCTCAAATAGGAACCTTACTGGGTCTATTTTGGGAAAGTACTTGACTTTGTGGGCAAGGAAATAATGACGTAATTTATGGGATGCCCATACTAATGCTAGGTAGGCTTTCTCTGTGGGAGGGTAGGCCCGTTCGTATTCGATTAGTGTCTTACTCATGTCAGGCCCCAAGCGTCCCCGAGACGTGGCAATAATAAAATATCAGCTATCAATACCTGAGGTCAATAAACACTCCAACAACAATACACAAGGCGGCAAAGCGAAGATAATGATAACTGACTGAAAAGCGAAATCATTAAAAAATATATAAACAATGTCTGTAAATAAAAAACATTATTACAGACTCAAATACACAATCATTGTCCAGTGAGAGCCAAGTCTAGACCAAAGAAAATACAACCTGTGCCACATGCACGATTTACAATACATACAAGACTCTAAGACTGCTGACAGCCTCGCACTCGCCACCCGCCGGAAGAACGCTCCATGCCCATAAGACCACGCCACAAGGAAACTCCAACTCCAAGCCCAACACTGCCCCTGAAAAGAAACAGTATGCGAGGGGTGAGCTACAAGCTCAGTGAGTGGCTGGAAACCAATCACCATACGACAGTTCAATACATAAGGCATTTCCTTTCAAGGAAAACATGGGTGGAAACCCATGTTTAACAAAGTCACGCGGCGGCGCGACCATCCTCACCCTCACCCTCACTCCCGCAGAAAGACTCTTGGGACTTTTGGGGAGAGACCATACCGTCGGTCGAAGAGACCCGGAATTACTAGTCTACACAACACTACTGGATCATCTACATCTAGATAACTGCCCCACGATGTCTTTCAACATCGATACACAACCGGACCCAACAACTACGAGAACGGACGAACAACGAATGGGTCACGCGGCGATGTGTCTTCACCTCATCCTTTTACCCTCACTCCCGGAGGGAGACTCTTGGGACTTTTGGAACAGACTTAGACTGCTCTACACCCTTGGTCCACCGGTAGCCCTGTCACGCCCCAGGGCGGCCGTCCCCGGGACGCGGCAATGGTATATATGATATCAGCTGTCTATACAGGAGATCAATAAAATACTCTATACAACATCGAAAATGACAACACAGACAGAAAGGTGGCTGACATAATATATACACAAAATAGCGGAAGCTAAAAGACTGAGTCTGTAATTCAAAAGACATATTACAGACCCGATACATAATCAACTGTCCTGTGAGAGCCAATATATACAATGACATCCAAATATAATACAAACGTGTGCCCAAGCACGGAATACAATACATACAATCAAAGGGGGATGCTGATGGCCTCTCACTCGCAGAACGTGACGCTGCTCCGCTACTGCTGATGTGCCTCGGGGAGCTCCTCCTTCAGATCCGACTCAGATATCACTGGAGAAAAATATATGCGAGGGGTGAGCCACACGCTCAGTGAATAGCACAACCCATGCATCACAATTCATATTAACCTCAATTAATTATAGCCCTTAACACGGGAGCAACTACACATTCTAGTGGGTCGTCTCATCGCCAACCCACTTTCCCTCCCCTCACCCTCACCCTTTCCGAGGGGTGACATGGGCCTCTTGGGGCATACTAGACCGCTTTCCACCCCTGGTCCACCCGGTAGCCCTTTCCCACCCTCGTAGCCTCGACCTAGTCCACTCCAACTACCAGTAATGTCCGAACACATCGGAGGTACCAGACGGAAGCCCTCTGTCAGGTCAGCCATCGCCGGGGAGTACCTACATCGGATCCAACCAATAAGGAGAATACAGCCTACTCACACGGATACAATCCTCACGGATCCGTCGACACCGATGGTAACGCTAAATAATGTCATGAATTCACAAGAATTCCTCCAGGGCGCATAACTAAGATGCGGGGAGACATATATTATAATAACAAGGTTATAATATTCTCTAAGGCATGCTCACATTGATTTAATTAAATTAAACTAGGTGGGAGACATGCACAGATCGGGGCAAGGTGTCTAGGCATGCATAGGCCTCTATACATGATGTAAGGGTGCATATACCTAACATACAAATCTAAGGTGGCACGGATACATCACATTAATCAATATAAGGGTGCATATCCCTAGCATGCAAGTCTAAGGTGGCATGGATACAACATAATATTCATGCAAGGCATAGTTTACATTTAATACTAGCTAATATGCAACTATGGTGCCCCAGGGGAGGGCAATGCACGCCTACGTGCATCGAACGCCTCCCTACTGGGTTGGATTGTCCCACTCACCAACACCCAGGTCGTCGCGTGACCGCCCGTCAAGATCTGCAAGACAGGGGCATTCAAAACGGTGAGTAATTACACAAATACATAAGAAATACACTAGAAACACCCAGCACTCGGACAAGCATGCATACGGGCCCGCACGCACGCAAGTTCGAGTGCCCCGACACCCTTCCGCAGCCACGGGCAGCCATGCGCAGGGCGTGCACGGGTGCGCACGCATGCACGCACGCCCGCGCCCCGGGCGCACTGCCGCGCCCCAGCCCGCGCGCCCAGACGCGCTGCTGCGCCCCTGCCAGCGCGCCCCGACACGCTGCCGCCCGCCCGAGCACGCCCGCGCACACCGCGCGTCCAGCCCTGCGCCCACCCGCACGTACTGTGCCCCTGCGCAGCACCCCGTGCGCACCCCCGCGTACTGCGCCCGCGTGCAGCACCCCCCGCGCACGCCCGCGCGTCTGCGCGTACGCGCGCGCGCCCGCCAGCGCACCCGACTGCGCGCACCAGCGCTTGCCTGAGCGCGCAGACTCGCGCGAACGCGCGTGGATGACCCCGCACGCGCTCCCGAGCCAATCCCACCCCCTTTCTCAGCTCTCCCACACCCCTAACACACATGCATACCATGCACACTCCATATGCACACCCTAACATGCATCTAAACAAGGAAATGGGAGGAGAAGGACTCACCCAAGGGAGGAAGAACAAAGGCATGAAACCGGGTGCCCTTCGCGCACCGAAACCCCACCACCAAAGCCACCACCACCAGGCCTCTTCTCAGCCCAAGAATGGCTGAAAACAGAGGAGAAAGGGAGCTAAGAGAGGAGGTCAACATAGGGGAAAGCAAATCTAACACCATGAAAAGATAGATCGGGTCCTTACCAAACTTTTCTCCTTCTAGGGCTTTCTTGTTCAAACTCTTCTACTAGATCAAAAGAGGGAAATAAAGAGAGGGAATGTGAGATTTGTGTGTGAGTGAGAGAGAGAAGAAGATGAATAATGAAGGGTTGCACGCCTAAGTGGCTCACACACACACACACATACACTTAGCCACTCACACACTCACATTAGGTCACTTAGGGTATTTTTGGTGAGCTTTGACTATGGTCAACTCAACCACACAAACAAACAAAAGAGGTTGACCAAGTCAATGGTCAAACTTGACTTGGTCAAAGTCATCTTTGACTTGGTCAAGTCTCCCAATGACTTTTCGCTTGGTGAAAACCCGGATACGATTCGGAACTGCGAAATTCTGAACATTACCAGAATTTTCGTGAGTGGCTTGAAATGGCACTAGGACACATAATGTGCAGTTAGATTTTCAATCGGAGTCCTTAGGCTCAGGATGATAGCTAAAAGTCTGAAATTTTAGCGGTTCCGATCGAAAAAAGAAAAAGTTGAAAAACTGCCAGACAATGGTGACCAGAAGGCTAAAAGTGACACATATATAACATTCTTCCCCCCTTAGGAAATTTTGTCCTCAAAATAAATACAAAAACATCTAGGAAGGGAAAAGATGCGGATACGCATCACGCTCAAGCTCCCAAGTGGCCTCGGCACCTGAACGGTGCTGCCATCGCACCTTGACCAACTGGACGGTCTTGGTGCGGAGCCTCTTCTCGCGTCGGTCCAGGATCTCGATCGGCTGCTCTACGAATGACAAGTCCGGCTCGAAGACGAGTGGCTCGAACAGAATGACGTGAGCAGGATCTTGGACGTAACCCCTCAGCTGCGAGACATGGAAGACGTCATGGGCCTGAGCCAACTGTGGGGGCAGAGCTATGCGATAGGCCACCTCTCCAACCCGCTCGAGGATGAGGAACGGCCCGATGAAACGCGGACTCAGCTTGCCCCGCACACCAAAATGGAAGATGCCCTTCATCGGGGACACCTTCAAGAAGACATGGTCACCAACCTCGAAGGCGAGATCACGGCGACGACGATCGACGTAGCTCTTCATGTGGCTCTGAGCGACTCGGATACACTCGCCAATCGTCTTGACTATCTCTGAGGTCTGGTGGATGATCTCTGGTCCCTCCAACTGGCACTCTCCGACCTCGTCCAAACTCAACGCACAATGATATATCGAAGTGACTCCAGATGCCACTATGAAACCCAGTCCACAAGCAATCGCCCACCAAGCTGCAATAGGATGCATTCAATCCCGATCGTACGCATTACCACTCCCTACAGCACCTTCCAAGTGAGGAAAAATCCATCATCTTATAGATGCTTCAAAGCTATTCCTTGACTGGGAAAAGAACCTTGGGAGGGCACCATGAGGTCCCGATATAGGATATCCTGACAACCAAGCAAGGAACACGGAGTACCCTAGCCCGGGTCTCAACGCTGACCCTGCAAGGCCCCATATCCTAAGTAGGAAGACTGGAAGAAGACATCACCCCTTAATGAGCAATACGCCACATCCTAAACACTTGAAACTGGGGCCGCACGCGAACTCAATGGTTACCAGCAATACCGATGCACGGGAAAGAGCTCCATTATCGAGACACAATCCATACCTTAGAAATTGCGACCACTTCATCACCATCATACTACTAGGCTAGAATCTCCTACCCAAGCCTTAATCCCACAACAAGGGATCCAACAACTGACCCTAACCAGTCGACCAAGTCGACAACTTAAGGGTGGGTCCAGGGGTGTCACGTCCACGTCAACGGATGCGAGGAGGCATGTCAGCAACCTAAGATAACTTCTAAAACAAGAGTACTCGGATAACAATCCTATGACTCATCATCTATACGACTAGACTTAGGCTATGAGAGAACCAGGCTCTGATACCAACTTTTTGTCACGCCCCAGGCGTCCCCGAGACATGGCAATAATAAAATATCAGCAATCAATACCTGAGGTCAATAAAGACTCCAACAAAAATACACAAGGTGGCAAAGTGAAGATAATGATAACTGACTGAAAAGTGGAAGCATAATATATAAACAATGTCTGTAAATCAAAAACATTATTACAGACTCGAGTACACAATCACTGTCCTGTGAGAGCCAAGTCTAGACCAAAGAAAATACAACATGTGCCACATGCACGATTTACAATACATACATGACTCTAGGACTGCTGACAGTCTCGCACTCGCCACCCGCCGGAAGAACGCTCCACGCCCATAAGACCACGCCATAGGGAAACTCCAACTCCACGCCCAACACTGCCCCTAAAAAGAAACAGTATGCGAGGGGTGAGCTACAAGCTCAGTGAGTGGCTGGAAACCAATCACCATACGACAGTTCAATACATAAGCCATTTTTTTTCAAGGAAAACATGGGTGGAAACCCATGTTTAACAAAGTCACGCAGTGGCGCGACCATCCTCACTTTGACAGTCACTCCCGGAGGAAGACTCTTGGGACTTTTGGGGAGAGACCATACCGTCGGTCGAAGAGACCCGGAATTACTGGTCTAGGCAACACTACTGGATCATCTACATCTAGATAACTGCCCCACGATGTCTTTCAACATCGATTCACAACCGGACCCAACAACTATGGCAACGGACGAACAACGAATGGATCACGCGGCGATGTGTCTTCACCTCATCCTTTACCCTCACTTTCGGAGGGAGACTCTTGGGACTTTTGGAAGAGACTTAGACTGCTCTACACCCTTGGTCCACCGGTAGCCCTTTCCCCCGCGTAGCCTCTACCTGGTATACTCCCACGATCAGTACGCTTCCGACCATGCATCGGTGGTACCTACGGATGGGAGCCCTCTATCAGGACAGCTGTAATTGCCGGGGAGTTCCTACATCGGATCCAACGAAGGGGAGAACGATCCCACGCTCGCAACATCATTCGTTAACCCTCTCCCGGGTAGCCTCTACCTGGTATACTCCCACGATCAGTACGCTCCCGAATGCATCGGTGGTACCTACGGATGGGAGCCCTCTATCAGGAAAGCTACACCCGGGCCCCCTCAACACACCGCTCTACACCCTTGGTCCACCGGTAGCCCTTTCCCCGGGTAGCCTCTACCTGGTATACTCCCATGGTTAGTACGTTCTCGAATGCATCGGTAGTACCTACAGATGGGAGCCATCTGTCAGGACAGCTGTAATCTCGAGAAGTTCCTACATCGGATCCACCGAAGGGGAGAACTATCCCATGTTCGCAAAGCGAACCTAATGAAAAACAACTACTCTCGATAATCACTTATCGTGATATAGAATACTATTGTACTCCCACACCGTTGCGTCGCTCAGACACAAAGGGGTTACCTCTGCTCTCACGTAGAAGTAAACCCATAAGCTAATGAATTCTCCTGAATTCCAAACGAGGGCATCGCTCGGATGCACGGGGCGATTACATTGCTAGCGCTCTAACTAATAAGGTACAACCCGACAGCGGGTCATACCCACGCCTATTCTAGATAGGCCTAATTAGTTTTAACATGCGCATATATTTTAGAGGAGAATTTAATCTTAGTTATGTGCATGAACCATATGCACAATCATCTAATAATTATAGGGACACTCCCTAACATGGATTACATCATAATAAATCATACAACATGCATACATGGTCATTAATCACATAACCATACAAAATATACTCTAACATCCGTTGGATATCGCCAACTTAAAAGAAAGGGTCAAGCGCGATCTCGTACACTAATAGGTGCATGCCAATATTCCAAACGAACCTGAGTCGAGTAGGAAATTGCATCTACTTACTCAGTTCGTTTAGAGGGAGAGGGTGAGAGAGATCATCATCTCATGCAGTTGGTCATAGCTTTGCCCGATTAGCATCAGCGCAACAACTACACCACGCCCTCGAGTCTTATCGCAAGGGAATATTAGGCAGGTGCCCGTTATTAACCCAGACTTAATCATACTGTATATTCCCATTAATATGGTGGGAGTAGTATTACAATACTACCTAAGACATGCCATATTCTATACATCCATAAACATTTACAACATACATGACCATACTAGAGGGGCGCATGCAACACAATCATTCATACATAGATACAATACATGTATATAAGCCTACCATGCAAGAGATCTACATATTATAGCTTAAGCGGGCCCCATCGATGCGCGACGTGCTTCTACGCGCATCGAGCGCATCCCGAGAGGGGGGGGGGGATTGGAATCAAACCACCTCACCATACATCCCGCGACCTCGCGCATACCATCTGACGAGATCTGCAAGGTAGGGGCATCCAATTTGGTGAGTAACATCACAATTTACACTTAGAAATCATTAGAAATACCAAAGACATAGACATCCATGCATACGGGCACGCACGCATGCGAGCACGCGCGTACGCACGCATGCCCGGGTGCCCCAGCACCTACCCGAGACCCTGGGCAGCCCCACGCATGCCCCAGCACGTGCACGCACGCGCGCGCGCAGTGGCCCCTAGCCCCGCGCCCAGACGCATGCCCAGGCGCACTGCCCCGCACTCGCGTGCACTCCCGCGCGCACCCCTGCTCGCGCCAGCGCTCGCGTGGACCCGCGCGCCCACTCCGCGCGCACCCGCGCGCTCACGCTCACCCGCCCGCGCACGTCTGCGCCCGCCTACGCGCGCACGCGCGTAGACTGCCCCCAGCGAGCGCCCAGCCTCTCCCAACCTCTTTTTAACCCTCCCCAACCCCTCACACACACTCTAACCCATATGCAAAGCATGCATGACCTCCCCAACTATCCCAATAGCCCTAATAATAAAAAGAAGGGGAAGATGACTTACCAAAAGAGGGAAACGGAAAGGGGGAGATGCGGGGCTCTCGATGCGCCCACGGCCACCTCAACCACCACCTCTTCAGCCTCCTCAGCCTCCTTCTTGGCTGAAAATCAAGGGGGGAAAGTTCATGAAAAGGTGCTTGAGGGAGAGGAGATCAACAACTACCACAGCACTTACACCAACATTCACCATCACTTCCTCCTCCACCTTCTCCTTCTCTTTGAGGAAATAACACAAACACCTTGAGGGGCTTTGAAAGAGAGGAAGAGAGAGCCAAGAATCCCACGTTGGGAGTGGGAGGGAGAGAGAGAGAGAGAGAGAGAGAGAGAGAGAGAGAGAGAGAGATATTTTGGCACATAAATATCTAAAAGAGGGGTACAAAATGACCAATTCATCCTTGACTAGAAATTCTGAGCATGCTTCACTAGAACAGCCATAACTTCCTCAATATAGCTCCGAATTGCACAATTCAAAGTCCGCTGGAAAGCCAAGAAGATTATCTACAACTTTTATGTTTATGCCAAGATCAAATAATCCCTCCAGATATTCCGAAATTAGAGCTAAACATAGAACAGGGCTGCTGCCAGAATTTTTCATCCCCGGGGTATACTTGGAAAAATACCCATAACTTTTACTACATGAATCCAGTTGATCTAATTCCACTTTTGTACGAAAGCTAACTCAAAACTGAGCATCTCATAATAAAATCACATTTAAACCTCTTCATCTTGGATTTTAACAAAATCAAATCCAAATACCAAATCGGAAATACATAACTTCTAGGAGAAAAAATTATGTACCCAAATTTTCAATCAGAGTGCTCCAAATGACATAGGCATAACTACTCAGATAGTAGAAAGCCTTTTCTTTCCTTCCCATGTCATCGTGTTGTGCAAGCACAGCGCCGATGGTCTCTTCGGTTGCAGCTACATAAAGAAGCAAGGGTCGCCTAAGTACCGGAGCTGAGAGAACTTGGGTTTAAGAAGGTATTTTTAAAAGTTATCGAAGGCCTGTAGGCATTCGCTATCCTAGGTAAATTTAACTGCTCCCTTTAGTAGTTTGTAAAAGGGGAGACATTGCTCGACATGTTGTAAGATAAATCGTCGAATGAATTGTAGTTGACCAATGAGTCCTCTTAATTCCTTTAAGTTCTTGGGTGGGGGCATTTGGGTGATAGCCCTGGCCTTAGTTGGGTCAACCTCGATCCCCCTCTTGCTTATGATGAAACCCAAGAGCTACCCAGAGGAGACACCAAAGTGGCATTTCTTCGGGTTCATCTTAAGTGTAAATTCCCTGCACCTTTGCAGGACTTGTCTAAGTATATCTGCATGTCCCATTCGAGTCCTGGATTTTACTAGGATGTCATCTACATAAACCTCTACTAATTTATGCATCATATCATGAAATATTGAAGTCATTGCCCTTTGATATGTTGCACCAGCATTTTTAAGCCCAAAAGGCAATACCACATAACAGAAGGTCCCCCAAGGTGTGGTGAAAGAGGTCTTTTCTTGGTCTTCTTCTACTAACCGAATTTGGTTGTATCCGGAAAATCCATCCATGAAAGAGAGCATTTCATACCCTACCGTATTGTCGACAAGGAGATAAATATGTGGGAGTGGAAAGTAATCCTTCGGGCATGCTCTATTGAGATCCCTGAAGTCGATGCACACTCGGATTTTGCCATCTTTCTTGGATATCGGAACAATATTAGCTACCCATTTTGGGTATAAGACTACCTGGATAAATTTAGCCTGGTGGAGTTTGTCCACCTCATCCTTGATTTTTAAGGCCAACTCTGGATGGAGGCGTCTTAGTTTCTACTTTACTGGTTTTGCATTAGCCTCTAAAATTAATCGGTGTTCGACTAAAGAGGTATCGAGTCCGGGCATGTCTTCATAAGACCAAGCGAAGACATCAACATATTCGCGTAGTACTTTAACCAGACCTTCCTTTTCATCGGATTTTAGCTCTACATTGATCAAAATGACCTTGGGACTAGCACTAGTCCCAAGGTTCAGTTCTTCCACCTTTTCATCTGCTTCTTCTCCCCTCTCATCAAATTTTTGAAGGCTCTGCTTGAATTCTTTGGAGATATCTTCCCCCTGTTCATCATCTTCATCACAAATTTTGAAGACCCCCTAGACCATCATCTAAGTTTTCTATGTTATCTAGGTCCGGCTCTTCGATAACTGCTATGGACTCAATTTTTTCTATGCCAAAGATAGCTCCCCTATTTTCCTTTTATATGGTTAATGATGTGGTCAGGTATCTGACTTCTAGAAGGCTTGATTGTTTTAAGTGGAGTACTGGAGCTAGAATGTTTAGTTTGGCTTGCCAGGCACCGCAGGCTATTCAAGGGTGCCATGCTGGGGTGAAGTCATCCTTGTCGAACAAGGACCCTAAGGTTTTAGCTTCCATCCTAGAAACTTATATTTATATCTTTTGTTTTTTTTTATGAAAAGGAAAAGACAAATAATAATTATAACATACTGGGTTAATGCATTGGCTTTACTTGACTTTTTTCCAACAGTTGGCGCTCCAATATTGCGATGCTTGCACACTGCGAGAAGGAAGTGCTTTGTTAGTTGGAGTTCTACTGACCGATGGTGTGTGTGTTTTTAAGAGTTTATCTGTGTGTGGAAATAACCAGTCAAGGGAGCCTAAGAGATAGTCTGGTTCTCTTTCTTGGGCAGGGGTTAAGAGACGAGCGTACTCGGTTTCTTCCACTTGTTCCACAATTGTTCCCTTTATAAAGTGTTCGTATAATTCCCAATTATATCCTGTTTTTAGGCCTGTATGATGGTGTTGTTGGGTGGGTGAACCGATGCCCCTCTTTTTTGGCCAAACCGGGAGTTCGATGGGTTCCAAGATCCCGTCTCCTTTTAGCCCTAATGTCTTTCCTAGAATGTGACCCATGACTTTCATCATGTGCCAGCCTGGGTTCTTGGGTCTAGGGTGACTTGTCTCTACTTTGCTGGTAAGAGTGTCTTGAGGGTTCATCCAGTTGGTTGGTAAGTCTAGGATGTGGATGGTGGTTTCTTTTGGTCTTGAGTTGGTGGTTTTTATGGCAATAGCCTTACCATTAGTGAGCCCTGGTTTGGGTTCTTTAATCACGTCTCCCCATATCTTGACTATCTGATTCCCTAAGGGGAATTTCAAACACTGTTTACGCCTAGGATGTGGATGGTGGTTTCTTTCGGTCTTGAGTTGGTGGTTTTTATGGCAATAGCCTCATCATTAGTTAGCCCTGGTTCGGGTTCTTTAATTGCGTCTCCCCGTATCTTGATTATCTGATTCTCTAAGAGGAGACCCCTTTAATTGAGGCTAACTATTTACACCCCAAGATCATGTTATAGTCGGAGTCCATTTCTAAAACATATGCTTCAACGATTGTTTCTAAGGACCCTATTTTTAATGGGAAGTAATTAAAGCCAAGAACTGGACTAGCCGTTTTGTCATAGGTGAATATCCGAGTATCCGTTTCCTTAGAAACATGAGGTTTAATTATGTGGTGATATTCCTAGTGTGGTGACATGTCCGCCAATCTGTTTAAAAGTGCGTAGCGACATGAGGTTCACCCCTACACCGGTGTCGATTAGTACTTTATCTACTAGATGTCCTTCGATATCAACGGTGATGCATAGGGTTGAGGTATTAATTACTTTATCGCGAACTTCTTCTTTAGGCCTAAATGTTATCATGGGCCCTAGGCCTGCAGAGGCTAAGGCCACTGGCATGTTTAAGGTGGAGACTTGAAGGTCAACTTGGACTGTCTCTAAAAAAATCCTCAGAGCCTGTTGGTGATGCTATGAGGTTTCAATTAGCTCTAGGATGGAAATTTTTGCAGGGATTCTATGGAGCTGGTCGAGGATGTTGATCCTATATCCGATATTTGCCTCTTTGGTTTCTATTTCAGGCATGGGACGTCTATAGGTGGGGACAATATTAAAAATTCTCCCAGCTCTAGTTGTATGATGGTTTAGGGTATCAACGGTGGTTTGTGGGAGTTGGTTCTTTGGTAGGCCTAGGCTTCTGTTAATGGGTAGGATGGGGCCAAGCCTTGGTGCTGGCCTTATATGAGGGGGAAGGGCTTTTCTGGGACTCGGGAGAATGGGGGAAGGTGCTGGGAGGATTAGGCCACCTGGAATGATTCTAGGCAGTTCTTCAGGGTTCGCAGCCCCTACTGTGTAAACACTTTCGAAGTTCAAGTTTTCTAGTTCTTCTATCAAAGTTTGCATGGCAGGTTTTGGGTCTTGTGCTTTTATCATCAAGTACATAACTTAGACGTATGAAGGCCTGGTTTTGTTTGGGTGATGGGCTTAGCTGGGCTTCTGGTGATCTTGTAGCTGAACTATTTCTAAGCCCCCTGATGGTTGCCCAATCCATGAGTCTTTCTTCATCGAGGTCGTAAACAAGGTCTCTAAATGAAAAACACGGTTCGATGGTGTGACCATGATGTTGATGGTAAGGGCAATAGAGGGCAGTGTTGGTACTGGGGGGTGAAGGTCTGGCCATGGGTAAAGAGATATTATTGGTCTTTACCAAGGTCTTGAAGATGTTTGCCAGGGTTTCTAGGAGTGGTGGATAATAGTCTCTCTTGTTTAACCATCTTGGCCCATAAGATGATGAAGGGGAGACATCGTTGTAAGGGCTTGGTGTGGGCTGCCTGGGAATTAAATTTTTGTGCTCTTGGGGGAGGCAGGGGTAGTTCTAATCTGGCCTTGGTTTTGGACTGGGGGGCTTTGGATTATGGGGTTCTGTTTTATCGGCACGGGGGTGAGTACTGATCGGGAATTGGAATTGTAAGTAGCTTGCCGTGGCAGCGCATATCCGGATGAACCGGGTGTGTACTGTCTCGGAGCTGGTCCTCGATCAGGGACTCGCGCTCCATTTGGGTAGAGTGCCGAGACTTGCGGTGTGATCCCCTCTACCGTGGGGGTTTGCGCCTTTCGTGGCGATTGTCCAACCCTATGGCTGATAGGTGGGGACTGGGTTTGGACTATTGGGTTGCACAACGGGAAATCCTATTGTGGCGGTCAATTAGAAGCTAGTACGTGGTGCATTCTTTGTACGAAAGACTCGTACGAAGCTCTGGACTCAGGCTTCGTAACATCATGTCGATTTCTTGACATTCTATTACTTGGAGGCCAGTTCTGTGGACTAGGGTGCGCCACCTTGACAAGTACTATTCAAATTCCTCCCTTGGATTCATTCTTTCTGCGGTTAGGTCTAAGATGGAGGGGGTCCTAACCCTCTGGTAACCGTAGCGGCCTAAAAATTTCTCGCTAACAGCCGAGAAATTTGACAGATGGTCTACAGGGAGTGTGGAGAACCATTGTAGTGCTTCTCCTTCTAATGATTTCTAGAAGAGGAATACTATCAGAGGTTGATTATCTAGGAAAGGTTGAGCATCTAGATAAAAGCCAGTTAAATGAATGTCTGGGTCTCCACAATCGTTATATCGGCAAAATTTTGGTATTTTAAATCCCTCTAGTAGGTTGACTGACGGGATCTGTCTCAAATTGTGTAGAGACATGTGTTTGGGAGCAGAACGGCCAGTCTCGGAGAGGATTCTCCATATGGTTTCATCTAAAGTTTTTGCCCGGGGTGGGCAGTTTAGTGGCCCTGGGCCGGATGTGGTCTGATAGGGGCTTGGGGAAAAAGGTGTCGGAAACATTGGATTCGCGGGGGAAGGTGAGGTAAATGAAAATGGGCTCGGGTTGACCAAGAAACTGGGTGTTGGCGGGGTTTTGGGGGTAGGGCAAGCCTTGGGGGTTTTGACAGGGGCTTCCTACTTCAAGGTCTTGGCCTGGCGAAGGTCGATGAGGTCATTGAACATGTCCTCCACCGATAGGTATCCTAAGGTTGCCACCCTTTCCTCTAGATGGCTAAGGAATTGTTTGGTTTGGTTTCCCTGGTTGTCCTCCACCTCTACTATATCATCTCGGTTTTAACCTTCCATGATATGGAATTGTTTGGGGGTGTGAATGAATGCAAAGTAGTAAAGAGACGTGATTTAAAGCAGTAAAGGGTGCACAGCTGTGTGCAGCTTAAAGTAGTAAAAGGATGTGATTTAAAGTAGTAAAGGGTGCGCAGCTGTGTGCGGCTTAAAGAAGTAAAGGATGTGGTTTAAAGCAGTAAAGTGTGCGTAGCTATGTGCGGCTTAAAGTAGTAAAGGATGTTGTGATGCAGAGTAGAGAATCTATGATTTAAGCCTAGGCCCAAGACCTAGTTACCCATCCATAATTAATAGATATAAATTTTTATACTAAACAATCTAGACCCATCTCCACATATACCACACACAACCTAAAAAGATGATCAAAACCTATTTACAATATAACCAGACACTAAAAGACGAAACTAGAAAAGGCAAAAACCAGAAAAGACAAAATAGAAAAGATAAAAATCCAGAAAATTCAAAATAATAATAAAATAACAAAAATTCATAAAATAATATGAAAACATACATTCTTTTCTATAAAAATAAACTATTATATAGAAAAATTGAAAATAAATAAAGCTTATTGTGTATATGTATAAATCATAACCCTAGTACTATTAAAAATTCATATTTTAGAAATCTAAACATAGATCTACTCTTTAAAATAAATAATAAATGAAAACCCTAAGTTTATGAAGACTCAAAAAATCCAAATAACTAGCATAGATCTAATAATAATAAATAATATATCAAAACCCTTGTTTTTATAAAATCATAAGAATCTAACAACATGAACATATATATATCAAAACTCTAACTTGATCAAAAACTAAAAATCCCATAACATAAAAAATATATTTAATCCTTAAAATAAATCGAAACCCTAATTTTATTTAAAAAAAAAACAAAAACAAAGACTTAATAACCTAAACATAGATCCAATATCACTAATAAATAACAATAATTTAGAAGAAAATCAAAAGTTAAGAAGAGCAAAATAAATACCTCTCTTTCTCTCTACTATCTCTCTCCGTCGAACGGACACGGACCAACACCCCTATTTTATTTTTGGGTTTTTGGCATGTATACCATCAAAAAAATATGGTATTTATTTTTATACCACCAGAAATAACGTATTTATTTTTATAAAATTAGAATTTTTCTTAATGTAAAAATGTGCCTCTCTTTTATCATTTTTAACAAAAATAGGCCTTAACTATAGTTAGTTTCTTAACTAAGAAATAAAATTGACAAAAATAACCTGAATATATAATATATTCTTTTAATAATGTAAATAATTAAACATAATAATCTAATTAATTTTATGTTCTTTCTAAAACAACTGTGATCCATTCATCCTTACTTCTTTCTTTTTCTTCCAATCAAGATCTAATTTTTTAAAAAAAATTGTATTTTGTAATATATATTATTATTTGTTCTCAAAATAATTTTATTTTATTTTTACAAATGTAAATATTAATAATTATTATAACCATGCTAATAAATAGTTTTTATGATTAATTTTTATGTTTTTGGATTTTAGATAAAATTTATCATTTTCATGTTAAAATTAATATCTTTTATTTTTATAAATATTGTATTTGGTAAGATTAAATATGCAAAAATAAAAAAAGGGTAATTTGGTGTTTTCTCCAAGACTTTAACGGTTTTTTTGAAAATTTGAATGGAAGTAAACTAGAATGGTAAATATGCATAAGTTCTACATATTTCAATGGTATAAAAATAAATAGTTTATTTGAAGTGGTATAAAATTACATAGAATGTTTTTTAATGGTATACATGCAAAAAAATCCAAATTGTTTTTCATTAACGGTGAATATATAGAGGAGAAGAGATGCCATATAAGGAAATTATATGCACTGTTCACGTGCATGATTTCCCCATGCATATGGGCCCTCTTTGGTTCCCCTCACAAGGCCCATCATGGGTTGAAATAAAGGAAAATGTTAAACTCAATCACATTCATTGACCAAAACTCAGACCTCACATGTTTTTATTTTTTAAAAAATAGTAAGCATCATCTAATGAATTATATACTTTGATAAAAAATGTATATCACTCTATTTCGAATTGAATGAACCCATTTTTAATAAGTGTGAGAAAATATTTAATGTGGTATATACAACATCTAACTAGGTATATGTTTTATTGGATTTGTAAAGTGTTATATAGGACTGTGTTTAAGACTGAGAAAAAAACTGAGTGTAACAGCACTCTGAAAAAAAATGACGCCCACATCAAATATCTCTTTCTCTTTTACACACACCCACTTAATAATGTTTATCTAATCTAATATCCTACGTATTTAAAAATAATTAAACATTGAAATTTGATTGAAATCTAATATCCTATGTATCTAATCTAATGTCACTTGCAATGAATATTTTTTAAATAAATAAATAAATAAAATAAAATTTTAATTAAAAAATGCAATCGTCACATGCAGGCACCTTATCCGACCTTCCTCCAAAAGGTCCTGCTCCTTTGATGTGATGCATGCGTACTGTGGGGAGGGAGTGTTTCGCTAGTCTTCTTGACTAGTGGGGAGGGTATTCTTAAAGGGTCATCTGGGTGTGAAAACAACCAGTCGATGGAACCTGAGAGATAATCGGGTTCTCTCTCTGGAATAGGCATTGGCGGATGATCTAGGGTGAGTTCCATTTCCTCCATTTGTTCCACATCTATCTCTTTTACAAAGTGTTCATATAGCTTTCAATTTTTTAAATGTCTCTGGTTGTGAAAACTCTTTTGGGTGAGCGAACCAATGCCTTTATTTCCTGGCCAGATTAATGTTTTAATAGGTTCTGAGATCCCATTCCCCCCTCGTCCTAAGTTTTCTTCTGGAACATGACCCATGACTTTGATTATGTGCCAACCTCGGTTCCCATCTTTTGGGTGATCCACCCCTATCGTATTGGTATGTGTGTCCTGGAGGCTTATCCAATCAGTCAGAAAATCTGAAACATGGATGACAACCTCTTTTGGGACCAATGTTTTTTCTTTTTTTACGGTGGCAGCCTCATTTTTAGTGGTTTCTTGTTCAAAGTTTTTGATAGCGTCTCCTTGTATTTTAACTACCTGCTTTCCCAAATAAAATTTTAAACACTGGTGAAGTGGAGAGGAGACCCCTTGATTGAGGCTAACCATTTCTGTCCTAAAATCATATTATAATCAGAGTCCATCTCTTGCACATATGCCTGAAAAACCGTTTCTGGGGCGCCTATTTTTATATTGAAAATTTTGAAACCTAGAACTGGGCTCGTCTTGTCATAAGTGAATATCTGAGTACCTATTTCCAAAAGTGTTGTAATATATGACCACCTATTTATTCGAAAGTGCGTAGTGACATAAGGTTGACCCCTGTGCCACTATCGATTAACACTTTATCTACTGGGTAACCTTCGACATCAACAGTGATATAGAGGGTGGAAGTGTTTATAAGTTTATCTCGGATCACTTCCTTGGGCCGAAATGTTAATATGCGCCCCAGCTCTACAGATGCCAGAGCAATTGGCATGTTTAGGTTGGAGATTTGGGGATCAACCTAAACCCTCTCTAAAAACATTCTCAGGGCTTGCTGGTGATGTTCTGAAGTTTCAATCAGCTCTAGGATCAACATTTTTGCAGGGATTTTATGGAGCTGGTCAAGAATATCAATTTTATCTCTAGCATTGGTTTCTTCAATTTCTGTTCCAGGTATAGTGCGTCTGTAGGTGGGAGCAGTATTAAAGATCCTCCTAGTCCGAGTGGTATGATGGTTTAGTGTGTGAATAGTGGATTGACAAGGCTTGTTTACTGGTCGGATAGGGCTTTTGCCTTTAGGACAGATGGGGCCAAGCTATTGTGTTTGCTTCATGTAAGGAGGGAGAGGTTTTATAGGGTTTAGGCATGTGAATGAGTGTACCGAGAGAATCAAGCCACCTGGGAATTTTTTTGGTAAATCTTCAGTTAGTTCCTGAAGAGTGTGGTTTGTGGCCCTTACTGCATAAATAGTTTCAAAGCTTAGATTTTCTGGACCCTCAGTCAAGGCTTGAAGAGTGGGGTCCGCAATTTATTTTTTAGTATTAGTTACAAAATGTATGTGCACCGGGGCCCAGTCTTGTTTGGGTAGCGAATTTAACCGGGTTTTAATTGGTTTTGTAAATAGGCTACCTTTGAGTCCCCTAATAGTTGCCCAATCCAGACATCTTTCTTCATAAAGGTCGCAAAATATCTCTTAATGAGAGACATTGTTCAATGGTATGACCATTTTGTTGGTGGTATGGGCAGTAATGGGTGAGATCGGCTCCAAGGTGTGAAGGTCTAGCTATAGGGAGAGAAATTCTATTTGTTACCACCAAAACCTTAAAAATGTTTGCTAGGGTTTCAGGAAGAGGTGGGTAACAATCCCTTTTGCCTATCCAGTTTGGGCCATAGGAAGAGGGAGGGGAGGTCTCATTGTATTGTCCCTGAGTAGGCTGCCTAGTGTCGGTATCGTTTTTTGGAAAGGTTCCCCGGCTCGGGCGTGGCATGCGGGTGGCCTCCAAAAAAGATGTTTCGGGTGGTCCGGTTGCGTGTGTGGGGGTTCTTCGAGGGCGTTCGGATCCTGAGCGTGCCTTGACAGGCTCGGTCGGATCGTCTCTCGAAAGGGGGAAGGGGTTTTGGTTCCCAACTGAGGAGGCCGACAGGTCCTCAGGAAGATTCAAGGGTTGTTGTGATTGCCACCTGCTTTCTCAAAAAGCAGGAAAAGATAGGGTGAATTTGATCGCCTTCGTGGGGTCTCCGCTCTGGGACACGGGCATGCCGTACACAAAAGTGAAAACAGGGATCCTCTTCTGCTTTGGGAACTTGGCTAAAGGAGATTTTGGGAAATCAGGGTGTAGGTGAGGGTCGGCTAGTGGAAATTAGCCACCTGGTAGGGGACAGCTAGTTATGGGTAGCCGCCTGATGTCTGGCTCTATTTGGGCAGAGCCCGGGTAGGGTTTTGTTTGGGTGTTGGCTGAAGTTAAACTAGGTTTAACCAGGGTTCTGGAGAGTTGATTTGGAGGATAATTTGGTGTAAGAAAATGGGTTTTTCTCTCAAAATAGAGCTCTCTCTCTCTCTCTCTCTCAGGTTTCAAGTGGGGAAGGGGATATGGGTTGATTTGTGAGTGGTTGATGATGTATATGGATATGAATTGTTTTAAAATGTTTGGGAATGCCCCCTATTTATAGTAAAAAAGGGGCAGGGGAGTGCCCACTGGACAATAGATAAAAAAATGGATAATAAGGTGCTTGATTTGACCTGCCATTAGATCTTTGTTCTCTGACAATGTCCAGGTGCGGGGCGGCTAGTTGAAACTAGCCGCCTAGTGAGGGGCAGCTACTTGACTCTCAAGTAGCCGTCCCCATCATAACGTGCCAAACATTCCATCTCTGACAAGCGGTGGCTTGGGTTGGTTACTAAGGTTGAACCGGCTGAGATGGGGCAGCTAAAAGGGACAATCTGCCGCAATCATGCTACTTTATGCCATCCCAGAAAGGCGGTTTGGGGTCGGTCAGCGGGGCGGCTAGTTGAAACTAACTGCCCTGTATGGGGCGACTACTCTCAAGTAGCCGCCCCTGTCCAAGCCTTAGGTTTTCTTAAGTGTTTGGATTAGGGTTTCTGGTTTTGGTTTCTAAGGGAGTTTTCTATTTAGATGTCCAAATATGGTCATTCTTAAGTATTACTTGAAGTATTTTTGTCTTTTTATTCTGTCAAAATTGGAGTATCTACAATGGTCCCTCATCGGACAGAGTCTTTTGTGCGAAGTAGAAAGACTTTGATCGATGATAAGAAAAGAGACCTATTTTGGCCAGCCCGACCTTAAAGAAGTTTTAGGACACATGACCAATATTATTCAGGGAGTTGATTTAGACTATCAGAGGCTAGGTCTTGACTAGAATTTTCAACGAAAATATGATCCAGGTGGAAGGTGGGAAAAGTAAAGTCCCTCGAACGAGGTTCTTAGCCATCGTGCACGGAGCAGCCTGGCATTAGTTTCCGTGTGCCTACCGTGCCCATGCTTGGGTAACTCAGCAAATCAAGGGGATGTCGCAGACAGAAAGCAAGTAAAGGTGTTTTGATTTGGTTGATTGGATCATCCAAAGGATAAAATTTTTAGAGAAGAATCAGAACTTAAGAAATTCGAACTGAACGGTATTGGAAATGTGGTAAAAACTTCAAGAAAGTTGTGTTTGATCAGATATGACTTGGAAATAAACCAATACATGCCCGTTTGTTTTTTAGAAAACTTGGAAATAAGTGTGTTTGAGAAGCTGGCAGGGGTGGACGGCTAGTTGATTTTAGCCGGCGCATGGGGGGAGGCGGCATGTGGTAATCAGCCGGCGAGTAGGGGGCGGCTAGACGCGACTAGCCGCCGCCCGTCTGGGTCCCTCATAACCGAAAAAGACCCTCTCTCTCCCGCACGTTTTTAAAACGGTCTTCTTTCCCTCTCTTCTTTTTCTCTTCTGTTTGAAACCGAAAAAAACTTTTGGTTTTCTTGGCTTTGATTCGCCCTAGATCATTCCTTTCTTCTTGATTTTGAACCCTAGTATTCCTTTGGGTTTTCCCTTTTTTTTTTTGCGAAATCAGAGGAGATGATGAAGGGGAAGAAGACGGCTTCGATGATGAAGCGTCTCTGGTCTTCTTCCCGAGAGTAGAGGGGGGTTGTCTCGGGATTGGGCTTGTCAGAGAGCGACGGGTTGGAAAGGAGGGTTGCGGAGGAGACAACCCAAACGGCGGAGACACCATTAGCAGGCATGGGTGGAGGTGCGGGTGCAACATCGGGGGCAGTCCCGAGGGTAGGGGGTAGTATGATAGGGTATTTGTTATGCCTGTGTCATTTGGAGCCATTTTGGTTAAGCCTTGGTCGCATCTAGGTCATTCAGGGCCTTTTTCTTTTTCGATCAGCGTCGCTAAAATTTTAGCTTTTAGCCACCTGCGGGAGTTGGAGTACTCTGATTGGAAATCTAACAACATATTATGGGTCCTGGTACAGTTTCGTACTACCCATAAAAATTTCATCAAATTCCGGTAACGTTTTGAAAAATATACAGTTCCGAACCGTATCCGGGTTTTGAGAGTTCCTGGTTGGTCGAATAGTGTCAGATATTTTGGGGATGTGGTGACCTTGGTAACCTTACCCCCACCTTGCTTAGGGATGAAGAAACCATTGGTTATTTGATATGTGAGTGGATGAGCCTAACCTAACCCACCTCCCCTTAAGGTCACCCCTAGGCCCTATTTGGGCATGAAAATGATTTTTTTGCCCTCTCTCTCTCTCCCCCTCTCTCCCATTTCGTGGAACACTTTCCCTCCCTCTCTTATGGCTCTCTTTCTCTCTTTCAAATACTCCCCAAGTGTTTGATTTTATGCCAAGGAGAAGAAGATGGAGCAAGAAGAGGAGGTGCAAGTGCAAGAAGGTGAGTTTTGTGCATGTGTTGTTGTTGTGGTTTCTCCTCTCTCAAGCTCCCTCTCATGTCTTCCCCCCCCCCCCCCTTGTTTTTCAGCCAAAGAAGGCTGAGGAGAGGCTGTGGAGGTGGTGGTAGTGGTGGTGGTGGTTGAGGTGGTCGCGGGTGCATCGAGGGCCCCCGAATCTCCCCCTTTCATTCCCCCTCTTTTGGTAAGTCCTCTTCCCCTTCTTTTTGATTTTTAGGGCTGTTGGGATGGTTGGGGAGGTCATGCATGCTAGGTAGTTGGTTTAGGGTGAGTGAGGAGTGTGGGGGAGGGGTTAAAAGGGGTTAAAGGGTGCTGGGCGCGCGCGCGGGTCTGTCCGCGCGCGTGTGCCCCTGCGCGCGGACCCTGGCAACGCACGCGGTGCGCGCGGGTCGTGCGCGCGAGTGCGCGAGGGAGCACGCGAGTGTGCGCGCGGGCGGGGCAAGTTGTCTGGGGGCGCCTGGGTATGCAGCATGGTGCCAGTGCGCACGCGCGCGTGCGTGCGCGTGCGTGCGCGTGCTGGGGCATGCGCGGGGCTTCCCAGGGGCTCGATTAGGTTACTGAGGCACTCGGGCATGCGTGCGTACGCGCGTGCTCGCATGCGTGCGAGCCCGTATGCATGCATGTCTAAGTCTTTGGCATTTCTAGTAATTTCTAAGTGTTATAATGTGATGTTACTCACCAAATTTGATGCCCTTACCTTGCAGATCTCATCGGATGGGATGCACGAGGTCTCGTGTTGCGGTGAGTGGTTTGATCCAATCCCCCCCCTCGAGATGCGCTTGACGCGTGTAGTCGTGCGTCGCGCATCGATGGGGCATCCTAGCTATACTACTTGTGTAGATAAGTAGTATGGCCATGCTTAAACTATAATATGTTAGATATCTTGCATGCTAGGCTTATATACATGTATTGTATCCATGTGTGAATGATTGTATTGCATGCGCCCCTCTAGTATGGGCATGTATTATGTGATGTGTATGGATGTATAGAATATGGCATGCCTTAGGTAGTATTGTAATACTACTCTCACTATATTAATTGGAATATCCAGCATGATTAAGTCTGGGTTAATAACGGGCACCTGCCTAATATTCCCTTGCGATAAGACTCGAGGGCGTGGTGTAGTTGTTGCGCCCATGCTAATGGGGCAAAGCTATGACCAACTTCATGAGATGATCTCTCGCCCTCTCCCTCTGCACGAACTGAGTAAGTAGAGGCGATTTCCTACTCGACTCGGGTTCGTTTGGAATATTGGCATTCACCTGTTAGTGCGCGAGATCGCGCTTGACCCTTCCCTTTTAAGTTGGCGATATCAAACGCATGCTTAAGTTAGTCCTTATATGCTTATGTGATTAATGGCCATATATGCATGTTGTATGATTTATTATGATGTAAATCCATGTTAGGGAGTGTCCCTATAATTATTTGATAGGTTATCGTGCATGTAGTTCATGTACATAACTAAAACATATTTCTTTTGGATATATATGCGCATGTTAAAACTGATTAGGCCTATCTGAAATAGGCGTGGGTATGACCCGTTGTCGGGTTGTACCTTATTAGTTAGAGCACTAGCGATGTAATCGCCCCCGTTCATCCGAGCGATGCACTCGTTTGGAATTCATGAGAATTCATTAGCTTATCGATTTTGTTAAGCCGGTAGTTGTGGCATTAAGCTAGGCCCGTGCTAGGCGTGTATATGAACCGCCTATTGGGTTATGTGCCTTGGGATTATTTCTGCGTGAGAGCAGAGGCAACTCTGAGCGACGCAATCGTGTGGGAGTACAATAGTGCTCGATATCATTGATATGTGATTATCGAGAGTAGTTGTTTTTCCATTGGGTTCGCTTTGCGAACATGGAGTGTTTCCTCCCAATGTCGTCTGTATTGAAGCGGCCCGGGTTGTAGCTGTCCTGACAGAGGACTCCCATCCGTAGGTACCACCGATGTTTTTGGAAGCGTACTGATCGTGGGAGTATATCAGGTAGAGGCTACCCGGGAGAGGGATAACGAATGATATTGCGAGCGTGAAATCGTTCTCCCCTTTGTTGGATCTGATGTAGGAACTCCCCGGCATTGGAAAAGCTGTCCTAACACAGGGCTCCCATCGTTGGATTTGATGTAGGAACCACCGATGCGTTAGGAAGCGTACTGATCGTGGGAGTATACCAGGTAGAGGCTAACTGGGGAAAGGGCTACCGGTGGACCAAGGGTGTAGAGGAGTCTAATCTCTCCAAAAGTCCTATGTCACCTCTAAAGGGTGAAGGTGAGGATGAGGTGAAGACACGTCGCCGCGTGACCCATTCATTGTTCGTCCGTTCCCATAGTTGTTGGGTCCGGTCTCGTATCGATGTTCAAAGACATCGTTGGGTAGTTATCTCGATGTAGATGATCCAATAGTGTTGCGTAGACCAGTAATTCCAGGTCTCTTCGACCAACGGTATGGTCTCTCCCCAAAAGTCCCAAGAGTCTCCCTCCGGGAGTGAGGGTGAGGGTGAGGTTAGTGATCCAGTAGTGTTGTGTGGACCAGTAATCCCGGGTCTCCTCGACCAACGGTATGGTCTCTTCCCAAAAGTCCCAAGAGTCTCCCTTTGGGAGTGAGGGTGAGGGTGAGGTTGGTCGCACCACCGCGTGACATTGTTATCCATTGGGTTTCAACCTTTTTTTTCCTTGAAAGAAAATTGTTTTAGTATTGAACTGTTGTATGGTGATTGATTTCCAACCACTCACTGAGCTTGTAGCTCACCCCTCGCATACTGTTTCTTTTCAGGGGCAGTGTTGGGCGTGGAGCTGGAGCTTTCCTGTGGTGTGGTCTTATGGGCGTGGAGCGTTCTTCTGGCGGGTGGCGAGTGTGAGGCTGTCAGCAGTCCTAGAGTCATTTTATGTATTGTAAATCATGCATGTGGCACAGGTTGTATTTTATTTGGACTAGGCTTGGCTCTCACAGGACAGTGATTGTGTATTCGAGTCTGTAATAATGTTTTTGGTTTACAGACATTGTTGATATCTTATGCTTCCGCTTTTCAGTCAGTTATCATTATCTTTGCTTTGCCACCTTGTGTGTTTTTGTTGGAGTCTTTGTTGACCTCAGGTATTGATTGCTGATATTTCATTATTGCCATGTCTCAGGGACGGCCGCCCTGGGGCGTGACAGTATTCGCGCAAGAGGTGGCGCGGGGATCAATCGGCGATGGCCGAAGGTGCGGTTTTGGAGGCCGGAGGATCTGCTGAGGGTGTGGTTGAGGGGGTAGAGGTCCAGGGGGGTCAGTGTAGAGGAGAGGGCGTCCTTGGATGCCATTGTGGGGATGAGAGAGGCTGAAGAGGCTAGAGCTGAGGAGAAGGAAAGGAGGGCTCTAGTGGACTTTGAGGCTTTGGTCTCTAGCGAGGTGGGCGCGGAGGAAGGTGAGGGCATAGGGACTGAGGCGGCGGGGGCCGAGAGTGTCCATGTTCAGGTTGCGTCGAAGAGGCCGTGGGTGTGGACACAGGGGCCACGGGGGCCAGTGCTGAGGTTGAGGCCGAGGAGGCCATGGCTGAGGAGGAGGGATGACGACGGGATGGATGATCCCGACGAGGTTGAGGAGGAGGCTCTTGGAGCCACACAAGCCATGGTATGTCTTAATCCCCTTTGTTCAGCTTTTATTGTTATTATTATTTTTTATATACATCTTTTTTGTGGTATGAACAATGTATAAAATATGTAAGAAATGTATATATGTGTCTTTTAATAGGCATGCTTGTCGTGTATATAAAAAAATGATCACGGTGGGATTCCAGAAGTATGTGGGCACTGGGTTTTATAAAGGAGTGGTCATGCATGGGGAGCTATAGTGGGGTTTATATGTTTTTCATGAATATAGGAAGTAATCATGGTAGGTTCATACATAGTGTGTATTTCAAAGGGAAGGACAATTTCTTTTGTATGCTTTAGGTGGGTTCATGAAAGGTATATAAGCATGATAGATAGTGAAGAAAGTATGAAAGTACCACAGTGGGATAAGAGGGTAAAATATGTGATCATATGGGAAAAATTTTTGTAATAAAGGAGGGTGAATTTTCTTTTAAGGTTTTTATTTTTCATGCCTTTGTTTGATTTGGTATGTGGGAATTCCTAATAAGCATGGTTTAGAATGAATTTTGTTTAGAAGTCTCACCTCTTGAATGCTATCCCAATAGACAAACCCCTTTTTCCCCCTTTTGTTTTCAACGACCGAACCGTATTCGGGCCCTCTGGCATCGGACGAGGAGGGCCTTGGGGCAGGGGGAGAGGGACTTGGTGGATGGAGCGGGTTTCCGCTCCTTCTTTTTGATCGAGCCATTCCACGTCCACCGTCCATACCTCAAGGCCTTGGCGGAGCGATGGGATCCGGAGAGTTGCACATTCATTTTCCCCACCGGTGCAGTGATGCCGACGCTCGAGGATGTTGAGCGGATCACGGACCTCCCAGCCTTGGGCGAGGCGGTGATAGCGGCCACCAGTCCTGACTACAAGGCATTCTTCCAGGAGTTGATCGGGGATTGGGAGTACGTGGAGCGCGAGAGGACATTGAACCGGATTTCCCTCAGTCAATTGTCGAGGCAGTATGGCCTTGGCTCCTTCACGCAGCGCCAGAAGGGTGAAGCTGCAGCTAGCTTTGAGAGGAGAAGGCTGATGATTGAGGCGAGAGAGGTGGCCGTGTGCCCACAGAGAGGGAGTTGAGGGCGCTCTTCCTCTATTTCTTCGGTCGGGTCCTCTTCTCAACGGCTTGTAACAAGGTCTCCTCTCACTCTCTGCTGCTGATGAGGGACCTAGAGGCCATGGGACGCTTTGCTTGGGGAGCCGCGATGGTTGCCCACCTCTTTGCGGAACTCTCGAAGAAGGTGAAGAGGGCCGGGGGCAAGAACCTTGGCGATTTTGCAGCATTTCTACAGGTATAGTTTAGTGAGGATAGAAATGATTTGATTTATGTTCATTAGCTTCATCCGACTTTGGTTTCGACTTTCTTCTTGTAGATTTTTGAGTACGAGCGCTTTGCCATTGCTTGTCCGACCTAGCTGGTCTTCAACCGCGCCCTTCCTTGGGCTATGAGATGGGCGCCGCCAGGGGCTTCTCGCTTGCGTCGCCTCGCTCAGTTCCGGGAGGCCTTCCACGTTTTAAAGGAAGAAGAGGTATTTATTTTCTTGACTTCTAGCTTGTATTTGATTTTCTTTTGTCTGAGCTCTCTTCTTTATTCCTTGGTATCCTTTGTTGTAGATGACCTGGAGGCCCTATACGGAGGAGGGGGTCCCAGAGGAGCTGGCGAGGGACGGTTGGCTGATCTTCTTTAACGAAGTCATCTTTCATGCGATCAGCCAGGTCGTTCCTCAGCTTGGGTACCACTAGTGGGTGCCTGAAGCTCTGTCGAAGCGTCCTCCGATCCCGGTAGCCGAAATTCCTCAGGACACGAACCTCCCAATGAATTATGCAACATACGTGGCAGGATGGGTGAGCAGGGGGACTCTGGTGGAGCATCATCCCGAGGTGACTAGTAGTGAGGAGTACATGGCCTAGTACCGCCAGGAATATGTCAGCATCCTCGAGACCGTGGAGGAGGAGATCCTGGATGCTTATGTAAGAAAAGCTCCTTTCCCTTTCTGTTGCCTTTTATTTTTTTCTTCTCTTTGTGTTTTTTAAAATGTATCTTCTTTTGTAGGTTGAGCTGAATGAGTTGGAGAAGAAACTCAAGACTGCCAACGAACACCTCCAAGCACGGACCGGGCAGGTAGAGGGGTTGCGGGTGCAGAGGCGATGCCTGCAGGAGCGGGTTCAGGTCCTTGAGGCTCAGGTTGATGCTCTGTCGAGAGCGAGAGCCGACGGTGCTTCTTCCTCTTCTGCTCCTCCTCCGTCCATGGCCTCTGATCGAGAGCTTGAATTAATGGATGAGCTAGGCGTGACCCGTAGTGAGCTCCTGGCCACTCGGATGGAGCTCGATCAGGCTAGGGAGAGGGCCGCGAGGGCCGAGGACGAGGTGGACCTGTTGCGGTCCGAGAGAGCTTTGAGAGAGGAGGAGATGGACCAGCTGCGGTCCCGTATCGTGCTGAGGGAGGAGGAGTCTTCCACTCTAGGTCATGAGCGGGACTCCCTCCAGGCTAGAGTGTCGGAGTTGGAGACGTCGGCCGGCGTGCCTGGCTGTTTGATGGGGGACCTGGTTTGTTCACTTCAGGCGGCCGGAGATCGAGATCGGGAGGCTCTCAAGGCCTCGGAGGCGAGAGCACGGGAGCTGGAAGAAAGGTTGAGGGCGGTCGAGGCAAGATCTAGAAGCTTGGAGAGCTGCCTTCGTCAGAGGTTGGAGAGAAGAGATCAGGATATGCAGCGAGTCCATCTCTGGGAGGCCACTATGCGAGGAAAGTTGGTCGAGGGAGGGTCTATGACGGAGTCGGATCTCGACCTTCTCCCTCTCGAGCCTGACCACTCGGTCTGCCTCCCTAGCCACCGGAGCCACCTTTAGTCGAGCTTCCCGCCCATCAGCGACCCAGAGTCGTGGGATATATGTGAGGGCAGCTTCTTCGGTCTGTGAGACTCCTGCTGCTCCAGATGTTCAAGAATCCCAGACTTCTCACCAGCCATCGCTTCCTTCGACCCAGCCTCCCGGGGATGATGACAGTCCGAGGTATATTCTTTTCTTTAGCCTTTGGTAGGGAACTTTGGTTTTTATGGCAACGGGTTTAAGTTATCATTCCTCTCTTGGCTTTAAGTGATCTCTAGGGTGATTTTTGTCTTGGTCTTAATAGAAAACTCATAGGTGTGGCAAAGAATTTAGGTTTTCTTCTTCTCTTTTGGCTCAGGTGATTATTTCGATAATGGATAGCTCAAGACATTCGGATTTGGAGCTTTGGATGGACCTCTCTCCTTTTTTATAGTCTTTGGTTCTTATTTAGGTTTTCTTCTTGTTTTCTGAACAATTTATCTTTTCTTTTGGGTTTATGGATAGACATGGATGGTCCGATTTGGTTTGAAAGTTTTGTTTGATTGATTTGAATTAGTGGGTGTATGTATAGAATGGTTTTAATATGGTTTTGGCATGAGAGTAGATGAATGTGTTAGTGTATGGATGGATTGGTGTATGGATGCATGGGTTGGTATACGTTTTTGGTTTTGGTTGCTGTTTGATTCATATTTATACAGGTTTTTGAGAGTGTATATGTGCATGGAATGTGTATGTGCAGGTTTTCGGATTTGGAGCCTTGGATGGACCTCAAGTTCAAGGTTCTCAAATGCTTGATCATATTATTCTAAACATGCTGGGAAATCCATGAATGCACCAAGATTTAAGTCAAATAAGCTTCTTTTAGACATGCAAGTGTTTTAAGTGAACTCATGTGAGTGTGTGCTGTTGCAAACATAGGAAAAGGTCTATCTTTGTTTGAAATTTCGCCTTTCTAAGTAGACATGGTTCAATTGCAACTTCATAGCAAAAAATAAAAGGGTGGGGGTGAATGGGGTAAGTGTAATATCTTCCTTGGGGCAATTTTAAAATTCTCCTAGTCTGACATATGTCCTACTTTCTAGGTCCCTATTGCTTTCCTCTTTTTACCACTTCTTTATTTGGGTGGAGAGTACAGCCCATCAAGCGTGTACCCGTGTTTGGGTGGAGAGTACAATCCATTTGTTTGGATGTGTACTAGTATAGCCTTTTGTTCAGCATATACTGTGCGTAAAGGCGTTTGCGCTTGCTAAAATAGAGTTTAACCCGTTGTTTGGGTGTTGTTTTGATCTTTGGCCTCTCATTGCCATTGTTTTGTTTTGTTTTGTTTTTTTTTTTGGGGGGGGGGGGGTTTTCTGTTTTCCACCCCTGTTCTTTTCTGCTTTCCATCTAGAAGTGTTTATATAGTGCCAGAGCCAATTTAGGGACATATGCCAGGAGGTCTAGGGAACTCCTCATTTTGCCTTTGGGTTGATACGAATGAGGGCGAGAATAAGGGGAGATGCTTTGGGTTTAAAAAATTGTCCCAGTGTACAGGGTAGGCAATTTTTCCTTTTATCAGATAAACTGATTCCTAAGTCATACTGGTGTGATGGAGCTGGCATGAGTGATGGATATATGAGTTTAAATAAAATACAAGTCATCTTTAAGAGTCTTATAATTCTATCATCAGGTGTTAAACACTGGAAAACGTAGGAAGGAAGAATAATATTTCCCAAGTGTTGAGAGTTTTATGCATGGAATTTCTTTAGATAAAGTGCATTCCACGAACCTGAGACTTCGACTCCTTCGGCATCCACCAAGCGGTAGGCATTCCTGGAGTAGGCATGGGTGATCACATAGGGTCCCTCCCATGTGGGTTGCAGCTTGCCTTTAGGGTGGGGCTGTCTTGATGGCATGTTTTGCTTAAGTACCAGCTCCCCGATTTTAAATCTTCTCTCGATTACTTTCTTTTCAAATGCCCTTGCCACCCTCCTCTGATAGGCTTGGGCATGGTCCGCGGCTCTTAACCTCTTTTCGTCTAATGGTTTGAGGAGCAGCAGGAGCGCTTCTCTTCTCTCTTCAATCTGCGGGTCCTCTTCTAATACTACTCTTAAGGATGGGATAAGAATTTCGTAGGGTACTACCGCTTCCACCCCGAATGTGAGTGAATATGGGGTCTGGTCAGTGGGTGTTCGGATAGAGGTTCGGTAAGCCCAGAGGGCATCAACTAACTTGTCTGGCCAATCAGTAGCTTTGTGGGTTTCTACTGTCTTTTTTATGATTCTGAGCAAGGTTTTGTTGGTGGCCTCTGCTTGCACATTTCCCTGGGGGTATTAGCGTGGAGTGATGAAGTTCTATGTGATGTTTATCACACAGGACTTGGATTTCTTGGGAAATGAATTGTGGGCCATTATCTGTTATGATCATCTTGGGGGTGCCGAACCATGCAAGGATACATGGGTGTCGACGAAACAAGACAAGGTAGAGCTCTTGATCAACACGTAGGACTCGGCTTCAGCCTATTTGGTAAAATATTCTGTGGCAGTGAGGATAAAAGCCTTCTGAGTGGTATTTTCTACAGTGTCTCGGAATGGCCCTACCACATCTAGTGCCCACATGGAAAATGGCCATGGTGAGGTCATGGGGTGCAAGGAAGATGCCAGTGTGTGTATTTTGTTGGCGTGAGTTTGACATTGGATACAGCGTCGCACGTATTTGTTGCAGTCACCTTCGAGTGTGGGCCAGTAGTAACCCAATCCTTAGCACCTTTTTTGCCAGCATTTGAGCATTGACATGCCCCCCCGCATACTCCGGAGTGAGCTTCTTCTACAATGGTGTATACTTCTTCATCGTCCAAGCATCTGAGTAATTCTCTATTGAAGGACGCTCAAAAGAGTATTCCTCCTCGGAGGCAGTATTTAGTTGCTATCCTCTTAACTATCCTTTGATCTCCGTTAGTGGCATATTCTGGAAATGAACCGTCTTCAAGATAGTTTTTAATATCAAAATACCATGGATTTCCATCATCCATATCTTCTAGATCAATAGCTAGGATTCTTTCTACTTGGTTTAGAAGGCCTCGAGTCCTACAATCTTGAAGTTCAGTGGCAGGTGCTTCTAATATGTGGATAGAAACTGTTTCAGATCTTTTGGATATGGGAAAGGTGAGTGATGAAGCTAATGAGGCAAAAGAGTCTGCGAGAATATTGCCTATTTGGCGTATGAAGATGTGGGTGACTTTACATAATTGTTTCAACAGGACCATGGCTAGTTCTCTATATGGTTTCAATTTTGGGTCCCTAGTCTGATTTTTCCTCAGAGTTTGGTGAATCACTAAAAGTGAGTCTCCAATAATATCTAGATATTTAACCTCTAAGGCCAAAGCTGCCTTTAAACCTGCTATCAGAGCTTCATATTCAGCGATGTTATTGGTGGCGTTAAATGTGAGTTGAAATGCCCGTGGGATAATGACGCCTTCAGGGGAGATTAATGTTATTCCTATCCCTCTCCCTTGTTGATTAATTGCTCCATTGAAGTATAGCATCCAGGTTTTTCTGTCTTTTTCTTCAATGAGTGCAAATATTTCTTTGTCCGAGAAGTCGGTCTGTACTGGTTCATAATCGGGGAGAGGGAGATGGGCGAGATGATCAGCGATGGCTTGACCTTTGACAGATTTTTGAGTGGCGTATGTGATGTCAAACTCATTTAAATGGACTTGCCACCGGGCTAAGTGACCGGTTAATACAGCTTTCTCGAACAGGAATCTTACTGGATCCATTTTTGCAAAGTACTTGACTTTGTGGGCAATGAAATAATGGTGTATAGTTTTTGGGATGCCCATACTAAGGCTAAGCAGGTCTTTTCTGTGGGAGGGTAGGCCCGCTCGTATTCGATTAGTTTCTTACTCAGGTAGTAGACGGCGTTTTCTTTCCTTCCCATGTCATCGTGTTGTGCAAGCACAGCACCGATGGCTTCTTCGATCGCAGCTATATAAAGAAGCAAGGGTCGCCCAGGTACCGGAGCTGAGAGAACCGGGGGTTTAAGCAGGTATTTCTTTAGGTCATCGAAGGCTTGTTGGCATTCGCTATCCCAGGTAAACTTTTAGTAATTTGTAAAAGGGGCGACATCGTTCGGCCTGCTGTGATATGAATCTCCTGATGAATTGCAGCCGACCAATGAGTTCTCTTAACTCCTTTAAGTTTTTAGGTGGGGGCATTTGGGTAATGGCCCTTGGTTTAGTTGGGTCAACTTCAATCCCCCTCCTCAGGAGCTTCCTGAAAGAGACGCCAAAGCGACATTTCTTTGGGTTCATTTTAAGCGAAAATTCCCAGCAACTTTGTAGGACTTGTCTAAGTATATCTGCATGTCCAACCAGAGTCCTTGATTTAACTAGGATGTCATCTACATAAACCTCTACTAACCTGTGCATCACATCATGAAATATTGAAGTTCACGCCCCAGGGCGGCCATCCCTGAGACGTGGCAATATATAAAGTATCAGCTATCAAGTACAAGAGTGTTATGCCTGTGTCATCTGGAGCCATTTCGGTTAAGCCTTGGTCACTCCTGGGTCGTTCAGGGCCTTATATTTTTTCGATTGGAGTCGCTAAAATTTTGGCTTTTAGCCACCTGCGGGAGTTGGAGTACTCTGATTGAAAATCTAACTGCATATTATGGGTCCTGGTACCATTTTGTATTACACATAAAAATTTCATCGAATTCCGGTAACGTTTTGAAAAATATGCAGTTCCGAACCATATCCGGGTTTTGAGAGTTCTTGGTTGGTCGAATAGTGTCAGATATTTTGGGGATGTGGTGACCTTTGGTAACCTTATCCCCACCTTGCTTAGGGATGAAGAAACAATTGGTTTTTTGAGATGTGAGTGGGTGAGCCTACCCCTAACCTCACCACCCCCCTTATGGTCACCCCAGGCACTATTTAGGCATGAAAATGACTTTTTTGCCCTCTCTCTCTCTTCCCCTCTCTCCCATTTCGTGGAACACTTTCCCTCCCTCTCTTATGGCTCTCTTTCTCTCTTTCAAACACTCCCCAAGTGTTTGATTTTATGCCAAGGAGAAGAAGATGGAGCAAGAAAAGGAGGTGCAAGTGCAAGACTAGGTGAGTTTTGTGTATGTGTTGTTGTTGTTGTGGTTTCTCCTCTCTCAAGCTCCCTCTCATGTCTTCCCCCCCTGTTTTGCAGCCAAAGAAGGCTGAGGAGGGCTGTGGAGGTGGTGGTAGTGGTGGTGGTGGTTGAGGTGGTCGCGGGTGCATCGAGGGCCCCCGAATCTCCCCCTTTCATTCCCCCTCCCTAGGTGAGCTCTTCCCCTTCTTTTCTTTGGTTTTTTCATGGCTTAGGGGTTGTTGGGAAGTCATGCATGCTAGGTAGTTGGTTTAGGGTGAGTGAGAAGTGTGGGGGAGGGGTTAAAAGGGGTTAAAAGAGTGCTGGGCGCGCGCGCGGGTCTGTCCGCGCGCGTGCGCGCGCAGAGGGGCGCTGGCAGGCGCAGGCGCAAGGGGGCGCGCGCGCGCAGGTGCGCGCGGATCGAGCACGCAGGTTCGCCCGGACGCCGGCGGAGCGCACGGGTCATGCGCGCGAGTGCGCGAAGGCGCGCGCGCGGGGCAGGTTGTCTGGGAGGGCCTGGGCATGCGACAGGGTGCCAATGTGCGCGCGCGTGTGCGTGCGCGTGCGTGCGCATGCTGGGGCATGCGCGGGGCTGCCCAGGGGCTCGGGTAGGTGCTGGGGCACTCGGGCATGCGTGCGTACGCGCGTGCTCGCATGCGTGCGAGCCCGTATGCGTGCATGTCTAAGTCTTTGGCATTTCTAGTAATTTCTAAGTGTTATAATGTGATGTTACTCACCAAATTTGATGCCCTTACCTTGCAGATCTCGTCAGATGGGATGCGCGAGGTCCCGGGTTGCGGTGAGTGGTTTGATCCAATCCCCCCCCCCCTCGAGAATGCGCTCGACGCGCGTAGTCGTGCGTCGCGCATCGATGGGGCATCCTGACTATACTATTTGTGTAGATAAGTAGTATGGCCATGCTTAAACTATAATATGTTAGATATCTTGCATGCTAGGCTTATATACATGTATTGTATCCATGTATGAATGACTGTATCGCATGCGTCCCTCTAGTATGGGCATGTATTTTGTAATGTGTATGGATGTATAGAATATGGCATGCCTTAGGTAGTATTGTAATACTACTCCTACCATATTAATTGGAATACCCAGCATGATTAAGTCTAGGTTAATAATGGGCACACGCCTAATATTCCCTTGCGATAAGACTCGAGGGCGTGGAGTAGTTTTGCGCCCATGATAGTGAGGCAAAGCTATGACCAACTCCAAGAGATGATGATGAGCTCTCTCTCGCCCTCTCCCTCTGCACGAACATTGGAATGCACCTGTTAGTGCGCGAGATCGCGCTTGACCCTTCCCTTTTAAGTTGGTGATATCCAACCCATGCTTAAGTAATGTCCATGTATGCATGTTGTATGATTTGTTGTTTATGATGTAAATCCATGTTAGGGAGTATCCCTATAATTATTTGATAGGTTATCGTGCATGTAGTTCATGTACATAACTAAGATATAATTCTCCTGGATATATATGAGCATGTTAAAACTGATTAGGCCTATCTAAAATAGGCGTGGGAATGACCCGTTGTCGGGTAGTACCTTATTACTTAGAGCGCTAGCGATGTATTCGCCACGTGCATCCGAGCGATGCACTCGTTTGGAATTCAGGAGAATTCATTATCTTATCGGTTTTGTTAAGCTAGGCCTACCCGTGCTAGGTGTGTATATGAACTGCCTGTTGGGTTATGTGCCTTGGGATTATTTCTGCGTGAGAGCAGAGGAAACCCCCCCCCCCCCCCGTTGTGTCCGAGCGACGCAACTGTGTGGGAGTGCAATAGTATTCGATATCATCGATATGTGATTATCGAGAGTAGTTGTTTTTCCATTGGGTTCGCTTTGCGAACATGGAATGTTTCCTCCCAATGTCATCTGTGTTGAAGCGGCCCAGGTTGTAGCTGTCCTGACAGAGGGCTCCCATCCGTAGGTACCACCGATGCGTTCGGAAGCGCATTGTCGCGGGAGTATACCAGGTAGAGGCTACCTGGGAGAGGGCTAACGAATGATATTGCAAGCGTGAAATCGTTCTCTCCTTCGTTGGATTCGATGTAGGAACTCCCCGGCGTTGGAAAAGCTGTCCTGACAGAGGGCTCCCATCCGTAGGTACCACCGATGCGTTCGAAAGCGTACTGGTCGTGGGAGTATACTAGGTAGAGGCTACCCGGGGAAAGGGCTACCGGTGGACCAAGGGTGTAGAGGAGTCTAATCTCTCCAAAAGTCCTATGTCACCTCTAAAGGGTGAGGGTGAGGATGAGGTGAAGACACGTCGCCGCGTGACCCATTCGTTGTTCGTCCGTTCCCATAGTTGTTGGGTCCGGTCTCGTATCGATGTTCAAAGACATCGTTGGGCAGTTATCTCGATGTAGATGATCCAGTAGTGTTGTGTAGACCAGTAATTCCGGGTCTGGTGGACCAACGGTATGGTCTCTCCCATGAGTCCCAAGAGTCTCCCTCTGGGAGTGAGGATGAGGGTGAGGTTGGTGATCCAGTAGAGTTGTGTAGACCAATAATTCCGTGACTCTTTGACCAACGGTATGGTCTCTCCCCAAAAGTCCCAAGAGTCTTCCTCCGGGAGTGAGGGTGAGGGCGAGGTTGGTCACGCCGCCGCGTGACCTTGTTATCCATTGGGTTTCTACCCATGTTTTTCCTTGAAAGGAAATTATTTTAGTATTGAATTGTTGTATGGTGATTGGTTTCCAACCACTCACTGAGCTTGTAGCTCACCCCTCGCATACTGTTTCTTTTCAGGGGTAGTGTTGGGCGTGGAGCTGTAACTTTCCTGTGGCGTGGTCTTATGGGCGTGGAGTGTTCTTCCGGTGGATGGCGAGTGCGAGGCTGTCAGCAGTCCTAGAGTCATTTTATGTATTGTAAATCGTGCATGTGGCACAGGTTGTATTTTATTTGGACTAGACTTGGCTCTCACAGGACAGTGATTGTATATTCGAGTCTGTAATAATGTTTTTGGTTTACAGACATTGCTGATATCTTATGGTTCCGCTTTTCAGTCAGTTATCATTATCTTTGCTTTGCCACCTCAGGTATTGATAGTTGATACTTCATTATTGCCACGTTTCGGGGATGGCCGCCCTGGGGGTGTGACAAAGAGGTCAACAATGACTCCAATAAATAACACACAAGCTGGCAAAGCAATGATAATTGATAACTCAACTGAAAAGCGGAAGCATAAAAATATCAATAAGTCTATAAACCAAAAATATCATTACAGACTCGAATACACAATCAATGTCATGTGAGAGCCAAGTCTAGTCCAAATAAAATACAACCTGTGCCACATGCACGATTTACAATACATAAAATGACTCTAGGACTGCTGACAACCTTGCACTCGCCACCCGCCGGACAGAACGTTCCATGCACATAAGACCACACCACCGGAAAGCTCCAGCTCCACGCCCAACATTGCCCCTGAAAAAGAAACAGTATGCGAGGGGTGAGCTACAAGCTCAGTGAGTGGCTAGAAACCAATCACCATTACAACAGTTCAATGTTAAGGCAATTTCCTTTGAAGGAAAACATGGGTGGAAACCCAATGGATAACAAGGTCACGCGACAGCGCAACCAACCTCACCCTCACCCTCACTCCCGGAGGGAGACTCTTGGGACTCTTGGGGAGAGACCATACCGTTGGTCGAAGAGACGCGGAATTACTGCTTTTTTTAGTCCAAAAGGCATTACCACATAACAGTAGGTCCCCCAAGGTGTGGTGAAAGAAGTTTTCTCTTGGTCTTCTTCTGCTAACCGGATCTGGTTGTACCCAGAAAAGCCATCCATAAAAGAGAGCATTTCATATCCTGCCATGTTGTCGACAAGGAGATCAATGTGTGGGAGTGGGAAGTCGTCCTTTGGGCATGCTCGATTGAGGTCCATAAAGTCGATGCACACCCGTACCTTGCCGTCTTTTTGGATACCGAAACGATATTAGCTACCCATTTTGGGTATAAGACTACCAGGATAAACTTAGCCTAGTGGAGTTTGTCCACCTCATCTTTAATTTTTAAGGCTACCTCTGGATGAAGGCGTCTTAGCTTTTGCTTTCTTGGTTTTGCATTAGGATCTAAAATTAATCGGTGCTCGACCAAAGAGGTATCGAGCCCGGGCATGTCTTTATAAAACCAAGCGAAGATATCAACATATTCGTGCAATATTTTGACCAGACTTTTTTTTCGTTTGGTTTCAGCTCTACACTGATCATAACGACCTTGGGGCTAGCATTATTCCCAAGGTTCAGCTCTTCTACCTTCTCGTCTGTTTCTTCTGTTTTTGCATCAAATTTTGGAAGACTCTGCTCAAATTCTTCAGAGATGTCCTGTTCTTGTTCATTGTCTTCATTGAAAATTTTGAAGACTCCCAGACCATCATCTAATTTTTCCTTGTTGTCTAAGTCTGGTTCTTCTATGACTGCTATGGACTCAAATTTTTCTAGGCCAAAGATAGCCCCACTATGTCCTTTTATGTGGTTAATGATATGGTCAGGTATCTTACTTCTAGAGGGCTTGATATTTTTAAGCAAGGTACTAGGGCTGGAATGTTTAGTTTGGCTGGCCAGATGCCGCAAATTGTTTAAAAGATTAGAGTCAGCACTAAAGGGGTGCCATGCGGGGGTGAAGTCATCCTTGTCAAACAAGGACCCTAAGGTTTTAGCTTCCATATTTTTTTTTTTTTTTTGAAAGGAAAAGACAACTAATATTTACAACTTACTGGATTTATTCAGGTGCTTCACCCAACTTTTCTCCAAAAGCTGGCGCTCCTTTGTTGCGATGCTTGCGCACTGCAAGGAAAGAGCGCTCCGTTAGTTGGAGTTTTACTGACCAGTGGTGTGTGTGTTATTAGGGGTTTATCTAGGTGTGGAAATAACCAATTGAGAGAGATCGAAAGATAGTATGGCTCTCTTTTTTGGATAGGGGTTAAGGGACGAGTATACGTGGTCTCCTTAACTCGTTCCACAACCGTTCCTTTTACAAAATGTTCGTTTAACACCCAATTATATTTCCCCTTTAAATTAGTATGTCGGGTGCATGAGCCAATGCCCTTCTTGTTCAGCCAGATCGGGAGTTTGATGGGTTCCAAGATCCCACCTAGCGTCTTTCCTGGGATGTGACCCATAACTTTCATCATATGCCAACCCTGGTTCTTAGGTTTAAGGTGATCTGCCTTTATAGTGCTGGTGAGAGTGCCTTGAAGATTCATCCAATTGATCGGGAAGTCTAAGATGTGGATGATGGTTTCTTTTGGCCTTGGGTTGATGGTCTTTACAGTGGTAGTCTCATTATTAGTGAACCCTGATTTAGGCTCCTTGATTTCCTCTCCCTGTATTTTAATTATTTGATTTCCTAAGGGGAATTTTAGACACTGATGTAGGGGAGAAGAGACCCCTTTGATTGAGGCTAACCATTTACGTCCTAGGATCATGTTATAGTCAAAGTCCATTTCTAAAACATATGCTTCGATGATTATTTCTAAGGACCCTATTTTTAATGGGAAGTCTTTAAAATCAAGAACTGGGCGAGCCGTTTTGTCATAGGTGAATATCTGAGTATCTGTTTCCAGGAGCGTGGTGATATGTCCTCCAATGTGTTCGAAAGTGCATAGTGACATGAGGTTTACTCCTGCACCGGTATCGACCAATACTTTATCCACCGAGTGTCCTTCAATATCAACTGTGATGCAGAGGGTTGAGGTGTTAATGACTTTGTCGCGGACTTCTTCTTTGGGCCTAAATGTTATCATGGGCCCTAGCCCTGCAGAGGCTAAGGCTATTGGCATGTTTAAGGTGGAGATTTGAGGGTCAACTTGGACTCTTTCTAAAAACATCCTTAGGGCATGCTGGTGATGTTCCGAGGTTTCGATCAACTCTAGGATGGAAATCTTTGCGGGGATTCTTCGGAGCTGGTCAAGGATGTCAATCCTATCTCTAGCACTTGCCTCCTCGGTTTCTGTTTCAGGTATGGGACGCCTATAGGTGGGGACAGAATTGAAAATTCTGTCGGCCCTAGTTGTATGATGGTTTAGGGTATCAACCGTTGTCTGGGAAAACTGGTTCTTTGATAGGTTTAGGTTCTTGTTAATTGGTAGGATGGGACTAAGCCTAGGGTCGGCCTTATGTGAGAGGGGAGGGACTTTCATGGGGCTTGGGAGGATGGGGGAAGGTGCTGGAAGAATTAGGCCACCTGGAATTATCCTGGGCAGTTCTTCATGGTTTGTGGCTCCTATAGTGTACATGCTTTCAAAACTTAGGCTTTCTGGTTCTTCTATGAAGGCTTGAATAGCTGGTTTTGGGTCTTGTATTTTGGTATTGATTATAGGATTGGGACATGCTAGGGTTTAGTTTTGTTTGGGTACAGGATTCAAGTGGGTTCCTGATGGTTTCATAGTTGGGTCATCTTTGAGTCCCCTGATGGTAGCCCAATCCAAGCATCTCTCTTCATCGAGGTCATAAACAATGTCTCTGAATGAGAAACACTGTTCAATGGTGTGAGCATGATATTGATGATATGGGCAATAGCGGGCAGTATCGGCACCAAGACGTGAAGGTCTAGCTATGGGTAAAGAAATACTATTGGTCTTTACCAAGGCCTTGAAGATGTTTGCTAGGGTTTCTGGGAGCGGTGGGTAACAATCCCTTCTATTTAACCATCTCGGGCCATAGGAGGAGGGGGGAGTGACCTCATTGGAGGGGCCTTGTGTAGGCTGCCTGGGGCTACATTTTGTGCTCTTGGGGAAGCAGAGTAGGCAGGGGGGGTTCTAGATTGACCCTGGTTTTGAGATATGGGGTTTTGGACTGAAGGGTTTTGGATTATTGGGTTTTGCCGTGTTGGCACGGGGGAGGGTACTGATCAGGGAGTAAAGTTTTGATTGGTTTGCCGAGGTGGCATATATCCGATGAACCGGGCATATATTGTCTCAAATCTAGTCCTTGATCAGGTACTCGTGCTCTGTTCGGGTAGAGTGCTGAGACTTGCGTGATCCCCTCTACCGTGGAGGTTTGCGCCTTTCGCGGCGATTGTCCAACCCTATGGCTGATAGGTGGGGACTGGGTTTGGACTACTAGGGCTGCACAACGGGAAATCCTGTTGTGGCGATCAATTAAAAGCTGGTACGTGGTGCAGTCTCTGTATGAAAGACTCGTACAAATCTCTGGACTCAGGCTCTGTAACATCATGTCAATTTCTTGACATTCCGTTAGTTGTAGGCCAGTTCTGTGGACGAGGGTGCGCCACCTAGACACGTACTGTTCAAATTCCTCCCTAGGCCTCATCCTTTCTACGGTTAGGTCTGAGATAGAGGGGGTTCTAATCCTCTGGTAACCGTAACGGCCTAAAAACTTCTCGCTTACAGCCGAGAAGTTTGACAAATGGTCTACAGGGAGTGTGGAGAACCATTGTAGTGCTTCTCCTTCCAATGATTTCTAGAAAAGGAAGATTAACAGAGGTTGATCATCAAGAAAAGGTTGGGCATCTAGATAAAAGGCAGTTAAATGAATATCCGGGTCTCCACGACCGTTATACCAGCAAAATTTTAGGATTTTGAATCCCTCCGGTAGGTTGACTAACAGGATTTGTCTCAAGTTGTGTAGAGACATGTGTTTGGGGGCAGAAGGGCCAATCTTGGAGAGGATTCTTCGGATGGGTTCATCTAGTGTTTCTGCCTTGGGTGGGTAATTTAGTGGCCGTGGGTTGGACATGGCCTGGGGCAGAAGTTGTCGGAAATATTGGATTCACGGGGGAAGGCGAGGCAAATGAAAAGGTGGGGGGAGAAAAAGGGCTTGGACTCGGATTTACCGAGAAACCGGGTATTGGTAGGGTATTGGGAGTGGGGCAAGCCTTGGGGGTCTTGACAGGGATTTCCTGCTTCAAGGTCTTGGCCTGGCGATAGTCGGCGAGGTCATTGAACATGTCCTCTACCGATTGGTATCCTAAGGTGGCCATCTTTCCCTCTAGGTGGCTAAGGAATTGGGCGGTCTAATCTCCTTGGTTGTCTTCCTCCTCTACGGTTTTTTCATGGGTATAGCCTTCCATGGTGTGAATACGGAAAGCCTAGGTGTGAATGAATGCAGATTTAAAATAGTAAATAAAGCGGCAAAGGGGTGTGCAGCTGTCTGCGACTTAAAGTAGTAAAAAGGTGCGCAACTGTGTGCGGCTTAAAGCAGTAAAGGATGTTGTAATGCAAGGTAGAGGAGGGTCTGACTTGAGGGGTGGGAAATTCTAGCTTTCCTAGAGGGGTGATGGCATTCTAGTCAAGTTATGAAATGAAGCAGAAGAGCATTACCTTTTGTTGTTCTCACATGGGAGGTCCCACCGTGATCGCCAGGCTGTCGGTATCATTTTTCAGAAAGGTTCCCCGGCCCGAGCTTGGCGTTTGGTTTGGGTGTTGGATGAAATTAAACTAGGTTTAATCAGGGTTTTGGAGAGTGGATTAGGAGGATAATTTGGTGTAGAAAAATGGGTTTTTTTCTCTCAAAATAGAGCTCTCTCTCAAGGGTTTCAAGTGGCGGAAGGGGATATGGGTTGATTTGTGAGTGGTTGATGATGTATATGGATATGAATTGTTATGAAATGTTAGGGAATGCCCTCTATTTATAGTAAAAAAAGGGGCAGAGGAAAGTCCACTGGACAATAGATCAAAATGGGTAATAAGGTGCTTGATTTGACCTTTCATTAAATCTTTGTTCTCTAACAGTGTCAGGTGAGGGGGGGCTAGTGTAGACTAGCCGCCCATTGAGGGGCGGCTACTCTCAAGTAGCCGCCCCCATCATAACCTGCCAAACGTCCCATCTCTGACAAGCGGTGGCTTGGGTCGATTACTAAGGTTGAACCGGCTGAGATGGGGCGGCTAAAAGGGACAATCCGCCGCAATCATGCTGCTTTATGTCCCATCCCAGGAAGGCGGTTTGGGTCGGTTAGGGGGGCGGCTAGTTGAAACTAACCGCTCGGTATGGGGCGGCTACTCTCAAGTAGTCGCCCCTATCCATGCCTTAGGTTTTCCTATGTTTTTGGACTAGGGTTTCCGGTTTTGGTTTCTAAGGGAGTTTCCTATTAGATGTCTAAATGTGGTCATTTTCTAAGTATTACTTGAAGTATTTTTTTGTCTTTTTGGATGGTCAAAATTAGGGTATCTACACCTAGGAGTGGGATTTGTTCTCTTATTGGAGAAGAGTAGGTAGGGGTGTTTCTAGCTTGTCTTGGATTCTAGTTTACAGGGTTTTAGAGAATGGGATTTTGGATTATTGGGTTCCATTGTAATGGCACAGAAGCGGGTACCGATCGAGTGGTAAAATTGTTGGAATAAGTTGCTTGCTGAGGATGCAAATATTCAAAAGGACCGAACCTATACTGCATCGGATCTGGTCCTTGATTTGGGACTCGCACCCCGTTTGGGCAGAGTGCCAAAACTTGTGTTACCCCCTCTATTGTAGAGGTTTGCGCCTTCTAGGGTGGTCCAACCCTATGTCTGATAGGTGGGGATGTGGGTGGGACTGTGCAATGGGTGATCCTATTATGACGATCAATGAGGAACTGGTATGTGGTGCAGTCTCCGTACGAAAGACTCATACGGTGTTCCAGGCTTAAATTTTGCAGCATCATGTCAATTTTCGGACACTCAGTTAATTGCAGACCAGTCCTATGTACTAAGGTGCACCACCTAGACATATATGGTTCAAACTCCTCTCTAGGCCTCATTTTTTTAGTGGTGTGGTCAGAGATGGAGGGGGTTCTAACTCTCTGGTAGCCATAACGACCTAAAATTGTTTTGCTAGCAGCTAAAAAGTTTGACAAATGATCTACAAGGAGTGTTGAGAAACAATGTAATACCTCTCCTTCTAGTGATTTCTAGAATAGGAAAACAAGGAGAGGTTGGCTGTCTAAGAAGGGCCGGGAGTCTAAGTAAAAGGCAATTAAGTGGACGTCCGGGTCTCCGAGGCCATTATATCAGCAGCATTTTGGGATTTTAAATCCCTCCAAAAGGCTGACAGATGAGATCTGCTATAGGTTATGCAGAGATATATGGTTAGGAGTAAAGGGGCATGTCTCGGTGATGATTCTCTGAATTGTTTCATCTAACGTTTTCGCCCAGATGGGTAATTTAGTGGTCCTGGACTGGATGTGGCTTGGTAGGGACCTGGGGTAGAAATTGTTGGAAAAATTGGATTTATAGGGGGAGTTGGATTCGCCATGGAAGGTGGGGTAAGGGTAAATGTAGGAGCAGAAAAAGAGGTCGGATTAGCTGAGAAACTAGGGGTGTTTGGGATAATGGGGGTGAGGTAAGCTCTAGGTGGGGTAGCATGAGTTTTCTGCTTTAAGGGTCCGATCTAGTGGAGACTGGTTGTGGAGTTTTAGCATGTGTTTTACTGACTGGTACCCTAAAGTGGTCATTCTGTCCTCTAAAAGGCCAAGAAATTGCCTATCCCGATCTCCCTGGCGAGTTTCCACTTTGATAATGTTATTGGGGTTAAATTCAGCCATGGGGTACAGATGTTGAAGTGATAGAGTAACTTGGGGATGGGTAAAAGGGTAGACGAGTAAAGTAATAAAAAGGGGTGCAACTTGGTGCTAAGGGTGGAAGTTTTAAAGCAGTTAGAGGGGGCGGAAAAATTGGGTGATTAAAGCAGTAAAGGGCGCACCTCAATGCAAAGGGTGGGAGTTTTAAAACTGGAAATAAAGCAGTAAGGGGGGGGGGGGTAGAAAAAGTGGGTGATTAAAGCAGTAAAGAGTGCAACTCAATGCAAAGGGTGGGAATTGTAAAGCAGTAAATAAAGTAGTAAGGGGGTCGAAAAAGTGGGTCATTAAAGCAGTAAAAAAGTAACTTTGGGGGAGGGGCCACTTGGGGCAGATTAGGGTGGAAATTGTAGTTTTTCCAAAAGAACAGCTTTATTAAAGTCTTGGCATGCAAAAAAGGATTACCTTTTGTCATTTTTCACGAGGGATGTCCCACCACGATAACCAGAACGGCAATATTGGAATTTGGGGGGTCTATGAACTTGGGTCTGGTTCTCCTCATGACGAATCAGATCACCGCCTGGAGGGTCGCTTCTAAATGGCCCGACAGCCTCTTAGAGTGACTAAAATGTGATCGTCACCTACTTTCTCAAAAATCAAGAAAAATTGGTGTTGCTTTTGATCACCTCGCTGGGAAATTGGGTGAGTTCTCCTCTCTGAGCTACGGCCTACCACACACAAAGGTGAAAATGGGGAATCCTTTATGCTATGTAAGAATTTGAAAAGGGAGGTGGTAAAAGGTGGGAGGGCGGCGGTTACTACAACCTAGCTGCCTGGGACCGATGGCTGGTTTGGACAATTCACCTGGTACCTGGTTCCTTGGATTTCTAAATTTGGGCAGAACCTAGGTATGAAAGTGATTTGACTTGGCTAGGGTTGAAAGAGGTTTAACCAGGGATCTAGAAAGGGTTTATGGAGAGTGGATTTTGGTGGAAAGTGAGTTTCATTCTCTCTCAAGTGGGGCTCTCTCTCTCTCTCTCTCTCTCTCTCCTCTGTTCAAAGGGGATTTCAAGTATTGACTTTTGTGGATTGGTGATGTATTGATTCTTGGTGATGAATGAAAAAGGTTTTGGTTCATCCCCCCTAATTATAGTAAAAATGATGCAAGGGAATTACCTCCAGACATTAGATTGAATTAGATAATGGGGTCATTTATTAGACTCCCTATTAGATCCTTGTGTTCTAAAACTTGGTTCATGTAGGGGCCGGCTACTTGGAGTTAGTCGTCGGAGCCTCCTTCTTGAATCTAAACTCGGAAGAGTATGGATCCTGCACTCAAAAAAAAGGGATCAAGGGGGTCACTGCTGTGGTGCCAGCTAAGGGGACTCCAAAGAGATATGTATCAGTTAGGGAATTCAAAGTTAATCTCACTGTTAATGTGTCTTGATTAGAAGATAACTCATACCTTGGTCTACTATTAACCTCCTATTTTATAGGGTTTATAGGTAGATAGCCTTTGTCACTGGCCTCATGGCCGTTGTAACAATTCTCCCTTAATGGCTGTTTAGTGGGCGAATTTTGTGGTAACCACCCTATTTTATTGTAGCTGAACGTGCCCTTAATTACCCACTTTTTTTATGAGTAATGGGCCTTAATCATTCACCTGATAGTTAATGGCGTTATGGTGTCAGACCGTTTTTGAGGTCCTCCTCCTGGTCTTTAGTCTAGTCAGGATACAGAGTCCTGCTCGGTGTGTACCCTGTCATTTGCCCGCGAGGTAGGACCATTCGACTAGACCTAACTCATCTTGATGAGAGGGCAGTATGGCGTGTCTCACCTGTAACGCCCCACATTTACCTAACCGTTGATCGAACGGTAAATGAGTCGCTACTAAACTGAATCCAAATACAAGAATAAAATTTGCACCCTTTTTTTTAAATGATGCTATTATAATAAAACTGATGATGATAAAATAAATAATTTTCAACTGTTTTAAATCACCAATGGTCTTACAAAATATCAGAATTTTACGAAAACAAGATACTAAAAAGGAAATACACAATAAACCACCCTTGTTGGAGCCATCTAAATTGAACAAACCCAAATAGTCAATCGCGACTATAATTTATTCTCGAACCGCTACTTCGAAGATGTTCTTGAAAGGTGCGAAAAGCCAAATTTCACCTTGATCCTCAGAATATGCGATACCTGGTTATGAAACAACCAGCCCATATCGAAAAGGGTGAGCGATTAACTCAGTGAATAAGCCCACTGACAAATTACATCACATGACAGTTATATATAAAAAAAAAGTTATATGAAAACTAGAATTTTCTTTAATAAATATTTTATTTTATGAAATCAATTTAAATCATGAACTTAAAAAAAACATTTTAATGCAATCACGTGGCCCAATCCTTGGCCCACATTAGATAAATCATGAAAGTTAAATGATACGATCCTAATTTTATTTCATAAAGCACTTTAAGTTCATGAGCTTAAAAAAATTATATATTTTCATGCAATCACTTGGCCCACGTCGTATAAATCATGATGTTTAAATGATATGACTAGGTAGGGTTCTCAATCAAAAGAACCATTTTTCCAAAACAGGTGTGCCAAGCCCCAAGCGACTAAATCACTCAAAAAGCTCCCTCGAGGAGACATCGGATCTAGAAGACGCAAATAGGTCACTGCTGCCATCACTATGAGAACACCATACAAGATGCCCCGGTTGCTGCAAACTTCAAACAAAGAAATCCGCTGCAGCAAGGAATGAATTATCACACACCTCACCGATCATGGGACTCTTCGAGTCCTAGACCGTCCTCCTGTTATATGTGTCACTTGTTGGCCTGCTGGTAACCATTGGAGCATTTTGGCAGTTTTTGAGTTTTTTTCGTTTTTCGATCGGAACCGCATAATTCTGGACTGTTAGCTATCGTCCTGAGCTAGAGGGCTCCGATTGAAAATCTAATTGCATATTATGTGTCCTGGTGCCATTTTAAGCCACTCATGAAAATTTCATCAAATTTCGGTAACGTTTCCGAAAATTTCACAGTTCCGGGGCGTATCTGGGTTTTTAAAAATCACATGGCACTATTCATCATCCCTACCAAAGTTTTCCCTCTCTCCTCTCTCTCTTTTTCTCCCTTTTGAGCCCCTTAGAGACCTCAAACCCAAAAACCTAAAGCATAAGAAGTGTAGATCGGGTCCCGATCTACACCTACACCCCGGTGCCTTCAAATCCCGATTCCGGCGATCCTAGCCTCCCCATCCTCCCTCCTTTCTCCTCTGTTTTGGGCCGTTTCGAGGGCCGAGCGAGATCCGGGCATTGGAGGGCTTTGGGGAAGGGTTTCGGTGCACGGAGAGCACCCAGTCACCTCTTCCTCCCCCTTGGTTAGCTCCTTTTCCTCTTCTTTTTGGCTTAGATGCATGTTAGGAGGGGGGTTTTGTGTTTGGGAGGTGGTCGGCGGCTGTGGGAGGCTGTCGGAGGTGGTTGGGGGCGGTCGGAGGCCGTCGGAGGCCATTGGGTGGGTGGTAGAGGTGCTCGGGCAGTGGGGGGTTCTGTTTCGGGCAGCAGGCAGCAGCGGCAGCAGCACAGGCAGCGCGCAGGCTGGGCGCGCACGTGCGTGCGCGCGGGCGTGTGCTCGGGAGGAGCTGGTGGCGAGCTGTGCGCGAGGTGCTGGTCGAGCAGCTGTGCGCGAGGAGCTGGTGGCGAGCTGTGCGCGAGGTGCTGGTCGAGCAGCTGTGCGCGAGGTGCTGGGCGAGCGGTGCTGGGGGTGATGGCCGAGGCGGCGGTGGTGCGCGCGGGGCGCGGCGAGGCAGCGGTGGTGCGCGGGGGGCGCGGCGAGGCGGCGGTGGTGCGCGCGGGGCGCGGCAAGGCGGCAGTGGTGCACGTGGGGCGCGGCGAGGTGGCGAAGGTGCGCGCAGGGTGCGGGCGGGGGCGTGCGGGGTGCTCGCGGGCCGACGCGAGGCGTGTGGGGCGCGCACGGGCTGCTGCGGTTGGGCGTAGTGGGCGTGCGGTGCCCCGGGTGGTGCGGCGGCGTGTCCAGGCGGCGGGCAGGGGCCCTGCGGTGCGCGGGGTGCGCGGGCTGAAGCGCGGCGGTGCACCCGGGCGGTCGGGTGGCCGTGCGGGTGGTTGCCGGGGTGCTCGGGCTAGCGTGCGTACGGGGCGTATGCACGTTCGCCTGAGTGTTGGGTATTTATTTGTGTATTTTGTGTATATTGGGGTAATTGTGGATTATACTCACCAGTTGATATCCTGTCTTGCAGATCTCGACGGACGGTCGCGCGTCGACCCGACTTCCGGTGAGTGGGACAACCCAACCCAGTTTGGGAGGCGCTACATGCACTTGGGCGTGTACCGTCCTCCCCTGGGGCACATAGTTAGTATTAACTGCTTTGTTATAATCCATGTAAGCATGATGTGTGTGTAGAATGCATGCCACCCTAGACTTGTATGTTAGGGACTTGCACCCTTAGGATTTGTGCATGAGCCGTGCATCCTATCACCCCGCTATCATGCTAGGAAAGCCCTGACCTATGCATGCGTCCTATTAGTTTGATTTATTTATTTAAATGCAAACTGTAATATTTGTTAGCATGCCTTGGGGGATATAAGGGGGGCCTTGCGAGGTTAACATTGAGACCCGGGTTAGGGTACTCCGTGTTCCTTGTTTGGTTGGCGGATGTCCTATATCGGGACCTCAGGTTGCCCTCCCAAGGTCTCTTTTCCTCATTAATTATTTTATGTATTCCCCGCATCTTGGTTATGCGCGCTGGAGGAATTCTGAAAGAATTCAAGACATTAGAGTTGTAGAGATGTGCTGTCAGCGGATCCGAGTGGATCATATGCGATGGATAGGCTGTTCTGTTCCCTTCGTTGGATCCGTGTAGAGACTACCTCAGCGTTAGAAAGGTTGTCCCGTGCAGGGGCTCCCATCAGTAGGCGCCTCCTGATTTGGTAGAAGGACTGTGCCGAACGTGAGGGTGGCCAAACGACCTACGGAGTGGGGAGAGACTATCGGTGGACCAAGGGTGACCAACAGCCTAGTCAGTCCCAAGAGCCTATGTCACCTATTGAGGGGTGAGGGTGAGGGTATGGTGGGCCGGCGATGCGACGACCCACAGGATTGTGTATGGATGATTATCAGCCCATTAAGTCCCAATACCCTTTGTCACCTAGTGAGGGGTGAGGGTGAGGGTGAGGGTGTGGTGGTTCGGCGATGTAACGAACCATCGGACTTGTGTTTGTTTATGCCACTTTGGGGCTTATGCTATAAATTGTGGTTAATATAAACTGTGATGCATGGGTTGTGCTATTCACTTAGCGTGTGGCTCACCCCTCGCATAAAATCTTTTTCAGTGATCACTGAGGAGGACTTGAAGGAGGAGCTTCCCGAGCGACTACACCAGTAGCGGAGTAGCGCCACGTCCCTCGAGTTTTGAGGCCATCAGCATCCTTCTCTTTGTTGTATGTATATATCTCTGTGCTTGGGCACCTAGTTTGGATTTTGTATGGATTGTATTTATGTGTATATGGGCATGTTGGCTCTCACAGGACATATGATTATGTATCGAGTCTGTAGTATGTTTTGATTACAGATTCAGTCTTTTAGCTTCCGCATTTGGTGTATATATTATGTCAGCCCTGCTTTTATCTGTGTTGTCATTTTAGCTGTCGTATGAGTATATTATTGAATTCCTGTTACTGATATCATATATACAGTTGCCGCGTCCCGGGGACGGCCGCCCTGGGGCGTGACAAAAGTTGGTATCAGAGCCTGGTCCTGTCAGAGCCAAATGTCTTCTTTTTCGTAGAGATGAGTCCTAGGATTTCTATATGCGTATTCTGATCCTAGTGTCTGGTTTTCTTAGGTTGCTGATATGCCTCCTCGCAGAGGACGGCGCGGACGTGGTCCCTCTCGACCCTTGGAGGTCTCCGGACCTGCCAGAGTCGAGGATGCTATTGGTGAGTCCTCAGCTGAGAGGCCAGGACCAGTGCAGGAGCCTCCTGCCTGGGAGCGCGCGTTTGCGCGGTTAGCGGATATGGTGGAGACCCAGACCAGAGTATTAGCAGATCAGGCACGGGAGATACAGGAGCTGCGGGCGGCCCGCGAGGCAGTTCCGCAGGTTCCTCTGGTGGCAGACCCACCTGCGGTACCCGATGTACCCCAGTCCCCGTGGTGGTCCCGGCGGTCAGAGTTCAGGACCCGCAGGAGAGGGAGGCGGGGCTAGAGGCTGCAGCAAGGGTGCAGCAGAGTGGCCTCTCAGCCTTTCTGAAGCTCCACCCACCCGAGTTCCAGGGTCAGACGGAGGACCCCCTTGCTCCAGAGAGATGGTTGATGGAGGTGGACACCATCTTCTCGACCATGCTTTGCACAGACCGCCAGAGAGTCTCCCTGGCCACATTTATGCTGAAGGGTAGCGCCGCCGACTGGTGGGCTACTAGATCAGTGGACATCCCAGAGGGATTGGAGCAGCTCACATGGGCGGGATTCAGGAGATATTTCTTGGAGGAGTATTTCCCCTTCTCGGCGCGACAGATAGTGATGCAGGAGTTTGAGCAGCTGACTCAGGGCACTATGTCCGTCGCTGACTACTCCACGCGATTCACGAGGCTGTCCAGATTCGCTCCAGCTCTGGTGATGGACGAGGAGACGAGGTGCCGTCGATTCGAGCTCGGTCTCAGCAGTGCCATCCGAGTGCACGTCACCTCCCACGCTTTCACGAGGTACTCTGACTTGGTCTCGTGGGCGAAGACCGTTGAGAGAGACCTCGGGATCCAGGTGAGGGCTCTGACCCCGTCGACAGAGCAGAGGCCACCCAGGAGTCAGGACAGAGGGCAGCGCAAGAAGAAGAGGCCCCGCTTCGAGCAGTCAGCGGCTGCCAGTGCGAGGTCCAGCACCCATCGCAGCAGTGCCAGTCCAGACGAGGCGACCGGAGACGAGGCGCTGTTATCACTGTCAGCGCGTCGGGCATATTCTGTATAATTGCCCCGACGCTAGCCGGCCCAGAGTGATGCCTCAACAGCAGCAGCAGTTGCAGCAGTAGCCGTTTCAGCAGCAGCGCCAGCAGCAGCGTCAGCAGCAGCAGCCACAGGGTGGCCGTGCTGATCAGAGGAGGCAGCCAGCGCAGCAGGCGAGGCGTGCCCCTGCTCCTCAGCCTCAGTTCGTCCAGGGCCGAGTGGCAGCGCTTTCGGCAGAGGAGGCCCAGGCATCAGGCAGCGTGGTCAGAGGTACCGTTCAGATCTCCCAGTTTCCTGCTTATGTACTGTTTGATTCCGGAGCCACCCACTCGTTCGTGTCTCCCGCTTTCGCGAGACGGACGGGCGTGGCGTCCGCTCCTCTAGATGCTGTCTTAGAGGTATCATTGCCCGTGGGAGACCGTATTCTCCTCAGTTCGGTGTACCGAGGGTGTACGGTAGAGATCGCGGAGCATGAGTTTCCGGTGGAGCTGGTGGAGCTTGCGATGTCGGATTTTGATGCCATCCTGGGGATGGATTGGCTTGCAGCTAGTCATGCCAGCATCGACTGTTTCGCCAAGTCGGTGTCGTTCCACCTTCCTGGTCGGAGGTCCTTCCAGTTCGTGGGCGATCGAGACGTAGCTCCTCTGGGGTTCGTGTCGTCCATGCAGGCGTGGAGACTCCTTCAGGGTGGATGCGAGGGCTTTCTGGCTTATATTGCTCTGGAGGATGCACCGCTGCGGGCAGATATCAGTCAGACTCCGGTCGTGGCAGAGTATCCCGAGGTTTTCCCCGATGATCTTCCGGGATTACCGCCGGATCGCGCGATCGAGTTTGAGATCAATCTGATTCCGGGGACCGAGCCGGTTTCGAGGGCTCCGTACCGGATGGCCCCTGCAGAGCTGAGGGTGCTGAAGGAGCAGTTGGAGGAGTTGCTGGAGAAGGGCTTCGCACGTCCGAGTGTGTCTCCGTGGGGAGCCCCTGTCCTGTTCGTCCGGAAGAAGGACGGTTCACTGCGGCTGTGTATTGATTACAGGCAGCTGAATAAACGGACAGTGAAGAACAAGTACCCGTTGCCGCGGATCGACGATCTGTTTGACCAGCTCCAGGGAGCGTGTGTCTTTTCCAAGATCGATCTCCGCTCGGGGTACTACCAGCTGAAGATCCGGGAGTCAGACATTTCGAAGACGGCCTTTCGCACCCGGTATGGGCACTACGAGTTCAGAGTACTGCCATTCGGGTTGACGAACGCGCCGGCGGCCTTCATGGATCTGATGAACCGGGTATTTCGACCCTTCCTCGACTCCTTTGTGGTAGTATTCATCGATGATATATTGGTGTACTCGAGGAGTCTTGAGGAGCACGCTCACCATCTTCGCACTGTCTTGGAGACTTTGGCCAGACATCAGTTGTTCGCCAAGTTCAGCAAGTGCGAGTTCTGGTTGGAGCGTATGGCCTTTCTGGGCCATGTGATTTCCGGTGAGGGTATAGCTGTGGACCCGGAGAAGACGCTCGCCGTGTCGAATTGGCGTCGACCGTCGAACCCCACAGAGATTCGAAGCTTCTTGGGCTTGGCGGGTTATTACAGGAGGTTTGTGGAGGGTTTCTCCAAGATAGCCGTTCCTCTTACCCGCCTCACTCGGAAGGACGTTCGGTTCGAGTGGTCCCCTTCTTGTGAGGAGAGCTTCCAGGAGCTGAAGCGAAGGCTCACCTCAGCGCCAGTTCTTACCCTTCCATCTGGGAGTGGTGGGTTCGCAGTTACACAGATGCATCGCAGTTGGGTGTGGGTTGCGTCCTGATGCAGCACGGTAAGGTGGTGGCTTACGCGTCTCGTCAGTTGAAGCCCCATGAGCAGAATTACCCCACCCATGACCTTGAGTTGGCTGCGATCATATTTGCGCTGAAGATGTGGAGGCATTACCTCTATGGAGAGGAGTTCGAGCTCTTTACTGATCATAAGAGCTTGACATATCTGCAGTCTCAGCCGGAGCTCAACATGCGTCAGAGGCGTTGGGTTGAGTTCCTGACAGACTACGATTGTGACATCGCTTACCATCCGGGTAAGGCGAATGTCGTTGCAGATGCGCTCAGTAGGCAGCCCCTGGGCATGGCCGCCCACATGGCTGTCCGTCGTTGGAGGCTTCTGGAGGAGGCCGCTTGCTGGATCAGTGTTCGAGAGACCCCTGCGGGTGGCTTTTTGGCCAGGCTGGTGGTGCAGCCGGTTCTTCTCGACGAGATCCGCACGGCTCAGGCTCAGGATCCGCATTTTATAGTCCTCTCTGAAGGCGTCGCCCGGGGCGAGCGTCAGGACTACCAGATTCGCGCGGACGGGATCCTGCGATTCAGAGGCCGAGTGTGCATCCCCGACGACGCAGAGCTGAGGCGGAAGATTCTGGACGAGGCCCATCGCTCGAGGTACACAGTGCACCCTGGTGGCACGAAGATGTACAGGGGCCTTCGTCGCGGCTACTGGTGGCGCGGGATGAAGACGGATATCGCCCGTTTCGTTGCCCGGTGCCTAGTATGCCAGCAGGTGAAGTCGGAGCATCAGCGCCCTGCGGGGAAGCTGCAGTCCATTGAGATCCCTCAGTGGAAGTGGGAGCAGATCACCATGGACTTCGTCTCGGGTTTGCCGAGGTCACGTTCGGGTCGCGATGCCATCTGGGTGATCGTCGACCGGCTGACGAAGTCTGCTCATTTCCTCCCCATCCGACTCACCGATTCTCTGGACACTCTGGCGCAGTTATTTGTCTCCGAGATTGTCCGTCTCCATGGCACTCCAGTCAGCATCATCTCTGATCGAGACGCGCATTTTACTTTGAGGTTCTGGCGTAGCCTCCAGCACGCCCTTGGTACGAACCTCCATTTCAGTACCGCGTTTCATCCTCAGACGGACGGCCAGTCGGAGAGGACGATCCAGACCCTTGAGGACATGCTGCGGGCCTGTGTACTCGATTTTGGGGGCAGTTGGGAGAGGCACCTTCCGTTGGTGGAGTTTGCCTACAACAACAGCTACCACTCGAGCATCCGGATGGCTCCCTACGAGGCACTTTATGGCCGCAGCTGCAGGTCCCCCCTGTGTTGGGACGAGGTCGGAGAGCGCCAGCTAGAGGGACCAGAGATCGTTCACCAGACCTCCGAGATGGTGAAGACGATTCGCGAGCGTATCCGAGTCACTCAGAGTCGTCAGAAGAGCTACGCCGACCGCCGTCGCCGTGAGCTCGCCTTCGAGGTCGGTGACCATGTGTTCTTGAAGGTGTCCCCGATGAAGGGCATCTTCCGATTCGGTGTGCGGGGCAAGCTGAGTCCGCGTTTCATTGGGCCGTTCCTCATCCTCGAGCGAGTTGGGGAGGTGGCCTATCGCATAGCTCTGCCCCCACAGTTGGCTCAGGCCCATGACGTCTTCCATGTCTCGCAGCTGAGGCGATACGTCCACGATCCTGCTCACATCATCCCGTTCGAGCCGCTCGTCTTCGAGCCGGACTTGTCTTTCGTGGAGCAGCCGATTGAGATCCTGGACCGCCGCGAGAAGAGGCTCCGCACCAAGACCGTCCAGCTGGTCAAGGTGCGATGGCAGCACCGTTCCGGTGCCGAGGCCACATGGGAGCTCGAGGACGCCATGCGTGACGCGTATCCGCATCTTTTCCCTTCTTAGATGTTCTTGTATTTATTTTGAGGACAAAATTTCCTAAGGGGGGGAGAATGTTATATATGTGTCACTTTTTGGCCTGCTGGTAACCATTGGAGCATTTTGGCAGTTTTTGAAATTTTTCGTTTTTCGATCGGAACCGCATAATTTTGGACTGTTAGCTATCGTCCTGAGCTAGAGGACTCCGATTGAAAATCTAACTGCATATTATGTGTCCTGGTGCCATTTTAAGCCACTCATGAAAATTTCATCGAATTCCGGCAACGTTTCCGAAATTTCGCAGTTCCGGGGCGTATCTGGGTTTTTAAGTCGCTTACTATATAAAGGTGGGATCTAAAATAAATGGGCACTATTCATCATCCCTACCAAGCTTTCCCTCTCTCCTCTCTCTCATTTTTCTCCCTTTTCAGCCCCTTAGAGACCTAAAGCATAAGAAGTGTAGATGACCCTATCTACACCCAGGTGCTTTCAAATCCCAATTCCGGCCAACCTAGCCCTCCCATCCTCCCTCCTTTCTCCTCTGTTTTGGGCCATTTCGAAGGCCGAGTCAGATCCGGGCGTTGGAGGGCTTTGGGGAAGCGTTTCGGTGCGCGGAGAGCAACCGGACATCCCTTCCTCCCCCTTGGTAAGCTCTTTTCCTCTTCTTTTTGGCTTAGATGCATGTTAGGAGGGGGGGTTTTTGTGTTTGGGTGGTGGTCGGCGGCTGTGGGAGGCCGTCGGAGGTGGTTGGGGGCGGCCGGAGGCCGTCGGAGGCCATTGGGTTGGTGGTGGGGGTTCTGTTTCGGGCAGCAGGCAGCAGCACAGGCAGCGCGCGTGCGTGCGCGCGGGCGTGCGCTCGCGAGGAGCTGGTGGCGAGCTGTGCGTGAGGTGCTGGTCGAGCAGCTGTGCGCGAGGTGCTGGGCGAGCGGTGCTGGGGGTGATGGCCGAGGCGGCGGTGGTGCGCGCGGGGCGCGGCGAGGCAGCGGTGGTGCGCGCAACAAAAATTACAACCTAGATGAACCAAATAAATTAATTAAAACCCATAATTCAAGCCTAAGCCAAGACCTAATTTCCTTAATCATAATTAATATGTATAAATTATTATACACAACCATCTAAACCTATCTCACATGAATCCTACAAAAAAAAAATATCACACAACCTAAGAAGAAGATCAAAATCTATTTACTATATAACTAGTCACTAAAAGACAAAACCAAAAAGGATAAAAACAAAATAATACAAAATCCAGAACATTTAAAATAATAATAAAATAACTAAAATTCATAAAATAATATGAAAACACATTTTTATAAAAATAACTCTAAACAGTAAAGATAAAATTTAATGAAATTTATCCTCTTATGAATACATATAAATCATAAACCCAGTTTTATTAAAAATTCAAATCTTAATAATCAAACATAGATCTAATCTTTAAAATAAAAAAATAATAAATAAAACCCTAGGCTTATAAAAACTCAAAAATCCAATAACATAAACATATATCAAATAAAACCATAATTTTATCAAAACTCAAAATACCATAACATAAAATATATCTAATCCTTAAAATAAATTATAAATCAAACCCTATTTTTATTAAAAGCTCAGAAATTCAAATACCTAAACATGGATCTAATAAATAATAGGAAAATCAAAAGATAAAAAAAAAGATTAAATACCCTTTTTTCTTTTCTCTCGCTAACCCCTTCTTCTCTCTCGGTTTCTCCCACACAAAACCTCACGGATGAAAATTCTCTCTCTCTCTCTCTCTCTTATACATTAATTAACAATAATGATTCACAAACCCCATTATATAGGTTCCATGTAAGTTCCATGAGATGGCATATGTGGTATTATCAATAATACCATCTTAAGCTATCCGCTACTTCAAAAAATCATTCTAGCCGGCCTACTCATCTCTGGCGATCCGCATCAACACCCCTGGATTCATCTCGTCGCCCTCTATCATATGAGAGGTGGTTATGTTAACTTTCGAGCCCTCCTCTGGCCTCCACCTCCTCCTACCTCCACCTACACCTTTTTTTTTTTTTTAAATGTATACAAATCAGTTGCATTATGTTATGGGATTTTTTTGTACATGTTTTTGTAATGTTATGTAATGTTATTTAATGAACGACTATTTTGTTATGTTAATTATATAATTATGATTTTTTTTTTTGCTCCATTTATATGGTTGTTGATCTTTTTTTCATTTTTTTTATGTCTTTTCCCTAGTAATCTAATTATATTTTCTGAAAAATTAAGATACATTTTCTGAAAAATCAAGATACATTTAAATTTTAAATATACAATAATCTAATATTGTTGTTTTACCTCCGAGAAGTGAAGCCTTGTTTCATCTTTTTTTGGTTTAAGTAAATGATTAATTTGTTATGTTAGCTATATAAGTTTCAGCTGCATGTTAAAATTTTGAAAACTCTGTTGCATTAAAAATTCAGTTATAATTAAATTTAGATACAACATTCTAGATCTAGTTACATTCCATGAAATCCATATCTAGATACATTTTGTAAACTCAATTGCATTGAAAATTCAGTTACACTTAAAATTCAGATACATTATTCTATGAAATCTATATCAACTAATGTTTTCAATGCTATAATGATGTTATTCTATCTGTTTTTACTCATTAATTAATTACTAATATGTTAACTTTATTATATAGTCTAGTTACAGTAGCTATTTTACATTTGAAAATGTGTTTTCGGTTATTTAACTTGATTATTTTTTTACTAAAATCCAGATACCTTTCATTGTTTTAACTTTAAAACATACAGCAAAACCAAATGATTGCTCCCCCTTCAAATTCAATTACATTGAAATTCGATTTATAATTTAAATTCAGATACATAGTGCCAGATCAAGTTACATTATATGAAATGCAGATACATATATAATTTGAAAACTCAGTTACATTTGAAATTCAGTGATATTTGAAATTTAGATACGTTGTTTCAGATCCAGTTATATTCTTTTAATCAATTTTTTTTCTAAAATATTCATATACTCTTTATAATATTATTTTAAATTTAAAAAAAACTCACTTCCACCGGAAATTCAGCTATATTTAACTTTTAAAATGTATAGCAAAACCAAATGATTGCTCCCCTTCAAATTCAATTACATTTAAATTCAATTTATAATTTAAATTTTGATACATAGTTCAAGATCAAGTTAAATTCTATGAAATGTAGATACATATATAATTGGACAAATTAGTTACATTTGAAATTCAGTGATACTTGAAATTTAGATATATTTTTTCAAATCCAGTTACATTCTTTTAAATGTATATTTTTTTCCAAAATAGTAAGATACTTTTTACATCATTGTTTTCCTAGTTAACATTACGTTCACCTCTATAATATATATATGGTTTGAAAAGAAATATATGACTCTGTTGAAAAGATATTAAAAAAAAGCAATGCAATTGTTGTCGTTTTGCTTTAAAAACACATAAAAAAAATGTCTGCTTCAAGGCTGGGTTTTTTTGAATTGAAATAAATATACCTGGATTTGAAGAGAAGAAAAAAAAAACTATCAAGGTAAATTACGTGAATCCAATAAACATTAAAAAATATTTCCATTACTCAGATTTAATTAATTAATTCAAAAATTAAAAAAAAAAGATATTTACGCTTTTTGGCCATGGTATGTTTTTCATTGGCGAAGGTGATCGATCTGACATTCAATCAAAACAAAATAATCAGATTTGTTAATTTTTTTTTTATTGAGGAAGAGTGTGTTGTCTATTGTTTTGGACTTTCAAATTTCACATATCTTGCATTGTTGAGAGAGAGAGAGAGAGAGAGAGAGAGAGGAGTTGTGTATTTATGCACAATAACTGAAGAGTATCAAATAATCGATTTATTGATGTTTTTTTTTAGAATTTGAAAGCACGGGAAATCACATACGTTGGTTTGCGAGAAGGAGGTGAGGAGGTGGGACTGATGGAATGAAACGTGGGTTTTCTTTATAAAGGTGTTTAGGTAATTTATTTTTTCAATGTTTTTTAAAAGTCAAACAGATAGCCAATTACATTTGGACACTTAGTGGGGCTTACAAATAAGGTTTATAATTTTGGGATCCATGTAGCAAGACTCTTAATTAAATGGAAATTATAAAACCAAAATCCGTAACCAAACCTCACGAAAACACAGTTGGAGTTGTTGAGATGTGGGAAGCAAATGCCAAAACGACCCCTAGATTATTTATAATTCACAAATAGATCCCTACATGAATTATAGATAGGTCCCTACACTCTATTACAAGAAATTCATGATTCAAAACTAAGTCCTAAAAATCAATGACATTGAAATTTCAAAACTTAATCTTTTGAGCTCCAAAGTTTATGAGATTGTAACTATTTAAGATTTTGAAGATCTTTAAAAGAAAATATATAAAAAATTTAACATCAACAAATATTGTTTAAAATTGCAAACTGAAATGGGCTCATAAGGATACACTAAATGGGTCAGAACTTAAAAACATACAAATTACACTCATTTTAATTCAAATATCCTATTTACATACTGCCCACTTTAAGAAATTTAGTCCTCTAAATTCAGGGGAGAACACAAAATAAAAGATATATGATATCCAATGATAACAATCATCCAACCAATAGTCGTAAGGGTTGGACTTACAATTCTAACTCATAACAATATCCATCAGATCATTTTACTAGTAGGCTTACACGTTCGACTAATACCTTACAAGCACAATAATATAGAAAATGATATAAGAATCCAACTTATACCCCATAAACAATCAAACAAATGTATATCCATACAATAATTATATAAGTCAACTTACAAGTCCGACTCATACCCAACAAGCTCAACAATATAAACAAATATTGTATAAGATTCTATCTTATACCCCACAAACAATATTAAATCAAATTTGTCATCATTTCTGATCGAGACGCGAGGTTTACTTCGAGGTTCTGGCGTAGCCTCCAGAACGCCCTTGGTATGAACTTCCACTTCAGTACAGCGTTTCATCTGCAGACAGACGTCCAGTCGGAGAGGACGATATAGACCCTGGAGGACATGCTGCGTGCCTGCATTCTCGACTTCGGGGGTAGTTGGGAGAGGCATCTCCTGTTGGTGGAGTTTGCCTAACAATAACAGCTACCACTCAAGTATTCAGATGGTACCGTATGAAGCACTCTACGGCCGCAGCTGCAGATCTCCCTTATGTTGGGACGGAGTTGGAGAGCGCCAGTTGGAGGGACCGGAGATCGTTCGTCAGACCTCAGAGAAGGTTAAGACGATTCGTGAGTGTATTCGCACCACTCAGAGCCGTCAGAAGAGCTACGCCGATCATCGTCGCCGTGAGCTCGCCTTCGAGGTTGGTGATCATGTTTTCTTGAAGGTGTCCCCGTCAAAGGGCATTTTCCGTTTTGGTGTGCGGGGCAAGTTGAGTCCGCGTTTCATCAGCCCGTTTCTCATCCTTGACCGGATTGGAGAGGTGGCCTATCGCATAGCCTTGGCCCCGCAGTTGGCTCACCCCCATGATGTCTTCCATGTCTCTCAGCTGAGGCGGTACGTCCATGATCCTGCTCACGTCATTCCATTCAAGCCGCTCGTCTTTGAGCCGGACTTGTCGTTCGTGGAGCAGCCGATCGAGATCTTGGACCAACGCAAAAAGAGGCTCCGCTCAAGATTTTCCAGTTGGTTAAGGTGCGTTGGCAGCACCGTTCCAGTGCCGAGACCACTTGGGAGCGCGAGGACGCCATGCGTGACACATACCCGCATCTTTTCCCTTCCTAGATGTTTTTTTTTTAAATTTTTTGGACAAAATTTCCTAAGGGGGGAAGAATGTTATATATGTATCATTTTGAGCCTATGGTCTTAATTGTGGAAATTTTTGGCCATTTCTTTTTCAATCAGAGTCGCTAAAATTTTGGCTTTTAACTATCTACGTGAGTTTGAGTACTCCGATTGAAAATCTAGCTGCTTATTATGGGTTCTGGTATCATTTTGTACCACCCATAAAAATTTCATCGAATACCGATTACGTTTTAGAAAATTATGCAATCCAGATCGTATTCGGGTTTTGGTCGATACTGGATTATCTTTGGGGGGGGGGGGAGGGATTTGACCAAGTCAAGGTTGACCATTGGCTGGTCAACCAAGTTTGTTTGGTAGCTTGGTTGAGTTGACCTATGTCAAACCCCCCCCCCCCCCCCCCCTCTCATTTTCTCCCTCTCTTTGGCTCCCCCATTTTGTTTATTTGAGAAGGAAAGGAAGGAGAAGAAGAAGCACAAAAAAAAAAGAAAAAGAAAGAAGAAGCACAAGGTGTGTGTGTGTGTTGTTGTTGTTGTTGATTCTCTCTTTCTCTTCTCTCTAACCCCCCTCTTGCTCTCATGTTCCCCCCCCCCCTCCCTGTTTTCAGCCATTAGAGGCTTGAGGGTAGCTGGGGAGGTGGTGGTGGTAGTGGTGGTGATTATGGTGGTTTTTGGTGCGCCAAGAGCACTCGAAAATCTCCCCTTCCTTTCTCTCTTTTGGTAAGCTCTCCTCCTCCCTTACCCTTGATTTTTCTTGTTGTATGGGCTCTTAGGGATGTCAAGCATGCTAGGTAGTTGATTTAGGATGAGTGGAAGGGCTGGGGGAGGGGGTTAAAGGGATCCGGGCGCAGGTAGGCGTGCGGGCGCACGGGTGCGTGCGAAGTGTGCACGCAGGTTCGCGCTGGCACTGGTGGAGCGTGCAATGCACGCAGGCACTCATGAGCAAGGCAGGGCGCCAGTGCGCGCGTGCAGGGGCACGTATATGGCTGCCCGAGGTCTCGGGTAGGTGCTGAGGCACTCGAGCATGTGTGCGAGCTCGTATGCGTGCATGTCTAAGTCTTTGACATTTCTAGTTAATTTTAAGTACTTTTATGTTGTTATACTCACCTCTGTGGATGCCCTTGTCTTGCAGATCTTGACGAACGGTCACGCAACGACCCGGGTTGCGGTGAGTGGGTTGATCTAACCCCGTTGGGAGGCATTCGATGCACGTTGACGTGCATTGCCCTCCCCTGGGGCACCATAATTGCATAGTAGCTTGTTTGAATAAATGTATATGTTGTTGCCTATCTTGCTAGGTTGCACCCATGCCATGTTAAATATTATATGCTAGAGTTATACATGCATGTATCATGTATAGGAGCCCATACATGCACCGATGCCATGTCACATGTTACCATAACCTTGATTCATGCATGTTCTCATCTAGTTTAATTTAGTTTAACCTAAATGAAAATGTATAGGTATAAGCATGCCTTAGATAATATTATAACTTGTTGTTATATTTATTTAAATGCCCCATGATTAATTCCTTGTGTAATTAATTGTATGTTGTATATTTTATATATACTGTTATGAAGCCATGAACCTTGCTTAATAAGGTTAGGCATGTGTATTTCCTCTGATGGGGTCATACGTGGCATTGACACTACGAATGTTATGTTTTCCCCGCATCTGAGTTATGCGCCCTGGAGGAAATTCATGAGAATTCGTTACCCTTTTCTAATGTCTAAATGACCGATGGCGATGGATCCATGAGGATCATATTTGTGAGTGTCGAGTGTTCTCCCCTTCGTCAGCTCCGTGTTGAAGCTACCTGACTTATAGCTGTCCTACGAGGTGCTCCCAGACGCTACTCATGATGCCTGTTGGTGCGCCCATATGGTAGAGGTAGCGGTCATGAGAGGCCACCAGGTAGAGGCTACCCGGGAGAGGGCTACCGGATGACGAACGGTGTAGAGCGGTCGGCTTTCTCCCAATAGTCCTATGTCACCCGGTGAGGGTGAGGGTGAGGGTGAGGGCGAGTGTGTGGTGGGCTCGGGTTGTTACTCGACCCACCAGCTTATCTAGTTGCTTCCATCGGTTGGGAACAAAATTACTTCAAATGTTAATATGAGTTATGCTGCATGAATTGTGCCATTCACTGAGCATGTGGCTCACACCCCTCACATTTGTTTTCCTCCACTTGGCGTTGAGCCATATATGAAGGAGGAGCTCCCTTAGGTGCAGTATCCAGAGGCAGTGCAGCTTCCGTGTTTTGGGTCTTGCGAGTGAGAGGTCATCAGCATCTCCCTTTTCCTTGTATGTATTGATACCCGTGCTTGTGCACAGTATATGTGTATGGATGTCTTTTGTTATATATATTGGCTCTCACAGGACAGTTGATTATGTAAATCTGGTCTGTAATATGTTTTGGATTACAGACTTAGTCGTTTAGCTTCCGCTATATGTATATATTTATACTATGTTAGCTTTCACTTGAAATTGCGGTGTTGCCTTGGATGTTGTGTAGAGTCTTTATTGACCTCATTTTAGATAGCTGATATTATATATTTTTCACGTCTCAGGGACGGCCGCCTTGGGGCATGACAAAATGTACAAGCAAAACTACCAATGCTCTGCATTAAAGTTCCAACCAATATCAATACAAGTGACATACAATCACACAACAAAATAATCATATACATCATCATACCCACAATTCCACGGCGCCACTCTGCTAGTGACCCAGACCACAAGTGAATGAACTTGTACATCAAAAACAATGACAACAATCATCAACAATAATTTACAAAAATAATTGTATAGGTCAAATACACCCCATATCATAGCTGTTATAACTCATGTAAAGCATACGCAATGACAACAACATAATAAAAATATACAAGTCAAGCTCACTCATGTCTCATACCATGAGTGATTCGATTTGTATAGAACAAGCAAAGACATTACAAACAACCAATTGCATAAGTCAGGCCCACCTACGTCCCACACATAGGTTGTCCAACTTATACAATCCAAACATTGACAATATATAGCAAAAAGAATCAGCATCAAGAAATTTCATACATAACTGTACAAGTTAGGTCATCTACGTCCCATACTATAAATGATCCAACTTGTACCATCAACATAGGGGCAATAATAATGACAACAAGATGAAACTAAAGATACTCACGATATTTAGAATTTATATATATAAGAAAATCATTTGATGACATGGACATTCACGGATTGATTGAACCATCCGCAACACTATACAAAACGTGAAAAGCATCCTAATAAAATTGTGAATACATGACCACATTGAACAACTTGAAAATATGAGTTGTTAAGGTATACCTCTCAAGTGTGTAAGCTTCGGCGTATATATAATATGTGTTAAGCCCCGGAGCGGCTGTCCCCGGTTTGTAACAATAATAGCAATATCAGAATATCATACAGGAGGCTAACAAGATAACCACATATAAGGAGTGGTAGAGCAAAACTAGACTAGGAAGCAAAAGCATAAATATAAACAAGTTTGTAACCAAAAATATCATTACAGACAGAGGGTATACAATCACTGTCCTGTGTGAGTCAAGTCTGATCAACAAAGAGAATACATACATCATGTGCCCATGCACCAAAAGGAAATACATAAAAAAACAACAAGACTACCGATGACCTAGCTCGCTAATCTCAAAAGATGGACGTAACACAGGCAGCCAAGAAACACCTCATGGGAGCTCCACCTTCGAGACATGCTCTGCCTCCACTGGAGAGAAACAAAGGAAAACGAGGGATGAGCTAAAAGCTCAGTGAATAGCCAACCACCACACAATGAAGATAATACATAGTCAACACTTAAACGAATACACAACAAGTTGTCAACAAATACTCCACAATCACTCCACGTCATCCGGTAGCCCTCTCCCTAGCAGCTTGCCCACGACGGTACCAGTCACGAGCAGGCACCTCACAGGGTCGCTCCGACGCTGGGTAGCTTTAATGCACGATGACGCCGGGGTGATACACTCCACACTCACGGGGATCACATTGATCAACGTATACCATATTCGATAACTAGCTAGTTGAAATCCATAGAATTCCCAACAGATGCATCACGAGGACGCGGGGGAAAGCTATTTCTTATCCATACTTACTAATGTTAATTATGACCTTAAAAACTAGTCATACACACATCTATAAAAAAAAAAAACAGGGTATAAAGTTATTACTATGAGCATGAGATAATTAAGCACCCACCAAACGTGCAAATAGGATGTAAGGACAAGTAGAGGCAAGAATTATAGCTAACTCGAAGGAGCAAATCAATAAGTATGTGCAAATGATCCTACAACATGGTATTTAATCCTACATAGCACATCCATCATCATATACAAGCAATACAACCCAAAAGTTCTCTATAGTATCATCCCATTGCATAAAATACACTATGGTGCCTAACAAGCATGCTATTATTACTTCTATTGCATGAGTCGGACCACTCACCAATACCAAATCGTCACTAACTCAATCCACGAGGAGTTGAAGTGGGATAGCAAGCAGGGCGAGAGTGGGAAGAGCACGACGCACTCCCACCATAGCACAAACTTGCAAGAAAATTGATAACTTCTAGATCCTACAACCAATGGTGCTAAAATTGAATATTTTAGCATATATCATCAAGGCACAAACTCCAGATATAGATCACAGCATGCATAATAGCGTAAAAACTCACACATGCCAAGAATTGGCTCGTCTACCCACAAACATCCATGAACTTTCTTCACCCCAATACCAAGTACACGTCCAAAAGTTCTGAAACAATTTACACACATTCATTCACATGTGAGGAGCATAATCCATGAAGACATCGGAGTCTAATTAAACCTCTAACTGCTAGAAATAAATTAGTTTCAGAAGCTGGTCATTTCACGCGTGAATCTGGACAGTCCTTAGAGATTGGCTTATAACTTCCAACACAGATAACATTTTAACCCCACATTTCATACATAGAATCTAGATATAAGCATGATCATGGCACATGGAGACCTGAACCTCTGAATATGACTCTAGGTACTAGTTTTACAAGGATTTCAAGAAGACAGAGATCTGCCATACCTCTCTAAGCATTAAACAAGTCTCCCATCACCATAATCACTTTCTCAACAACTAACCACAGCTGATCCACACAAAACAGAGCAAACAGAGAGGGGAAGGAAGGGTTAGGAAGGGAGAGTAACTTAATACAAGCATACACAAGCTATTCAACATACCTGAACAACCCACACATTTTCCCCAACAATGATCCACCAAAAAATTTCACAAGCACCCCTACCAAACCCTCTCAACAAGGACCAGCTGAGACAGCCACAAAAGAGAGAGAAAGAGTAGGAGAAAATGAGGGTTTGAGTGAGATAAAGTCACTTGAAGGGTTTATATAGTGGTGAACTTAAGCTAAGCTAAGCTTACCCAACTATTCAATAAAAGGAAAAAAAATAAGGGAGGTGAACTTAAGCTAAGCTTACCCAACTATTCAATAAAAGGAAAAAAAATAACCATTGGGGAGGTGAGACTTCTTAAGCTCACCCAAGGTGTCCCTATCACACTAAGAGGGTTATAATTATCCATAGCTAATCCACCACCAACTAGTAACAATTGAAAATCTGGATACCAATCGAAACTGAAAACCCAAAAAAAAATTAACATTTCCAATTACGCCAAGGCAGTTATCAAACCAAAGAAAACACTGATAAATCATTCAACTAGGGGGAACAATCACCAAAATAATAATAATAATAATAATAATAATAATAATAACGCCCATATTATAAATTCCAAAATGACACAAACTTAACATTCTCCCCTCCTTAGGAAATTTTATCCCCAAAATTACAAACTAAGAAGGGAAAAAATGTGGATAAGAGTCACGCATGACGTCTTCTCGCTCCCAAGTGGCCTCGACACCCGATCGATGCTACCAACGCACCTTGACCAATGACACGGTTTTGGTGCAGAGCTTCTTCTCACGCTGATCTAAGATCTCGATGGGTTGCTCAACGAAGGACAAATCTGGCTCAAAAACGAGAGGCTCATGCGCAATGATGTGCGACGGATCATGGATATACTGCCTCAGTTGGGATACATGGAAAACATCATGAGCGTGCGACAGCTGTGGGGGCAAGGCCACCCTATAGGCCACCTCCCCAATCCGCTCAAGCACTAAAAATGGGCTAATGAACCGCGGACTTAGCTTGCCTCGAACGCCAAAACGGAAGATGCCCTTAAGTGGGGACACCTTCAGAAACACATGATCTCCAACCTCAAAGGTGAGGTCACGGCGTCGATGATTAGCATAGCTCTTTTGAAGGCTCTGGGCAGTGCGGATGCTCTCCCGAATCAATCTGACTTGCTCAAAGGTCCGCTAGACAATCTGGCCCTTCAAGCTAACGCTCTCTAATCTCGTCCCAACACAAGGGAGATCTGCAGCTGCGTGCATATAGAGCCTCATACGATGCCATCTGAATGCTCGAATGGTAGCTGTTGTTATAGGCAAACTCCACCAACGGAAGATGACCTTCCAACTACCTGAAAATCAAGGACGCATGCCCGTAGCATGTCCTCTAAAGTCAGAATTGTCCTCTCTGACTGGCTATCTGTCTGCGGATGGAATGCGATACTGAAATGCAGGGTCGTACCCAGGGCGTGCTGAAGACTACCCCAGAACCTCGAAGTGAATCTCGCATCTCATCTGAAATGATACTGACAGGGGCACCGTGTAGACGAACAATCTCAGAGATAAAAAATTGTGCCAAGGTGTCCAGAGAATCGGTGAGTCGGATGGGGAGGAAGTATGCAGACTTGGTCAGTCGATCAACGATCACCCAAATGGCATCACGACCAGAACGTGACTTTGGCAAGCCCGACACAAAGTCCATGGTAATGTGCTCCCACTTCCGCTGAGGAATCTCAATGGACTGCAGCTTTCCAGCGGGACTATGATGCTCCGTCTTCACCTGCTGGCACACCAAGCAACGAGCGACGAAACTTCCAACATCAGCCTTCATACCACGCCACCAGTAACCATGACGGAGGCTCCAATACATTTTCATGCTACCAGGATGCACCATGTATCGAGAATGATGAGCCTCATCCAAGATCTTTTGCTTCAACTCTGTGTCATTGGGAATGCAAACTCTACCCCTGAATCTCAAGATGCCATCCCCGCCAATCTGATAGTCCGGTTGCTCACCTCGGGTGACGCCTTCTGATATGACCAGGAAGTGAGGATCCCGCCCTTGCGCCACGCGGATCTCATCCAGCAGAACAGGCTGAACCACCAGTCGAGCCAACAAACTACCAGTACGTGTCACCTTAAAGCTCAACAAATTCGCGGCCTCCTCCAATAGTCGCCAACGACGGACTACTAGATGAGAAATCAAGCCCAGTGGCTATCTGCTGAGAGCATCGGCCACGACATTTGCCTTACCTGGATGGTAACCAATGTCGCAGTCATAGTCCTTCAGGAACTCAATCCAACGTCGTTGACGCATGTTGAGCTCCGGCTGGGATTGCAAATATGTAAGGCTCTTGTGGTCTGTGAAGAGTTCAAATTGCTCACCATACAAATAATGCCTCCAAATTTTTACCGCAAAGATAATCGCTGCTAGCTCCAAGTCATGGGTGGGGTAATTCTGTTCATGGGGCTTCAACTGACGTGATGTGTAAGCCACCACCTTACCATGTTGCATCAGGAAACAGCCCAACCCCAACCACGACGCATTGGAGTAGACTGCAGAGCTGCCACTCCCAGATGGAATGGTAAGAACTGGCGCTGATGTGAGCCTTCGCTTTAACTCCAGGAAGCTCTCCTCACAAGCTGGGGACCACTCAAACCGAACATCCTTCTGTGTAAGGCGGGTCAGGGGAACAACAATCTTGGAGAATCCCTCCACAAATCTCCGGTAGTAACCTGCCAATCCCAAGAAACTCCGAATCTCTGTGGGATTCGACGGTCGCCGCCAATTCGCCACACCGAGAGTCTTCTCCGGGTCCACAGATGTGCCCTCACTGGAAATTACATGGCCCAAAAAGGCCACACGTTCCAACCAAAACTCGCACTTGCTGAACTTGGCGTACAATTGATGTCGAGCCAAACTCTCCAAGACAGTGCGAAGGTGGGCTGCATGCTCCTCATGGCTCCTCGAGTAGACCAGGATGTCATCAATGAAGACAACCACGAAGGAGTCTAGAAAGGGCCTAAACACCCGGTTCATAAGATCCATGAAGGCCGCCAGTGCATTCGTCAACCCGAACTGTAGCACTAGAAACTCATAATGCCTGTAGTGGGTTCGAAAGGCCGTCTTCAGAATATCTGATAGTACCCCAAGCAAAGATCGATCTTAGAGAAGACACAAGCTCCCTGAAGCTGGTCAAATAGATTGTCAATTCGTGGGAGGGGGTACTTGTTCTTCACTGTCCGCTGGTTCAGCTGCATGTAATCAATACAAAGACGTAGGGAACCATCCTTCTTCTTCACGAACAGCACGGGGGCTCCCCAAGGAGACACACTCGGACGTGCAAACCCCTTCTCCAGCAATTCTTCAAATTTCTCCTTCAGCACACGCAGTTCGGCAGGAGCCATCCGATACAGAGCCTTTGAAATCGGCTCGGTACCCAGAACTAGATGGATCTCAAACTCGATCTCACGGTCCAGTGGTAGTCGTGGAAGATCTTCAGGAAAGACCAAAGGATAATCCGCCACGACCGGAGTCTCACTGATACCTGCCTTCAAGGGTGTATCGACAGTTGATACATACGCCAAATAACCCTCGCATCCACCGCAGAGGAGCTTCCATGCTCAGAGGGAGGACACAAACCCCAGTGGAGCTTGGTCCCTATCGCCCATAAACTGAAAGGTCCTTCGACCAGGGATGCGGAACACCACTGTTTTCGCAAAACAGTCGATGTTGGCATGGCAAGCAGAGAGCCAATCCATCCCCAAGATGACATCAAAATCAGACATGGAAAGCTCGACTAACTCTAATGCAAACTCATACGCTCCTATCGACACTAAACAACTCCTATAAACTGTCCTAAGAATTAGGTGATCGCCTACTGACAAAGCAACCTCCAATGCAACCGGTAGGGGATCTGACACTGCTCTCACATGTCAGGCAAAAGTAGGAGAAATAAAAGAATGTGTGGCCCCATAATCAAATAAAACATAAGCGGGGTGCTGGGAGATCATAATAGTACCTCAGACCACGCTACTCGATGCCTGTGCCTCATCAACTGTGAGTGTCACTACCCGGCCTAGGACCAACTGTGGTGGGGGCTGAATCTGTTGATCCCGCTACGGAGGCTGTCTCCCGCTGCGAAGTAGCATGCACCCTAATCCTGCTGTTGATTCCCATCTCAAAGCGTCTGCAGCGTGTCCCCTCATCAGCAACAAGGGTAGGAGCGTAACGTGATAGCGTCGTGAATCTCGCTGAATAAGACACCACTGACATAGACCCCTGCGTCAACTGTTCAAACTCCTGCATCACCCGCTGCCGCATCGGCAAAGGAAAATACTCGCCTAAGAATAGGTCACAGAACCCGGTCTAGGCCAACTGCTCCACACCTCTAGGAATATCAACCGAACGGGTGGCCCACCAATCCGCTGCATCGTCCTTCAGCATGAACGTGGCTAGAAAGATACGCTGGCAATAACGCATGGTAGAGAAAATCTTATCTATCTCTCGTAACCACCTTTCTGGAGCAAGGGGATCCGCCGTCACACCATGGAAAGAAGGGGGATGGAGCTTCAAGAAAGTAGAGAGGTCGAACTTATGGTCCCGCCGAGCCTCCACACAATGCTCCTCCACCGCCTCGAGGGGTCTCTGATCTACTGTTACAGGAATTTCCACATCATCCCTCGGCACCTTAAGCACAATACGTGGGTCTGGCACAGCGGACATGCAGAACCGCCTGGGGCCTCACGCAGTGCCCTAATCTCACGGGACAGCTCCTCCAATGCCCTCGACTGAGTCTCTAACATATCAGTGAGGAGAACAAAGGCATGCTCCCGGGCGGGAGGCTCCGACTCAGGTCTTGGCCCCAAGGCAGAGGACCCCGCATCTGACCCAAGTCCATCAACAGGACCGGAAGCTCTGGGCAACAACGTCCACGTCCCTTGATGCGAGGAGGCGTGTCAGCAACCTATAAAGCGAGGCACTAGGATCAGAATACTGAAATAGGAATCCTACGACTCAACTACACGACCCGACATAGGCTCAGAGAGGACCAGACTCTGATAGCAACTTTGTTAAGCCCCGGAGCGGCTGTCCCCGGTTTGTAACAATAATAGCAATATCAGAATATCATACAGGAGGCTAACAAGATAACCACATATAAGGAGTGGTAGGGCAAAGGCTAGACTGGGAAGCAGAAGCATAATATAAACAAGTCGGTAACCAAAAATATCATTACAGATAGAGAATATATAATCTTTGTCCTGTGTGAGTCAAGTCTGATTAACAAAGAGAATACATACATCATGTGCCCATGCACCAAAAAGAAATACATACAAAAACAACAAGCCTGCTGACAACCTCGCTCGCTAATCTCAAAAGACAGACGTAACACAGGCAGCCAAGAAACACCTCATTGGAGCTCCACCTTCGAGACATGCTCTGCCTCCACTGGAGAGAAACTAAGGAAAACGAGGGATGAGCTAAAAGCTCAGTGAATAGCCAACCACCACACAATGAAGATAATACATAGTCAACACTTAAACGAATACACAACAAGTTGTCAACAAATACTCCACAATCACTCCACGTCATCTGGTAGCCCTCTCCTAGGCAGCCTGCCCATGACAGTACCAGTCACGGGGAGGCACTTCACAGGGCAGCTCCAACGCTAGGTAGCATCAACACACGATGACGCCGGGGTGATACACTCCACACTCACGGGGATCACATTGATCAACGTATACAATACTCGATAACTAGCTAGATGAAATCCATAGAATTCCCAACAGATGCATCACGAGGACACGGGGGAAAGCTATTTCTTATCCATACTTACTAATGTTAATTATGTTATATATGTGTCACTTTTTGGCCTGCTGGTAACCATTGGAGCATTTTGGCAGTTTTTGAGTTTTTTTCGTTTTTCGATCGGAACAGCAAAATTTTGGACTGTTAGCTATCGTCCTGAACTAGAGGACTCCGATTGGAAATCTAACTGCATATTATGTGTCCTGGTGCCATTTTAAGCCACTCATGAAATTTTCCGGCAACGTTTCCGAAATTTCGCAGTTCCGGGGCGTATCCGGGTTTTGACCGAGCGAGAAGTCATTGGGAGAGTTGACTCGGTCAAAGTGGGCCCATGACTTGGTCAACCCTTTTTGTCTTTTTGTGTGGTTGGGTTGACCCAAGTCAAACCCACTTAAACCCCCCCCCCCCTAACCTCTCTTAGCCCTAATTAAGTTTGGTTAACCCTAATTAAGTGGGGTTGACTTATTTAAGAAAGCTAAAAAGTTGCCATGTACTATTCATCATCTTCCCAAAAGCTTTTTCTCTCTCCCCCTCTCTCTTTTTCAAGCTTTTGAGCCCCCTAAGGTTCTCAAACCTTAAAACCTAAATCATAGAAAGGGTAGATCCGGTCCCGATCTACACCCCGGTGCTTTCAAATTCGAATTCCGGCGTGTCTAGCCCTTTCTTCCGCCCTCTCTTCTCCTCAGATCGGAGCCATTTCGGAGGTGGAAAGAGGTCTTGGTGGTGGAGACCCTTGGAGAGGTGTTTCGGTGCGCGGAGAGCAACCGAACATCCCTTCCTTCCCTTGGTAAGCTCTTCTTCCTCTTCTTTTTGGCTTAGATGCTTGTTAGGAGGGTGGTTTTGAGGTTGGGTGGGGGTCGGCGGCTGTGGGTGGCTGTCTGCGCAGGGGCGCAGGCGCGCTGTGCGCGCGCGGCGAGTCGATGGAGTGCTGGGCGAGCGCGGGGTGCGCGTGGAGCGAGGCGAGGGCGCGGTGAGGCAGCAGAGGTGCGCGCGGGGCGTGCGGTGTGCTCACGGGCCAGCGCGGGGCAAGCGGGGTGCACGCGGGCTGCTGCGATGGGGCGCAGTGGTAGCGCGGTGCACCCGGGTGTCTCGGTAGCAGGTCCAGGCGTGCGGGCAGGGGCCCGGCGGTGCGCCTGGGTGCGCGGGCTGAGGCGCGACGGTGCATCCGAGGGCGGGTGGCCGTGCGGGTGGTTGCCGAGGGTGCGGGATTGAGTCGGGGTGCTCGGGCTAGCGTGCGTACGGGGCCGTATGCACGTTTGCCCGAGTGTTGGGTGTTTATTTGTATGTTTTTGTGTATTTGTGGTATTTGTGTGTTTTACTCACCAAGTGGTTACCTTGTCTTGCAGATCTTGACGGACGGTCGCGCGACGACCCGGTCACCGGTGAGTGGGACAACCCAACCCAGTTGGGAGACGCTACATGCACTTGGGTGTGTATCGTCCTCCCCTGGGGCACATAGTTAATATTAACTGTTACATTGTAACCCATGTAAGCATGATTAATGTGTAGAATGCATGCCACCCTAGACTTGTATGTTAGGGACTTGCACCCTTAGGATATGTGCATGAGCCGTGCATCCTGTCACCTCGTTATCATGCTAGGAAAGCCTCGACCTATGCATGCATCCTATTAGTTTGATTTATTTAATTAAATGCAAGCTTGTGATATTATTAGCATGCCTTGGGGAATATAAGGGGGCCTTGCGAGGTTAACATTGAGACCCGGGTTAGGGTACTCCGTGTTCCTTGTTTGGTTGGCGGGATGTCCTACATCGGGACCTCAGGTTGCCCTCCCAAGGTCTCTTTTCCTCATTTTTATCTTATGTATTCCCCGCATGTTGGTTATGCGCGCTGGTGGAATTCTGAAGAATTCAAGACATTAGAGTTGTAGAGATGTGCTGTCAGCGGATCCGAGTGGATCATATGCGATGGATAGGCTGTTCTGTTCCCTTCGTTGGATCCGTGTAGAGACTACCTCAGCGTTAGAAAGGTCGTCCCGTGCAGGGGCTCCCATCAGTAGGCACCTCCTGATTTGGTAGACGGACTGTGCCGAATGTGGGAGTGGCCAAACGACCTACGGAGTGGGGAGAGACTATCGGTGGACCAAGGGTGACCAACAGCCTAGTCAGGCCCAAGAGCCTATGTCACCTATTGAGGGGTGAGGGTGAGGGTGTGGTGGGCCGGCGATGTGGCGACCCACTGGATTGTGTAAGGATGATTATCAGCCTATTAAGTCCCAACATCCTTTGTCACCTATTGAGGGGTGAGGGTGAGGGTGAGGGTGAGGGTATGGTGGTTCGGCGATGTAACGAACCCCCGGATTTGTGTTATTTATGCCACTTTGAGGCTAGTAACTTGATTAAATGTGGTTAATATAAACTGTATGCATGGGTTGTGCTATTCACTGAGCGTGTTGCTCACCCCTCGCATAATTATTTTCTCGAGTGATTACCGAGGCAGACTTGAAGGAGGAGCTTCCCGAGCGACTACACCAGTAGCGGAGTAGCGCCACGTCCCTCGAGTTTTGAGGCCATCAGCATCCTTCTCTTTCATTGTATGTATATATTTCTGTGCTTGGGCACCTAGTATGGATTGTATTTGGATGTATTGTGGATATATTGGCTCTCATAGGACATATGATTATGTATCGAGTCTGTAAAGTGTTGTTGATTTACAGATTCAGTCTTTTGCTTCCGCTTTTCTGTGTATACATCATGTCAGCCCTTTTGTTGTCTGTGTTGTCTTTTTAGCTGTTGTTTATGGTATATTATTGATCTCCTGTATTGACTGCTAATATCATGTATACCCTTGCCGCGTCCCGGGGACGGCCGCCCTGGGGCGTGACACTTTATGACCTTAAAAACTAGTCATACACACATCTATCCAAAAAAAAAACAGGGTATAAGGTTATTACTATGAGCATGAGATAATTAAGCACCCACCAAACGTGCAAATAGGATGTAAGGCCAAGTAGAGGGAAGAATTATACCTAACTCGAAGGAGCATATCAATAAGTATGTGCAAATGATCCTACAACATGGTATTTAATCCTACATAGCACATCCATCATCACATACAAGCAATACAACCCAAAAGTTCTCTATAGCATCATCCCATTGCATAAAATACACTATAGTGCCTAACAAGCATGCTATTATTACTTCAATTGCATGGGTCGGATCACTCACCAATACTAAATCGTCACTCGCTCAATCCACGAGGAGTTGATGTGGGATAGCGAGCAGGGCGGGAGTGGGAAGGGCACGACGCACTCCCACCACATCATAAACTTGCAAGAAAACCGATAACTTCTAGATCCTACAATCAATGGTGCTAAAATTGAATATGATAAATCCTGACACATAAACAAGCATATATCATCAAGGCACAAACTCCAGATATAGATCACAGCATGCATAATAGCCTAAAAACTCACACATGCTAGAACTGGCTCGTCTTACCCCAAACATCCATGAACCCCATCACCAAGTACACGTCCACAAATTCTGAAATACTTTACACACATTCATTCACATGTGAGGATCATAATCCATTAAGACATCGGAGTCTAATTAAGCCTCTAACTGCTAGAAATAAATTAGTTTCAGAAGCTGGTCATTTCACACGCGAATCTGGACAGTTCTTAGAGATTGGCTTATAACTTCCAACACAGATAACATTTTAACCCCAAATTTCATACATAGAATCTAGACATAAGCATGATCATGGAACATGAAGACCTGAACCTCTGAATATGACTCTAGGTACGAGTCTTACAAGGATTTCAAGAAGACAGAGATCTGCCATACCTCTCTAAGCATTAAACAAGTCTCCCATCACCATAATCACTTTCTCCACAACTAACCACAGCTGATCCACACAAAAACAGAGCAAACAGAGAGGGGAAGGAAGGGTTAGGAAGGGAGAGTAACTTAATACAAGCATACACAAGCTATTCAACATACCTGAACAACCCACACATTTCCCCCAACAATGATCCACCAAAAAATTTCACAAACACCCCTACCAAACCCTCTCAACAAGGACCAGCTGAGACAGCCACAAAAGAGAGAGAAAGAGTAGAAGAAAATGAGGGTTTGAGTGAGATAAAGTCACTTGAATGGTTTATATAGTGGTGAAGCTAATAAGGGGGGTGAACTTAAGCTAAGCTTACCCAACTATTCAATAAAAGGAAAAAAAATAACCAATGGGGAGGTGAGACTTCTTAAGCTCACCCAAGGTGTCCCTATCACACAAAGAGGGTTATAATTATCCATAGCTAATCCACCACCAACCAGTAACAAATGAAAATCCAGATACAAATCCGAACTGAAAACCCAAAAAAAAATAAACATTTCCAATTACACTAAGGCAGTTATCAAACCATAGAAAACACTGATAAATCATTCAACTAGGGGGAACAATCACCAAAATAATAATAATAATAATAATAATAATAATAATAATAATAATAATAACACCCATATTATAAATTTCAAAATGACACAAACTTAACAATATGAGCGATCATCCTCCGCAAGTGCTCTTACATAGAGTAGCCACTAATAAGAATGAAATCCTATATGTATCAATCCTAGTTGACTCAACTCATCCTAGACTTCAAATGAATGACTCTCATACTGGCTTATCTAGAGGCTCTAAAAAATAATTTACAATGAACCAAAATAACTAAGCTCCATAAGATAGAGTATCCAAAAACTCAGGTGGGATATCCTAAGATCCAATAATGTAATCTAAACTCTTAAAGATATAGCTTGTACCTGGATTTACAAGATGCAATTGTAATATCGATATACATAGCATAATGTAGAAAAATATTTAGCATATTAAATATTGTATACGTAAAAATAAAACCTTCATGATAAACAAGTATAAATAATGTATTAAAAGAATTTAAAGCTCATTCCATATAATATATAGCATAATAAATTTGTAAGCCATGTAAAATATATATAGAGTTACATTTTAATAAAATTAACGTAACAAATATGTAGAGAGTTTAATTAAGAAAGATCCAGTAATATCTTTATTTTTGAATTATTAAGATTCGAATACAATGATATGATTTACTTAAATTTGACTTTGAAAACATAAAATATAATTACAATTTATATAAATCTGATTTGAAGTATTTCTTTTAAATAAATAAATTAATATGAGTAACAACTAAATTTATGGTAAGGTAAAAACATATGTGTGTGTGTGTGTGTGTGTGTGTGGCACTCCCCTGTAATAAGAAATTAATAGATTTAGGCTCTAGGGTAAACAAAATAAACAAAAAAATTTTTTATATATAGACCAATATAATCTTCTTAGGATGATCAAACTTAAGCCCTAAACTTCACAAGCTAACCAAGCGTAGACTTACAGGAAATCAAGAATAAGATTGATAGAAAACTTGACATCATGATCAGTGGGAAGACTGCAATTCATCCAGAAATACTCAGAAATTTCAGAAGCAATAGGAGTTACACTGACTTAGGCCTTCAAGTCGATAATAGTATCCACAATGATGGCTAGATATCCCTCACATCATATGAGCATGACGAGAAGAGACGAATCCGATTGGATAAGATCAACCGAAACCCCCAAAGGAGAACAATTGTCACCCGGGAACATGAAAGGACACAACTTTTGAAAAACAATTGACACTTACATGGAACGCTAACAACCAATCCATGCCAAAGATAACATCAAAACCAAGGATATCGAGAATGAAGAGATCATTGATCTCAACCAAGCAAGAAGGAAAGCAAACCTTGGTGACAACTTGTTCACCAACGACAATGGTTAAGTGTAGTTAGACATCGAGATTGTAAACTTCTTTACTAAGAGTTTCGCAAATCCGATGAAGTGAATGAATGCGCAAAAAAAAAAAAGGAACATATGTTGAATGACCAGAATAGAGACCATACTACGATCCTCTCCTATCCTAAAAAAAATCCTAAATGAAAAGACAAACGTCACAATAATAACACTTTCTTTTTTTCCTAGACTCAAACCCTAACCTAGGCTCCAACAGGACGTGGCTCTATTACCAATTGTAACGCCCCAGACTTACACAGCAAGAAATTGTCTGCATTGCCCTTAAATGGGTTCACGGCTTTAAAACGCATCTTTGTGTGTAAGAGTTGTGCTCACATATAAGCACAGACTATCTCATCCCATAAGGTGATGTGGAATTAAACACCAAACCCTCACCCTCACCTAATCCATGGGCCTCTTGAGACCGTTGGGCCTCCTCCTCAATGGGTCGGGTGTCACAATCACCCCCCTAATGGGTCACACATCCTTGTGTGGGGCTGCATCCACCATCACTAAATGGACAGGCTTTGGTACCACCTGTAACGCCCCAGGCTTAGACAACAAGAAATTATCCGCTTTGCCCCTAAATAGGTTCACAGCTTTCAAACGCCTCTTTGTGTGTAAGAGTTGTGCTCACATATAAGCACAGACTATCTCCTCCCATTAGGCGATGTGGGACTAAACACCAAACCCTCACCCTCACCCAATCCATGGGCCTCTTGGAACTGTTGGGCCTCTCCCTCAACGGGTCGGACGTCACAGTCCGACCAGACCTGGCACATCTTGATGAGAAGCCAGTGTAGTCGTGTCTAATCAGATCGGGAGTGCCTGCTCGCAGCTTTATGGTCTTGTCAACGCCAAACTAGGTTATGGATTATCGGATGTTGTGATTTACGTTTGAGTAAATCTAGACACGTGTCACATCCTGATTGGGTGCAGATTTTTCCTTCCACATATGCCCCCTCTTATGGTATGTCGAATTTTCAAGAAAGTAGGAGATAGGAAAAATCATGATTAAGATACTGATAGAGATATGGTCGCCTGTCATCCCGGGATCTTCTGATCCTTAGAGGATTCAACAGCTAATGTTTATCCCCTCATTAAATGACGCGTGGCGTCACTTCATCTGACCGAAGAAACCCTTTGATGGCGTCTCTTCTGTTCCTGTCACTCACATACTTTCGAGGCAATTATTGCCTTCTAAATTTCTGCAGCGACTTTACTATAGGTGTCCGGCCAAAGCATAGCCGAGTTATATTTGAAAGAGGAGAGAAGTGTTTCCTTGTTCAACATCTTCTTCCTCCTTTGCATTTTTTTCAATTCTGGGAGTTATGGCAGAATCTTCTTTGTCCTTACCTCTTCTTAACAGAGAATTGGGTATTTCTTTTGAATTCTTGGTAGAAGAAATGTCTGGTGAACAACCTCCTTCTTCTCCCGATTATGTGTTCCTTCGCCCAAGCTACTTGAAGGATGGTGGTTTGATCCTCTCTTTGCCGCACTTGGTTGTAGAGTTTCTTGAGTTCTTTTGCCTCCACCCACTCCAAGTTGTGCCCAACCTATACCACATTCTAATGAGTATCGTTACGTTGGGTGAGAAGACGGGGGTGAAGCTTGGTCTGACTGAGATCAGTTGGATCTATCAGATCAAACCTTTCTCCACCGGTCAATCCCTGTCCTTCTACATCTCCCGGTAGTCTAGAACGCCAGAACTAGTGCTCAGCTTGTCCTTGGGTGATGTCTTTGACTGACAGGACAGCATGGTTCGTGTCAAAGGCTCATGAATGCCGAATGGTTGGGATACCTTCTATCATCTGTGTCATCCCCAAAAGCACAGGTGTGGACGTCCCAAGGCCGAAGAAGGTGGTGGTCAGAGTGGACCATATCTCCCAGGTGATGGAGTATCCAGACCAATTATGGTGGAAGCTTCTCATAATGGATGCTCTGAGACTTGCTCCACCAGCTGCCACCTTTCTTGGCGGTGTGGTTGAGCTGCCTAATGGCTCGGGTTTGATTTCTGCAACCCTTGCCTCATATGGTGGCCATAGGGAGCGTCGGCGCTCATAGAGGCTTCTCTTGTCAGGTTTTGGATCATACTCCATTGCCTTGCAGGTGGATCTGTCCTCTTCATCATCGCTGTCTCCATGTGCCACAGCAAATGCACCCTCTCTCTCGGTTGGTGTGGATGGTGAAACTGTCCCTAGTGAACCTCTGGTGATTCTTAAGGAATCGCAAGAAGCTCCCGGCGCAGGGGCGAACATGTCTTCTTTCCCCGGGAATCGCCTCTTCGACATCAAGTTGGCTCTGACGGGTTCGTCTAAACACCTGATGGCTACGGCTAACGCCACCCTCCTTTTCTTGCACCAGTAGATGCACGCTCTTCACGAAGTATGCGTAGATGCTCAGGAGGAGCATCTCTAGGAGTTCATGACTAGGTACCGTCTTGGCTACTTTGACTACTCGTGTGGTCCCCAATAGATGAACGACCAAGAGCTCTCCAACCTCAACCGAGTAGCGAAGGAGAGGAGGCGTTGGTAAGCTACCGAGAGAGCCGAGCAGAAGGCAAAAGAAGAGGTTGAAAACCCTCAATAGGATTTTTTATTTTCTTCTTGAATCATGTTACTCTGATCTTGAATATGAATAAAAGATACTTTTTATCCATTTTTGTCTAGCTTTCTGCTGTGTCTTTATAATTTTCATACTTAGCCGACTGCGAAGTTTAGCTGAAAACGAATAGACGAGTAGGATTAGAACCTTTTTCTCTTCCTTGTTTGGTCCATGTGACTCATTAGAATCAAAACACCCTGTTTTGGCTCTTCGTCATGATACCGATCTGAATGTCTGTTATCTCAGGCAAGCAGAAAACCCTTGGTCTGGCCATATCAGGCTGATTGCGACTAGAATACACAAAAATGAACAGAACTGGCTGGTCGAGCAAAGAGCTGATGCAGCGAGAAGAGGTTTAGCGGAACAAGAACTTCTTCCACGGGTCAATGAGTATGCCATGTCATTGGTATATCTGTGAAAGCTAACGATTGTGTTTTGAGTCAGTTGTCCCTCAATCTTTGTAGAGAATGACGGCTGCATATCTTCTGCGGTTCGATCTTTGAGCCCTCCTCCATGATTAAGAATGATTTCCAAAGAAAACCCACTAAATGAAATAAGAAGCGGGGATAGAAAGATAACATAAAAGACAGTGTGGCTCTTTTGTTCTCTTCTTCTTGCCCTAGCTTGCGTTTTGAAAACACCCTCTCTGTTTCCACCAATCACTGCCACCAGGACCGTCATCGACATTGCTGAGAAACTAAGGACTTCTCTGTCCATTTCAGACTCCATTACTATCCTACCAACATGTCAAAAAGACATTGCGCTGGTGAAAGATAGTGGGCTAAACAGGCTATACATGTATCCTTCTCAAATGTTTAGGAGTACACTTGCATTTTCGCTTCCCCTGTTGGTTAGAAGCTTTCTATCTCGATTCAAACTGCATCCGACCCAATGCACTCCCAATCTTTTGAGGGTTTTGATGTGCTTCATTTTCATCAATCGTTCATTGCATCTCGACCTCGGGGTTGATGATATCTCCTATTTGTACGATCTAAGGAAAACAGGGAGCGCCTTCTATTTGCAAGTCAGAAAGGACATGTTACCTTTACCAAAGGTCTGCCCTCCTCAAACAGTGGATGGAATCAAGAAAATTTGGTGTTGCTCACCGGAGCTCGGGAGTTTTTAGCGTCTGGTCTGAATAAGGGACCCTATGTGCCCCGCGCTATGCATGAAATTTGTCTTGGTAAATATTGCAACATTAACCTCTTTCTCTTGTTTCTTTAGATGTTGTTTGGTTTAGTTTTACCCTTTCCTCTTTATAGGGGACGAGGAGTGCAAAGCTCCCAATGTGTTCGTCGTAAAGCTTGACCAGATTGTTCGGACTGAAGAGCTTCAAGACCAGGACTATCACAGCCTCCTTCACTTTCCAGCATCCGAATCCGATGGTCTACCTAAGGGTGACGAAGCTATTCCTGGCCCTCAAGTAGGTGGAAGTTCTACTTCTTGTCCTTCTGACATTGGTGTGGTTTTGAGCAAGGAACTCATCAACCTTAAAGCTCAATCTGTTTCCCTCTCAAGGAAGAGGAAGGGGTCAAGCTCATCCCTTAAGAAGCAACGGAAAAGCGCCCGTGTCGCTTCTATTGGTGTTGAGGTCGAGACCAATGGGGGGTGTGGAGCTGGTTGAACAGCCTACTCCAACTGCCTTCATTGTGGACTTGACTGATGAGCCCACGGTGCCCGTGTCTCGATCTTTTCCTCTTGCTCTTGAGCAAGAAGTTGCTTTTGTTGGACTTCCTGATCAATGCGCTAAGCCCATCGCTAATGAGAAACAACCAAGCTCAGTAGTCAATCCTGCAACAGCAGCGGTAGCGAATCCGCCCATCAGAGACTGAAGAAACTGTGATCTTTCCTTCTGTTGACGAAATAGTCATCTTGATGTGATTGGATATTCTACTCGCCCAGAGGTGTCCCCAGTCGAGGTGACTGAAGTCTCCCCTACTGCTCCTGCTAGTCCAGAGGTGCCACCAGTCGTGTTAGCTGAAGTCACCCCTGTCGTTCTCGCATTTGACATTTTCAGAGCAGGTGATCCTGCAACGGCGAGCACTCCAGAGGTAGCCCCCAAGGGCCCTTATCAATGCTCCATTATCGTGAATATGCGGTTGCTCAGATTGGGGGATGCTTGGGCCCTGTTGACTTGGAGATTGCTCGTTGTTTCACGAGTAAAGTGCTTTTGTCAAGGATAAATTGGACTTTCTACAACATGAGTAAGTCTTGTCCTTCCTTTGTTTTCTCAGCGATGTTCTGACCTTTTGTTTTCAGAATGCTGTCTTCGCACGTGTGCTCAAGGAGCATGACGCCAATGCTAGAAAAAGTGAAAATCAATTGCGCGCTGTTTGGTATTTGATCAAGCGCAGTGAGGTACAGCTGAAGGCAGCGGAGGAGCATATAGTAGATGCGGTCCGTTAGGCAGAAGCTGTAGAGCATACAAAGCTAGTCAAAGAGTTGGCAGAAGCCTCTAGTCATCAGAACTTGGGAAATGCACAAGCCCGAACTGCTGCAGCGGAGAAGCAATTAAGAGAGCTCCTCTATTAAAAGCTTATCCTAGAGAATGAAAAGAACAACCTCTCCTCTGAAGTTCAGATTGCAAACAACTGGACTGAAGCTACAGCGTAGGAATCCTGTGATCATCAAGTGACAATTCACAGATTTCAGATAGAACTTTTTATTGTTTTTTATGATGGCCTATCAAAGGGGAGCGATGGCGCATTCCTTGAGACCCGGGATCAGATGAGGGATATTTTCGAGAACATGAAGACTTGTGTAGAGAGGAACTTCAACTGTGGGTATAGAGAGGGTTATGTCGATGGGACCAACGACGAATCTCCCTGCATTCCATGGTTCCCTCCACTGATTCAGAGATTGACTCTGATAGCAAATCTGAGAGTGAGAGTCTGTAACAAACAATCTTCATTTGAATGTTTGTCTCTGTGCATTTGGATCATCTACTTACTTGTTCTAGCCGCATGTTTTGAATGCTTTCTCTGGGAGTGCTTTCTTTTGGATTGCTAGGGATGTACTCTTTTAATGTTTATGACTTAGACAAAATAAGTCAACCTCGCATGTACCCTTGTTGTTGGTCTTAGAGTCTTGACTCTGTGTGACCTTTATATTCACTTGGGCATAGGGAAAGATTGACTTCCAAATGACCTCATCTTATGAGTGTAACTTATGTATCCCATTGATTTTTCTTTTTACTCGAGTACTGATCGATGGATGGGGTGCCCCCCTCACAACCTCTTATTTTTAGAGTGTTGTCTCCAATAACCGGATTTAGATCTGTATGCGACCTAGAACAAGCTTTTAAAAACATAGCTTTGAACAAAACAAAGCAATCTTTTATTTCAGAAATAATATTTCTTAGATGCATTACATTGAGAGGCCTACATAAAAGCCTATCCATTCATTCTTTCTAAATAATATGTGCCTTTGGGGTCCAACCTAAAGATTTTATAAGGTCCTTCCCAACTGGGCCCGAGCTTACCATACACCTTTTATGAGACTCGGGGAATACCTCTTGCAAGATCAGGTAGCCAACTCGAAACCCTCTTGTTGTAGCTCCTCGCAATCTGGTTTTGGTAATTGACTATTCAGATGGTAGCAGATTCCTTTCTTTCATCTCGCAAATTGAGGTTAGATGCATGAACTTTTTCATTGAGCTGGGGCTCGTAATTCTTGGTTCGGAAGGTTGGGATTCTGAGCTCAACTAGGATGACTACCTCTACCCTCGAAGGCTAGTGAGAATGAGGTCTCTCACATGTAGACCTTCATGTTGTAGTGTGATATGCCCATAATACGGAAGTCAGCTCATCCACCCAGTTGCCTTTAGCATTGTCGAGACGCTTCTTGATCCCATCCCAGATCGTGCGGTTGGTGATCTCAATTTGGCCGTTACCTTGAGAATAGCGAGGGGAAGAGAAAAGATGTTTTATTCCCAGCTCCTCGCAAAAATCCCTTATGTCAGCGTTGTCGAATTGCATCCTATTATTAGAGACTATAGTGTTCGGTACGCCAAACCTACATACAATCTCTTTTCAAAATAAAGCTTTGACTTTGACATCTCTAATTCTCGCTAGGGGCATGGTTTCTACCCATTTAGTGACGTAGTCGGTGGCAGCCAAGAGTAAATGCTTCTGAGCTGGAGCCATGGGCATGGGACCCAATATATCGAACTGTAACACTCCCGAATCCACGACTCCATTTTTGTTTCGTGAAATCCGATTGCGTTAACTAAATTCTTCGAATCAAAGAGTACTAATATTTTTTCCAGAGAATATAAGAAAACATCACAATATTTATACATCAATTGTCAAAGCTAAAATCCAACACAAAATGGATATAAATCGAGAATAATTGAATTTAAATATATCCACTCTATCATACATATGGGTCCTCCACATGCCAAAGGAATGACCAACACCTTCTACACAAGTCTAGTGCTTCGGAAATCACTATCTCGATTGCGCTACTACATGAGATCTATCAATCTAAGTCTTTAACCTGAAAAGGGAAAAATATTGAGGGGTGAGCAACCACACGCTCTATGAATGGACCATAATTATCCTGGTAGTACAGTTGTATTCAAAATGTCATAATCATAGTATGCCCACACAAACATGTAATATATCAAGAGAATAAATATACAACAAGGTCACCAAGACATGCAATAATACATATATGGCATCCTATCCAATATGATGCATGCAACACCATGAACACGCATGTTCATCTTCGCACCACCTAGCTCGCGGGGCCTTTCACAAGCATGGCCACAGAGATATAGCCACAAAGACTTGGGTCCTACATTCTCGGACCTAGCCCGTAGATGTACGCCCACTTAGACGTTGGCCACCAAGACCGAGCCACCTAGACAGAATGTATGCATTTGATAATCTATCGTATCTTCAAAACCACCAAAAGGACAGAGTATGCACAATCTCAACATACAAACCACATAAAATGATAAATATGACAACAAAAGCATGCTCACATTTTTATATCGAAACTAGCAGTTATATTCTACAAAATAAGATGGCCCCTAGCATGAATACATAATATATTCCTTTGAAATCTGCATATGAGACTTAAGTCCACTCACCTCTAGTCCACGCAATACAAATCGATGCACGTGCATGAACGCTACACACTCGCACTTGGATAACCTAGCATAACAATTATGTAATAAATAAATCAGAAAATCATTCAGTTATGACCCACACAACTCACAACCAACATTCACCAACACTAGGTTGAATAATCCCTAAGAGCACATACCTAATCGACCCACAAATCCAATAAACCCATTAAACATCCATTTGGAATCCCTTTAATCTCTAAAATCCATCAACTAACTCAACAATAACATCAAACTTGATCATCATGATAAATTTTTGCATTCAAAGAAACTGCCCAAAAATATTTGAAAAATTCATAACTTTTTACCCATAATCCTCATTAGACGATTCATGATGCGTTGGAAAGATCTTTTCACAACATATTTCTGTTTGTGAAATAAAATTTTCCCAAACACGATCTCTTCATGGTCAAACATGCGATTTAACATCCAGGTATATAATCAACACAAAAATAACCCTTTAATTCCCAAAACCAATAAATCTAATTTGATCTTAAGAAATCCTTTGAGATTCATTTAAATCTAATCAAATAATCATCTAATCAAAATTAATCAAACCCTAATCCTAATCTACGACTTTCTTCCCCAAACAAGCGGTTGACATAATCATCTCTTAACCAAAAATAAATTGAAACACTAAATAACAAAATCAATGAAGAATGATTTCTCACCTTACATCTGGTCACATCACCACCATCTTTGTCTCTAATGGTATTCGATGGGGTAAGGTTAGGTCATCACCACCCCCTTGCCTTATGAAAATTGAATGAAAACTCTAACCCAAAATGTGTTATTTAAAGGGGTTTTACCAAAATTATAGAACGACCTCTTAAGTATATTCTGGGTTTACAACTAGGTCTCTATCCAATTTACAGACAGATCCCTATCCAATTTGTAAACAGGTCCCTGAAAGCTATTAAAAGATTTTTTGGATTCGTAACTAGATCCCTAGAACCAATAACTTGACAATTAAGCCTAAAAATCAAAATTTTCGAACTCTAAATCTCACCAAATTTCAATCAAAGCTTTTTGAGATTATAAAGATCTTCAAAAAAATATAAAATGAATATTTCAAGGTCAATCTATAATTATTTTAATTATAAATCAAATTGGACCGATTTGGACTCACCGCCAAATTTGAAAAAAAAAGAAAAGAAATTAATTTCAATTAAAAAAATTTATTATATATTTAAAATAAATATATAAGGCTGAAAAATATAAAAATATTACACGATCCCTCATTGAGCAAACGACCATAGACTACGAAGTGTATTCAGTTCCCTGGTGGGTAGGTGAATCAATGGAGTGAATCATTGTCATTTATCGTATTTCTTGACTAGGTTGAGTGAATCCTTCGCCGAGGTTGGCCAGAAATATCCTGCTGTTACACGCAATAAGCAAGTGATCTTGAAGCCATGTGGCTCTCGCATATGCAGGAATGCGTTTCAACGAGGATCTCTTTGGCTTCTTCAAGCATCACACAACATAAGCATGGACCTTTGAAACTCTTTTTGTAAAGAAAGCCTTGATTGAAAATCCAGAACTGAGCTGCTCGATTCTTAATCTTTCTGGCTTCTCCCTTATCATGTGGCAGGATGTCGTCCTTAAGATAGGCAAGAGAGGGATCCATCCAGATCGCGGTTCGGGGTCTCAAGGTGATCGCCATGATTTGCCCAAGATGAACGATGTTCGGTTCTCCCAGGAACTAGATCTGAATTACTCGGGATGGTTCTCCTTCTAGGGTGCTCGCCAAGTTTGCTCATGCGTCGGCTTGAGTATTCTGCTCACCATCGATTGAACGTATCCTCCAGTCACCGATTTGTGAGAGCAATGTATGCGCATAGCTTTGGTATGTGTGCTATGCCTGTGTCATTTGGAGCCTTATTTTTCGATCGGAGTCGCTAAAATTTTGGGTTTTAGCCACCTACAGGAGTTGGAGAGCTCTGATTGAAAATTTGGCTACATAATTTTTCTCCTAGAAGTTATGCATTTCCGATTTGGTATTTGGATTTAATTTTGTTAAAATCCAAGATGAAGAGGTTTAAATATGATTTTATCATGAGATGCTTAGTTTTGAGTTAGCTTTCATACAAAAGTGGAATTAGATCAACTGGATTCATGTAGTAAAAGTTATGGGTATTTTTCCAAGTATACCCCGGGGATGAAAAATTCTGGCAGCAGCCCTGTTCAATGTTTAGCTCTCATTTCGGAATAGCTGGAGGGGTTATGTAATCTGAGCATAAACATGAAAGTTGTAGATAATCTTCTTAGCTTTCCAGTGGACTTTGAATTGTGCAATTCGGAGCTATATTGAGGAAGTTATGGCTGTTCTAGTGAAGCATGTACAGAATTTCGGGTCATGGACGATTTTTGTCCTTTGAACCCCACTTTGTCTATATAATGTCCTCCCCCCAAATGTCTCCTCTCTCACTCTCTTTGGTCCAGCCCTCTTGAGTGTGTTTGGTAGAGTTTTAGAAGGGGAAGATGAGGAAGAAGTGCTTGGAAGAGCAAAGAAGAGAAGGTGTGTGCCATTGTTGTTGTCTCTTCCCTCTCCTCCTCCTATTCCACCCCCCTAATGTTATCCATGGATCCCCCCTCCCCTCTAGTTCAACAAGAAGAAAAGGAATGAAGGCTGAAGGGGTGGTAGTGGTGGTGGTGGTCGAGGTGGTCATGGGCGTGCTTGCGAGCTCCCACACCTCCCCCTTCCCTTTCCCCTTCTCTTGGTAAGCTTTCCCCTCTTCTTTTTTTCTGGTTTTTCAACTCATTGGGTGTGTTGGGAGGTGGTGCATGCTAAGTGTTTGTGTTTTGGTTTGTGTGTGCTTGGTTGCTTGGGTGTAGGGGTGTCGGCGTGCCCGTGTGTCTGCTGCCCTGTGTGTGCTGCCTGTGCCCAGCATGCTCTGTCTGCTGCCCTGCCAGCACCAGCACTCATGCCCAGCGGCTGTGCCCAGCGGCTGTGCCAAGCATGCCCTGCCAGCACCTGCGTCTGTGCCAGGCGTGCCCTGCGTCTGTGCCCAGCGCGTCCTGCGGTGTGCCCTGCATCTGTGCCCAGCGTGCCCTGCGTCTGTGCCCAGCACGCCCTGCGCCTGTGCCCAGTGTGCCCTGTGGCGTGCCCAGCGCGTCCTACGCCTGTGCCGAGCGCATCCTGCGACGTTCCCTGCGACTGTGCCCAGTGCGTCCTGCAACGTTCCTTGCGACTGTGCCCGGCGAGCCCTGCGACGCTCCCTGCGACTGTGCCCAGTGCATCTTGCGATGTTCCCTACGACTGTTGTCACGCCCCCAGGGCGGCCGTCCCCGAGACGTGGCAATAATAAAATATCAACTATCAATACCTGAGGTCAATAAAGACTCCAACAACAGCACACAAGGTGGCAAAGCAAGGATAATGATAACTGACTGAAAAGCGGAAGCATAATATATAAACAATGTCTGTAAACCAAAAACATAATTACAGACTCCAATAAACAATCACTGTCCTATGAGAGCCGAGTCTAGACCAATGAAAATACAACCTGTGCCACATGCACGATTTACAATACATACAATGACTCTAGGACTGCTGACAGCCTCGCACTCACCACCCGCCGGAAGAACGCTCCACGCCCATAAGACCACGCCACAGGAAAGCTCCAGCTCCACGCCCAACACTGCCCCTGAAAAGAAACAGTATGCGAGGGGTGAGCTACAAGCTCAGTGAGTGGGTGGAAACCAATCACCATAACAACAGTTCAATACATAAACAATTTCCTTTCAAGGTAAACATGGGTGGAAACCCATGGATAACAGGGTCACGCGGCGGCGCGACCAACCTCACCCTCACTCCCGGAGGGAGACTCTTGGGACTTTTGGGGAGAGACCATACCGTTGGTCGAGGAGACCCGGGATTACTGGTCTACACAACACTACTGGATCATCTACATCGGGATAACTGCCCAACGATGTCTTTGAACATCGATACGCAACCGGACCCAACAACTATGGGAACGGACGAACAACGAATGGGTCACGCGGAGACGTGTCTTCACCTCATCCTCACCCTCACTCCCGGAGGGAGACTCTTGGGACTTTTGGAAGAGACCTAGACTGCTCTACACCCTTGGTCCACCGGTAGCCCTTTCCCCGGGTAGTCACTACCTGGTATACTCCCACGATCAGTACGCTTCCGAACGCCTCAGTGGTACCTACGGATGGGAGCCCTCTGTCAGGACAGCTTTTCCAACGCCGGGAAGTTCCTACATCGGATCCAACGAAGGTGAGAACGATTCCACGCTCGCAATATCATTCGTTAGCTCTCTCGGGTAGCCTCTACCTAGTACACTCCTACAATCAGTACGCCCCCGAACGCATTGGTGGTACCTACAAATGGGAGCCCTCTGTCAGGACAGCTACAACCCGGGCCTCTTCAACATGGACGACATTGGGAGTAAACATTCCATGTTCGCAATGCGAACCCGATGGAAAAACAACTACTCTCGGTAATCACGTATCGAGATATCGAATACTACTGTACTCCCACTCCGATGCGTCGCTCAGACGTAGGGGGGTGTCACGCCTCAACTACCGGTTTAACAATCCGATAAGATAATGAATTCTCCTGAATTCCAAAAGAGCGGGGCGATTACATCGCCAGCACTTTAACTAATAAGGTACAACCCGACAGCGGGTCATACCCACGCCTATCCCAGATAGGCCTATCAGTTTTTAACATGCGCATATAAATATATCCAGGAGAATTTTATATCAAGCTATGTGCATGAACCATATGCACAATCATCTAATAATTATAGGGACACTCCCTAACATGGATTTACATCATAATAAATCATACAACATGCATACATGGTCATTAATCACATAAGCAACAACTACACCACGCCCTCGAGTCTTATCGCAAGGGAATATTAGGCAGGTGCCCGTTATTAACCCAGACTTATTCATGCTAGATATTCCAATTAATATGGTGGGAGTATTATTACAATACTACCTAAGGCATGCCATATTCTATACATCCATACATATTACAAAAAATACATGCCCATACTAGAGGGGCAGATGAAACACAATCATTTATACATGGATACAATACATGTATATAAGCCTAGCATGCAAGATATCTACATATTATAGCTTAAGCATGGCCATACTACTTATCTACACAAGTAGTATAGCTAGGGAGCCCCATCGATGCGCGACGCGCGACTACGCGCGTCGAGCGCATCCCAAGGGGGGGGGATTGGATCGAACCACTCACCATTACTTGGGACCTCATGCATCCCATCCGACGAGATCTGCAAGGTAAGGGCATCAAATTTGGTGAGTAACATCACAATTTAACACTTAGAAATCACTAGAAATACCAAAGACTTAGACATGCACGCATACGGGCTCGCACGCATGCGAGCACGCGGGTACGCACGCATGCCCGAGTGCCCCAGCACCTACCCGAGACCCTGGGCAGCCCACGCATGCCCTAGCACGCGCACGCGCGCGCGCGCGCACTGGCATCCCAGCCAGGCGCCCAGACCCGCCCAGGCACACTGCCCCGCACGCGCACCCAGTGTCTGCGGGCACCCGCGCGCCCGCCTGCGCCTGCCAGCGCCCCTCTGCGCGCGCGTCTGCGCGCGCACGCGCGCGGACAGACCCGCGCGCGCGCCCAGCACTCCCCAACCCTCCCCCCTTGCCCCCATATGCACCCAACTCAAAACACCTCACATGCATGCCCTCCCAAACACCCTAACATGCATAAAAACCAATAAAGAAGAGGGAAAACTCACCAAAAGAGAGGGGGAGGGAAGGGGGAGATGTAGGGGCTCCCAAGCGCACCCTTGACCACCTCGACCGCCACCACCTCTACCACCACCTCCATCTATGCTTCTCTTCTTCATGGCTGAACCAAGGGGAGGGGAAAGAAAATAAGGGGATCCACCATGGGAGGAGGAGAGGGAGGAGAAACACACAACAATACAAGCACACATACTCACCTAGTTTTGCACTTGCACCTCTTCTTCTTGCTCCATTTTTTCTCTTTTGCATTTCATCAAACACATGGGGGGGGGGGGGGGGGGATGTGTGAAAGAGAGAAAGATAGGCAAAGAAAGGTAGACGTGGGGAGTGGGAGAGAGAGAGATTTTTTTGGGACAATAAATAGCCAAAGGAGGGATTCAAATGACCAATTCGTCCCTGACATTATGTACATGCTTCACTAGAACAGCCATAACTTCCTCAATATAGCTCCGAATTGCACAATTCAAAGTCCACTAGAAAGCCAAGAAGCTTATCTACAACTTTCATGTTTATGCCAAGATCAAATAATCCCTCCAGCTATTCCAAAATTAGAGCTAAACATTGAACAGGGCTGCTGCCAGAATTTTTCATCCCCGAGGTATACTTGGAAAAATACCCATAACTTTTACTACATGAATCCAGTTGATCTAATTCCACTTTTGTACGAAAGCTAACTCAAAACTGAGCATCTCATGATAAAATCATATTTAAACCTCTTTATCTTGGATTTTAACAAAATTAAATCCAAATACCAAATCGGAAATACATATCTTCTAGGAGAAAAATTATGTAACTTAATTTTCAATCAGAACGCTCGAACTCCTGCAGGTGGCTAAAAGCCAAAATTTTAGCGACTCCGATCGAAAAATAAGGCTCCAAATGACACAGGCATAACATTCTTCCCCCCTTAGGAAATTTAGTCCTCGAAATTTAAGAAAACCCAAAAGGAAGACCGAGTTCCCAAGTGGTCTATGCACCAGACTGGTGCTACCGACACACTGCAATCAAGGAAACGGTATTAGCGTGGAGCCTCTTCTCATGTTTGTCCTTGACCTCGATCCGCTGCTCCATGAACGACAAATCCAGCTCGAGAATAAGACAGTCGAACGGAATGACTGAGCAGGATCGTGGACATAACGCCTCAGCCATGAGACAAGGACGACGTCGTGGGCATGAGCCAGCTGTGGAGGAAAGGCTACATGACAAGCCACCTCCCCAATCCACTCAATGACGAGAAATAGTCCCATTGAAGAGCCAACTCAGCTTGCCCCGAACGTCGAAACAGAAGGTGCCCTTAAACTGGGACACCTTCACGGAAACATGGTTGCCAAACCCGAAGGTAAGCTCCTGGCGACGATGACCTGCGTAGCGCTTCTATCGGTTCTCGGAGGTGCAGATGCACACACGAACCAACCTGGCCACCGCAAGGTCAAATAAATAACTTGTGGCCCCTCCAACTGGCGCTCCTCAACCGTCCCAACACAAGGGAGGTATAAGGCTGCGCCTATAGAGTGCCCTTTTTCAGGTCCATCTGGATGCTCGAATGGCAGTCGTCTTGTAGGCATACCCCACCAAATGGGTGATGCCTATCCAACGACCCCTCAGTCGAGCAAGTAGGCACTTAGCATGTCCTGCAAGGTCTGAATCATCCTCTTTGTCTGGCTATCCATCGGCGATGAAATGCTATACTTAAATGGAGGCTCGCGCCAAAGCCTACCAAGGCTGCGCCACAACCTCAAAGTAACCCTCGCTTCTCAATCAAAAATAGCGCCGATCGGAGTGCCATTAAGACGAACAATCGCGATGGTGAAAATCCACGTCAAGCCGTCTAGAGACTCAATCAGTCGGATTAGGGAGGGAAGCGCGGACTTAGTCAGTTGGTCAATGATCACCTAGACGGCGTTGTGACCCGAACGTGACATTAGCGAGTCCGCAACAATCCCTGATAACCCACTCCCATGTCCACTGAGGAATCTCAATGAAGACTACCTCAAAGTAGTCCACGGAGGCCCAATAAAACTTTTGAGATCCATGAAGGCATCTGGCGCATTTGTCAACCGCGACAGCAGTACTTAAAACTCGTAGTGCCCGAAACGGTCACAAAAGGCCATCTACAGGATGTCCAACTCCCGGATCTCCAACTTGTGGTACCCTTGTGCGAAGATTGATCTAACAGAAGACACTCGCTCCCAGAGCTGGTCAAATAGATCATCAATTCACAGCAAGGGGGTACCTGATCTTCAATCCTCACGGGAAGATCAAAACAACACCTCGAACAATTAAGTCCAGATTCTGCTCATCGAGCATGGCTGGCGCTCATGATGACACTTACACGCTTGGTAAGCCGCTCAACCGCACTTAATCCACAAGACACGCAATAAGGGGGGTCGTCAAACCTCGACAATGCCTATGCGACGTCATCTATATGATAAGGCGGTTGAGTCCCATCACGAACGTTAGCATCGCGTCTCCTCATTTACGACCAATGTGGGGCAAAACGCGACAGTATCCACAACTGTGCTTCACATGCCACCAGAGATAGGTCGCTCAACTATAACCATTGGAACTCCAGCATCCTGCACTCCATGGGCAGATTCATCACAGGGAGTCCACGCTCTCGACATCATCTAGTAGCACTCTCCCGGTGTGGCCTCTACCTGGTAGCCTCCCAAGCCCACTATCTCTGCCATATGGGCGCACCAACAAGCATAGTATCTGGGAGCACCTCACAGGGCTCTGGCCTCAATCGGGCAGCTACAACGCACAATGATATATCGGAGCAACTCCATATGCCACCATGGAACTCAGTCCACAAGCAATCACCCACCAAGCTGTAATAGGATGTACCCAATCCCGATCGTACGCATCACCACTCGCTACAGCACCTTCCAAGTGAGAGGAAAAATCAATCATCAATTAGATGCTTCATAGGTATTCCTTGACTGGGAAAAGAACCTTGGGAGGGCACCATGAGGTCCCGATATAGGATATCCCAACAACCAAACAAGGAACACGGAGTACCCTAGCCCGGGTCTCAACGATGACCCCGCAAGGCCCCTTAATCCTGAGTAGGAAGGCTGGAAGAAGACATCACCCCTTAATGAGCCATACTCCACATCCTCAAAACTTGAAACTGGCGCTGCACGCGAACTCCATGGTTACCAGCAATACCGATGCACGGGAAAGAAGCTCCATTTTCGAGATGCAATCCATACCTTAGAAATTGCAACCAATTCATCATTATCACACTACTAGGCTAGAATCTCCTACCCAAGCCTTAATCCCGCAACAAGGGATCCAACAACTGACCCTGTTCAGTCGACCCAGTCGACAACTTAAGGGTGGGTCCAAGGGGTCACGTCCACGTCAACGGATGTGAGGAGGCTTGTCAGCAACCTAAGATATACCTCTAAAACAAGAGTACTCGGATGGCAATCCTACGACTCATCATCTATACGACTAGACTTAGGCTCTGACAGGACCAGGCTCTGATACCAACTTTTGTCACGCCCCAGGGCGGCCGTCCCCGAGACGTGGCAATAATAAAATATTAGCTATCAATACCTGAGGTCAATAAAGACTCCAACAACAACACACAAGGTGGCAAAGCAAGGATAATGATAACTGACTGAAAAGCGGAAGCATAATATATAAACAATGTCTGTAAACCAAAAACATTATTACAGACTCGAATAAACAATCACTGTCCTGTGAGAGCCAAGTCTAGACCAAAGAAAATACAACTTGTGCCACATGCACGATTTACAATACATACAATGACTCTAGGACTGCTGACAGCCTCGCACTCGCCACCCGCCGGAAGAACGCTCCACGCCCATAAGACCACGCCACAGGAAAGCTCTAGCTCCACGCCCAACACTGCCCCTGAAAAGAAACAGTATGCGAGGGGTGAGCTACAAGCTCAGTGAGTGGGTGGAAACCAATCACCATCCAACAGTTCAATACATAAACAATTTCCTTTCAAGGTAAACATGGGTGGAAACCCATGGATAACAGGGTCACGCGGCGGCGCGACCAACCTCACCCTCACTCCCGGAGGGAGACTCTTGGGACTTTTGGGGAGAGACCATACCGTTGGTCGAGGAGACCCGGGATTACTGGTCTACACAACACTACTGGATCATCTACATCGAGATAACTGCCCAACGATGTCTTTGAACATCGATACGCAACCGGACCCAACAACTATGGGAACGGACGAACAACGAATGGGTCACCAGGCGACCTGTCTTCTACTCATCCTCACCCTCACTCCCGGAGGGAGACTCTTGGGACGTTTGGAAGAGACTTAAACTGCTTTACACCCTTGGTCCACCGGTAGCCCTTTCCCCTGCGTAGCCTCTACCTGGTATACTCCCACGATCAGTACCACCGATGCGAGTACCTTCCGAACGCATCGGTGGTACCTACGGATGTGAGCCCTCTTTCAGGACAGCTTTCCCAACGTCGGGGAGTTCCTACATCGGATCCAACGAAGGGGAGAACGATTCCACGCTCGCAATATCATTCGTTAGCCCTCTCCCGGGTAGCCTCTACCTGGTACACTCCCACGATCAGTACGCTCCCGAACGCATCGGTGGTACCTACGGATGGGAGCCCTCTGTCAGGACAGCTACAACCCGGCCCTCTTCAACTCGGACGACACTGGGAGTAAACATTCCATGTTCGGAAAGCGAACCCAATGGAAAAACAACTATTTTCGGTAATCACTTATCGAGATATCGAATACTACTGTACTCCCACACCGTTGCGTCGCTCGGACACAGGGGGGGGTGTCACGCCCCAACTACCGGCTTAACAATCCGATAAGATAATGAATTCTCTTGAATTCCACACGAGTGCATCGCTCGGATGCACAGGGCAATTATATCGCTAGCGCTCTAACTAATAAGGTACAACCCGACAGCGGGTCATACCCACGCCTATCCCAGATAGGCCTATCAGTTTTTAACATGCGCATATAAATATATCCAGGAGAATTTTATATCTAGCTATGTGCATGAACCATATGCACAATCATCTAATAATTATAGGGACACTCCCTAACATGGATTTACATCATAATAAATCATACAACATGCATACATGGTCATTAATCACACAAACATACAAAATATGCTTTAACATGCGTTGGGTATCGCCAACGTAAAAGAAAAGGGTCAAGCGCGATCTCGCGCACTAACAGGTGCATGCCAATATTCCAAACGAACCTGAGTCGAATAGGAAATCGCATCTACTTACTCAGTTCGTTCAGAGGGAGAGGGCGGGAGAGATCATCATCTCATAAAGCTGGTCATAGCTTTGCCCCATTAGCATGGGCGCAACAGCTACACCACGCCCTCGTGTCTTATTGCAAAGGAATATTAGGCAGGTGCCCGTTATTAACCCAGATTTAATCCTGTTCGATATTCCAATTAATATGGTGGGAGTATTATTACAATACTACCTAAGGCATGCCATATTCTATACATTCATACACATTTCAAAAATACATGCCCATACTAGAGGGGCACATGCAACACAATCATTCATACATGAATACAATACATGTATATAAGCCTAGCATGCAAGATATCTACATATTATAGCTTAAGCATGGCCATACTACTTATCTACACAAGTAGTATAGCTAGGGGGGCCCCATCGATGCGCGACGCGCGACTACGCGCGTCGAGCGCATCCCGAGGGGGGGGGATTGGATCGAACCACTCTCACCATACAACCCGGGACCTCGCGCATCCCATCCGACGAGATCTGCAAGATAAGGGCATCAAATTTGGTGAGAAACATCACAATTTAACACTTAGAATTTACTGGAAATGCCAAAGACTTAGACATGCATGCATACGGGCTCGCACGCATGCAAGCACGCGTGTACGCACGCATGCCCGAGTGCCCAAGCACCTACCCGACCCCTGGGCAGCCCCGCGCATGCCCCAGCACACGCACGCACACGCACGCACGCGAGCACGCGCACTGGCACCCTGCCGCATGCCCAGGCGCTCTGCCCAGCACTCCCCAACCCTCACCCCTTGCCCCTATATGCACCGAACTCAAAACACCTCACATGCATGCCCTCCCAAACACCCTAACATGCATAAAAACCAATAAAGAAGAGGGAAAACTCACCAAAAGAGAGGGGGAGGGAAGGGGGAGATGTAGGGGCTCCCAAGCGCACCCTTGACCACCTCGACCGCCACCACCTCTACCACCACCTCCATCTATGCTTCTCTTCTTCATGGCTGAACCAAGGGGAGGGTAAAGAAAATAAGGGGATCCACTATGGCAGGAGGAGAGGGAGGAGAAACACACAACAATACAAGCACACATACTCACCTAGTTTTGCACTTGCACCTCTTCTTCTTGCTCCATCTTTTCTCTTATGCATTTCATCAAACACATGGGGGATGTGTGAAAGAGAGAAAGAAAGCAAAAGAGAGGTAGATGTGGGGAGTGGAAAAGAGAGAGAGAGAGAGATTTTTTTAAATAGCCAAAGGAGGGATTCAAATGACCAATTCGTCCCTGGCCAGAAATTATGTACATGATTCACTAGAACAGCCATAACTTCCTCAATATAGCTCCGAATTGCACAATTCAAAGTCCACTGGAAAGCCAAGAAGATTATCTACAACTTTCATGTTATGCCAAGATCAAATAATCCCTCCAACTATTCCGAAATGAGGGCTAAACATTGAACAGGGCTGCTGTCAGAATTTTTCATCCCCCGAGGTATACTTGAAAAAATACCCATAACTTTTACTACATGAATCCAGTTGATCTAATTCCACTTTTGTACGAAAGATAACTCAAAACTGAGCATCTCATGATAAAATCATATTTAAACCTCTTCATCTTGGATTTTAACAAAAATAAATCCAAATACCAAATCAGAAATACATAACTTCTAGGAGAAAAATTATGTAACTTAATTTTCAATCAGAGCGCTCCAACTCTTGTAGGTGGCTAAAAGCCAAAATTTTAGCCACTCCGATCGAAAAAAAAACGGCTCCAAATGACACAGGCATAACAGCTGTGCCCAGCGCGCCTTGCCCTGCCTGTGCAACCCGAGTGCTGCCCCGCGTGTGCGTGCCTCCCTCTGCATGCGTGCTGCCCCGCTTGCCCTGCTCGCTTGCTGCCTCGCGATGCGCGACGACCCGGGTTGCGGTGAGTGGTTTGATCCAATCCCCCCCCCCCTCGGGATGCGCTCGACGCAGGCCCCCTAGCTATACTACTTGTGTAGATAAGTAGTATGGCCATGCTTAAATATGTTAGATATCTTGCATTCTAGGCTTATATGGCATGTATTGTATCCATGTATGTATGATTGTATTGCATGCGCCCCTCTAGTATGGGCATGTATTTCTATAATGTGTATGGATGTATAGAATATGGCATGCCTTAGGTAGTATTGTAATACTACTCCTACCATATTAATTGGAATATCTAGCATGATTAAGTCTGGGTTAATAACGGGCACCTGCCTAATATTCCCTTGCGATAAGACTTGAGGGCGTGGTGTAGTTGTTGCGCCCATGCTAATGAGATGATGATCCCTTGCGATAGGACTAGCTTCATGAGATGATCTCTCTCGCCCTCTCCCTCTGCACGAACTGAGTAAGTAGATGCGATTTCTTACTCGACTCAGGTTCGTTTGGAATATTGGCATGCACCTGTTAGTGCGCGAGATCGCGCTTGACCCTTTCTTTTAAGTTGGTGATATCCAACGCATGCTTAAGTTATGCCTTGTGTGCTTATATGATTAATGGCCACGTATGCATGTTTAAGTGGGCCATACCATGTATGCATATTGTATGATTTGTTGTTTATGATGTAAATCCATGTTAGGGGTCACCCTTATGGTCAATTATTAGATGATTGTGCATATGGTTCATGCACATAGCTAGATAAAATTCTCCTGGATATATATATATATGCGCATGTTAAAACTGATAGGCCTATCTGAAATAGGCGTGGGTATGACCCGCTGTCGGGTTGTACCTTATTAGTTAGAGCACTAGTGATGTAATCGCCCCGTGCATCTGAGCGATGCACTCGTTTGGAATTCAGGAGAATTCATTATCTTATCGGTTTTGTTAAGCCGGTAGTTGGGGCATTAAGCTAGGCCTACCCGTGCTAGGCGTGTATATGAACCGCCTGTTGGGTTATGTGCCTTGGGATTATTTCTGCGTGAGAGTAGAGGCAACCCCCTTGTGTTCGAGCGACGCAACCGTGTGGGAGTACAATAGTATTCGCTATCATCGATATGTGATTATCGAGAGTAGTTGTTTTTCCATTGGGTTCGCTTTGCGAACATGGAGTGTTTCCTCCCAATGTCATCCATGTTGAAGCGGCCCAGGTTGTAGCTGTCCTAATAGAGGGTCCCCACCGGTAGGTACTATCGATGCATGCGACAAGATGTACTGATCATGAGGGCATACCAGGTAGAGGCTACCCGGGAGAGGGCTAACGAATGATATTGCGAGCGTGGAATCGTTCTCCCTTTCATTGGATCCGATGTAGGAACTTCCCGGTGTTGGAAAAGCTGTCCTAACAGAGGGCTCCCATCCGTAGGTACCACCGAGGCGTTCGGAAGCGTACTGATCGTGGGAGTATACCAGGTAGTGACTACCCTGGGAAAGGGCTACCGGTGGACCAAGGGTGTAGAGGAGTCTAATCTCTCCAAAAGTCCTATGTCACCTCTAAAGGGTGAGGGTGAGGATGAGGTGAAGACACGTTGCCGCGAGACCCATTCGTTGTTCGTCCGTTCCCATAGTTGTTGGGTCCGGTTCGTATCGATGTTCAATGACATTGTTGGGTAGCTATCTCGATGTAGATGATCCAGTAGTGTTGTGTAGACTAGTAATTCCGGGTCTCTTCGACCAACGGTATGGTCTCTCCCCAAAAGTCCCAAGAGTCTTCCTCCGGGAGTGAGGGGGAGGGTGAGGGTGAGGTTGGTGATCCAGTAGAGTTGTGTAGACCAGTAATTCCGCGTCTCTTCGACCAACGGTATGGTCTCTCCCCAAAAGTCCCAAGAGTCTTCCTCCGGGAGTGAGGGTGAGGGCGAGGTTGGTCGCGCCGCCGCATGACCTTGTTATCCATTGGGTTTCCACCCATGTTTTTCCTTGAAAGGAAATTGTTTTAGTATTGAACTGTTGTATGGTGATTGGTTTCCAGCCACTCACTGAGCTTGTAGCTCACCCCTCGCATACTGTTTCTTTTCAGGGGCAGTGTTGGGCGTGGAGCTGGAGCTTTCCTGTGGCGTGGTCTTATGGGCGTGGAGCGTTCTTCCGACGGGTGGCAAGTGTGAGGCTGTCAGCAGTCCTAGAGTCATTTTATGTATTGTAAATCATGCATGTGGCACAGGTTGTATTTTATTTGGACTAGGCTTGGCTCTCACAGGACAGTGATTGTGTATTCGAGTCTGTAATAATGTTTTTGGTTTACAGACATTGTTGATATCTTATGCTTCCGCTTTTCAGTCAGTTATCATTATCATTGCTTTGCCACCTTGTGTGTTGTTGTTGGAGTCTTTGTTGACCTCAGGTATTGATAGCTGATATTTCATTATTGCCACGTCTCGGGGACGGCCGCCCTGGGGCGTGACAATGCGACCATCGTTCGTCTTTGGCCTGGTACTCACCGGTACTTTGGAACACCACGAGTTGAGAATCGCTGAAGATCTCGAGCTTTCTAACTACTAGATCAACTACAAACTCTAACCTAGCGATCAAGACCTCGTATTCAACCTCATTATTTGAAGCCTTGAATCCGAGTTTGATCGCATATTCAAGCAGAACTCCATCTTCACTTTGCAGGATAAGTCTCGGTCCTAACCCTTTCCGGTTGGACCTGTCAATATTAAGAGTCCAAGAAACCAGCCTGGGGTCAAAAACTGTGCAGAGTTGCTGCTCTACCGGTGTGGGGTCGGCTATAATATCGGCTAGGACTTGGCCTTTGATCGTGTTTGGGTTGATAGTGGATATCGAAAGTCGATAATTCAACTGCCCACTTTAACAATCATCCAGCAGCATCCGCCTTTCATAATAATGCTTTGAGTGGAGAATCGGTGATCACATGGATTGTGTGGGCTTGAAAATAGTGGCACAATTTGCAAGCAAAAATAAATAGAGCAAATGCAATTTTTTCAATACGAGAGTAGCTTGTTTCTGCCCCATTGTGTGCCTTTCTTGCATAGTATATCCCCCTCTGCCCCTTGTCCTGATCTTTTTAGCAGTGCCGAGCTGACTGCGTGTTCGGAAGCCGCGATGTAGAGGAGGCGTGCTAAGGTAATTTTTAATTTCTTCGAACGCCTTCTGAAATTCCTGAGTCCACTCAAACTTCTGAGCTTTCCTCAGCAGTTGAAAAAATGGTTGGCACTGATCAGTAGCTTTAGAAATGAAATGGTTGAGCGCGGCTAGTCTTGTGGTTAGCTTCTGAACCTCCTTCTTGGTTTTTGGGGACTCCATCTCCAAGATCGCTTTGATTTGTTCAGGATTTACCTCTATTCCTTGTCACGATAAATAACCCAGAAACTTGTCCGAAGTGACCTGAAGGAACTCTTTGATGCAATACGCTTAAGGCGATACTTATGTAATACATCGAAAATATCTTCAAGGTGCGACAGATGATCATTTCAATGCTCGCTTTTGACCATCATGTCGTCGATGTATACTTCCACTGTCTTACCGAGCTGGTGATGGAAGATCTTGGTCACCAGCCTTTGGTAAGTTGCTCCAGCATTCTTTAAACCAAACGATATCATTTTGTAACAGTATATGCCCATGGGGGTTATGAAAGCTGTCTTCTCCTGATCAAGCTGGTACATCAGGATCTGATGATATCCCAAATAGGCATCCATGAAGCTTATTAGCTTATTACCTAACAAGGAATCCACCAGCTGGTCGATCTTGAGGAGGGGGAAGCCGTTCTTGGGCCATGCGCTATTTAAGTTGGTGAAGTCTACGCACACCCATCATTTCTTGTTCTTCTTGGGGACCACTATCGTGTTGGCCAACCAGTCAGGATGGTGCACCTCACGGATGAAACCAGCTGCCAAGAGCTTGTTCACTTCATCCCGCACGGCCTCTGCATGTATAGGAGCCATCCGATGTTGCATTTGACGTACCGGACGGATTGTGGGTGAGATGAACAGACGGTGATTTGCCACCTCAAGCTTGATTCCTGGCATTGTCCTGTGGCTTCCACGCGAACACATCCTTGTTTCTACTAAGGAAGCTAAGGATTGGTTCCCTCTCCTCAGCAAACAATGGGCTCCCGCTGAGAAAAAACTTCTCGGGGTCATGGGGATCTATCGGAACCTACTCGAGGTCTTCAAGCACCCTATCTTCAAGACCAGGTCAGTTTTCATCGGCTTTGACCCGGTCCTCCAACAGTTGATACCTCTTGGGATGTATCTCCCCTTCTTTGGGCAACTTTTTGAGAGGATCGGCTTTGCCCGCTAGCGGTGCCATATAATAGCGTCTTGCCGTGACCTGATCGCCTCTGATTTCCATTATCCCTTATGCAGTAGGAAAACAGAGCCGTTGGTGATAGGTCGACATAATTGCCTTCATCGCAACAAGCCAGGTGCATCCGATGATGGCATTGTAGGGAGACGGAAGATCCATGATCTTGAAGTCCGTCATGGTGTTCTAATTATCAGCACGAACTGATAACATGATGCGACCGACAGGGACCACCCCAAGCGACAGGAACCAAGGGATCTTTGGGCAGGGACAAGTCGGCCACCATTAAATCCATCCATAGGAAAGATTGCATGAAGAGAATGTAACACCCCCGAATGCACAACTCTATTTCTAAAGTGTGAAATCCAGTTGTGTTAGCTTAATTCCTCAAATCTCAGAGTTCTTTTTTTTCAGAAAATATAAGAAAATGTCACATATTTATACATCAATTATCAAGACTAAAATCCAACACAAAATCGATATGCATATGGAACAACTGAATTTAATTATATCCACGCTATCATACATATTTGTCCTCTACATGCCAAAGGAATAACCAACACCTTTTATGTTAAAGTCTAGCCTTCTAGAAAATACGAACTCGTTTGCTACTACATGAGATCCACCATGTTAAGCCTTTAATCTGAAAAGGGGAAAATAATTAGGGATGAGTAACTACACGCTTAGTGAATAAACCATCATTATCTTGTTAGTACAGTGATATTCAAAATATCATAATCATAATATGCCCACACAGGCATGCAATATATCAAGAGAGTAAATATACAACAAGGCCACCAAGACATGCAACAATATATATACACAATCTTATCCAACATGATGCATGCAACACTACAAACACGCATGTCCGTCTTCGTAGCACCTAGCTCGTAGGACCTTTCATAGGCATAGCCAAGTAGACACAGCCACAAAGACTTGGGTCCTACGTTCTCGGACCTAGCCACGTAGACGTACGCCCACCTAGACATTGGCCACCAAGACTGAGCCACCTAGACGGAATGAATGCATTGATAATCTACCATATCTTCAAAACCGTAAAAAGACAGAGCATGTACGATCTCAAAATACAAACCATAATGATAAATAAATCAATGAAAGCATGCTCACATTTTTATATCGAAACTAACAGTTGTCTTCCACAAAATAAGATGGTTCTAGCATGAATACATATAATATTCCTTTGAAATCTACATATGAGAAATCCACTCACCTTTGATCCACGCAATACAAACCAATGCACATGCATGAACTCTACACATTCGAACGTGGATAACCTAGCATAACAATTATGCAATAAAAAAAGTAAGAAAATCATTCAATCATGACCCACACAACTCACAACCAACATTCACCAACACTAGATTGAATAATCCCTAAGAGTCCATACCTAATCGACACACAATCCACAACTCAATTCAAAGGCCTAACGAAAATCCCAACTCTGAATAAAATATTTCTCTGAATAAATATCCATTTAATCCATAAGACCCACATAATCGATCAATCCTCGAATAAATATTTAGTCAAATCCAAGTAACTTAACTCAACCAATTTGCATCCAAATAATAATAATATCCAATTAATATTCATTGATCCAACTAAACTAAAATAATCGATTTAAGATCAAATTTTTGGGTCACCAAGATCAATAAGAACACCAAAACCAACAAATCCAATAAATCCATTAAACATCCAATTGGGATCCCTTTAATCCCTAAAATTGATAAACTAACTCAACAAATCAAACTTGATCATCAAAATAAATATTTACATTATAAGAAACTGTCCTAAAATCTTAACTTTCTACCCATAACTCCGAATTGGACGATTCATAAATTGTTGGAAAGATCTTTTTAAAATCTATTTCTGTTTGTGAAATACATTGATCCCAGAGACTATCCCTTCATAGTAAAAAATACGATTTAATGTGTAGGTATACCTTTCACCCAAAAATAACCCTTTAATCATCCAAATTAATACAATCTAAATAGATCTTAAGAAATCCTTTGAGATCCATTTATATCTAATCAAATAATCATCTAATCAAAATCAAACCCTATTCCATCAACCTTCTTCCCCAAACAAGCGGTTGATATAATCATCTCCTAACCAAAAATAAATTGAAACACTAAACAAAAAAATCAATGAAGAATGATATCTCACCTTAGATTGGTCACAACACCCACCATCATTGTCTCTTGCGATATTCTATGGATAAGATTAGGTCATCACCACCCTTTTGAAAATTGGATGCAAATTCTAACCCCAACGTGCTATTTAAAGGGGTTTTACCAAAAAGTACAGAAAAACCCCTTAAGTATTCTGGGTTTACAACTGGCTCCCTATCCGATTTAAACAGGTCCCTAGAGGCCATTAAAAGGTTTTCTGTATTCGTAACTAGATCCCTAAGCCCAATAACTTGACATTGAAGCCTAAAAATCTAATTTTTCGAACTCTGAATCTCACCATATTTTAACCAAAGTTTCTTATAACTATAAAGATCTCTAGAAAAATATAAAATAAATATTTCAACATCAATTTATAATTATTATAATTATAAATCAAATTTGACCCATTTGGGCCCACCACCAAAACTGAAAAAAAGAAGAAATAACTTAATTTCAATTAAAATTTTCATTATATATTCAGAATAATATATAATGTTGAAAAATACAAAAACATTAAAAAGGATATCAGTCAGGCTGTCAGTGTCAACCAAGATTCTCTTCACGTTGAGATTTGAAATGCACAAAGTGAAAACAAGCGCATCCGAATGAGGTGTCTGGACTTCCTCCAGGTCTTCATCATAGAAGGAGACGACCCCCTTGTCATTGTTCATTGCCATCTTCATGACCAGTTTCGGCTCTTGGTCTATCTACATCATCTTGAAGGAGATGTTCATCTTCTTTGAAGTCCTGCGGACAATTTTTGGATCAGTGAAATAGGGTTCACCTCCAAAAATGGCGTTGATGCCCCTTGCCAAAGTGTGGGGGTCGACGTCGTTACATGTTGCTCCTTTGTGGTTGGGACATTATCAGGAGAGATGTACTCCTTCAGTTGTCCCTTTCAGACTTATTCCTCTAGGAAACTCCGAGAGGTGTGGCATTTGTCGGTGGTATGCCCGACGCTTCTATGGTAGTCATAGTGGAGACTTTGATCTCCCTTCGACTCGTCTCCCCACATTGGCTCGAGCCACCAAAAGAATTGTTGCCCTTGTTTTTTGGGCAGCGTCTGGGATGGCGGAATGTTAAAATAAGTCTCCCGCCCCTCACGCACATCATTGGTAGAGCTGTCGGGCTTCTTGTCTTTCTTGCCGCGTCGATCATTGAGATGCGAATCGAACGACGGGCATTTTGCTGGCGCGGTAATGGCAGTTGTAGTTGGTGATGTTCTCACCCGACCACCATTTGCTTGAGGAGCCTGGACTCCTCTTTAAACTTTGCGTACTTCTCAGCACGCCTCATGAGGTCCTGAAGGTCAGAAGGAATACACTTAATAAGTGATTCCTCAAGATTGTTTCTAGCAAGAAAGCCGTTTCAGAAGGCCATGATCGCGGCGTCTTCATTGCAATCCTCCACCTCAAACTTCAAGAGGTGAAAACGACCAACATATTGTCAGATTGTTTCGTCCTGCTACATCTGAATCCTCATCAAATCTCCCAGGTCCTTCTTTCGTCTCCTGCTACAGATGAAATGTTCGACAAATATAGTACCGAGCTGGAGGGGAAGAGACGGTTCGTATAACACCATCGAGTGTCTGAAAGCCAAGATGTGATCATACGGGTCCCAGTTGTCATTGTAAAGCTTGAATCTCGGCTTAACGAACTTTCGTAGAAGGCATTCCTTGAGTACAACACTGTAGAACAAGGAGGTGAATCTGTGTGAGGCGTGTTTGGACATCCCCTGATCCCGGGCATGTCGTACCTCAGACTTCAGAGTATGACGAGGTAAGACTTCAACCCCCTCAGCCTATAGAGTGGACTATTGGTTAAGTTGTGAATTGACTTGGTGTCTATGAGATGCTTCGCGCCGGATGGACTGCTCCCGATGGAGGGAACCCCCGCAGTTGTGCTCGACTGGTTCTCTTCACGAAACTTGGGGCGATCTGAATCGTCGGCATGAGCTGTGTCCACTTCTATTAGAGGAGGATGCGCTCCCCTCCGAGCCAAGCATTTAGCCCGCACAACTGGTGGATCAGGTTGTGCAGGGGCCTGGCCCTGGATATTTTTGCCATTTTGTTGACATTGATGTTGCTGCATGGCTGCAAAGAATTGTTGCATCAATTCCTTGAGGAACTACTACATTGATCCTTCCAACCGTGCAAACCAATTTTCCTGAGACGTTTCCACTTTTCACTTGAAATCATGAGCTTGACTAATTAGGGTTACAAGCGAATTGTCGTGGGTGGCCGCAGGGAGGTTGACCCCGTTCCTTGGTGGGGAAGGTGGGTCATCCCTGTAAACGCGGTTGCTGGAATTGTCTAGGGACATGGGTCACGACTTTTGGTTCGTGTGTCCCACAGACAGCGTCAAACTGAGAAGGTATTTTTCCTCTTTAGTCAACTTAGTCGATCGGAGCCTCCTTCTTGAATGCGAACTCGGAAGAGTATAGATCTTGCACTAAAAAAAAAGGAATCAAGGGGGACATCAGTGTGGTGCTAGCCAATGGGACTTCGAAGAGATATATCAATTAGGGAATTCAAATGTTAATCTCACTATTAATGTGGTTCGATTAGAAGATAACTCATATCGTGGTCTGTTGTTAACCTCCCCTTTTATAGGGTTTATGGGTTGGATAGCTGTTGTTATTGGTCTCATAGCCGTTGTAACAACTCTACCTTGATGGCTATTTAATGGTGAATTTTGTAGTAACCGCCTTACTTTATTATAGTTGAACGTGTCCTTAATTATCCACGTTTTATGAGTAATGAGCCTTATTTATTCACCTGATAGTTGTTGGCGTTATGGGTGTATGACCGTTTTTGAGGTCCTCCTCGTGATCTTGGCTTGGTTAGGACACGGAGTCCTGCTCAGCGTGTGCCCTGTCATTTGCTCGCGAGGTGTAGGTCCGTCAAACCAAACCTGACTCATCTTAATAAGAGGCTAGTCTGGTCATGTCTCACCTAATCAGGATAGAATTCGTCCGCGAGGTATAAAACCATCTGACCAGACCTGACTCATCTTGATGAGAAGCATGTCTGGTCATGTCTCACCTAATTGGGAGTGTCTGCTGCTTTATAGTCTTATCATCGCCAAACCAGGTTATGGGTTATCAGATGTGGTGATTGACATATGAGTAAATCTAGACACGTGTCACCTCCTTATTGAGTGCAGATTTTTCCCTCTACAATAGTGTATGGCATAATATTTTAATTATTTTTTCAACGCAAAAAAAATATATTAATGTATCTCAGTATATATTTAATTTAATAGAATAACATATACTTTAATGGGAGAGTATATAATTTTTTTAATAAAAACAGTATGGATTGTAATTGGGGTTGCAGAAGAGGCTGGACTCGTATCATTTCATTTTCCTTTAAATAAAGAATGATGTTACATACAGTTTTTTTTTCAGCCTCATTTCCAGTCCTACATGCTTCGATATAAAATTAACGACACATGTTCTCACATTAACGAAGTATATGATTCGAGAAATTTTTTTTTATATTTTCTATAACAGTTCTGCTACCTAGACCCCAAATATTAGGCCCCATTGGTGAGCCCCAATAGGTATCATTCTCCTATTGGTTCCGTGTTTGACTTTTGATAAAACAAAAAATTGAAAAGACCTGACTACCCTTATTTGATATTCAAAGTTTCGCTCCCAATTCCGAAAACCATGTCGTCATTTATAACTCGTGTAACCAACTCCCAAAAAAGGAGTAGTCGATCACGATTCGGTGAATCAGACGAAGAGAAGAAAGAATATATCGACCTAGGGTTTCAGATTCAAACTGGTTTCTTCCCCAAATCCTTTGCAACAATGGCGAAAAGTGGTAAACACTATTAAACCTTCCATTCCATCTCATAAACAACTGTAATTCCTACCCCAATGAAAAACTCTCCGTTTAAAATTTTTTGCATGTTGAAAACTATTGTAATTGTTTATTTTAAGGGTTAAATTGCTAGGATTGAAGAACGATCACATATTTGATTGCATAAGAGCCACGCATTCATGTAAAAATAACTTTCGCCCACTGTTTATGTTTTAAATCTGAAAAAAATTGATATACATTGTTGTATCTGGATCCCAGTGTTAGGTTTTTATTATTGCAAATTGATCTTATGTTTTTGAAATTTTTTTTTCTAAAGGAATGAAATTTTGATTCATACATCCGATTTAGGAAAATTGTCTATTACTCGTGTATTTGGTTGAGAATAAGTATCTTGAACAAAAAAAATTTCAATATATGAAAAAAATTTCAAGAACTTTAACAATGTGAAAAAAAAAATGTTTGTGCTAAAAAGAAAGGATATCATAAACTATCCTTCATTTAGAATTTGTTGGGATCAAGTTAAGATACAACAAGTATCTGAAAAAAATGTGTTTGTGAATTCAACATTATGTTAGTAGTTGTATCTGAATGTTATGGTGAATCTGAAATAAATTATACTGCAAACATCATTGTTTTCAGTTGTATCTAAATGTTATGATGAATCTGAATTAGCAAATGTTTAGTAGTTATATTCATTTACTTTGCTATTGAATTTGTGAAGTAATTCTTAGATGTAGCTGGATTTTTGTTTTCATAGAATTCAAGCTATGTAAATATGCCTCTTCTGCATAAACCCCCAAAGACAGCATTGCAAAACAAATGAGATGCAAAGCATATTATCCACAGTACAGATCCACATTGCACAAAGTTTTAGTAACATTTGCATCAATGAAATTGAAAAAAAGACGTGTCAAAATGCTCCAAAGGATTCCATTTTAGAATCTGTTTAAATCATTCTTGGACAGATCCTTCAAATACGACATAACAAAGAAAAATGATGATGATGTACTATCCATCATACAAGCATTCGATATGAAGAAGAATTGTTTCATTGTCAATGGGAAGGAACTGACAATCACAATTGATGAGGTTGAACTTATATTTGGAATACATTCAGGGGAATAAAAAATTGAAAGGTACACAATTTTAATTGCAATATAATTTGCTTGATTCAATGCTTTTATAATATGTATGTACAATTTACTTATGAAACTTCAATATTGATAACAATTACGTTTGGAGGCAAACCCGACACCCCATTCATACAAAGAAGGTTTGGGATGGTTAAAAGACCAAATGCTCCACATATAAAAGACCAGCTGCTAAAAGCATTTGCTGGAGAATCAGATACATATTACAAAGATTTCACAAGACTGTGCTGCCTATATTTATTCGTCTGCCTTTTCTACACAAATAGTGCACAAACTCTAGGATGGACATATTTCAAGTATGTGGAAAACCTTGACAAAATGAAAGAATATTCATGGTCTACATCGATATTAGAAACGTTGATGCAGTCCATAAAGAAGTATCCAACAGCTCCTTTAAGCGTAAATGGATGTGTGATAATACTATTGGTAAGAAAACCTGTCAATGCTAAAATTATAAATTAGCAAATTCATATTTTTTTTTACTGACAAATGGTATTCTGATTATGCAGTATTGGTTGTGTGAACACACACATCTAATTCCAGTAATATATGAAGATAGGTTTCCCCGATTCTTAAAATGGGACCTACGCAAATTGCACATGGAGTTGTCCAAGACCAAATTGAACAAAATTAAAAAGGATAAGGTACTATTCAACCATCCATTCTTACTAAAATGACTCTTCACTCAATGAATATGAATTGGATAAATATAAATAGCATCATATCTTAAATTTATTAAGATACATATATGTATCTGAAACAATTAAATATATGGCTTAACTGAAAAACAACATTATCTCGGTATTTTTTTGATACATATGTATCTCAAACAATTAATATATGGGAAAATGTACTTCTGCTTGGACATTTTTCTATTGGTAATATCTTACATAAACGAATAAACTAATATGTATGTGTTGCTATCTGTGTATGTGTATGTGTATGTGTCTCCACACAAATTCATATATAACTGTTTCTGAAAATCTATATATTTTTATATGACTTTAAGGACAAATTCCAGACATTGTGTGTATTTTTATATGTACCTTTAATTGTTTAGATACATACAACAATGAACTACATTCTTCTGATTTGAATATTTTATAAAAAATACCTGCAGATATGCACTGAATAGCTGAACATTAAACTAACTGAGTTACAACAACCCAGGGAGAAAAGCACTGCCACAGTTCATTATGAGTCAGAAGATGACAGGGACAGTGAAACTAATAGTGGATCAAGTGAAGAAGGTGCAGAAGGAATTGAAGTAGATGATGGTGGTGACAGTTGTGACAGATCAAATGACAATTTTGAAATCGCATCGCAAATGGATTCCCAAAAGAATAATAAGGACCTTGAAAACAAGCTAGCTCAAATGATAAAAAGGATGGCAGACATGGAAGAAGAAAATGTCAATCTCATGAAAAGAGACAAGGAAAAGGACGACCAGATTTTGGAATGGCATGATGGGTGGAAAAAGCTTTTATCAGCATTAGATTCATCAACAGAACAGATCAAAAATTTAGAGGCACAGATATGTGGCATGAAGAAAAAAATGTGTAGAACTAAAAGAACAAGTCATTCAAAAAGATGAAAGAATCAGAGAAAACGAGGAAGCTAATGTAGGACTGCAAAAAAAAAAAAGAAGAATAGCAAAAGATCATTGAAGACTTCAAAGATGATGCTACAGTCCACAACATTACGCAACATATATTAAAAGATGATGAAATCATTCGTCGGAGGGAAGAGAACAAGAAAAAAAATGAAAACAATGCAGTAGAAAGACTGAATGCATCAAGTGCTGAAAGCCCACTTCAAATTGTCCCATTACAAGCATGGTCACCAATAGATGGAATAATAGAAACAGCTCCATCCAAAGGTGAAAAGGTAAAACGATCAATGATTTTCAAAATCAAGGCAAAGAAGCGAAAGAGCACAAATGTCACGCCCCAGGGCGGCCGTCCCCGAGACGTGGCAATAATAAAATATCAGCTATCAATACATGAGGTCAATAAAGACTCCAACAACAACACACAAAGTGGCAAAGCAAGGATAATGATAACTGACTGAAAAGCGGAAGCATAATACATAAACAATGTCTGTAAACCAAAAACATTATTACAAACTCGAATACACAATCACTGTGCTGTGAGAGCCAGTCTAGACCAAAGAAAATACATGCTGTGCCACATGCACGATTTACAATACATCCAATGACTCTAGGACTGCTGACAACCTCGCACTCGCCACCCGCCAAAAGAACGCTCCACGCCCATAAGACCATGCCACAGGAAAGCTCCAGCTCTCACCCAACACTGCCCCTGAAAAGAAACAGTATGCGAGGGGTGAGCTACAAGCTCAGTGAGTGGCTGGAAACCAATCACCATACAACAGTTCAATACATAACAATTCCCTTTCAAGGTAAACATGGGTGGAAACCCATGGATAACAGGGTCACGCGACGGCGCGACCAACCTCACCCTCACTCCCGGAGGGAAACTCTTGGGACTTTGAATAAGAGACCATACCGTTGGTCGAAGAGACCCGGGATTACTGGTCCACACTACACTACTGGATAACCAACCTCACCCTCACCCTCACCCTCACTCCTGGAGGGAGACTCCTGGGACTTTTGGGGAGAGACCATACCGTTGGTCGAGGAGACCCGGAATTACTAGTCGACGCAACACTACTGGATCATCTACATCGAGATAACTGTGCGAGACCGGACCCAACAACTATGGGAATGGACGAACAACGAATGGGTCGCGAGGCGACGTGTCTTCACCTAATCCTCACCCTCACTCCCGGAGGGAGACTCTTGGGACTTTTGAAAGAGACTTAGACTGCTCTACACCCTTGGTCCACCGGTAGCCCTTTCCCCCGCGTAGCCTCTACCTGGTATACTCCCACGATCAGTACCTTCCGAACGCATCGGTGGTACCTACGGATGGGAGCCCTCTGTCAGGACAGCTTTCCCAACACCGGGGAGTTCCTACATCGGATCCAACGAAGGGGAGAACGATTCCACGCTCGCAATATCATTCATTAGCCCTCTCCGTAGCCTCTACCTGGTAAACTCCCACGATCAGTACGCTCTCGAATGTATTGGTGGTACCTATGGATGGGAGCCCTCTATCAGGACAGCTACAACCCGAGCCTCTTCAACTCGGACGACACTGGGAGTAAACATTCCATGTTCGCAAAGCGAACCCAATGGAAAAACAACTACTCTCGATAATCACTTATCGAGATATCGAATACTACTGTACTCCCACACGGTTGCGTCGCTCGGACACAGGGGGGGTGACACGCCCCAACTACCGGCTTAACAATCCGATAAGATAATGAATTCTCCTGAATTCCAAACGAGTGCATCTCTCGGATACACGGGCGATTACATCGTTAGCGCTCTAACTAATAACGTACAACCTGACAGCGGGTCATACCCACGCCTATTCCAGATAGGCCTATCAGTTTTTAACATGCGCATATAAATATATCCAAGAGAATTTTATATCTAGCTATGTGCATGAACCATATGCACAATCATCTAATAACCATATGCCTATTCCAAATGAACCATATGTTAGGGACACTCCCTAACATGGATTTACATCATAATAAATCATACAACATGCATACATGGTCATTAATCACATAAACATACAAAATATACTCTAACATGCGTTGGATATCGCCAACTTAAAAGAAAAGGGTCAAGCGCGATCTCGCGCACTAACAAGTGCATGCCAATATTCCAAACGAACCTGTGTCGAGTAGAAAATCGCATCTACTTACTCAGTTCGTTCAGAGGGAGAGGGCGGGAGAGATCATCATCTCATAAAGCTGGTCATAGCTTTGCCCCATTAGCATGGGCGCAACAGCTACACCACGCCCTCGAGTCTTATCGCAAGGGAATATTAGGCAGGTGCCCGTTATTAACCCAGACTTAATCATGTTCGATATTCCAATTAATATGGTGGGAGTATTATTACAATACTACCTAAGGCATGCCATATTCTATACATCCATACACATTTCAAAAATACATGCCCATACTAGAGGGGCTCATGCAACACAATCATTCATACATGAATACAATACATGTATATAAGCCTAGCATGCAAGATATCTACATATTATAGCTTAAGCATGGCCATACTACTTATCTACACAAGTAGTATAGCTAAGATGCCCCATCGATGCGCGACGCGCGACTACGCGCGTCGAGCGCATCCCGAGAGGGGGGGGATTGGATCGAACCACTCACCATACAACCCGGGACCTCGCGCATCCCATCCGACGAGATCTGCAAGGTAAGGGCATCAAATTTGGTGAGTAACATCACAATTTAACACTTAGAATTTACTAGAAATGCCAAAGACTTAGACATGCACGCATACGGGATCGCACGCATGCAAACACGCGCGTACGCATGCATGCCCGAGTGCCCCAGCACCTACACGAGCCCCTGGGAAGCCCCGCGCATGCCCCAGCACGCGCACGCGCGCGCGCGCGTGCACTGGCACCCTACCGCATGCCCAGGCGCACGCCCAGACTCACTGCCCCGTGCGCGCGCACGCTCGCGCGCGCCCGTGCGCACCCCGCTCGCTACCAGCGTCCGCGCGCACCGGTGCGCACGCGCGCGGACAGACCCGCGCGGGCGCCCAGCACTCCGCAACCCTCCCCCCTGCCCCCCACATGCACCCAACTCAAAACACCTCACATGCATGCCCTCCCAACGCTCTAACATGCAGAAAAACCAATTAAAGAAGAGGGAAACTCACCAAAAGAGCGGGAGAGGGAAGGGGGAGATGTAGGGGCTCGCAAGCGCACCCTTGACCACCTCGACCGCCACCACCTCTACCACCACCTCCATCTTTGCTTCTCTTCTTCATGGCTGAACCAAAGGGGAGGGAAAGAAAATAAGGGGATCCACCATGGGAGGAGGAACAATCAACACTAGCACACACACTCACCCTGCTTGCACTTGCACCTCCTCTTCTTGCTCCATCTTTTCTCTTAGGCATTTCATCAAACACATGGGGGGTATGTGTGAAAGAGAGAAAGAGAGGCAAGAGAGGTAGACGTGGGGAGTGGGAGAGAGAGAGAGGGAGAAAGATTTTTTTGGGCCAATAAATATCCAAGAGGGATACAAATGACCAATTCGTCCCTGACTAGAAATTCTGTACATGCTTCACTAGAACAGCCATAACTTCCTCAATATAGCTCCGAATTGCACAATTCAAAGTCCACTGGAAAGCCAAGAAGATTATCTACAACTTTCATGTTTATGACTAGAAATTCTGTACATGATTCATTAGAACAGCCATAACTTCCTCAATATAGCTCCGAATTGCACAATTCAAAGTCCACTGGAAAGCTAAGAAGATTATCTACAACTTTCATGTTTATGCCAAGATCAAATAATCCCTCCAGCTATTCTGAAATGAGGCCTAAACATTGAACAGGGCTGCTGCCAGAATTTTTCATCCCTGAGGTATACTTGGAAAAATACCCGTAACTTTTAGTACATGAATCAAGTTGATCTAATTCCAATTTTGCACGAAAGCTAACTCAAAACTGAGCATCTCATGATAAAATCATATTTAAACCTCTTCATCTTGGATTTTAACAAAATTAAATCCAAATACCAAATCGGAAATGCATAACTTCTAGGAGAAGAGAAAAAAAATAAAATTATATAGCCGAATTTTCAATCAGAGCACTTCAACTCCTGTAGGTGGCTAAAACCCAAAATTTTAGCGACTCCAATCGAAAAATAAGGCTCCAATTGACACAGGCATAACATTCTCCACCCCTTAGGAAATTTAGTCCTCGAAATTTAAGGAAACCCAAAGGGAAGACCGAATATAGCAAGTATCACGCATAGACCTTTTTCTTCCAAGTGGTCCATGCACCAGACTGGCACTACCGACACACTGTAATCAAAGAAATGGTCTTAGCGTGGAGCCTTTTCTCATGCTGGTCCTTGACCTCGATCCACTGCTCCACGAATGACAAATCCAGCTCGAGGATGAGACGGTCAAACTGAATGACTGAGCAGGATTGTGGACATAACGCCTCAGCCACGAGACAAGGACGACGTCGTGGGCATGAGCCAGCTGTGGGAGAAAGGCTACATGACAAGCCACCTCCCCAATCCACTCAATGACGAAAAACAGTCCCATTGAAGAGCCAACTCAGCTTGCCCCGAACGTCGAAACAGAGGGTGCCCTTAAACCAGGACACCTCCACGAAAACATGGTCGCCAAACCCAAAGGTAAGCTCCTAACGACGATGACTTGCGTAGCCCTTCTGTCGGTTCTGGGAGGTGCAGATGCACACACGAACCAACCTGGCCACCGCAAGGTCAAACAACTAACTTATGGCCCCTCCAACTGGCGCTCCTCAACCGTCCCAACACAAGGGAGGTATAAAACTGCGCCTATAGAGTGCCTTTCACAGATCCATCTGGATGCTCGAATGGCAGTCGTCTTGCAGGCATACCCCAACAAATGGGTGGTGCCTCACCCAACTGCCCTCATCATCGAGCACGCAGGCACTTAGCATGTCCTCCAAGGTCTGAATCGTCCTCTTTGTCTGGCTGTCCATCGGCGATGAAACGCTATACTTAAATGGAGGCTCGCGCCAAAGCCTGCCAAGGCTGCGCCACAACCTCAAAGTAACCCTCGCGTCTCAACCGAAAATAGCACCGACCGGAGTGCCATGAAGACGAACAATCGCGAAGGTGAAAACCCACGTCAAGGCGTCCAGAGACTCAATCAGTTGGATTAGGGAGGGAAGCGCGGACTTAGTCAGTCGGTCATTGATCACCTAGACGGCGTCGTGACCCGAACGTGACATTAGCGAGTCCGCAACAATCCCTGATAACCCACTCCCACGTCCATTGAGGAATCTCCATGGACTGACGCTTTCCAACGCGATGATGATTCTTGAACTTTGCCTGAGGGCATGCCAACCTGGGGAAACAAGGTCACCCATATCGCCTTTTCATTGCACCACAGCAATCTCAATGAAGACTACCCCAAAGTAGTCCACGGAAGCCTAATAAAACTTTTGAGATCCAAGAAGGCATCCGGCGCATTCGTCAACCCCGACGGCAGTACTTAAAACTCGTAGTGCCTGAACGGTCACGAAAGGCCATCTACGGGATGTCCAACTCCCGGATCTCCAACTTGTGGTACCCTTGTGCGAAGATCGATCTAACAGCAGACACTCGCTCCCAGAGCTGGTCAAATAGATCATCAATTCACGGAAGGGGGTACCTGATCTTCAACCCTTACGGGAAGATCAAAACAACACCGCGAACAATTAAGTCCAGATTCTGCTCCTCGAGCATGGCTGGCGCTCATGATGACACTTACATGCTTGGTAAGCCGCTCAACCGTACTTAATCCACAAGACACGCAATAAGGGGTCGTCGAACCTCGACAATGCCTATGCGACGTCATCTATCTGATAAGGCGGTTGAGTCCCATCACGAACGTTAGCATCACGTCTCCTCATTTGTGACCAATGTGGGGCAAAATGCGACAGTATCCACAACTGTGCTTCACATGCCACCAGAGATAGGTCGCTCAACTATAACCATTGGAACTCCAGCATCCTGCACTCCATGGGCAGATTCATCACGGGGAGTCCACGCTCTTGACATCATCTAGTAGCACTCTCCCGGTGTGGCCTCTACCTGGTAGCCTCCCAAGCCCACTATCTCTGCCATATGGGCGCACCAACAAGCATAGTATCTGGGAGCACCTCACAGGGCTCTGGCCTCAACCGGGCAGCTACAACGCACAATGATATATCGAAGCGACTCCAGATGCCACTATGGAACCCAGTCCACAAGCAATCGCCCACCAAGCTGCAATAGGATGTACCCAATCCCGATCGTACGCATCACCACTCGCTACAGCACCTTCCAAGTGAGAGGAAAATCCATCATCAATTTGATGCTTCAAAGGTATTCCTTGACTGGGAAAAGAACCTTGGCAGGGCACTATGAGGGCCTGATATAGGATATCCCGACAACCAAACAAGGAACACGGAGTACCCTAGCCCGGGTCTCAACGATGACCCTGCAAGGCCCCTTAATCCTGAGTAGGAAGGCTAGAAGAAGACATCACCCCTTAATGAGCAATACGCCACATCCTCAACACTTGAAACTGGTGCCACACGCGAACTCCATGGTTACCAGCAATACCGATGCACGGGAAAGAAGCTCCATTATCGAGGCGCAATCCATACCTTAGAAATTGCGACCAATTCATCATTATCACACTACTAGGCTAGAATCTCCTACCCAAGCCTTAATCCCACCACAAGGGATCCAACAACTGACCCTGTTCAGCCGACCCAGTTGACAACTTAAGGGTGGGTCCAGGGGGGTCACGTCCACGTCAACGGATGCGAGGAGGCATGTCAGCAACCTAAGATAACTTCTAAAACAAGAGTACTCAGATGACAATCCTACGACTCATCATCTATACGACTAGACTTAGGCTCTGACAGGACCAAGCTCTGATACCAACTTTTGTCACGCCCCAAGGCGGCCGTCCCCGAGACGTGGCAATAATAAAATATCAGCTATCAATACCTGAGGTCAATAAAGACTCCAACAACAACACACAAGGTGGCAAAGCAAGGATAATGATAACTGACTGAAAAGCGGAAGCATAATATATAAACAATGTCTGTAAACCAAAAACATTATTACAAACTCGAATACACAATCACTGTCCTGTGAGAGCCCACTCTAGACCAAAGAAAATACATCATGTGCCACATGCACGATTTACAATACATACAATGACTCTGGGACTACTGACAGTCTCGCACTTGCCACCCGCTGGAAGAACGCTCCACGCCCAAGACCACGCCACAGGAAAGCTCCAGCTCCACGCCCAACACTGCCCCTGAAAAGAAACAGTATGCGAGGGGTGAGCTACAAGCTCAGTGAGTGGCTGGAAACCAATCACCATACAATAGTTCAATACATAACAATTCCCTTTCAAGGAAAACATAGGTGGAAACCCATTGATAACAGGGTCACGTGATGGCGCGACCAACCTCACCCTCACCCTCACTCCCGAAGGAAGACTCTTGGGACTTTTGGAGAGAGACCATACCGTTGGTCGAAGAGACCCGGGATTACTGGTCCACACAACACTACTGGATCACCAACCTCACCCTCACCCTCACTCCCGGAGGGAGACTCTTGGGACTTTTGGGGAGAGACCATACCGTTGGTCGAGGAGACCCGGGATTACTGGTCTACGCAACACTACTGGATCATCTACATCGAGATAACTGCCCAACGATGTCTTTAAACATCGATGTGAGACCGGACCCAACAACTATGGGAACGGACGAACAACGAATGGGTCGCGAGGCGACGTGTCTTCACCTCATCCTCACCCTCACTCCCGGAGGGAGACTCTTGGGACTTTTGGAAGAGACTTAGACTGCTCTACACCCTTGGTCCACCGGTAGCCCTTTCCCCCGCGTAGCCTCTACCTGGTATACTCCCACGATCAGTACCTTTCGAACGCATCGGTGGTACCTACGGATGGGAGCCCTCTGTCAGGACAGCTTTCCCAACGCCGGGGAGTTCCTACATCGGATCCAACGAAGGGGAGAACGATTCCACTCTCACAATATCATTCGTTAGCCCTCTCCCGGGTAGCCTCTACCTGGTACACTCCCGAATGCATCAGTGGTACCTACGGATGGGAGCCCTCTGTCAGGACAGCTACAACCCGGGCCTCTTCAACTCGGACGACATTGGGAGTAAACATTCCATGTTCGCAAAGCGAACCCAATGGAAAAACAACTACTCTCGATAATCACTTATCGAGATATCGAATACTACTGTACTCCCACACCGTTGCGTCGCTCGAACACAGGGGGGGTGTCACGCCCCAACTACCGACTTAACAATCCGATAAGATAATGAATTCTCCTGAATTCCACACGAGTGCATCGCTCGGATGCACGGGGGGATATACCCGCCTATTCCAGATAGGCCTATCAGTTTTTAACATGCGCATATAAATATATCCAAGAGAATTTTATATCTAGCTATGTGCATGAACCATATGCACAATCATCTAATAATTATAGGGACACTCCCTAACATGGATTTACATCATAATAAATCATACAACATAACATGGTCATTAATCACATAAACATACAAAATATACTCTAACATGCGTTGGATATCGCCAACTTAAAAGAAAAGGGTCAAGCGCGATCTCGCGCACTAACAGGTGCATGCCAATATTCCAAACGAACCTGAGTCGAGTAGGAAATCGCATCTACTTACTCAGTTCGTTCAGAGGGAGAGGGCGGGAGAGATCATCATCTCATAAAGCTGGTCATAGCTTTGCCCCATTAGCATGGGCGCAACAGCTACACCACGCCCTCGAGTCTTATCGCAAGGGAATATTAGGCAGGTGCCCGTTATTAACCATGACTTAATCCTGTTCGATATTCCAATTAATATGGTGGGAGTATTATTACAATACTACCTAAGGCATGCCATATTCTATACATCCATACACATTTCAAAAATACATGCCCATACTAGAGGGGCTCATGCAACACAATCATTCATACATGAATACAATACATGTATATAAGCCTAGCATGCAAGATATCTACATATTATAGCTTAAGCATGGCCATACTACTTATCTACACAAGTAGTATAGCTAGGAGGCCCCATCGATGCGCGACGCGCGACTACGCGTGTCGAGCGCATCCCGAGAGGGGGGGGATTGGATCGAACCACTCACCATACAACCCGGGACCTCGCGCATCCCATCCGACGAGATCTGCAAGGTAAGGGCATCAAATTTGGTGAGTAACATCACAATTTAACAGTTAGAATTTACTAGAAATGCCAAAGACTTAGACATGCACGCATACGGGCTCGCACGCATGCAAGCACGCGCGTACGCACGCATGCCCGAGTGCCCCAGCACCTACCCGAGCCCCTGGGCAGCCCCGCGCATGCCCCAGCATGCGCACGCACGCGCGCGCGCGCACTGGCACCCTGCCGCATGCCCAGGCGCACGCCTAAATGCACTGCCCCGCGCGCGCACACGCTCGCGCGCGCCCGCGCGCACCCGCCTGCGCCTGCCAGTGCCCCTCTGCGCGCACACACGCGCGACAGACCACCGCGCACGCCCAGCACTCCCCAACCCTCCCATCTTGCCCCTACATGCACCCAACTCAAAACACCTCACATGCATGCCCTCCCAACGCCCTAACATGCATAAAAGCCAATTAAAGAAGAGGGAAACTCACCAAAAGAGAGGGGGAGGGAAGGGGGAGATGTAGGGGCTCGCAAGCGCACCCTTGACCACCTCGACCGCCACCACCACTACCACCACCTCCATCTTGCTTCTCTTCTTCATGGCTGAACCAAAGGGGAGGGAAAGAAAATAAGGGGATCCACCATGGGAGGAGGAACAATCAACACTAGCACACACACTCACCTTGCTTGCACTTGCACCTCCTCTTCTTGCTCCTTCTTTTCTCTTAGGCATTTCATCAAACACATGGGGGGGAATGTGTGAAAGAGAGAAAGAGAGGAAAGAGAGGTAGACGTGGGGAGTGGGAGAGAGAGAGATATTTTTTTGCGCCAATAAATAGCCAAAAGAGGGATTCAAATGACCAATTCATCCCTGACCAGAAATTATGTACATGCTTCACTAGAACATCTATAACTTCCTCAATATAGATCCGAATTGCACAATTCAAAGGCCACTGGAAAGCCAAGAAGATTATCTACAACTTTCATGTTTATGACTAGAAATTCTGTAAACTTCCTCAATATAGCTCCGAATTGCACAATTCACATTCCACTGGAAAGCTAAGAAGCTTATCTACAACTTTCATGTTTATGCTAAGATCAAATTATCCCTCCAGCTATTCCGAAATGAGGGCTAAACATTGAACAGGGCTGCTGCCAGAATTTTCATCCCCGAGGTATACTTGGAAAAATACCCATAACTTTTATTACATGAATCCAGTTGATCTAATTCCACTTTTGTACGAAAGCTAACTCAAAACTGAGCATCTCATGATAAAATCATATTTAAACCTCTTCATCTTGGATTTTAACAAAATTAAATCCAAATACCAAATCGAAAATGCATAACTTCTAGGAGAAGAGAAAAAAAATAAAATTATATAGCCGAATTTTCAATCAGAGCACTCCAACTCCTGTAGGTGGCTAAAACCCAAAATTTTAGCGACTCCGATCGAAAAAATAAGGCTCCAATTGACACAGGCATAACAAAATTAAATCCAAATACCCAATCGGAAATGCATAACTTCTAGGAGAAGAGAGAAAAAAAAAATTATATAGCCAAATTTTCAATCAGAGCACTCCAACACCTGTAGGTGGCTAAAACCCAAAATTTTAGCGACTCCGATCGAAAAAATAAGGCTCCAAATGACACAGGCATAACAACAAAGGACCCTGACTTCAAGTACACCTTTGATTCAACTGGGAAAGCCAAAGGAAGAAAAAGAAAGGCTACCAATAACCCACCAAAACAGAAAAAGCCCAAAAAATTTACATACCGGTTTCGTAAAACTGAAGTAGTGAAATTGATTGATGAAGAAGACTTAGAAAAATTGAAGCACATAGTGGAACTCACTGAAGGAAGGTAAAACGAACTACTTATAACTTATTTTTGATATTAAGATACACATGTATATCTGAAAAAACAAAAAATTAAAACTGCTCAGGAAAAAAAAAATCAATATGAAAGTTATTGATATATCCATATCAATATAGAGCTGTATCTGAAAAATTAGTATGGTTGTATCTATATTTGTATTAGTTTTACCACTTATATCATGTGTATATATAGTAATCAAAATGTTAGTGTTGTTTCCTTGAAATATCATAGACAAATGAATGATTCATCTATAATTTCGATCTGTGCAGGGGACCAATATGGGAAGGCTTTTTGGGTGTGGTACATTTTGAAGATATGCGAGCTATTTCAGAAGAAGATGAAATCCCAAGCAATGTAATATTCATTTATAATTTGTATCTGATTAAGTACATGAATCTAAGTTAATGATATTATGACTATCTTAAAAAATGAACTCCTAACTCTCTACTTAACACTTCAAAATGCCTAGGTCATTGATGCGTACACAGAGATTTTGTATACTGAACAAGGATAGCCATCACAAGAGAGAGGATCTTCATTCTTTGTTTCTGCTAATATATCCCAAGCGCTGATAAATGAAAAGCAACATCATCTATTTCGTAGCCTGGTGACCCACAAACTTGATCTGCACTTGCATAGTTTCATACACTTTCCTCTACACAACCACAATCACTGGACATTAGCAATGTACGATGCAACTGAAAATGTCTAGAGTCATTACAATTCATTACGTCTTGAATGTGAAGAGGATGACACACATTTACAACTGGTTGCCAAATTGGTATAAACTTCTTTTTCTACTCTATTAAATTATCACATCATGAAATCACATGCTTTTAGATATGGTAAAATATAAGTATCTAAAATTCACTGTAATTGTATCTAGACCTAAAAACAAATGGAAGAATTTATAAAAGAATTCAATTGGATCAAGGTTGGACAAATCAACTCTGTTATTGATGCACCGCAGCAATATTGTATCTCGTAAGTATCATTCATATATCATAGTTCAAAATTGTATGAATTTATGCCACATGATTTTTTTTTCTCTTGTAGAATGGACTGTGGGCCAGTAATCCTCGAAATCATGAGACAATACGTTGCTGGGGAGGAAATAGCGACTGGCATGATGGGAAAAAAAGGTGTAGATCAATAAGGGCAAACATCGTACACAAATTCTTGAATGACAAGCACCGAACGTACACTGAAGAGGACCACAGGATCAGAACAATGTTTCTGGAACTATAACTGACAAACGCGTTGTGTTTACATGCAAAAAACAATGTAGCACATCATTGCATAGTCTAGTTTTTGTTTATCAGTATATGACAATTTAGATATTTGTAGGTTTTGTTGATGTTCCATCAAATGAAAAACAATATTGATATTTTTGTGTGCAATCTGTAAATGAAAAAAAAATTGTGCATTTGTTTAACGCTGTTTGATCATATGACAACAAAGTTTGATGGAAAGGACTGGTTAGGTGTATAACCACGCAGGGAAATCTCATAGTGACTGAAATATCTGTTGTTATACTTGTGTCACTTTTTAGCCTGCTGGTAATCGTTGGAGCGTTCTGGCAGTTTTTAAAAATTTTAGGGTTTTCGATCGGAACCGCTAATTTTTGGACTGTTAACTATCGTCCTGAGTTAGAGGACTCCGATTGGAAATCTAACTGCATATTTGGTGTCCTGGTGCCATTTTAGGCCTCTCACGAAAATTTCATTGAATTCCGGTAACGTTTTCAAAATTTCGCAGTTCCGGGGCGTATCTGGGTTTTTAAGTCGCACACTATATAAGGATGGGATCTAATTTTCGAGGTACTGTTCATCATCCCTACCAAATGAGTTTTTCTCTCTCCCCTCTCTCTTTTTCTCACTTTTGACCCCCCTAGAGCCCTCAAAGCTTAAAACCTAAAGCATAGGAAGTGTAGATCGGGTCCCAGTGCTTTCAAATTCGAATTCCGGCGAGATTTGCCCCTCCGTCCCCCCTCTCTTCTTCCCTGATTTGAGCCATATCGGTGGTGGAGGTAGTTCCTGCCGTTAGAAGCCTTTTGAGGGAGGTTTCGGTGCGTGGAGAGCAACCGGACTTCGCTTCCTCCCCTTGGTAAGCCTCTTTTCCTCTCTTTTCTTGCATAGATGTATGCTAGGGGATGGATTTGGGGTTGGGTGGCTGTGGGTGGCCGTCGGAGTGGTGGTCGGAGGCCATTGGTGGCCGGAGGTGGGTGGTAAGGGAGCTCGGGCTGGCAGGCAGGCAGCAGCACAGGCAGCAGCAGCAGGCGCAGCATGTCACGCCCCAGGCGTCCCCGGGACGCGGCAAGTGTATATAAAATATCAGAATCTACACAGGAGGTCAATAATATATCATACACAAGCTACTAGAATGACATACAGACAACAAAAGCAGGGCTGACATGATATATACACCAAATGCGGATAACTAAAGACTGAATCTGTAATCAAAACACACTACAGACTCCATACATAATCACATGTCCTGTGAGAGCCAATATACATACAAAGACATCCAAATACAACACAAACGCGTGCCCAAGCACGGAAAATAATACATACTGGTACAAGGGATGCTGATAGTCTCAGAAACTCGCGGGACGTGGCGCTACACTGATGAAGTCCCTCGGGGAGCTCCTCCTCCAGATCCGACTCAGATGACACTGTAGAGAAAATATTATGCGAGGGTTGAGCCACACGCTCAGTGAACGGCACAACCCATGCATCACAGACAATATTGACCACAACCAGATAATTCTTAACATCCACAACCACATTTACCATAGCCACCAATAATCAACAATTCCTCAACTAGTGGGTCGCTACCGCCAACCCACTACACCCTCACCCTCACCCTCACCCTCAATGGGTGACCAAGGATATTGGGACTAATCAACACCAAACCAACGGGTCGCTTCCGCCAACCCGCTACACCCTCACCCTCAATGGGTGACCAAGGATATTGGGACTTACTACACCAATCCAGCAGGTCGCTATCGCCAACCTACTACACCCTCACCCTCACCCCTCAACAGGAGTGACATAGGATATTGGGACTGACAATCATCCATAGACAAATCCAGCGGGTCGCTCATCGCCAACCCACTACACCCTCACCCTCACCCTACAACGGGTGACATAGGCTCTTGGGACTGACTAGGCTGTTGGTCACCCTTGGTCCACCGATAGTCTCTCCTCACTCCGTAGGTCGTTTGGCCACTCCCATGTTCAGCACAGTCCTTCACCAAATCAGGAGGCGCCTACTACTGGGAGCCCCTGCACGGGACAACCTGTCTAACGCTGAGGTAGTCTCTACCGGATCCAACGAAGGGAACAGAACAGCCTAACCATCGCATATGATCCACTTGGATCCGCAGACGGCACATTATAACAACACTAATGTTCTGAATTCCTCAGAACCCACCAGGGCGCATAACTACGATGCGGGGAACATGCATAAGGTTATAACAAGGTGGAATATTGTTGGGGAAAGAAACTCGGGAGGGCAGCGTGAGTTCCCGTTATAGGACACCCCGACAACCAAACAAGGAACACGGTGTACCCTAACCCGGGTCTCACCGCTGTCCTCGCAAGGCCCCTCCCCTATAATATTCACTATAACATGCAATTTAACATTTACTAGCATTTAATTTAATAAATTAAACTAGTAGGGCACATGCATCGGTCGGGCTTCCTAACAAGGAACCAGGGGACATGCTGCATGGCTCATATACATATCCTAAGGGTGCAAGTCCCTAACATGCACAGTCTAGGGTAACATGCATTCTACAATTAAATCATGCTCGCATGATATACATATTTCACATGCCAATATCTATCCATGGTGCCCCAGGAGAGGTCGGTATACGCTCAAGTGCGTATAACACCTCTCTACTGGGTTGGATTGTCCCACTCACCAGATATCGGGGTCGTCGCGCGACCGTCCGTCCAGATCTGCAAGACAGACATTCAATATGGTGAGAACAATACATAAATACTCTAAAATACCCCAAACACACAAAACCCACTCACTCCCGAACCCACCGGGCAGCCGCACGCACGGCCACCCGCCCCGAGCGCACAGCCGAGCCTCGGCCCGCGCGCCAAGGCGCACTGCCGAGCCCAGCCCGCACACCCGGACACCACCGGCGCACTGTCGCACGCCGGCCCGCGCGCCCCAACGCACCGCCGCACGCACGCGCACGCTCGCGCGCGCCCGCGCGCACCGCGCGTCCAGCCCAGCGCGCCCCCGCGCGCACTGCACGCACGCCCCAGCACGCGCACGCACTGGCCCCCAGCACCGCGCCCAGGCGCATGCCCAGGCGCCCTGCCCAGCACCCAGGCGAAGTGCCCAGGTGCCCTGCCGCGCGCGCGCACGCCCGCGCGCGCCCGCGCGCACCCGCGCAGACCCCCGCTGGCACGCCCGCTCGCGCCAGCATCCGCGCGCACCCGCGCACCCGCTCCGCGAGCACCCGCGCACTCGCGCGCAGGCGCGCGCGCCCGACTGCGCCTGCCTGGGCGCGCGCCCGCGCGCGCACGCGCGCAAACGACGCCCAGACCGCGCCCAAGCCCTCTTAACCTCCTTTTAACCCATTCTAACCCCTCCCACACACCCCAACCTACCCAGCCACCATGCATGACCTTCCCAACACCCTTAAGCCAAAAAAGAATTAAGAAAAGGAGGGGAGGAGCTCACCTTGGAGGGGGAACAAAGGGGGATGTTCGGGGGCCCTTCGCGCACCGAAACGCCGCCACCGAAACCACCACCACCACCACCTCTCCTCAGCCTCCTCTTCAGCCAAAATCAGGGGGGGGGGGGAAAGCATGGAAAGGGAGAGCTTGAGAGAGAGGAAAACAAACAACCATCACACATGCACCAAGAATCCACCACCACTTCCTCCTCCACCTCCTCCTTCTCTTTGGGGCATTTAAACAAACACAAGGGGGGCTTGAAGAGGTGAAAGAGAGAGCCTCAGATGAAGGTCGACGTGCACTTGGGAGGGAGAGAGAGATAGATGAGATATTTATCATATAACTTAAGGGGAAATGACATACGCACCCTTTCACTCGAAATTCTGCGCAAGCTTCACTAGAACAGCCATAACTTCCTCGATATAGCTCCGAATGGCTCAATTCCAAAACCGGTGGAAAGCTAAGAAGATTATCTACAACTTTCATGTTTATGACATGATCAAATATCTCCAGCTATTCCGAATTTAGAGCCAAACATGGAACAGGGCTGCTGCCAGAATTTCCATCCCCGGGGTACACTTGGAAGAATACCCATAACTTTTACTACAAGAATCCAGTTGATCTAATTCCACTTCCAAACGAAAGCTAACTCAAAACTGGACGTCTCATAATAAAATCAGAATTTTACCTCTTCATCTTGGATTTTTACAAAATCAAATCCAAACGGCAAATTGGAAATACATAACTTACGAAAAAAATTATGTACCCAAATTTTCAAACAGAGCGCTCCAAAATGACACAGGCACAACACAGCAGTAGCAGGCGCAGCAGGCAGGGCCACTGGCAGGGCGCGCACGTGCGTGCGAGCGGGCGTGCGCGCGGGTGGCGCTGGGCGCGGGTGCTGGGCGCTGGCGGGCGCAGTCGGGCGCGCAGTCGCGCGCGGGTGCGTGCGCGCTGGTGCGCGGGTGCGCGCGGAGTGGTCGCGCGGGTGCTGGCGCGAGCGGGGGTGTGCGCAGGAGTGCGCGCGGGTGCGCGCGGGCGTGCGCGCGAGCGTGCGCGCGCGCGGGCAGGGCGCCTGGGCACTGTGCCTGGGTGCTGGGCAGGGCGCCTGGGCATGCTCCTGGGCGCGGTACTGGGGGCCAGTGCGCGCGGTGCTGGGGGCCAGTGCGTGCGCGTGCTGGGGCGTGCGTGCAGTGCTCGCGGGGGCGCGCTGGGCTGGACGCGCGGTGCGCGCGGGCGCGCGCGAGCGTGCGCGTGCGTGCGGCGGTGCGTCGGGGCGCGCGGCCGGCGTGCGACAGTGCGCCGGTGGTGTCCGGGTGTGCGGGCTGGGCTCGGCAGTGCGCCTTGGCGCGCGGGCCGAGGCTCGGCTGTGCGCCCGGGGCGGGTGGCCGTGCGTGCGGCTGCCCGGTGGGTTCGGGAGTGAGTCGGGATGCTCGGATACACGTGCGTACGGGCCGTATGTACGTTTATCCGAGTGTTGGGTATTTTAGATGTATTTTTGGGTATTTTATGCATTGTTCTCACCATATTGAATGTCTGTCTTGCAGATCTAGACGGACGGTCGCGCGACGACCCAGATACTGGTGAGTGGGACAATCCAACCCAGTAGAGAGGTGTTATACGCACTTGGGCGTATACCGACCTCTCCTGGGGCACCATGGATAAATATTGACATATTGTAATGTGTATATCATGCGAGCATGATTAAATTGTAGAATGCATGTTACCCTAGACCTTGCATGTTAGGGACTTGCACCCTTAGGATATGTATATGAGCCATGCAGCATGTTCCCTGGTTCCATGTTAGGAAGCCCGGCCGATGCATGTGCCCTACTAGTTTATTTATTAAATTAAATGCTAGTAAATGTTAAAATGCATGTTATAGTGAATATTATAGGGGAGGGGCCTTGCGAGGACAGCGGTGAGACCCGGGTTAGGGTACACCGTGTTCCTTGTTTGGTTGTCGGGGTGTCCTATAGCGGGAACTCACGCTGCCCTCCCGAGTTTCTTTCCCCAACGATATTCCACCTTGTTATAACCTTATGCATGTTCCCCGCATCGTAGTTATGCGCCCTGGTGGGTTCTGAGGAATTCAGAACATTAGTGTTGTTATGATGTGTTGTCTGCGGATCCGAGTGGATCATATGCGATGGATAGGCTGTTCTGTTCCCTTCGTTGGATCCTTTAGAGACTACCTCAGCGTTAGACAGGTTGTCCCGTGCAGGGGCTCCCAGTAGTAGGCGCCTCCTGATTTGGTGAAGGACTGTGCTGAACGTGGGAGTGGCCAAACGACCTACGGAGTGAGGAGAGACTATCGGTGGACCAAGGGTGACCAACAGCCTAGTCAGTCCCAAGAGCCTATGTCACCCGTTGTAGGGTGAGGGTGAGGGTGTAGTGGGTTGGCGATGAGCGACCCGCTGGATTTGTCTATGGATGATTGTCAGTCCCAATATCCTATGTCACTCCTGTTGAGGGGTGAGGGTGAGGGTGTAGTAGGTTGGCGATAGCGACCTGCTGGATTGGTGTAGTAAGTCCCAATATCCTTGGTCACCCATTGAGGGTGAGGGTGAGGGTGTAGTGGGTTGGCGGAAGCGACACACCGGAATTGTGATTGGATGTTGATTAGTCCCAATATCCTTGGTCACCCATTGAGGGTGAGGGTGAGGGTGTAGCGGGTTGGCGGAAGCGACCCGTTGGTTTGGTGTTGATTAGTCCCAATATCCTTGGTCACCCATTGAGGGTGAGGGTGAGGGTGAGGGTGTAGCGGGTTGGCGGAAGCGACCCGTTGGTTTGGTGTTGATTAGTCCCAATATCCTTGGTCACCCATTGAGGGTGAGGGTGAGGGTGTAGCGGGTTGGCGGAAGCGACCCGTTGGTTTTGTGTTGATTAGTCCCAATATCCTTGGTCACCCATTGAGGGTGAGGGTGAGGGTGTAGTGGGTTGGCGGTAACGACCCACTAGTTTGAGGAATTGATGTTATTGGTGGCTATGGTAAATGTGGTTGTGGATGTTAAGGTTTATCTTGTTGTGGTCAATATTGTCTGTGATGCATGGGTTGTGCCGTTCACTGAGCGTGTGGCTCACCCCTCGCACAATATTTTTCTACAGTGTCATCTGAGTCGGATCTGGAGGAGGAGCTCCCCGAGGGACTTCATCAGTAGCGGAGTAGCGCCACGTCCCGCGAGTTTCTGAGACTATCAGCATCCCTTGTACCAGTATGTATTATTTTCCGTGCTTGGGCACGCGTTTGGTTGTATTTGGATGTCTTTGTATGTATATTGGCTCTCACAGGACATGTGATTATGTATGGAGTCTGTAGTGTATTTTGATTACAGATTCAGTCTTAGTTATCCGCATTTGGTGTATATATCCTGTCAGCCTTGCTTTTGTTGTCTGTGTGTCATTTTGGCTGCTTGTGTATGATATTATTGAACTCCTGTTTATTCTGATATCATATATACACTTGCCGCGTCCCGGGGACGCCCGGGGCGTGTTACCCCCGTACCCATTATCCTTAATTAAGGCATGCGATACGGTGCGTTACGTAAACACCATCCTCAATATATTGGATAATATAAATAAACTCATAAAATACTCTTAGGATTTAAAACATAAACAAACCACAGGATCTCAATAATTCATTCTTAGGTTTGAATGAATACACACGAGTTCTTTATTTAATACTAATAATAATTTCTCCAGTTTTGCTGATAAGGCTAAGGACGCCCACTAAATGCCAAGAAGAAGGCTTATTCAACACCTACGATGCAATGAAGGTAAAACACGAACGAGATTGCTAACGCACCTCCACGAACAACGATAACCAACACCTACCCTGAAAGGTTGGGGAAAGAGGGGTGAGCTACCACACGCTCAGTGAATGGACCTATAGCGTCTCAATAATAATAATAATAGTAATAATAAAATAGTCCCGATAATCCAACCTAACAGATTATAAACATATACATATAATTATCACAAGTGTAACGATAAAACATAATGCATCTCTTAGAGGAATAGCCACAATCTCATACTAACTACATGATACGTATGATGCAACAGATACGCATGCCTGTATGGCACGCAGTCGAAAGATGCTCCATCTAGAGCTTGGTCATGCAGACCAGTCGTCACGCAGACAAGGTCCCACTAGACTGGTCGCGTCACGCAGATGATGTCACGCAGACAGGTGTCACGCAAACGGGTGATATGCATGCAAGATCAATTTACCAAACAATAATTTGCATGCACGAATAACATAATCTCCACTATGGGTTATACGTAAAATAATACCTTAAAATCATGGTGTCATGCTCATGTATTCCATAATCAAGATAATAGTTGTATTCATAAAATAGGCATGATGCGGTCATGTTATAAATATAATTAGTTTTGAAATCTACGTAGAGACTAGACCCACTCACCTTAGGTCCAATGACACAGAAACAACTCCAGAAGGCCTAAAGCACTCTAGTCAGACCTGAAACGATGTGAATCGATCAAAATACAAAAATACAGTACGGAATCTGATGGTACCTATGCATGCAGAAACCGGCGGCTCCCACAGGGACCCTCACTGACAAACCCGATGGCTCCCATTGGGGCCGTCCGAAACATACGCGACGTCTCTCATTGGAGTCGTCCCGAGGCAGAAGCATGAAACCCTAAATTTTCTTGTAGAAATGCTTGAAAACATTCTACTATTGAAAACAAGACACGGGTCGTTTCTAAAACGTTTGTTAATCAGAAAAGAAGAAAAGAATCGATTGTCGAAATCAAATCATTCGTACCCAAAAATCCGATTAAAACCAATCAAAACTCTTTGAAAATATCTTTAAAAACTCTAGGTCTATCATAGGTATAAATAACTAATATGGATTTACGTTTAAACCTCAAAATCATAAATATATGCATAGGTTCGGATCTATGCGTACAAGGTTCAAAATAAGACCTAAAAATCATAAAAACATGATTTCTACCTTAAACGAATTAACCTAAACATGGTATATACATAAACATATTTATTTTTACATGAAAGACTTACAAACCATCTTCTTAAAAAAACTTAACATCATGGCTATATCATAAGAACCCACACCCCATAAAATCATATGGAAATCCAATAAGAAAACCTAAGAAAGCATAAACTTCCAATATATTCATGTGAGACATAATACTATCATCAAAGCTTACAAAAACATCATAAAATCATCATTATATCATTGTTAAAACATAGCAATTTGAAATCATGCGAAAACACCTAAGAATCATTCGAAATCATAGCAATTCAAAATCATGCGAAATCATGCGAAAACTATCCTCTTTGTTTGGAAAACCTTAAAAACGAGATCATATTAAAAGAACATCTAAAGGAAATCATTATTAACCAAAAACTCTTCAAAACATCTTTAGAAAACTCACCTAAACCCTTGCTCAAGTTCCTTTCCCGAGCCCCTCAACAATGGTGCCGAAAACAAGAAGAAGATCTTTTAGGGTTTGAAATTTTTAGGGTTTCAAGGCAATGAAAGAGAAAAAGAGGTTTATAAGCCTCTCATACATGTGAGGAAACAATTACGACGCCAATAATTTGCATTAATCCTGATTAATGCACCTGTTCCTTCCAAAAACGGAACCTATTTTCAAAAATACGATTTTCCAGATCGACGGCTCCTATAGCATCCGTCGCCCAGGCTTCCGATGGCTCTCCCCGATCCGTCGCCCATGTGCCCGACGGCAGCTATAAGATCCGTCAGACACTGTCTGACACCCTGTTACTGATTGGTCCATAACTTGATCTATACGCATCTGATTTACAATCCGTAAGAAGTGTTGGAAAGCCAACAAAACGAGGAATCTAACCATGCCAAATTATTAGAAATTTGGAATACTAATCATACCATAAAAGCAGGTTAATTACGGCCTAAAAGTCAGAGTCGCTACAATATCTCATATGAGTACCGTGTATCTGAATTATGTGATGTGTATCTGAACACATGGCATTCAATAAAAGGTGACAAGGTTATCGGATTTTCTGAAGAACAATGTTTATTTAACATGTCTATGACCATATTTAACATTTATACATACAAAGTACCATTAAAAAATAATTGGAGGTGCATATTTAATTGGTTTTTTTGTATTTATTCCATTCGATTATCTGAATTTGGATAACTGTATCTGAAATTTGAATAAAGGCAACAAATTGTCTCAATTGTAATTTTATCAAAATGAGCTACATAACAATATATGCAAAAGAAAATCAAACTAAAGAAAATCCAACGGCTTCTCCAACCAATTGATCATTAGAACCTTGCGGTATCCTTGCTTTCTTGTTCCTTGGCTTGTATACATTGGATGCCTTCCTTCTCGATGGTGGTCGTCCTTTGCTTCTAACCTTGAAAGGAGAATGGATTATTGAAACTGGTATATGGTCTTCACCAACACTATTGCAGTTCACATTCTCCGGAATGGTGTCTTTCAATTCATCATACAATGAATCAAGATACCTTTTGCAAAACTCAAACTTCTCAGATGAGACAACAGCACCCTCAGTAATTGCCACAAACTTGTGATACAATTCATAGTGCCTCAACATTTTCTCATTTGTCATGCTGTCCACATAACAATTCTTCACAAAATTGTGTTGTCGCTTAATGCCCTTTTGCCAACGATCAAGAATGAATTGTGAAGGGACTTCTAGTGTGTTGGTGTGTATCATCACTTTCATGGAATGTCTACGCATGATACCTTTAAATTCAAAAAGATAGCATAGGCATCGAACCTCCTATTTGCCTTCATCAAAACGAACTTGATAAGCTATTTTCTTGGTTGCTCCATCATTGCCCTTTGAAATGTCATCAACAACAAAGTATCTGACACAACCTACATCTGAAACATGTATGAGATTACAAAATACCATCCCCTTTATTTCATTCTGAACCTTCCTAAAAATGTCATGTGTATACACCTCTTAAAATTGTTTCTCAAATCCGAAATTTGTAAGCAGAGGAATGATTGAATTTGTTGAATGAAAATCAGCTTTCTCCTCCTTTTCAACTTTGCTTTTCAGTGCATTATCATATTGTTCCACAAACTGCTTCAATGTTGTTTTTGAATTGACATAATCATCAAAAAAAGCATTCATGCTTTCACTTCTTTGCGTAGTGGACATACCAGCCCAAAAATTTTCTTTCACATAAACTGGAACCCATCCTAAACGGTTGCTGAATAATAATGAAAGCCGCGCATTGTCCGATAGTCCATGCTCCTCTATCATTTGTAGCCAATTTATTTCAAAATCACCAGGTGTAAGAGACTCGTACACAATAGACTTCATGCATTTCTTTATTTCATCATAGTTTTTGTAACTGCATATAACAAAAAAGAAATCTGAAACACAAATTTGTATCGAAACAACTGTAATTCCTACCTCTACCTCATAAACAACTATAATTCCTACCCCCAATGAAAAACTCTCCATTTAAAATTTTTGGTATGTTGAAAACTATTGTAATTGTTTATTTTAAGGGTTAAATTGCTAGGATTGAAGGACAATCACACATTTGATTGCATAAGACCACTGCATTCATGTAAAAATAACTTTCGCCCACTATTTATGTTTTAAATCTGAAAAAAATTGATATACATTGTTGTATCTGGATCCCAGTGTTAGGTTTTTATTATTGCAAATTGATCTTATGTTTTTTAAATAATTTTTTTTTTCTAAAGGAATGAAATTTTGATTCATACATCCAATTTAGGAAAAATGTTTGTTACTCGTGTATCTGGTTGAGAATAAGTATTTGAACCAAAAAATTTATCAATATATGGAAAAAATTTCAAGTACTTTAACAATGTGAAAAGAAAATTGTTTGTGGTAAAAAGAAATGATATCATAAACTATCCTACATTTAGAATTTGCTGGGATCAAGTTAAGATACAACTAGTATCTTAAAAAAAATTCAGATACAAATTTGTGTTTATTTGAAAGTTCAACTGTTTCTGAATTAATTTTCAAACAAAGTTCAAACATGGCACGAGCATGCATACCTGCCTAGCTTTTCTGGTAGCTTCTTCATAATATGGGACAAACACAATCTGTTCTGAGATTCTGGAAAGACTTGAGCCACATGTCACGCCCCGGGCGTCCCCGAGACGCGGCAAGTGTATATAAAATATCAGAATCTACACAGGAGGTCAATAATATATCATACACAAGCTACTAGAATGACATACAGACAACAAAAGCAGGGCTGACATGATATATACACCAAATGCGGATAACTAAAGACTGAATCTGTAATCAAAACACACTACAGACTCCATACATAATCACATGTCCTGTGAGAGCCAATATACATACAAAGACGTCCAAATACAACACAAACGCGTGCCCAAGCACGGAAAATAATACATACTGGTACAAGGGATGCTGATAGTCTCTGCAACTCACGGGACGTGGCGCTACTCCGCTACTGATGAAGTCCCTCGGGGAGCTCCTCCTCTGGATCCGACTCAGATGACACTGAAGAAAATATTATGCGAGGGGTGAGCCACACGCTCAGTGAACGGCACAACCCATGCATCACAGACAATATTGACCACAACCAGATATCCTTATAATCCACAATTCATATTACTTAATCCACAAATGATAGCACAACTCAAAGCCGTGGGTTGCTCAATCGCCAACCCACTACACCCTCACCCTCACCCTTCAATGGGCGACAAAGGATATTGGGACTGGCTACACAAAACCAGCGGGTCGCTTCCGCCAACCCGCCACACCCTCACCCTCACCCTTCAATGGGTGACATAGGATTTTGGGACTTACAAGCATCCAATCACAACTCCAGTGGGTCGTTCATCGCCAACCCACTACACCCTCACCCTCACCCTTCAATGGGTCACATAGGATTTTGGGACTGACTAGGCTGTTGGTCACCCTTGGTCCACCGATAGTCTCTCCTCCACTCCGTAGGCCGCCTGGTCTACTCCCACATTCAGCACAGTCCGTCCTAAATCAGGAGGTGCCTACTGATGGGAGCCCTCTGTCAGGAAGGCCTGTCTAACGCTGGGGTAGTCTCTACCGGATCCAACGAAGGGAACAGAACAGCCTACCCATCGCATATGATCCACTTGGATCCGCAGACGGCACATTATAACAACACTAATGTTCTGAATTCCTCAGAACCCACCAGGGCGCATAACTACGATGCGGGGAACATGCATAAGGTTATAACAAGGTGGAATATTGTTGGGGAAAGAAACTCGGGAGGGCAGCGTGAGTTCCCGTTATAGGACACCTCGACAACCAAACAAGGAACACGGTGTACCCTAACCCGGGTCTCACCGCTGTCCTCGCAAGGCCCCTCCCCTATAATATTCACTATAACATGCAATTTAACATTTACTAGCATTTAATTTAATAAATAAACTAGTAGGGCACATGCATCGGTCGGGCTTCCTAACAAGGAACCAGGGGACATGCTGCATGGCTCATATACATATCCTAAGGGTGCAAGTCCCTAACATGCAAAGTCTAGCGTAACATGCATTCTACAATTAAATCATGCTCGCATGATATACATATTTCACATGCCAATATCTATCCATGGTGCCCCAGGAGAGGTCGATATACGCTCAAGTGCGTATAACACCTCTCTACTGGTTGGATTGTCCCACTCACCAGAGATCGGGGTCGTCGCGCGACCGTCTGTCCAGATCTGCAAGACAGACATTCAATATGGTGAGAACAATACATAAATACTCTAAAATTGTTATACTTGTGTCACTTTTAGCCTGCAGGTAACCGTTAGAGCGTCCTGGCAGTTTTTAAAATTTTTAGGGTTTTCGATCGGAACCGCTAATTTTTGGACTGTTAGCTATCGTCCTGAGCTAGAGGACTCCGATTGGAAATCTGACTGCATATTTGGTGTCCTGGTGCCATTTTAGACCTCTCACAAAATTTCATCGAATTCTGGCATCGTTTGCAAAAAATTTCGCAGTTCCAGGGCGTATCCGGGTTTTTAAGTCGCACTCTATTTAAATGGAATCTAAAAATCCCCCTACACTATTCATCATCCCTACGACCTTGCTTTTCTCTCTCCCCTCTCTCTTTTTTCTCACTTTCAAGCCCCCTAGAGCCCTCAAAGCTTAAAACCTAAAGCACGGGAAGTGTAGATCGGGTCCCGATCTACGCTCCGGTGTCTTCAAATCCCGATTCCGACGACCCTAGCCACTCCGTCCCCCTCTCTTTGTCCTCTGATTCGGGCCGTTTCGAGGGCCGTGATAGATTGGGGCGTAAGAGAGCCTTAGGGAAGGGTTTCGGCGCGCGGAGAGCGTCCGGACTTCCCTTCCTCCCCTTGGTAAGCCTTTTTCCCCTCTTTTATTGCATAGATGTATGCTAGGAGGTGGGTTTTGGGGTTGGGTGGAGGTCGGCGGCTGTGGGTGGCCGTCGGAGGGCGGTGGAGGTGGTCGGAGGTCGGTGGGTGGTGGTAGAGGTGGTCTCGGGAATGGGTGGGAGGTGGCCTCGGGCAGTGGTGGTGGCTGTCTCGGGCAGGGCAGCAGCAGCTGGCGCGGCTGGCAGGGCAGTTTGGCAGGCGCGCGCGTGCGTGCGCGCGGGCATGCGCGCGGGCGTGCGCGCGGGCATGCAGTCGGGGGGAGATGGTGGCCAGCAGGCGCGAGTGCTGGGCGTGCTGTGCGCAGGCATGCTGGGCGCGCTGGGTGGGGCTGGCCGGGTAGTCAGGAGCAGGTGCACCAGTTTGCTGGGCGCGCGAGCGCGTGCGCGCGGGTGCGCGCGCGGGCGTGCGCTCGGGGGGTGCAGGGGGAGGCGTGCGGAGCTGGCAGACTGCGGGCTGCGCGAGCAGGGCAGGCCGGCTGGGCAGGCCATGCTCGGGCAGCTGGCAGGGGGTGCTCGGGCACCAGGCGGACGGTACTCGGGTGGGTAGGCGAGCGGTGCTCGGGCCACTCGGCGACGCGCGCAGGCAGGCAGCGCGGGCAGCAGCGCGCGCAAGCTGGCAGGCGCGCTGAGCGCGTGCTGCCAGGCGCGCTGGGTGCGTGCTGCGTGGGCGTGCGCGTGGACGCTGGGTGACGGTCCCGGGTGCTGGGCGCTGAGCGCCGGGGTGCTGGGCTGCGGGTGCTGGGTGCTGGGTTAGGGCCCGGGGCGCTGGGCGCCAGGCGGGCAGGGCGCGCGCGGGTGCTGCGCGTGGGGCGCGGGGCACTCGGGCGTGCGGCAGGCAGTCTTGGGCGCTGCGCGGGGGTGCGCGCGGGCGGTGCGCGCGGGGCGCGGGGAGGCCGTGGTGGTGCGCGCGGGGAGTGGTGAGGCGGCGGTGGTGCGCGCGAGGCGAGGCGCTGCGCGCGGGGGCGCGCGGGGTGCTCGCGGGCGGCGCGAGGCGTGCGGGGTGCGCGGGCTGAGGCGCGGCGGCGCGTCCGGGCGGTCGGGTGGCCGTGCGGGTGGTGGCCGGCCGTGCGGGTGGTTGTCGGAGTGCTCGGGCTAGCGTGCGTGCGGGTCGTATGCACGTTTGCCCGAGTATTGGGAGTTTAATTGTGGGTTTATGTATTTTGTAGTATTTATGGATTTTAACTCACCATATTGATTGTCTGTCTTGCAGATCTAGACGGACGGTCGCGCGACGACCCCGATTCTGGTGAGTGGGACAATCCAACCCAGTAGAGAGGCGTTGTACGCACTTGGGGCGTATACCGACCTCTCCTGGGGCGCCATGGATAAATATTACCTGCAATAATATGTAATCCATGCTTGTGTGAATTATGTGTAGAATGCATGCTACCCTAGTCCTTGCATGTTAGGGACTTGCACCCTTAGGATATGCGTATGAGCCATGCAGCATGTCCCCTGTTTTCATGCTAGGAAACCCCGGCCTATGCATGCGTCCTACTAGTTTATTTATTAAATTAAATGCTGGTATCTGTTAGATCGCATGCCTTAGGATAATATTATAGGGAGGAGCCTTGCGAGGTCAACGCTGAGACCCGTGTTAGGGTACTCCGTGTTCCTTGTTTGGTTGTCGGGATGTCCTGTATCGGGACCTCGGGCTGCCCTCCCAAGGTTCTAGTCCCAATAATATTATATGTAATGATTGTATGATTGGTATAATTATTAGCATAGTTGGTAGATATTATACGGGAGGGGCCTTGCAAGGACAGCAGTGAGACCCGGGTTAGGGTACTCCGTGTTCCTTGTTTGGTTGTCGGGGTATCCTATAACGGGAACTCACGCCGCCCTTCCGAGTTTCTTTCCCCCAATGATATTCCAGCCTTGCTGATTTTTGTACATGTTCCCGCATCTTGATGATGCACCTGGTTGAATTCAGAGGAATTCATGACATTTGAGTTGTGATGATATGTAGTCGGCGGATCCGAGTGGATCATATGCGTATGGATAGGCTGTTCTGTTCCCTGCGTTGGATTCGGTAGAGGCTACCCCCAGCGTTAGAAAGGCCGTCCTTCGGAGGACCCACATAAGTAGGCACCTCCTGATTTGGTTTCGGACTGTGCTGAAGTTGTGGGTGGAGACCAAGCGGCCTACGGAGTGGAGGGAGAGACTATCGGTGGACCAAGGGTGACCAACAGCCTAGTCAGTCCCAAAATCCTATGTCACCCGTGGTAGGGTGAGGGTGAGGGTGAGGGTGTAGTGGGTTGGCGATGAGCGACCTACTGGATTTGTGAATGGATGATTATCAGTCCCAATAGCCTATGTCACCCATGGATGGGTGAGGGTGAGGGTGTGGTGGTTCGGCGAAGTACGAACCACTGGATTATGTTGTTATGTATTGATGGCTGGATAAAATAATGGAATATTGGTAAATATTGTCTGTGATGCATGGGTTGTGCTGTTCACTGAGCGTGTGGCTCACCCCTCGCATATGCTTTTCCCCAGTGGTCACTGAGCCTGAGCTAGAGCCGGAGCAGCAGTTGGAGCTTTCCGAGGGATTTCTTCAGTAGCGGAGCAGCGCCACGTTCCGCGAGTGCCAGAGGTTATCAGCATCCCTTCTTGACTGTATGTATTTGATTTCCGTGCTTGGCACGTGTTTGTATATGTTCAGTTGTATTTGTGTATATTGGCTCTCACAGGACAGATGATTGAGTATCGAGTCTGTAGAATGTTTATTCACAGATTCAGTCTTTTGCTTCCGCATTTGGTGTATATATCATGTCAGCCCCTTTTGTTGCATGTGTGTCATTCTAGTTGTCTGTGTATGATATATATTATTGACCTCCTGTGTAGATTCTGATATTATATATACACTTGCCGCGTCCCTGGGTTGGCCGCCCTGGGGCGTGACAAAAATACCCCAAACACACAAAACCCACTCACTCCCGAACCCACCGGGCAGCCGCACGCACGGCCACCCGCCCCGAGCGCACAGCCGAGCCTCGGCCCGCGCGCCAAGGCGCACTGCCGAGCCCAGCCCGCACACCCGGACACCACCGGCGCACTGTCGCACGCCGGCCCGCGCGCACCCGCGCACTCGCGCGCACGCGCCTGCGCGCCCGACTGCGCCCGCCTGCGCGCGCGCCCTCGCGCAAACGACGCCCAGCTCACGCCCAAGCCATTCTAAGCTCATTCCAACCTTTCCAAAACCCTCCCACACACCCCAACCTACCTATCCAACATGTATGACCTTCCCATAACCCCTTAGGCCATGAAAACCAAGAAAAAGGAGGGTAGGAGCTCACCTTGGGAGGGAAAAGAAAGGGGGAGGTTCGGGGCCCTTCGCGCACCGAAACGCCGCCGCCGGAACCACCACCACCACCACCTCTCCTCGGCCTCTCCTCAGCCTTCTCATGGCAGCAAACAGGGGGGAAAGAGATCATGAGAAAGGGGGCTTGATAGAAGGGAGAACAAGCATCCAACAACCAAGATCCACCACCACTTCCACCACCACCTCCTCCTTCTCATAGAGGATTAAAACCAAACACCTTGTGGGTGTGCTTGCAAGAGAGAAAGAGAGAAAGAATTCTGGTCGTGGGAGTGAGAGGGGAAGAGAGAGAGGGGGGAGAAAGATATTTATCACAAATATCAAGGAAAATTACTAAGACACCCCTCACTCGAAATTCTGCGCAAGCTTCACTGGAACAGCCATAACTTCCTCGATACAGCTCCGAATAGCTCAATTCCAAAACCGATGGAAAGCTAAGAAGATTAACTACAACTTTCATGTTTATGACATGATCAAGTAATCTCTCTAGCTATTCCGAATTTAGAGCCAAACATGGAACAGGGCTGATGCCAGAATTTCCATCCCCGGGGTACACTTGGAAGAATACCCATAACTTTTACTATAAGAATTCAGTTGATCTAATTCCACTTCCAAACGAAAGCTAACTCAAAACTGGACGTCTCATAATAAAATCAGAATTTTACCTCTTCATCTTGGATTTTTACAAAATCAAATCCAAACGGCAAATTGGAAATACATAACTTACGAAAAAAATTTATGTACCCAAAATTTTCAAACAGAGCGCTCCAAAATGACACAGGCACAACACCACAGCACCCTGAATTGCTTTGCACTGGTCAGTAACTATTGCATTCAGCTTACATCCTGACATACACTCTAACCAAGCTTTGAAAAGCCATACATAAGTTTAAGTGTTCTCACTAGATAGTAACCCGCATCCGAGCAAAACAGATTGACCATGATGGTTGACACCAACAAAAGGGGCAAATGGCATGTCATATTTATTGATCAAATAGGTTGAGTCAAATGAAATAACATCTGAAAATGACTCATATAGAGCTCTAGATCTTGCATCAGCCCAAAAAATATTTCTGACTCTGAAATTTTCATCAAAATTAACAAGATGAAAAAAATTTGGATTCCTTTTTTGCATACGAACAAAATATTCACAAACAGCTTGAGCATCTCCCCCACTAAGCCCTGCAAGCCTCGATCTAGACAAATAATTCCTATCATCCTTCTCCTCATAAGATATGCAATCATAACCACCAGCATTAATTACAAGAGAATTAAAGCTTTTCGATGCTCGAATTCCAGATTGATCATTAATATCCAAAAACCTTTTTGAAATAGGATCAATCTTTCTGTTGCACGCAAAGTGGCGAGATTTAAGAGGGCTCAAATGATGGTTATAATCTAAGACAACCTTTGAGATCATGAAACACTCACTTCCCCTCACACTGATATTAATCCTAGCTCCACAACCAGTCTTGATCGAAGACCGAACATTAAATGCATTCTTACCAGAAGGAACATGCTTTCCATTTTGACAGCAAACAAGTGAAAAAAACCTTTGTCTTCCATTTTCATCATTTTTTCTATGAACCTTTGCAATGCCAAATTCTACCTTATGAGCAAAGTTATTATAAAACAACCGAACCTCATCTTTTGAATGAAAACACATTCCAACAGATGGAATAAACTCTTCTGCACATGCAACAATCTCATCTACTGGTTGCTAATCAACTCCATCTAACAATTCCTTCAGTACACTAGTTTTTAGAGAACATGTACCATCAATGTCATTCAAATGAATTGAATCTTCACATGTATTATTCATAAAATCATCATCGTTGCCTGGAAAAATAGAAAAGAAAATAGTTACAACATGTGTGAACCATTCAGATACAGTATTATGTATATGAAATAAATTACCAACAAAAAAGGACCACATGCTAATGAACCATGCTATGATATTACCTCATGCTTTTGATATTAAGATACAGAAATGTGTATATGAAATTCATATATAACATAATGGTCCATATGCTTATATGTAATTGCTTTGATGTTTAGTTTTAGTTATAAGACAACTAAATTTTTTAAGATTTACATTGATCAATTCATCAAAACAAACAAAACATACGAAGCATAGGCCGCATATCTGATCCTACATATCCCAATTTGACTTCTTAATTTAGATACACCTCTGTATCTGAATCAGACAATATTACCTCCTAAAGAAAGAAAATCATGAATAAAAAAAAGTGTACAAGATTAAACATTCTCAAACTCAAATCAGATTGTTTCAAAACGAATCAATTGCCTAACCTGATATGATCGTCATTGATTATACAACAAACATATACAATAATAAAAAAAGCTGTAATCGAGATCAGGATCCTCGCCAAAACTGCTCTCCAGATATAATTTATGTTCTTTTGAAATCCTGAACAAATCAACTTTGAATTTCGTGAACACAATCCAATCGAGATCAGGATCCTCGCCAAAACTGCAATCCAGATTTAATTTCTGTTCTTCTAAAATCACAATTTTGTTTTTCCGGAACACAAATTCTTTCAATTGAATTGTTTGTTTTCCAAAAAAGAAAGGAACAACAAATTGATACATGTGATCGGTTACCTCCACCGATTGTGGGATCGGTTACATATTAAATGCTTGTTTGGCAATTAAGGGTAAATGAGACATTTCAATTTTGCCACCTCATGGGGCTTGGGATGGGGCCTATCAATTGGGGCTCAAAAAATATTATTATTTTTATAAATGTATCGATGTAATTAATTAAAATATATACTTCATTTTTTATAAAATCATGTACCTCATTAAATGAGATATATACTACTTTTAAAACATTTAAAATATACATATGTAAATTAAAATTAAAACCGAAAATGAGGCTTCACTTTATTAACATTATTCATGAAAAAAGCTGCAGCCTTACTGACTTTCCTTTTGAAAATAAAAACCTTCAAATTGTAATAACCTCATTGAACAATTTCCCAAACAGTCAACACATCACGCGTTCGTCGTCGCAGCCTTTCAACGGGCAAATCGCATTTCTTCATCCAACACGCACCCATTGGAAGGGAAGAGAGAGAGAGAGAGAGAGAGAGAGAGAGAGAGAGAGACGACGACGACGACGCAATGGTCTCTCACGGTAGGATTCACTTCCTCTTCTCCGCCTTCCTCCTCTGCCTGATCGTCTCCTTCTCCTCCGCCTCCGATGACATGTCCCACGACGATCCCTATGCCCCCAAATCACCTTCTTGCGACAATAAGTTCCAATTGGTACGCTTCCTCCCTCTCCCCCCAGATCCCCCTTTTTTAGAGGTTGTTTACGTTAAATAATGTTTTGTTTTTAATTAGGGTTTCTTGTTTGATCTAAAAGGGTTAATTTTTGTGGGCAATTGATAATGAAAAGGTAACTGGGATTGCCTTTGGCGTATGTAGATGGAGTGTTTGATTACTAATTATGTATTTTTTAATAATGTGAAATTTGAGGCATTTTTTTTTGTTGGAAATGAAAATTGGGATTCTGATGTCTGTTCATGATTGCCATAGTTTATACCGGGGGATGGTGTTGTTTGTACCTTAGTTCAGGCATTATTTGAAAATACGTGGTTGGAAAATTTGTTTTCTTGAGAAGCTGGATTGAGTATGATGGTTATTGAGTTTGACACATGACAGCTGCACAATAGACTTTGTGGGCGTCAATTTTAACAAGACAAGGTCATGTGGGACTCATGCATACTGGACTGTGAAATGTTGGTAGAGATAAGGTTGCTAAAGAACAGCTGTTTATGAGATAATTAACAACCTTATGAGTTTGGAAATTGTATGGTACACAACAATTAATGTTTTTTTGTAGACTAAATAGTTTGAAGATTTTGAGATAGCCTCTGCATTGAAAAAGGCAGGATTTATACGGATACTCTACCAAATTTTACCCTTTATCTACCCGTAGATTTGCTTGGACTAGGTTCTTGTCAGAAATCCTATAGCGAATTTATGTTGTGTCCAAAGATGGAATTGACTGTCCATTAAACACACATTGACGTGGGAGCTGGCCACCTGTACTTTATTTTGGTAAGTGAATATTATTGAATAAAATGGAATATGCACAAAAATAGAATGCAAATACAAAGAAAGGAGGGAAATCAGCATGAAAGCTGACTGCGTTCCTTATTTTATTTGTGGTTACATTCTTACAACAACAAGAAACCAGATAAACAAAATACAATAAGTACTTGCTACATCATTTCAACCGAACGCTATGATAGCCCTTATTTGCAATGTACTTCTGTAGCATTTCTTCAAAAACTGGATGAGCCTCCAATGTGGAATGAAACAACTTTTCACCCAACTCATTCATGTAACTGTCACGTAGTCAAGAGGGCAATCAATCTCTCTGACTGTATGCTGAATTCTCCATTCTTTGAAGTTTTTTAATTGATTCCAGAATCATGTTGAGTCTCTTGCAATTAATATTTTCTTCCACCCTTCAGTGATTACCAAATCCAATCCTCTTTTAATTGCCAAGCCTTTCAGATAATGTATTGGATTATGCAAAGGCTTGTAGCAGATGACCTTTGGAGTCCCTAAACAACTCCGTAGCCTGCTTTGTTATTACCAAGTCAGTGATTGGGTGAGTCTAAACACTGATGTGGCCTCCTGTATTTTGTTAAAATCAGTGGTAAACTTCATCAGGAGGGAACATTAGAACCATTGCTTTGAAGAAAGAGGATATAATATATTACTATGAAAGGAATCATGCCATTAGGATCATATATTTCTGTGGCAAGTGGAATGCAGATGTATATAAATACATTCCAGAACATGTACTGTAGAAGGTTGAGTTGTAGAGGATCCCACTAATCAAATTTGTGAGTGCCAGTGAAAGTCTTTTCAAATCTGTCATAATCATTGAATTTTGGAGTAGAATACAAACTTCAGCTTAATCTTGGAGTACAATATGAATTTAAGCTTTATTAATTTTTTTTTATTATGTGAAGAACGTGTAGTGAGCTATAGTAAGGCTGGGAATTGTTCTTATTGGTGCTTCAATGATTCAGATTTCTGAAAGAAATGGGGTTTATAGTGGATTAGGGAGGTTGTGTTGGGATTTTAGCCCCTTCCGTGGTTTCTTCTTCTTGTTTTTCCTTTATTTTCTCTTTCTTTCCTGGGAGATCCCTCGTTTCCTTTATCTTCTTTGGCTTTTATTTTGATCTTGGGCATTTACATAATAAACTTAAATGAAATGCTCCCACCTTTTTCTTAGGCAATGTTTGGAAATGAGTTTGAAAAAAAGATTTTACCGAAAGTAGCTTTTGAAAATAGCTATTCTGAAAGCATACTTTTTGTTGGATTCGTGAATTGCTATGTTTACAACTAAAAGATGTTTTTTCGCTTTTTTCAAAAGCTGGGATAGTTGTGGGTTGGAAAGTTTGGTTAATATGATTCCCACAAAAGCAAAATCTCTAAAATCTGCTCAAACTCATTTCCAAATACCACCTAATGAATATAAAAAATGTCTACCATAGATATAACTTAACAACCCCCCCCCCCCCCCCCCCCCAAAAAAAAAAAAAAAAAAGATCAATAGAAACTTGGCACTTCCAAATTTCCATAGAAGATCATAAAGGTGCTCTAGTTCGAAGATTACAAACAATAGCCAAATGTTCCAAACTATAGTGGAAATTTGTATGACATCATATTTTTCTATTAATGGATAAAAGCACCCATCAGATATGGGTAAATTTACAAAGTTAACACTCATTGATGATGCTATTTTGAAAGTTTGAATACTTTTTTAGCGTAACAGGATCTAGGATAGGATCTGAATTGCAGCAAGACTTCTTTTTCGTGAAGGTGACTTTTTTCTGCTTGTCCCCGAGATTTTCATCTTGCATTTTTATCAGCAGCAGATATGGATTCCCTTTCTTTCATAATTTTTTTTAGGAGGTCTATGTTGAATATTGTGCCTTCCTCAGGAATTTGATCTCCACATTGAGGAAGGCACCTCATGCTTGTTGTGGTTTTGATTCCTCAGGAGAGAAAACTGGTAGTTTCTTTTTTAGTAGTTTGTGTCAGCTTTTCTCAATTTTTGCATGATTGTTGAGTTAGATGTCTTTATTATAGCCTCCTCCGCAACTTTTTCGATGATGCTTCGGGAAGTAAATTATCTTCCACTTGATTATTAGGACTCTGTTTCTCTTTTCCTTGAATGCTTGTTTCATTCTTTGTGAAGGTATACACATCTTAGTGATAAATAGGGTTTGCATGCTGATTTTAAACGGTGATATAGTTATGCAGTTCAATGTTCAGCTTGGTCCGGTTAATGCCCAGCCCCCTTTGGTTGTGTATCCTATGTTATAATCTGTTTTTAAATTCTTTTTGGTGGTTTACTACCCATAAAGTTGATAATATTCTTCACATTGCCAGGCAGAGCGTCGATTATACTCTTATTCCATTTCCAATTCTTATGTATTCGCTGTAGATATTTTGAAGAGTTTCTTTCCTTTATGATTGTTTTCATTCTCCTCAGAGATTCCTTGTCTCCTTTTTGTTGGAGGGGTGATATTGTCTTAATATGAATCTCCAATCCTTTATTTCAAAAAGTAAAAAAGGCTCTCTTCATTCAATGTTCCTGTTTATGTTAGTGTTGGCTGTTTCATGTTCTTATTACATGACAATTTTTTTCTTTTTTTTGAATAAAGGTAGGAACTTTTATTGATTAAAAGCCCCCGAACAAAAGGAGACGAGGATCTCCAAAAGAAAAACAAAAAATGCGATTAGGAAAAAATTCCAAATCGAATGAACATGCATAGAATTACTTCACAATATTAGTCTGGTTTAGATGCTCCATGTGACATGCTGTCTGTCTTACACCAACATGGTTGTCCATGTAATTGTTGTACAAATATGCTTACAGATATAAATGGTTTGTTACCAATTTTACAGGTTAAGGTAGAGAGTTGGGTGAATGGTGTCACTAGCTCAAGCATAGTTGGATTAAGTGCAAGATTTGGTTCTCCATTGCCAAGAGATGCAGCTAATGCCATCCGAAGGCCCACAGTTCTGGCTAATCCTATCAACTGTTGTGCCCATTCTTCCTCAAAGGTGTTTTGATGATTATTTTTCTTGTTGGATGCATTCATACATGGCATCCTAAAACGTGCATTGAGTTTAATGATGATTGTGTCATCTCTCCAAAGCAGAAACATATTGGTCCAGGAATTGTGTGATTTTCTTGTTTTTATGTGGTCCCCTTTAGTTCATATTCCTCCTCAAATAGTATTTATTATTTTTTGATGAAAAGAAAGCTATTTTCATATTTTTCAAAATTATAGCGAGTTTATCCCTATATGTTAAGATAAGGAAAATAGTGAAACAATAGCTCTAAGAAATGTGACATTGTATTGAATGAAAACAAAGGAAGTTGAGTGACACTGTCAAATTTTAGTACAGAAAAAAGAAAGAAATGATGAAAAAGAAATTTTATAATTTGTATACTGTAGCATATGGTCTATAGGCATTCATAACGTCATCTGATGTGCATGACATTGTACCTTTTTTTTTTTTTTGATGAAAATGGTACCTGGGTTATATAATAGAAGACAAGGTGTCATCCAATGGAAAAGCCCACAGATGAAAATCCTCTAAACCCTAAATCAGCCCTACACAAGAGGTGCTTACGCCACAAGAAACTTGTTGTTTGTACTCATGCTCTACCGTTCCACCTTTATAATATGAGTGTTCCAAGTCTTAAGGCTCCCCATTGCCATATCTCACACATTTTCCAGCAGCCTGTTTTTCCATATCTCAAACAATGGTATTTTTATGTATAATGTGCTCTTTTTCATTACTACCCTCTTAATGAAATGTATTATGCTCTAAAGTCTGAGAAGATTCAGTTTTTGGTTATCATGCTGCTTTCTGTTATAGGAGCCTATTTTGTATCAATGTTGGTCAATAATCTGACTTCTGGTCCAAGTGTTTTTTTTCCTTATTCTAATTCTTTATCCTAATAGAAATAATTGTCTTGTTCTTCAATTTTAGTCACGAGTTTCCTTCTGTTTCTAGAACTTCCATTGAATGTGTTGCTTTACATGCATCTCCAATGATTGACTCAGTTGTACTTTCTAATTTTCTGGAGTAAGGCAATTGTAGATGTTAGTTCCATTTACCAAATGTTTTTCCGTTTTTAAAAAAGAAATGTTGTTTATCCTTTTCCCTTCAGGTTTCATTTTTAGTATAATAAATGCACTTGGAATTTTTTATTATGAGAACTAAGATTAGCTAATGAGTGGGACATGATAGAGAGCTATTGTGTATGAAATGACAAATCCATGTTGCATATCCTGGTTGCCATGTAATACTTGCTACAAGATTTGGTTTATTTGTGTCTAATGATCTGGATATATTGTGTGAATTGATTTGATTCTGCTCCATTGACAGAAATTTATTTTTTATTTTTTGACTGAACAGTAGGTGATCATCCTCATTTGATTAAATCAGAGTGAAGACAGAAATTTCTGTCTTCAAGAGATGAAGACAAAAATTTAATTTTAGTGAGGCAAGAATTAGCTGAGGCTTTCCATGGAATCATACATTTTTGGAAAAAGATTGGTAGGGTTTTAGCACTTGTGTTAATGGGTAATTAGAAGTATGAATCAGTTGTATAGTTGCTTTTTTATTGTTACCCTGTGTTTGTGTTCATGCAGTGTGTCTTTCCTTTTCCTTCTCTTCCTCAGGATATATGTTCTGCCGATCTGTTATATGTATATCAGAAATCAGTCCAAACCTTGATCTTGCAACATTTAATTTTGCAGTGTAATGTTTAGTATTCTTTCTTATTTTCATGTTATTTCTTCTCAAATTATAATCAGCTAAAAATGTGGCTCTCAGCTTCAGTTTTTGTTCATTTTTTGATAATCCATGTCTGTTGCAGTTAACCAATTTTGTTGCTTTGGCCAAGCGTGGAGATTGTACTTTCACAGCTAAGGCACAGATTGCGCAGTTTGGAGGGGCAGCAGGTCTACTTGTGATAAATGACAATGAAGGTGGTCTTTTGTGAAAACATATCTACATGTGTTATTTTAATATGAGATTTTGTTGTCTGGCTGTGGTTCATTTGTTTTTCTTTTCTGATTTGATATTTGTTTCTATATTATGGCTATATGTGACACTGAACTACTTCCCATCTTTATATTACTCTTTTTGCAGATCTTTACAAAATGGTATGCAATAAAAATGATACTTCTATAAATATCACTATTCCTGTTGTAATGATCCCAAATTCGGGAGGCAAGATTTTAGAAGATTCTATTGCTGGTGGGGGAAGTGGTAAGTTTCTGCTCCATGATTGTTTAATGCGTCATTTTAGTTTGATTATACCTTTGCCTCTATAACATTCCACAAGCCTGCTCGATGGTTCCCTTTGCTACAATGCAAGACCAAAAGATGGTTGCATGGGTCTTCTTATTTGACTTATTTAGGATTATTTTTTTTAATTATATTTCAACCCGATTTAGTTAATCAGTCAAGCAACGTTGCCGTGTAATTCATTCATTGTGGAAAACCCCTAAGGAAAAAAACCTATTGGACAAGTCTAGAAATGAATCACTAATCAAGTAAAGGAAAGGTACAGACTTTCAACCTGATGCTCCAACTCAAATGCTATCCGTGTCAGCCCAGATGCAGCTCGTCCTATCTGTGTTGATGTAAACTTTAGCTTCCACGTGACTACCCCTTACACACTCTTGTGATGAATCGTACTATCGTGTTCCGATCTCCTTGTGCTTGTGGTCTTCAATCTTATCTCAATCAAGATTGCAAGTGCCCTAGCGTTCTATCTTAAGGATATATATTAGGACATCTAGAATTTGGAGGAAACTATGGGTGCATTTGTTTTGGGTGAATTCAGAGAAAACTTTTTTGAGAAAGTAGAGTTACATAGAAGTATTTGGATGTCTTTGAAAAATGTGGTAAGTGAAGAATAATTTCCTTAACCGCCTTAAAATCCTGATTTTGGGATCAACCTAAAAAGAAGGTACACTGTTTTCAGATACCATTTGTCTTCACAAGTGTTCTCAAGGTTTCACCCAAGATATTTTTTATGATAGAAATAAAAAAAGATTATAATTTATATGATATATCAAAAAAATTAAATAGTTTTAAATCAAAATAAATATCATAATATTTATAAATATTTAAAATATGTTCATTTGAATTGCAATATAATTTCGTTATTTGAAAAAATGTGATAAATATTTTTAAAATATATAAAAAATATTGTTTAAAGATATTTGTAAAGATGATAAAAATTAAAATAAAAAAACGGAAAGAGTTATTTAATAATTCTCAAATATTTTTAAATTTCATTAAAAAATTCTTTTTTGCAAAAAAATCTATATATTTCTATTGGTTTGATAATAACTTTTAATATTTTTTAAAATTATGTGTTTAGAAATACTGACTTCACATTCTCTAACAAAACATTCATAAAAAATATTTTAGAAAATAATGTTAATCATAAACTCACGTTGATAAGGTTTGTTGTGTATGGGTCGTAGTTTTATTTTAGAGAAAAAAGGATAGATTAAATTATCTCAAATCACCATACTCACTATCGTTTTGTTTTAGATTATATCTTGAACTTGAAGAGTTAATATTTGTTATTATTTTTAAATGATTATCTCATGCTTTTGTATAAAATTCTGATTTTTAAAAGATTATCTTATATATATAAAAAAAACTCATTATCTTTTTTATAAATTTATTTAACCTTTAAATTTTTTTGATAGATATGGTTGTTAGGATTCATTAGATATTTAAAAGGATAGATTAGATTTGATAGATTTGTTTGTTAATATTCATTGAATATTTAAATGGATATAGTAGATTAGAAAATAGTTTTAAATATATTTTTGGGAAAACTAACAATGAAAATATTTTTTTCCACAAAATTATTTTAATACTATTAAATGCTGGATTTGGTTTTCATTTTTAGGAAAAATTTATCCACGTAAAATTAATTTTCGAGGAACTCAAATTACATGGAACCAAAGAGACCCTATTTGTAAAACACGAGTCCCTAACAAAAAATTCTTTTGGAGAAATAAATATTTAATGAAAGATTCTTTAGAAGATCAGGACTCAATAATATCTCTCAAAAATTTCATTGCAAACCTTTAGAAAACCACTTTTTTCTTATTTATTTTCCTTGAAAATTTTGGATTGCAAAATACCTCTTTTTATAACCCAAATAAAATATTTTCAAAGTAGATTTGAGACTTTATGCTCCATGCCGGCCTGGTCCAGGCTTGTTGGCCAGAAGGCTTGTGGGCCAGGGTCGGGCTTGAGCCCTATTTCCACGAGCCGGCCCATTGCCGATGCCTAATATAAACTGCATCCTTTGCTCCTTAGATGCTTCTCTGCCAGCCACATTTGGTCAAAGAGGTGAAGTAATGGTTGAGCCTTTGGCCACCTCCATTGTTTGGTGTAGCACAAAGGCACAACTGGTGGAGCACTGTCTTTGATTCTGCACCACACATGACACTCTGGTGGCTCTGCCAGAAGACATTTTGCTAGTAGACCTCAGTAAGATGCTTTACTAATACACCAGCCACTAGAAAGTCTGAACCTTGGGCGGCGCTTTAATTGCTCAAATATCCTTGCTTTTGTGGCCATGGATGATTGAAAATAGTTATTTCATTCCACTTGATGATTGAAAAATAGCTATTTATGTATTGCATAAGATTTGCATTCTTAATATTATTAATCTTTTCACTTGTTTAAAATTCTATTACCTTCTTCCACCTTGTGCCTATAAACTAATTGAGGCATTGCTTGATGAATTTAGTCGGCATCGCTTGATGAATTTAGTCAACAAGCAATTGCATGTTGACACAACCAAATCTAGTGTATTTTGACATATCCTGATCATGCGTGATATTTACAAATGCATGTTCAGCCTATAAATGTTGATTGACTTTTTTCTGTTGCCATTGGGCAATACTTTAGATTTTGTCCATGCATTATAAATGTGACAGTCCCTTTTTTAAACCATTCTATATATATACATATACATATATATATGTATATATATATATATATATATATGTATGTACACACACACACACACACACACACACATATATATATTCATATGTGTGTGTGTGTGTATCTGATATTTTCTATATTTCTGGTTTAATTTTGTATTCTATGCGTCTGAGCACTCAGTCCAATATACTGCATGATTCAACTGTTGAAGGCTCCTCTTTTTTTCATCTCACGCAACTATCCGTTCATCCATACACCGGTGCATATTTAGATGTCCTTAGATTTATGAATTATGAGTAGTTTATTTTGATGTGGATCCATATACTGCGTTACCTCTCTGGAGTTTCTACATGTTCAAATCTAGGTTGAGAATAAAACAGATTCAAGATCATAATATATACACAGGTTTTTCTTTGATGTTTTAGGGTTCTTAATGCATGATGTGATGCAGAGAAATTGATAGTTAAATGTGCATCATCACATGTGCATCGATGCAGATAAATTGAAGGGGGGCAACAAGAAGCTAAGAGATAATTGAAAGTTCAGTCAATGGAAAAATAGATTTGAATTCAATCCAAAAATAGGGGATGTCGTCAATGTTTTAAATATCGAATTTATCGATATATCGAAGTCGGCCCCAATCGATATATCGATTGGCTTTTTATTTTTGAAAAAATGGAAAAAAAATGAAAAAACAGCAACAAAAAAGGATAGAAATTGTGAAAAAAGGGTATAGAAAATGAATAACAATAATTTTAATATTTCATATTAAGTTATGAATATTTTACAATGGTGTTGGTTTGAAATAAAAATGCATAACTAATTAACTACAACATAAAACTACAAAAGTGAGGAAATGTTTTGCTTCTTTTGGGATTGAGGGATTTTGGGAAGAAATTGTTTGCTAAATGAGAGAATAGAGATTGTATGAGAGTCATTGAATGGTAGAGAAGATGTTTATTGAGTTGTTGCGGTGTGAATGGGGGTTTGGGGGAGTATTTATAGGATTGGGAAAAGGACAAAAAAATAAAAAATAAAGGTTGTTGGGGGGGGGGGGTTTCTGCAAAAAAAACCCCCAAAAGGCTATAAAGCCGTTTGGGCCAGCCGAAATTCTAAAAAAAAAAATAAAAAATTTAACAGCCGATTTGTCGATATATCAACAATAATTGATATATCGTTGACAATATATCGCTGACATCATGCTGACATCAGCGATATTCGATAAAACCCCGATATTTCTGCCGATTTTAGCGATTCGGTCAGCGATTTCGATATATCGACCGATATATTGAGATCGCGATCGATATTTAAAACTATGGATGTCGTTCATCTAGAAGAAAACCTTATGTTTCAATGAAGAATAACAAAACACTTAACTTTTCAATTGAATAATCCCTTTTATTTAATAGTCTGACCCTATAATCCAATGACTGCTGCATAACAAGACTATTTCAGCAATTGGATTTTATTCATTAACCGGATGTAAATCTCGCCCCTCCAACCACTCACGGAGTCCACCATCTTCCCTCTGGTTGGCCCGATTGCCTAAAGTAGGACTTTCATGCTCAACAGTATTTTTACGTCTCTATGAAAAGAAAAAAGGTATTTTTATGTCAGCCTACAAGAATCAAGTATCTACTCTAGTGGATGGACTACAAGTAACCTATTTATCACCCAGAAATTTACTTCATTCGCTTTTTCTAATCTAATTTATAATCGGTTGTTTTTTGATGTCATGCTTCGTAATGCAGTTGAACTTCTTCTGTACTCTCCAATTCGGCCAGCTGTGGACTTATCAGCAGGCTTTTTATTGTTAATGGCTGTTGGAACAATTGTTTGTGCTTCCTTGTGGGCTGAATTTATTGCTTGTGAGCAGGTTGATGAGCGTTACAAACAATTGACACCGAAGGTTCTGTTTTACTTATAACTCTCACTTTCATATATGAAAATGAAAGCTGACTCTTGAATTTTGTCTACCTTCTATTGTTTATTACATGTTTATATCCATACATCTCTACACCACTGTGTATGTGTGTGTGTATACATCTAGGATGTCTTTTCTTGGGTCATCGATCAGATAGCTCCTCAATACAATCTGTCAAAAGGACATTCCTTCATTTTTGTCCTTCTCGATTGAAGGAAACATGTTGCATGGAAGGGACCGGATCAAGTGAATAATAACTAATCCCTTTCCATCAGTCAGATTTCTTTTGGTCCCCCTTCACTGTGTCCATGTCATTCACTTTTTTCTGTGCTCTCATGCAAGGCCTTTAATATAGTTATTATATAATGTGCATTCTTTTTCACCTTTTTGTTTTGGATAAAGGGTAGTCCCTGCTGATTCATTGATTGTTCAGACAGCATCACAAAACAGAATAAAAGAAAAATATAGGACATCAAAAGGAAGTAAGAAACAGTTCCATAAAATATGAAAAAAAAGAAGAAGAAAAAGAGAAAGAAAGAAATAGTTTCATAGACCAAAACTATGGAGGATCATTCAACCACAAAAGACCCTTCCCTTTCAATTTGAATCCTTTATGCCAGTAGGATGTGCCGACACCAGGTATTGAGGAGAAGGATTACTGGAGCCCAAGTGTTCTCAAATAACATTACCTTCCATTGGAGAGTCTGTCATTTCCGGTTAGCCAGATGAACAATCATGTCACATGAAGAAGCATTTTCACGAATGTTTCTTGATTTACTGTTATGCTCTCTTCTTTTGGTTTCTGAAGAATCCTAACATAGACTGAACAGAAGGGAATCTGGCTCGTTTCCTCCTGCAGAAATCACTGTCCCAGATATCTCCACTTAATTGTTAGTTGATGAACATATATCCGCATCCTCAGCTTCTGTGCCACTTGCCTCACATATATGATCCCTGTTAGATGCCCACACCTTGATTTCTATTCAGCTCCTTCCCCAGACTGAGAAGCCGCATGAATGCTTGCACCTCCCTTTTCATTTTATCTACTTTCCCCAGGCTAATCGGCCACATGAATGCTTTCACCTTCAGTCACATTCTTTTTGTCTGGGCTAGGTCTAGCTGAAAACCTCCCAATATTTTCTTTGATTTACATGTTTCTTCAATTCCCTTTTGCACATTTTTCTCCTTGATGGTGGCTGGAAAATCTTCAAAGGATGGGTCCAAGGATGAATTTCCCCTCTTTGATTTTAGGCAGTTTGGGTGTCCATCTATGACAGTGTTGCAGTTTTGTGGTTCCAACTGTCTTGTTATCTTCATTCAAGAGTTTATTACAATGATTTTTTTCCATGTTTTTATTTTTATTTTTTTTTTAATGTTAAATTTCCAAGTTGTATCTGAGCCAAATGAATGGGTTGCCTCTGATGTTCAGGATCCATCATCATCTGCAACGAATAACGGTGATGATTCTGAGAAGGAAGTTCTAGAAATCAACTCAAAGTTAGCCATTGGTTTCCTTCTAATGGCATCTGCCTTTCTAATGCTTCTGTATTTCTTTATGGCTTCATGGTTCATTTGGCTGTTGATAGTGCTGTTTTGCATTGGTGGAATTGAGGTATGTGTCTATTCTCAAATCCTTTCATGATATATGGGGCCCAGTAGTCATTTTCCTTTTCATGTATATGATATGTTTATCATGAAAGTGAGGGTTTTAAATGTTTCTATCTAAATGCATACTAATGTCTGGTCTATCGGTAATAAATCTTCTTCTGGCTGATATCATTAATTAAATGTTTTTTTTTCCATCTGTGTAGTTAAGTCATAATAATATCTGACTAACAAAAGGCTAATATCAACATTGTCATCAATATACTTTTTTTTTTTTTTTTGCCTTTATTACACCCCATAACTCTCTCTACTATGCTTCATGTTATTTTCTATCCAATGTTTTGTATGTTCATGAGAGGTGCCTTACGTATCTAGGCATGAGGTTGTTTGTGGCGAGGGGTCCACGGCATCCAGTAGATCCCTTCTCCACTGAATATTGCCATTGGATTTCCTTCATTCTCTGGTCTCCAGAGCTCTCCCTTCTCTCTTTATTCTTTGTTCTCTTCTCCTCCCTTACTCTATTTCGCCTTTTGTACTTTGGTTTAATTTAATACAAATCAGGGTAAAAATTGTCTATCAGTTCCTTATAAAAATGTTTTCCACGTTTATGGACATGGTATCCATCTCCATGCACTACAATTTGTTTTGGTGTTCCCCCGTCTTTGTCTCCTTGAGTTTTATGTTTATATCCTTGTTGTGTGAGCAATCTATTTTAAATGATTTTCATGAGTTCATCCCTAATTAAATTATCCATCAAAATTCCTTCAGTTACTCATGTTTGTCAAAGATGGTATCAATTTATTTGGAAGTTTATGAAATACTCAGAAGAGACCCTGAACAGTGAATTCCAATATTTAACAGAAAAAAGAGAGATGAGGAAGAAATTTTTTTGAGGATAGATAGGAGCAATCATATTAGAAATTGCCATGAACAATGAGGAGACAAGGGATCTTCTTACAAGATGTGAAAAGGAAAGAAACAGGGTAGACCCTCCTAGAAACACCAATGGCTTTTCACCTCTCGAACCAAAGATTACCCATAATTGTTGGAGTTTTAACATCCAAGATAAAAGTCATCCAATCTCTTAGGATTGAGGAAATAGCCACCCATATTTTCTCCAAATAGAACCTTTTTTTTGTTGGAATATGCGCTTATTGCTGGTAATCCAAATTCTCCAACAAACCACATGAGGAATTAGCCATTAGAATTTGGCGATGTTGCTATGATCGCCGCACTTACCATTTTTTTTTTTTCGCTTGGGTAAATACTTACCATCTTTTTCGAAACCATTGCCACATATATTCGTGATTCTTGAAGGCGCATCAGGACCCAAGAGTCGTACCCACTTTCTTTCAAATCAATTCACTAAAAGCGCAACCAGAGAAAAGGTGGTATGTTTCTTCTTCTAACCACAAAGTTCTCAAGTGACATTACCATCATTTGCCCATTCGAATGATTAGTCTTGGTAAGTGTTGGTGGCAGATTTGATTATTTTGAAATTGTCGTTTAGATTTTGTTTTTGCCAACAAAAGAAATTTATAATACTTACCTATTCTTGGTAGAAAGTGGTAGCAAGGGGTGGAATACACAGGGAGGCTATTAAAGCAAACAAATAAAAATAAAAGATATCTAGCAAAAAGGCTTTAAAACAAGATTTTGGAGAATTGATTTAAGAAAACTACTTAGCTAAAAATTAAAGTTGAAATCTAAATATCAAAAAGGCCACCAAGGATTGGAAATCCACTTCACAAGTATCGTGATTATTCTTTCTTTTGCACTTAATGAAAAAATATTTCAAAGGCATATCACTGCCACTCTATTTAAAAATAGGGTTTATAAATCATCAACCGTATTCTATCTAAGTAGAACGATGCAAGATCTAAAAATACCCATAACAAAAAATAGAGAAAAATCCACTGCCTAAATCCATATAACCCCCTGCAATCTTCATAAATCCATATAACCCCCTGTAATCACCCCTCTATATTCATAAAACCCCCTCCGTCTACCTTCTGTCCGTCTGTTTAACGGGGCAGGGGGTTATATGGATTTATGGCAGATTACAGGGGGTTATATGGATTTTTCTGATTTTTTTTTAATTTTCTTTACATGTTTAAAAATTGGATTGTTTAACATTTACTTTTGAATTTTTTTTCAAGATACCATGCATCTTTAATTTTATTAAAAGAAAAAGGGTTATTCAAATCATAAACACATACAAGATCACCCACCAAAGAAATAGAAGTAAATGAGAATAATATTTGTAACAAAAAGTGTGTAACATTAACCAATAAAATTTCAAAAATGCGAATTATGTTTTTTATTAAATCTTGGGGCACCTCTTGTGTTGGTGTCATGAGTGAATTTTGTTGGGGATAAACTGTACGTGGAGGAGTAGTTTTGGGTTATTTTTTAAAATACCAAAAGAAAAAGCATATATCTTTTTTACTTCTATCTCTTTGGTGGGTGATCTTGTATGTGTTTATGATTTGAATAATCCCTTTTCTTTTATTAAAATTAAAGGTGCGTGGTATCTTGAAAAAAATTCAAAAGTAAATGTTAAACAGCTCAATTTTTAAACCACATGTAAAGAAAATTAAAAAAAAAATGAGAAAAATCCATATAACCCCCTGTAATCTGCCATAAATCCATATAACCCCCTGCCCCGTTAAACAGACGGATGGAAGGTAGACGGAGGGGGTTTTATGGATATAGTGGGGTGATTACAGGGTGTTATATGGATTTATCAAGATTGCAGGGGGTCATATGGATTTAGGCCAGATTACAGGGGGTTATATGGATTTTTCCCTAAAAAATATGAAGTGCAAATCAGAAAACATCAATCCACAAAGAAATAACTAATTAGTCAAACTCATGAGGTGGAATCCTCTATTCGATGGGAGGATTTTCTAACCTATCATGATTAGTGATATTCTAGAATAAAAATAAACATTCCATGAAAATAAAATAAAGAGGCACTTTTATTGAAAACACAATAGAATCTGTCTCTGGTACCAAAGAAATAAAAATAGAAAAACAAAAACTCAAAATAGAGAAGAAAGAACAAAAATTGAAAATAAAATAAAAACTGAAAACACATGAAAATAAAATGAAGAGATGCCTTTGTCTCTCTCTGCATTGCCTTTTTTATAGGGTTTTGAGGGTTGAATTGGTTGTAAATGCTGATTTGATGGAGCTATTAATGCTGAATCTATTGAAGATTTTGCTGATTTGATGGAACTGTTAATGTTGATTTCCAAAATATGTCGGAGATGTAATTACAAGATCTGTTGGAGTTTTTGTTGATTTGTTGGAGAAGTCAAGGTTGATTTGATTAAAGATTTTGTTGATTTGTTGAATCAGATTTAGAAGTTTTGATGAAGTTTTGAATGCTAATTCCTTCTCTAATTTATAATCTGTCAAATTTAGATATGTTGAATTTAAATACTGTCAAATTTAGATTTCTGAATTTTAAAATATGGCTCCACATGAAAATATGATTATGCATATATTAAGTGTATAAATATTGTCAATTTGTGCAAAATATGCTTTGAATATAAAGAAAAAGAAACTTCTCTAATAAGTATGTAGAAATGAATTAATTGCACAGGGAAATGTCCAAAATCACTCTGAAAAGTATATGAAAATATGTACTTTTGGACATTTAACAATAAGCACTTTATCAAGAGTGAACAACCACATGATGCCCCTAATTCTTAATGGAGCAAGGGCTCCCCTAATAAGGGTCTTGAAGCTAATGGTGTGTAGATTTTGGGAGGTGTTTCTATTGATCCTCCTATATAAAGATCTCATGGAGAACTTGGAACAAGGAGACATCTTCCATACCACCTAATCCTCCTCCAAATTCAATACAATCTCATGTAATGCTGCAAGAAGGGTGATCAACTCATCCTCTTCAGCATCATTAAGATTACGACGCAACTGTGGGTCCATATGATGGAGTTCTCACCACATGGGAATTAATCACATGTGAGGACATTCCTTTCTAGAGCCATCTGGAAACAGGGAAGAGAGATGCTGGAGAAGCACCTTGAAGCCCATTGTTTCTCCACCATGGTTTCCATGCCATTTCTGGGAATGATTTGCGTCGCCTCTTTGATCACTGCGGCTAGCTTGAGGATGTCCATCACCTTGGAAAGGTGCACTCTAGGGTGAGGAGTCAAAGACAACCTTGTACACCCTATATAATATTTTTCGCGAATGACTTTAATGCACAATCCACCACCATTCTCCAAAGCCACTTACCCAAAAGAGACTTGTTCATTTGGTGGAGATTGAGGATGCCCATACCACCTTCCTTCTTGGTCCTACAAATAAGGTCCCATTTCTCTAAATGAGGATTGTTACCATTTTCCTTATGTCATTCCATAGAAATGTTCTATTTTTTCCATCTTTGGAAGAATTACACGAGGAACTTGAAGATAGAAGAAATGTGAAGTTGAAGGCTAGATTAGGACCGCTTTTAGAAGCACAAGGAAACTTCCCAAGCTTAAGAATCTTCCCTTCTGTCCTTTAAGCTTTTTATCTGATCTTTGGAGGAGAGGATCCAATCGTGTTTTCGGGGACCATTAGTATGTAAGGGGAGCCCGAGGTACTTGATAGGAAACTCTAAGGCAATGCAATTCATTCTTGAAGCAAAGGCGGCCACCTCATTGGTGGGAGTATTGATGATTGCTGGAGTTGTTTCTCAAAAAGGAAAATTTTCTTTTGCATCCCCTTTGGGTGGTGGAAAATGTTGTCAAGGAACAGACCCCGTTATTTTGTTGTTTATGGAATTTGTAGTTTTATCAATAATCTGTTTGAGCTTAGTTCCCTCTATTTTTTTTTTTTAATTTCAGAAAACTTTGGTATAATTAGGTTTCAGTTGTCTGAGTTTCCGTCATATGTAGGGTTTTATGCAATTCAGAGTTTCACATATTCTTGAACAATTTTTTTTTAAAAAAAGAAAGATCAAAGTGAGTCACTTATACTTTTAACTACGCCTTCTTTACTCTAAACTCCTCTGACCCTTTGTATGAGCAATCCCGCCGTCGCTTGAGTTCTCCTTCAGTAGTCTGCTCGCCTCGGTTGGACTCTCAACTTTCTCCACGGGTTCTTTTGATAGTACGGATAGAGTTCCTAATGCGACTGGGTTTGAATCTTAGCCTTGGCAAGGCTATGCTCTACCATTAAGCTAATTCCTCAATAAAAAGAGTTTGATGTTTAGTTGCAAGAGTATGTTAGGTGGGCGGATGGGCTGGGAAGTAAAAAGACGACTCTTTTACACTTTTGACTTTGTGCAGGAGATTCGATTAACCGAAATTCAGAAGCTGCAATTTCACCTCTCCCATCAATAGGTTTAGCCAGAGCATTTACAACACGACCCAAATAAGCCTCACTCACCGGTATCTGAGCAATTCTTCCTGTTGCTTTTACAGAACTTCCCTCTTGTATTGTCAAACCGGCCAGTTTATTGTTGAAAAGACCTCACTGTGAAAAATAAGAAATTGGAACAGAAATATCATTCGATTCGTGGATCCTCAAAAAAAGAAATAAGAAAAGTTCCATCGTTGAGTGACAGATGGGAAATTCATGGAAAATTAGGACTCAACTAACATTAAGAACCTTTCATACTGGTGGAGTATTCACAGGGGGTACTGCAGAACATGTACGAGCTCCTTCTAATGGAAAAATCAAATTCAATGACGAGTTGGTTCCGTGTTTAAATAGACATATATTTTCAAAAACAAATTGTCCAAGGCTAAGTGTTGTGGATGTCTCTTAGGAATAATCTCAATCTTAAATACACATTTCATGTTCTTTCCCTTGTCACATTCTTCTTTTCCCTTCATCTCTCTCGACGATCCACATTGTTTCTCTCTCATCTCAAGGCGTGTCCTGCCTTTTCCCTCATCCATATTCTCACAATCCCCTTCATATGATTAATAGATTATCTTTGATTTAAAATAAAATCTATTATCTTGCTTCTAGTCTTACCATATTCCAATTGTCACTGATGACATAAATCAGTCATATTTGTGGTTTCACATGGTAGCCATCTTCTCAAATTTTGTTTAGTATTTCCTTCAAATTCCCACAAGAACATGACACTTTTTCTTGAATTACATCATATTTATTAAACAAATTGGTTCTGCCTGTCTAAAATTTTTATACTTTACTTACATTGAATACACAAGTATCTTGAACAGACGGTGAGTTGTGATTCTGACCCATATCTTGAATACTTCTAAATTATTAATCTTGGGCTGAGTCCCACAATCTGTTGTTGGGCTCATTTAATATTTTGATTGTGTCATTTTTCAGGGAATGCATGTGTGCTTAGTGACACTGATTTTGAGGTAATAATAAAATATTTGTCATCATTTCCTTTTTTTTATTTGTCATCATTTCCTTTTCATGATAATTTTTGTCTTCTCATGGTCATATTTATATATATATGAAAATCTTGTGGACAGGTTCTTCAAGAATTGTGGGAGGAAGACAATGAATATTCCCATGTTTGGAGATGTTTTGATTCTCTCTCTTGTAGTTTTGCCATTATGTATGGCATTCGCAATTGTATGGGCTGCCAATCAGCATGCACCACTTGCCTGGATAGGTCAAGATGTTCTTGTATGTTATTTTAATAGCTTTATTCTGTTGCACGTTTTCATATTATTGATATATTTCAATTCTGGAGCATCAATATACTGTCATTTTGTGCCTTTAGGTTGTAATTGTGCATGCGAAGAATCTGATTGGTATTTGATTTGTGTGAAAGGTTGTATTTCCTTATGTCCTCCCACTATCCTTAGAGCTGTAAGCTGTTGCATCATATCCAAGATTTTTGTTTCAAGAGATTTGTCCTGTGACCCCAACCAATCTTTTGACTGCCTGCCTCTTTCTAGTGTCACTAAGGCTCCTCACATTCCAGGAGATTAGCTTTATTTGGATGATGATTAACTCTCCCATTTCTATTCGAAGATGCTGAAGGTCATGGCACACTGCACGCATCTATATCACCCAGAAATTTTTTAGAGCTCCCGACCCCTCATCTCCCACTTTCATTTTGTCCTCTTTTTCTTTGAGAGAGAAAGTTCATGCACTTGGATCTCAGTTGAAAGTTGAATACCGATGTCTTGAGCCTTATAATAAGCCCTAACCCAACAAATTGCCATTCCACCACTGCTTATTCTTCCAAGCTAATGGTAGAATCCCCAACAGTAGGCTTCCCCGAAGACAGAGGATCTGATGTGTCCCTATAAACCCTCACTCCCCAATCCTTACAATGACCCATAGGAGCTCATCCCCTTCTGGTTCAATAACAGGTTTTGGGCAAACCATCTCCCTGACCATGCAGACGTCTATGCTAGCCAAGCCTTTATCCCCAACACCCCACTGTTTTGCAACCCTCTACCACACCTTCAGGTGGGCTCCTGTTGTATGGGCCTCTTTTATAAGTTTTAACTTGCCTCTGAAATGGTTCTTGGGGCTTCCCTCCAAAATCAAAATAAGTAAACAAGAACAAGTATACCATTCTTCTGATGCAGGATTCTGGGTAGGATAACTTTAGGCGTGATGCATAATGGTAATTGGGTGGTGTTGTGAGAGTTTTGCCATGTAGGGTTTTAAGAAGACGGGGCAGTAGGAGTGACTAAACAAGAGTGATGTGTCCTGGAAAATTCTTTCTTATTCTATAGAAAGTTAAATAAATATATGTTAATCATATTAATGCAGTGCCTCGGTCAGCCATGCAACACTTTCTTCCATTTTTTAAATTTTATATGCTTCCATAAAAATTATACTAGTCATCTGGCTTGACGATCTTGTTCATAGAGAATCTTCTATGTGCATTTTTCCTTTTGTCTATCTAAACTTTAAGATTGTTCAATGCCTTAATGGTTCCGTTGTTTTGTATCCTTGAAATACTGTACGTGTTTAGATAGAGAAAAAGGATATTGTTCAAACTTCACTATTTTCTAATTGACTTAATTCTGGTTTACATGTGACAGGGTATCTGTCTGATGATAACTGTTTTGCAAATGGCCCGCTTACCTAACATAAAGGTACTCTTGTAAAATAAGTCTTTACTTTTATTTGTTATTTGTTTATCTTAATCAGTGTTATTTCTTATTCAGGTTGCATCTGCACTTCTCATGTGTGCTTTCGTCTATGATATATTCTGGGTCTTCATATCGCCTCTTATATTCCATGAAAGTGTCATGATTGCGGTAAGTTTAATTTTTTTGTGATTAATTCTCACTTAGAAAATCTTTGGGAATTTTATATTCTTTCAGGAGACTGAATTCATTTGCCTCTGTTTTGAGTTGTTAGAAGCCTGGTCATTCTTTGCCTGTGAGCTTATGCCCAGATATAAAAGATTATATATGCCTGCCATGATGAGCGTCTGAATTAAGTCTGTGAATATGGGATTGAAACTTATGAAGCTGAATTGTCCTCAAATATGAGTTACAATGCAATCAGAAGTAAGGTTTTATTTGCAAGTAATTCAATGCCAGAGCTAGATGTCATGCCTTCATGCCCAGAGTGTGAACTCTATAAATTTGAATATGCATGTTTTGTATGTGGCTCCATTCCCAATGGTGAAGCAATCCATTCAGATGCTGCAACTGCCCTGATTGAGATTTGAAAAAAATAGATGCTAGCATTAATAAAAAAAGAAGAAAAGCTTGTGCATCCATTTAATCTTCTGATGTTATGTCCTTGATGCATGGAATGTATATTTATTGAAGATTGAACCATCAAGATTGTGTATTTAAATTTTTAGTGAAAATTATAGATAATAAAAACAAACACAATCATCCATGTCCCATTAAAATTGGATTGACTAAGGGTGCATCCTGAAAATTATGATAATCTCAAGAATAACAATGGTGTAGTTTACAACTGGTAACCAATTTAACATCAGTTCTTCTATGATGGATTTAAATGTCAGGAAAGTCAAAATTTACGGGTAGAGAAGCCCTGGCAATAAGTCCATGGTCAAGGTCAGATGGTGGGCAGGGAAACCTACCTCTGTGTTATGTTGTTTAAACTTATGCAATTAGGGAGCAACCCCTTGTCTTTGCTAGACACAGAAAGGATATGGACACTCCATGCATTTAAGGTAATTCATCCCCCAAATAGTCAATTGAAAAGTAATCCTATAATAACAGTCAAAACATAAAAAACCAAAATGTGCAATTTTCTAGAGCTGTATTTGTAGTATTTATAATGACATAAAAATTTCTAGGAACTCAATAGCAATTCATTTTCATGATGAACATATTACGTCCATGATAAAATTCCTTGTAATGTTTTGAATTACCAAGCCCATTAAAACATGCCTTATATTTGTTTTTCTTGATTCATAGGTTGCCCGTGGTGACAATAGTGGTGGTGAAGCCATTCCAATGCTTTTGAGGATTCCTCGATTTCATGATCCTTGGGGTGGCTATGATATGATTGGCTTTGGAGATATTCTCTTCCCTGGTTTGCTCATTTCATTCTCTTATAGGTATATCTTTTAACTCTTGTATGGATTTTGTGTATTAAATTATATCCTATGCATATTTTTAAAACTTTTGCATATGAAGGTGGAAATGCATTTTATTGGTGCACCAAACTGTCAATTTTTAACATACAGTCACCATCCAGTTTCAGTTTGGGAAAAAGTAATCATAACTTAATGAAAGTCACCAGACATTTACCTGATGTCTATTCATTGTCTTGTATATTGGATATTTTGTGGAGTAAAAGATCTTACCTTTTAGTTGAATGGTTGGTTTTAGTACATTTTAGATGTGCGCCAGTGTAGCTGTTGCCTATATGTTTTTTTCATAACTTTAATATGAGCATCAAACTCGTATTGACATTATCCTTTAACATGAACTAATGGGGTCAGTCTTAGTTGGCTTATCCTAACCCTCATAAGGAACTCTACGCAAAATTCACAATGTTTGTGGACTTCAATCTTCGTTTTGAAGTACATCTGGTATGCTGGTCTGAACCAGTTGACAGTGGTGGGGGATTCTGCCAAGTTTCGAAATGTCGACATTGATAAATCCCTTGGGCAACAGGTCGGTGACATCAGGAAAAAAAGAAAGCACTTCGTTAAAAATGTAAAAGAGGGCAAAAAACAATGGATTTTAATGTGAAGCTAACACATTGACAAAGAAGCACTTCTAAAAACTAAAAATATAACGAGTGAAAGACAAATAATGATTAACATATACGTAAGCATCCACTGTAGCTTATACGGCAGTAAATATGAAAAACTTTGAAGATGAAAAAAATTTAAAGAAGCATGGACAATCTGATTTAATTGACACACAATACTAAAAACAACATTATACATAAACTATTGCTTAAAGTTTTAGAACATTCAATTCATCAATATAGAAATATGTTCTAATAGTCCAATTGCATTTGCAAATTTAATTGAATATATTTCTTTTGTGAGGGTACAGATGCGGTTACATGATTTTTGGATAAAACATCAATTTTGGTCCCTTACACATGAAATGGTTGCATTGACCAGAACTATTTATTAAGAAAGTCCAACCGCTGACCAAGGCCAAAATAGTGGATTTTTTTTTTCTTGTTACTTCTGGTCTTTGTGGATCTGTTATAACAGATAGCTCTGGAGTCCATGTATATGCAATTTTTATTTTGATTTTTTATATTTCACATTTCACTTCTACTTAGATGCAAAACATGAAACAACACAGTTTGTGACTTTAAAAATTAACAAAACCAAGATAAAGTCAGCATATTTTGCAGTTCACTGTTAGAAGCAATGGTCATATTGACTTAATTGTTTATTGCTTTGGATATTTTCCACAGTTACTGGCATGAAGGAATTTTATCTTGTCATAGAATACTGACATCCTTATTTTTCTTTGTATGTGATTTTTATGTCAATATACACATGCTTATAATCATTTTGGTTTCGTTATGCACCTGCTATATGTTGTAATTATAGTCTTTTACCTTCTGTGATTTAGTTTTTTTCTTCCTTGTGCTTTGTTTACAGAAGAATAATCTTTCTTTGTTAATCCAGATTTGATAGAGCTAACAAGAAGAGATTCATAGAGGGGTATTTTGTTTGGTTGACTCTTGGCTATACTTTTGGTGAGCTTCCCTGATGCTCTATTCTTTATAATCAGTTCTTGAACATTTCTTTGTACATTTATTCCCGTGGTCAAGACTTAAGTATAACATTGCTCTCTTGATTCTGATTCAATAGGGATGTATAGTATTGTTGCCTTGATCGTATCAAAAAGAGGGTCAGTTATGTTAGAAGTTTGTTTATATGAAATCTTGTATGAAGCTTAGAAATTCTTCTTAATGGTACAATTCATGTAAAACAGTGTTTTCTTATATCCTCTTTCCCCTTCTTTTCGCCGATATAATATATTCTAATATCACTGCTTATGGGAGCCTCTAATTAGGTGGTTTGAAGTATTTACACCGTATAATTTCTGTAAGTTGCCTATCTACAAGGAAAGATTTGAATACATGAATCTAGATGAGAAATCGACTGAACCAAGAATGTTATGTGGTAGTTGGTTCTTTGGTGCCTCATGTTTTAAGAAAGACACTATTGAGCTAGTGTTGTTATTGTGCCCTTTGGTAGGTTGGACTCCATTTTGTAATTATTGTAGATAACCATTCTCGTGTTTTCGCAGGTCTCTTTCTTACTTATCTTGCTCTGTATCTGATGGATGGGCATGGTCAACCTGCACTCCTTTATCTTGTCCCATGTACATTATGTATGATCTCCTTCTCTCTCACTCTATATATATGTGTATTATGTATGATCACATTTCTTTTCATACGACATGTATTCTCCTTTTCTAACTGTTCCTTGCAATTCAGGGCTTATAATTGTACTGGGTTGGGCGAAAGGTGAGCTGAAGTGTCTATGGAATTATGGGAAACAACCATCCCATAGTAGTAGTCCCGCCGTCGGTGAAGCATGAGCGGTGGACGCATCACCTGATTCACCTTACTCTTTGAAGAGACGTCTTTTTTTTTGTTTAAGCAGATAAATTGATCAAAACCATCTGAACATGGTTGCTGCCCCTGAATGAATCTGATCAGGATGTAGAAGAGAATGAATGGAAACCTGCTTTTGAAGTCACGAAAGAAGAATATATAAAAAGGATGGTAGATCTATGCATCCTCGTATTTTTACTCACGTCCCTAGGGAAATTGTATAAGTTGTCATCTTGTTGTCATATATGTGATTACACATTAGTGTGCAGTATAGTCTTCATGCATTTATTTTAATGTTGTAAAATCTGTAATAACAATTTGGCCATACCTTCTCAATGTCCTAATATCAGTGAAATGCAAGTTTGGATCCAGTCGGGCCTGGATACCATAGTACCATTGGTATTGAATTGCATTGTCAATTAAATGAACTACATAGCTTATGAATTAAATTGCACAGTTGTTCTCTGTGTAGTTCGATCGTTAGGCTATGTAGTTCGATTAATTTATCAGTTACCAGGCTTTTTGTTTGTTTGTTTGTTGGGTGAGTGGTGGTCAACAGATCATATCCTCTTATCTTGTGCCTTGATTGTTCTCTGTGCACCTCAGACTGTCAGACACGTTTCCATATTTCAAATGACTTCCAAAACCTGCTGCAGCCACAGTATTCCAGACCAAACGCCATACTATTTTAATTTGCAAGAAGATGATCTTATTGGCTTATGAGTTATTTTTGTTTTATTTTTTTTTATTTTTATTTTCTATTTTTATGTTTCTTAAAAGGATGTGTTATTTTATCCTTTTTAATTATGTTTGTTATTTATTTTTCTCCCAACACATTTCATTGAGATTTTTTTTTTTTGGTTAAGAGTTAGTTCTCAATAAAAATGGATGATTTATTTAAAAATCATTCAATTATTAAAAATTATGTGAATACGGGGAGGACGTATTTTAGGAATTTGCTAAAAGTCACACCTAGTCGGGGCACATTGGGTATGGGTGAACATAGTATTGTAAACTCGCAATTATGCATAAATATACATATCTGAAATGATTGATTATAAGAGCTTTTCCAACCATCTTCTATTTCTTCACAATGGAGAACGGTTTGGTTATTTGAAGCTCCAACCATCTGTCAAAATGGCCCTCCATTTTGACGGATAGGTTTTGAGCATTCATATTTAGAGGCTCAACCGTTTGCCAAAATGGCCCTCCATGTTTGAGTATTTGGAGGTTTGTTATTTTTTTTTATATAAAAAATGTTTGATAACTTTTGTAGGAGACCAAATATGCCATACCACGGAACAAGGGATAAGGTTGTATAAGCACGAAGGAATGAAACATGGAAACCAAGCAAACCAGATTAGAAAAGCCCATAACAAAAGCCCAATGGTCCAAGTTACCGCGCGCCTTAAATAGGCCCACCTTCTCCATCAGGTCTGACTAATGAATATTCTAGTTGGACTCTTGCATAGGTCGGATGATTAATTTCTGGCCCGACAAGGTTGGACAAATGGTATTGCCCGATCAGGCTAGAACGGTCGAGTATAAAAACCCAACTAGAAGTATGAGCCATCCAAGCCATAACATCCGGACTGATATGTAGGTCGGCCATGTATCCACGTCTATAAAATAATGGTAGACCTGGGGAATATTCCCTGACGCAAGAAAATGACTAATTGTCAGAATATCAGTTATGATGTTGCAATCCCTAGGTGACACATGTCCACGAATCTAAGAGCCACGTGCAGATTCTATCTCACGATATGCTCACTCCTCAAGGCTAAACTCGGCCCCTTCTCTAGTATAAAAGGGGGACATCTCCTCCCCCTCAAGGTATGCACTCTCTCCCCCGCTTTTGCTCAAGAATTATAAGGTCCTCTTCTCATAGAAAAACCACTGACTTGAGCGTCGGAGGGGCGTTATGTCACGCCCCAGGGCGGCCGTCCACGAGACGTGGCAATAATAAAATATCAGCTATCAATACCTGAGGTCAATAAAGACTCCAACAACAACACACAAGGTGGCAAAGCAAGGATAATGATAACTGATTGAAAAGCGGAAGCATAATACATAAACAATGTCTGTAAACCAAAAACATTATTACAGACTCGAATACACAATCACTGTCCTGTGAGAGCCAAGTCTAGACCAAAGAAAATACAACTTGTGCCACATGCATGATTTACAATACATACAATGACTCTAGGACTGCTGACAGCCTCGCACTCGCCACCCGCCGGAAGAAAGCTCCAGCTCCACACCCAACATTGCCCCTGAAAAGAAACAGTATGCGAGGGGTGAGCTACAAGCTCAGTGAGTGGCTGGAAACCAATCACCAAACAACAGTTCAATACATAAACAATTCCCTTTCAAGGTAAACATGGGTGGAAACCCATGGATAACAGGGTCACGTGGCGGTGCGACCAACCTCACCCTCACCCTCACTCCCGGAGGGAGACTCTTGGGACTTTTAGGGAGAGACCATACCGTTGGTCGAGGAGACCCGGGATTACTGGTCTACGCAACACTACAGGATCATCTACATCGAGATAACTGCCCAACGATGTCTTTAAACATCGATACGAGACCGGACCCAACAACTATGGGAACGGACGAACAACGAATGGGTCACGAGGTGACGTGTCTTCACCTCATCCTCACCCTCACTCCCAGAGGGAGACTCTTGGGACTTTTGGAAGAGACTTAGACTGCTCTACACCCTTGGTCCACCGGTAGCCCTTTACCCCGCGTAGCCTCTACCTGGTATACTCCCACGATCAGTACGCTTCCGAACGCATCGATGGTACCTACGGATGGGAGCCCTCTGTCAGGACAGCTTTTCCAACGCCGGGGAGTTCCTACATCGGATCCAACGAAGGGGAGAATGATTCCACGCTCACAATATCATTCATTAACCCTCTCCCGGGTAGCCTCTACCTGGTACACTCCCACGATCAGTACGCTCTCGAACGCATCGATGGTACCTATGGATAGGAGTCCTCTGTCAGGACAGCTACAACCTAGACCTCTTCAACACAGACGACATTGGGAGTAAACATTCCATGTTCACAAAGCGAACCCAATGGAAAAACACTACACTCGATAATCATATATCGATGATAGCGAACACTATTGTACTCCCACACGGCTGCATCGCTCGGACACAGGGGGTGACAAGCCCCAACTACCGGCTTAACAAACCGTTAAGATAATGAATCCTCCTGAATTCCAAACGAGGGCATCGCTCGGATGCACGGGCGATTTCATCGCTAGCGCTCTAACTAATAAGGTACAACCCGACAGTGGGTCATACCCACACCTATTCCAGCTAGGCCTATCAGTTTTTAACATGCGCATATATTTTATAGGAGAATTTAATCTTAGTTATGTGCATGAACCATATGCACGATCACATATCAATTAATCATAGGGATACTCCCTAATCATAGATTTACATCATAATAAATCATACAACATGCATACATGGTCATTAATCACATAAGCACATAAGGCCTAACTTAAGCCTGCGTTGGATATCACCAACTTAAAAGAAAGGGTCAAGCGCGATCTCGCGCACTAACAGGTGCATGCCAATATTCCAAACGAACCTGAGTCGAGTAGGAAATCGCATCTACTTACTCAGTTCGTTCAGAGGGAGAGGGCGAGAGAGATCATTATCTCATGAAGCTGGTCATAGCTTTGCCCCATTAGCATGGGCGCAACAACTACACCACGCCCTCGAGTCTTATCGCAAGGAAATATTAGGCAGGTGCCCGTTATTAACCCAGACTTATTCATGTTCGATATTCCAATTAATATGGTGGGAGTAGTATTACCATACTACCTAAGGCATGCCATATTCTATACGTCCATACACATTACAAAAATACATGCCCATACTAGAGGGGCGCATGCAACACGATCATTCATACATGTATATAAGCCTAGCATGCAAGATATCTACATATTATAGCTTAAGCATGGCCATACTACTTATCTACACAAGTAGTATAGCTAGGGGGCCCCATCGATGTGCGACGCGCGTCGAGCGCATCCCGAGAGGGGGGGGAGGATTGGATCGAACCATTCACCATTACCCGGGACCTTGCGCATCCCATCCGACGAGATCTGCAAGGTAAGGGCATCAAATTTGGTGAGTAACATCACAATTTAACACTTAGAAATCACTAGAAATACCAAAGACTTAGACATGCACGCATACGGGCTCGCACGCATGCGAGCACGCGCGTACGCACGCATGCCCGGGTGCCCCAGCACCTACCCGAGACCCTGGGCAGCCCCACGCATGCCCACGCACGCGCACGCACGCACGTGCGCGCACTGACACCCAGACCCGCGCCCAGACGCATGCCCCGCGCGCGCGCAGCTCGCGCACACCCGCGCGCACCCCCATTCGCGCCAGCGCCCGCGCGCACCCACTCCGCGCGCACCCGCGCGCGTCTGCGCGCTCGCCAGCGCCTGCCAGCGCCCTTCTGTGCGCGCACTTGCGCAGACAGCCCCCAGCGCGCGCGCCCAGCCAATCTGAACCCCTTTTTAACCCTCCCCAACCCCTCACACACACTCTAACCCATCTACCTAGCATGCATGACCTCCCCAACCATCCCAACAGCCCAAAAAAAAATCAAGAAGAAGGGGAAGAGGACTTACCAAAAGAGGGAAAGGGAAAGGGGGAGATGCGGGGCTCTTGACGCGCCCACGGCCACCTCAACCACCACCACCACCACGCCTCCTCTTCAGCCTCTCACCAGCCCTCTTTGGCTGCAAATCGGGGGGGGGGGAATGGTCATGAAAAGGTGCTTGAGAGAGGGGAAACAATAACAACAACAACACCTACACAAACCTTTCTCTTCCTCCTTCACCTTCTTCTCCTCTTTGAGGAAATAACACAAACACATTGGGGGAGTGAAAAGAGAGAAAGAGAGACCCAAAGAATCCCACGTGGGGAGTGGGAGGGAGAGAGAGAGAGAGAGAGAGAGAGAGAGAGAGAGAGAGAGATTTTTTGGCCAAATAAATATCCAAAAGAGGGATACAAATGACTAAGTCGTCCCTGACCAGAAATTCTGTACATGCTTCACTAGAACAGCCATAACTTCCTCAATATAGCTCCGAATTGCACAATTCAAAGTCCACTGGAAAGCCAAGAAGATTATCTACAACTTTCATGTTTATGCCAAGATCAAATAATCCCTCCAGCTATTCCGAAATGAGAGCTAAACATTGAACAGGGCTGCTGCCAGAATTTTCATCCCCGGGGTATACTTGGAAAAATACCCATAACTTTTATTACATGAATCCAGTTGATCTAATTCCACTTTTGTACGAAAGCTAACTCAAAACTGAGCATCTCATGATAAAATCATATTTAAACCTCTTCATCTTGGATTTTAACAAAATTAAATCCAAATACCAAATCGGAAATACATAACTTCTAGGAGAAAATTTTGTAACTTAATTTTCAATCAGAGCGCTCCAACTCCTGCAGGTGGCTAAAAGCCAAAATTTTAGCGACTCCGATCGAAAAATAAGGCTCCAAATGACACAGGCATAACACGTTAGCCAGCACCGCACTGGTGTGAGTTTCAGGTGACCAAAGGTCGAAGACGAAGGAGGGCAGTGAGTGGACAAAGCCTTGCTTTGGATCGTCGCGAAGAGGAATCAGTCACACCTACTTCTCAGACCTACATCAAAAGCCCAGATCAACATTGATTTGGCCCAAGAGGGTAAGACCTGATTTTATCCCCCACAAATTTGCACCGTCTGTGGGACACGAACAAGGAGCCGTTCCAAACTTCCAAACCGAGAAGATGGTGATGACTAGAACCCGGTCGATGATTCAAGAGCAAGTCGGAGATGACGGCCACGTGACTGTAGATACCCCAATTTTGACCGTCCAAAGAGACGAAAATACTTTAAATAATATTTCAAAATGACCACTTTTGAAAGATCATAGAGAAAACTTCCTTAGAAAAAAAATCGGAGAAACCCTAGTCTAAAACCTTAGGAATTTCTAAGGCTAGACAGCCCCATCTTGGGCGGCCAGTTTCAACTAGTCGACCCTCTAACCAACCCCAAACCGCTTCCCTTAGATGGGACATAAAGTAGCATTTAATGCTGATGATTGCGGCGGTTTGTTTCCTTTAGCCGCCCCATCATGGCCGGTTTAACCCTAGTAACCGACCCAAACCACCGCTTGTCAGATATGAGACGTTTGACAGGTCATCATTGAGGTGGCAAATTGAGAGTAGCCGCCCCCCTCCTGGACCTTATCTGAAGAAAAAAGATCTAATGGCGGTCAAATCAAACACCCTATTATCCATTTTGATCTATTGTCCATTGGACATTATCCTACCCCTTTTTTACTATAAATAGGGGGCATCCAAGACATTTCAAGACATCCCCAATTCAAATCAAGACATCCATTTCATTCCCAAGCCATACTCACAAGCCCACACCCCTTCCCCCTACTTGAATGAAACCCTAGAGAGAAAGAGAGAGAGAAAACCCATTTCCAAGCCAAATCCACTCTCCAAAAATACTCTCCAAAACCCTGGTTAAACCTAGTTTAACTTCAGCCAAACCCTAACCCATTTCCTACCCAGGTTCTGCCCAAATTGAACCAGACACCAGGCGGCTAACCTTAACTAGCCATCCCTTTTCAGGCAGCTAATTTTCACTAGCCGGCCCTCATCTACACCCCCTGTCTTTTAAAACCCCATTTGTCAAGTTCCCAAAGCAGAAAAGGATTCCCTGTTTTTCACCTCTGTGTGCAGCCGGCCCGTATCTCAGAGCGGAGAATCCACAACCCCCCCCCCCCATGAAGGCGATCAATTGCAACACTCAACTTTTCCTCTGCTTTTTCTTTTCCTGCTTTTTTAGAAAGCAGGTGGCGATCACAACCACCCCTGAGGAGCTGTCAGGCCCCTCAGTAAGGAACCATAACCTCTTTCCCCCTTTTTGAGAGATGATCCAACCGGGCCCGCAGGGCGCAATCGGATCCGAATCCCCAAAAAAACCCACACACAACGCAAGAAGACCCAAATCTTCTTTTTTCGGAGGCCTCCCAACAACCCGGAAGCGACCGCCCTGAAGAAAAAAAAATGATACCGACAAACCTGGCTTTCACGGTGGGACATCCCACGTGAAGAACGACAAAAGGTAATCCTTTTCTGCCTCCAAAATCTTGACAAAAGTTCCATCACCCCTTTTGGAAAACCAAAATTTTCCACCCTTCAAGTCAGACCCTCCTCTACTTTGCATCACAACATCCTTTACTGTTTTAAGCCGCACACAGCTGCACGCACCCTTTACTGCTTTCATCACACTCTTTTACTGCTTTAAGCCACACACAGCTGCACCCTTTACTGCTTTCATCACACTCTTTTACTGCTTTAAGCCACACACAACTGCGCACCCACACACTTTACTGCTTTCATCACACTCTTTACTGCTTTAAGCCGTACACAGCTGTGCACCCTTTTACTGCTTTATTACACCCTTTACTACTGCTTTAAACTTGCATTCATTCACACCCCAAACTATTCCACACCATGGAAGGTTACACCCAAGATGACATAGTAGAGGAAGAGGGCTATCAAAGAAACCAAGCCAAATAGTTCCTTAGCCACCTAGAGGAGAGGATGGCTACCTTAGGATACCAATCGGTGGAGGACATGTTCAATGACCTCGCCGACTTCTGCCAGGCCAAGACCTTGAAGCAGGAACCCCTGTCAAGACCCCCAAGGCTTGCCCTACCCCCAAAACCCCACCAACGCTTTCTCTGTCAGTCCGAGCCCATTTACAATTTACCCCACCTTCCCCCGCGAATCCAATGTTCTCGACACCTTTTTCCCCAGGTCCTTACCAGGCCACATCCAACCCGGGACCGATAAACTGCCTACCCCGGGCAAAAACTTTAGATGAAACCATCCGGAGAATCCTCTCCGAGACTCGCCCTTCGACTCCTAAACATATGTCTCTACACAATTTGAGAGAGATCCCGTCAGTCAACCTACCGGAGGGATTTAAAATCCCAAAATTTTGTCGGTACAATGGTTGTGGAGACCCAGACATTCATCTAACTGCCTTTTATCTAGATGCTCGACCTTTTGTAGATAATCAATCTCTGTTAGTCTTCCTTTTCCAAAAATCATTGGAAGGAGAAGCACTACAATGTTCTCCACACTCCCTATAGACCATCTGTCGGATTTCTCAGCTGTAAACGAGAAATTTTTAGGCCGCTATGGTTACCAAAGGATTAGGACCCTCTATCTCCGACCTAACCGTAGAAAGAATGAGGCCTAGGGAGAAATTTGAGCAGTACGCATCTAGGTGGCGAACCCTCGTCCACAGAACTGGTCTACAACTAATAGAATGTCAAGAAATTGACATAATGTTGCAGAACCTGAGTCCAGAACTTCATACAAGTCTTTTGTACGGAGACTGCACTACGTACCAGCTTCTAATTGACAGACACAACAGGATTTCCTGTTGTGCAGTCCCACCTGTGTCCCTACCTATCAGCCATAGGGTTGGACAACCGCCGCGAAAGGTGCAAACCCTCACGGTAGAGGGGATTACACCGCAAGTCTTGGCACTCTACCCAAATGGAGTGCAAGTCCCTGATCGAGGACCAGCTCCGGGACAATATACACCCGGTTCATCCGGATATGCGCCGCCTTAGCAAGCTACTTATAATTTCACCCCTCGACCAGTGCTTGCCCCCGTGCCGACACAACAAAACCCATAATCCAAAGTCCTCCAGTCCAAAACCAAGGCCAAACTAGAACTACCCCTGCCTACTCTGCTCCCCCAAGAGCACAAAATTCAAATCCCAGGCAGCCCACACAAAGCCCTTACCACAAAGTCTCCCCCCCCCCTCATCCAATGGCCCGAGATGGTTAAGAAAAAGGGACTACTATCCACCAATCCTGGAAACACTAGCAAACATCTTCAAGATCTTGGTAAAAACCAATAGTATCTCTTTACCCCCTGGTGCCAATACTGCCTGCTATTGCCCGTACCATCAACATCATGGTCACACCATCGAACAATGTTTTCTATTCAGAGACATTGTTTACGACCTTGATGAAGAAAGGCGCCTGGATTGGGCAACCATCAGGGGACTCAGAAATAGCTCAGCTACAAAACCACCAAAAACCCAGTTAAGCCCATCACCCAAACAAGACCAGGCCCTGGTACATCTAAATCCTGAAATAAATACCAAAATACAAAACCCAAAACCCACCATACAAACCTCGGTAGAAGAACCAGAAAACCTGAGCTTCGAAAGCTTCTACACAATAGGGGCTACAAACCACGAAGAACTACCTAGGATCATTCCGGGTGGCCTAATCCTTCCAGCACCTTCCCCCGTCCTCTCAAGGCCTATAAAACCTTTTCCCTCTCATATAAGGCAAACACCAAAGCTTGGCCCCATCCTACCCATTAACAAAAGCCTAAGCCTACTGAAGAACCAACTTCCTCGAACCACAATTTATACCCTAAACCATCATACAACTAGGACCGAGAGAATCTTTAATGCTGTCCCCGCCTACAGACGTCCCGTACCTGGAATAGAAACCGAAGGAGCAAATATCGGAGATAGGATCGACATCCTCGACCAACTCCGTAGAATCCCTACAAAAATTTCCATCCTAGAGCTGGTTGAAACCTCAGAACATCACCAACAGGCCCTAAGGATGTTTTTAGAGCAAATCCAAGTCGACCCCCAAATCTCCACCTTGAATATGCCCGTGGCCTTAGCCTCTGCAGGTTTAGGACCCATGATAACATTTAGGCCCAAAGAAGAAATCCACGACAAAATAATTAACACCTCAACCTTGTGTATTACAATTGACATCGAAGGGCACTCAGTAGATAAGATACTAATCGATGCCGGTGCAGGGGTCAACCTCATGTCACTATGCACTTTTGAGCAAATCGGTGGGCATATCACCACACTCTTGGAAACGGATACCTAGATATTCGCCTATGACAAAACAGCTCGCCCAGTTCTTGGTTTCAAAGATTTCCAGTTAAAAGTAGGGTCCTTAGAAACAATGGTCGAAGCATATGTTTTAGAAATGGACTCTGACTATAACATGATCTTAGGGCGTAAATGGCTAGCCTCAATTAAAGGGGTCTCCTCTCCTCTCCACCAGTGTTTGAAATTCCCCCTAGGGAATCAGATAATCAAAATACGGGGAGACGTGATCAAGGAACCCAAACCAGGGTCCACTAATAGTGAGGCTATTGCCGTAAAAATCATCAACTCAAGACCGAAAGAAACCACCATCCACATCTTAGACTTCCCAACCAATTGGATGAACCTTCAAGACACGCGTACCAGCACAATAGGGACAAGTCACCCTAAACCCAAGAACAAGGGGTGGCACATGATGAAAATCATGGGCCATGTCCAGGGAAAAACACTAAGAGTAAGAGGAGACGGGATCTAAGACCCCGTTAAACTCCTAGTCTGGCCAGATAAGAAGGGTATCGGCTCGGTCACCCAACAACACCACCATAGATCCTCAAAAGCTAAGTGTAATTGGGAGTTATATAAACACTTTGTAAAAGGAACAATTGTGGAACGAGTGACAGAAACCAAATACACTCGTCCCTTAACCCTTGTCTGAGAAAGAGAGCCAGGTTACCTCTCCGGCTCCCTTGACTAGTTATTTCCACACCCAGATAAACTCTTAGAAGCACACACACCACCAGTCAGTAAAACTCCAACTAACGGAGCGCTCTCTCCTCGTAGTGCGCAAGCATCGCAACAAAGGAGCACCAGCTGTTGGAGAAAAGTCGGGTGAAGCACCTGCATTAACCTAGTAAGTTGTAAATATTATCTGTCTTTTCTTTCAAAAAAAAAAAAACACAACAAAAAATATATGAGTTCTAGGATGGAAACTAAAACCCTAGGGTCCTTGTTTGACAAAGATGACTTCACCCCAGCATTGCACCCCTTTAGTACAAACTCTGATCTCCTAAATAACCTGCGGTGTCTGGCCAGTCAAACTAAACACTCCACCCCCAGTACCCTACTTGGGGCAGTCAAACCCTCTAGAATTCAGATACCTGACCACATTATTTACCAGATAAAAGGACATAGTGAGGCCATCTTTGGCTTAGAAAAATTTGAATCAATAGCAATTATTGAAGAGCCAGACCTAGATAACTTAGAGAACTTAGATGACGGCCTAGGGGTCTTCAAAATTTGCAATGAAGATGATGAACAAGAAGAATATATCTCCGAAGAATTCGAGCAAAGCCTTTAGAAATTCAATGGGAAGACACAAAAAGCAGATGAAAAGATGGAAGAGCTGAACCTTGGGACTAATGATGGTCGTAAGATCATCTTGATCGGTATAGAGCTGAAATCCGACGAAAAGGAAGGTCTGGTTAAGATACTACGCAAATAATTTGACGTTTTCGCTTGGTCTTATGAAGACATGTCCAGACTCGATACCTCTTTAGTTGAGCACCGATTAATCCTAGAGCCTAATGCAAAACCAGTAAAACAAAAACTAAGACGCCTCCATCCAGAGGTGGCCTTGAAAATTAAAGAGGGGTCAAAAATCTCCATCAAGCTAAATTTATCTGGGTTGTCTTATACCCGAAATGGATAGCTACTATTGTTCTGGTATCCAAGAAAGATGGCAAAATCCGAGTATGTATCAACTTTAGGGATCTCAATCGAGCATGCCCGAAGGATGACTTTCCACTCCCACACATTGATCTCCTTGTCGACAATACGGTAGGGTATGAAACGCTCTCTTTCATGGATGGCTTTTCTGGATAAAACCAAATTCGGTTAGCAAAAGAAGACAAGAAAAGACCTCCTTCACCACACCTTGGGGGACCTATTGTTATGTGGTAATGCCTTTTGGGCTTAAAAATGCTGGTGCAACATATCAAAGGTGTTAATCTCCCCTAAAGGTGTCATCATCCCGCGAGCATTTCAACTTGTGTTCAACACTACCAACAACATTGCTGAATATGAAGCTCTGATAGATGGTCTAAAGGCAGCTTTGGCCTTAGGGGTTAAGTACCTGGATATTATTGGCGACTCACTCCTAGTGATTCGCCAGACCCTGAGGAAATGTCAGACTAGTAGGGACCCAAAATTAAAGCCATATAGAGAACTGGCCATTACCCTATTAAAGTAATTTTGCAAAGTCACCCACATCTTTATACCCCGAACAGGCAATATTCTCGCAGATTCTTTGGCCTCTTTAGCTTCATCACTTGCTTTTCCCATATCCAAGAAATCTGAAACAGTCACTATCCAAAGACTCGAAATACCGGCCATTGAACTTTGAGACTATAAAACTCAAAACCTCCTAAACCAACAGGATTAGAAAGAAATCATTAATACCGCAGACATCCTAGCCCTTGATCTAGAAGATATGGATGATGGGAATCCATGCTATTTTGATATAAAAAACTACCTCGAAGATGGTTCGTTTCCGGAATACGCCACCAACAACGACCAAAGAATAGTCAAGAGGATAGCAACCAAATACTGCTTTCGAGGAGGAATACTCTTTCAAGCATCCTTCAACGGAGAGTGACTCAGATGCCTGGACGACGAAGAAGCGTATACCATCGTAGAAGAAGCGTATACTCCAGAGTATGCAGAGGTCATGTTAAAGCTCAGATGCTGGCAAATAAAGTACTGAGGATGGGCTACTACTGGCCTACATTTGAAGGGGACTGCAACAAATACGTTCGAGGCTGTATTTAGTGTCAAACTCATGCCAAAAAGATACATGCACCAACATCTTCCTTACACCCCATGACATCTCCATGGCCATTTTCTATGTAGGCACTAGATGTGGTAGGACCATTCCGACATACCATAGAAAATACCACTCAAAAAGCTTTTAGCCTCACTACCACATAATACTTTACCAAATGGACCGAAACCAAGTCCTATGTACTAATTAAAGGCTCCACCTTGGCCCCGCTTCGTTCGCGCCCATATCCTTGCGAGGTTTGGCACCCCCAAGATGATCATAACAGATAATGGCCCACAATTCATTTCCCAAGAGTTCCGAGACCTATGTAATAAACATCACATAGAACTCCATCACTCCACACCATATTACCCGCAAGGAAATGGGCAAGCCCCACCAACAAAACCTTACTCATAATCATCAAAAAGACAGTAGAAACACAAAGCTACTGACTGGCAAGACAAGTTAGTTGATGCTCTCTGGGCTTACCAAACCTCTATCTGAACACCCACAGGCCAGACCCCATATTCACTCACATTTGGGATAGAAGCGGTAGTACCCTACGAGATTCTTATCCCATCCTTAGAGGTAGTATTAGAAGAAGACCTACAAATTGAAGAAAGAAGAGAAGCGCTCCTACTACGCCTCGAACTATTAGACGAGAAAAGGCTAAAAGCTGTAGACCATGCCCAAGCCTACCAAAGGAGAGTGGCAAGGGCATTTGAAAAGAAAGTGATAGAGAGAAAATTTAAAATTGGGGAGATGATACTTAAGCAAATCATGCCATTAAGACAGCCCCATCCAAAAGGCAAGCTGCAGCACACATGGGAGGGACCCTATGTGGTCACCCATGCCTACTCCGAATATGCCTACCGCTTGGTGGATGCCGAGGGAGTCGAAGTCTCAGGTTCGTGGAATGCACTTTATCTAAAGAAATTCCATGCATAAAAACTGTCAATACTTGAGAAATATTATTCTTCCTTCCTGCGAATTCCGGTGTTTAGTGATTGATGATAGAATTATAAGATTCTCAAAGATAACTTATATTTTACTTGAATTCATACTCACCAATCATGCTACCTCCATCACACAAGTATGACTTAGGAATTCTTCTATCTGATAAAAGGAAAAATTGCCTACCATGTAGACTTGGACAATTTTTTAGCCCCAAAGCATCTCCCCTTTATTCTCACTCTTATTCATATCAAACCAAAGACAAAATGAGGAATTACCATGGACCTAGCATATGTTCCAAAACTGGCTCTGGCACCATACAAACACTTCTAGAGGGGAAGCAGAAAAGAACAGGGGTGAAAACCAGAAAAGTCCCCCCCTCAAAACCAAAAAGAAAGGCAATGAGAGGCCAAAAATTAAAACAACACCCAGACAAACGGATTATACTCTCTATCAATGGCGCAATCGCCTACAAATAGTATATGCTGAACAAAAGGCTATACTAGTACACATCCAAACAAACGGATTATACTCTTCACCCAAAACATGGGTACACGCCCGGTGGCTGTACTCCACCCAAATAAAGAAGTGGTAAAATAAAGAAATCTAGAGGGACCTAGAAAGTAGGACATATGCTAGACTGGAACAATTCTAAAAATTGCCCCAAGGAAGATATTACTCTCACCCCATTCACCCCCCCTCTTTTATTTTGCAATGGAGTTGGAATCGGACTATGTCTACTTGGAAAGGCAAAATTTCAACCAAAGGTAGACCCTTCCCTATGTTTACAACAGCACACCTCACATGAGTTCATTTAAAACTTGCCTGTCTAAAGGAAGCTTATTTGACTTGATTCCTAGTACATTCATGGATTTCCCAGCATATGTAGAATAATATGATCAAGCATTTGAGAACCATGAACTTGAGAAATTGACACCTAAAGCCAATACCTTTCAAATATAATCCTGGGTTGGACATAAGTGACCACGTGGGCCCCTCTTCAGGGACTTAATGGTTATCTTCTACTTTAGAAAATTGAAACATTGCCCTCTCACATGAAGGATCAATTGAAGAATTAAAACGCTCCCTTATGTCACTCACACTTATGCATAAGCTTGTATTTTCCTTTTCCAAGCATTTAAGCATTCAATTTTCTCAAAATATTACAATTGACTTCCCATACCAAAAGAAGATTGCCCCTATTACTCTCGTTTCATACCCTTTCACACACACTTGAGAAGGAAAATTGCCCCACTCTCACACACACCTGAGATTTTTTTTTCCATTCTCACATATTCTCACATTTAGAGTCACTTAGACTCCCTCCTTTTTATGCCAAGCGCGGTTTCTCACACTTTTCTTCCTCGCTTTACTTTTAATTACCTTAGATGGGTTGCAGCCCTTGACAATTCGAGCAAGAGGGGCTCGAAGGTCAGTACAAGGGCATGATCCAGACAGATTTAACACTTGGTCTATGGAAATAATGTTTTTAAAGGTTTTAAAGGTTAGCCCAAATACTCACAAAGGCTTTCAGTAGCAGCAGACAAATGGCAGAATCAGAAAATTGCCCCAGGCAAGGGGCGACTACTATACACAAGTCGGTGGGATTCGGGCGGCTAAACTCAACATCCCGTTCCCCCCCCCCCCCTTACAAGTATATTTTACCTGGGTAGGGGGCGGCTAAAACAAACTAGCCGCCTAACCTTCGGTGGCTAGAATAGAGTAGCCGCCCCTTACCTGCTGCCCAATCTACCCTGTCAGTTCAGTTTTATCAACTCTTCAACCCTTCGAGACTTATTTTTAAAACATTCCTTTCCAAGAAAAACCTGTACATACACATTCCATACGCATACAACCTGTATAAATACAAATCAAACAGCAACCAAAACCAAAACCATGTACCAAACCATAGCTTTGAAAGACTTTTGGATCAAGATAGATCCAAAAGCCCTTCAAAGCTAAAAACATCATTTTTCATCTATATAAACCATCCATAAACCAAAAGGAAAGGATAAATTATTCATAAAACTAAGATAAAACTAAAACTATAAAAAGAGAGTTTTTATAAAAAGAAAGACAGGTGGAAGTCCACCAAAGAAGCTTTAAATCTGTCTTGAGCTCGGTATCGCCAGATTTTCACCTGAGCCAAAAAGAAAAGAAGAAAGCATGAATTCCTTGCATACGTATAATTCTTCTACCAAAACCAAGACAAACTATACCTCAGAGTATTGTCGTCATCCATGGGAGGCTGAGTGAAAGGAGGAATGTCCTGGCTTGGTTGAGAAGGAGGCGGTGGCTGAGGAGAGGACTGAACCTCTGGAGCGTCCGGAGTGGCGGGAGTCTCTCGAACCGAAGACGCAGCCCTCGTGTACCTCCCACGGCTCTGAGTCGCCGAAGGACGGGAAGCTCTGCTAAAGGTGGCCCCGGTGGCGAAGGAGGTCGAGAAAGAACGCTCCGCCTCAAGAGGGAGAAGGTCTCTGCCTTAGTCATGGCCCCTCCGCCGACCAATTTCCCCCTCATGGGTAGCCTTCCAGAGTTGGACTTGCTGGATGTCTCTATCTCTCCTCTCCAACCTCTAGCGAAGGCATGCCTCCACTCCTCTCGATCGGTCCTCGACCGCCCTCAACCTCTCCTCAAGCTCCCTCGCCCTCACCTCCACATCTCAGAGCCTCTCCTCACTCGATCGAAGCGTGCCTCGGTCCCTATCCCCGGCCACCTGAAGGGAGCGGATCAGATCTCCCACCAAACCTCCAGGAACGCCCGCCGAGACATCCAATTCTGATACCTTCGCCTAGAGGGAATCTCGCTCAGGGCGCAGGACGGTGAACTCCTCATCTCTTGACGCCATCTCGGACCTCAGCTGGCCCATTTCCTCCTCAGCTCTGGTGGCCATCTCCCTTGCTTGATCGAGTTCCATCCTCTTGGCCATCAACTCACTCCGAGCCACATCTTACTCCTTCGCCAACTCGAGCTCTTGCTCATAAACCATGGATGGAGGAGAAGCAAAGGAAGTAGAAGCACTGTTGGCCCTCGCCCTTGCCAACGCCTCCACCTGAATCTCAAGGACCCACACCTGATCCTGCAAGCGGCACCTTTGGGTCTTCAAGCGTTCCACCTAATCGGTCCTCTCCGTGAGATGCTAGTTGGCGGTCTCTAACTTCTTCTCCAGCTCATTCATTTCAAACTACACAAAAATATACACAAATTAAAAACACTTAAAAGGAGAAGAAAAGAAAAATAAAAGGGAAAAGTCCAAAGTTATACTCACATAAGAGTCCGAGATGGCCTCCTCCATGGTCCCGAGGATGCCCACATACTCCTAGCGATACCAAGCCAGGTAATCTTCATTTGATGTCACCTCGGGGCGGCGCTTGACCAAGGTCCCCCTCTCGACCAATCCCCGCAAGTATACTGCGTAGTTCCTCAGGAGGTTTGTATCCCAAGGAATGCTGGCCACCAGAATCGGAGGATGCTTTGGCAGAGGATCGGGCACCCACTGGTGGTACAAAAACTAGCAGACAACTCGGCTGATCGCATGAAAGACCACCTCGTTGAAGAAGATCAGCCAGATGTCCTGCGACAGCTTCGCAGGGACCTCTTCTTCCGCATCGCATGAAAGACCACCTCGTTGAAGAAGATCAGCCAGATGTCTCGCGACAGCTCCGCAGGGACCTCTTCTTCCATGTAGGGCCTCCAAGTCATCTACAAAGCAAGATACAAACAGACTTAAGAAGAGAGCTTAGACAAAAGAAAATCTTATAAGAGCTGAAAGTTGAGAAATTATACCTCTTCTTCCTTCAAAGCACGAAAGGCCTCTCGAAATTGCGCAAGACAACGCAAGTGAGACGACCCTAGAGGCGCCCAACTCATATCTCGAGGAAGAGTACGGTCGAGGGGCATCAGGATGGGACGATCGATGGCGAAGTGCTCATACCCAAAGACCTGCAGAAATACTATCTAAATCAAGTGAAAAAAATCAAAAGAAAGACATTTCTTTTTCACTAACTTATACCTAAAGGAAGGCCGCAAAGCCGCTGAGGTTCTTGCCCCCGGCCCTCTTCACTTTCTTCGGCAGCTCCGCGAAGAGGTGGGCGAGCATCGCAGCACCCCAAGTGAAGAGTCCCATAGTCTCCAAATCCCTCATCAACAGCTGAAAGTGGGAGGAGACCTTGTCTGAGGCCGTTGAGAAGAGGACTCGACCGAAGAAGTAGAGGAAGAACGCTCTCAATTCCCTTCATGCCCTCTGTGAGCACGCAGCCGCCTCTCTCGCCACGATCATCAGCCTCCTCCTCTCAAAACTAGCCGCAGCTTCACCCTTTTGACGCCGCGTGAAGGAACCGAGGCCATACTGCCTCAACAACTGCCCAAGGGGGATCCGGTTCAACGCCCTCTCCCGCTCCACAAACTCCCACTCTCCTATCAACTCCTGAAAGAGCGCTCTATAGTCAGGGCTAGTCACCGCAATCACTGCCTCTCCCAAGACTAGAAGGCCCGCGATCCGCTGGACGTCCTCCAACGTCAACATCACTACACGCGCGGGAAGGATGAAGGCGCAGCTCTCCAGATCCCATCTCTCTGCCAACGCCTCCAGATAAGGTCGGTGGACGTGGAATGGCTCGATCAGGAAGAAGGAACGGAAACCAGCTCCATCCACCAAATCCCGCTCCCTCTGCCCCAAGGCGGAATACCACCTCTTCGTCCCATGTCACAAGGCTCAAATACGATTCGGCCGCTGAAACAACAAAGAAAAAAAGGGTTAGTCCAAACGGAAAACATTTCAAGAGGTAAGAATTCTAAATCTAAACAAAATTTTTATTCTAAACCATGCTTAGTAAACAATTCCCTCATACAAAGTCAAGTAAGAGCATGAAGTATATAAGCCTAAAAAAAAATCAGCCTCCCTCACTACAAGACTTTTTTCATATGATCACCCTGTCTCGTTATCCCACCGTGGTCATCTATCAAAAGTTTACTTACTCCCTTTTATTACTATTCTACCAACTATCATACTTGCATACCATGCTTACATAAACATACTTGCCATAGTGAAAGCACATAAAAGTTGTCCCTCCCCTAAATGCACATACAACACTCATATATATATAGACACCACCATGATCACCCTTTAAAAAAAAAAAAAAAACTATAAACTCATGGATACGTGTATACTTACCCCCTCTTACCCCCCACCATGATTAAATACATGTAAGAAGTGTGCCCCTACACCATATGCATGCAAAAACCACCAATAAATTGACACATACAAGCATGCTATACTGTTTCTTTCTCTTTTCCACCATGCCTCCTTTTTCATATATATGACATACATAGTAAAAATAATATACAAAGATTACCCCTTTTTTATGCCATACTCACCAAATCCCACCCGTGATCAATTAAATTCTCTACTACACACTCTTTTTAGAAAAGAATATATATATATATATATATACACACTACTCGTACTCACATTGTTGTGCCTGTGTCATTTGGAGCGCTTTGATTGAAAAATTGGTTACATAAATTTTTTTTCTTTTCCCCTCGAAGTTATGTATTTCCAATTTGGTTTTTGGATTTGATTTTTGTTAAAATCCAAGATGAAGAGGTTTAAATATGATTTTATTATGAGATGTCCAGTTTTGAGTTAGCTTTCGTACAGAAGTGGAATTAGATCAACTGGATTCTTGTAGTAAAAGTTATGGGTATTTTACCAAGTATACCCCGGGGATGAAAATTCTGGCAGCAGCCCTGCTCTATGTTTAGATCTAATTTCGGAATAGCTAGATAGATTATTTGATCTTGGCATGACCATGAAAGTTGTAGATAATCTTCTTGGCTTTCCAACGGAATTGGAATTGTGCAATTCGGAGCTATATCGAGGAAGTTATGGCTGTTCTAGTGAAGCATGTGCAGAATTTCTAAGTCAGGGATGAAAGGGTCATTTCCATCCCTCTTTAGATATTTATGTGTGCAACAAATATCTTCTCTCTCTCTCTCTCTCCCTCCCATTCCCCACGTCTACACATCTTGCCCTCTCTTCCTCTCTCTGAAGCCCCCCAAGTGTTTGTTATATCTCCTCAATGAGATGGAGAAGGAGATGGTGCAAGTGCAAGAGAATCTTTGTGTAGGTTTTGTTGTTGTTGTTGATCTCCTCCTATCTCAAGCTCCCTTTTCATGATCCTTTCCCCCCTGATTTGCAGCCAAGAAGGGAGGCTGTGGAGGGCTGAAGGTGGTGGTGTTGGTGGTGGCGGTTGAGGTGGTCGCGGGTGCGTCGAGGGCCCCCGAACCTCCCCCTTTCTTTTCCCCTCCCAAGGTGAGCCCTTCCTCTTCTTTTCTTGGTTTTCATGGCATAGGGGGCTGTTAGGGTGTTCATGCATGCTATGCATAGGAGTTAGAGTGTGTGTGAGGGGTTGGGGAGGGTTAAAAAGGGGTTAGGGAAGAGTGGGCGCGCGTTGGGGGCTGTCTGCGCGAGTGCGCGCGCGCAAGCGCGCGAGCAGGCGGGCGCTGGCAGGCGCTGGCGGGCGCGCAGACGGGCGCGGGTGCGCGCGGAGTGGGCGCGCGGGTGCGCGGGGGTGCGCGCGCGTGGGGCAGTGCGCCTGGGCATGCAGAATTTCTGGCAAGCGCGCGGCAGTGCACCGAAGGTGCTGGGGCGCGTGCATGCGTGCGCATTCGTGCGTGCGCGTGCGGGGGGCCATGCGTGTGGCTGCCCAAGGGTTCGGGTAGGTGTCAGGGCACTTGGACTCGCGTGCGTACGTGCGTGCTCGCATGCGTGCGAGTCCGTATGCATGCTTGTCCGAGTATTTGGTATTTCTAGTAAATTTCTATGTGTAAATTGTGTTGTTACTCACCAAATTGAATGCCCTTACCCTGCAGATCTCGTCGGATGGGATGCGCGAGGTCCTGGGTAATGGTGAGTGGTTCGATTCCAATCCCCCCCCCCCTCTCTAGGGATGCGCTCGACCCGCATAGACGCGCGTCGCGCATCGATGGGCCCCCCTAGCTATTGTATGAAAAAACTATGCAATGCATGATTTATATGATGTAACCATGCCACATTAGACCTTGTATGCTAGGGATATGCACTCATATATCATGTATAGAGGCCCATACATGCCTAGACACCATGTCCCTTGATTGGAAAGCCCTATCTATGCATGTTTCCCATTTAGTTTAATTTATTTAAATCAAATGTGAACATATTGTTATAAGCATGCCTTAGAGAATATTATAACCTTGTTGTTATAATATATGTTTCCCCGCATCTTAGTTATGCGCCCTGGAGGAATTCTTGAGAATTCATGACATTAGTAGTGTTAGAAATCGTTGTCGACGGATCCAAGAGGATCGTATCCGTGTGAGTAGGCTGTCTTCTCCTTTTGGTTGGATCCGATGTAGGGACTCCCCGGCATTGGAAAGCTGACCTGACAGAGGGCTCCCATCTGTAGGTACCTCTGATGCGTCGGACAGTGCTGATCGTGGGAGTATACCAGGTAGAGGCTATGGAGTGTGGGAGAGGCTACCGGGTGGACCAGGGGTGGAGAGCGGTCTAGTCTGAAAAGGCCCATGTCCCCCTTAAAGGTGAGGGTGGGGTGGGTCGGCGATGTTACGACCCACTAACTTGTGTAGTTACTCCCGTATAGGGACTATGACTATTTTAAGGTTAATATGAGTGTGTTGAATAGATTGTTGTTATGCCTGTGTTTTGATATCTCGATAAGTGAGTATCGAGAGTAGTTGTTTTCCATTGGGTTCGCTTTGCGAACATGGGATCGTTCTCCCCTTCGTTGGATCCGATGTAGGAACTTCTCGGGTTTAGTTGTCCTGACAGAGGGCTCCCATCCGTAGGTACCACCGATGCATCTGTAACGCCCCACATTTACCTAACCGTTTATCGGACGGTAAATGCGTCGCTACTAAATTTAATCTAAATACAAGACCAAAATGTGCACCTTTTTTTTTTTAAACATACTAATATAATAAAACTGAAAATGATAATAAATATAAATAATATCCAATGTTTTTAAATCACCAATGGTCTTACAAAATATCAGAGTTTTGCGGAAACAAGATACTAAAAGGAAATACACAATAAACCACCCCTGTGGGAGCCATCTAAACTGAACAAACCCAAATAGTCGATCGTGACTATAATTCACATTTGAACCACACTTCGAAGATATTCATGAAAGATGCGAAAAGCCCAAACTTCAATTTGATCCTCGAAATATGCGATACCTGGTTATGAAACAACCAGCCCATATCGAAAAGGGTGAGCAATTAACTCAGTGAATAAGCCCATTGACAAATTACTTCACGTGACAGTTATATATAAAATAAGTTATATAAAAATCAGAATTTCTTTTAATAAATATTTTATTTTATTAAATCGATTTAAAATCATGAACTTAAAAAAAAACATTTTAATGCAAGCACATGGCCCAATCCTTGGCCCACACAAGAAAAAGCATGAGAGTTAAATGATACAATCATATATATACATAACATAAAGTTATATTAAAAACAAGAATTTCCTTTAATAAATCAATATAAATTCATGAGCTTAAAAAAATATATATTTTAAAGCAATCATGTGGCCCAATCCTTGGCCCACGTTGTAGAAATCATGAGGTTTAAATGATATGACCGGGTCGGGTTCTCAATCGGAAGAACCGTTTCCCCAAAATAGGTGTGCCAAGCCCCAAGCGACTAAATCGCTCAAAAAGCTCCCTCGAGGAGACGTCGGATCTAGAAGACGCTGATGGGTCGCCGCTGCCATCACTACGAGAACACCAGCACAGGATGCCCCGGTTGCTGCAAACTCCAAACAAAGGAATCCGCCGCTACAAGGAATGCTTTACCACACCCCTCACCGATCTTGGGACTCTTCGAGTCCTAGACCTTCCTCCCCAAAGGCGAAATACAACGGGGGGATTTATTCTTGAAATATGCTATGATGTGCATCTTAATAAAATCACCTAGGACTAGGTTGTCTCCACTAGTCCTAAATTTTTCCAAAAATATCAAAAATGATAATCCTTAATCCAAATATTATTTCAAAAACATAAGCATTAGAAAATGTATTACATTAATTCTTGAAACATGAATAGCATAATACATGCTATTTTAAATGACATAATGAATGAATTAAATCATGCAATTTTATTTAATAAAAATGCAATTTGACCAATATGAAAAAAATATCCAAATCATGCAAATTTATCACAATAAATATCATTGGCATATGAAATTCAACGTTATAGAGCAAAAGCTCACACGAAATAAATCGATAGGCCCACTCACCTCGAATGGACCCTAGGTCCGGAGAATGAAGCCCGCAACAAAATTTACAACCTAGATGAACCAAATAAATTATTAATTAAAACCTATAATTCAAGCCTAGACCTAATTTCTCTAATCATAATCAATAGGTATAAATCTTTATACCCAATGAGCTAAATTTATCTCATATAAATCATACAAAAGAAAATATAATAGAACCTAAGAAGAAGAATAAAAACCTATTTACCATCTAACCAAACACTAAAAGACAAAACCAGAAAAGATAAAACACAGAAAAAGACAATATCCAGAAAATTCAAAATAATAATAAAATAACGAAAATTGATATAATAACATGAAAACACACATTTTTCTCTATAAAAATAAACTATTAATTAGTAAAAGTTGAAAACAAATAAAACTTATCATCTTATGGATTTGTATAAATCATAAACCTAGCTTTATTAAAGAAAATTCAATTTTAATAATCTAACTTAGATCTAATAATAATAAATAATAGATCAAAACCCTGGTTTTATAAAAATATAAGAATCTAACAATATGAACATATGTATATCAAAACTCTAATTTGATAAAAACACAAAATCCCATAACATAAAAAAATATTTAATTCTTAAAATAATTAATAAATCAAAACCCTATTTTTTATTAAAAGCTCAAAAATCCAAATACCTAAGCATGGATCTAATAAATAATAGGAAAATCAAAAGGTAAAAAGAAAAGATATATTAAATACCTTTTTTTTCTCTCTCTAACTCCTTTCTCTCTCCGCTCTCTCTCTCTCTCTCTCCCAAACTCTTCGGCACCTCACATCTCTCTCTCTCTCCCTCTCTCTCTCTCTCTCATATATACATATTTATCTAATCTAATATTCTCATTTGATTTCAATTTAAATTTAAAAAGTGGTTATTAGAAAGATTTGAAAGGATATGCACAAAAAAAAGAATATATGAATAACCAAAATAAGAAATGACAACTAAGGAAATCATAAATTTTTATATTTATTATATCATATATGTAATAAAACAAATCAAATATACAATATCAATTGCAACACAATTATGTAAGATATACATATTTTAGGCGTGAAAAACATTGATTAGAAAATCATTGCAGAAACGGAGGCGTGGAAACATTATACAATGGCCTTTGAATTTTTTCTGATTTACAAATAGGTCCCTATACGAATTACAGATAGGTCCCTTAGTCTATAATAGAAAAATTCAAGATTCAAAAACTAGGTCCCTGAAAATCAATAACAATGAAATCTCAAAATTTAATATTTTGAGCTCTAAAATTTTATAAAATTGTAACCATTAAAATCTTGAAAATATTCGAAAGAAAATATATACAATTTTTTTAAAATTAACAAATAGTATTTAAAATTGCAAACTAAAATGGGCCCATAAGAATACACTAAATGAGCCAAAACTTAAAAACACACAAAATACACTAATTTTAATTCAAATATCATATTTACATATTTAAATCAAATATATAAAGAAGAGAAAATGCACAGGTGTTACACATACGGACGGGTACTGATGGTGGGAGTATACCAGGTAGAGGCTACCTGGGGAAAGGGCTATTGGCGGACCAAGGGTGTAGAGCGGTGAGTTGAGGAGATCGGGTTGTAGATACTACCCGGGAGAGGGTTAACGAATGATGTTGCGGGCGTGGGAATCGTTCTCCCCTTCGTTGGGTGTAGAGCAGTCTAAATCTCTTCCAGAAGTCCCAAGAGTCTCCCTCCAGGAGTGAGGGTAAGGATGAGGTGAAGAATATCGCCACGTGACCCATTCGTTGTTCGACCGTTCCCATAGTTGTTGGGTCCGGTCTTGAATCGATGTTCAAGGACATTGTTGGGTGATTATCTAGATGTAGATGATCCAGTAGTGTTGTGTAGACCAGTAAATCCAGGTCTCTTCGACCGACGGTATGGTCTCTCCCCAAAAGTCCCAAAAGACTCCCTCCGGGAGTGAGGGTGGGGGTGAGGTTGGTCGCGCCGCCGCGTGACCCAGTTATCCATGGGTTTCCACCCATGTTTTTCTTTGAGAGGAAATTTATTATGTATTGAACTGTAGTATGGTGATTGGTTTCCAGCCACTCACTGAGCTTGTAGCTCACCCCTCGCATACTGTTTCTTTTCAGGGGCAGTGTTGGGCGTGGAGCTGGAGCTTTCCTGTGGCGTGGTCTTATGGGCGTGGAGCGTTCTGCCAGCGGGTGGCGAGTGCGAGGCTGTCAGCATTCCTAGAGTCATTTTATGCTTTGTAAATCGTGCATGTGGCACAGGTTGTATTTTCTTTGGTCTAGACTTGGCTTTCACAAGACAGTGATTGTGTATTCGAGTATGTAATAATGTTTTTGATTTACAGATATTGTTTATATATTATGCTTTCGTTTTTCAGTCAGTTATCATTATCTTGCTTTGCCACCTTGTGTATTGTTGTTGGAGTTTTTATTGACCTCAGGTATTGATAGCTGATATTATATTAATTTTTCCACGTCTCGGGGACGCCTGGGCCGTGACACACATCATAGCCCAACATATATCAAAGCTACTAAACATGTAAAAATTTAACATAAAAGTAAACAAGCAAAAGGGAAATAGAGGAAATATCATGGCTCGTGTGGCCCCAAGAGCACCCGCCTCGGCCTCATCAGGATCGTCCATCTTGTCGTCGTCTCCCTCCTCCTCGTCATCCCCTTCCTCCTCAGCCATGGCCTCCGCGGCCTCAACATTGGCACTGACCCCCGTGGCCCCTGTATTCATGTCCTCGGCCTCCACAGCCTCGACCCCAACACCCTCGATCTCCTCCGTGTCCACCACACCGGAGGTCAACACTTCAAAGTCACCCATAACCCTTCTCTCGTCCTCCTCAGCCTTGGCCTCTATGGCCTCCCTATCCAACATCCCAACAATGGCATCCAAAGATGCCCCCTCACTCTCACTGACCCCCTCAGCCCCTACCTCCTCAACCACACCCTCGGCCTCCTATCCTCCGGCTTCCAAACCAACACCCTTGGCCACCGCCGACCAGTCCCCACGCTTCCTCTTGCACGAATATCCGATCATCCCACTTGTAGAACCCATAGGAACCACCGGGACAGCCCCCGAAGAAGGCATATCCATCCCCGACCTCACCCGCGCCGGTGCCCACCAACGGCACCTCCACCGCACCCATGGCCTCTCCCACGACCTCCACCTCCACCCTATCGCTCTCCGATGATGAAGAGCTCGAGCTACGCTCTCCACAAGCTACCTGTGGTCGCTTTCCCCTCAAAGCAATCACCTTCAACCTCATCATCTCTCTCGGGTTGAAAAGAAAAAGGAGAGCCAAAACCTAGGGCTTCGAAATCAAGAAGATTGGGACTATCTTGGGCGAAATCAATGGATTCAAAGTCAAGAAAACCAAGGTTTTTCAGTTTCAAATGGAGAAGAAGAAGAAGAGAGGGACGAAAAAACCGTTTTGAAAACGTGGGGAGAGAGGGTCTCTTTTCGGTTATAATGGACCCAATCGGGCGACAGCTACTCGCGTCTAGCCGCCCCCCATCTGCCGGCTCATTCTAAGAAGCTGCCCCTCCCTGTCTGCTAAAATCAACTAGGCACCCTCTTCCAGCTTCTCAAACAAGCATATTTTCAAGTTCTCTAAACCAAACAGCCATGTCTTTGTTTATTTCCAAATCCTACTTGATAAAACATGACTCTCTTGAAGTTTTATCACATTTCCAATACTGTTCAGTTTGAATTTTCTAAGTTCTGGTTCTTTTTAAGAATTTTTATCCTTTGAATGATCCAATTCACCAACTCAATACCTTTACTTGCTTTCTGTCTGTGATATCCTCTTGATTTGCTGAGTTGCTATGTACGGCAAGGTAGGCACAAGGAAACTAACGCCAGGTTGCTCTGCGCATGATGGCTAAGAACCCCGTTCGAGGGTTGGATCACTCGCTACTTTACTTTTTCCGTCTTCCACCTGAATCATTCCTTTCGGTTGAAAATTCTAGTCAAGACTTAGCCTCTGACAGTCTAAATCAACTCCATGAATAGTATTGGTCATGTTACCTAAACTTCTTGAAGGTCGGGCCGGCCAAAATAAGGGTCTCTTTCCGTATCATCGATCATAGTCTTTCTGCTTCATACAAAGACTTTGTCCGATGAGGGACAATTGTAGATACCCCAATTTTGACCATCCAAAGAGACAAAAATACTTCAAGTAATATTTAGAAATGACCACTTTTGGAAGATCATAGAGAAAACTTCCTTAGAAACAAAACCAGAGAAACCCTAGTCTAAAACCTTAAAAATTTCTAAGGGTGGACAAGGGCGGCTACTTGGTAATAGCCGCCTCACCTTGGGCGGCTAGTTTCAACCCAAACCGCTTCCCTTAGATGGGACATAAAGCAACATTTAATGCTGATGATTGCGGCGGTTTGTTTCCTTTAGCCACCCCATCTTGGCCGGTTTAACCCTAGTAGCCAACCCAAGCCACCACTCATCAGAGATGGGACGTTTGGCAGGTCATCATTGGGGCGGCAAATTGAGATTAGCCGCCCCTCACTAGGCGGCTAGTTTCAACCTCCTGGACCTTATCTAAAGAACAAAGATCTCAAACACTCTATTATCCATTTTGATCTATTGTCCATTGGACATTCTCCTGCCCCTTTTATACTATAAATAGGGGGCATCCAAGACATTTCAAGACATCCCCAATTCAAATCAACACATCCATTTCATTCCCATTCCATACTCACAAGCCCACATCCCTTCCCCCTACTTGAAACCCTAGAGAGAACGAGAGAGAGAAAACCCATTTCCAAGCCAAATCCACTCTCCAAAAACCCTCTCCAAAACCCTGGTTAAACCTAGTTTAACTTCAGCCAAACCTTGACCCATTTCCTACCCAGGTGCTGCCCAAATTGAACCAGACACCAGGCGACTAACCTTAACTAGCCGTCCCCTTTTAGGCAGCTAATTTCCACTAGTCGGCCCTCATCTACACCCCTTGTCTTTTAAAACCTCATTTGTCAAGTTCCCAAAGCAGAAAAGGATTCCCTGTTTTTCACCTCTGTGTGCAGCCGGCCCGTATCTCAGAGCGGAGAATCCACAAACCCCCCCCCCCCCCCATGAAGGCGATCAATTGCAACACTCAACTTTTCCTGCTTTTTGAAATTGAAAGCAGGTGGTGATCACAACCACCCATGAATCCCCCTACGAAGCTGTCGGGCCCCTTAGCAAGGAACCACACCCCTTTCCTCCTTTTCGAGAGATGATCCAGCCAGGCCCATAGGGCGCAATCAGATCTGAATCCCCGAAAAACCCACCACACACGCAAGAAGACCCAAATCTTCTTTCTCCGGAGGCCTCCCAACAACCGGAAGCGACCCCACCCCGAAGAGAAAAAAAATGATACTAACAGTGACGTCTGAGGATCCCCCCATGCAGCAGGGCCAAGTTGGCGGAGGATCTACTTCGCAACATGCGACACCGGAGGTGGGCCGCAACTTCACTAAGGAGCTTGAAGAGATGGATCAGAAATATCATCATCTCGAGAACCTAATGGAAGAACTCCTGAAGCGGCCAGGCGTTGCACCGCCACCACCTCCCCCTGAAGTACGAAATCAGGAGGCTCCGATCAGAACGGAGGCTGAACCGCGAGATCAAGATTGGCAAAGTTGACAGGCCGATAGGAGTGGTGGATGTGTGTACTCCTCCGGAGGAGAGTACAGGCAGTGAGAAAAGGAACCTGCCCGATCAACCTTTCTGCCTGCAAAAACTCAACCCAAGCCAGATAAGGAAAAATGTCATAATCATTCCCCACACCAAGAGCTGAGAGGCAGGCGCATGCAACCCCAACAACAGTCAAGGCGTGACCGATTCCAAAGTCCTAGCCACTACTCGGCGTCATCAGATGACGATTATGGGGATGAACATCCTCGTCAGACAAGGCAAACATACAGGAGCGAGATAACAAACACTCGTGATCGCGACTTCATTGCCAGAGCATTGAAGGGGTTTGAATCCCTGTTTGTTCAAAATATCTTGCATAGTACTCCACCCAAGAAGTTTGTTCAGCCCAAGTTTTGACTATACAACAGAACTACTGACCCATTTGATCATGTGTTGTGTTTTTGGCACGCCATGGCTCTGTACGAGCAATATGACGAGCTCATGTGTAGAATGTTCCCTTCTAGTCTGGAAGGAGCAGCCCTCAACTGGTTCCATCAAGTCCTGGAGGATCAATCCAATGTTTTGAGGAACTCGGAACTCTGTTTGCCAAGCATGTCATATGTAGTCGGAAATAGAAAAAGGATTTAGGCGACCTCATGAAGGTGCACATACAGTCTGGAGAGTCAATTCGGTGTTACGTTGACCGCTTTGCCTCCTCATGTTCGAAGTCGACAAGTGCGATTCCAACGCTACTGTCATGGTATTCAGGAATGGGCTACCCCCTAAGCATGAGCTGAGGAACTCCCTAGTGAAGAAGGTCCCAGAGTTGATGAACGAGCTGATGTGCCAGGTGGAGAAGTATGCCAAGGTAGAGGACGAGGCCACCTCTTCATGGCCGCAAGCAGTGGCGGCGGTCTCCAAAAACCCTCCAACAAGAGAGGATAAAGGACGCAAACCACATAGTGACACAAAAAGTAACCCGACGACTAATGAGGTCAGGGAGCGCCAGTAAACGAAGTTCACTCTGCCTCTTGTCCAAATTCTCTAGAAGATAAAGGATGCACCCTTCTTTCGATGGGAGCCCCCGATGAAAGGTTATCCGGCCGACAGGGATAAAGGCCTCAAGTGCGACTATCACCGGGATTATGGACATTTGACAAAGAAATGCTGAACATTAAAAGGATTCTTAGAGGCGATGGTCCACAAAGAGACACTCCAGAAGTTCAGAGACACTGAAGAAGGAAAAAGACCCGAGAAGCATGTAATCGCTATCATTCCGTCGCATGCGACAGGAGTTATTGATATGATCTGTGGAGGGTTACCAGCTTTGAAAGATCCCAAATCAGTCAAGCGGGTTGAAAAGAGGAGCTTAGGCCATAACGAAGTCTTTCAAGTCGATCAGGCAGCCCGACTAATTACGAAAAGGTCAAAGGTGGAAGATCCAGGGCTCATATCCTTTTCCGACGACGACTTGGCCAACATCTCCATACCGCACAGCAACACTCTTGTCATCACTTTGTGCATAGTGAATTATGATGTCAAAAGAATACTAATTGACACAGGGAGTTTAGTTGATATTTTGTTCATGCAACCTTTCCTTAAAATGGGTCTGAAACACTCTAGCGTTGAACCCATGCAAGATCCGCTGATTGCTTTTAATGGAAGCCAAGCCATCCCGATAGGGTGGATAAGTCTACCAATACGAGCATGAGAAGAAACAGTCATGACAATGTTCATTGTCATGGACTTTCCCTCCCCTACATTGCCATCATGGGCTGGACCTGGCTAGGGGCAATGAGAGCCATACCTTCAACTTATCACCAGAAGCTGCGTTTCCCAACCTCGTGGAATTATGGAAATATGAGGTGATCAATCTATTGCAAAAAAGTGTTATGCCATTGCCACTTATGGCAAAGCTCCAGCTGAAGAGCAAGCCGGAGGTATAGATGACATACACCCGAAGAGATAGCAATTATTGGCGGATCAAGCAAAGGCCGATGAGGCTTGACCCGATCCTGCTGAGAGGGTGGTGGAAGATCTAGAGAAAATCTTTATTAACCCCCTCGAACCGAAGAAGTATTTTCTTATTGGTAATGCATTAAGCCAAAACGAGAGAGAAAGTTTGATCAAATTGCTCCATGAGCACATTGATGTATTCGCATGGAAGCTGCCTGATATGCCGGGCATTAGTCCAGAAGTGGTCTGCCATTGATAGTGCATCTCTCCCATAGTGCAACCCGTCAAGCAGCAGCAAAGGTGGGTAGTGTAACAACTGTGACTTTTAGGCCGTAATTAAACTGCTTTTGTGGTGTGTCTAATATGCAAAATTTTGATAATTTGGCATGGTTGGAATCCTTGTTTTGTTGGCTATCCAACTCTTTTTACAGATCATGAATCGAATGAGTACCGATCAAGTTATAGCCGTTTTTATGTCTTGTGCGTAGCTGGCCTGAGAAAAACTGTCCAGAGGTGGCTACTTGAAAGTAGCCATCCCTGTCCAGAGGTTGCTACTTGAAAGTAGCCGTCTCTCCTCTGACGGCTCAATTGAAGTATCCGTCAGATACCTGCGCGCAGAAGTACAGAAATTAAGGGGTTTGATAGAACTGTCGAATATGTTTGATTATTTTCTTGGGGGGCAAGTCATGCACGTGTTTTCCCCTATAAATACCCAACTTTGGATGCCCTAGGACCCCATTTGAAACCTAATTCGAGTCCTCTCTCTCTCTTATTTTATCAAACCCTAAAAGGGGTCTTTTGGGTGATTTTTGAAAGGAAAATCCTTTGAGGGTTAAGGTGGGTCCCTCTACTTCATTTTTTTTTATGATAATTAATATTTTTAATTGCTGCTAATCACCAATGATGGGTTCATCCCGAGGTGATTCAGATTCACGTGGTTTTAAGGGTTTTCCTTCTTTATTATTTCATGGTTTCTTTGTGATATTGATTTAATTGGGATCTTGATGTTATGTTAATCCGTTAATGACGTTTTAAGATATTTTTACAAGATTACACACTGTTTTGGAATATTTATACATAGATCGTGGTTGGGGTTACTATTTTTAAGATAGAAAGCATGTTTAGGGTTTCTAATGCCTTGTTTTGGGTACCACCTTGCATGAACCCGAACCTCATGTGTTTTCATCACTGTTTTGATGAGTTTTATCATAGATCCATGTTATTTATTTGTATACTTATTAGATCGGTGGTTTTCAAGGTTTTTCGGATGGATTATGTGAGCTTTAGATGCACAATTCATGACTTTGCATGGATCTAGGGTTAGGAAGGCATGATCTTTGTATTGGATTTATTTATATCATAGATCTTGCTATCGTTATGACGTTTTCTGGTTTACGTATTCAGATTTCATGATGTATGATTCGAGTTTTGTTGATTAAATCGATATTTGAATAGAAATCATGCCTAGCTCTACACAAACTCCACATGCATGATAGAAACATGTCTTAGGACACTTTATCATCATTTAATCTACTATTATATAATATGGTAATACTACTTTGAGGTATGAAAGTATATGGTGTTAATATCACCATTTTTCAAATTATTTTATAGAGATTTCATTGTTTTTCGATATTTTGATTTATCTTCGAATCGATCATTTAGGTGATCAAACTTAAATGTTTTCAACGTGTTTTTATCTATATCTTTATGAGAGAGAGTAGGTACGGGTTTTTGGATGTTTGGGTGGTAAATTGGGGTCATTAGGGGTATATTTGCTGTTTTTGGGTCTTGCATGGGTTGGCTACTTGAAAGCAGCCGTCGGAGGCCTGGCGGCTGGGTTTGAGTAGCCGTCGGAGGCCTGGCGACTAATTTTGAGTAGCCCGCTGAGTCCAATCTTTTTGGTGATCTCTGATTTTATTTAATCATTATGTTCCATTTCTGATCTGGTTCATTGGTATGGATGCCCTCAAGAACAATAGACTTTTGTTAGCTTTTTTGTGAGTCCGGTAGTCTTGCGTAGGACCGGAGGTGAGTGGATGTCTCTATCTGTTTTGAAACCATAGTATATGTATACTTATTGGCATCATAAATATTTTCTTATATGAAAATCTATCGTATATGAGGCATGTGAGAATGTCATATCATATAGGCTGATATTTCTATTATGTATTACATGTGTTGAATTTATGAAACTGTTGCATGCATTTATATTTGAAAATAAAATAAGTGGTTTGATCATGCATGCATCATATTGCCTAGGTGTCTCAGTCTAGGTGACCGCGGTTCAAAAGGGACCCAAGTCTAGGTGACTAGGTCTAGGTGACTCGATTTTCAAAGTGAAATCCTTGTGGCTAGATGCCTTGGAAGGCGGTCATGCGTGTCCGTTGCATTCATATGCATCATATGGTTGAGAAGATTCTTCATGAGATTGCATCCTTCAAAAGAGAATCTCTATTATGCTATTATATATTTGGAATAACGTTTTAAGATTTATTGTTATGAAATTGTTCCTTATGTTATCCTTATAAACTCCTTATTTTAAAGTATATTATTAATGGGACACCAATGTCCATTCACTGAGCACGTGGTAGCTCATCCCTCTCTATTTCTCAACCTTTCAGAGTAGCAGTTGACAGTCGTCGTTTCCGTTAACGCGTTGGAGGTCGAAGCTCGCGTTATCTATTTCCGTTGCATCTTAGGTGTTTGAAATAAGCCTTTTCTTTGGCACTTAGTTTCCTTAGTCCTTCCAGCAAAAATAGAGGGTTATTATGCTTAAAATTATTATGTGGTTATTTCATCTTCGTTTAGGATGGATTATGTTTAGATCCTGGCTATGCTTTATGATTGGAATAATTGAATAAAATATGGGATGTTTTGTTTAGAAAAAAAAATGTTTTCAATCAGAAGCTCCATTCATTTATTGTGGATTCATGGTAGTGAACCAAATTCAACGCTTCAAAATGGAGTAATGAATTCGGGGCGTTACAGGTAGCCCCAGTCCACACTGAGGCAATCAAGGAAGAAGTGGAAAAACTACTGGCTATAGGGTTCATCCTGGAAGTGCGATACCACGACTGGCTAGCCAATACAGTGGTGGTGCCTAAAAAAATAATAAGTGGCGAGTTTGCTTTGATTTCACTTATTTGAATAGTTCTTGCCCAAAGGATAGCTTCCCCATTCCTAAAATCGATCAGCTGGTAGACGCCTCCTCAAGCAATGAGTTGATGAGCTTCATGGACACGTACTCCGGTATCATCAAATTTCTATGTACAACCATGACATAGAAAAAACAGCATTTATCACCCCCAATAGGCACTTATTGCTACACAGTTATGCCCTTTGGGCTGAACAATGCAAGAGCAACATATCAGCGGCTGATCATGAAGATGTCCAAGTATCAAATTGGGATGACCGTTGAAGTCTATATAGACATGCTGGTAAGGACTGAGAGTCGGGGTGATAATCTGGAACACCTTAGAACAGCCTTTGAGGTGCTCCGGAACTATCGTATGAAACTGAACGCATCTAAGTGTTCCTTCGGGGTTGAGTCGGGGAAGTTCCTTGGTTTTCTGACCACACACCGAGGGATAGAAGCCAACCTCGACCAGATCAAGGATGTATTGGAAATGGACCCCTCAAGGAACAGGAAGGAGGTTCAGAGACTAATCGGGCGATTGGCAGCCCTGAACCAATTTATCTCAAAGGCCACTAAGAGAAACCTTCTATTTTTTAAGCTACTTAGAAAGGCCAAAAAGTTTGAATGGACCCCAGAATGTCAATCAGCCTTTGACGAGCTCAAGAGTTATCTTGCATCACCACCATTGCTAATAAAACTAGCCCCGGGTGAGCCACTGTACCTTTACATTGGGGCCTCCAACCACGCAGTCAGCTCCGCCATTATAAAAGAGCATGAGGGGGTACAACGACCGGTTTACTACATCAGCAAATCTTTGTGCGGACCAGAGTCCAAATATCTTTACCTCGAAAAATCCGCTTATGCCCTTCTCATATCTTCTTGGAAGCTCAGGCATTATTTTGTTGCTCACTCAATTAACGTTGGAATCGACTACCCATTCAAACTCATCCTCAGGAAAGCTAACATCACTGGGCGATTGAATTGTCACCTTTTGATCTTCGGTATATCCCAAGGAATGCCATAAAAGGACAAGTGGTCGCTGACGTTCTGGCAGACCTGACCCCACCATCTTCAAAAGTTTTCTTGTAGACAACCAAGAGGCAACGACTGGCCCCACATGGACTTTGAACGTTGATGGAGCTTCTAATCAGAAGGGTGCAGAGGCTGGCCTGATCTTGCAAAACAGAGATGGGCTTCTATTTGAGCACGCTATAAAGCTGGGCTTCCGAGCCTCCAACAACGAAGCAAAGTATGAAGTGCTTATCGCTGGGCTGGAGCTTGCGATCCACCTCAGTGTAAAAATTGTCGATGTCTTCAGCAACTCACAACTGGTAGTATTCCAAAACACTCAAGAGTATGAGACACGGGACGAGCGAATGACGGTGTACCAAGAGAAAGTACAGTACCTACTTGCCCAGTTCGAGTTGGCCACTATCCACCAGATAGACAGGGAGTTGAACACTCAAGCAGATGCTTTAGCTAACTTAGCATCAGCAATTGGTGGAAAGCCGTCCAGGAGCATACAAACGATTATTTGAAGTTCCCAAGCATTGAAAAAATTGGTTAAGTCGTGATGATTGCTTGCACTGAAGACTCTCCCAACTGGATGACAGACATCAAATGACACCTCATAGAAGGTTTTCTGCCAGAGAACAAGTTCGAAACTAGAAAGCCCAAGCAGAGGGCAACTAGATTCTGGATGTCATCTATGGGAATCATGTACAAAAGGAGCTTTCAAGGACCCTACCTCAGATGCATCGGACCACAAGAAGCACAACGTGTATTGAATACGCTTCACTCGGGCTTGTATGAGGGACACATTGGCTATAGATCACTAGCCCTTCGGGCAATATCAATCAGCTATTTCTAGCCAAAGATGAAAAGGGATTCTACAGATCTCGTCCGAAAATGCGAGAAATGTCAAAAGTTTAACCCAATTATTCATCAACCAGCCGGTGATCTAGTTCCTCTCAAGAGTCCCTGGCCCTTCGCCTAGTGGCGATTGGACATCATCGGACCCATGCCCATGGAACCTGGACAGAAGCGCTTCCTCCTAGTCACCACTGATTACTTCACAATGTGGGTCAAAGCGGTACCATTGGCAAGGATTAGAGACATTGAGGTTAAGGCCTTCTTATGGAGGGATATAGTATGCCACTTTGGAGTTCCCCATTCCATAATCTCTGACAATGGAAAGCAATTTGACAACTCCCTAATAAAGGAATTCTGCAAAGAATTGAGAATACAACATCACTTTTCAACTCCGCGGTATCCACAAAGCAATGGGCATGCCGAAATCATGAAGCGCACCATCTTGAACGGTTTAAGGAAAAGGCTAGGTAGTGCTAAGGGAAAGTAGGTTGAGGAACTCCCTTTAGTCCTCTGGTCTTACAGAACTAACTCAAGAAGGCCTACAGGAGAGACCCCCTTTTGACCAAAATTCGGAATTAAGACCGTCCTACTAATCGAGACAGACTTGCCTACGCTCCAGACTCAAGATTTTGACCAGGCTGCAAACGATAGTCAAATGATGCAAGACTTTGAGCTCCGCGATGAAAGAAGAGAAATTGCAGCGATAAGAAGAGCAAACTATCAGAATCAAATATCTCAGTACTACAACCGGTGAGTTTCAAGCAGGAGTTTTCGAGTTGGTGATCTGGTCCTCAAGAAGTCTTCCCAGAAACCAGGAGCAAGAAGGACGACAAACTCAGTCCAACCTGGGAAGACCCCTTCAAAGTTGCACAAGTCAGAACAAATGGAGCCTACCACCTTGAAATTATGGAAGGAAACGAGATCCCTAGACCCTGGAATGTAATCCATCTCAAAAAATATTATCATTGAATGAAATATGCTGTCTTTTCTCCAACTTTTATGTGCATGAGTAATATATTAAAGTGGAAAACTATTATGGCATAAAGGCGCTCATATGCCAGATGCACACCTTATCGCTCCGAATTAATTAAAGATGGCCAAGGGGCACACCTCCAACTGTGAAAAACTAATCGCACTCTATCGTCAATAAGACCAGAGGTCGCTAAGGGGAATGCCTGATTAGTTTAACAGGCAACGCTTCAAATAACCTGAACAAAAAAAAATCATGGGAAATACATCTCCCATTGGGTAAGACAAGTAGCACTCTAAACTTCCACATAGGGAGAGAGGCCGCGATAGCTCCAACCTGCTAAGTGAATTGCACTCCGTCGTTTGAAAATTGGAGGTCGCGAGGGGCTTTGGCCCCATTCACCTAGTAGGTTAGCACTCCCTTACCCCTCGGAAAGAAGAGGTCGTGCGGGGCCGAGCCCCACTTTGTAAGGTTGTAACACCCCCAAATCCATGACTCTATTTTGAAGCGTGAAATCCGGTTGCGTTATCTAAATTTCTCAAATATCAGAGTACTAATATTCTTTTATTCCAAAGAACATAAGAAATCATCACCATATTCATACATCAATTGTCAAGGCTAAAATCCAACACAAATTCAATATACATCGGGAACAATTGAATTTAAAAATATCCACACTATCATACATATGGGTCCTCTACATGCCAAAGAAATGACCAACACCTTCTATACAAGTCTAGGGCTCCGAAAATCATTATCTTGATCGCTACTACATGAGATCCATCAATCTAAGTCTTTAACCTGAAAAGGGGAAATAATGAGGGGTGAGCAACCACACGCTCAGTGAATAATAGACTATATTTATCCCGTTAGTATAGTTGTATTCAAAATATCATAATCATAGTATGCCCACATAGGCATGCAATATATCAAAAGAGTAAATATAAAAAATGTCACCAAGACATGCAATAATATATATATACACACAATCCTATCCAACATGATGCATGCAACACCACGAACACGCATGTCCGTCTTCGCAACACCTAGCTCGCGGGGCCTTTCATAGGCATGGCCACGTAGACATTGTTATATATGTGTCACTTTTAGCCTTCTGGTCACCTTTGGGACATTTCTGGCAGTTTTTCAACTTTTTCTTTTTTCGACCGGAACAGCTAAAATTTTGGACTTTTAGCTATCATCATGAGCTTGAGAACTCCGATTGAAAATCTAACTGCACATTATGTGTCCTGGTGCCATTTCAAGCCACCCATGAAAATTTCATCGAATTCCGGTAACGTTTCAGAATTTGGCAGTTCCGAATCGTATCCGGGTTTTGACCAAGCGGAAAGTCATGGGGAGTCAAAGATGACTTTGACCAAGTCAAGTTTGATAATGACTTGGTCAAATGATTTTGTTTGTTTGTGTGGTTGGGTTGACTCAAGTCAATCCCCACCCAAAAACCCTAATTGCCCTAAGTGTGTGAGTGTGTGTGTGTGTGTGAGCCCAAGTGGGCGTCCCCCTTCTTCCCTTCCCTTCTCTTCTCTTCCTCTCTCTCTCACACACAAAATCACTCACTCCCCTCTCTTTGTTTCCCACATTGGAGCTAGTAGAAGGCAAAGAACAAGGAAGCCCTAGAAGGGAAAAAGAAAGGTAGGGTTTGGATCTACCTTTCCATGGTTTTTGTTTTGGTTTTCCCCCTTGTTTACCTCCTCTCATGGCTGCCCTTTCCCCCCTGTTTTCAGCCATTTTTAGGGCTGAGAGAGGTCTTGGTGGTGGTGGTCTTGGTGGTGGCATTTTGGTGCGCGAAGGGCACCCGAGCTTCCTCCCTTGTTCTTCCTCTCTTTGGGTAAGTTTTCCTCCTCCCCTAGCTAGGTTAGATGCTTGTTTAGGGTGTGTGATTGGGTTTGCATGTATGCATGGGTGTTAGGGGGTGTGGGAGGGCTGAGGAGGGGGTGGAAGGGGCTCGGGCACGCGTGCAGGGTCATCCGTGCGCGTGCGCGCGCATCTGCGTACGCAGTCAGGCGCTGGCGCGCGCAGACGAGCGCACTGGCGGGCGCGCATGCATACGCGTAGACGCGCGGACGTGCGCGCGGGGTGCTGCGCGGGCGCACAGTGCACGCGGGTATGCGCTAGCTGGGCGCGCAGTGTAGGCGGACACGCGCGAGCGTGCGGGCACGCGCAGCAGCGCATCTGGGCGCGTGGGCAGGGGCGCGGCAGTGCGCCTGGGGACCAGTGATGCGTGCGGGCGTGCGCATTCGTGCGTGTGCGTGCGCGGGGCCATGCGCATGGCTGCCCGAGGGTTCGGGAGGGTGTCGGGGCACTCGGACTCACGTGCGTACACGCGTGCTCGTGTGCGTGCGGGCCCTTATGCATGCTTGTCCGAGTGTTGGGTATTTCTAATAAATTTATTATGTATTTGTGTAGTTTACTCACCATATTGAATGCCCATTTCTTGCAGATATTGACGGACGGTCACGCAACGACCCGGGTTTTGGTGAGTGGGACAATCCAACCCAGTAGGGAGGCGTTCGATGCACGTAGGCGTGCATTGCCCTCCCCTGGGGCACCATAATTGTGTATTAACATGTAATAAATGTAAAGCTATGCATGCATGATTATTATGTTGTATCTATGCCACCTTAGCTTTGTATGCTAGGGATATGCACCCATATATCATGTATAGAGGCCTATGCATGCCTAGACACCATGCCCCGAACTATGCATGTTCCCATCTAGTTTAATCTAATTAAATCAAAATGAGAGCATTTAGTTATAAGCATGCCTTAGAGAATATTATAACCTTGTTGTTATAATATATGTTTCCCCGCATCTTAGTTATGCGCCTGGAGGAATTCTTGAGAATTCATGACATTAGTAGAGTTACAATCGGTGTCGACGGATCCAAGAGGATCGTATCCGTGTGAGTAGGCTGTCTTCTCCTTATTGGTTGGATCCGATGTAGGAACTTCCCGGCGTTGGCTGACCTGACAGAGGGCTCCCGTCCGTAGGTACCTCCGATGTGTCGGACAGTACTGATAGTGGGAGTGTACTAGGTGGAGGCTACGAGGGTGGGAGAGGCTACCGGGTGGACCAGGGGTGGAGAGCGGTCTAGTATGCCCCAAGAGGCCCATGTCACCCCCAGTAAAGGGTGAGGGTGAGGGGGGAGGTGGGTTGGCGATGAAACGACCCATTAGAATGTGTAGTTGCTCTAGTTTTTAGGGGCTATGAATTTATATAAGGTTAATATGAATTGTGATGCATGGGTTGTGCTATTCACTGAGCGTGTGGCTCACCCCTCGCATTTCTTTTCTTCCAGTTATATCTGAGTCGGATCTGAAGGAGGAGCTCCCTGAGGTACCACAGCAGTAGCGGAGCAGCGTCACGTTCTGCGAGTGAGAGACCATCAGCATCCCTTTTTGATTGTATGTATTGTTATCCGTGCTTGGGCACATACTTGTATTTGGATGTCATTGTATATATATTGGCTCTCACAGGACAGTTGATTATGTATCGGGTCTGTAATATGTCTTCGAATTACAGACTCGGTCGTTTGAGTTTTCGCTATTTGTATATATTATGTCAGCTACCTTATTGTCTGTGATGTCATTTTCGATGTTGTTTAGAGTATGTTATTGATCTCCTGTATAGACTGCGATATTATATATATTTGCCACGTATCAGGGACGGCCGCCCTGGGGCGTGACAGACATAGTCACAAAGACTTGGGTCCTGTCACGCCCCAGGCGTCCCCGAGACGTGGCAATAATAAATATCAGTTATCAATACCTGAGGTCAATAAAGACTCCAACAACAATACACAAGGTGGCAAAGCGAGATAATGATAACTGACTGAAAAGCGGAAGCATAATATATAAACAATGTCTGTAAATCAAAAACATTATTACAGACTCGAATACACAATCACTGTCTTGTGAGAGCCAAGTCTAGACCAAAGAAAATATAACCTGTGCCACATGCACGATTTACAACACATACAATGACTCTAGGACTGCTGACAGCCTCGTACGCGCCACCCGCCGGAAGAACGCTCCACGCCCATAAGACCACGCCACAGGGAAACTCCAACTCCAAGCCCAACACTGCCCCTGAAAAGAAACAATATGTGAGGGGTGAGCTAAAGCTCAGTGAGTGGCTGGAAACCAATCACCATACGACAGTTCAATACATAAGCACTTTCCTTTCAAGGAAAACATGGGTGGAAACCCATGTATAACAGGGTCACGCGGTAGCGCGATCAACCTCACCCTCACCCTCACTCCCGGAGGGAGACTCTTGGGACTTTTTGGGAGAGACCATACCGTCGGTCGAAGAGACCCGGAATTACTGGTCTACACAACACTACTGGATCATCTACATCTAGATAACTGCCCAACGATGTCCTTGAACATCGATTACGAGACCAGACCCAACAACTATGGGAACTGTCTAACAACGAATGGGTCACGCGGCGATGTGTCTTCACCTCATCCTTACCCTCACTCCCGGAGGGAGACTCTTGGGACTTTTGAAAGAGACTTAGACTGTTCTACACCCTTGGTCCACCGGTAGCCCTTTCCCCCGCGTAGCCTCTACCTGGTATACTCCCACTATCAGTACGCTTCCGAACGCGTCGGTGGTACCTACGGACAGGAGCCCTCTGTCAGGACAGCTATAACGCCTGGGGAGTCCCTACATCGGATCCAACGAAGGGGAGAACGATCCCACGCTCGCAACATCATTCGTTAACCCTCTCCCGGGTAGCCTCTACCTGGTATACTCCCACGATCAGTACGCTTTCGAACGCATCGGTGGTACCTACGGATGGAAGCCCTCTATAAGGACAGCTACACCCGGGCCCCCTCAACACACCGCTCTACACCATTGGTCCACCGGTAGCCCTTTCCCCGGGTAGGCTTTACCTGGTATACTCCCACTATCAGTACGCTTCTGAACGCGTCGGTGGTACCTACGGACGGGAGCCCTCTGTCAGGACAGCTGTAATCCCGAGAAGTTCCTACATGGGATCCAACGAAGGGGAGAAGGATCCCATGTTCGCAAAGTGAACCCAATGAAAGACAACTACTCTCGATAATCACTTATCGAGATATAGAATACTACTGTACTCCCACACCGTTGTGTCGCTCAGACACAAAGGGGTTACCTCTGCTCTCACGTAGAAGTAAACCCATAAGCTAATGAATTCTCCTGAATTCCAAACGAGGGCATCGCTCGGATACACAGGGCAATTACATCGCTAGCGCTCTAACTAATAAGGTACAACCCGACAGCGGGTCATACCCACGCCTATTCTAGATAGGCCTAATTAGTTTTAACATGCGCATATATTTTAGAGGAGAATTTAATCTTAGTTATGTGCCTGAACGACATGCACGATCACATATCAATTCATCATACGGATACTGCCTAATCATAGATTTACATCATAATAAATCATACAACATGCATATATGGTCATTTATCACATAACCATACAAAATATACTCTAACATCCGTTGGATATCGCCAACTTAAAAGAAAGGGTCAAGCGCGATCTCGCGCACTAACAGGTGCATGCCAATATTCCAAACGAACCTGAGTCGAGTAGGAAATCGCATCTACTTACTCAGTTCATTCAGAGGGAGAGGGCGAGAGAGATCATCATCTCATGCAGCTGGTCATAGCTTTGCCCCATTAGCATGGGCGCAACAGCTATACCACGCCCTCGAGTCTTATCGCAAGGGAATATTAGGCAGGTGCCCGTTATTAACCCAGACTTAATCATACTGTATATTCCCATTAATATGGTGGGAGTAGTATTACAAAACTACCTAAGACATGATATATTCTATACATCCATACACATTTACAACACACTTGCCCATACTAGAGGGGCGCATGCAACACAATCATTCATACATAGATACAATACATGTATTTGAGCCTAGCATGCAAGATATCTACATATTATAGCTTAAGGGGACCCATCGATGCGCGACGCGCGTCTACTCGCGTCGAGCGCATCCCGAGAGAAGGGGGGGGATTGGAATCGAACCACTCATCATACGGCCCGAGACCTCGCGCATCCCATCCGACGAGATCTGCAAGGTAGGGGCATCCCATTTGGTGACATACACGCATACGGGCTCGCACGCATGCGATCACGCGCGTACGCACGCATGCCCGTGTGCCCCATCACCTACCCAAGCCCCTGGGCAGCCCCGCGCATGCCCTAGCACACGCACGCGCACGCTCGCGCGCGCGCACTGCCCCGCGCGCACTCCAGCTCGCGCCAGTGCCCGCGCGCACCTGCACGCCCACTCCACACGTACCTGCGCGCTCGTGCGCACGCGCCCGCCTGCGCCTGCCAGCGCCCGCCTACGCGCGCACGAGTGCAGACTGCCCCCAACGCGCGCCCAGCCTCTCCCAACCTCTTTTTTACCCTCCCCAACCCCTCACACCCACTCTAACTCATCTACCTAGCATGCATGACCTCCCAACCATCCCAATAGCCCTAAAATCAAAAAGAAGGGGAAGAGGACTTACCAAAAGAGGGAAACGGACAGGGGGAGATGCGGGGCTCTCAACACGCCCACGGCCACCTCAACCACCACCACCACCTCTTCAGCCTCCTCAGCCTCCTTTGGCTGAAAATCAGGGGGGGAAAGTTCATGAAAAGGTGCTTGAGAGAGAGGAGATGAACAACTACAACAACACTTACACTAACTCTCACCATCACTTCCTCCTCCACCTTCTCCTTCTCTTTGAGGAAATAACACAAACACTTGGGGAGATGTGTGTGAAAGAGAGAAGAGAGCCCAAGATGTAGACGTGGGGAATGGGAGGGAAGAGAGAGAGAGAGAGAGATATTTTTTTGGGCACATAAATATCTAAAAGAGGGGTACAATGACCAATTTATCCTTGACTAGAAATTCTGAGCATGCTTCACTATAACAGCCATAACTTCCTCAATCTAGCTCCGAAATGCACAATTCAAAGCCCGTTGGAAAGCCAAGAAGATTATCTACAACTTTCATGCTTATGCCAAGATCGAATAATCCCTCCAGCTATTCTGAAATGTGAGGTAAACATTGAACATGGCTGCTGCCAGAATTTTTCATCCCCGGGGTATACTTGGAAAAATACCCATAACTCCTACTACATGAATCCAGTTGATCTAATTCCACTTTTTTACGAAAGCTAACTCAAAACTGAGCATCTCATAATAAAATCATATTTAAACCACTTCATCTTAGATTTTAACAAAATCAAATCCAAATACCAAATCGGAAATACATAACTTTTAGGAGAGGAAAAAAATTATGTAACCAAATTTTCAATCAGAGCGCTCCAAATGACACAGGCATAACAGGTCCTACGTTCTCGGACCTGGCCACGTAGATGTACGCTCACCTAGACGTTGGCCACCAAGACTGGGCCACCTAGACGGAATGTATGCATCTGCTAATTTACCACATCTTCAAACCTTAAAAAAGACAGAGCATGTACGATCTTAACATACAAACCATAATGGTGCATATATCACCAAAAGCATGCTCATATTTTTATATCAAAACTAGTGGTTATATTTCATAAAATAAGATGGTCCTAGCATGAATACATAATATATTCTTTGAAATCTACATATGAGACTCAAGTCCACTCACCTCTAGTCCACGCAATACAAACCGATGCACGTGCATGAACGCCACACACTCGCACATGGATAACCTAGCATAACAATTATGCAATAATAAATTAGAAACCATTCAATCATGACCCAAACAACTGACAACCAACTTACAACAACACTAGGCCCAATAATCCCAAAAGCCCATACCAAATATACCTACAATCCACAACTCATCTCAAAGGCCTAACAAAAATCCCAACTCTGAATAAATATTAAAATATTCATATACTCACAATGATCCGATAATCAGTATCCATTTATTTCATAAGGCCCACATAATCGATCAATCCTCGAATAAATATTTAGACAATTCCAATAAGGCTCCACTACAACTCCAATGATCCAAATAACTTAGCTCAACCAATTTACATCCAAATAACAATAATATATCCAATTAATATTCATTAATCACACTAAACCAAATTATCATTTTAAGATCCAATTTGAGTCACCAAGATCAATAAAATCATCAAAACCCACAAATCAAATTATACTCATTAAACATCCATTTGGGATCCCTTTAATCTCTAAAAGTTATCAAACTTGGTTGTCAAGCTAAACTTTGAATTCTAAGAAACTGCACAGAAATCTTTGAAAAATCATAGCTTTCTACTCGTAACTCCGAATTGGACGATTCATGATTCGTTGCAAAGATCTTTTCAAAATCTATTTCTATTTGTGATATACATTTTTCCTAGAAACGATCCCTTCAAGGTCAAAAAGTTGATTTAATGTCCAGGTATATAATCAATCCGAAAATAACACTTTAATCCCAAAACCAATAAATCTAATTTGATCTTAAAAATCCTTTGACATCCATTTAAATCTAATCAAAATCAATCAAACCCTAATGACTCTCTTTCCCAAAAAAAAGTGGCGGGCATAATCATCTCCTAATCAAAAAATTTGAATTACTAAGCAACAAAATCAGTAGAGAATGATTTCTCAACTTTAGATTCGGTTACAACACCCACCCATCGTCTCTTGTGGTACTCGATGGGGTATCATCACCACCCCTCATTCCTTATGCTATTTGGATGAAAACCCTAACCCACAATGTGATATTTATACGGTGTTTTACTAAAATTACAGAACGACCCCTCAAGTTTTCTAGGTTTACAACGAGGTTCCTATCCGATTTACAAACAGATCCCTGTCCATTTTACAAATCGATCCCTGAAGGCGATTAAAAGGTTTTCTCGATTCACAACAAGATCCCTGGGCCCAATAACTTGACACTTAAGCCTAAAAACCTAATTTCTTGAACTCCGAATCTCACCAAATTTCAGCCAAAGTATCTTGAGACTATAAAGATCTTTGAAAAAATACAAAATAAATATTTCAAGATTAGTTTTTAATTATCATAATTATAAATTAAATTGGACTCATTTGGGCCCACCGTCAAATATGTAAAAATGAAATAATTAATTTCAATTTAAAATTTCCATTATATATTTAAAATAAATATATAAGGCTGAAAAATACAGAAATGTTACAAACACCTAGCCTTACACAGTAAGAAATTATCCGCTTTGCCCCTAAATGGGCTCACGGCTTTAAAACGTATCTTGGTGTGTAAGAGCTGTGCTCACATATAAGCACAGACTATCTCCTCCCATTAAGCGATGTGAGACTGAACACCAAACCCCCACTCAATCCATGGGCCTCTTGAGACTTTTGGGCCTCCCCCTCAACGGGCCGAGTGTAAAAAGGAAAAAGATACACGTAGCCCCCATTGCAGCCCCAATTGCAGTCCATCCCATTTTTCTTTTTTTTTCAAAATCATACATTCACCTTTTGAAGTGCGTGCTATTATATGAAATGAAGTATATACCGAAATATATTAGTGTATTTTTTTTCATGGTGAAAAAATGAAAAAAAAATTGGGTCATATACTATGATAGGACCCATACACTATGATAGTGCAGTATATACTACGTTATCATAGCGTATGTGACTGCAAAAAGGACAGCGTGTATCAGCGCTCCAATCACCCCCCCTAATGGGCCATACGACCTCGTGTGGGGTCGCACCCACCATCGTGAAATGGACAAACTCTAATACCAATTGAAACGCCACAGGCTTACACAGCAAGAAATTGTCCTTTTGCCCCTAAATGGGCTCACGGCTTTAAACCTGTCTTGGTGTGTAAGAGCTGTGCTCACATATAAGTACAGACTATCTCCTCCCATTAGGCGATGTGGGACGAAACACCGAAACCTCACCCTCACCCAATCTATGGGCCTCTTGGGACTGTTGGGCATCCCCTTCAACGGGCCTAATATCACAAAAGCCTTGCTTCAGATCGTTGCGAAGAAGAATCAGTCACAGCTACTTCTCGAACCTACATCAAAAGCCTAGATCAACGTTGATCCGCCCGAAGACGGGAAGACCTGATTTTATCCCCCACAACTTCTACTATATAATTTCAATTTTTATAAAATTGGTACTGTTGGATAGATGCCGTCGATACGATTCAAATGAGTCTAGTATTGAATATGTTTAACATATGTTTAAAAATGCTATATATTTAATAATATTTTTTATTTTTTTAACATTAATATTATATTAATTATTATTTGCACTTATGTATTAAAATATCATTTAATCTAATCAAAACTAAAAGTACAACAAAAGAAAGTACATGAAAAATTAAATAAAACACAACAACTACAGGTTTTTTGGATACAAATATTTTAATCAGATACGAATACAGGTTTTTTGGATACAAATATTTTAATCAGATACAAATACAGATTTTTCAAATACAAATATTTTAATCAAATACGAATACAGGTTTTTTGGATACATATATTTTAATTAGATATGAATATAGGTTTTTTGGATACAGATATTTCATCCGAATACAAATACAGGTTTTTTGAATGCAGATATAAGTTTGGAATAACTGATAAGTTTACTGGTCATCTGGTCCAGAACTAATAATATTAACTTCTACCGATTTTAAATTTCTTAATATTTCTAAATTATGTGTACTACATAAAAAAATAAGTGAGATATTATGAATTGAAGTTTTATAAAAAAAAAATAATATATAAAAATAGAATAGAGATGAAAATAGAAATTGTGGTTGGAGTTGATAAATGAATAGTGAGACTCTAAATCCACTTTTTAATTTTTTTTAATATATTTTAGTCCTCCATTACAGAGTTCTCCATTGGAGACGCTCTAATAAAAAAAATTAATGTTGCCAAAGGATCGTATATGCTTTGATTTTTTTTTTTTTGTGAATTTTCAAGTAATGACAGTAACATGCTATCATGTAACTTCTCTTTAAAGTTATAAGGGCACGTCTATTCCCACCAATCATTTGCCTAATAACACCAACCAAAAAAACATTTATAAATTTAATTTGAACATCCCTAATCCCACCAACCATTCGACGGTTGACCTATCAACCTTCCTTTAGAACAATCGACGGTTGGTCTGTTAATCTTTATTTAACAAATTCGACAATCACCCTGTCAACCTTCCTTTATAACGTTCCACAGTCTCCCTGTCAACATTCATTTACAAATTTTGACAGAAGCTCTGTCAACCTTCCTTTACAACCTTCGACAGAATCTCTGTCAACTTTTCTTTACAACCTTCAATATTAACAGTATTGAATCGAAGATTTTTTTAAAAGAAAACCTAAGACACATTTAATCATATTCAATATTAAATGTAATTATGTAAAGTAAAATCATCAATTGTTTATGGCTTTGCAAGGATTGGGTTAATGGGTATGGTTATGTAGTTGTAAGATTTTAGAAAAACTCAAAGAGTGAGGATTTTGATATAGATGGAGTTTTTTTTTTAAAAAAATATCTATTTAATGTGGGATTTTGGTTTTAGATTAGAGTATGCGGATTTGATTATTTAGTTTTGATTTTCTGCAATAGTTTTGCATGCAAGTGCAAGGAGGTTGAAAGAATTAGTTGTTGCTTCTGGTTGTAATGTGAGTGTTGAATGTAATGTGAATGTGTTGATATTTTGATGTACATTGAATGTTGAATGTGGTCGAATGTGTCTCAAGTTTTCTTTTGAAAAAATATTCGGTTCGACACTGTGAAGGTCGAACAATCCCTCCCAAGTCGACAGACCAACTGTCAAAAGTTGTAAATGAAGGTTGACAAAGTTGTTGTCGAAGTTTGTAAATGAATGTTGACAGGGAGACTGTCGAATGTTGTAAAGAAAGGTTGACAAAGTTACTGTTGAATTTATTAAATAAAGGTTGACAGACCAACTGTCAATTGTTATACAAGAAGGTTGACAGGTCGACCATCGAATGATTTGTGGAATTAGTGATATTCAAATTAAATTTATATATGTTTTTTTTTGTTCGTCTTATTAGGCAAATGGTGTGTGGGGATAGACGTGCCCTAGTTATAAAGCGTCGTCTATCTATTCGTAAAAAAATAAACAGGCATCATGTAGAAGAAGCAATTTATAAACGGGAATACTGAATAAAGAAAGTAATAGGAAATCCTGTAAAGCTTGGCTTTTTTTTTTTAATAAAAGAAGAAATTTGTTATTCGATTTTATTTCTGATTTTTTTTTTTAATAAAGAAGAAATTCCTTGCCTTGAGTATAAGTTATTTTCATCATCTTTTACTCATGATGGGCTTCCCCGACATCACCATTGTTTTGCTTCAACCAAACCGGGAATCACAATGAGTGTAACATTTTTCTTTTTGAGCTTTGTTAGTTGTTACACACTTAGTTCCTTTTATAGTCTTAAATGCAATCCTATATACCTCGTTATTCTTTTTCACTCAATGTTCAATGTATTGAGATATATACCTTGTAAGAAATTTTTCACATTTTCTATAAATGATATCATTTAATTCATTGAAGCATATACTTCACCTTTATAAAATTATATACCTCATTAAATAAGATATATGATTTTAAAAAAATGAAAACATGTGTTGTCTGCATTTTGCGCTGTAAAATGGACTAAATGCAACAATTTTTCTATTCCTTTTAAAAGTTCCGTTATAATCAGTCTTTTTTAGTCCTCAATGTAGTCTCATATAGCTCGTTAACCCCCCCCCCCTCCACTCACTGTAACAAGATATATACCTCGTTTGAAAAAAATTTCACATTTTTTTGTTTTACAGTCCTGCTACATGGGCCCAGGATTTTAAGCTCCAATAAGTGTTAGTATCTCATTGATTCTCTGTTTGACTTTTAAAAAAAGTAAAAACTACAAAGAAAATACTACCATTTCTTTATATTTAAATTTTTTATTAAAAAAAAAAGCAATCCCTCATTGATCCCTCATTGATGATAATGTATAACCTGTCACACCCCATGGCAGACGTCCCCGAGACGTGGCAATATATATAATATCAGTTATCAATACCTGAGGTCAACACAGACTCCAACAACAATATACAAGGTGGCAAGGCAAAGATAAATGGTAGCTAACTGAAAAGCGGAAGCATAAAAATATCTATAAATCTGTAAACTAAAACATTATTATAGACTCGAATACACAATCACCGTTCTGTGAGAACCAAGTATAGTTGAATCAAATACATCATGTGCAACACGCACGATTAACAAATACATGACTCGAGGACTACTGACAGCATCGCACTCGCCAACTGTCGGACGTGACGCTCCACGCACGCAAGACCACGTCATAGGGAAGCTCCAGCTCCACGCCCAACACCGTCCCTGTGGAAGAAACAGTATGCGAGGGGTGGGCTACGAGCTTAGTGAGTGGCAAGAAGCCAAGCACCAATACAACAATTGAATGACAAGGCAATTTCCTTTCAAGGAAAACATGGGTGAAAACCCAACAGATAACCAAGTCACGCGGCGGCGCGACCAACCTCACCCTCGTTCCCGAGGGAAACTCAAAGGACACTCAGGGAGGAACAAGCTATTAACCATAACACATGGTGTTACTGGATAATAGTTTACAACAAGTCTAACAGCTACGAGATAGAGATACACTATGATACCTCAAGCGTTAGACTTAGCATTCTACAACAAGTCCTTCCGCTATGAGGTAGGGATACACTATGATACCTCAAGCGTTAGGTGTAACATACCCAGAGTATACTCGATGAGTATAAGAGTCACATGATCACGTGACTCCCAACTCATCCTCACCCTAGCCCTCAGAGGGGTGATCGTAGGGACTTTTGTGATAAAACCTTTTTCTCTACACCCTTTGTCATCCGGTAGCCCTCTCCCGGGTAGCCTCTACCTGGTATACTCCCATGATCAGTACATCTGTCGAACGCATCGGTAGTACCTACAGGTGGGAGCCCTTTGTCAAGACGCCAGGCAGCTTCAACACGGATCCGACGAAGGGGAGAACGACTCCACACTTGCAATATCATCTAGCAGCCCTCTCCCGCGTAGCCTCTACCTGTCGGCCTTCCATGATCGATACATCCGCCAGATGTGTACTGCGATACGCATAGGTAGCACTTACAAGTAGTGGCACTATACAGGACAACTTCGACGCCGGGTAGCTTCGGCGAACGGCGATGTTGGGAGGAAGCACCCAACGTTCGCAAAGCGAACCCTATGGGAAAGTCAACTACTTTCGATAATTACATACCGATGATATCGAATACTCTTGAACTCCCACACGGATGCGTCGCTTGGACGCAAAGAGTTACCTCCGCTCTCGCGCAGAAATAAGCCAAAGCCACATAACCCAACAAGTGGTTCATGCACGCGCCTAGCACAAGTAGGCCTAGCTTAATGCCATAACCACCGGTTTAGCAAAACCGAAACAACAATGAATTCTCTTGAATTCCATATGAGTGCATCACACATATGCAAGGGCGATTACATCGCTTGCGCTCTAACTAATAAGGTACAACCCGATAAAGGGTCATACTCACACCTAGCACGGGTAGGCACAATTAGTCTAACATGCGCATAATTATAACAGGAGAATTTCTATCGCAAGTAGGCTACATGATCCACATGCACAATAACATATGATTAACTATAGTGGTTCTCCCTAACATGAATATATGGCATAAACAACACATCATGCAACACGCATACAAGGTATGGCTTAATTAAACATGCATACAAGACCATTAATCATACAAGCATACAAAGCATACCCTAACATGCGTTGGATATCACCAACTTAAAAGGGAAGGGTCAAGCGCGATCTCGCGCATTGACAGGCGCATGCCAATAATCCCAAGCAAACCTGAGTCAAGTAGGAACCACATCTACTTACTCAGTTCACGTAAAGAGGGAGGGCGAGAGAGAGAAAGCCTCATCATCTCAGGAAACTGGTCATAGCCTTGCCCCAACAATATGGGCGCAACAACTATACCACGCCCTCATGTCTTAGGATAAGGGGATATTAGGCATGTACCCAATATTAACCCAAGCTTAATCATGCTGGATATTTCTAATATAGGGTAGTATTACAAACAAGGACTACCTAAGTCATGCCATATTTCTATATATCCATATAAACACACATAACACATGCTCATACAAGAAGGGCGCATGCGAACATAATCATTCATGCATGAATACAATACATAGGCAAGTACATGGTAGAATAGGGGGTTTCTACACAATATACGAGCTATATAGACCTAGCATGCAATATCTAACATAATATGGGTGCCAAGATGCCCCATGGAAGCGCGATGCACGACTACGTGCATCGAGCGCTTCCGAAGGGTTGGATCGAACCACTCATCGCAACCAGGGGCAGCACGCACGCGAGACGGCACGTGTGCGGGACAAGCAGGACAGCATGCACACGGGCAACACGCACGCACGCACACACGGGGCAGCACCCAGGATGCACAGGCAGAGCAAGGCGCGTTGGGCACGCTCAAGGCACACTGCAGGGCACGCTGGGCGCGCCGGACACAGGCGCAGGGCACGCCGCAGGGCACAGGCACTGGGCTGGCAAGCAGCAGGCAGGGCACAATGGGCTCTGGGCAGCACGCACGCGAACACACCGACACCCCTACACCCAAGCAACCATGCACACACACCATTCAAACATAAACACAAACACATGGCATGCACCACCTCTCAACAAACCCAAATGTGCTGAAAAACCATTAAAAGAAGAGGGGAAAACTTACCAAGAGAGGGGGAGGGAAGGGGGAGATGTGGGGACTCGCAAGCATGCCCACGACCACCTCAACCACCACCACTACTACCACCACCTCAGCCTTCATTTCTCTTCTTCTTGCTGAACCAGAGGGGAGGGGGAAATCCATGGAAAACATGAGGGGCAGTTAGAGGAGGAGGAGAGGGAATGGAAACATCAACAACACACACACACCTTGATCTTCTTCTTCATGCACCTCCTCTTCCAAGAACTCAATCTTCTTCTTCTCCACTAACACACAAGAGAGGGAGAGCAAAAAGAGAGAATGAGAGGCAAAGAGAGAGATTTTCGGATGGAGAGAGAGAGGGGGGGTGCAAAGGGGGTTTTACACTCCCAAATAGTGATTAGTGGTCATTTTAAGGGGGGCAAAGGGGGTGGTAAGGTTAGAGTTAGGCTCACCCTCTCACACCCACTTTTTCCACCTTTATTGGGAAGCGCGAAGCGAAACGCCACATCACTTGAAATATCTCATCCACCGAAACATAGATACAACCAAACCTGGATGCGATTCGGAACTGCATAATTTCTGAAACATTACCGGAATTCGATAAAATTTTTATGGGTAGTACAAAACGGTACCAGGACCCATAATATGCAGTTAGATTTTCAATCAGAGCACTCCAACTCCCGCAGGTAGCTAAAAACTAAAATTTTGGCAACTTCGATCGAAAAAAAATAAAGCTCCAAATGACATAGGCACAACTTAACCACTTTTTGAAAAATTCCTTTTTTACCCTCCTATGTCATCCGCCACTTCAAAAATCCATTCCGTCATGCCTCCTCTTCTCCGGCGACCGGTGTCACCACCTTTGAACTCCTCTCGCCGCCCTCTATCATATGAGAGGTGGATCGACTACCTTTCTAGCCCTCCTCCGGTTTCCACCTCCTCCGACCTCTAGCTCCACCTTTTTCAAATACAAAATATATTAGAATTTCAAATATATTAGTTTTTTCAGATACGGATACAGATTTGGATATAGTTATATATTAGTTTTTGCAGATACAGATGTATCTAAAAACTTTAAATACAAATACAAATACAAGAGGTATCTTATGTACATTGTTCATTTTTGTATATGAGAAAAGTGATTTACAAACATGTATGTAAATCTGAATAATGTGATTCATTTATTAGATAATGATTTTCACAAATGTATGTCAAAATCATTTATCTATCTTCGTTTATCTATTGTATCTGAAAAACATGTTTTACGCATGTATCTGAATCCGATTGAAAAATGTCGAAATGGAACTTCAAATTTTATATACTATACTACCAACTAACAATGTTCAATAACAGTTGATTACAGCCAACAATTTTTTTAAATTCCACAGGACTGTAAATGGTGAATTATTATCTTTTATTTTATAATTTAGCATATATTGGATTATAACAAATATCTATATGTATCTGAAATTTGTGTAGTGTATCTGAAAACTTGTTTAATACATGTATCTGAATCTGATTGAATAATATCGAAATTCAAATGAAATAATTTTGGTTTATATGCTAATAAGACATTGCTTTGATGATTAATAAATATCATTAAATATACATGACAAAAACAAATTAAAATTTCATCGATTTACATTAATCAAATCATAAAAAAACAAAATATACAAAATACAATATGCATATATGATTCAGATACACGCTACATGTATCTGGAATCATAATAAAAAATTTACATTAATCAAATGTATATGAATTGAGTAATGATTGTGAAAGATTAAACATGCTCAGAGATTCAATATGCATAATTATACACATATACAAAATCATAAATGATTATACATATCGTAAACAAACACAATGTGCTTGTATTATTCAGATACACTTAACATGTATCTAGATTCAAAAATAAAAACTTAGTCTGTACGAATGTAAATGAAACTTAAACATTATTCAAAAATAAAAAAGATTAAACATTCTCAAATCAAAATGTATTATTTAGATCGAATTGGCTTAACCTGAAACGATCGCTATTGATTGCACCACATATAGTTCACTCGATAAAAAATAAATGAAATTTCTCACAAAAAATGCGTGGATTCAAAACATGACTCAACTTTAATAAATCAAAAGTTCTTTGAATAAGAAAAAAAAATCGAAGTTAACGTTGAAGCGATATGATGCATGAGGGCCATTTAATCTGTGGGTTCTAAATACTGAGAGCTTATCAAATGAACCCTTCAAAAATTTCATGAACTTACAACCCAAAAAAACAAAAAATAATATTTTCTTGAACTTACCTGGTCTCTATTTACGTGATAGACAGACAACCCAAGGTTTTAAAACATATTTATCAAATCAATTATGATTTTAAAATACAACAAAAAAGAAAATCGGGAATTAAAACGAACATTAGATGTGAAAATCGTAACCGTCTCCTCAATTATGGGGATCAATTATTGAAAAGGAAAGAAAGGGTATAATAGGTATTAAACCATGCCACCTCATGGGGCTTCCGATGGAGCCTATAAGATGGAGCTTAAAAATCATTATTGTTTTATAAATGATATCATTCAATTAATTGAAGTATATATTCATATTTTATAAAAAGCTCTCATTATATGAGATATATGATTTTTAATGCGAATGTAAAACAGATTGAGAGTGTAACAAATTTTCATTGGAAAATGATATATGCAGTCCCTTGTGTAGCTTTATTTACATCTCACACCATTTTTCTTTATTTCCTTTTTAAATTATGATATACTCGAAGTATATACTGCCTTACGAAATTGAAATATATAATAAGATACAATATTATATTCTTTTGTTTTAAAAAATAAGTATATTTTACTTTATGTATTAGGATAGAACCACATACATTATGATAATACATTTCACACTATTTTATCAACAATTGGGCTGCAAAACGGATTTGAGTAATACTAATAAGGGCCAGTGACCAGAAACTTATGGATAATGTTACGTCCAACCCCATTTCTAGCCTCAAGTCCAGTTTACATGTATTTTAAATTTTTTAAAAATAGTATACCTCATCTAATGAAGTGCATGCTTTTATAAAAAAATGAATTATATACTCCAATAAATTGCATGAATACATTTATAAAAAATATAAAAAAATTCTTTTAAAACATATGCCTTATTAACGTGAGCATATGCGTCATCAATTTTTTTTTTATTGATGCTAAAATTTGGGCAAGAAGAAATTTGAGTGTAACAACGCTCGAAACATTTTGACACCCGGCCCAACAGCTAAAAATAGAGCACCGTTGAAAGCGAATTGACCAAACTATCCCAACCTAAAAAAAACCTTGTTGGCTTCTCAATTTAGGGTTAGGGTTTTTTGTGTATGTGATAGGGAGAGAGAGGCTTGGCCGCCGTCGGTTGTTTCTGCGAAGATGGGTAAGCGAAGCCGAAACCCTTGAAGCCTCCGTTTTTTCGTTCTTCGTCGAACCACTAAAAACTTCGTTTGATTCTCTCCTCGGCATCATCCATGGCTTCTTCTCTCTTCTGTCGTCACAGGTATCTCTCGGGACTCCATGCACAAGAGGCGCGCCACGGGTGGCAAGAAGAAGGCTTGGAGGAAGAAGCGCAAGTACTCTCTCTCTCTCTCTCTCTCTCTCTCTCTCTCTATATATATATATTTCGGATGGGTTTCATGAATCTTTTTATGTGTTTGTTTCACGGATCTGTTTATACTTTTAGATCTGTATGTTAAAGCTGACTTGCTAGATTTTAAAAATGTTTTGTGATTTATATCATGTATTGTTTTGAATGATAGGTCGCTGATCTTTGTTTAAGAAGATTTTTTTATAGATATAATGGAAATGTAACATCTTTGATTAGGCATGTTTTGTTCTGGAGCTTGGGGCTAATGGATACTGTTTTATAATGGAAAATCGCTTTTGCGAAATGTATTACTGGATTACATTAACAAAAAATATAGTGTGACCTGATTGGAAAATCTGGCTAGAAAACTGAGAATTGCAAAGTTTGAAACTTGTATCATTTGTTTTTAATTTTGTATGTTTCGGTGGTTGTTTTGTGGTGATCTTATATCCCTTGTAATTGACCCAAATGTGTAAACTAATATCGAAATAATTTTTTTTTGTTATGGTATTGCTTTTAATGGTTGATGGATCTTTAATCTTCTTTTATAATCTTGAATTTGCAATAGCATCCTCATTCTCAGTGCTGGTTTTGCTTTTTTTTTTTTTTTTCTCTCATCCATTTATCACAGGGGTCTGTGCCATTCTTACTGGATGCTGAGGTTTTTAAAGCGTGTTTAAATACTGTGGCCCTTTTTGATATAATTTGGAACTGTCTAAATCTGCAATTTTGAGGAAAAGAACTATCATTTTGAATCTTGAAAAATATTTCATATGTTGTATTTGTTGGCAAAGAATTAGATCAGTATAACATATGGCAATCAGTTTTTTTTTTCTTGCTATATTTAGAAAGGTTTCTTTGTCACAATGTTATATGCTATATCTGGTTTTCTTGCCCTGCATTTCTCAGTATGTTTCTCTTTGATGTTTGAATAAAGAAGGGTGCATCCTCTTGAAGAGTGTTTATGCCTCATTTAATGTTGTCTTACTGTTATTTGTTTTTTCCTTTTCTTTTTAAGGTACGAGCTTGGTCGTCAGCCTGGAAACACAAAGCTCTCCAACAACAAATCAGTGAGGAGAGTTCGTGTTAGAGGTGGAAATGTGAAGTGGCGAGCTCTTCGTTTGGATACTGGGAACTACTCGTGGGGGAGTGAAGCTGTCACCTGCAAGACCCGTATCCTTGATGTAGTATATAATGCATCAAACAATGAACTTGTCCGGACGCAGACTCTTGTGAAGAGCGCCATCATCCAGGTTGATGCAGCCCCTTTCAAGCAGTGGTATCTCCAGCACTATGGTGTTGACATCGGCAGAAAGAAGAAGTCTCCTGTTGCTAAGAAGGAATCAGCTGAGGTAAAACAATAGTTCATTATCATTAATAGTTAGTATTTCTCTGCTCAGTTGTTTTTTCTCATTTTTTCTGTAGTTACGCATGTTTGCTGGATATTACTTTCTACGTCACTATGAGTCGTTTATTCATGTTAAATTAATATATTTACTTTGTTAATGTTGAGCGTCATCTTAGGTTGACATTATTTGATTCATTTAAAATGGCGTGCTGAAATCCTTTTTTTTATGAGGAAACGGTAGGCATTATTATGCCTTGAGTTTATTCAAATCAAGTAAATGCCCAAAACAGGTACAAAATATGGAACATTGGATCAAATTCCAATGGAATGTCCAATGTGCTGAAATCCCTACATTGCACTGAGATTTTACACTTAGGGTGTGGCATGGCAGACAGACTGATGGAATTAAAACTTTTAGGATTTTGAAAGAGAAGGCCTATAAGTTATGGTTTTTCATTTCAATGGCCCTGCTTTTTGTTTACTTTTTTTAATGTTACATTACATTATCTTGTTGGGAGAGTTGGCAATGTATCTAGTCTTTATGAATTTTGAATCTGCAGTTAGTTACTCAAAAAGGATTGTTATAGATGTCCCCATTTTTAGGCTGGACCAGATTGAATGCTTTAAGTGAGTTCTTGTCTCTAAGCTGACAGGAGCTAAGAAAAATGGAAGGTCCTTGTAGTTTTATTCATGGTTGTCCTTTTGATTCCATGACAATAGCTATGTAAGTTATTGTTGCAAATTCTGATCTTTTGGCTTTGATCATGATTCAAAGGTGCGTGTGTGGGCACCTTATATTATTGCAGAAGTAATTTGGGAGTGCATCCAAAACTTCATTTCGGTGTGGGGGAGACACATTGCAGAAGCCTCTAGAGTTGAGTTTGTGGATTGTGTTTTGTTAAGAGGAGTGAGTGGGGTGTGATGGTGTATGGCCATGTTCAGTCGGTAGTGCTCTCCACTACCTTCTGGTATGGCCTCTTTTTTTGTGGTCTTTTTATTTTGCTTTGTAATAATTGACTTGTTACTGATTTTTAACGAATCATTGTAGCTAGTCTACCCTTTTCATCAAAAAAAAAAAAAAAAAATTCTGTTCCTTTGGCTCGATTATTACATGCATCTCAAGTATAGGCCCTTCTATATTTTCTTAATATTTCTTATTATATAGAATTGTCAGATGGTTTATTTTGAATCTGAATAAAGAATGATATCTGATAGAGATTCTGATTGTTGCGATCCTGGCATTTTTTAATCTTTTATTCAGTTAAGGATATAACAGTGCTGAAATATTCAGTTCTGTTTATCTTTTTTTCCCCTATTTAGTTGATATGAATTCTCATGTGCATTTGGACAGTATTCATGTTTATTAGAAACTTATATAATCTTTTTTCCCTTCTAAATCTGGTTTTAGTCTGTATAAGTCCATCTGTGTTGCAATTTTATGGACCATAAGATTTCTACTGCCCCATAAAAAATATGGGAAAAAATGCCATGACCTTTTAAAAAGGGGAATTTCTTTCTCCATTTCTTATACTTTTGCTGGTAGTCCCCTAATCACTGGGCAGTGGCAGATGTGAATTGCTGGTGGTCCCCTTTTTATATTATTTTGGCTTCAAATCTGTTCAAACTCTTTCAATTAAAATTTTTTTGTCCCGATATTTTGGGAAAATGCTTGTGTGAATATTTATTGTTCTCGTTCGTTCGTACCTCCATTGTTTTTGTGAGGTTTTGAGTTCTGCCACACAAGGACTATGCGGAATGCTGACTGAGTTGCATATATGATCCTGTTATCGAGGGCGAGCAGGATTAAAATCAATTTTATATCCAATAATGATGTTGTAAGCCATGTCAGCAGTTCTCTATCAAAAGACTCAATAGTGATTTTCACTTGTTCTTATTATTAATACCTGCCGAAATCCACACATCTGAGTGCTGTTTTTGTTGCATATTGATCCATTGCCATCTGTTGCAAAATATTAACATTTATTATCTCATTAGTCACCACATTTTTGTGAGGAAAATTTCCTATTAGGTTTCTTACATATGCCTATTTACTGTTCTATGTTTGCTGCATTATCAGGATGTGATGCTCATTTCAGTAGGTATTGTCCAATTATTTACCCATAATGAAGGCTATGAAGTTCTTAATGTCTGCATTTTGGCTACAGGTGCAGGATGGCGAAGGCACCACTGAAGAGGCAAAGAAGAGTAACCATGTCACGAGGAAGCTAGAGAAGCGCCAGGAGGGTCGCACACTCGACCTCCATATCGAGGAACAGTTTGGTAGTGGGAGGCTTTTGGCCGCAATCTCCTCTCGTCCTGGCCAGTGTGGCAGAGCCGATGGGTAAGCTGTTAACAAGTTCAATGAGATGCTAAAACTTACTCCCACTTTTATAGAACACCAAGACACAAATGGCATATCTGAGTGAATTCATTGTTTTCTGCTTCTTGCAGATACATTCTTGAAGGTAGGGAACTGGAGTTCTACCTGAAGAAGCTCCAGAAGAAGAAGGGCAAGGGTGCTGCTGCCTGAGCAAGGTTAAAAAAAAAACTTGTGTTATTTTCAAGTTTTCAGTCCTTGCACGTGCTTTGTTATTGAGTTTTTTTTTTTTTTTATATAGATTATTAGACAATTTTTGGCTATGGCAAGACTTGGGATTGGTTTTGTACCCCCTATTCTAGGATTTCTGCTTTGATGATGTTTGGGTAATTGTCAGTTTTGGTTTGCTTTCATTTTTTTTAATTTTAATATAGATAGAATCTTTTATTCTTGTCTTTATGAAAGCCAAACAGAAACTGGTCAGGATTCTTATTTTTTTTGTTTGGATAATGGATAATGTTAGTCACTTGCAGTGTTCACGGGAAAGTGAATCCTTGCAAAAACAAAAAAAAAAATCTATGCTTCTATGAATTACATGTATCCACTAACATATAAAGTATATGCTTCTTCTAACGAAGTATGTATGTCAAATGCGGATATGACATTGCACCCGTTGCACTTGCATGTACTAATGTACGTCCTAAGGTGTATATTATAAAAATGGTGCATGTTCCTTTAATGATCTCTCAATTCGGATATGATCTATTTTATTGTTTTGAAATAGATATGATCATAATTTTATGAGACCTTTCCAAAAAAACCCATGTTATTCTTTTCGGTCCCACTCTCTCCTTCGCACGAATCCTAAGGATTTCTCCAACAAATATCAAGAGCCCCCGCCCATTTAAATTTAAAGAAAATCATAAAAAAACTTTGTTTCATTGGGAAATCGAACATTTTCGCTCGCTGAACATGCATCAACCATGCCCAAAAAAGGTAAACATCATTTTTTTTGGGTTTTTTTTATTTTTATTTTTTCATGGATGCTTTATAAATCGAATCTTCAATACATTTTTTCTGATGTTTTTCAGTTCATAACCATCACGAATTGAAGCCATCATTGTTTTCTTGATGTTTTTTTTAATCAATTAACAACCACTGCATTGTTTTAATTAATCAATTGATGTTTTTTATTGTTGTTTTATCTAATCCAGTTATTTGTTTTTTTTTGAATTTTCAATACAACTGAGTCATCAAATTTAAACATGCATGTGGATTTCATATAATGTAACTGGATCTGGAATAATGTTTACGAATTTTAATTATAATTGAATTTCCACCGCAACTATGTTTTCAATTTTTAACATATATGAATTTCAAATAATGTAGCTAGATCTGGAATAATGTATTTGAATTTTAATTATTATTAAATTTTCAATGCGATTGAGTTTTTAAATTTAAACACGCATCTGAATTTCATCATAAAATGTAATTTGATCTAGAACAATGTATTTAAATTTTAATTAAAACTGAATTTTCAATGCAACTGAGTTTTCAAAATTTAAACATGCATTTGGAACTTATATAGCTAACATAACAGATTAATAATAAATTATAATAGAAAAAAATCACAAAGAAATGTAAAAAAAAGCCTCACAAAATATAATCAACTGAATTTTCAGTTATATTTGAAAGGTACATGGAATTCAGTAAAAAGAACTGATCTAGTTAAATAACCAAAAACACATTTCCAAATGTAAAATAGTCAATGTAACTAGAAAATATTTAATAAAGTTAACAGAAATTATTCAATGAGTAAAAATAGATAGAATAACATCACTATATTGAAAACATTTTTTATTTTTTTTATTTATGACATAGGGACTTTACGGTCAAGCTGGTAGGCTACTTTCGCCTATTTGTCTCGGTCCCATAAAAAATTCTTCGAATTTCGTCAAATAAATAAGATTTTTGACATAGCGCCAGCACTCAGACTTAAGATTTACCTTTAACACTGGTAAGCCGTGAACTATTGTACTATGACCACTGGGACAAGTACATGTAACTGGATTAGGAGGGCGGATGAGGCCTGGAAAGGTAATTGCTGCAAGTAAATGTAACTGGATTGGATTACTGTTTAAGCAATTGTAATTTTAAAAAAAGGTTGAGGTGGAGGTTGGATGTGGGCTGGAAAGATAACAGAACCATCTCTCATATGAGAGAGTGTGGCAAGAGGAATTTAGATCAGACTGGCTGGAATGATTTTTTGAAGTGGCAGATGACTGAGGAGGACAAAAGCATAATTGGTCCATGGAATCCTCGCACATATAAGTGTATACTATCTCTTCCTATTAGGCGACGTGGGAGTAAACATTTTACTCTCATCCTCGCCCAATCCATGAATCTCTTGAGACTGTTGGGCCTTCCCTCAATGGGTCAGGTGTCACAATCACCCCCCTACGGGGCACACGTCCTCGTGTGGAGCTGTACCCACCATCACGTAATGGACAGGCTCTGATACAAATTATAACGCCCCGGACTTACACAACAAGAAATTGTCCGCTTTGTCTCTAAATGAGCTCACGACTTTAAAATGCATCTTACTGTGTAAGCCTAGGGCGTTACATTATCAAGGACTAAAAATCATTTCCACAATTTTATCTAAAAAAAGGGGCATGTGCAAATTTTAATATTTTTAAGGAGTGTTGTTATACTTAGTTCTTTTTTCAGTCCAAAATACAGTTTTATATATTTCGTTAGAAATGCAGTGAAACATATATCTCGTTAGATGTTGTATAAACCTCTTAAATGTTTTCTTACACTTATTAAAAATGGGTTCATTCAATTTGAAATAGAGAGATATATACTTTTTTTTTAATCAAAGCACATACTTTATTAGATGATGTTTACTATTTTTTTAAAAAAAAAAACATATTTGGTCTAAATTTTGATAGGTAAAACAAACCGAGTTTAATATTTTCCATTTTTAAAACATACACAATGTTTAAATAATAATGTTTTTAAGCCCCATCTTATAGATCCCATCACAGGCCCATGAGGTGGCAATAGGACATTACCTATTATACTCTTTAGCTATATTTAATATCTACCTCCAAAACGTGAGACAGTTTTGATTTCATCCGTGCTTCGTGGAGTATCATTAATTACTGTATTTTTTCATCCGTGCTTCGTGGAGTATCATTAATTACTGCATTTTTTCATCTGTGAATCGTGGAGAAACATGAATTCCCGAACCTCTTTTTTTGGATTTCAATTAAATTCGTATTTCTTCAGCAATACCAATCGATTTTTTTTCAGAATTGATTTTTTTATGAAGAACACATAGTTGTAGATCTGAATTTCTACTTCGGAGGAATTTGAAGTGAGGGATTCATTTTATTTGCTTATTGATTTTATGTGATATTTATAACTTTTTTATTTATGTTATGATCCTATTGGAATGCCGGTTATAAGTGAATTTAAAATTTACTTATTTATGATCTACATATGAAATTATGTTACATTTTGGAATTTATAAGACAATTTTTTTTTTTATGTACTGAGCGTCATTTTCCACATTTTTTTTGTTACATTTCATAAATGTAACTCACGATACTGTTACATTCTACATATAGATAGTTGTATGACGTTACAGTTATATTTTTTATAATGTAAATAGTCATTTTTCATATTTGATTTATATTTGCTACATTTCATAAATGTAACAGTTTTCCATTCATCTTTACTTGTTTTTCAGACTTTTTTTTTTCTACAAGCAGTTTTCAAAATGACTGTCATTACACTACAAAATTTACATATGAATGTTACATTTACTTACAATTGTTATATTTACAGAAATGTAACATAATAGTAAAATTTACATAGATATCTCACATTTCATGCACAATTTAAAAAAAAAAATCTTGTGTGTTACATTTTTCAAGTGTTACATTTAGAAATGGAAAAAAAATATGTTACATTCTTCATTGATGTTATACAACAAAAAACAGAAAAACGTCAGAGATATTATGTCTTTCTTATAACAAATGTAACATAGTTACATACAATTGTTACATTTCAGTCTGTTCAACAATGGACAGTAACATTGAATCAATTTATTCATTCAAAAAATAAATTAAAACATACATTTTCATAAATGTTACATATTATGAAATTTAAATGGTTACATTTACAAATGTTACATACATTTCTTTAGAAATTGTTCGACAAAAAGCACTATATCTTCTATTACTTTGATTTCATAAATCTTCAAAAACACAAGTGATTCAATCAAAACAAAAACAAAAAAACCGATCTGAACAGCAAAAACAAAGGTGTTTACTGCTCGTTGTCATTGTTTATATCTTTTGTTGAAGAAACTGCAAAAAATCTTCGAACGAATGTGTGGTTCCAAAGAAAAAAAAAAAAAAAAACACCAGGTCTGCTTTGGTGTTTTTGACGAAACGAAAGGGGTATTTTGACTTGAATTTGATTAGCAGTTTTGACTTTGGGGAACCTAAGAATTTGAATGTTGGTTTTGGCTCGCCGAAAGAGACAGGGATGACCAACTGATGAACGAGAAATGGGGGCGAATTGATTTGTGCGTGCGAATTCGAGGGGTTTTTATGTGGGGGCGGCATTTTTGCTTTTTACCTTTTTTCAAATGTTAACAAGCCATCCAATAAGATAATGAAACCTCAAGGGGCTTATGAGTGGGGCCTGTAATTTGGGGCCTGGGTATCAGCACTGATGTTTAAATTATCGATTTAAATATAATATTAAAAACAGATACAATAATCATCAATTAAGAAAATGGGGCAAGTTAATGTTATTAAAATTATACTTAAATGGTTAGTTATGGAAAGTGAAGCAAGATTGTCGATTTTTAATGCTATATTGGAATATATTGAAGCAAGGTTGGCGATGTATTGAGATTTCATTGATGCAAGATGTTCTATATAAAAAAAATTATAGGATGCCTAGCTTTAAAATAATAATAATAATAATAATATTATGATAAATTGGCAATATTTTCCCAAGAAATTGTCAAGAAATTCAATTTCTCGCCAAAAACTGATATTTTGTGATTAGCGTGAAAGAACAATATGTGAATCAACATATTGATATATTGATCAATATTTTAAATAGAGCATATACATGTAAAAAAACTTAAAAAATAACTTAACAAAAAAATATTTTATTAATAAAAAGGCACGTCAACTTCACAAAAATATAAACAAGGACGTTGTTAAATGTAGTCTGCACGAAAAGCTATGTACCTCTATTGTCATCCAACGAGGTATATACCTCCTTAAGTGAGATATATGCCTTTTTAATTTTTTTTTTTTACATTTGTAAAAAATAACTTAATTCAATGTAATGAGGGCTTAGGCCTGCCGTTTTCTTCAAAAAAAAATTTCATTCAATATGTGATATACACTTTTCATTAAGGAATATATACATAATTAGACGAGGTATGTTATTTCTAAAAAATTAAAACATATGCAAACTGTTCATGGTCAGACCCCAACACTATTCTATAAAAAAAACCAACTTATGATTAAAATGTTTTTTTAATATCTATAGCTACTCTTTAAAAACTTGGATTGAGTATACACTAAGGGGCTGTTTGGTAGACACTCATTTCAACACTTATTCAGCTGAAAAAGAAAAATAAGTACTTATTAAGTTATTTGGTTGTTTGGTTGACACCCAAATAAGCAAAGAAATATCTCCTCGTTTAGTTAAATTGACCCAAAAATTTTCAGTGGTCCCCTCCTCACTTTTTCTTCCGCTGAACGCCAATCGCATATTTACGGGGACCTTAAATGACAATACTACCCCTGCTACTTATCAAGAATTACGAATGGTATATAAGACATTTTTTGAGATCCTCTCTCTCCTCACCCCATTCTTTGCGTTTCTGATCGACTGAAACCCTAATCGCATTCATCTTCTCCCACACCTATCTCTCTGCGCTACGAATGAAGAGACTCCACTTCCGTCGCGAAACATATGTTCCCTTTGGCAGATCGACAACCACAGCACCCCTATCATCTCTCCTTTTCGGATCTCCATGGCAGATCGAGTTTAGGAATCATCTGCCGTCGCATCAGGCCATCCTTGTCACTTCAGGAGGAACCACCCGTTGCCGCAGCAGGCCATACCCATCAAACAAGAAACTAATCCGAGGTATAATTTTTTTGAACTCTGAACCCTAGATTCGCAAATTTTTTTTATCTGTAATTTTTAGGGGGTCTGGTTCTGATTCAACGAAAAAGGTTATTATATGTTGTGTTTGTGCTGTGAGGACTGGAAAGTTGGGATTTATTCCCCAACCACTCTATTTGTTTTCACTCATTCAATCTAACAAATATAGTACAATATGTAGAATGGGAAGAAGAAGAACACCACAACATCACAAATAGTAATGCAGCCACAACTGCAATCTCTATTTACCTGTTTCATTTTGTGCAAACTATTACTGTTTGACTCCCTTTTCATGTGGAGGTAATAACAAGTTTCTAAGTTTCCCCTAATCAGACACATCAGAGGTGAACACTTTGTGGGAGAGAAAAAGTGGGTTGTTTTGGATCACACATATAATAAATATATTTATAAAAATATGGGTGAGATGAGATAGGTGTTACTAAACATTTATGTGATATTAGAAATAACTGGACAAGCAGACATGACATGATTCTCTATATAAGACCAATCTATTAAATGCTAGGAGCATAATATATAATTCCTCTTGAAAATCTTATGTGCTTCTTGTACTGTTCTACTTGTTTTGGCCAAATGAGATAGAGTTCCTAAAGTACTGTACCAGTTACTCTATCTTAACTAATTTATAATAAAAATATAATATTATGAGCTTTACATGACAGTAAATACAAACCATTAAAAAGTGCCTCATGTTGATGACTTAGTGGTTAATTAAAATGAGACATTTGTCCTGGAGGATCCTGTTCACAATATGGCTAAAAATTGTGTAGTGTTCAATTCCTTTGGATAGATTTAATGGCTAAAATTTTTTAGTGGTTGAGATAGTGGAGGGTGGTAGCGGTTTTTGGCTTTTTTTCGTGTTTGTAGGGGAGGCTGATAAAGGTGAATCTGATGGTGTGGGTGGTACTTAAAAGTAAAGCTATGTCAATGACCTACATGTATATCATTTGGTTAATTCTATATGCATCACTTTAGATGAATGATAGAGGAAGTGTACATAAATTTGGATACCTAACATGGATGCTTTTAATTAGCTCAATTTAGTTACCTATAATGATTTCTTCGATTAATACAAGTTGCCCTTTTTTTCGAGCCACTTCAATCTTCTTTTAATGCATTATTCCCTGTTTTCAGTTTTGGTTTTTCCAACTGTGCATGAGGATTCAGTGTCCCCTGTAAGCCATTGATTTTGAAAAATGTTTACTTCCTCGATTTCTTTAAATAAATTTATGGGGTCATTTTATAAGGTATATTTGTTATGCCGGTGTCATTTGAAGCATTATTATTTTTTTGATCAGAGTCACTAAAATGTTGGCTTTTAGCTACCTACGGGAGTTGGAGTACTCTGATTGAAAATCTAACTGCATATTATGAGCCCTGGTACCGTTTTGTACTACCCATAAAAATTTCATCGAATTCCAATAACGTTTTGAAAAATATGCAGTTCTGAACCGTATCCGGGTTTTGAGAGTTCCTGGTTTGGTTGGTCGAATAGTGTTAAATATTTTGGTGAATATGGTGACCTTTGGTAACCTCACCCCCCTTGCTTAATGCTTAAGCAACTCTTTGGTTATTTTGAGTGTTAGAGGGTGAGACTAGGTTATGTTTAACTCCCCTCTTTTTCCACTGCACTCACCCCCCCCCCCAAGAGATCTTTTTTGGCTCTCTCTCTCACTCTCTCTCACTCACGTCTCTCCCTCTCTGTTTTTGTGTGTGTTGTTGCTGAAGAAGGAAAAGAAGAAGAAGAAGCACAAGAGAGAGTGCATGAGGGTGAGTGTGTGTGTGTGTTGTTGTTGTTGTTTCTCTTCTCTCTATGTCCCTCTCATGCCCTTTACCCCCCTGTTTTCAGCCAAGAAAGGCTTGAGGAGATGCTGATGAGGTGGTGGTAGTGGTGATGGTGGTTGAGGTGGTCGTGGGTGTGTCGAGAGCCCCGCATCTCCCAATTTCCCTCCCCCTCTTTTGGTAAGGCAGATCTCTGTCTTGTAAAGATCTCTGTGAAACTAGTATGTAGAGGCATAGTTTTTGGATTGTGTCAACTTGTGATATGATCCTTCATGTGTCTATATATTATATATAAAATTTGGGGTCATTATGATATCTGTGTTGTATGTTAGAACCTGTTTTGCATGGCCTGTCCAGATTCACGTGGGAATTGACTTGCTTGTGGAAATATTTTATTTTGGGATTGCAGAGGCAAAATTAGGTTATACTTTCTTCATGGATTATCATCCCATCATGTCAGAGAATGTGTATGATTTATTTCATAATTTTTGGACGTGTATTTGGTGCTGTGGAGATCAAATAGTAGGGCTGGTTGCAGCAGGTTTAGCAGTTTTGCTCGATTGTGTGTCAAGGAGTTGTTATGCATGTTGTGGAATCTATCAAGAGTTGGGTAGTCTTTGTTTGAAGTACTCACCCCTTTTGATGCCCTTGCCTTGCAGATCTTGTCGGTTGGATGCGCGAGGACCCGGGTATCGGTGAGTGGTTCGATCCAACCCTTCAGCAAGCGTTGGAAGCATGTAGTCGTGCGTCGCGCATCCGTTGGGCACCCTGACTATACTACTTATTTAGATAAGTAGTATGGTTATGTTTAACCCATAATATGCTAGATATTTGCATGCTAGGTTAGTATATCTTGTATATTGTGTAGAACCCCCGCTATTCTACCATATACTAGCCTATGTATTGTATTCATGTGAGAATAATTGTGTTTTCATGTGCCCTTCTTATTTGGGCATGTATTTTCGTATAAGTCTTATGGATTTATAAAATATGGCATGCCTTAGGTAGTCCCTTCTAGTAATATCCAGCATGATTAAGCCTGGGTTAATAAACAGGCACATGCCTAATATTCCCTTGCGATAAGACTTTGAGGGTGTGGTGTAGTTGTTGCGCTCATGCTAATGGGGCAAAGCTATGACCAACTTCAAGAGATGATGAGCTCTCTCTTGCTTTCTCTCTTTGAACGAACTGAGTAAGTAGATGCGGTTCCTACTTGACTCAGGTGTTCGTTTGGAAATATTGGCATGCACCTGTTAGTGCACGAAATCGCGCTTTTGTAGATACCCTAATTTTGACCGTCCAAAGAAAAGAAATTTACTTCAAGTACTATTGAAAACAACCACATTTGGACATCTAATAGAAAACTCCCTTAGAAGCCAAGACCGGAAACCCTAAGTTCAACACTTAGAAAAACCTAAAAGCCTGGACAGGGGCGGCTACTTGAGAGCAGTCGCCCCATACCAGGCGGCTAGCCGCCTTCCTAGATGGGACATAAAGCAAGCATGATTGCGGTGGATTGTCCCTTCTAGCCACCCCATCTCAGCCGGTTCATCCTTAGTAACCGACCCAAGCCACCGCTTATCAGAGATGGGACATTTGGCAGGTTATGATGGGGGCGGCTCACTGGGCGGCTAGTTGCAACTAGCCACCCCTAACCTGGACATTGTCAGAGAACAAAGATCTAATGTGAGGTCAAATCAAGCATCTTATTATCCATTTTGATCTATTGTCCAGTGGACACTCCCCTACACCTCTTTTACTATAAATATGGGTTCTCTAAGCATTCATATCCATCATCAATAATCCACCACAACCCACATTCCCAATCATCAACAATACATACAAGCCTATACCCCCCACACCACCATTTCAAAACCCTTGAGAGAGAAAGTAAGAGAGAAACCCATTTCCTACACCAAATCACTCTCCAAATTCACTCTCCAAAACCCAGGTTAAACCTAGCTTAACCTCTGCCAAACACCCAAATCAAACCCTACCCAGGTTCTGCCCAAATTGAACCAGACACTAGGCGGCTACTCCAAACTAGCCGCCCCCACCATGCGGCTAAACCCTACTAGCCGGCCCTTCCCCTAGCCCACCTTAGTCCCAATTCTCCTTTACTCAAGTTCTCGAAGCAGAAGAGGATCCCTGTCTTCACCTCTGTGTACGGCATGCCCGTGTCTCAGAGCGGAGACCCCACAAACTCCCCCATGAAGGCGATCAAATCCACCCCAACTTTTCCTGCTTTTTGAGAAAAGCAGGTGGCGATCACAACCACCCTGAATCCTCCTGAGGACTTGTTGGCCGCCTCAGTCAGGAACGAAAAACCAACCCACCACCCCTTCCGAGAGACGATCCAACCGAGCCTACCAAGGCGCAGCTCTCCGGATCCAAGCCTTCGAAGAACCCCCACACACGCACAACCCCAGAGGACAAGGAAGAGAGGGAGGAAGGCTTTCCGAAGCAACCCCCAACCCCCCTTTCAGAATCTGATACTGACAGCCTGGCAATCACGATGGGACCTCCCTCGTGAAAAACAAGAAAAGGTAATCCTCTTCTGCTTCCTTCCAATAACCTCACTAGACTGCCATCACCCCTCTAGGAAAACTAGGATTTCCCAACCCTCAAGTCTGACCCTCCTCTACTTTGCATTACAACATCCTTTACTACTTTAAGCCGCACACAGCTGTGCACCCCTTTACTATTTTAAGCCGCACACAGCTGCGCACGCTTTACTGCTTTAAGCCGCACACAGCTGCGCACCCCTTTACTGCTTTAAGCTGCACACAGCTGCGCACCCCTTTACTGCTTTAAGCCGCACACAGGCGCAACCTTTTACCGCTTTATTTACTGCTTTATGCCTGCGTTCATTTACACCTACGCTTTTCCATATTCATAGCATGGAGGACTACACCCATGAGAAAATAGTGGAGGAGAAAGACAACCAGGGAAACCAAACCGCCCAATTCCTCAGCCACCTAGAGGAGAGGATGGCTACCCTAGGATACTAGTCGGTCGAGGGCATGTTCAATGACCTCACTGACTATCACCAGGCCAAGACCTTGAAGCCGGAAACTCCTGTTAAGACCCCCCAAGGCTTGCCCCACCCCCAATACACTACCAACACCCAGCTTCTCGGTAAATCCGAGTCCAAGCCTCTTTTCCTTTGCCCCACCTTTCCCCGCGAATCCAATATTCCGAACCGCTTCTGCCCCGAGCCCTTACTAGGCCACCTCCAACCCGGGACCACTAAATAGCCCTCTCAGGGGAGAAACGTTGGATGAAACCATCCAGAGAATTCTCTCCGAGACTAGCCCTTCCGCCCCCAAATAAATGTCTCCATACAACTTGAGACAGATCTCGTCAGTTCACCTACCGGAGGGATTTAAAATCCCAAAATTTCATCGGTACAATGGTCGTGGAGACCCAGACATTCATTTACCGCCTTTTATCTAGACGCCCGACCGTTTCTAGATAACCAACCTCTGCTAGTATTCCTCTTCCAAAAATCATTGGAAGGAGAAGCACTGCAATGGTTCTCCACCCTCCCTATAGATCATTTGTCAAACTTCTCGGCTGTAAGCGAGAAGTTTCTAGGCCGCTACGGTTATCAGAGGATTAGGACCCCCTCTATTTCAGACCTAACCATAGAAAGAATGAGGCCTAGGGAGGAATTTGAGCAGTACGTGTCCAGGTGGCGCACCCTCGTCCATTGAATTGGCCTGCAATTAACAGAATGTCAAGAAATTGACATGAACAACAAAGCCTGAGTCCAGAGCTCCGTACGAGTCTTTCGTATGGAGACTGTACCACGTACCAGCTTCTCATTGACCGCCACAACAGGGTTTCCTGTTGTGCAGCCTCAACAGTCCAAACCCAGTCCCCACCTATCAGCCATAGGGTTGGACAACCGCCAAGAAAGGCACAAACCCCCACTGTAGAGGGGATCACACAAATTTTGGCACTCTAGGAGTGCGAGTCTCTGATCAAGGGTCAGCCTTGAGACAGTACACGCCCGATTCGTCCGGATATGTGCCGCCTCGGCAAGCCAATTAAAACTTCATTCCTCGATTAGTACCCGCCCCCGTGCCGATATGAAAAAACCCAGTAGTTCGAAGTCCTCCAACCCAGAGCCCCATAATTCAAATCCAAGGCCAAACTAGGACTCCCCCTGCTTATTCCGCTCCCCCAAGAGCTCAAAACCTAACCCCTAGGCAGCCTACACAGAGCTCCTACAATAAAATCACTTCCCCCTCCTCCTATTGCCCAAGATGGTTAAATAGAAGGGATTGTTATCCACCGCCTCGGAAACCCTAGCAAACATCTTCAGGGCCTTGGTAGAGACCAATAGTATTTCTTTGCCCATAGCCAGACCTTCGCCTCTTGGTGCCGATACTGCTCGTTACTGCCCATACCATCAACATCATGGTCACACCATTGAATAGTACTTTTTATTCAGAGACTTTGTTTATGACCTCGATGAAGAGAGACGTCTTGATTGGGCCACCATCAGGGGACTCAAAACTAGCCCAACTACGAAACCACAAGGGACCCACTTGAATTCTTTACCCAAAGAGAACCAAACCCTAGCATGTCCTAAACCTGTAATCAATGCCGAAACATAAGACCCAAAACCAACCATGCAAGCCTTCATAGAAGAACCAGAAAGCCTGAGTTTCGAAAGCATCTACACCATAGGGGCCACAAACCGTGAAGAACTATCCAGGATCATTCCGGGTGGCCTAATTCTTCCAGTGTTATGCCTGTGTCATTCGGAGCCTTATTTTTCGATCGGAGTCGCTAAAAATTTTGGCTTTTAGCTACCTACAGGAGTTGGAGTACTCTGATTGAAAATCTGTCTGCATAATTGTTCTCCTGGTATTGGCATTGGCCTACCTGTAAATTCGCGTCGCATTCTGACATCTTTGTAGAAGTTATGCATTCCAATTGGTATTCGGATTTAATTTTGTTAAAATCCAAGATGAAGAGGTTTAAATATGATTTTATCATGAGGTTCTCAGTTTTGAGTTAGCTTTCATACAAAAGTGGAATTAGATCAACTGGATTCATGTAGTAAAAGTTATGGTTATTTTTCCAAGTATACCCCGGGGATGAGAAAATTCTGGCAGCAGCCCTGTTCAATGTTTAACTCTCATTTCGGAATAGCTGGAGGGATTATTTGATCTTGGCATAAACATGAAAGTTGTAGATAATCTTCTTGGCTTTCCAGTGGACTTTGAATTGTGCAATTCGGAGCTATATTGAGGAAGTTATGGCTGTTCTAGTGAAGCATGTACAGAATTTCGGGTCATGGACGATTTTGTCCTTTGAACCCCACTTTGGCTATATAATGTTCTCCCCCCAAATGTCTCCTCTCTCACTCTCTTTGGTCCAGCCCTCTTGAGGTGTTTGGTAGAGTTTTAGAAGGAGAAGATGAGGAAGAAGTGCTTGGAAGAGCAAAGAAGAGAAGGTGTGTGCCATTGTTGTTGTCTCTTCCCTCTCCTCCTCCTATTGCTCCCCCCCTAATGTTATCCATGGATCCCCCCTCCCCTCTGGTTCAGCAAGAAGAAGAGGAATGAAGGCTGAAGTGGTGGTAGTGGTGGTGGTGGTCGAGGTGGTCATGGGTGTGCTTGCGAGCTCCCACACCTCCCCCTTCCCTTTCCCCTTCTCTTGGTAAGCTTTCCCCTCTTCTTTTTCTGGTTTTTCAGCTCTTTGGGTGTGTTGGGAGGTGGTGCATGCTAAGTGTTTGTGTTTTGGTTTGTGTGCTTGGTTGCTTGGGTGTAGGAGTGTCGGCGTGCCCGAGTGTCTGCTGCCCTGTGTGTGCTGCCTGTGCCCAGCATGATCTGTCTGCTGCCCTGCCAGCACCAGCACTCCTGCCCAGCAGCTGTGCCCTGCATGCCCTGCCTGATGCTCTGCCTGCACCTGCGTCTGCGCCCTGCGTCTGTGCCCAGTGCGTCCTGCGACGTTCCCTGCGACTGTGCCTAGCGCGCCCAGTGACTGTGCCCAGTGCGTCCTGCGACGTTCCCTGCGACTGTGCCCAGTGCGCCCAGCGACTGTGCCCAGTGTGTCCTCTGACGTGCCCTGTGTTTGTGCCCAGCGCGCCCAGCGACTGTGCCCAGTGCATCCTGTGACGTTCCCTGCGACTGTGCCCAGTGCGTCCCACGACGTTCCCTGCGTCTGTGCCCAGTGTGTCCTGTGACGTGCCCTGCGTCTTTGCCCAGCGCGCCCTGCGTCTGTGTCCAGTGCGTCCTGCGATGTTCCCTGCGTCTGTGCCTAGCGTGCCCAACGACTGTGCCCAGTGTGCTCTACGGCGTGCCCTGCGTCTGTGCCCAGCGCGCCCAGCGGCTGTGCCCGGTGCGTCCTGCTTGTGCAACCTGAGTGTTGCCCCGAGTATGCGTACCTCCCCCTGCATGCGTGCTGCCCCGCTTGCCCTGCTCGAGTGCTGCTTCGCGATGCGCAACGACCCCGGTTGCGGTGAGTGGTTTGATCCAATCCCCCCCTCTAGATGCGCTCGACGCGCGTAGTCGTGCGTCGCGCATCGATGGGGCATCCTAGCTATACTACTTGTGTAGATAAGTAGTATGGCCATGCTTAAACTAATCTGTTAGATATCTTGTGTTATGCCTGTGTCATTTGGAGCCATTTCGGTTAAGCCTTGGTCACTTATGGGTCATTCAGGGCCTTTTAATTTTTCGATCGGAGTCGCTAAAATTTTGGCTTTTAGCTACCTGCGGGAGTTAGAATTGAAAATCTAACTGTATATTATGGGTCCTGGTACCGTTTAGTACTACCCATAAAAATTTCATCGAATTCTGGTAACGTTTTGAAAAATATGCAGTTCCGAATCGCATCCGGGTTTGGATGTTACCGGATTGTGGGTGACTTTTCTCACCTACCCACTTTTGTGGCATTAAATACCCACTCACACCCCGTCTCTCTCTCCCACGTCAACCTTTCCTTGGGTCTCTCCTTCTCTCTTTTCACTCCCCCCCCCAAGTGTTTGTGTAAATCTCTCGAAGAGAAGAGAAGGAGAAAATGAAGCATGTAGTGCTTGAAGAGGTGATCTTGAGGTGGGTTATGTGAGCTTGTGCTCCTAAGTGGCTGTCCCTCTCTCTTTCCCCCCTGCTTTCAGCCATCAACAAGAGCTCCCAAAGATGGAAGTGGTGGTAGTAGTGGGTCGAGGTGGTCAAGGCGCTTGCGAGCCCTACATCTCCCCTCCCCTTCCCCATCTCTTTGGTGAGTTTCCCTCTTTCTTATTTAGGTTTTTATGCATGATTAGGTGTTAGGGAGGTCATGTAAGGTAGATGGATGAGTTAGGGTGTGTGTGGAGGGGTTAAAAAGCAGTTAAAAATGGCTGGGCACGCGTAGGGGTCTGTCCGCCCGCGTGCGCGTGGTGCTGGTAGGCGCAGTCGGGCGCGCGCGCAGAGGGGTGCTGGTAGGCGCAGTCGGGCGCGTGCGCGAGGGCGCGCGGAGCGGGTGCGCGGGTGCGCGTGGGTGCTGTCAGCGCGCGTAGTGCGCGCAAGCGCGGGGCAATGCGCCTGGGCATGTGTCTGCGCGCGCGGCTGGGTGCCAGTGCGCGTGCGCCCGTGCGTGCGCGTCCGTGCGCGTGCTGGGGCATGCGTAGGGATGCCCAGGGTCTCGGGTAGGTGCTGGGGCACTCGGGCATGTGTGCGTACGCTCGTGCTCGCATGCGTGCGAGCCCGTATGCGTGCATGTCTAAGTCTTTGGTAATTCTAGTGATTTCTAAGTGTTAAATTGTGATGTTACTCACCAAATTTGATGCCCTTACCTTGCAGATCTCGTCGGATCCCGGGTAATGGTGAGTGGTTCGATCCAATCCCCCCCCCCTCTCGGGATGCGCTCGTCGCGCATCGATGGGGCATCATAGCTATACTACTTGTGTAGATAAGTAGTATAGACATGCTTAAGCTATAATATGTAGATATCTTGCATGCTAGGCTTATATACATGTATTGTATCTATGTGTGAATGATTGTGTTGCTGCGCCCCTCTAGTATGGGTATGTATTTTTGGTAATGTGTATAGATGTATAGAATATGGCATGCCTTAGGTAGTATTGTAATACTACTCCCACCATATTAATTGGAATATCGAACATGATTAAGTCTGGGTTAATAACGGGCACCTGCCTAATATTCCCTTGCGATAAGACTCGAGAGCGTGGTGTAGTTGTTGCGCCCATGCTAATGGGGCAAAGCTATGACCAGCTTCATGAGATGATGATCTCTCTCGCCCTCTTCCTCTGAACGAACTGAGTAAGTAGATGCGATTTCCTACTCGACTCAGGTTCGTTTGGAATATTGGTATGCACCTGTTAGTGCGCGAGATCGCACTTGACCCTTTCTTTTAAGTTGGTGATATCCAACGCATGTTTAAGTTAGGCCTTGTGTGCTTATGTGATTAATGACCATGTATGCATGTTGTATGATTTATTATGATGTAAATCCATGTTAGGGAGTGTCCCTATAATTATTAGATGATTGTGCATGTGCTTCATTCACATAGCTAGATATAAAATTCTCCTGGATATATTATAAGCGCATGTTAAAACTAATTAGGCCTATTTAAAATTCACATAGCTATTTCCTTTTGTAATGGAGGGATGGGAAGGAACTGCCCATGATTCACGCATCCTGTAGGAGACCATTTGAGACCCTGCCAAATGTTCCCATTGCACCCCCAGGAAAATATTATCTAGTGGATACTGGATATACAAATAAAAGGGGATTTCTTGCACCTTACCGGAACGTAAGGTATTGGTTGGGAGATTATAGGGGGCGTGCAACACCTCAAAACAAAGAAGAGGTGTTCAATCAATTGCACTCATCGTTGCGGAACGTGATTGAACGCACATTTGGTGTGTGGAAGGCGCGCTTCCCTATTTGGTGTGTGGAAGGCGCGCTTCCCATTTGGTGTGTGGCATCTTATCCATTTGATATCCAAGTACGGATAGTGCCTGCAACTATGGCTATTCACAATTTTATCAGAAAGAAAAAGCTGCATGATTCCCTGTTCAATTAGTTTCAGAGTACCACAGTTGATGATGATCGTTTCACTGAGCAGCTGTACCCTGTTATCCGACCTGAGAACGATCAACAAGAAATGAATTGAGTGCGGGATGAGACTGCCAATCTGCTAGTGTCTAGGCGTTGATGCACTGTTTGTTGTATCTCTAGCTATGTATATTATAATGACTTATGTATGATGTGAAAATATTTTGGATAGCATGAAGAACACTCGTTCTGAGATTCATTGTGCTTGTGACCGAGGACTAATGACCCTTCATATGGCACGGACAAATAAGAACTACGGGTGGTGGTTCTTCAGGTGACCTGCAAGATTGGTACGCGTTTTAATAAGTGCACTTGTCCTCACTGATACATATTCACTTCTTTTTTTTAAGTTTCCATATTGATTTGTATATTTCGGTTGGTTGCAGAACCACAATAATTCTTTCATGTGGGCGGATACATTGCCCAGGACGGGAAAGTTTCAAGATAACCAACCGCAAATCCTTAGGAAGGTGGAGAAGGACAATGCAGGACAACGGCCAACGGGTTTAATGATTTTTGGATGTTGTGTATGCTTTTGTATAATGTTGTTGGTGTTTGTTATCTTTTTTTTTTGCTTTTAATCCTAGCTATCAAGTAAAATGTAGAAGTTCTATTAGCTCACGCATGTCTGTGACATTATAAATATCTCTATGGAGCAGTCACTTTTGTAACACATTCAAGAACAAACTTATCTGTGGGAGCGTTGACATTCAAAGAGAGTGCTATCTATTAATCAATATGTCGAACCAATTAATTTAATTGCCTATTACTTGTCCCAACAAACTTTTTATGTTAATATGAAACATTTTTATGAGTGTAGTTTTGTAGAATTCATATAACTGTCAAACTCTTACAAAAGGGGCCCAACCTCGCTTTTTATATTTGGGTATTTTTTTTAAACGATGGCATTTGGATGTGTTTGCAGTCCAATTGATGAGTCTTTGCAATCCTATGAGATAGGTGAAAATATATAGCATTCAGAGTTTTCAACGGATTAAACAAGAAACATATTGATTTTCAACGTGTGGGTAACCAGGTGCAAGTTTATTTTGGTTCTAACCAGGGTAGCAGTGGTTGATGTATTTTTAACATGTTAAAAAAGAACAATCTTTAATATCTCAAAAAAAAAAATTGTTTTAAACAATCATTTCAACCAAACATCAAAATAACATTCAGCACTTATAAAATGGACTAAAATACCCTTCCAATAAGCACATATGTCACTTGGTTAACCAAACACACTTATCTAAATAACTACATAAAAGTATCTGTTAAATCAAACACTTTTATTACTGAACTCTTAAAGATTATCATCATAACCTATTTCTGCACTTATTCATCAGCACTTAAAATCCGCTTTCCACCGCTGCCAAACCCCTTAGAGGAGGCTGCATGCTGATTAGCTTCCAGGAGAATCCATTGATCGGTTTTCTGGCCAGGTTAGTGGTGCAGCCGATTTTGTTACAGGAGATTCGGGAGGCTCAGTTGCGTGACTCAGATCTAATAGTTATTTTAGAGGATGTTGCTAGAGGTGAGTAGGCAGACTTCTCAGTTCGAGATGGTATCCTGCGATTTAGAGGCAGGATATGTGTGCCTGCAAATGTCACACTTAGGCGGAAAATTTTAGATGAGGCTCATCGTTCCTGCTATACCGTGCATTCTGGGAGCACGAAGATGTATCGGAGTCTTCGCCAGGGGTATTGGTGGCATGGAATGAAGGCAGATATAGCAGAGTTTGTGGCTCGCTGTTTGGTCTCTTAGCAGGTAAAGACCGAACATCAAAGACCAGCCGGGAAGCTTTAGTCTATTGAGATTCCGCAATGGAAGTGGGAGCAGATCACGATGGACTTCATATCAGGACTACCAAGGTCGCGGATCGGGCATGATGCGATTTGGATGATGATCGATCGTTTGACAAAGTCCGCTCATTTTCTGTCGATGCGTATGATGGATTCTCCCGATGCCTTAGCTCAATTGTTCGTATCAGAGATCGTGCAACTTCATGGCACTCCCAAGAGTATTATTTCAGATCGAGATGCACGCTTTACCTCAAGGTTTTGGTGTGGGCTTCAGCAAGCCTTGGGTACTAGTCTACATTTAAGCACAGCTTTTCATTCGTAGACCGATGGTCAATCAGAAAGGACGATTCAGGCTCTGGAGGATATGCTTCGTGCATGTATCCTTGATTTTGGTGGTAGCTGGGAGAAGCATTTACCACTCGTGGAGTTCGCGTATAACAATAGCTATCACTCTAGTATCCAGGTGCCACCATGCGAGGCTTTATATGGTCGTAGCTGCAGATCTCCATTATGCTGGGATGATGTTGGTGAGCGTCAGTTCGAGGGATCAGAACTAGTCCAGGAGACCTCTGAGAAGGTCAAGTTGATTCGAGAGCATATTCGCACTGCTCAAAGCCGGCAGAGATCTATACGGATCATCGACATCGAGACCTTCGCTTCAAGGTAGGTGATCATGCATTCCTTAAGGTTTCACCGACGAAGGGGGTATTCAGATTTGACAGGGGAGGCAACTTGAGTCCGTGTTTTATTGGTCCTTTCATGATTCTAGAGCGGATTGGAGAGGTGGTGTATCGTATCGCCTTTCCTCCACAACTTGCTCAGGTCCATGACGTATTTCATGTCTCCCAGTTGCATAGATATCTCTATGATACATCGCACATCATTCCTTCTGAGCTAGTGCAGTTAGAGCCAGATTTATCATTCCCAGAGTAGCAAGTTGAGATTTTGGATCATTGCGAGAAGAGGCTTCGTGGTAAGACTATCTCATTGGTCAAGATACGTGGGGGAGATTGTTAGGTTTCGTGGCATTTTTTATATTTTATATTATGGTATTTCATATTACGATGCATTAGGAGTGTGTCTTAGACTTATGTACTCTTAGGTTATATAATAAGTTGCATGTTTTGCATAATCGGATTTAATTTTATTAATATGCAAGATGAAGAGGTTTAAAGTTGGTTTTAGCATGAGATATTCAGTTTTGAGTCACCTTTCATACAAAAGTGGAATTAGATTATCTGGATTCATGTAGTAAAAGTTATGGTTGTTTTACCATTGTTGTCCCTTGAGGGAGAATGTGTGAGGTCTCCTATTCGTTGTTGTTTTTATCATTGTTGTAGATATTCTGATCTCGCCATAAAAAGAGAAGTTGTAGATATTTTTATCAGCTTTCCAATGGAAGTTGTATCATCTGAAGTGGACTTTCCTACGAGAAGTTATGATGGTCTGAATCGAGGCTGCACAGAATTTTTAAAGAAGGGCAATTTGGTAATTTTCCCGGAATTCTCAATTTCATTTAATTGAGTAGGTGAAGTCGGTGGAGGTGGCTGGTTATATTGAGAGAGAGAGAGAGGGGTCGTCCGAGGCTTTATTTTGGCGGAGAAGGGAAAGGGAAAATTAGGAAAAAATTAGGAAAAGCTTTGTGGAGTGTTTCGTTCTACATTGGGTCAAGATTCTTTTTCTTTTCATCGTTATTCTTGTATATATTTGCTCTATTTCTATTTTGAATCAAATTTGTGATTTGGGGCTGAATTATGAATATTTTTTTTTTGGGATTGAATGAATAGGAATTTGAAGGCTGCTAGAGTGAGTTGGGAGGTGAGAGAAATCCTATGTCCTCCCTTAGTAGTTCACCTTTTTTTTGTCCTAATGTTGATGCTTCCGTTCTCTTTGTATAAACTGAAGTTGGTTGTGGTGGATCTATGCATAAATGGTTACTTGATTGATTGAAATCAAAGAGGGAGGGTTGATAATTTAAGTAGTAAATGAATTTCCATGTTTTCCTGACTTCTCATCATGATTATGCTTGGTGTTTTGAATAAAACCCTCATGTGGTCATATTGAATATAGTATGTTGTAACAGATTGCATTTGAAGATGATTGTCTTGAGTGATATGGTTTCATGTCTGTTTTCTTATGGTTTTGAGTATTTGAATGAAATGATTACTTGCTAAATGTTATGCCTGTGTCATTTGGAGCCATTTCGGTTAAGCCTTGGTCACTTTTGGGTCATTCAGGGCCTTTTTAATTTTTCGATCGGAGTCGCTAAAATTTTGGCTTTTAGCCACCTGCGGGAGTTAGAGTACTCTGATTGAAAATCTAACTGCATATTATGGGTCCTGGTACCGTTTTGTACCACTCATAAAAATTTCATTGAATTTTGGTATCGTTTTGGAAAAATATGCAGTTCCGAAACATATCTGGGTTTTGAGAGTACCTGGTTGGTCGAATAGTGTGAGATATTTTGGGGACCTTTGGTAACCTTACCCCCACCTTGCTTAGGGGTGAAGAAACCTTTGGTTATTTGTTATGTGTGTGGGTGAGCCTAACCCTAACCTCACCCCCCCTTAAGGTCACCCCTAGGCACTATTTGGGCATGAAAATGACATTTTTGCCCTCTCTCTCTCTCCCCCACTCTCCCATTTCGTGGAACACCCTCTCTCCCTCTCATTTGGGTGTATTAGGTGGAGAAAGTTAAGGAGAAGATGAATAGTGTATGAAGGGATGATCTAGCTAGGGTGAGTTGTGTGTGTGTGTGTATGTGTTGTTGTTTCTTTCCCTTCTCCATCTCCAACCCTTTCATGCCTCCCCCTTAAGGGTTAACGAATGATAATGTTTTCCTCTGTTTTTCAGCCAAGAAGGGCTGGTGGAGAGGCTGAAGAGATGGTGGTAGTGGTTGAGGTGGTCGTGGGTGTGTCGATAACCCCGCATCTCCCCATTTCCCTCCCCCTGTTTCGGTAAGGCAGCTCACTGTCTTTTAAAGATCTCAGTGAATCTAGTATTTAGAGGCATATTTGTAGGATTATGTCTTCTTATGATTTGATCATCTATGTGTCTAGATGTTATATATGAAATTTGGGGTCATTATGATATCTGTGTTGAAAGTTAAACCTGTTTTGTATGGCCTGTCCAGATTCGCGTAGGAATTGAGCTGCTTCTGAAAATAATTTATTTCGGGCTTGTAGAGGAAAATATAAGTTCCAATGTCTGCATGGATTATGATCCCAGCATATCATAGAATGCGCATGATTTATTTCATAATTTTTGGAAGTGTATTGGGTGCTGTGGAGACCAATTAGTAGGGCTGGTTGCAGCAGGTTTGGCAGTTTTGCTTGGTTGAGTGTCAAGGAGTTGTTTGCATGTGTCTTGGGTGATAATATGGAAGTATAAGGGGTTAGGGCCTTCATTAAGCAGGCTTATATTTGTGATATGAGGTTCCATATTTTAATTGTGGATCATTGGTTGTGTTTTGCAGATCTCGTAGACCGGACGCGCGATGATCCGGGTATCTGTGAGTGGTTTGATCCAATCCCCCCCCCCTCGGGATGCGCTCGACGCGCGTAGTCGTGCGTCGCGCATCGATGGGGCCCCCTAGCTATACTACTTGTGTAGATAGTATGGCCATGCTTATGTAGATATCTGGCATGCTAGGATTATATACATGTGTTGTATTCATGTATGAATGATTGTGTTGCAGGAGCCCTCTAGTATGGGCATGTATTTTTGATAATGTGTATGGATGTATAGAATATGGCATGCCTTAGGTAGTATTGTAATACTACTCCCACCATATTAATTGGAATATCGAACATGATTAAGTCTGGGTTAATAACGGGCACCTGCCTAATATTCCCTTGCGATAAGACTCGAGGGCGTGGTGTAGCTGTTGCGCCCATGCTAATGGGGCAAAGCTATGACCAGCTTCATGAGATGATGATTTCTCTCCCTCTCCCTCTGAACGAAATGAGTAAGTAGATGCGATTTCCTATTCGACTCAAGTTCGTTTGGAATATTGGCATGCACCTGTTAGTGTGCGAGATCGTGCTTGACCCTTTCATTTAAGTTGGTGATATCCAACGCATGTTTAAGTTAGCCTTGTGTGCTTATGTGATTAATGACCATGTATGCATGTTGTATGATTTATTATGATGTAAATCCATGTTAGGGAGTGTCCCTATAATTATTAGATGATTGTGCTTATGGTTCATGCACATGGCTAGATATAAAATTCTCCTGGATATATTTATATGCGCATGTTAAAAACTGATAGGCCTATCTGAAATAGGCGTGGGTATGACCCGCTGTTGGGTTGTACCTTATTAGTTAGAGCGCTAGCGATGTAATCGCCCCGTGCATCGAGCGATGCACTCGTTTGGAATTCAAGAGAATTCATTATCTTGTCGAATTGTTAAGCCAGTAGTTGGGACGTGACACCCCCCCTTTGTCCGAAACGACGCAACCGTGTGGGAGTACAGCAGTATTCGATATCTCGATAAGTGATTATCGAGAGTAGTTGTTTTTCCATTGGGTTCGCTTTGCGAACATGGAATGTTTATTCCCAATGTCGTCCGTGTTGAAGAGGGCCAGGTTGTAGCTGTCCTGACAGAGGGCTCCCATCCGCAGGTACCAACGATGCGTTTGGGAGCGTATTGATCGTGGGAGTGTACCAGGTAGAGGCTACCCAGGAGAGGGTTAACGAATGTTATTGCAAGCGTGGAATCGTTCTCCCCTTCGTTGGATCCGATGTAGGAACTCCCCGGCGTTGGAAAAGCTGTCCTGACAGAGGGCTCCCATCCGTAGGTACCACCGATGCGTTCGGAAGCGTACTGATCGTGGGAGTATACCAGGTAGAGGCTACGCGGGGGAAAGGGCTACCGGTGGACCAAGGGTGTAGAGCAGTCTAAGTCTCTTCCAAAAGTCCCAAGAGTCTCCCTCCGGAAGTGAGGGTGAGGATGAGGTGAAGACACGTCGCCTCGTGACCCATTCATTGTTCGTCTGTTCCCATAGTTGTTGGGTCCGGTCTCGCATCGATGTTCAAAGACATCGTTGGGCAGTTATCTCGATGTAGATGATCCAGTAGTGTTGCGTAGACTAGTAATCCCGGGTCTCCTCGACCAATGGTATGGTCTCTCCCCAAAAGTCCCAAGAGTCTCCCTCCGGGAGTGAGGGTGAGGGTGAGGTTGGTGATCCAGTAGTGTTGTGTGGACCAGTAATCCCGGGTCTCCTCAACCAACGGTATGATCTCTCCCTAAAAGTCCCAAGAGTCTCCCTCCGGGAGTGAGGGTGAGGGTGAGGTTGGTCGCGCCGCCGCGTGACCCTGTTATCCATGGGTTTCCACCCATGTTTACCTTGAAAGGGAATTGTTATGTATTGAACTGTTGTATGGTGATTGGTTTCCAGCCACTCACTGAGCTTGTAGCTCACCCCTCGCATACTGTTTCTTTTCAGGGGCAGTGTTGGGCGTGGAGCTGGAGCTTTCCTGTGGCGTGGTCTTATGGGCGTGGAGCGTTCTTCCGGCGGGTGGCGAGTGCGAGGCTGTCAGCAGTCCTAGAGTCATTGTATGTATTGTAAATCGTGCATGTGGCACAGGTTGTATTTTCTTTGGTCTAGACTTGGTTCTCACAGGACAGTGATTGTGTATTCGAGTCTGTAATAATGTTTTTTGTTTACAGACATTGTTTATATATTATGATTCTGCTTTTCAGTCAGTTATCAGTATCCTTGCTTTGCCACCTTGTGTGTTGTTGTTGGAGTCTTATTTGACCTCAGGTATTGATAGCTGATATTTTATTATTGCCACGTCTCGGGTACAGCCGCCCTGGGGCGTGACACTAAATTGAGGTTGTTAATTGAGTCCTTGATTGATAAATCATGCTTTGAATGAATAATTGTGGGAAGTTATTATTGGGGTTTAAATACCATGAATTGGTTTGAATGTGTGAACTTTATGTTGTGTATAATCGGCATAAAACTAGTCTTAGAAGGGACGGGTTCAGCATGAGTATCACCATATCTTCTTTACCTAACTGATGTGTTCAGTCAAATGCTTCTGGTTCTACGTAATGTGTATGAAGATGAAATGTGGAAGTGGATATGATTATTGTGGACTTTGTGTGTAGCTTTCGTTAACTCTTAGGTCATTATGAGTGCCGCCTAACATAGATTCCAGAGAGGTATGACGTGGCATAATATACTATGTGCAGCTTTCGTTGACTCTTAGGCCTGCTGAGTGCTACCTAAGATGGTTCCTAGAGAGTTGTGAAGCGAGATTTATGAGTACAGAAGAATTATTGCGTTATCATATATATGTGTGATTGTTAAGAAGTAATTTATAGGGAATTCTCTCATTGGCTTTGTGTTAACCCTTGCATTTAGGCTGGATTTTTGAATCCAGGTACCACCCCGGCTGACATTCCTGAGTCCAGTACTGCACGAGGAGCTTAGGGTCGTGCATCGCCGTCCCACCAGCAGAGCAGAGTTGGAGTTCCCATATTTTGTTCAGGTCCATGTTGTATATTTTATTTTTGGTAAATGGATCTTGTATACATAAGTCCTACGGCTCTCACATGACAGACAGTTGTTGTATGCATCTTTTGACATCTGTACAGTTGTTGTTGGCCAACTTGGCCATATATATATGTTTTGCTTCCACTGCATGTTCTGTGTTCTTTGTCTTCTAATTGCATATTTTGAGTTATGATTTTCTGTATATCAATTTTGTTGTGATGATTCAGAAGACGGCCGCTTCTGGGTCGTGACATAACTAACCGCCAATCCAAAACAAGGTGGAGAAGGTTAATGCAGGACCACGGCCAACAGGGTTAATGATATTCAGATGTTGTGCATGCTTGTGTATCATGTTGTTGGTTTTTGTTATTCTTTTTCTTGCTTTTAATCTTAGCTGTCAAGTGACTGTAGCACTTCCATTAACCCACTGTTGTCCGTACATATTCAGTGTCTATCAAAAAACATATTTAGGTGTAGGGAAAATGATGTACAATTATTTGGACCTCTATGGAGCAGTCAAAATTGTAACATATTAAGGATACCCCATGTTTGGGAGCGTTGTAATCCTCAGATCATGTTATGATTAATCCTTATATGTCAGACCAATTAATTAGTTTGGCTCTTTCTTGTCTATGCGGACTCTTCTTCTTAGAGGAACCTAGGTTAATGGGTGCATATTTGTAGTAGTTTATGCAACAGTCAACCTCTTACAAGTGATGTAGTTCATTTTTTTGCTCTCCCTGTTATTCAACAACGGCATTTGGTTGTTTTTGCAATCCAAATGAGTCTTTGCAATCTTATGGGATAGATGAAAGTTTATAATTATAAGAGTTCTCGAAATATTTAACTCCAAATTATTTATTTTTCACGTGTATGTATCCATGAAAATATTTCATTCTTCTACATAGGGCGATAGTAGTTGATGTATTTCACGAAAAAAAGCAAAAATCTTTATTATTTCAAAATAATTATGTTTTCAGGTTTTTAACCAAACATCAAAATAACATTCAGCACTTACAAAATAGACCAAAATACCCTTCTAATAAGCACATATGTCAAGTGGTCAACCAAACATACTTATCTAAATAACTGCTTAATATTTTTCACTGAACCAAACACTTTTTTTCTGAACTCCTAAAGATTATCAGCATAACATCTTTCTGTTTTGTTATGTCTGTGTCACTTTTTGGCTGTCAAATATCGGGTTTGCATTTATTTTAATAGTTTGCGCATTCAGTTTCAAAATTTGACTGCATATCTCTTCTCCTGGTACTGAAATTGGCCTACCTATAAATTTTCGTCACATTCTGACGCCTTTTTAGAAGTTATGCAGTTTCAATTGGTATTCGGATTTAATTTTGTTAATACCCAAGATGAAGTAGTTTAAATATGATTTTATTATGGGATGTTCAATTTTGAGTTAGCTTCCATACAAAAGTGGAATTAGATCATCTGGATTCATGTAACAAAAGTTATGAGTATTTTTTCAATAATACCCTGGGGATGAGAAAAGCCTGGCAGCAGCCCTGTTTGATGTTTAGTTCATATTTTGGAATAGCTGGAGGTGTTATTGGATCTTAGCATAAACATGAAAGTTGTAGATAATCTTCTTGGATTTCCAACGGATTTTGAATTGTACAATTCGGAGCTAGAATGTGGAAGTTATGGCTATTTTAGTGAAGCCTATCAAGAATTTTTAGTCAGGGACAGCTTGCTCATATCACCCCTACTAACCAGTGGTATATTTAGGGCATCAAGGGGTGATTCTTGCTGGTATTTTTTTTTTTTTGGGGGGGGGGGGGGGGGGGGTCCACATATTTTTCAAAATGTTACCGGAATTTGATGAAATTTTTATGGGTAGTACTAAACGGTACCAGGACCCATAATATGCAGATAGATTTTCAATCAGAGTACTCCAACTCCCGTAGGTGGCTAAAAGCTAAAATTTTAGCGACTCCGATCAAAAAAGAAAAAGGCCCTGAATGACCCAGATGTGACCAAGGCTTAACCGAAATGGCTCCAAATGACACAAGCATAACTGCCCAACGATGTCTTTGAACATCGTTACGCGACCGGACCAACCAACTATGGAAATGGACGAACAACGAATGGGTCACGCGGCGATGTGTCTTCACCTCATCCTCACCCTCACCCTCACCCTTTAGAGGTGACATAGGACTTTTGAGAGAGATTAGACCGCTCTACACCCTTGGTCCACCGGTAGCCTCTACCTGGTATACTCCCATGATCAGTACGTTCCCGAACGCATCGGTAGTACCTACGGATGGGAGGAGCCCTCTGTCAGGAAAGCTTTTCCAACGAAGGGGAGAATGATTTCACGCTCACAATATCATTCGTTAGCCCTCTCTCAGGTAGCCTCTACCTGGTATACCCCCATGATCAGTACATCTTGCCGCATGCATCGATAGTACCTAAAGGTGGGGGCCCTCTATCAGGACAGCTACAACCCAGGCCGCTTCAACACAGACGACATTGGGAGGAAACACTCCATGTTCGCAAAGCGAACCCAATGGAAAAACAACTACTCTCGATAATCGCCTAACTTAATGCCAAAGCTACTGGTTTAACAAAACCGATACAACAAATGAATTCTCCTAAATTCCATTCAAGTGCATCACACGGATGTAGGGGCGATTACATCGCTCGCACACTAACTAATGAGGTACATCCCATCGATGGTTCGTACCCACACCTATTTCAGATAGGCCTAATTAGTTTTAACATGTGCGAATATATAACAGGAGAATCATATCATGCTATGTGCATGAACCATATGTACGATCATCTAATAATTGACTATAAGGGTAACCCCTAACATGGATTTACATCATAAACAACAAATCATACAACATGCATACAAGGTATGGCCCACTTAAACATGCATACATGGCCATTAATCATATAATAACACAAGGCATAACTTAAGCATGCGTTGGATATCACCAACTTGAAAGGGAAGGGTCAAGTGCGATGTCGCACACTAACAGGTGCATGCCAATATTTCAAACAAACCTGACTCAAGTAGGAAATCGCATCTACTTACTCAGTTTGTTCAGAGGGAGTGGGCGAGAGAGAGATTATCATTTCTTGAAGTTGGTCATAGCTTTGCCCCATTCGCATGGGCACAACAACTACACCACGTCCTCGAGTCTTATCGCAAGGGAATATTAGGCATGTGCTCGTTATTAACCCAGACTTAATCATGTTGGATATTCCAATTAATATTGTAGTATTACTCATAGGACTACCTAAGGCATGCTTATTCTATACATTCATGAAAACCCACATCACACATGCCCATACATGAAGGGCGCATGCATACATAATAGTTTACACATGAACATACATAGGCAAGTATATGGTAGAAAAGGGGGGTTCTACACAATATACAAGCTATACTAACCTAGGATGCAAATACTTAGCATATTATGGGTTAGACATGACCATACTACTTATCTAATTAAGTAGTATAAGTCAGGGTGCACAACAGATGCGCGACGCACGACTACATGCATCCAACGCTTCTCGAAGGGTTGGATCAAACCACTCACCGATACCCGGATCGCCGCGCGTTCGGCCTACGAGATCTGTAAAACACAACCAATGATCCACAATTAAAATATGGAACCTCCTATCATACATATAAGCCCACTTCATGAAGACCCTAACTCCTGCCTGATACTTCCATCTAAAATTAAATGAAAAACTAATAAAATAATTTACTTTGATCTATTATCCAATTTAAAATTAATTAGACTTAAGATTAATTACATGCAAATAAAATTAATGAATCTTAATATTTAGTTATCAAAATGAATAAAATAATTAGTTTTTATTTTAATCTAATACATTATTACTTTGGTGGATATTAACCATCAATTCCCAAATGATGGACTCGTGCCTAAAAAGTTTGTTGGAGAAGTAAATCAAGTAATAAATGATGGTGGACCCCGTTTTTCCTGATTAAAGCCCTTGAGTGATCGATGTGTTAGCATATGCTACAATTCATTAGGAGTTGGTGTGGTCATTATGTTTTGGGTATGGAAAATGATATACTCAGCCCGGAATGCAGCCCGGCTCAAAGTCTCCACCTCAGCAATCCGACGTGGCAGCCAGCGATCTAACGTGGCTTTTCTCTGCTCCGGGCGGACGAATTTTGAATTTTGAATTTCAAAACTCTATGACACATCAATTAATGATATCTCTCTCTCACTCACTCACACACACACACACACGAACTCACCAAACCACACTTCTTTCCTCTCTCTTGTTTCTTCTTCTTCTCCGAATAGATCTGTTTCTTCTTGTTCTCTCTTTCTCTCTTCCCTTCTCTTTATTGTATGTATGTTGTTCTTTTCTTTATGTATGTTGGTATTTTTTTATTTTTTATTTATATTACATGCAGTGTTTTTTGATATTCCGAGAAGACATCAACTCTCAATTTATGATGCATGTTTGTGTTAGAAGAAGTGTGGTAAGTAGGTGTGGTGTTATGTAATTTTTTTTTTCCTGTTGGATGCAACATATGCAGAATGTATGTTCCTGTAAGAAGAATGTTTTTCCCCTATTTGATGCGTTGTTTTATGGTTTCCTTTAAGAATTATTTGGGATACAAACTATATAAATTTTTCCTTTTCGATTTGATTGTAATATATTTTAGAGTTTCTTTTGTTTTTGTAGTTTGTCTTACGTTTTTTTATTTTTTTTAACATCCAACTGATAGACTATTTGAAAATATATTAGTTATATAGACTGTCTGAAATTATATTTGTTATGCCTATGTCATTTGCAGCCATTTCGGTTAAGCCTTAGTCACATCTGGGTCATTCAGTGCCTTTTTCATTTTTTCGATCGGAGTCGCTAAAATTTTCGCTTTTAGCTACCTGTGAAAGTTGGAGTACTCTAATTGGAAATCTAACCGCATATTATGGGTCATGTTACCGTTTTGTACTACCCATAAAAATTTCATCGAATTCCGGTAACGTTTTGAAAAATATGCAGTTCCGAACCGTATCCGGATTTGGCCGTTACTGGGTTTCGGTGGGTGAGATATTTTCGAGTGTGTGGTGCTTCTCCGCACACTTCCCAATAAAGCAAAAATGAGTGGTTGAGTGAGGGTGAGCCTAACCCTAACCTCACCACCCCCTTATGGTCACCCCTAGACACTATTTGGGCTTGAAAAAGACATTTTTGCCCTCTCTCTCCCCCTCTCTCCCATTTCGTGGAACTCTCTCAAGCTCCCTCTCTTGGTCTCTTTTTCCCCTCTTTGTGTGTGGAGAAGGAGGAGGAAGAAGCAAAAGAAGGAGAAGGTGAAGAAGGAAGCACAAGAAGGTGTGTTTTGTGTATATGTTGTTGTTGTTGTGGTTTCTCTTCTCTCAAGCTCTCTCTCATGTCTTCCCCCCCTGTTTTTCAGCCAAAGAAGGCTGAGGAGAGGCTGTGGAGGTGGTGGTGGTGGTTGAGGTGGTCGCGGGTGCATCGAGGGCCCTCGAATCTCCCCCTTTCATTCCCCCTCCCTTGGTGAGCTCTCCCCCTTCTTTTCTTTGGTTTTTCATGTGTTAGGGGTTGTAAGGGGGTCATGCATGCTAGATGATTGAGTTAGGGTGAGTGAGGAGTGTGGGGGAGGGGTTAAATGGTGGCTGGGCGCGCACGCAGGTCTTTCCGCGCGCGTGGTGAGTGCAATCAGGCCTGCAGGCGGGAGCGTGCGCAGGCGCGCTGGTGTGCGCGTAGGGTGTTGGCAGGCGCGCGGTGCTCGTGGGCCGTGCGAGTGAGTGCGCGCGGGCGCATGTCTGGGTGCCAGCGGGGTTGGGGGCGCGTGCGTGTGTGCATACACATGCGGGGCCACGCATGTGGCTGCCTAGGGGCTCAGGTAAGTGCTGGGACAATCGGGCATGCATGCGTGCGTGCGTGCTCGCATGCGTGCGAGCCCGTATGCATGCATGTCTAAGTCTTTGGCATTTCTAGTAAATTCTAAGTGTTATAATGTGATTTTACTCACCAAATTTGATGCCCTTACCTTGTAGATCTCGTCGGATGGGATGCGCGAGGTCCCAGGTTGCGGTGAGTGGTTCAATCCAACCCTTTGGGATGTGCTCGATGCACGTAGTCGTGCATCGCGCATCCATGGGGCTTTTTGCACCCTAAATATGTTAGATATTTGCATGCTAGGCTTGTATAGCTCGTATATTGCGTAGAACCCCCTTTTCTACCATATACTTGCCTATGTATATTCATGTGTGAATTATTATGTATGCATGCACCCTTCATGTATGGGCATGTGTGATGTGGGTTTTCATGAATGTATAGAATAAGCATGCCTTAGGTAGTCCCTATGAGTAATACTACCATATTAATTGGAATATCCAGCATGATTAAGTCTGGGTTAATAACGAGCACATGCCTAATATTCCCTTGCGATAAGACTCGAGGGCGTGGTGTAGTTGTTGCGCCCATGCTAATGGGGCAAAGCTATGACCAACTTCAAGAGATGATGATCTCTCTCTCGCCCTCTCCCTCTGCACGACGAACTGAGTAAGTAGAAGCGATTTCCTACTCAACTCAAATTTGTTTGGAATATTGGCATGCACCTGTTAGTGCGCGAGATCGCACTTGACCCTTCCCTTTTAAGTTGGTGATATCCAACGCATGCTTAAGTTATACCTTGTATGCTTATATGATTCATAGCCTTGTATACATGTAAAAGGGGGGTATACCTTGTATGCATGTTTAAGTTGGCCATACCTTGTATGCATGTTGTATGATTTGTTGTTTATGATGCAAATCCATGTTAGGAGATACCCTTATAGTCAATTATTAGATGATCGTGCATATGATTCATGCACATAGCTATGATATGATTCTCCTATTATAAATATGCACATGTTAAAACTACTTAGGCCTATCAGAAATAGGGGTGGTTACGACCCGCTGTCGGGATGTACCTCATTAGTTAGTGCGCGAGTGTGGTAATCGCCCCTACATCCGTGTGATGCACTTGAATGGAATTTAAGAGAATTCATTTGTTGTATCAGTTTTGTTAAACCGGTAGCTATGGCATTAAGTTAGGCCTACCCGTGCTAGGCGCGTATATGAACCGCTTGTAGGGTTATATGCCTTGGGCTTAATTCTGCATGAGAGCAGAGGTAAACCCTCGCGTCCGAGCGACGCACCCCTGTGTGAGTAAAAGAGTATTCGATATCATCGATATGTGATTATCGAGCGTAGCCCATAGGGTTCGCTTTGCGAACGTGGGGTGCTTCCTCCTGACATCGTCGTGTGTCAGAACACCCAGCGTCGAAGTTGCCCTGTTTGGGTGCCACCACTTGTAGGTGCTACCGATGCGTATCGCAGAACACATTTGGCTGATGTATCGATCGTAGAAGGCCGATAGGTAGAGGCTACCGGATGATATTGCGAGCGTGGAATCGTTCTCCCTGTCACGTCCCAGGGCGGCCGTCCCCGATACGTGGCAAATATATATAATATCAGCAGTCTATATAGGAGATCAATAAAATACTATAAATAACACCGAAAATGACAACACAGACAATAAGGTAGTGACATAATATATACAAATTTTGGGGAGAGACCATACCGTTGGTCGAAGAGACGCGGAATTACTGGTCCACACAACACTACTGAATCACCAACCTCACCCGCACCTTCACTCCCGGAGGGAGACTCTTGGGTCTCTTCGGAGAGATCATACCGTTGGTCGAAGAGACGCGGAATTACTGGTCAACACAATACTACTAGATCACCAACCTCACCCTCACCCTCACTCCCGAAGGAAGACTCTTGGGACTCTTGGGGAGAGACCATACCGTTGGTCGAAGAGATTCGGAATTACTGGTCTACACAACACTACTGGATCATCTACATCGAGATAACTGTCCAACGATGTCTCTGAACATCTATACGCAACCGGACCCAACAACTATGGGAACGGATGAACAACGAATGGGTCATGCGGCGATGTGTCTTCACCTCATCCTCACCCTTTAGAGGTGACATAGGACTTTTGGAGAGATTAGACTCCTCTACATCCTTGGTCCATTGGTAGCTCTTTCCCTGGGTATTCTCTATCTGGTATACTCCCACGATCAGTACGCTCCTGAACGCATCGGTAGTACCTACGGATGGGAGCCCTCTGTCAGGAAAGCTTTTCCAACGCCGGGGAGTTCCTACACGGATCCAACGAAGGGGAGAACGATTCCACGCTCGCAATATCATTCGTTAGCCCTCTCCCAGGTAGCCTCTACCTGATATACTCCCATGATCAGTACATCTTGTTGCATGCATCGATAGTACCTATAGGTGGGGGCCCTCTGTCAGGACAGCTACAACCTGGGCCGCTTCAACACGGACGACATTGGGAGGAAACACTCCATGTTCGCAAAGTGAACCCAATGGAAAAACAACTACTCTCGATAATCACATATCGATGATATCGAATACTATTGTACTCCCACATGGTTGTGTCGCTCGGACACAAGGGGGGGGGGTTGCCTCTGCTCTCACGCAGAAATAATCCCAAGGCACATAACCCAACAGGTGGTTCATATACACGCCTAGCACGGGTAGGCCTAGCTTAATGCCCAAACTACCGGCTTAACAAAACCGATAAGATAATGAATTCTCCTGAATTCCAAACGAGTGCATCGCTCGGATGCACGGGGGCGATTACATCGCTAGCGCTCTAACTAATAAGGTACAACCCGACAACGGGTCATACCCACGCCTATTTCAGATAGGCCTAATTAGTTTTAACATGCGCATATATTTTATAGGAGAATTAAATCTTAGTTATGTGCATGAACCATATGCACGATCACATATCAATTAATCATAGGGATACTCCCTAATAATAGATTTACATCATAATAAATCATACAACATGCATACATGGTCATTAATCACATAAGCACATAAGGCCTAACTTAAGCATGCGTTGGATATCACCAACTTCAAAGGTAAGGGTCAAGCGCAAATCTCGCACACTAATATGTGCATGCCAATATTCAAAACGAAACTGAGTTGAGTAGGAAATCGCATCTACTTACACAGTTCGTGCAGAGGGAGAGGGCGAGAGAGATCATCATCTCATGAAGTTGGTCATAGCCTTGCCCCATTAGCATGGGCGCAACAACTACACCATGCCCTCGAGTCTTATCGCAAGGGAATATTAGGCAGGTGCCCATTATTAACCCAGACTTAATCATGCTGGATATTCCAATTAATATCATGGGAGTAGTATTACAATACTACCTAAGGTATGCCATAATACATCCATACACATTACAAAAATACATGCCCATACTAGGGGGGCGCATGCAACACAATCATTCATACATGGATACAATACATGCAATATAAGCCTAGCATGCAAGATATCTAACATATTATAGTTTAAGCATGACCATACTACTTATCTACACAAGTAGTATAGCTAGGGTGCCCCATCGATGCGCGACGCGCGACTACGGGCGTCGAGCGCATCCCGAGGGGGGGGGGGATTGGATCAAACCACTCACCGCGACCTGAGACCTCGCGCATCCCATCCGACGAGATCTGCAAGGTAAGGGCATCAAATTTGGTGAGTAACAACACATTATAACACTTAGAAATTACTAGAAATACCAAAGACTTAGACATGCACGCATACGGGCTCGCACGCATGCGAGCACGCATGACACACGCATGCCTGAGTGCCCCAGCACCTACCCAAGCCCCTGGGCATCCCCACCGTGCCCCTGCATGCGCACGCACGCGCGCGCGGGCACTGGCGCCAAGACGCACTGCCCCTCTAGTCTTATATACATGTATGAATGATTGTGTTGCATGCGCCCCTCTAGTATGGGCATGTATTTTTTGAAATGTGTATGGATGTATAGAATATGGCATGCCTTAGGTAGTATTGTAATACTACTCCCACCCTGTTAATTGGAATATCCAGCATGATTAAGTCTGGGTTAATAACAGGCACCTGCCTAATATTCCCTTGCGATAAGACTCGAGGGCGTGGTGTAGTTTTTGCACCCATGCTAATGGGGTAAAGCTATGACCAGCTTTATGAGATGATGATCTCTCTCGCCCTCTCCCTCTGAACGAACTGAGTAAGTAGATGCAATTTCCTACTCGACTCAGGTTCGTTTGGAATATTGGCATGCACCTGTTAGTGCGCGAGATCGCGCTTGACCCTTTCTTTTAAGTTGGTGATATCCAACGCATGCTTAAGTTAGGCCTTGTGTGCTTATGTGATTAATGACCATGTATGCATGTTGTATGATTTATTATGATGTAAATCTATGATTAGGGAGTATCCCTATGATTAATTGATATGTTATCGTGCATATGGTTCATGCACATAACTAAGATTAAATTTCCCTATAAAATATATGCGCATGTTAAAGCTAATCAGGCCTATTTGAAATAGGAGTGGGTATGACCCGCTGTCGAGTTGTACCTTATTAGTTAGTGCTCTAGCAATGTAATCGCCCCGTGCATTCGAGCGATGCACTCGTGTGGAATTAAGGAGAATTCATTATCTTATTGGATTGTTAAGCCGGTAGTTGGGGCGTGACACCCCCCCTGTGTCCGAGCGATGCAACGGTGTGGGAGTACAGTAGTATTCGATATCTCGATAAGTGATTATCGAGAGTAGTTGTTTCTCCATTGGGTTCGCTTTGCGAACATGGAATGTTTAATCCCAATGTCGTCCGTGTTGAAGAGGGCCGGGTTGTAGCTGTCCTGACAGAGGGCTCCCATCCGTAGGTACCACCGATGCGTTCGGGAGCATACTGATCGTGGGAGTGTACCAGGTAGAGGCTACCCGGGAGAGGGTTAACGAATGATATTGCGAGCGTGGAATCATTCTCCCCTTCGTTGGATCCGATGTAGGAACTTCCCGGCATTGGAAAAGCTGTCCTGACAGAGGGCTCCCATCTATAGGTACCACCAAGGGGTTCGGAAGCGTACTGATCGTGTGAGTATACCAGGTAGTGACTACCCGGGGAAAGGGCTACCGGTGGACCAAGGGTGTAGAGCAGTCTAAGTCTCTTCCAAAAGTCCCAAGAGTCTCCCTCCGGGAGTGAGGGTGAAGATGAGGTGAAGACACGTCGCCTCGTGACCCATTCGTTGTTCGTCCGTTCCCATAGTTGTTGGGTCCGGTCTCGCATCGATGTTTAAAGACATCGTTGCGCTGTTATCTCGATGTAGATGATCCAGTAGTGTTGTGTAGACCAGTAATCCCGGGTCTCCTCAACCAACGGTATGGTCTCTCCCCAAAAGTCCCAAGAGTCTCCCTCTGGGAGTGAGGGTGAGGGTGAGGTTGGTGATCCAGTAGTGTTGTGTGGACCAGTAATCTCGGGTCTCCTCGACCAACGGTATGGTCTCTCCCTAAAAGTCCCAAGAGTCTCCCTCCAGGAGTGAGGGTGAGGGTGAGGTTGGTCGCGCCGCCGCGTGACCCTGTTATCCATGGGTTTCCACCCATGTTTACCTTGAAAGGGAATTGTTATGTATTGAACTGTTGTATGGTGATTGGTTTTCAGCCACTCACTGAGCTTGTAACTCACCCCTCGCATACTGTTTCTTTTCAGGGGCAGTGTTGGGCGTGGAGCTAGAGCTTTCCTGTGGCGTGGTCTTATGGGCGTGGAGCGTTCTTCCGGCGGGTGGTGAGTGCGAGGCTGTCAGCAGTCCTAGAGTCATTGTATGTATTGTATATCATGCATGTGGCACAGGTTGTATTTTCTTTGGTCTAGACTTGGCTCTCACAGGACAGTGATTGTGTATTCGAGTCTGTAATAATGTTTTTGGTTTACAGACATTGTTTATATATTATGCTTCCGCTTTTCAGTCAGTTATCATTATCCTTGCTTTGCCACCTTGTGTGTTGTTGTTGGAGTCTTTATTGACCTCAGGTATTGATAGCTGATATTTTATTATTGCCACGTCTCGGGGACGGCCGCCCTGGGGCGTGACAATAGTTGGTATCAGAGCCTGGTCCTGTCAGAGCCTAAGTCTAGTCGTATAGATGATGAGTCGTAGGATTGTCATCCGAGTACTCTTATTTCAGAAGTTATCTTAGGTTGCTGACATGCCTCCTCGCATCTGTTGACGTGGACGTGACCCCCCTAGACCCACCCTTAAGTTGTCGACTGGGTCGACTGAATAGGGTCAGTTGTTGGATCCCTTGTGGTGGGATTAAGGCTTGGGTAAGAGATTCCAGCCCAGTAGTATGATAGTGATGAAGTGGTCACAATTTCTAAGGTATGTATTGCATCTCAATAATGGAGCTCTTTCCCGTGCATCGGTATTGCTGGTAACCATTGAGTTCGCGTGCGGCGCCAGTTTCAAGTGTTTAGGATGTGGCGTATTGCTCATTAAGGGATGATGTCTTCTTCCAGCCTTCCTACTCAGGATTAAGGGGCCTTGCGGGGTCATCGTTGAGACCCGGGCTAGGGTACTCTGTGTTCCTTGTTTCGTTGTCGGAATATCCTATATCGGGCCCTCATAGTGCCCTGCCAAGGTTCTTTTCCCAGTCAAGGAATACCTTAGAAGCATCAAATTGATGATGGATTTTTCCTCTCACTTGGAAGGTGCTGTAACGAGCGGTGATGCATACGATCGGGATTGGGTGCATCCTATTGCAGCTTGGTGGGCGATTGCTTGTGGACTGGGTTCCATAGTGGCATCTGGAGTCGCTTCGATATATCATTATGAGTTGTAGCTGCGCAGTTGAGTCCAGAGCCCTGTGAGGTGCTCCCAGATACTATGCTTGTTGGTGCGCCCATATGGCAGAGATAGTGGGCTTGGGAGGCTACAAGGTAGAGGCCACACCGGGAGAGTGCTACTGGATGATGTCGAGAGGGTGGACTCCCTATGATGAATCTGCCCATGGAGTGCAGGATGCTGGAGTTCCAATGATTATAGTTGAGCGACCTGTCTCTGGCAGCATGTGAAGCACAGTTGTGGATACTGTCACGTTTTGCCCCACATTGGTCGCAAATGAGGAGACGCGATGCTAACGTTCGTGATGGGACTCAACCGCCTTATCGGATAGATGACGTCGCATAGGCATTGTCAAGGCTCGACGACCTGTTATTGCATGTCGTGTGGATTAAGTGCGGTTGAGCGGCTTACCAAGCATGTAAGTGTCATCATGAGCGCCAACCATGCTCGAGGAGTAGAATCTGAACTTAATTGTTCGTGGTGTTTTTTTTATCTCCCCGTGGAGGTTGATGATCAATTACCCTTGCTGTGAATGGATGATCTATTTGACAGGCTCCGGGAGCGGGTGTCTGCTGTTAGATCGATCTTCGCACAAAGGTACCACAAGTTGGAGATCCGGGAGTTGGACATCCTATAGATGGCCTTTCGTGACCGTTTCAGGCCCTACGAGTTCTAAATACTGCCGTTGGGGTTGACGAATGCGCCGGATGCCTTCATGGATCTCAAAGGTTTTATGGGGTTTCTGTGGACTACTTTGGGGTAGTCTTCATTGAGTATGCTAGTGGTGCGATTGAAAAGGCGATATGGGTGACCTTGTTTCCCCAGGCTGACATGCCCTCAGGCAAAGTTCGAGAATCATCATCGCGTTGGAAAGCGTCAGTCCATGGAGATTCCTTAGTGGACATGGGAGTGGGTTATCAGGGATTGTCACGGACTTGCTAATGTCATGTTCGGGTCACGACGCCGTCTAGGTGATCATTGACCGACTGACTAGGTCCGCATTTCCTCCCCTAATTCGACTGATTGAGTCTCTGGACGCCTTGACGTCGGTTTCCACCTTCACGATTGTTCGTCTTCATGGCACTCCGGTCGGCGCTATTACAATTTGAGACGCATGGGTTACTTGGAGGTTGTGACGCAGCCTTGGCAGGCTTTGGCGCTAGTCTCCATTTAAGTATTGCGTTTCATTGCTGATGGACAGCCAGACAAAGAGGACGATTTAGACCTTGGAGGACATGCTAAGTGCCTGCGTGCTCGATGATGAGGGCAGTTGGGTGAGGCACCACCCATTTGTTGGGGTATGCCTGCAAGACGGCTGCCATTTGAGCATCCAGATGCATCTGTGAAAGCCACTCTACAGGCACAGTTTTATACCTCCCTTGTGTTGGGATGGTTGTGGAGCGCCAGTTGGCAAGGCCATAAGTTAGTTGTTTGACCTTGTGATGGCCAGGTTGGTTCGTGTGTGCATATGCACCTCCGAGAACCGACAGAAGGGCTACGCAGGTCATCGTCGCCAGGAGCTTACCTTTGGGTTTGGCGACCATGTTTTCTTGAAGGTGTCTCAGTTTAAGGGCATCCTCTGTTTCGACGTTCAGGGCAAGCTTAGTCGGTCGGCCCTTCATTGGACTGGTTCTCTTCCGTGAGTTGATTGGGGAGGTGGCTTGTCAAGTAGCCTTTCCCCCATTGCTGGCTCATGCCCACGACGTTGTCCTTGTCTCATGGCCGAGGCGTTATGTCCAAGATCCTGCTCATGTCACTACCATTTGACCGTCTCATTCTCGAGCTGGATTTGTCGTTTATGGAGCAGTTGATCGAGGTCAGAGAGCAGCATGAGAAGAGGCTCCATGCTAAGATCGTTCCTTTGATTAAAGTGTGTCCGTGGCGCCAGTCTAGTGCATAGACCACTTGGGAACAAAAGGTCTATGCATGATACTTGCTATATTCGGTCTTCCCTTTGGGTTTCCTTAAATTTCGAGGACTAAATTTTCTAAGGGGGGGAGAATGTTATGCCTGTGTCATTTGGAGCCATTTCGGTTAAGCCTTGGTCACTTCTGGGTCATTCAGGGCCTTTTTAATTTTTCGATCGGAGTCGCTAAAATTTTGGCTTTTAGCCACTTGCGGGAGTTCGAGTACTCTGATTGGAAATCTGACCGCATATTATGGGTCCTGGTACCGTTTAGTACTACCCATAAAAATTTTATTGAATTCCGGTAACGTTTCAAAAAATATGCAGTTCCGAATCGTATCCGGGTTTTCGAGAGTTCCTGGTTTGATTAGTCGAATAGTGTGAGATATTTTGGTGAATGTGGTGACCTTGGGTAACCTTACCCCCCTTTTCTTAGAGGTGAAGCAACCACTTGGTTATTTTGCTTGTTAGAGGGTGAGAATAGGTTAGGTTCACCCCCACATTTTTCCATTTCACTCACCCCCCCGCCCCCCCATGTGAGAAAAAGTCTCTCTCTCTCCCCCTCTTTGGCTCTCTTTCTCTCTTTCACACACACCCCCCATGTGTTTGTTGAAATGTCAAGGAGAAGAAGATGGAGCAAGAAGAGGAGGTGCAAGTGCAAGCAAGGTGAGTGTGTGTGCTAGTGTTGATTGTTTCTCTTCCCTCTCCTTCCCCCCATAGTGGATCCCTGATTTTTCCCCTCTCCCTTTGGTTCAGCCATGAAGAAGAGAAGCAAGATGGAGGTGGTGGTAGTGGTGGTGGCGGTCGAGGTGGTCAAGGGTGCGCTTGCGAGCCCCTACATCTCCCCCTTCCCTCCCCCTCTCTTTTGGTGAGTTTCCCTCTTCTTTAATTGGCTTTTATGCATGTTAGGGTGTTTGGGAGGGCATGCATGAGAGGTGTTTTGAGTTGCGTGCATGTAGGGGCAAGTGGGGAGGGTTGCACAGGCGCGCGCGCAGAGGGGCACTGGCAGGCGCAGGTGGGGGCGCAGGCGCTCGCGGGTGCGCGCGGACGTTGGCAGCGAGCGGGGTGCGCACAGGACTTGCGCGCGAGTGCACGCGAGCGTGCATGCGCGCGGGGCAGTGTGCCAAGCCTTGTGTGCTTATGTGATTAATGACCATGTATGCATGTTGTATGATTTATTATGATGTAAATCTATGATTAGGGAGTATCCCTATGATTAATTGTTATGTTATCGTGCATATGGTTCATGCACATAACTAAGATTAAATTCTCCTATAAAATATATGCGCATTTTTTAAACTAATCAGGCCTATCTGAAATAGGCGTGGGTATGACCCGCTGTCGAGTTGTACCTTATTATTAGTTAGAGCGCTAGCGATGTAATCGCCCCGTGCATCCGAGCGATGCACTCGTGTGGAATTCAGGAGAATTCATTATCTTATCGGATTGTTAAGCCGGTAGTTGGGGCGTGACACCCCCCCTGTGTCCGAGCGACGCAATGGTGTGGGAGTACAGTAGTATTCGATATCTCGATAAGTGATTATCGCGAGTAGTTGTTTCTCCATTAGGTCCGCTTTGCGAACATGGAATGTTTACTCCCAATGTCGTCCGTGTTGAAGAGGGCGGGGTTGTAGCTGTCCTGACAGAGGGCTCCCATCCGTAGGTACCACCGATGCGTTCGGGAGCGTATTGATCGTGGGAGTGTAGGCTACCCGGGAGAGGGTTAACGAATGATATTGCGAGCGTGGAATCATTCTCCCCTTCGTTGGATCCGATGTAGGAACTTCCCGGCATTGGAAAAGCTGTCCTGACAGAGGGCTCCCATCCGTAGGTACCACCGAGGCGTTCGGAAGCGTATTGATCGTGGGAGTATACCAGGTAGTGACTACCCGGGGAAAGGGCTACCGGTGGACCAAGGGTGTAGAGCAGTCTAAGTCTCTTCCAAAAGTCCCAAGAGTCTCCCTCCGGGAGTGAGGGTGAGGATGAGGTGAAGACACGTCGCCTCGTGACCCATTCGTTGTTCGTCTGTTCCCATAGTTGTTGGGTCCGATCTCGCATCGATGTTTAAAGACATCGTTGGGCAGTTATCTCGATGTAGATGATCCAGTAGTGTTGCGTAGACCAGTAATCCCAGGTCTCCTCGACCAACGGTATGGTCTCTCCCCAAAAGTCTGAAGAGTCTCCCTCCGGGAGTGAGGGTGAGGGTGAGGTTGGTGATCCAGTAGTGTTGTGTGGACCAGTAATCTTGGGTCTCCTCGACCAACGGTATGGTCTCTCCCTAAAAGTCCCAAGAGTCTCCCTCCGGGAGTGAGGGTGAGGTTGGTCGCGCCGCCGCGTGACCCTGTTATCCATGGGTTTCCACCCATGTTTACCTTGAAAGGGAATTGTTATGTATTGAACTGTTGTATGGTGATTGATTTCCAGCCACTCACTGAGCTTGTAGCTCACCCCTCGCATACTGTTTCTTTTCTGGGGCAATGTTAGGCGTGGAGCTGGAGCTTTCCTGTGGCGTGGTCTTTATGGGGGGGGGGGGGTGTTCTTCCAGCGGGTGGCGAGTGCGAGGCTGTCAGTAGTCCTAGAGTCATTGTATGTATTGTAAATCGTGAATGTGGCACAGGTTGTATTTTCTTTGGTCTAGACTTGGCTCTCACAGGATAGTGATTGTGTATTCGAGTCTGTAATAATGTTTTTGGTTTACAGACATTGTTTATATATTATGCTTCCACTTTTCAGTCAGTTATCATTATCCTTGCTTTGCCACCTTGTGTGTTGTTGTTGTTGGAGTCTTTATTGACCTCAGGTATTGATAGCTGATACTTTATTATTGCCACATCTCGGGGACGGCTGCCCTGGGGCGTGACAGGGGTGGCTACCTAAGAGTAGCCTCCCCTCATTGGGCGGCTAAATACCATTAGCCGCCCCTCAACTGGACACTGTCAGAGAACAATGATCTAATGGGAGGTCAAATCAAGCACCTTATTATCCATTTTGATCTATTGTCTCGTGGACATTCCCATACCCCTTTTTGTACTATAAATAGGGGCAACCTATTCATATCCATATCAATCAATTCATTCCTAAGCAACCAATCCACACCCACACTCACAAGCCTATATACCCCACACCAGCATTTTGAAAACCTTGAGAGAGAAAGTGAGAGAGAAACCCATTTCCTACACTAAATCACTATCTAAATCCACTATCCAAAACCTAGGGTAAACCCAGTTTAACCTTTGCCAAACCCAAACCCTACCCAGGTTCTGCCCAAATTGAACCAGACACCAGGCGGCTACCCACAACTAGCCGCCCCCCACCAGGTGGCTAAATGCAACCAGCCGCCCTTCCCTAGCCCACCTCAGTCCCAATTCTCCTTTAGTCAGGTTCCCGAAGCAGAAGATGATCACTCTCTTCACTTCTGTGTATGGCATATCCGTGTCTCAGAGCGGAGACCCCACAAACTCCCCACAAAGGCGATCAAATCCACCCCTATTTCCTGCTTTTTTTAGAAAAGCAGGTGGCGATCACAACAACCCCTAAATCCTCTTGAGGACCCGTCGGTCACCTCAGCCAGGAATGAACAACCAAACCATCACCCTTCTGAGAGACGATCCGATCGAGTCTGCCAAGGCGCAGCTCTCTGGACCTGAGCCTCCGAAGAAACCCCCACACACGTACCAGACCACCGGAAGAGCCGGGGAGGAAGGAAAGGAACCCCTTTCATCCCCTTTTCCTTCTGAAATCCGATACCGACAGCCTGGCGATCACGGTGGGACCTCCCTCGTGAAAGACAACAAAAGGTAATCCTCTTCTGCTTCCTTCCAAGAACTTGACTAGAATGCCATCACCTCTCTAGGAAAACTAAGATTTCACACCCCTCAAGTCTGACCCTCCTCTACTTTGCATTACAACATCCTTTACTACTTTAAGCCGCACACAGCTGCGCACCCCTTTACTGCTTTAAGCCGCACACAGCTGCACACCCCTTTACTGCTTTAAGCTACACACAGCTGCACACCCTTTATTGCTTTAAGCCGCACACAGCTGCGCACCCCTTTACTGCTTTAAGCCGCACACAGCTGCGCACCCCTTTTTACCCCTTTTTACCGCACACAGCTGCGCACCCCTTTTTACTTCTTTGATTTGCATTAATTCACACCTAGGCTTTTCCTTATTCACACAATGGAAGCCTATACCTAGGAAAAAATAGTAGAGGAGAAAGACAACCACGGAGACCAAATTGCCGAATTCCTTAGTCACCTAGAGGAGAGGATGGCCACCCTAGGATACCAATCGGTCGAGAACATGTTCAATGACCTCACCGACTATCAGCAGGCCAAGACCTTGAAGCAGGAAACTCCTGTTAAGACCCCCAAGGCTTGCCTCACCCCCAATACACTACCAACACCCAGCTTCTCGGCAAATCCAAGTCTAAGCCTCTTTTCCTTTGCCCCGCCTTCCCCCGTGAATCCAATATTCCCAACAGTTTCTGTCCTGAGCCCTTACCAGGCTACCTCAAACCCAGGACCACTAAATAGCCCTCCCAGGGGAAAAACGTTGGATGAAACCATCCGGAGAATCCTCTCCGAGACTGGCCCTTCTGGCCCCAAACACATGTCTCTGCACAACCTGAGACAGATCCCGTCAGTCCACCTACCAGAAGGATTTAAAATCCTGAAATTTTGCCGGTACAACGATCGTGGAGACCCAGACATTCATTTGACCACCTTTATCTAGAGGCCCGACCATTTCTAGATAACCAACCTCTGCTAGTATTCCTCTTCCAAAAATCATTGGAAGGAGAAGCACTGCAATGGTTCTCCACCCTCCCTATAGATCACCTGTCAAACTTCTCGACGGTAAGTGAGAAGTTTCTAGGCCGCTAAGGTTATCAGAGGATTAGGACCTCCTCTATTTCAGACCTGACCATAGAAAGAATGAGGCCTAGGGAGGAATTTGAATCCTACGTGTTTAGGTGGCACACCCTCGTCCACCGAACTAGCTTGCAATTAATAGAATGTCAAGAAATTGACATGATGTTGCAAAGCCTGAGTCCAGAGCTCCGTACGAGTCTTTCATACGGAGACTGTACCACGTACCAGCATATCATTGACCGCCACAATAGAATTTCCTGTTGTGCAGCCCCAGCAGTCCAAACCCAGTCCCCACCTATCAGCCATAGGGTTGGATAACCGCTGAGAAAGGCGCACACCCCCATAGTAGAGGGGATCACACAAATTTTGGCACTCTACCCGAACGGAGCGCGAGTTCTTGATCAAGGACCAGCTCTAAGAAAGTACGGCGCCCGGTCCATCCGGATATGTGCCGCCTCGGCAAGCCAATCAAAACTTCATTCTTCGATTAGTACCCACCCCCATGCCGATAAAACAAAACGCAATAGTCCAAAGTCCTCCAATCCATAGCCCCGTAATTCTAAGCCAAGGCCAAACTAGGACTCCCCCTGCTTGTTCCACTCCCACAAGAGTGCAAAACCTAACCCCCTAGGGAACCTACCCAAAGCTCCTATAATGAAGTCTCCCTTCCAACCTCCTATGACCCAAGACGGATGGGTGAGAGGGACTCTTACCCACCCCTCCCAGAAACCTTAACAAGGATTTTTAGGGTAATGATGGACACCAATAGTATCTCCCTCCCTGCTGCTAGGCCCTCACTCCCCGGGGCTAGCACCACGCGTTACTGTCAATACCATCAACAGCATGGTCACACCGTAGAACAATGCATTGTCTTACGGGACTTTATTTATGATTTAAATGATGACAGGCACCTTGATTGGGCCACGATCAAAGGCCATCTGAGCCAGGGCTATCCCCAAGCAAACAAGCCACTTGGCATATTCACTGACCCTATGCCAGATCATGACCAACAAGCCTCCAGTTCCAGAGCCCCCGCTGTCAACATGATCAGGAGAGAGAGAGACATCCATCACCAGAGCCAGGCAGCTCAGAAAATACTACCGAGAGTAGTTCATTCCAAGAGTCCGAGGAGGAAGGGCGGGACGAGCCTTTCCAGCTGAACCTCGACGACCACGACCTCGCCGTATTGTATGGTGAGGAAGAACAAGTAGTCCCCGTCCTGCCTAAAGTCATCAACATAGAGTCCGATGAAAGCGGACTAGACAACCCAGAAGAAGAAGAAGAGGAGGAACCATTCGAAGAGGTTCCCAAAGCAGCGAGCGAAGGACCCGAAGAAGGGGAGCGTACTTTGAATGATCTGCATCCGGATGACAACGGGTCCTCCAAAAGCACTGATACAGTAGACGGCCCCTGCCGCCCAATGACCATCTCCTTCACCGACAAGGACCTCCCTGATCGAAGGCTGCGAGTGTATCCCCTCCATGTTCGCGGGCGACTCCAGGCCATCCCGCTAAACAACATCTTCATCAATCCAGGATTAGGGATGAATATCATGACTTGTTCTACCTACCAAGAAATGCCCAGGTGAGGTCGCCCCTTTGTTCAACTAGTACACTCCACTATCCAGGCTTTCAACCATTCTGGAAAGACCATCTACGGTCCCGGGATATTCGAACTGGTCGTTGGTCCCCTGATTTGCGAGATGGAGTGCTTCGTAGCTGACATTGACACAAGATACCCTCTGATGCTAGGGCGTCCATGGCTAGATAGCATCCAGGCCATCTGCTCCCCAAGACATCAATGTCTCCGACTACCATTTATGGGTCACATTCTGACCATCTGGGAGGGAAGCATGCCTCCGATACAAGAACGAAGACAACTGGGTACTACATAATATATTCACATTCACCGTACATCCAGGAGACGAATCCAAAGATGACAGTCTGCCCAGATCACCCACAACGGCTTATGTCCAGTCAAACGACAAGTTGGGACCATGAATTCAGCTAACAACAACGTAGGTCCCAACCCCATTGCTTTCCTACCCGACGAAGTCGCACCAGCTAGAGTATGCTCAGCACCCCTCATGATCACTGCAAGCCTCGGAGGGAGAGAATTCTGACACATCTTGGTAGACTCTCAAACATAACTTGTATTTCCACTCATGCCACCTTCATCACAACAGTATGACTTAGGAGCTGGTTTATCTGATAAAAGGAAAAATTGCCTACCCTGTAGACTGGGACAATTTTGTAAACCCAAAGCATCTCTCCTTATTCTTGCCCCCACTCGTATCAACCCAAAGGCAAAATAAGGGATTACCCGGACCTATCATATGTCCCAAAACTGGCTCTGGCACTATATGAACACTTCTAGAGGGGAAGCAGAAAAGATCAGGGGTGAAAAATAGAAAATCCCCCCCCCCTCAAAACAAAACAAAACAAAACAAAAGAAAGGCAATGAGTGGCCAAAGATCAAAACAAAACCCAGACAACGGGTTAAACTCTCAACTTTAGCAGGCGCAAACACCTTTACGCAGAGTATATGATGAACAAAAGGCTGTACTAGTACACATCAAAGCAAACGAATTGTACTCTCCACTCGAAATATGGGTATACGCCCAGCGGGATGTACTCTCCACCTAAATAAAGAAGTGGTAAAAAGAAGAAAAATTCCCAGCGGACCTAGGAAGTAAAGGCATATGCCAGACTGGGACAATTATAAAATGTTGCCCCAAAGGAAGATATTACTCTTACCCCATTCACCCCCACCCTTTTTTTCTCTCTTGCTATGGAGTTGGAATTGAATCATGTCTGCTCGGAAAGGCGAAATCTCAACCAAAGATAAACCTTTTCTTTGTTTACAACAGCACACACGCACATGAGTTCACTTAAAACACTTGCCTATCTAAAAGAAGCTTGCTTGACTTAAATCTTGGTGCATTCATGGATTTCCTAGCAAGTTTAGAATAATATGATCAAGCATTTGACAACAATGAACTTGAGAAATTGACACCTGAAGCCAACTCCTTTCAAATACAATCCTGGTTTGGACATAAGTGACCACAAGGACCCTTCTTTCACGGACTTGATGGCATCTTTTACTTTAGAAAGTTGGGAACACTGCCCTCTTGCATGAAAAATCCTTTGAAGAACTAAAATGCTCCCTTATGTCAGTCACACTTATGCATAAGGTTGTATTTTCCTTTTCCAAACATTTAGGCATTCAATTTTCTCAAATACCACAATTAACTCCCATGCCAAAAGAAAATTGCCCCTATTACTTCCATTTCATACCCTTCCACACACATTTGAGAAAGAAAAATTGCCCCACTCTCATACACACCTGAGAGTCTCTTATTCTCACAAAATCACACTCAGAGCCATCAAGGCTCCCTCCCTTTTTTATGCTGAGCATGGTTTCTCGCACTTTTTTCTTATTTACCTTAGATGGGTTACAGTAAAGCCCTTGACAATTTGGACAAGAAGGACTCGAAAGTCAGTGCAGGGGCGCAATCCGGACAGATTTAACACTTGGTCCATGGAAAGAATGTTTTTACAGGTTTTTGAAGGTTGAACAAATTACCCACAAGACTCCTAGCAATGACAGCAAGACAGTGGAATCAGAAAAATTATCCCACGCCAGGGGCGGCTAAACCCGACTAGCCGCCTGCCATTAGATGGCTGAAACCAATTACCCGCCGCCATACAGGTAAAATCTACCAGTCATAGGGCGGCTAAACACAACTAGCCGCCCCTTACTAGGGCGGCTAAAGACAACTAGTCGCCCCTCACCAGCACTGTCAGTCCAGTTTTAAATCAACTCTTCAAACCTTTGAGACCCATTAGGAATATTTCTTCCCAAAACCTGCATACACGCATTTCATATACATATACATTCATAAAACCCGTATAAAAATGAGAAACCAAATTCACATACCAAACCATACATCCACCCCCAAACCTTAAACCAAACCATTCACCACACACACACACACCTACACAAACGAAATTAAAACCAATAAACACCCTTTCAAACCAAATTTGAAATCACCTATCCATACACCAGAGGAAAGGTATAGTTTGTCCATAAACAAAAAAACAAGCCTAAAATAAACCAAAAGAGTGTTTTCTAAAATAAAACTAGTAAAAAGGTAGAGGTCCACCAAAGAAGCCTTGTTTTCTTTTGTTGGAGAAGAAGCTCGAGACCGCCAACGAGCACCTCCAAGCACGGGCCGGGCAGGCAGAAGGGTTGCGAACGCAGAGGCGACGCTTGCAGGTCCAGGTTTGGGTCCTTGGGGCTCAGGTGGATGCTCTGTCGAGAGCAAGAGTTGATGGCGCTTCTTCCTCTTCTGCTCCTCCTCCATCCAGTGTCTCCGATCGAGAGCTTGAGTTGATAAATGAGCTAGGCATGGTCTGTAGCGAGCTCCTGGCTACTCAGATGGAGCTTGATCAGGCGAGGGAGAGGATTGCGAGGGCCGAGGATGAGGTGGACCTGTTGCGGTCCGAGAGAGCCTTGAGAGAGGAGGAGATGGACCAGCTTCGGTCCCGTATGATACGGAGGGAGGAGGAGACTTCCATACTAGGACGTGAGCGGGACTCCCTCAAGGCCAGGGTGTCAGAGTTGTAGGCGTCGGCTGGTGTGCCTGGTGGATTGATGGGAGACCTGGTTCGTTCCCTTCAGGTGGCCGGGGACAAGGATCGGGAGGCTCTCAGGATTTTGGAGGTGAGGGCACGGGAGCTGGAAGAGAGGTTGAGGGTAGCCGAGGACCGATCCAGGAGTATGGAGGGTCGTCTTCACCAGAAGAGATCATAACATGCAGCAAGTCCACCTCTAGGAGGCCACCATGACCATGAGGGGGAAGTCGGTTGGCGGAGGGTCTATGACGGAGGCGGACCTCGACCTTCTCCCTCTCAAGCCTGACCATTCAATCTCTGCCTCCCTAGCCACCAGGGATTCTTTGAGCAGAGCTTCCCGTCCATCAGCGACTCAGAGCCGCGGGAGATACGCGAGGGATGCTTCTTCGGTGAGAGAGACTCCTGCTGCTCCGGATGCTTTAGAGGTTCAGTCTTCTCCTCAGTTACCACCTCCTTCTCAGCCAAGCCAGGACGCTCTTCTTACTCAGCCTTCCGGGTACGATGACACTCCAAGGTATAATCTTTTGTGTCTTGGTTTTGGTAAAAGAAATGTATATCTGCAAGGAATTCATGCTTTTCTTCTTTTCTTTTGGCTCAGATGATTGTTCTGATGCTCGGGCATCAAATTTGGTGAGTAACATCACATTATAACACTTAGAAATTACTAGAAATGCCAAAGACTTAGACATGCACGCATGCGAGCACGCACGTACGCACGCATGCCTGAGTGCCCCAGCACCTACCCGAGCCCCTGGGCAGCCCCGCGCATGCCCCTGCACGCGCACGCACTGGCGCCCTGTTGCATGCCCAGGCACGCCCAGACAACCTGCCCCGCGCGCACGCCCGCTCACGCGGGCCCTCGCACGCACAGACAACCTGCCCCGCCCGCACGCCCGCTCACGCGGGCCCTCGCACGCACAGACAACCTGCCCCGTGCGCACGCCCGCTCACGCGGGTCCTCGCGCACTCGCGCACTGCCAGCGTCCGCGCGAACCAACGCGCTCGCTCCGCGTGCACCCACACGCCCGCACGCATGCGCACGCGCCCGTCTACGCCTACCAGTGCCCCTATGCGCGAGCGTGCGCGCCCGCCCAGCACTCTTTTAACCCCTTTTAACCCCTCCCCCACACTTCTCACTCACCCTAAACCAACTACCTAGCATGCATGACTTCCCAACAACCCCTAAGCCATGAAAAACCAAAGAAAAGAAGGGGAAGAGCTCACCTAGGGAGGGGGAATGAAAGGGGGAGATTCGGGGGCCCTCGATGCACCCGCGACCACCTCAACCACCACCACCACCTCCACAGCCCTCCTCAGCCTTCTTTGGCTGCAAAACAGGGGGGGGGGGGAAGACATGAGAGGGAGCTTGAGAGAGGAGAAACCACAACAACAACACATACACAAAACTCACCTCTTGTGCTTCCTTCTTCACCTTCTCCTTCATTTTCTTCTTCCTCCTCTTTCTCCACACACAAAGAGGGGGAAAAAAAGAGACCAAGAGAGGGAGAGGAGGTGTTCCACGAAATGGGAGAGAGGGGGAGAGAGAGAGAGGGCAAAAATGTCATTTTCATGCCCAAATCCAATCCCCCCCCTTGAGATGCGCACGACGCGCGTAGTCGTGCGTCGTGCATCGATGGGGCATCCTAGCTATACTAGTTGTGTAGATAAGTAGTATGGCCATGCTTAATCTATAATATGTTAGACATCCTGCATGCTCGGCTTATATACATGTATTGTATCCATGTATGAATGACTGTATCGCATGCGTCCCTCTAGTATGGGCATGTATTCTATAATGTGTATGGATGTATAGAATATGGCATGCCTTAGGTAGTATTGTAATACTACTCCTACCATATTAATTGGAATATCCAGCATGATTAGGTGCATGCCAATGGGCACACGCCTAATATTCCCTTGCGATAAGACTTGAGGGCGTGGTGTAGTTTTGCGCCCATGATAGTGGGGCAAAGCTATGACCAACTTCAAGAGATGATGAGCTCTCTCTCGCCCTCTCCCTTTGTACGAACTGAGTAAGTAGAATATGTTAGACATCCTGCATGCTAGGCTTATATACATGTATTGTATCCATGTATGAATGACTGTATCGCATGCGTCCCTCTAGTATGGGCATGTATTCTGTAATGTGTATGATGGATGTATAGAATATGGCATGCCTTAGGTAGTATTGTAATACTACTCCTACCATATTAATTGGAATATCCAGCATGATTAGGTGCATGCCAATGGGCACCTGCCTAATATTCCCTTGCGATAAGACTCGAGGGCGTGGTGTAGCTTTGCGCCTATGATAGTGGGGCAAAGCTATGACCAATTTCAAGAGATGATGAGCTCTCTCTCGCCCTCTCCCTTTGTACGAACTGAGTAAGTAGAATATGTTAGACATCCTGCATGCTAGGCTTATATACATGTATTGTATCCATGTATGAATGACTGTATCGCATGCGTCCCTCTAGTATGGGCATGTATTCTGTAATGTGTATGGATGTATAGAATATGGCATGCCTTAGGTAGTATTGTAATACTACTCCTACCATATTAATTGGAATATCCAGCATGATTAGGTGCATGCCAATGGGCACACGCCTAATATTCCCTTGCGATAAGACTCGAGGGCGTGGTGTAGCTTTGCGCCCATGATAGTGGGGCAAAGCTATGACCAACTTCAAGAGATGATGAGCTCTCTCTCGCCCTCTCCCTTTGTACGAACTGAGTAAGTAGATGCGATTTCCTACTTGACTCAGGTTCGTTTGGAATATTGGCATGCACCTGTTAGTGCACAAGATCGCGCTTGACCCTTCCCTTTTAAGTTGGTGATATCCAACGCATGCTTAAGTTATGCCTTGTGTGCTTATGTGATTAATGGCCGGCCATGTATGCATGTTGTTTATGATGTAAATCTCTGTTAGGGAGTATCCCTATAATTATTTGTTAGGTTATCATAAACTGCTCTACCATAGTTCTTCGCGGATAACCCCAATTTTGGTTTAATAGTACATCCCAATAGGGGACGACCATACTTGTTCAATTTGTCTCTCTCAACCTGGATTCCATGGGGCGGGCCTTGGAAAGTTTTGGAATAAGCAGGGGAATTCGAAGATCCTCCAAACGTAGAGCTCGTAGGGCTTTGAACCCAAATACGTTACCCACAAATGAAGTAAACATATTAGTAACAGAACCTTCTTCAAAAAGGTCTAAAGGATAAGCTACATAAGCAATATATTGATTTTGCTCCCCAACAACGGGCTCGATGTGGTAGCATCGGCCTTTGTAACGATCAAGGCTGGTAAGTCCATCGGTCCACACGGTTATCGTGCATGTAGTTCATGTACATAACTAAGATATAATTCTCTTATTATATATACACACATGTTAAAACTAATTAGGCCTATCTGAAATAGGCATAGGTATGACCCGCTGTCGGGTTGTACCTTATTAGTTAGAGCGCTAGCGATGTAATCGCCCCCGTGCATCCGAGCGATGCACTCGTTTGGAATTCAGGAGAATTCATTATCTTATCGGTTTTGTTAAGCCAGTAGTTGTGGCATTAAGCTAGGCCTACCCGTGCTAGGCGTGTATATGAACCGCCTATTGGGTTATGTGCCTTGGGATTATTTCTGCGTGAGAGCAGAGGCAACCCCCTTGTGACTGAACGACGCAACCGTGTGGGAGTACAATAGTGTTCGATATCATCGATATGTGATTATCGAGAGTAGTTGTTTTTCCATTTGGGTTCGCTTTGCGAACATGGAGTGTTTCCTCCCAATGTTGTCCGTGTTTAAGCGGCCCGGGTTGTAGCTATCTTGACAGAGGGCTCCCATCTGTAGGTAACATCAATGCGTTTGGAAGCGTACTGATCGTGGGAGTGTACCAGGTAGAGGCTACCCAGGAGAGGGCTAACGAATGATATTGCGAGCGTGAAATCGTTCTCCCCTTCGTTGGATCCGATGTAGGAACTTCCCAGCGTTGGAAAAGCTGTCCTGACAGAGGGCTCCCATCCGTAGGTACCACCGATGCGTTCGGAAGTGTACTGATCGTGGGAGTATACCAGGTAGAGACTACCTGGGGAAAGGGCTACCGGTGGACCAAGGGTGTAGAGGAGTCTAATCTCTCCAAAAGTCCTATGTCACCTCTAAAGGGTGAGGGTGAGGATGAGGTGAAGACACGTCACCTCGTGGCCCATTCGTTGTTCGTCCGTTCCCATAGTTGTTGGGTCCGGTCTCATATCGATGTTCAAAGACATCGTTGGGCAGTTATCTCGATGTAGATGATCCAGTAGTGTTGCGTAGACCAGTAATTCCGGGTCTCTTCGACCAACGGTATGGTCTCTCCCCAAAAGTCCCAAGAGTCTCCCTCCAGGAGTGAGGGTGAGGGTGAGGTTGGTGATCCAGTAGTGTTGTGTGGACCAGTAATCCCGGGTCTCCTCGACCAACGGTATGGTCTCTCCCTAAAAGTCCCAAGAGTCTCCCTCCGGGAGTGAAGGTGAGGGTGAGGTTGGTCGCGCCGCCGCGTGACCTTGTTATCCATTGGGTTTCTACCCATGTTTTCCTTGAAAGGAAATTGCTTTAGTATTGAACTGTTGTAATGGTGATTGGTTTCCAGCCACTCACTGTGCTTGTAGCTCACCCCTCGCATACTGTTTCTTTTCAGGGGCAGTGTTGGGCGTGGAGCTGGAGCTTCCCTGTGGCGTGGTCTTATGGGCGTGGAGCGTTCTTCTGACGGGTGGCGAGTGCGAGGCTGTCAGCAGTCCTAGAGTCATTTTTTTATTGTAAATCGTGCATGTGGCACAAGTTGTATTTTATTTGGACTAGACTTGGCTCTCACAGGATAGTGATTGTATATTCGAGTCTGTAATAATGTTTTTGGTTTACAGACATTGTTGATATCTTATGCTTCCACTTTTCAGTCAGTTATCATTATCTTTGCTTTGCCACCTTGTGTATTGTTGTTGGAGTCTTTGTTGACCTCAGGTATTGATAGCTGATACTTCATTATTGCCACGTCTCGGGGATGGCCACCCTGGGGCGTGACAAAAGTTGGTATCAGAGCCTGGTCTTGTCAGAGCCTAAGTCTAGTCGTATAGATGATGAGTCGTAGGATTGTCATCCGAGTACTCTTGTTTTAGAAGTTATCTTAGGTTGCTGACATGCCTCCTCACATCCGTTGACGTGGACGTGACCCCTCTGGACCCACCCTTAAGTTGTCGACTAGGTCGACTAAACAGGGTCAGTTGTTGGATCCCTTGTTGCGGGATTAAGGCTTGGGTAGGAGATTCATGCCCAGTAGTATGATAGTGATGAATTGGTCGCAATTTCTATGGTATGGATTGCGTCTCGATAATGGAGCTTCTTTCCCGTGCATCGGTATTGCTGGTAACCATGGAGTTCGCGTGCGGCGCCAGTTTCAAGTTTTGAGGATGTGGCATATTGCTCATTAAGGGGTGATGTCTTCTTCCAGTCTTCCTACTCAGGATTAAGGGGCCTTGCGGGGTCATCGTTGAGACCTGGGCTAGGGTACTCCGTGTTCCTTGTTTGGTTGTCGGGATATCCTATATCGGGACCTCATGGTGCCCTCCCAAGGTTTTTTTCCCAGTCAAGGAATACCTTTGAAGCATCTATTAGATGATTGATTTTTCCTCTCACTTGGAAGGTGCTGTAGCGAGTGGTGATGCGTACGATCGGGATTGGGTACATCCTATTGCAGCTTGGTGGGCGATTGCTTGTGGACTAGGGTCCATAGTGGCATTTGGAGTCGCTTCGATATATCATTGTGCGTTGTAGCTGCCCGGTAAAGGCTAGAGCCCTGTGAGGTGCTCCCAGATACTATGCTTGTTGGTGCTCCAATATGGCAGAGTTAGTGGGCATGGGAGGCTACCAGGTAGAGGCCACGCTAAGAGAGTGCTACCGGATGATGTCGAGAGCATGGACTCCTCGTGATGAATCGACCCATTGAGTGCATGATGCTGGAGTTCCAATGGTTATTATAGTTGAGCGACTTATCTCTGGCGGCATGTGGAGCACAGTTCGCGATACTGTCACTTTTTGCCCCCACATGGGTCATAAACGAGGAGACGCGATGCTAGTGTTCGTGATAGGACTCAACCGCCCTATCAGATAGATGACGTCACATAAGCATTGTCGAGGTTCGACGAACCCTTATTGCGTGTCTTGTGGATTAAGTGCGGTTGAGCGGCTTACCAAGCGTGTAAGTATCATCATGAGCTCCAGCCATGCTCGAGGAGCAAAATCTGGACTTTTGGGAAATGAGAAGAGAGCTTAGTCAAAAGAAAATCAAGTACAAGCTAGAAAATTCAATAAATATTACATCTTCTTCCTTCAAAATACGGAAGGCCTCCCAGAACTGTGCGAGGCGACGCAGGCGAGAAGCCCCTGGAGGCGCCCATCTCATAGCCCAAGGGAGGGCACGGTCGAAGACCAGCTGGGTCGGACGAGCAATGGCGAAGTGCTCATACCCAAAAATCTGCAGAAAGAAAGTCAAAACCAAAGTAAAATGATGTTAATGAACTTAAATCAAATCATTTCTATCTTCACTAATTATACCTGTAGAAACGCTGCAAAGCCGTTGAGATTCTTGCCCCCGGCCCTCTTCACCTTCTTCGACAACTCCACGAAGAGGTGAGCCAACATGGCCGCTCCCCAGGCAAAGCGTCCCATGGCCTCTAGGTCCCTCATCAGCAAAAGAGAGTGAGAGGAGACCTTGTTGGAGGCCGTCGAGAAGAGAACCCGGGCGAAGAAATAGAGGAAGAACACCCTCAACTCCCTCTGAGCCCTCTGTGGGCACGTAGTCGTCTCTCTTGCCTCGATCATCCACCTCCTCCTCTCGAAACTGGCCTCAGCCTCGCCCTTCTGACGGCGCGTGAATGAACCGAGGCCGTACTGCCTCGAAAGTTGTCCAAGAGGGATCCGGTTCAATGTCCTCTCGCGCTCCACGTACTCCCAATCCCCGATCAACTTCCGAAAGAGCGCCCTATAGTCCGGACTGGTAGCCACTATCACCGCCTCGCCCAAGACTGGGAGGCCCGTGATCCATTGAACGTCCTCCAACGTTGGCATCATCGCACCAATAGGGAGGATAAATGTGCAGCTCTCCACATCCCACCTCTCCGCCAACGCCTCTAGATAAGGGCGGTGGACATGGAACAGCTCAATCAGAAAGAAGGAGCGAAAGCTCGCTTCATCCACTAGGTTCCTCTCCTCCGGCCTCAGGGCATCATACCCTCGCTTCGTCCCAAGCCAGAGGGCTCGAATACGGTTCAGCCGCTAAAACAAACAGAAGAAGAAGGGTTAGTCTGAAGACGTCCGAAAGGTGAGAATCCTAAACAAAATTTTCATTTCTAAACCATGCTAGAGGATTAAATATACATATGCAAGCATGAAACATGAATACACCTCTTTTTACCCCTTTAAACACTCCCACCGTGGTCTATCTACAAATCAAAATTCACCATACTTAAAACTACATAAACACACTTTCTTCTTGCCATGTAAAGCATGCTTATAACACTCCCACCATAAATCATGAACACATGCTTACATATCTATCACTATCTAAAAAAGCATACTTATCTAAACAAACAACAAAATTATTATTCCCTTTTACCATCTCTTGTATTAAAACCAAACACCCTATTTTCTATAAATAAAGCATCGTATAAAGCCATAAAGAAAAAGCATGCTTGTGAATTCCCACCGTGATCATTTTTCATACACAAACAAGCATGCCTATTTAAAAAGACGCATACATATATACTTCTTACACACTTCATACATACCACCAAAACATATGTACATGCATTTAGAACAAAATAATAGGCAAAAGGAAATAGAGGCGTACCACAGCTCGTGTAGCTCCGGAAGCCTCCGCCTCAGCCTCGTCAGGATCGTCTCCCTCCTCGACATCCCCCTCCTCCTCAATCCCGGCCTCCTCAGCCCCTTCCTCAATTCCTCTGGCTCTTGCGGCCTCAATCCCAGCATCCATGGCCTCTTCAGCCTTGAACCCAACACCCACAGCCCCCGCAGCCTCAGTCCCTACACCCTCGCCTTCCTCCGCATCTGTTGCGCCAGAGGCCAAAGCCTCAAAGTCCCCCAAAGCCCTCCTCTCCTCCTCCTCGTCAGCCCTGGCCTCTCCGGCCTCCCTCTCTAACATCCCCACTATAGCGTCCAAAGACGCCCTCACCTCCTCACTAACTCCCTCGGCCCCCACCCCCTCAGCCGAACCCTGGGCTCTGGCCTCCAAAACCGCGCCCTCAGCAACCGCCGATCAGTCGCCATGCCTTCGCTTGCGTGTATACCCTATCACATCGCTCCCTACCCCTGGGACAGCCCCCGAGGATGCACCCGCACCTCCACCCATGCCCGCCAATGGCGTTTCCGCCATTTGGGTCGCCTCCTCCGTGACCCTCCTCTCCGCCCCACTGCTCTCCGACGAGTTAGACCCTGAGACAGCCCCTCTCTGCTCTCGGGAAGACCAGAGACGCTTCATCATCGAAGTCATCCTCTTCCCCTTCGTCATCTCCTCTGATTTTGTGAAAAAGAAAGCCCCAAGGGAATCTAGGGCTTCGAAATCAAGAAGAAAGGAGTGATCTAGGGTGAATCAAAGTCAAGGAAATCAATGTTTTTCGGTTTCAAACAGAGAAGAAAAAGAAGAGAGGGAAGAAGAACCGTTTTGAAAAAAACTTGGGAAGAGAGAGGGTCCTTTTTCAGTTATAAGGGACCCAGATGGGCGGTGGCTAGTTGCGTCTAGCCGCCCCCTACCCGCCGACTAATTTCAACATGCCGCCTCCCTCTGCCAGCTTCTCAAATACACTTATTTTCTAAGTTTTCTAAAAACAAACAACCATGTTTTGGTTTAGTTCCAAGTTTTACCTCATCAAACACAACTTTCTCAAAGTTTTACCAAAAATTCCAGTACCGTTCAGTTCAAATTTCTTCAGTTCTGGTTCTTTTCCAGAATCTTTGTCTTTCGAATGATCCAATTCACCAAATCAAACACACTTTTTTCTTTCTGTCTGCGATATCCCCTTGATTTGCTGAGCTACCCAAGCACGGGTACCGTAGGCATAAGGAAACTGACGCTGGGCTGCTGCGTGCACGATGGCTAAGAACCCTGTCCGAGGGTTGGATCACTTGCCTCTTTACTTTTACTCACTTTCCCACCTGGATCACTCCTTAGATAACCATTCTAGTCAAAATCCATCCTCTGATGACCTAAATTACCTCCTTGAATGGTATTGGTCATGTGGCCTAAACTTTTGGAAGGCTGGACCGGCCAAAATAAGGGTCATTTTCCTTATCATCGATCGAAGTATTTCTGTTTCACACAAAGACTCTGTCCGATGAGGAACAACTGTAGATACCATAATTTTGACTGTCCAAAGAGACAAAAATACTTCAAGTAATACTTAAGAAACAACCACATTTGGACATCTAATAGAAAACTCCCTTAGAAATAGAAACCGGAAACCCTAAGTCCAACACTTAGAAAAATCTAAGAGCCTGGACAGGGGCGGCTAGTTCAAACTAGCTGCCCCCCAAACCGACCTCAAACCGCCTTCTTGGATGGGACATAAAGCAAGCATGATTGCGGCAGATTGTCCCTTCTAGCCGCCCCATCTTAGCCGGTTCATCCTTAGTAACCGACCCAAGCCACCATTTGTCAGAGATGGAACGTATGACAGGTTATGATGAGGGCAGATACCTGAGAGTAGCCGCCCCTCACTGGGCGGCTAAATACCATTAGCCGCCCCTCACCTGGACACTGTCAGAGAATAAAGATCTAAGGGGAGGTCAAATCAAGCACCTTGTTACGCATTTTGATCTATTGTCCAGTGGCCCCTTTTTTACTATAAATAAGGGGCAACCTATTCATATCCATATCAATCAATTAATTCCCAAGCAACCAATCCACACCCACACTCACAAGCCTATACCCCCCACACCACCATTTCAAAAACCCTTGAGAGAGAAAGTGAGAGAGAAACCCATTTTCTACACCAAATCACTCTCTAAATCCACTCTCCAAAACCCAGGTTAAACCCAGTTTAATCTCTGCCAAACCCAAACCCAAACCCTAACCAGGTTCTGCCCAAATTGAACCAGATACCAGGCGGCTACCCACAACTAACTGCTCCCACCAGGTGGCCAAATACAACCAGCCGCGCCCTCCCTAGCCCACCTCAGTGTTATGCCTGTGTCATTTGGAGCCATTTCGGTTAAGCCTTGGTCACATCAGGGTCATTCAGGGTCTTTTTTCTTTTTCAATCGGAGTCGCTAAAATTTTAGCTTTTAGCTACCTGCGGGAGTTAGAGTACTCTGATTGGAAATCTAACTGCATATTATGGGTCCTGGTACTGTTTAGTACTACCCATAAAAATTTCATCAAATTTCGGTAACGTTTTGAAAAATATGCAGTTCTGAATCGCATCCGGGTTTGGCCGTTACTGGGTTTCGGTGGGTGAGATATTTTCGAGTGTGTGGTGCTTCTCCGCACGCTTCCCAATAAAGCAAAAATGAGTGGTTCAGTGAGGGTGAGCCTAACCCTAACCTCACCACCTCCTTATGGTCACCCAAAGACACTATTTGGGCATGAAAATGACATTTTTGCCCTCTCTTTCTCTCCCCCGCTCTCCCATTTCATGGAACACTTTCTTTCCCTCTCTTGGTCTCTTTTTTTTTTCCCTCTTTCTGTGTGGAGAAGGAGGAAGAAGCAAATGAAGGAGAAGGTGAAGAAGGAAGCACAAGAAGGTGTGTTTTGTGTATGTGTTGTTGTTGTTGTGGTTTCTCCTCTCTCAAGCTCCCTCTCATGTCTTCCCCCCCCCCCTGTTTTTCAGCCAAAGAAGGCTGAGGAGAGGCTGTGGAGGTGGTGGTAGTGGTGGTGGTGGTTGAGGTGGTCACGGGTGCATCGAGGGCGCCCGAATCTCCCCCCTTCATTCCCCTTCCCTTGGTGAGCTCTTCCGCTTCTTTTCTTTGATTTTTCATGGGTTTAGGGGTTGTTGGGAAGTCATGCATGCTAGGTAGTTGGTTTAGGGTGAGTGTGGAGTGTGGGGGAGGGGTTAAAGGGGTTAAAGGGTTCTGGGCACGCGCGAGGGTCTGTCCGTGCGCTTGCGCGCGCAAACGCGCGCGTAGAAGGGCGCAGGCGGGCGCGTGCCCAAGGGCGCGCAGGTGCGCGCGGGGCAAGCGCGTAGGTTTCCGCGGGCGCTTGCAGCGCGCACGGTGCAGGTGGGTCGTGCGCGCAAGTGCGCGAGGGCTGGCACGGGGCAGTGTGTCTGGGCGAGTCTGGGCATGCGGCAGAGCGCTAGTGCACGCGGGCGCGTGCATGCGCGTGGAGGGGCACACGTGGGGCTGCCCAGAGGCTCAGGTGGGTGTTGGGGCACTCGGGCATGCATGCGTATATGCGTGCTCACTTGCATGCGAGCCCATATGCGTGCATGTCTAAGTCTTTGGTATTTCTAGTAAATTCTAAGTGTTTTAATGTGATGTTACTCACCATTCTGATACCCTTACCTTGCAGATCTCGTCGGATTGGATGCGGGAGGTCCCGGGTTGCGGTGAGTGGTTTGATCAAACCCCTTGAGATGCGCTCGACGCGCGTAGTCGTCCGTCGCGCATCGATGGGGCATGCTTAAACTATAATATGTTAGATATCTTGCATGCTAGGCTTATATTGCATGTTTTGTATCCATGTAAAAATGACTGTATCGCATGCGCCCTTCTAGTATGGGCATGTATTCCTGTAATGTGTATGGATGTATAGAATAGGGCATGCCTTAGGTAGTATTGTAATACTACTCCCACCATATTAATTGGAATATCCAGCATGATTAAGTCTGGGTTAATAACGGGCACCTGCCTAAGACTCGAGGGAGTGGTGTAGTTGTTGCGCCCATGTTAATAACGGGCACCTGCCTAAGACTTCACGACATGATGATCTCTCTCGCCCTCTCCCTGTGCACGAACTGAGTAAGTAGATGCGATTTCCTACTCGACTCAGGTTCGTTTGGAATATTGGCATGCACTTGTTAGTGTGCGATGACCCTTCCCTTTTAAGTTGGTGATATCCAACACATGCTTAAGTTATTATGCCTTGTGTGCTTATATGATTAATGGTCATATATGCATGTTTGAGTGGGCCATACCTTGTATGCATGTTGTATGATTTGTTGTTTATGATGTAAATCCATGTTAGGGGTTACCCTTATAGTCAATTATTAGATGATCGTGCATATGGTTCATGCACATAGCTATGATATGATTCTCCTGTTATATATACGCACATGTTAAAACTAATTAGGCCTATCTGAAATAGGCGTGGGTACGACCCATCATTGGGATGTACCTCATTAGTTAGTGTGCGAGCGATGTAATCGCCCCTGCATCTGTGTGATGCACTTGAATGGAATTCAGGAGAATTCATTTGTTGTATCGGTTTTGTTAAACCGGTAGCTTTGGCATTAAGTTAGGCGATTATCGAGAGTAGTTGTTTTTCCATTGGGTTCGCTTTTTGAACATGGAGTGTTTCCTCCCAATGTCGTCTGTGTTGAAGCGGCCCGGGTTGTAGCTGTCCTGACAGAGGGCCCCCACCTGTAGGTACTATCGATGCATGCGGCAAGATGTACTGATCATGGGGGTATACAAGGTAGAGAGGCTACCAGGGAGAGGGCTAACGAATGATATTGCGAGCGTGAAATCGTTCTCCCCTTCGTTGGATGGGCAATGATATCTCCAGCATAACATCAAGAGGGGCGGACCCCACGCCCATCTGTCTCACAAAAACAATAGACACGAACGAGTGCATGGCTCCAGAATCAAATAGCACATATGCAGGGAGTTGGGGATCAAAACAATACCTCGGACCACACTACCCGAAGCCTGCGCCTCCTCGGCTGAAAGTGCTGCAACTCGACCCTGAACAAACTACGGCTGAGGAGCAGGGGCACGCCTCCTCTTGTCAACCCGGCCACCCTGTGGCTACTGCTGCTGACGCTGTGGCTGCTGCTGCTGCACACGGGGTCGGCCAGCATCAGGGCAATTATATAAAATATGCCCGACGCGCTGGCAATGGTAACAGCGCCGCATCTCCGGTCGCCTGGCCTGAACTGGTACTGCCGCAATGGGTGCTGGACCTCGCGCTGGCACCACATCGACTGGAGTAGCGGCGGCCGCTGACTGATCAAAGCGGGGCCGCTTCTTCTTGCGATGTCCCTGGTCCTGGCTCCTGGGGGGCCTCTGGTCTGCAGAAGGGGTTGGAACCCCCAAAGGGACCCCAAGGTCTCGCTCGACTGTCTTCGCACGAGACACCAAGTCCGAGTACCTCGTGAACGAACTCTCGCATTACGATCTGGCGTGTTGAAAACGGGAAGTACTCCTCCAGAAAGTACCTCCGGAACCCAGCCCATAGAAGTTGCTCCACTCCCTTGGGGATGTCCACCGATCAGGTAGCCCACCAGTAGGCGGCCCTACCCTTCAACATGAAGGTGGCCAGTGAGACACACTGGCGGTCGGTGCAGTGCATGGTCGAGAAGATCTTGTCCACCTCCATCAACCAACGCTCAGGGGCAAGGGGGTCTGCCGTCTGGCCATGGAACTCGGGAGGGTGGAGCTTCAGAAAGGCAGTGAGGCCGCTCTGATGCACTCGTGCTGCAGCCTCTAGCTCCACCTCCCTCTCCAGGGGATCCTGAACTCCCACCACCGGAATCACCATTGGGACAGGGGGTACCTCGGGCACCACCGGTGGATCTGCCACCAAGGGGACCTGTGGAACTGCCTTGCGGGCCGCCCGCAGCTCCTGGATCTCTCGTGCCTGATCAGCTAACGCCCTAATCTGGGCCTTCAGTGCCCTAGTCTGAGTCTCCACTAGATCTGCGATACGAGCGTAAGCACGCTCCCATGCAGGAGGCTCCTGCGCCGGTCCTGGCCCCATAACCGAGGACCCTCCAGTAGACTCCTCGCCTCTGGTAGGTTTGGAAACCACCAAGGGCCGAGGGGGACCACATTCACGCATTCCTCTGCGAGGAGGCATATCAGCAACCTAAGAAAACATACACTAGGATCAGAATACTCATATAGAAATCCTAGGACTCATCTCTAAGAAAACAATTGGCTCTGACAGGACCAGGCTCTGATACCAACTTTTGTCACGCCCCAGGGCGGCCGTCCCCGATACGTGGCAAATATATATAATATCAGCAGTCTATACAGGAGATCAATAAAACACTCTAAACAACATCGAAAATGACAACACAATCAGTAATGGAGCTGACATAATATATATACATATAGCGGAAGCTTAAACGACTGAGTCTATTCAAAGACATATATGACAGACCCGAATACATAATCAACTGTCCTGGGAGAGCCAATATACACAATGACATCCAAATACAAGTGTGTGCCCAAGCACGGATAACAATACATACAATCAAGAAGGGGATGCTGATGGCCTCTCACTCGCAGAACCCAAAACGTGACGCTGCTCCGCTACTGCTGTGTTGCCTTGGGGAGCTCCTCCTTCAGATCCGACTCAGATACAACTGGAGGAAAAGAATATGCGAGGGGTGAGCCACACGCTCAGTGAATGGCACAATCTATGCAACACAACTCATATTAACCTTAAATAATTATAGTCCCTAAACGGGAGTAACTACACAAGCTAGTGGGTCGTAACATCGCCGACCCACCCCACCCTCACCCTCACCCTTTAAGGGGGTGACATGAGCCTTATCAGACTAGACTGCTCTCCTCCCTTGGTCCACCCGGTAGCCTCTCCCACATTTCGTATCCTCTACCTGGTATACTCCCACGATCAGCATTGTCTGACGCATCGGAGGTACCTACAGATGGGAGCCCTCTGTCAGGTCAGCTTTCCAACGCCGGGGAGTCCCTACTCGGATCCAACCACAGGGAGAAGACAGCCTACTCACATGGATACGATCCTCTTGGATCCGTCGACAACGATTTGTAACACTACTAATGTCATGAATTCTCAAGAATTCCTCCAGGGCGCATAACTAAGATGCGGGGAAACATATATCATAACCACAAGGTTATAATATTCCCTAAGGCATGCTTATAACAATATGTTCTCATTTTGATTTAATTAAATTAAACTAAATGGGCTTTCCAGTCATGGAACATGGTGCCTAGGCATGTAGGGGCCTCTATACATGATATATGGATGCATATCCCTAGCATACAAGGTCTAAGGTGGAATGGTTACATCATATTAAACATGCATACACGGTTTTCCATTTATCACTAGTTAATATGCAATTATGGAGCCCCAGGGAAGGGCAATGCACGCCTACGTGCATTGAACGCCTCCGTACTGGGTTGGATTGTCCCACTCACCGAAACCCGGGTCGTTGCGTGACCGTCCGTCAAGATCTGCAAGACATGGGCATTCAATATGGTGAGTAAACTATACAAATACACACGAAATTTAATAGAAATACCCAATACTCGGACAAGCATGCATACGGACTCGCACGCATGCGAGCGCGCACGTACGCACGCGAGTCCGAGTGCCCCGACACCCTCCCGAACCCTCAGGCAGCCATACGCATGGCCCCCCGCACACGCACGCACGAATGTGCACGCACGCACGCTCCACAGCACCCCTGGCGCACTGCCGCGCCGCGCCCCCGCGCCCAGACGCGCTGCCGCGCTCGCGCACCGCTCGTCCAGCCCAGCGCGTACCCCTGCGCACCCCCACGCGTTTGTGCGTACGCGCGCGCGCCCGCCAGCGCGCCCGAGCCCCTTCCACCCCCTCCTCAGCCCACCCACACCCCCTAACACCTATGCAAAGCATGCATAACCATTTAAACACCCTAAACAAGCTAGGGGAGGAGGAAGACTCACCAACAAGGAGGGAAAGGAAAAGGGAGGAAGCTCGGGTGCCCTTTGCGCACCAAACCACCACAACCGCCACCACCAAGACCACCACCACCTCAGCCACTCACAAGGCCTAAAAATGGCTGGAAACAGGGGTGGGGGAAAGCCATGAGAGGGAGGTAGAGAAAGGGAAATCAAAACAAAAACCATACAAAGGTAGATCACACACATACCTTTCTTTTTCCCTTCTAGGGTTTTCTTTTTCTTCTCCTTCTACTACCTCTAATGGGAGAAACAAAGAAGAGGGGATGAGTGATGGAGTGAGTGAGAGATGAAGAAGAGAAGAGAAGAGAAGAGGAGAGAAGGGGGGACGCCCACTAATAGGGCCACACACACACACTCACACACTTGGAACAATTTTTGTTGGTGGGGATTGACTTTGAGTCAACCCAACCACACAAAAAAACAAAACCATTTGACCAAGTCAATGGTCAAATTTGACTTGGTCCAAGTCTTCTTTGACTTGGTCAAGTCCCCCTTTTGACATTCCCACTCGGTCAAAACCCGAATACGATTCGGAACTGCCAAATTCTAAAACGTTACCGGAATTCGATGAAATTTTTGTGAGTGGTTCAAAATGGCACCAGGACACATAATATGCAATTAGATTTTCAATCAGAGTTCTCGAACTCACGTAGATAGCTAAAATTCCAAAATTTTAGCGGTTCCGATCGAAAAAAGAAAAAGTTGGAAAACTGCCAAGAATGTCCCAAAGGTGACCAGAAGGCTAAAATTGACACATATATAACACATGGAACGCCTCCCGAAACTGAGCGAGGCAATGCAAGCGAGAAGCTCCTGGAGGCGCCCATCTTATAGCCCAAGGGAGGGCGCGGTCGAAGACCATCTGGGTAGGACGAGCGATGGCGAAGTGCTCATACCCAAAAATCTGTAGAAAGAAAGTCAAAACCAAAGTCAGGTGAAGTTAATGAACTTAAATCAAATCATTCTATCTTCACTAAACTATACCTGCAGAAAAGCAGCGAAACCGCCTAGATTCTTGCCCCCGGCCCTCTTCACCTTCTTCGACAACTCCACGAAGAGGTGGGCCAACATGTCCGCGCCCCAAGCGAAGCGGCCCATCATCGCAAAGTCCACCATCAGCAACAAGAAGTGGGAGGAGACCTTGTCGAAGGCTGTCGAGAAGAGGACCCGGCCGAAGAAATAGAGGAAGAACGCCCTCAACTCCCTCCGATCCGTCTGTGAGCATCCAGTTGCTGTTATGCCTGTGTCATTTGGAGCCATTTTGGTTAAGCCTTGGTCGCATCTGGGTCATTCAGGGCCTTTTTCTTTTTCGATCGGAGTCGCTAAAATTTTAACTTTTAGCCACCTGCGGGAGTTGGAGTACTCTGATTGGAAATCTAACTGCATATTATGGGTCCTGGTACTGTTTCGTACTACCCATAAAAATTTCATCGAATTCTGGTAACGTTTTGAAAAATATGCAATTCCGAACCGTGTATCCAGGTTTTGAGAGTTCCTGGTTGGTCGAATAGTGTGAGATATTTTGGGGATGTGGTGACCTTTGGTAACCTTACCCCCACTTTGCCTAGGGATGAAGAAACCATTGGTTATTTGATATGTGAGTGGGTGAGCCTAACCCTAACCTCACCCCCCCTTAAGGTCACCCCTAGGCACTATTTGGGCATGAAAATGACTTTTTTGCCCTCTCTCTCTCTCCCCCTCTCTCCCATTTCATGGAACACTTTCCCTCCCTCTCTTATGGCTCTCTTTCTCTCTTTCAAACACTCCCCAAGTGTTTGATTTTATGCCAAGGAGAAGAAGATGGAGCAAGAAGAGGAGATGCAAGTGCATGAAGGTGACTTTTGTGCACGTGTTGGTGTTGTTGTGGTTTCTCCTCTCTCAAGCTCCCTCTCATGTCTTCCCCCCTGTTTTTCAGCCAAAGAAGGCTGAGGAGAGGCTGTGGAGGTGGTGGTAGTGGTGGTGGTGGTTTAGGTGGTCGCGGGTGCATCGAGGGCCCCGAATCTCCCCCTTTCATTCCCCCTCTTTTGGTAAGTCCTCTTCCCCTCTGACCTGTTAAGCGAATTGCACTCCATCGTTCTAAGACCGGAGATTGCGAGGGGTTTCCACCCTATTCGCTTAGGCAGGTTAGCACTCTCCTAACCCTCGGAAGGGAGAGGTCGCAAGGAGCATAGCTCTGACCTGTTAAGCAAATTTCACTCCGTCATTCTAAAACCGGAGGTCGCGAGGGGTTTCGACCCTATTCACTTAGTAGGTTAGCACTCTCCTAACCCTCGGAAAGAAGAGGTCCCGCGGGGTAGAGCCCCACTTACACCAAAACTAAGTCGCACTCTAAGGGCCCGTTTGAATAGAGACATAAGCTATTCTAGGATTTATACCTATTCTATGAATTGTAGACTTTCTCAATGAAATAAGAGATTTTGTGTTTGGTTGTGTTTTCCGTTATTCTTATTGGGAAACGTAATAATAAAGGTTGGAGTGTTTGGTTGATGAAGAATAAGATGTGAATAAGGTGTAAAAAGTTAATTTGACATGTGGGCCCCATTGATGTATAAGAGGTGATGACATGTGATTTGATGTGATGGTTCCATTTATACTAGTGGAGGAATAACACAATTCCATGGGTGGACTTGGAATACAAATACCAGCTTATTCTCTCCTTATTCTGCATAGCTATACCCCCTTATTCCCTCTACCCAAACACCTTTTTACCTTATTCTCCTCTATTCCTCCCATATTCTTGTCACGCCCCAGGCGTCCCCGAGACGTGGCAAAATATAATAAAATATCAGCTATCAATACCTGAAGTCAATAAAGACTCCAACAATAACACACAAGGCGGCAAAGCGAAGATAATGATAACTGACTGAAAAGAGGAAGCATAATATATAAACAATGTCTGTAAATCAAAAACATTATTACAGACTCGAATACACAATCACTGTCCTGTGAGAGCCAAGTCTAGACCAAAGAAAATACAACTTGTGCCATATGCACGATTTACAATACATACAAGACTCTAGGACTGCTGAAGGCCTCACACTCGCCACCCGCCGGAAGAACGCTCCACGCCCATAAGACCACGCCAAAGGGGAAACTCCAACTCCACGCCCAACACTGCCCAAGAAAAGAAATAGTATGCGAGAGGTGAGCTACAAGGTCAATGAGTGGTTGGAAACCAATCACCATACTACAGTTCAATACATAATCAATTTCCTTTCAAGGAAAACATGGGTGGAAACCCATGGATAACTGGGTCACGCGGCGGTGCGACCAACCTCACCCTCACCCTCACTCCCAAAGGGAGACTCTTGGGAGTTTTGGAGAGAGACCATACCGTCGGTCGAAGAGACCCGGAATTACTGGTCTACACAACACTATTGGATCATCTACATCTAGATAACTGCCCCCCGATGTCTTTCAACATCAATACACAACCGGACCCAACAACTATGGGAACGGACGAACAACGAATGGGTCACGCGGCAATGTGTCTTCACCTCATCCTCACCCTCACTCCTGGAGGGAGACTCTTGGGACTTTTGGAAGAGACTTAGACTGCTCTACACCCTTGGTCAACCGGTAGCCCTTTCCCCCGCGTAGCCTCTACGTGGTATACTCCCACTATCAGTACGCTTCCGACCGCGTCGATGGTACCTACGGACGGGAGTCCTCTGTCAGGACAGCTATAACGCCTGGGGAGTCCCTACATTGGATCCAACGAAGGGGAGAACGATCCCACGCTCGCAATATCATTCATTAACCCTCTCCTGGGTAGCCTCTACCTGGTATACTCCCACGATCAGTACGCTCCCCAATGCATCGGTGGTACCTACGGATGGGAGCCCTCTATCAGGACAACTACACCCGGGCCCCCTCAACACACCGCTCTACACCCTTGGTCCACCGGTAGCCCTTTCCCCAGGTAGCCTCTACCTGGTATACTCCCACTATCAGTACGCTTCCGAACGCGTCGGTGGTACATACGGACGGGAGCCCTCTGTCAGGACAGCTGTAATCCCGAGAAGTTCCTACATCGGATCCAACGAAGGGGAGAACGATCCCATGTTCGCAAAGCGAACCTAATGAAAAACAACTACTCTCCATAATCACTTATCGAGATATAGAATACTACTGTACTCCCACACCGTTGCGTCGCTCAGACACAAAGGGGTTACCTCCGCTCTCACGTAGAAGTAAACCCATAAGCTAATGAATTCTCCTGAATTCCAAACGAGGGCATCGCTCGGATGCACGGGGCGATTACATCGCTAGCGCTCAAACTAATAAGGTACAACCCGACAACGGGTCATACCCACGCCTATTCCAGCTAGGCCTAATTAGTTTTAACGTGCGCATATATTTTAGAGGAGAATTTAATCTTGGATATGTGCATGAACCATATGCACAATCCCATATCAATTAATCATAGGGATACTCCCTAATCATAGATTTACATCATAATAAATCATACAACATGCATACATGGTCATTTATCACATAACCATACAAAACATATTCTAACATCCGTTGCATATCGCCAACTTAAAAGAAAGGGTCAAGCGCGATCTCGCTCCCTAACAGGTGCATGCCAATATTCCAAACGAACCTGAGTCGAGTAGGAAATCGCATTTACTTACTCAGTTCGTTTAGAGGGAGAGGGCGAGAGAGATCATCATCTCATGCAGCTGGTCATAGGCTTGCCCCATTAGCATGGGCGCAACAACTACACCACGCCCTCGAATCTTATCGCAAGGGAATATTAGGCAGGTGCCCATTATTAACCCAGACTTAATCATACTATATATTCCAATTAATATGGTGGGAGTAGTATTACAATACGACCTAAGACATGTCATATTCTATACATCCATACACATTTACAACAAACATGCCCATACTAGTGGTGCGCATGCAACACAATCATTCATACATAGATACAATACATGTATATGAGCCTAGCGTGCAAGATATTCACATATTATAGCTTAAGGGGTCCCATCGATGCGCGACGCGCATCTACGCGCGTCGAGCGCATCCCGAGAGGGGGGGGGGGATTGGAATCGAATCACTCACCATACATCCCGGGACCTCGCGCATCCCATTTGATGAGATCTGCAAGGTAGGGGCATCAAATTTGGTGAGTAACAACACAATTTACACTTAGAAATCATTAGAAATACCAAAGACATAGACATGCATGCATACGGGCTCGCACGCCTGCGAGAGCACGCGCGTACGCACGCATGCCCGGGTGCCCCAGCACCCACCCGAGACCCTGGGCAGTCCCACGCATTTCCCAGCACGCGCGCGCGCCCACTGGCCCCCTGGCGCATGCCCAGGTGCACTGCCCCGCGCGCGCGCACCCGCGCCCTCGCGCGCATGCGCCTCCCTGCGCCTGCCAGCGCCCGCCAACCCCCTGCGCGCGCCCAGGCTTCCCTAACCCCATTTTAACCCTTCCTAACTCCTCACACACACTCTAACTCATCTACTTAGCATGCATGACCTCCCCAACCATCCAAATAGCCCTAAAAATAAAAAAGAAGGGGAAGAGGACTTACCAAAAGAGGGAAACGGAAAGGGCTCGCGGGGCTCTCGACGTGCCCACTGCCATCTCAACCACCACCACCACCTCTTCAGCCTCCTTCTTGGCTGAAAATCAGGGGGGGGGGGGGGAACAAGATATGAGAGGGTGCTTGAGAGAGAGAAGATCAACAACAACAACACCTACACAAAGTTTTTCTCTTCTTCCTTTACCTTCTCCCTCTCTTCTCTTTTAAGAAATATCACAAACACATGGGGGGCATTGAAAGAGAGAAAGAGAGACCCTAGATGTAGACGTGGGGAATGGGAGGGGAAGAGAGAGAGAGAGAGAGAGAGAGAGAGAGATATTTTGCCCAATAAATATCTAAAGAGGGATGGAAATGACCATTTCATCCCTGACTTAGAAATTCTGTACATGCTTCACTAGAACAGCCATAACTTCCTTCATATAGCTCTGAATTGCTTAATACAAAGTCCGTTGGAAAGCCAAGAAGATTATCTACAATTTTCATGTTTATGCCAAGATCAAATAATCCCTCCAGCTATTCAGAAATTGGAGCTAAACATAGAACAGGGCTGCCGCCAGAAATTTTTAATCCCCGGGGTATACTTGGTAAAATACCCATAACTCTTTCTACAGGAATCCAGTTGATCTAATTTCACTTTTGTACGAAAGCTAACTCAAAACTGGACATCTCATAATAAAATCATATTTAAACCTCTTCATCTTGGATTTTAACAAAATCAAATCCAAATACCAAATTGGGAATACATAACTTCTAGGAAAAAAAATTATGTAGCCAAATTTTCAAACAGAGCGCTCCAATGACACAGGCACAACATTCTTCCCCCCTTAGGAAATTTAGTCCTCGAAATTTAAGGAAACCCAAAGGGAAGTCCGAATATAGCAAGTATCACGCATAGACCTTTTGCTCCCAAGTGGTCTTTGCACCAGACTGGCGCTACCGACACACTATAATCAAAGGAACGGTCTTAGCGTGGAGCCTCTTCTCATGCTGGTCTCTGACCTCAATCCACTGCTCCACGAACGACAAATCCACCTCGAGGATGAGGCGGTCGAACAGAATGACATGGGCAGGATCGTGGACATAATGCCTCGGCCATTGGACAAGGACGACGTCGTGGGCATGAGCCAGCTGTGGGAGAAAGGTTACATGATAAGCCAGCTCCCCAATCTACCCAATGACGAGAAACGGTCCCATTAAAGAGTCAACTCAGCTTGCCCCGAATGTTGAAACAGAAGATGCCCTTAAACTGGGAGACCTGCACGAAAACATGGTCGCCAAACCCAAAGGTAAGCTCTTGGCGACGATGACCTGCGTAGCCCTTCTGTCGGTTCTGAGAGGTGCAGGTGCACACACGAACCAATCTGGCCACCGCAAGGTCAAACAACTAACTTATGGCCTCTCCAACTAGTGTTCATCAACCGTCCCAACACAAGGGAGGTATAAAACTGCGCCTGTAGAGTGCCTTTCACAGATCCATCTCGATGCTCGAATGGCAGTCATCTTGCAGGCATACCCCAACAAATGAGTGGTGCCTTGTTAGATATTCAAAAGAACATATTTTTATATGCTTTTAAGAGTTGTTTTGGAATATTTCCCTATGTAATTATTCATATATACATGCATATTAGGGAAGTTTCTATTCTTTATATTCAAAGCATATTTTGCACAAATTGACAATATTTATACAATTAATATGCATTATCATATTTTTCATATAGAGCCATATTTTAAAATTCAGAAATCTAAATTTGGCAGTATTTAAATTTGGCAGGTTATAAATTGGAGAAGGAATTAGCATTCAAAGCTTCATCAAAACTTCTAAAAATGATCTACCAAATCAATAAAATCTTCAATCAAATCAGCTTTGACATCTCCAACAAATCAACAAGATCTCTAACAGATTTTGCAATTATATCTCCAACATATTTTGCAAATCAGCATTAACAACTCAAGCAAATCAGCATTTACAACTAATTCAACCCTCAAAACCCCTATAAAAAGGGCACTCCAGGGAGAGAGGAGGGAGGTCTGCATTCAGCCAAGGAGAGATCTCTGCATTCAGCCAGAAGGAATTCTTTTTCAGTTTTTGTTATTTCTTTTCTGTTTTTAGTTTTTGTTTTTATTTCTTTAGTATTAGAGACAGATTCTCGTGTTTTCAATAAAGTATATTATTATTTTATGGAATATTTTTATTTTTATTCTAGAATTTCATCAACCATGGTAGGCTAGAAAATCCTTCCATCAAGGAGAGGATTCCACCCCATGAGATTGAGTGATTGATTATTTTCTTTGTGCATTGATGTTTTCTGATTTGTTCTTCATGTTTATATAGTTTCTTCAACTCAGATTTCTTTTGATTATGGGTATTTTTAGATCTTCCGTCGTTCTACTTAGATGGGATACGGTTGATGCTTTATAAACCCTATTTTTAAATCGAGTAGAAGTGAACTGCTTTCGAAATATTCTGTTTTCATTGAATGCAAAAGAAAGAATTATCACGATATTCGTGGGGTGGATTTCCAATCCTTGATGGTCTTTTTTTTATACATTAATTTCAACCTAAGCTTTTCAAATAGTTTTCTTAAATCAATAATTTGTTTTTAAACCTTTTTGTCAAATATTGATAATCTTTTACTTTTATTCGTTTACTTCAATAGCCTCCCTGTGGATTCGACCCCTTGCTACCACTTTCTACCTAGGTAAGGGTTTTATATTTTTGTTGGCAAAGACGAGATTTTAACGACAATCAAAGCCACCAACATGCCCCACCCAACTGCCCTCATCATTGAGCACGCAGGCACATAGTATGTCCTCCAAGGTCTAAATCGTCCTCATTGCCTAGCCGACTGTCGGCGATGAAACGCTATATTTAATGGGAGGCTCGTGCCAAAGCCTGCCAAGGCTGTGCCACAACCTCCAAGTAACCCTCGCGTCTCAACCGAAAATAGCGTCGACTGGAGTGCCATGAAGACGAACAATCGCGAAGGTGAAAACCCACGTCAAGGCGTCCAGAGACTCAATCAGTCGGATTAGGGAGGGAAGCGCGGACTTAGTCAGTCGGTCATTGATCACCTAGATGGCGTCGTGACCCGAACGTGACATTAGCGAGTCCGCAGCAATCCCCGATAACCCACTCCCACGTCCACTGAGGAATCTCGATGGACTGACGCTTCCACTCGATGATGATTCTCGAACTTTACCTGAGGGCATGCTAACCTTGGGAAACAAGGTCACCCATATCCCCTTTTCATCGCACTACTAGCAATCTCAATGCAGACTACCTCAAAGTAGTCCACGGAACCCAATAAAACTTTTGAGGTCCACGAAGGCATCCGACGCATTCGTCAACCCCGATGGCAGTACTTAAATCTTGTAGTGCCCGAAACGGTCATGAAAGGCCATCTACAGGATGTCCAACTCCAACTTGTGGTACTCTTGTGCGAAGATCGATCTAATAGAAGACACTCGCTCCCAGAGCTGTTCAAATAGATCATCAATTCACAGCAAGGGGGTACCTGATCTTCAACCTCCACGGGGAGATCAAAACAACACCATGAACAATTAAGTCCAGATTCTGCTCCTCGAGCATGGCTGGCACTCATGATGACACTTACACGCTTGGTAAGCCGCTCAACCGCACTTAATCCACAAGACACGCAATAAGGGATCGTCGAACCTCGACAATGCCTATGCAACTTCATCTATCCGATAGGGCAGTTGAGTCCCATCATGAACGCCAGCATCGCGTCTCCTTATTTACGACCCATGTGGGGCAAAACGCAACAGTATCCACAACTGTGCTTCACATGTCGCCAGAGATAGGCCGCTCAACTATAACCATTGGAACTCCAGCATCCTGCACTCTATGGGCAGATTCATCACGGGGAGTCCACGCTCTCGACATCATCTAGTAGCACTCTCCCATATGGGCCCTACCTGGTAGCCTCTCAAGCCTACTATCTCTGCCATATGGGCGCACCAACAAGCACAGTATCTGGGAGCACCTCACAGGGCTCTGGCCTCAACCGGGCAGCTACAACGCACAATGATATATCGAAGCGACTCCAGATGCCACTATGGAACCCTGTCCACAAGCGATCGCCCACCAAGCTGCAATAGGATGCACCCAATCCCGATCGTACGCATCACCACTCGCTACAACACCTTCCAAGTGAGAGGAAAAATCCACCACCAATTTGATGCTTCAAAGGTATTCCTTGACTGGGTAAAGAACCTCGGAAGGGCACCATGAGGTCCCGATATAGGATATCCCGACAACCAAACAAGGAACACGGAGTACCCTAGCCCGGGTCTCAACGCTGACCCTGCAAGGCCCCCTCTTATCCTGAGTAGGAAGGCTGGAAGAAGACATCACCCCTTAATGAGCAATACTCCACATCCTCAACACTTGAAACTGGCGCCGCACGCAAACTCAATGGTTACCAGCAATATCGATGCACGGGAAATAGCTCCATTATCGAGATGAAATCCATACCTTAGAAATTGTGACCAATTCATCACTATCATATTACTAGCTAGAATCTCCTACCCAAGCCTTAATCCCACAACAAGGGATCCAACAACTGACCCTAACTAGTCGACCCAGTCGACAACTTAAGGGTGGGTCCAGGGGGTCACGTCCACGTCAACGGATGCGAGGAGGCATGTCAGCAACCTAAGATAACTTCTAAAACAAGAGTACTCGGATGACAATCCTATGAATCATCGTCTATAAGACTAGACTTAGGCTCTGACAGGACCAGGCTCCGATACCAACATTTTGTCACGCCCCAGGCGTCCCCGAGACGTGGCAAAATAATAAAATATCAACTATCAATACCTGAGGTCAATAAACACTCCAACAACAATACACAAGGCGGCAAAGCGAAGATAATGATAACTGACTGAAAAGTAGAAGCATAATATATAAGCAATGTCTGTAAATCAAAAACATTATTACAGACTCGAATACCCAAAGTCTAGACCAAAGAAAATACAACTTGTGCCATATGCACGATTTACAATACATACAAGACTCTAGGACTACTGACAGCCTCGCACTCGCCACCTGCCGGAAGAACGCTCCAAGCCCATAAGACCACGCCACATGGGAAACTCCAACTCCACGCCCAACACTGCCCCTGAAAAGAAATAGTATGCGAGGGGTGAGCTACAAGTTCAGTGAGTGGCTGGAAACCAATCACCATACAACAGTTCAATACATAATCAATTTCCTTTCAAGGAAAACATGGGTGGAAACCCATGGATAACTGGGTCATGCGGCGGCGCGACCAACCTCACCCTCACACTCTTGAGAGTTTTGGGGAGAGACCATACCGTCGGTCGAAGAGATCCGGAATTACTGGTCTACACAACACTACTAGATCATCTACATCTAGATAACTGCCCCCCGATGTCTTTCAACATCGATACACAACCGGACCCAACAACTATGGGAATGGACGAACAACGAATGGGTCATGTCTTTCAACATCGATTCACAACCGGACCCAACAACTATGGGAATGGACGAACAACGAATGGGTCACGCGGCGATGTGTCTTCACCTCATCCTTACCCTCACTCCTGGAGGGAGGCTCTTGGGACTTTGGGAAGAGACTAGACTGCTCTACACCCATGGTCCACCGGTAGCCCTTTCCCCCGCGTAGCCTCTACCTGGTATACTCCCACTATCAGTACGCTTCTGACCGCGTCGGTGGTACCTACGGACGGGAGCCCTCTGTCAGGACAGCTATAACGAAGGGGAGAACGATCCCACGCTCGCAAAATCATTCGTTAACCCTCTCCTGGGTAGCCTCTACCTGGTATACTCCCACGATCAGTACGCTCTCGAATGCATCGGTGGTACCTACGTATGGGAGCCCTCTGTCAGGACAGCCACACCCGGGCCCCCTCAACACACCGTTCTACACCCTTGGTCCACCGGTAGCCCTTTCCCCGGGTAGCCTCTACCAGGTATACTCCCACTATCAGTACGCTTCCGAACGCGTCGGTGGTACCTACGGACGGGAGCCCTCTTTCAGGACAGCTGTAATCCCGAGAAGTTCCTACATCGGATCCAACGAAGGGGAGAACGATCCCATGTTCGCAAAGCGAACCTAATGAAAAACAACTACTCTCCATAATCACTTATCGAGATATAGAATACTATTGTACTCCCACACCGTTGCGTCGCTCAGACACAAAGGGGTTACCTCCACTCTCACGTCGAAGTAAACCCATAAGCTAATGAATTCTCCTGAATTCCAAACGAGGGCATCGCTCGGATGCACGGGGCGATTACATCGCTAGCGCTCTAACTAATGATGTACAACCCGACAGCGGGTCACACCCACGCCTATTCCAGCTAGGCCTAATTAGTTGCGCATATATTTTTGAGGAGAATTTAATCTTGGATATGTGCATGAACCATATGCACAATTCCATATCAATTAATCATAGGGATACTCCCTAATCATAGATTTACATCATAATAAATCATACAACATGCATACATGGTCATTTATCACATAACCATACAAAAAATATTCTAACATCCGTTGGATATCGCCAACTTAAAAGAAAGGGTCAAGCGCGATCTCGCGCACTAACAAGTGCATGCCAATATTCCAAACGAACCTGAGTCGAGTAGGAAATCGCATCTACTTACTCAGTTCGTTTAGAGGGAGAGGGCGAGAGAGATCATCATCTCGTGCAGCTGGTCATAGCCTTGCCCCATTAGCATGGGCGCAACAACTACACCACGCCCTCAAGTCTTATCGCAAGGGAATATTAGGCAGGTGCCCGTTATTAACTCAGACTTAATCATACTGTATATTCCCATTAATATGGTGGGAGTTGTATTACAATACCACCTAAGACATGTCATATTCTATACATCCATACACATTTACAACATACATGCCCATACTAGAGGGGCTCATGCAACACAATCATCCATACATGATTACAATACATGTATATGAGCCTAGCATGCAAGATATCTACATATTATATAGCTTAAGGGCCCGAGAGGGGGGGGGGGGGATTGGAATCGAACCACTCACCATACATCCCAAGACCTCGCGCATCCCATCTGACGAGATCTGCAAGGTAGGGGCATCAAATTTGGTGAGTAACAACACAATTTACACTTAGAAATCATTAGAAATACCCAAGACTTAGACATGCATGCATACGAGCTCGCACGCATGCGAGCAGGCGCGTACGCATGCATGCCCGGGTGTCACAACACCCACCCGAGACCCTGGGCAGCCCCGCGCATGCCCCAGCACGCGCACGCACGCGCACATTGGCCCCCAGCCCAGCGCCCAGGCGCATGCCCAGGCGCCTGCCCAGGCACACTGCCCTGCGCGCGCGCACCCCGGCTCGCGCCGGCACCCGCGTGCACCCGCGCGCCCACTCCACGCGCACCCGCGCGCTCGCACGCACGCGCCCGCCTGCGCCGGCCAGTGCCCTTCTGCCCGCTCGCCTGCGCGCGCACGGGCGCAGACAACTCCCTGCGTGTGCCCAGCCTTCCCTAACCCCATTTTAACCCTCCCCAACCCTCCACACACACTCTAACTAATCTACCTAGCATGCATGACCTCCCCAACCATCCCAATAGCCCTAAAAATAAAAAAGAAGGGGAAGAGGACTTACCAAAAGAGGGAAACAGAAAGGGGGAGATGCGGGGCTCTCGACGTGCCCACGGCCACCTCAACCACCACGCCCACCTCTTCAGCCTCCACAGCCTCCTTCTTTGATGAAAATCAGGGGGGGGGGGAGAACAAGATATGAGAGGGTGCTTGAGAGAGAGGAGATCAACAACACAACACCTACACAAAGTTTTTCTCTTCTTCCTTCACCTTCTCCTTCTCTTCTCTTTTAAGAAATATCACAAACACATGGGGGGCATTGAAAGAGAGAAAGAGAGGCCCTAGATGTTGACGTGGGGAATGGGAGGGGAAGAGAGAGAGAGAGAGAGAGAGAGATTTTGCCCAAATAAATATCTAAAGAGGGATGGAAATGACCATTTCATCCCTGACTTAGAAATTCTGTACATGCTTCACTAGAACAGCCATAACTTCCTCAATATAGCTCCGAATTGCACAATTCAAAGTCCGTTGGAAAGCCAAGAATATTATCTACAACTTTCATGTTTATGCCAATATCAAATAATCCCTCCAGCTATTCCGAAATTGGAGCTAAACCTAACAGGGCTGCTGCCAGAATTTTTCATCCCCGGGGTATACTTGGTAAAATACCCATAACTCTTTCTACATGAATCCAGTTGATCTAATTCCACTTTTGTACGAAAGCTAACTCAAAACTGGACATCTCATAATAAAATCATATTTAAACCTCTTCATCTTGGATTTTAACAAAATCAAATCCAAATACCAAATCGGGAATACATAACTTCTAGGGAAAAAAATTATGTAGCCAAATTTTCAATCAGAGCGCTCCAGATGACACAGGCACAACAATTCTACCCTTATTCCTCTAGAGCCAAACAGCCCCAATGGGCTGGGACACGAGTGAGGTCGCGTGGAACCATGCTTCACCTATGAAAGATGAACAACACCCTACTCCATTTATGGAGGGTGTGCTGGGAGCTTCGCTCCACTCATCAATCAGGCAGTACCTCTACCCAAACAAGAGGTCGCGCATTAGTCATAATGGCAAAACGGAAGCAAATCATCCGCAACACAAGCTTTCAAGAGGTGACATCAGACGAAAAAATTAGCCTTAACGGCAAAGCTGTTATGCCTGTGTCATTTGGAGCGCTCTGATTGAAAATTTGGCTACATAATTTTTCTCCTCAAAGTTATGTATTTCCAATTTGGTATTTGGATTTGATTTTGTTAAAATCCAAGATGAAGAGGTTTAAATATGAGTTTATTATGAGATGCTCAGTTTCGAGTTAGCTTTCATACAAAAGTGGAATTAGATCAACTGGATTCATGTAGTAAAAGTTATGGGTATTTTTCCAAGTATACCCTGGAGATGAAAAATTCTGGCAGCAGCCCTGTTCAATGTTTAGCTCTAATTTCGGAATAGCTAGAGGGATTATTTGATCTTGGCATAAACATGAAAGTTGTAGATAATCTTCTTGGCTTTCCAACGGATTTTTAATTGTGCAATTCGGAGCTATATTGAGGAAGTTATGGCTGTTATAGTGAAGCATGCTCAGAATTTCTAGTCAAGGATAAATAGGTCATTTGGATTCCCTCCTTTAGATATTTATGTGCCAAAATATCTCTCCCTCTCTCTCTCTCTCCCACTCACACGTCTACACTTTCTTGGCTCTCTCTTCTCTCTTCCCCCCCCCCCCCCAAGTGTTTGTATTATCTCCTCAAAGAGAAGAGAAGGAGAAGGTGCAAGTCTAGGGTTGTGTAAGTGTTGTTGTTGTGGTTGATCTCCTCTCTCTCAAGTTCCCTTTCATGAACTTTTCCCCCCCTGATTTGCAGCCAAAGGAGGGCTAAGGAGGTGGTGGTAGTGGTGGTGGTGGTTGAGGTGGTCGCGGGTGCGTCGAGGTCCCCCGAACCTCCCCCTTTCATTTCCCCATCCAAGGTCAGCCTTTCCCCTTCTTTTCTTGGTTTTTATGGCTTAGGGATGGTTGGGGAGGTCATGCATGTTGGGTAGATGTGTTAGAATGTGTGTGAGGGGTTGGGGAGGGTTAAAAAGGGGTTAGGGAAGAGTGGGCGCGCGCTGGGGGCTGTCTGCGCGCATGCGGGGGGCCATGCGTGTGGCTGCCCGAGGGTTTGGGTAGGTGTCGGGGCACTCGGACTCGCGTGCGTACGTGCTCGCATACGTGCAAGTCCGTATGCATGCTTATCCGAGTATTTGGTATTTCTAGTAAATTTCATGTATATTTGTGTAGTTTACTCATCATATTGAATGCCCATGTCTTGCAGATCTTGGCGAACAGTCACGCAACGACCCAAGTTGCGGTGAGTGGGTCAATCCAACCAGTAGGGAGGCGTTCGATGCACGTAGGCGTGCATTGCCCTCCCCTGGGGAACCATAATTGCATATTAACTTGTGTCAATGAAAGACTATGTTAATTCATGTTTTACTATGATGTAACCATGCCATATTAGACATTGTATGCTAGGGATATACATCCATGTATCATGTATAGAGGCCCATACATGTCTAGACAGCATGTCCCATGCTTGAAAAGCCTTGATCTATATGCATGTTTCCCATTTAGTTTAATTTAATTAAATCAAAATGAGATTATGTTGGTATAATCATGCATTAGGAAATATTATAACCTTGTTATTATAATATATGTTTCCCCGCATCTCAGTTATGCGCCCTAGAGGAATTCTTGAGAATTCATGACATTAGTAGTGTTAGAAATCGTTGTCGACGGATCCAAGAGGATCATATCGGTGTGAGTAGGCTATTTTCTCCCCTTTGTTGGATCCAAGTAGGGACTTCCCGGCATTGGGAAAGCTGTCCTTACAGAGGGCTCCCATCTGTAGGTACCACCGATGCGTTCGGAGGGTACTGATCGTGGGAGTATACCAGGTAGAGACTACGCGAGGGAGAGGCTACTGGTGGACCAAGGGTGGAGAGCGGTCTAGTCTGTCCCAAAAGGCCCATGTCACCCCTTAAAGGGTGAGGGTGAGGGTGGGGTGGGTCGGCGATGTTACGACCCACTAGCTTGTACAGTTACTCCCATTTAGGGACTTTAATTATTATAAGGTTAATATGAGTTGTGTTGCATAGATTGTGCCATTCACTGAGCGTGTGGCTCACCCCTCGCATATTCTTTTCCTCCAGTTGTTACTGAGTCGGATCTGAAGGAGGAGCTCCCCGAGGCATCACATCAGTAGCGGAGCAGCGTTCACATTTTGGGTTCTGCGAGTGAGAGGCCATCAGCATCCCCTTCTTTGTTTGTTTGTATTGTTATCCGTGCTTGGGCACAGCACTTGATATGGATGTCTTTGTTATATTAGCTCTCACAGGACAGTTGATTATGTATTCTGGTCTGTAATATGTCTTTGAATTACAGACTCAGTCGTTTAAGCTTCCGCTATATGTATATATATATTATGTCAGCTACATTATTGATTGTGTTGTCATTTTCGATGTTGTTTAGAGTCTATTATTGATCTCCTGTATGGATTGCTGATATTATATATTTGCCACGTATTAGGGACGGCCGCCCTGGGGCGTGACAAAAGCGAAGACGGATCACCCTCGATATATATTTAAGTGGTCGAAAACAATGCATGACTTCTAAAAAATGGAAAATGAAGCATAATTCCAAAACGCGTCCGAGAAAAGATGACTCATATCATCTCAAAGCAACAGTAACATTACGAGATATTATAAAATAAAAATATCAGAAGATGGGATAAGATAGGAGTATCAAAGATTAAACCATAAGCCAAAAGCAAGGAAAATTGTTCATACAAATCCACCATACAATGAAGTGGCATTCATGCCATATAACAACCAAACCATGAGTTTTTCAAAAAAATAATAAAAAAAGGGGACCCTCTCAAGATTCTGGAATAAGTCCTCCCTGCATCACGCCTTGAAGAAGTTCGAAGGATCGGGGCAACGGAGATGTCCTCGGTGTCATCGTGGTCGTCGATTCCGCTGGCCAAGGTCACCAGGTCATCATTCATATGAACCACAGTTTCTGACACTTCTGCGACAGGGGGACGAGCTTCTACCTCCGTGACGTTCTCGGCAGGCTCTTTCTTCACCCCTACAACATTTGAAGCCTCCGGCTTCATGGTAGAAGAATTACCAAGCCAACCAGGGGAAGGAAATTCATCAACATCAATTATATCCGATAAGGTACAGCCGAGGAAACTGGTTACCTGACCGGGTATTTCCTTCTGCTGGGAGGGGGAGGTCGAATTCAGGAGACCTTCATTGTCGATGTCGGCATCACATTCAAGGAGTTGGGGCTCAAGCACTTGTATAACTCGCTCCGGGCCTGGCTCGGGCGCACTATCCCTACAATCCTGGAAGCCCTTTCGGTAGCCCCTGTTGTACCAAACTGCAACAGCCTCCGCAGCCTCCCTTTCAATCCGACCCAAGTGCCCCTGCACCTTCTCAAGGATTTGGATTTCAAAATCCAATTCCATCTCTTTCTCCTTTTGCTCAGCCTCGGAGATGACACAAGCCTTTTAGATTTTTTCCTTCTCCAGGGCCTTAGAGATCTCTTTAAAATCCTTTTTAAATTTTTTGATTCCCCGAGAGTGTTCTTCCTGGGCAGTTTTCAGGTCGGTCTCGGCCTTCTCTCGAGCTACGCGTTCCCCGTTGCTCTCTCAGAGTGCCTTCACGGCGTCACTAATAATCTGGTCGTATTTACGGTCTACCATGCTGGGGTAAACGTTAAGCTGCACCATAATATAGAAACCATGAGAATTGTAAAAAATAAATAAGAATATAATCTTTTGGAATATGAGCTGTAACGAAAAAGGCATACCTGGTAGGCCATGCTCTACAGGATTAACCCTGCCTCTTGAGCGAATACGTTGTCTGCAAAAGTTCTATCCTTCTCCAGAATGACAGAGTGCATCAGGCCAATGGCAACCTCGCGATCTTTCAGACCGGAGTCAAAAACTTGAATTGGACGCGTCTTGGTCCTAGGGGCAGGTACAAACACCTAAAGCTCTGAATTCAGGGGGGCACTTGTTGGAGGCGGTGATTGAAAGACTGAAACGACCTCTTTGCCCTAAACTCAAGGGAGCACTGGGGCAGGTGGCAAAGACTTGGGAGTTGAGGATGGCTGTCCGACCACAGGCTGCTTTCTCCTCTTGGTCAGGGTACTCTCAGCTTGCTTGGTCGGCGAGTGTTTTCTCTTTTCTGGACCGGGAGTTTGCCGATATTCCTAGATCTCCTGTCAATATCAGCCTGGAGTGCTGCAAGTCTGGCCCTCTTCTCCTTCTCACTAGAGTCAAGGCCATCCCCTGCGAGAGTGCGAACCGTGTCGGGCACCGCTGGAAGAGCTCTTGGTCCCCATTGTATCATTAAATCCTAAAACAAACAGAGGTTCTAAATCCTCCTTTGGCTGATCTCCTGCCTCCGAAGTTAACCCATTGATGGAGGTGAAGGAGAGGGCTGTTCGACAGGAGGAGAAGGAGGAGCTGCAAAAACGTCACCCAAGCGCAGCCCGAGTCGGCTAGTGCTACTAGTGTTTGGGTTGTCCCAACCAAGAATCTTGAAAAAGATTTTTGCACTTCTCTTTGAAGAAACTCGAATATTCTCCCACTTCACCGACTTCTGAGACGGACGAGAGTTTGCTGTAGGAGCTGAATCAACAAAGGTGCAATTTAGAAATAAATAAACAAAAATAAGAAATACGGATAAGAATCACATATGGAGAAACTAAGTAGTACTGTCCGACCTATTTGGGACATCAGAATGAATCTAGGGACCTTCCATATGTCTTCAGGAGCATCACCGAACTCCCAATTGCCGGACAGGGTAATCAATTTGCTGTCAGACCAGTTCTTATCAGAGTCCGGCAGTTCATCTATGAACTTTTCCTTAGAGTCCCTGGCCCGAAAATGATAACATTTGCCGGATTTCCTAAGCTCATATGTGTACATTATCTCAGGAACTCCTAAGTCCATATGGAAATCCCTATTGAACGCTATGTAATACATTAAGACCCTAAAGAAGTTGGGGTTGCACTGGGTTAGGTGAAGTTCGAAAGTTGACAAAAACTTCCTCACCAAGGAAGGAAATGGAAGGGTTAGGGCACCCTTGGCAATGTGAGAAGGATAGATGTACATACAAGAGTGGTCAAAATTATCCGTGGGAAAGGGAAACCTATCGAAATCAGACTAGGTCATTACCACAAACTCTGGGATGATGAACATACTCCTAAGTCCGGATAATGACTTAGTGATTGACATCCTCATGACGACCGGTTAATAAAAAAAAAACGGGGGGAGAAAAAGAAAAACACGACGATTTAGAGCTTTCCGAAACAAAAACCGACTCCTCTTAAGCAGACAAAGGGGTTAAAGAGAAAGCGCAGATCGATTATAAAGACGACTGTGTTAGAAAAGAAAACAGAGGAAGGAGGCGAGACGATATCTTGTTCGAAAGAGGAAGGCTTGATTACTTCTCCTCCCCAAAATCATTAGGCTCCTATTTAAGAGGCAATGGCAGCGCCGCAAGGACGACATGTTTTTCCGACTGACTGAGGAATGGAGGTTGGGGTTTTCTAGACAAAAAAACGGTAACACTAATCATAAGAGCGAGATTCAAAGCCTTAAATATCCCGCCTCAATGCCACATGTAAAGTTTTTTGTAGATCCCTAACAGAAGAAGATATGCAGGATCGCGTGCTCAGGCTCATCATGATCACATAGTTGGGTCAAATGGTCAATCAGGATAATCAACGGCTACAAATAAAAGCCGACCTGTGAAGCCCGACCTGTAAAGCCCGACCTGAAAAACCAGACCGGGCAAACAGTGGCATGCAAAGGTAATGACTTACAATAAAAATAAACAGATAATGCATACACACACATGCATAAATCACTTTCATGAGCATTAAATCAAACCATCACAAGCATTCACCACGCAATTATATAAGTTAACAAGAAACATTCATCATATAAGAAAAATTATAAAGCGTTTGAATAGCAACCAGAAAGGTAAACAAAACACGGGACGTAGCCCAGATAAACTCTGCATAAAAGAAAGGTTGTTCAGATAAAGGAAAAGACAAGGCAGAGCTCGCAAGACGCCCTCTCAACTCTAAGAGTTGGGGGCAAGAGGCCACCCTCAGGATGCCTGATTTTCTGATACTTGAGGAGTTTTCGTAGAACCTCCACCAGTACTACCTGCCGCACGCCTATACTCTAGCGACGATCGATAGGATTCGTTGAGTTGCCAACAGGATCTGAAGTCGTTCCCCAATCGACCGTCTGTAGATACTCCAATTTTGATCGTCCAAAGAGACAAAAATACTTCAAGTAATGTTTAGAAATGACCACATTTGGACATCTAATAGAAATCTTCCTTAGAAACCAAAACTGGAAACCCTACTCCAACACTTAGAAAATTCGAAAACTAGGACAGGAGCAGCTACTTGAGAGTAGCCGCCCCTTCTTGGGCGACTAGTTTCAACTAGCCGCCCCCTAACACCCCAAACCGCTTCTCTTGGATGGGACATAAAGAAGCATTTCATGTTGATGATTATGGCGATTTGTTACCTTTAGCCACCCCCTCTTGGCCGGTTTAACACTAGTAACCGACCCAAGCTACCGCTTGTCAGAGATGGGATGTTTGTCAAGCCATCATAGGGGCGGCCTACTTGAGAGTAACCGCCCCTCACTGGGCGGCTAGTTTCAACTAGCTTCCCCCCTCCTGGACAATGCCAGATGAACAATGATCTAATGGGGGTCAAATCAAGCACCCTATTATCCATTTTCGTCTATTGTCCATTGAACATTCTTCTGCCTCTCTTTTACTATAAATAGAGGAAGTCCAAAGCATTTCTATAACATGAATCAATCATCCCCAATCAACACATACATTTCATTCCCAAGCCTATACCCCAACACCACCATTTCAAAACCATTGAGAGAGAGAGAAAGAGAGAGTTCTATTTGTGAGTAGAAAACCCATTTCCTACACAAATTCACCCTACAAATCCACTCTCCAAAACCTAGGTTAAATCTAGTTTAACCTCAGCCAAACCCAAACCCATTTCCTACCCAGGTTCCGCCCAAATTGAACCAGGTCCCAAGCGGCTAATCCCAACCAGCCGTCCCCCACCAGGCGGCTATTTTCCACTAGCCGACCCTCACCTAAACCACCCCCCTGACTTCCAAACCCCCTTTGTCAATTTCTCGAGACAGAAAAGGATTCCTGTTTTTCACCTCTGTGTGCGGCAAGCCCATATCTCTGAGCGGAGACTCTACAAACTCCCCCACGAAGGAGATCAAATCCACCCCCAACTTTTTCTGCTTTTCGAGAAAGCAGGTGGCGATCACAACCACCCCCTGAATCCTCCTAAGGAGCTGTCAGGCACCTCAGTGAGGAACTACACACCCCCCTTTCCACCCTTCTGAGAGACGATCCGACCGAGCCTGCCAAGGCGCGCACCAGATCCGAATCCCAGAAGAACCCCCACACACGCCACACCCCCGAAGGAAGGAACGTCCGGAAGCGCACCCCTACGCCCCCAACCCCCGCCCGAAATCCAATGCCAACAAACTTGGTGATCACGATGGGACATCCCACGTGAAAAACAACAAAAGGTAATCCTTTTCTACCTCCCTCCAAAACATGACAAAACCCTACCACCGTTTTTTTTGGAAAACCAAAATTTTCCACCCCTCAAGTTAGACCCTCCTATTAGTCATTTATAAGGTTCATCTAGGTTCTAATTGTGAGCTTCGTTCCCTGGACCTAGGGTCCATTTGAGGTGAGTGGGCTTACTGATATATTCATATTGGTTTTTACTCTAGAACTATAAGTTCTTGATTCTCAAATGTTGATTTAGATTAATCTTTTTTTTAGCAATATTATATATTATTCATGCATTTATATTATGATAACTATGCATGATTGTGTTGTTGTACATATTGTACAAAATGCATCCTTTATTGAATAAATTTGCATGATTTAATTCCTTCATCCTGTCATTTAAAATAGCATGAATTATGCTATTCATGTTTCAAGAATTAATATAATACATTTTCTGATGCTTATGTTTTGAAATAATATTTGGATTAAGGATTATCATTTTTGAGATTTTTTGAAAAAAATTAGGACCAACGGAGACAACCTAGTCCTAGGAGATTTTATTAAGATGCACATTATAGCATATTTCAGGAATAAAGCCCCCCGTTGTATTTCGCCTTTGGGGAGGAAGGTCTAGGACTCTAAGAGTCCCAAGATCGGTGAGGGGTGTAGTAAAGTATTCCTTGCAGCGGTGAATTCCTTTGTTTGGAGTTTGCAGCATTCGGGGCATCCTGTGCTGATGTTCTCGTAGTGATGGCAGCGGCGACCCATCAGCATCTTCTACATCCGACGTCTCCTCGAGAGAGCTTTTTGAGCGATTTTGTCGCTTGGGGCTTGGCACACCTGTTTTGGGGGAATGGTTCTTCCGATTGAGAACCCTACACAGTCATACCATTTAAGCTGCATGATTTCTATAACGTGGGCCAAGGATTTGGCCATGTGATTGCATTAAAATATTTTTATGTTCATGATTTTAAATTGATTTATTAAAGGAAATCCTTGTTTTCCACATAACTTTGTTTTTATATATATAACCGTCATATGAGATAGTATATTTGTGAGTCTATTCATTGAGTTAATCGCTCACCTTATTCGAAATGGCTGGTTGTTTCATAAACAAGTAGCTCATCTTCTGAGGATTAAGACAAAGCTTGAACTTTTCATACGCTTCAGGGATCTCAAGGTAGCAGTGTTGGAGAATAAATAATAGTCGCAGGCAACTATTTGGATTTATTTTAGTTCAGATGGCTCCCACAGGGATTGTTTAGTATGTCTTTCCATTCTAATATTTCGTTTCCGTTAGACTTTGATATTTTGTAAGACCATTAGTGGTTTGGAACCTTTGGATATTGTTTTTATGTTTTATCATTTTCAGTTTTATTATATTAGTATGTTTTAAAAAAAAAAGTTCAAATTTTTGTTTTGTGTTTTATATAGGTGTGGTAGGAATCCGTTTACCGTCCTATTAGCGGTTAGGTAAATGTGGGGCATTACACTGCACCAACTCAGTAAGTTGTATATATTTTCTGTCTTTACTATTTTTACAAAAAAAAAAAAAAAAACATACATAGGTCTTTTAAAAATCTGGAATCAAAAGGGCAATTCTTATGAAGAACTAGGAGACCAAAACCCTAGGATCTTTATCCGATAAAGATGACTTTTCTCCTACATGGCACCCCTTTAGTATAGACTCTGACTTCCTAAATAACTTACGAAGCTTAGCCAGCCAAACTGAGCACCCCATCTCCAATGTCCTTCCTAGATCAATCAAACCCTCCAGGACTCAAATACCCAATTACATTATCAATGAAATTAGAGGACATACTAATACTATCCTTGGTCTAGAAAATTTTGAATCCATAGCAATCATTGAAGAACCAGACCTTAATGATACGAAAAACCTCAACGACGGTCTAGGGGTATTCGAAATTTGCGATGAAGATGATGATCAAGAAAAGGACATCTCCAAAAAATTCGAGCGAAGCCTTCGAGAATTCAATAAAAGACAGAAGAAGCAGATGAGAAGATAGAGGAGCTAAATCTTGGGACTGATATTGATCCTAAAATCATCTTGGTCAGTATGGAGCTGAACCCAAAGGAAAAAGAAGGCTTGGTCAAAATATTACGAGAATACGTGGATGTTTTCGCTTGGTCTTATGAAGACATTCCCGGGCTCGACACTTCATTGGTCTAGCATAGACTAATTTTAGAGCCAAACACAAAACCCGTGAAACAAAAGTTAAGACGTCTCCACCTGGAAGCGACCTTAAGAATCAAGGAAGAAGTAGACAAACTCCATCAGGCTAAGTTCATCCGGGTAGTCTTATACCCGAAATGGGTCGCTAATATTGTCCCAGTAGCCAAAAAGGATGGCAAGTTTCAAGTGTGCATTGACTTTAGAGATCTCAATTGGGCATGCTCGAAAGATGACTTCCCATTACCACACATTGATCTCCTTGTCGACAATACTGCCAGGTATGAAATGCTCTCCTTTATGGATGGTTTTTCTAGCTACAATCAAATTTGGCTGGCAGAAGAGGACTAGTAGAAGACCTCATTCACCACACCATGGGGGACTTATTGCTATGTAGTAATGCCTTCTAGACTCAAGAACACTGGCGTGATATATCAGAGGGCAATGACCTCAATCTTTCATAATATGATGCACCAATTAGTAGAGGTCTATGTGGATGACATTTTGGTCAAGTCCAAGACTTGATTAGGTCACGTAGAGACACTACAAAAGGTTTACGCCGATGCCGAGAATTTTCACTCAAAATGAACCCCATGAAATGCCCGCTTTGGTGTCTCATCTGGGAAGCTTCTACGATTTATGGTAAGTAAGAGGGGGATCAAGGTCGACCCAATCAAAGCTAGAGACATTGATCAGATGCCCCCTGCCAAAATCTTAAAGGAGTTGAGAGGCCTCATCAGTCGACTACAGTTCATTAGACACTTTATCTCACAACATGCCGAGCGATGCCTCCCCTTTTACAAACTTTTGAAAGGTGGAGCCAAATTCACTTGGGATAGTAAGTGTCAGCAGACCTTTAAAAAGGTACCTGCTTAGTGCCTCAGTTCTTTCTGCACCAATCCCTGGATGGCCCTTACTTCTTTGTGTAGCAACAACCGAAGAAGCAGTTGGTGTTGTACTCGCACAACATGATTATATAGGAAGAAAAGAAAAGGGAATTTACTATTTAGGGTATGTTTGGATGCAGTGATTATTTGTACGTGTTTTTCTGTACGTGCAAATCTTACATTGCACGTGCAGGGAAAACTTTGTACACTGTTTACACATATTTGTCTGTTTTCATATTGTGCTATCATTTACACACATGTTCTTGTTAATAGCTGATTGTCTCACATATGTGAAACTATTTGTATATGTGTCAATTTATTATGTTAAAAGATAATAATATTATAAATAGATAAAAAAAATTTCTAATGATTATCAAATATGTTATTTTCTTAAAACCGAAAAATATACGAACAATATATTATATATACAAAATAAAAATTTAAAGTCAATGTGGTTTTAAAAAATTGGTTATAATATAATAGAATATAAACAAAAATAAATCTGATTTCAACTAACAAATAATCCCACAAGGTTTTTTTATATTTTATAAATAGCAATTTTGTTGGATAATATCTATGATAGTTAGTTAAAATTTCTTGATATATTTTAATATTATTCTAAGTTATATAAATTTTTAAAATGTAATTATCTATTTTAATTCTTAAGATAAGATTAGAAGAAATATTTGTTTTGGATAATATGGATTTTAATAAATTTGTTAGAGGGTAAACATGTAAAATTACTTTACATAGACTTGAGAGGTGTGAAAATAAAAGTTACAAATAACAACACATGGGACTGGTTGGGATTTTGATTGCCCCATTTAATGGAGCAAATGAAAACCCTAAGATTTTATTTGTTACACTAAATTATCATAACCAAACAAGATATTGTGTTTGATCCAGTGCAAATAAAAACCCACCCCCATTTGTACAGTATCCAAACAACACTAATTGAATATGAACAAACTTATCCTCCCATAGAAAAAACCTGTCTTGCATTAGTATGGGAGTCCCAGAAATTATGTCACTATTTTCTCGCTCACAAGGTTAATACTTTACGAAAATAGACCCGTTACGATTACTATTTGGAAAGGCAGTGCTAACCGGTAGCTTGGCACAATGGCAAGTCCAATTAAACGAATTTGACATCACCTATGTCACTCAAAAGTTTGTTAAAGGCCAAGCTAAAGGTAATCATCTCGCCCACTTCCCATTACTCAATTATGAACTAGTAAAAACTGACTTCCCCGACGAAGAAATATTTGTGTTCATTAAAGAAGAAGATAGGAGGACCTAGACACTCTACTTTGACGGGGCAGTTAACGAACACGGGAGATGGATTGGGATAGCACTAGTCTTCCCTAAAAGCATCATCATCCTGCGAGCCTTTCAACCCGCATTCAGTACCACCAATAACATCACTGAATATTATGAAGCATTGATCGCAGGTTTGAAAACTACTTTAGCCTTAGGTGTCAGATATTTAAACATTATTGGAGATTCATTTCTGGTGATTCGTCAAACTCTACAGAAATATCAAACAAAAGATCCCAAGTTAAAACCGTAAAGGGAATTTGCAATTGTCCTATTGAAGCAAATATGTAAAGTCATCCACGTCTTTATAACCCAGGCAGGCAACATCCTCACAGACTCTTTAACCTCTTTAGCCTCATCGCTTACCTTGCTCATATCCAAGAAGTCCGAGACGATAACCATTCAAAGATTAGAAAGTCAAGCCGCTGAACTTCGAGGCTGCAAAATCCAAAACCTCTTGACCCAACAAGATCAAAAGGAAAGCACCATCAATACCACGGAAATCCTTGCCCTTGATTTAGAAAACAATGATGATGGGAATCCATGGTATTTCGACATCAAGAATTATCTCAAAGATGGTTCCTTCCGAGAATTCGCCACCAATGATGATTGAAGGATGGTCAAGAGAATGGCAACAAAATACTATCTCCAAAGTGGAATACTCTTTCCCTCATCTTATAACAGCGAGTTACTCAGGTGCTTAGAGGATGAAGAAGCATACGTCATCGTAGAAGAAGCTCACTCAGAGGTATGCGGGGGGCCATGTTAATGCTCGGATGCTAGCAAAGAAGGTATTAAGGATGGGATATTATTGGCCCACCCTTGAAGGAGACTGCAATAAATATGTTTGACGTTGTATTTAATGTCAAACCCATGCTAACAAAATACATGTACCTGCATCTTCCCTACACCCAATGACCTCCCCTTGGCCCTTCTCCATGTGGGCACTTGATGTGGTAGGCCCTTTTTGAGATACCGTAGAAAACACTAGCCAGAAAGCCTTTATCCTTACCGCACTGAATATTTTACCAAATGGGCCAAGGCTGAGTCATATGTGGTAATCAAAAGCTCCACTTTAGCCTGCTTCATTCACACCCACATTCTTGCACGATTCGGCATGCCCAAAATAATTATCACGGACAATGGCCCACAATTCATTTCCCAAGAGTTCCAAGACCTATGTGACAAACATCACATATAACTCCATCATTCAACTCCATATTACCCTCAGGGGAATGGTAAGGTAGAAGTCACTAATAAAACCCTGCTAAGGGTCATCAAGAAGACTGTAGAAACACACAAAGCTACTGACTGGCCTGACAAATTTGTTGACGCCCTTTGGGCCTATCATACCTCCATCCAAACTCCCACATGCCAAATCCCATATTCGCTCACATTTGGGTTAGAAGCAATAATACCTTATGAAATCCTAATCCCATCCTTAAGAGTTGAATTAGATAAAGATTTACAACTTGAAGAAAGAAGAGAAGCACTCCTCTTACGCCTTGAACTATTAGATGAGAAGAGACTGCAGGCAATAGATCACGCCAAAGCCAACCGGAGGAGGATAGCAAGGGCCTTTCAAATGAAAGTAATAGAGAGGAAGTTTAAATTGGGGAGATAGTAATTGTTGTGCCTGTGTCATTTGGAGCCTTATTTGTTATCGAAGCTGCTAAAATTTTGATTTTTAGCAACCTGCAGGAGTTGGAGTGCTTTGATTGATAATATAACTGCATATTATGGGTCTTGGTACCGTTTTGTACTACCCATAAAAATTTTAACAAATTCCGATATCGTTTTGGAAAAATATGCAGCCCCAAATCACATTCGGGTTTGGTCATTACTGATTTGGGAGGTGGAATATCAATGCACACGCCTAAATGGGTGGTTTGACCAAGTCATTGGGGGGCTTTTTGTTTAATAGTGTGGTTGGGTTGACTTGTCAACCCACCACCAACCCCCTTTATGCAAAATTAAGGCCCCCCAAATGTCTCTCTCTCTCTCTCTCTCTCACTCCCTCTCTCTCCATCCGACTTGCATTTTTTCCATCTCCACGACTCTCTTTCCATCTGGTCCAGCCTTTGTGTGGGTGTTGTGGTGGAGAAGATGAAGAAGAAGATGATGGAGAAGGAACAAGTAGAGGTAGTTCAAGTCAAGGTGAGTTGTGTGTTTATGTGTGTTGTTGTTCTCCTCTCTTTCTCCTCCTCCTCGAGCCCCACATGGTTCCCCTGTTTTTCCCTTCCCTTTGGTCCAGCCATGCAGAAGAGAAGCAAAAGAGGTGGTGGTAGTGGTGGTGGTGGTTGAAGTGGTCGTGGGTGTGTTCGAGAGCCCCCGCACCTCCCCCTTTCCCTCCCCCTCTCTTGGTAAGCCTTTCCCCCTTCCTTTCTGGTTTTGTAGCACATGTGGGTGTTGTTGAGAGAGTGTTGTTATGTGTAATTGCTGCTGCACATGAGGTGTTTGTGTTTATGCATGGATGGTGGTGGTTTTGTGTTGTAGTAAGGCAGATTTATGTCTTCTTAAGATTTTTGTGGAACTAGTACCTAGAGACATATTCTAAGGATTACATTTTCATATGATATGATCATCCATGTGTCTAGATGCTATATATGAAATTTGGTGTCATAATATTATCTGCGCTGTAAGTTATAACCTGAATTGCATGGACTATCCAGATTTGCATGGGAATTGACCAGTGTTTGGAAATATTTTATTTTGAGCACGTAGAGGCTAAATCAGGTTATGATGTCTTCACAGATTATGATCCCAACATGTCAGAGAATGTGTATGATTTATTTCATAATTTTTTGGTTGTGTATTTGGTGCTGTGGAGATCAAATAGTAGGGATGTTTGCTACAGATACACAAACTTTACATGATTGTGTCAATGAGTTATTTATGCATGCTGTAGGTAATATTAAGAGTTGGTGTAGGCTTATATATGTGTCAGGTAGCTTCATGTTTGATTTGAGCACCATTGGTTGTACGGTTTAGAAGTTATGGCATTTTTGTTCATGTGATTGTGTTGCCATGGTAGTGCGTTGCGTGCTGCCCGCCCCACCCCGCGCACTGTCCTACGCTAGGGATCATGTTTATGACTCATTTATTTATTTGAGTTGTGTTTGTCACATTGTTTATATATATTGTGTTGTGTCTTGCAGATCTCGTAGACCGGACGCCGTGACGATCCAAGTATCTATGAGTGGTTTGATCCAACCCTTCGGGAAGCGCTCGATGCACGTAGTCGTGCATCGCACATCCATGGGATTGGCACCCCTAATATGTTAGATATTGCATGCTAGGACTGTATAGCTCGTATATTGTGTAGAACCCCCTATTCTATCTTGTACTTGCCTATGTATTGTATTCTACCATGTTTGCATGCGCCCTGCTTGTATGGGCATGTATCTCTTTGTATTTATATGGATGTCTAGAATATGGCATGCCTTATGTAGTTTGGTAATACTACCCCCCTTATATTAGTAATATCTAGCATAATTTAGACCTGGGTTAATAACCGTGTGCATACTTAATATTCCCTGGTCATAAGATTTGAAGGTGTGGTATAGTTGTTGCACTCATCTTGTTGGGGCAAAGCTATGACCAGCTTCCAGAGATGATGAGGCCTTCCCTCTCTCTCGCCCTCCTTCTTCGCGAGAACTGAGTAAGTAGATTTGGTTCCTACTTGATTCAGGTTTTCTTGGGATTATTGGCATGCGCCTGTTGATGCGCGAGATCGCACTTAACCCTTCCCTTTTTAGTTGGTGATATCCAACGCATGTTAGGTTGTACCTTGTGTGTTTGCATGATTAATGCCCTTGTATGCATGTGTAGTTAGGCCATGCTTTGCATGATATGTTGTTTATGATGTGTATTCATGTTAGGAGGACCCCTATAGTCAATTATTATGTTAACTCGCATGTTGGACTAATTGGCCTATCTATAATAGGCGTGGGTGTGACCCACTGTTGGGTTGTACCTTATTAATTAAAGTGCAAGCGATGTAATCACAACCTTGTATCCGTGCGATGCACTTGATTAGAATTCAGGGGAAATCATTGATGTACCAGTGCTTCAAACCGGTGGTTATGATGTTTAAGCTAGGTTTGCCCATACTAGGCGTGTGTGTGAACTACCTATCAGGTCATGCCTTGGGCTTATTTTCAGTGCAAGAGTCGAGGTAACTCCCTGCGTCTGAGCGACGCATCTGTGTGGGAGTTTAGGTGTATTCGTTAGCATCGGTATTCGATTACCGAGGGTAGTTATGTTTCCATTGGGTTTGCATTGCGAACAAGGAGTGTTTCCTCCCATTATCGTCCGTGTTTAAGCTGTCCTGACAGAGGGCTCCCACCTTTAGGCACTACCGATGCGTTCGGCAGATGTACTAGGGTATACCATGGGAGTATACCAGGTAGAGGCTTCCCGGGAGAGAGCTACCGGATGACGAAGGGTGTAGAACAAGATGATTTATCCCAAAATTCTCTAGGGTCACCCCTCCGGGGGGGGGGGGGGGGGGGGGGCTAGGGTGAGGATGAGTTGAAGTCACGTAGTCACGTGACCATTTTACCTGTCGAGTATACTCCGGGTAATTTATGCCTAACGCTTTGAGGTATCTTAGTGATATCTCTACCTCGTACCGGAGGGACTGGTTATTATATTATGTTATCCAGTAACACCAGGTGTTATGGTTAACCTTTGTTTTGTCCCCAAGAGTCTCCCTCCGTGAGTGAGGGTGAGGTTGGTCGTGCCACCGTGTGACCTTATAATCAGTTGGGTTTTCACCTATGTTTTCCTTGAAAGGAAATTGCCTTGTCATTCAATTGTTGTATTGGTGCTTGGCTTCTTGCCACTCACTGAGCTTGTAGCTCACCCCTCGCATAAAGTTTCTTCCACAGGGGTGGTGTTGGGCGTGGAGTTGGAGCTTCTTTGTGGCGTGGTCTTGCGTGCGTGGAGCGTCCCATCTGGCAGTTGGCGAGTGCGAGGCTGTCAACAGTCCTAGGGTCATTGATGTAATCATGCGTGTGGCACTAGTTGTGTTTTATTTGGACTAGACTTGGCTCTCATAGGACAATGATTGTGTATTCGAGTATGTAATAATATTTTGGTTTATAGACTTATTGGTATTTTATGCTTCCGCTTTTCAATTAGCTAACACTTATACTTGGTTTACCACCTCATATTTGTATGTTGGAATTATTGTTGACCTCAGATATTGATAGCTGATATTATATATATTGCCACGTCTCGGGGACGGCTGCCCTCGAAAGGCTATGAAAGGCCAAAAGCTAGACACCCCAAAGTGGGTTACACTCTATTTTCAGGCTAAAAGCCCAAGAATTTTTAATATTCGACAGGTGGGCTATACTTTTGACCCTAAACATTAGTACATGCACAGTGGGCTGTGCTTTCCACCCAAAAGAAAAGAAAGAAGTGGTAAAAAGAAGAAAGCCAGAGGGACCTAGAAAGTAAGACATGCTAGACTAGGCCAATTTTATATTGGTTTAAGGAAGATGCTACTCTCATCCCCATTCACCCACTCATTTACTTAGTGATGAGTTTGGAATTAAACCATGTCTACTGGTAAGGCAAAATTTCAACCAAGTGTAAACCTTTCCTTACACTTACAACTGTGCACACTCATGTGAGTCCATTTAAAGTCTTGCTTAACTGATAAAAGCTTATTTGAATTAAATCCTGGCACATTCAAGGAGTTCCCAGCATGATTAGAATGACATGAACAAGTATTTGAGAACCACACGTACTTGAGAAATCACCACCTTAAGCCAAACTTATCTGAATGCAATGCTAGGTTTGACATAGGTGACCACAAGGGTCCCTCCTCAAGGAACTTGATGGTATACCTTGCTTGAAAAGAAAGATTGGAACATTACCCTCTCACAGTTAAAAAACTTACAATTGGATAGTTTAAAAGCGAAACAAGATGAATAAGAATGCTATAACCAATGTCATTAGTCTTGATGGTATTTGCTCTTTGGCAAATTGCTTTGCTCCCCTCTTATATATACTTGGATCAGAGCACATATAATGATGATTACACTTTTGTTATCTCAAAGGACAAGATTGATTCATCCTCTTGAAATATGAGATTCCACCAAACTCAAAATTCATTTATAATCTACAGTCATATAGCTAATGCAAGTTTGGGTCTTGGTTCACAGGGCTTTGGACTGCGGGATTCTGGGTTAACGGGCCATGTTGTAACGACACGGAAGCGGGCACCGATCGAGGAGTAAAGGTGTTAGAATAAGTTGCTTGCCGAGGCGGCATAAATCTGGAAGGATCGAGCGTGTACTGTCTTGAAGCTGGTCCTCAATTGGAGACTCGCGCTCCGTTCAGGTAGAGTTCTGAAATTTGTGGTGTAATCCCCTCTACCTTGGGGGTTGGTTGCCCAACCCTATGGCTAATAGGTGGGGACATGGATGAGGCCGCACAATGGGTGATTCTATTATGACGGTCGATCAAGAGTTTGTATGTGGTGCAGTCTCCTTATGAAAGGCTTGTACTAAGTTTTGGGCTTAGGTTCTGCAGAATCATGTCAATTTCTTGACATTCGGTTAATTGAAGGTTGATTTTATGGTCCATGGTGTGCCATCGAGACACATACTGTTCAAACTCTTTCCTAGGCCTCATCTTTTCAAAGGTAAGGTAAGAGATGGAGGGGGTTTTAACTCTCTGGTACTCGTAGCGACCTAGAAATTTTTTGCTAACAGCTGAAAAGTTTGATAGATGATTTACAGGGAGTGTGGAGAACCATTAGAGTGCCTCCCCTTTCAGTGATTTCTGTAATAGGAAGACAAGGAGGGGTTGATAGATGATCTACAGGAAGTGTGGGGAACCATTGCAGTGCCTCCCCTTCCCTTTCATTTTCTCTTCTATTCTTTCTCTTTCCTCTTTTCTTGTGTACTAATGTAGAATATTTTGTGTAGGTTGAAATGAATGAACTTGAGAAGAAGTTAGAAGTTGCCAACCAGCATCTCCAAACAAGGACTGAGCAAGTGGAGCACTTGAAATCTCAGAGACGCCGCTTGTAGGACAGGTGCAAGCCTTGGAGGCTCAAGTGGAGATGTTGGTGAGAGCGAGGGCCGATGGTGATTCTTCTTCTTCTGCTCCTCCTCTGAATGTTGCTTTCGAGTGAGAGCTCAAGTTGATGAGAGATCTAGATGCGGCACGGAGTGAACTTTTGGCCATCCGTTTGGAGCTCGGCCAAGCTGTCGGCAATGGAACTTGGGGGGGCGGGGGGTTCCCAGAAGTTTAAATCTGATCTTCCCCGCATCCTGGGGAAATCACTACTCGGAAAGGGTACCTTGCTGAGTCGCCCGACAACTCCTCAGGAGGACAAAGTTGGTGTGATCTCCACCTACGTTTTCAAAAAGCAGGAAAAGTTGGTGTTTCTGTTGATCGCCTCGTGGGGAAATTGGGTGGGTTCTCCTCTCTCAGCTACACTAGCCGAACACAGAGGTGAAAACATAGAATGCTTTCGGCTTGATAGGAATTTGACAAAGGGGGTTGCTAAAAAAAGGTGGGAGTGGGGGGCCGGGTATTTGAAATTAGCCGCTTAGGACTGGCGGTTAGTTTAGCCTAGCCGCCTGGTGCCTGGTTCTTTGGTTTTGGAAATTTGGGCAGAATCTAGGTAGGAAATTGGTTTAGGCTTGGCTAGGGTTAAACTTGGTTTAACTAGGGGTTGGAGAGGGTTTATGGAGAGTGGATTTTGGTGGGAAATAGGTTTCCTTCTCTCTCAAATGAGGCTCTCTCTCTCTCAAAGGGGTTTCAAGTGGTGGGTGTAGCTGGATTGTATATATGGGTGAGGATTGTGATTGTGGATTATTTATGATGATGTAAAAAGGCTTTGAGACCCCCCTCTTTATAGTAAAAATGATGTAAGAGAGTTAACTACCTCTAGATAATAGACTGAATTGGATAATAGGGTGGTTGAGTTGACTCCCTATTAGATCTTTTTGTGTTCTGGAATTTTGTCCAAGAGAGGGGCGGCTACTTGAATTTAGCCATCGGATATGGGGCGGCTAGGTTTAACAACCCGCCTTGCATCATCATTTGCCATATGTCCTATCTAGGGGTGGTAAACGAGCCTAACGAGCCGAGCTTTGACATGTTCAAGCTCGGCTCGTTTATAAATGAGTCGAGCCGAGCCAAGCCGAGCCGAGCTCACGAGCCTTAACGAGCCTAGCGTTCTTGTCACGCCCCAGGGCGGTTGTCCCCGTGACGCGGCAAGTGTATATATAATATCATAATCTTCACAGGAGGTCAATAATATACCATAAACAAGCAACTAGAATGACACACAGACAACAAAGAGGCTGACATGATATATACACCAAATGCGGAAGCGAAAGACTGAATCTGTAAATAAAACATGCTACAGACACGATACACAATCATCTGTCCTGTGAGAGCCAATATACACAATATACAACTGAATATATACAAACGCGTGCTCAAGCACGGAAATAAAATACATACAGCCAAAAAGGGATGCTGATAGCCTCTAACACTCGCGGGACGTAGCGCTGCTCCGCTACTGAAGGAATCCCTCGAAAGGCTCCTCCTGCTGATCCGGCTCAGTGGCAACTGAAGAAAACATATGCGAGGGGTGAGCCACACGCTCAGTGAACAGCACAACCCATGCATCACAGCAATATTAACCACAATTAAACAACAACCAGCCTCAAAGTGGCATAACAACATAAAACCAGTGGTTCGTACACCGCCGAACCACCACACCCTCACCCTCACCTCTCAACAGGTGACATAGGATATTGGGACTTACTAATCTAATAATCATCCTTAAACAATCCAGTGGGTCGCCACATCGCTGGCCCACCACACCCTCACCCTCAACCCTCAATAGGTGACATAGGATATTGGGACTAACTAGGCTGTTGGTCACCCTTGGTCCACCGATAGTCTCTCCTCCACTCCGTAGGCCGCTTGGCCTTCACCCACACTTCAGCACAGTCCGTCACAAATATCGGGAGGCGCCTACTGATGGGAGCCCTCGGAAGGGACGGCCTTTCTAACGCTGGGGCAGTCTCTACACGGATCCAACGAAGGGAAACAGAACAGCCTATCCATACGCATATGATCCACTCGGATCCGCCGACCACACATCTCTACAACTCTAATGCCTTGAATTCTTTAGAATTCCAACTGGGCGCATAACCAGGATGCGGGGAAACATGCGTTATAATAATAAAGGGGTTGGAATATTAACGGGGAAAGAATCCTTGGGAAGGCAGCGTGAGGTCCCGATATAGGACATCCCGACAACCAAACAAGGAACACGGAGTACCCTAGCCCGGGTCTCACCGCTGTCCTCGCGAGGCCCCTCCCCTATAATATTCACTAAGACAGGCTAATAATCACATGCTCGCATTTTATTTAACTAAATTAAACTAAATAGGAACATGCATCGGTCGGGGTTTTCCTAGCATGGAAACATGATAACAGGGTGCATGGTTCTTATACGGGTCCTAAGGGTATAAGTCCCTAGCATACAAATCTAGGGTGGCATGCATACTACAGATTATCATGCTTACATAGCTTTCATATTAAACAGGTTAATATTTACTATGGTGCCCCAGGGGAGGACGGTACACGCCCAAGTGCATGTAACGCCTCCCTACTGGGTTGGATCGTCCCACTCACCGAAGATCGGGTCGTCGCGCGACCGTCCGTCAAGGCCTGCAAGATAGGGTATCGACTTGGTGAGAAAAATCCACAATTACCACAAAATACACAAAACACTCTAAAAGTACCCAACACTCGGGCAAACGTACATACGGCCCGTACGCACGTTAGCCCGAGCATCCCGACTCACTCCCGCACTCCCGGCAACCACCCGCACGGCCACCCGCCCCCGGATGCACCGCCGCGCCTCAGCCCGCGCACCCAGGCGCCCCGCCGGGCCCCTACTGAACGCCTGGACATGCTACCGAGCTCCCCGGGTGCGCCGCGCGTCCACTACGCCCCAGCGCAGCAACCCGCGCGCACACCGCACGCCTCGCGCTGGCCCGCGCGCATACTGCATGCCCCGCGCGCCCAGCGCCTCGCCCCGCGCGCACCTCCGCTGCCCTCGCCTCGCTCCGCGCGCACCACCGCTCGCATCACCCACTCGACCAGCAGCTCGCCCAGCCCCGGGTGCGCACCTGTGCGCACTGCGCCCCAGCACAGCGCCCCGCACGTGCACCCCGCCCGCTCGCATCCACTGCTCACCTCACCGCGCGCACGCCTGCGCCTCTGCCCAGCGCCCCGCGCGCATGCCCCTGCACGGTGCTCAGTGCCCAGCACCCAGCACCCTCGCCCAGCACACCCAACACACCTAGCACGCCTAGCGCCCAGCGCCCAGCACCCGGGACCCTCACCCAGCGCCCACGCGCACGCTCGGCAACACGTGCCCAGCGCGCCTGCCAGCCTACCCGCGCCGCTTGCCCGTGATGCCTGCCTGCACGCATCGCCGAGTGGCCCGAGCACCGCTCGCCTGCTGCCCTTGCGCTGCCTGCCCAACTGCCTCGCCCTGCCTGCTTGCGCGCGCAGCCTGCCTGCCTGCCCGGCCAACACGAGCCAGCCCTGCTACCCACCCGGAATAGCCCTGCCAGCCCTGGCATCCTGCCCAGGACTGCGCAACACCTTGCCCAAGCACTCAATCTCCTCTCACCGGCCACCAATGGCCTCCGACCGCCCCCCAACCACCACCAACAGCCACCCACAGCCGCCGACCACCACACAACCTCAAAACCACCCTCCTAACAAGCATCTAAGCCAAAAAAGATGGAAAAAGAGCTTACCAAGGGAAGGAAGGGAAGTTCGGTTGCTCTCCGCGCACCGAAACACCTCTCCAAGGGTCTCCACCACCAAGACCTCTTCCCACCTCCGAAATGGCTCAGATCTGAATTCGAATCCGAAAACACCGGGGTGTAGATCGGGGCCAGATCTATCCTTCCTATGTTTTAGGTTTTAAGGTTTGGGCACCCTAGGTTGCTCAAAAGCTTGAAAAAGAGAGAGGGGGAGAGAGAAAATGTGTTGGAGAAGACAATGAATAGTCCTAGGCAACTTTTGGTACCACTTAAATAAGTCAAACCTCATTTAGATTAGGGTAAACAAGATTAATTAGGGCTTAAGGCATGATTAGATGAGTTAAGTGGCTTTGACTTGGGTCAACCCAACCACAAATAAAAACAAAAATGGTTGGCCAAGTCATGGCCCACTTTGACCAAGTCAACTCTCCCAATGACTTCTCGCTCGGTCAAAACCCGGATACGTCCCAGAACTGCGATATTCTGAGACGTTACCGGAATTCGATGAAATTTTCGTAAGTAGCTTAGAATGGCACCAGGACACATAATATGTAGTTAGATTTTCAATCGGAGCCCCCCATCTCAGGGCGATAGCTAACAGCCCGAAATTTTAGTAGTTCCGATCGAAAAATGAAAAAACCGAAAAACTGCCAGAAAGTCCCAACGGTTACCAGAAGGTTAAACGTGACACAAATATAACAGTTTTTCTTCATTTTAGGGTTTTTAAGGATCGAAAACAAAATTTTAACCCAAACGAGTCAAGTTCATAAGCCTAAATTAGCATAGCTTTGTATTAATTTAATGTTCTGATCTCATAAAAGAGTTTAGTCAAGTTTCAACTAAGTTTTTTATAACACAACGAGTTGAATTTGAACACAAAATGAAGTTCGATCTAGGTCCCGAGCCTAACCGAGCTTTAAAAATTGTTCAAGCTCGCTCATTTGTTTAATCGGACGAGCGTGAACGAGCTTAAACCGGGCCGAGCCCGAGCCGAGCCCGAGCGGCTTGGTTCATTTACCAGCCCTAGTCCTATCTCTGACAAGTGGTGGTTTGGGGCGGTTACTAGGTTGGAGCCGTAAGAGATGGGGCGGTTAAAATCAACAAACCTCCGCAATGATCAGTCATGAAATACCAACTTTATGTCCCATCCCTGGGAAGCGGTTGGGGGGCAGTTTGTTACTTCTAGCCGTCCGGGGAGGGGCGGCTACTTTGGAGTATTGTCCTATTTCTGGCCATTGAAGTTTATAAGTGTTGGGCCATGTTTTCTTTCTTGTTTTTCCCTCTAGTTTCTTTAAGGTGTTTTCTATTTAATCCAAATGTGGTCATTTAAAAAATGTTACATGAATTAAATTTTTTTTTTTTTGGACGGTCAAAATTGGGGCATCTACACAAGCAAGGGAGACGGTTGCTAGTGCGGAGGAAGAGATGGGCCAGTTGTGGTCCAAAGCGACATCGATGCAGGAGGAGTCGACCGTCCTATGCCGCGAGCGGGATACTCTCCAGGGGAGGGTATCAAAGTTAGATCCAGTGGCAAGCATCCCTGATGGGTTGATGGGCGATTTAATTTGCTCTCTTCAGGCGGCCAGAGACAGGGATTGGAACTCGCTCCGAGTGAGCGAGGAGAGGCTCTGGGTTGCGGAAGTGAGGTCGAAGGAGTTCGAGGAGATATGAGGGCGGTCGAGGACCAATCGAGGAGAGTCGTGTCACGCCCCAGGGCGGCCGTCCCCGAGACGCGACAATATATAAAGTATCAGCTATCAATACCTGAGATCAACAAAGACTCCAACAACAACACACAAGGTGGCAAAGCAAAGATAAATGACAACTGACTGAAAAGCGGAAGCATAAGATATCAACAATGTCTGTAAACCAAAAACATTATTACAGACTCGAATACACAATCACTGTCCTGTGAGAGCCAAGTCTAGTCCAAATAAAATACAACCTGTGCCACATGCACGATTTACAATACATAAAATGACTCTAGGACTGCTAACAGCCTCGCACTCGCCACCCGCCGGATAGAACGCTCCATGCATATAAGACCACGCCACAGGAAAGCTCCAGCTCCACGCCCAACACTGCCCCTAAAAAGAAACAGTATGCGAGGGGTGAGCTACAAGCTCAGTGAGTGGCTGGAAACCAATCACCATTACAACAGTTCAATGTTAAGGCAATTTCCTTTCAAGGAAAACATGGGTGGAAACCCAATGGATAACAAGGTCACGCGGCGGCGCGACCAACCTCACCCTCACCCTCACCCTCACTCCCGGAGGAAGACTCTTTGGACTTTTGGGGAGAGACCATACCGTTGGTCGAAGAAACACAGAATTACTGGTCTACACAACACTACTGGATCACCAACCTCACCCTCACCCTCAATCTCGAAGGGAGACTCTTGGGACCTTTTGGGAGAGACCACACTGTTGGTCGAAGAGACGCGGAATTACTGGATCATCTACATCGAGATAACTGCCCAACGATGTCCTTGAACATCGATACACAACCGGACCCCAAAACTATGGGAACGGACGAACAACGAATGGGTCACGCGGCGATATGTCTTCACCTCATCCTCACCCTATGTTATATTTATGTCACTTTTAACCTTCTGGTAACCGTTGGAGCTTTCTGGCAGTTTTTCATTTTTTTCGGTTTTCGATCGGAACCGCTAAAATTTTGGGCTGTTAGCTATCGCCCTGAGATTGAGGACTCCGATTGAAAATATAACTGCATATTATGTGTCCTGGCGGCATTCTAAGCCACTCACGAAAATTTCATCGAATTCCGGTAACGTCTCAGAATATCGCAGTTCCGGAGCGTATCCGGGTTTTGACCGAGCGAGAAGTCATTGGGAAAGTTGACTTGGTCAAAGTGGGCCCATGACTTGGTCAACCCTTTTTGTTTTTATTTGTGGTTGGGTTGACCCAAGTCAAAGCCACTTAACTCATCTAATCAAGCCCTTAAGCCTAATTAATCTTGATTACCCTAATCTAAATGAGGTTTGACTTATTTAAGTGGGTAGCAAAAGTTGCCTAGCACTATTCATTGTCTTCTCCAACACATTTTCTCTCTCCCCCTCTCTCTTTTTCAAGCTTTTGAGCCACCTAGGGTGCCCAAACCTTAAAACCTAAAACATAGAAAGGGTAGATCCGGTCCCGATCTACTCCCCGGTGGTTTCAAATCCCAATTCCGGCGTGTTTTTCCCTTTCTCCCGCCCTCTCTTCTCCTCAGATCTGAGCCCTTTCAGAGGTGGGAAGAGGTCTTGGTGGTGGAGACCCTTGGAGAGGCGTTTCGGTGCGCGGAGAGCAACCGAACATCCCTTCCTTCCCTTGGTAAGCTCTTCTTCCTCTTCTTTTTGGCTTAGATGCTTGATAGGAGGGTGGTTTTGAGGTTGGGTGGTGGTCGGCGGCTGTGGGTGGCTGTTGGTGGTGGTTGGGAGGCGGTCGGAGGCCGTTGGTGGCCGGTGAGAGGAGATTGGGTGCTCGGGCAAGGTGTTGGGCAGTCCCGGGCAGGATGCCAGGGCTGGCAGGGCTGTTCCGGGTGGGTAGCAGGGCTGGCAGGGCTGGCTCGTGTTGGCTGTGCGCGCTGGCAGGCCGGGCAGGCAGGCTGCGCGCGCAAGCAGGCAGGGCGGGCCGGTTGGGCAGGCAGCGCTCGGGCAACAGGCGAGCGGTGCTCGGGCCACTCGGCGATGCGCGCAGGCAGGTAGCGCGCGGGCAAGCGGCGCGGGTAGGCTGGCAGGCGCGCTGGGCGCATGCTGCCAGGCTCGCTGGGCGCGTGTTGCCGAGCGTGCGCGTGGGCGCTGGGCGTGCTGGGTGTGCTGGGCGAGGGTGCTGGGCGCTGGGCGCCAAGCACCGTGCAGGGGCATGCGCGCGGGGCGCTGGGCAGAGGCGCAGGCGTGCGCGCGGTGAGGTGAGCAGTGGATGCGAGCGGGCGGGGTGCGCGTGCGGGGCGCTGCGCTGGGGCGCAGTGCGCACGGGTGCACCCGGGGCTAGGCGAGGTGCTGGTCGAGTGGGTGATGCGAGCGGTGGTGCGCGCGGGGTGCGCGCGGAGCGAGGCGAGGGCAGCGGAGGTGCGCGCGGGGTGCGCGTGGGGCGAGGCGCTGGGCGCGCGGGGCATGCAGTGTGCGCGCGGGCCAGCGCGCGGGGCGTGCGGTGTGCGCGCCGGTTGCTGCGCTGGGGCGCAGTGGACGCGTGGCGCACCCGGGGAGCACGGTAGCATGTCCAGGCGTGCGGGTAGGGGCCCGGCGGTGCGCCTGGGTGCGCGGCTGAGGTGCGGCAGTGCATCCGGGGGCGGGTGGCCGTGCGGGTGGTTGTTGGGAGTGCGGGAGTGAGTCGGGGTGCTCGGGCTAACGTGCGTACGGGCCGTAACGTTTGGCCCGTACGCACGTTTGCCCGAGTGTTGGGTTCTTTTAGAGTGTTTTTGTGTATTTTGTGATAATTGTGGATTTTTCTCACCAAGTCGATACCCTGTCTTGCAGATCTTGACGGACGGTCGCGCGACGACCCGATCTCCGGTGAGTGGGACGATCCAACCCAGTAGGGAGGCGTTACATGCACTTGGGCGTGTACCGTCCTCCCCTGGGGCACCATAGTAAATATTAACCTGTTTAATATGAAAGCTATGTAAGCATGATAATCTGTAGTATGCATGCCACCCTAGATTTGTATGCTAGGGACTTATACCCTTAGGACCCGTATAAGAACCATGCACCCTGTTATCATGTTTCCATGCTAGGAAAGCCCCGACCGATGCATGTTCCCATTTAGTTTAATTTAGTTAAATAAAATGCGAGCATGTGATTATTAGCCTGTCTTAGTGAATATTATAGGGGAGGGGCCTCGCGAGGACAGCGGTGAGACCCGGGCTAGGGTACTCCGTGTTCCTTGTTTGGTTGTCGGGATGTCCTATATCGGGACCTCACGCTGGCCTCCCAAGGATTCTTTCCCCGTTAATATTCCAACCTCTTTATTATTATAACGCATGTTTCCCCGCATCCTGGTTATGCGCCTTGTTGAATTCTGAAGAATTCAAGGCATTAGAGTTGTAGAGATGTGTGGTCGGCGGATCCGAGTGGATCATATGCGTATGGATAGGCTGTTCTGTTTCCCTTCGGTGAATCCGTGTAGAGACTGCCTCAGCGTTAGAAAGGCCGTCCCTTCCGAGGGCTCCCATCAGTAGGCGCCTCCCGATATTTGTGACGGACTGTGCTGAAGTGTGGGTGAAGGCCAAGCGGCCTACGGAGTGGAGGAGAGACTATCGGTGGACCAAGGGTGACCAACAGCCTAGTCAGTCCTAAGATCCTATGTCACCTATTGAGGGGTGAGGGTGAGGGTGTGGTGGGCCGGCGATGTGGCGACCCACTGGATTGTCTAAGGATGATTATTAGATTAGTAAGTCCCAATATCCTATGTCACCTGTTGAGAGGTGAGGGTGAGGGTGTGGTGGTTCGGCGGTGTACGAACCACTGGTTTTATGTTGTTATGCCACTTTGAGGCTGGTTTTTGTTTAAATTGTGGTTAATATAGCTGTGATGCATGGGTTGTGCTGTTCACTGAGCGTGTGGCTCACCCCTCGCATATGTTTTCTCCAGTTGCCACTGAGCCGGATCAGCAGGAGGAGCCTTCCGAGGGATTCCTTCAGTAGCGGAGCAGCGCTACGTCCCGCGAGAGTTAGAGGCTATCAGCATCCCTTCTTGGCTGTATGTATTTTATTTCCGTTTGTATATATTCAGTTGTATTTGTGTATATTGGCTCTCAATGGACAGATGATTGTGTATCGAGTCTGCAGTATGTTTTATTTACAGATTCAGTCTTTCGCTTCCGCATTTGGTGTATATATCATGTCAGCCTCTTTGTTGTCTGTGTGTCATTCTAGTTGCTTGTTTATGGTATATTATTGACCTCCTGTGTAGATTCTGATATTATATATACACTTGCCGCGTCACAGGGACGGCCGCCCTGGGGCGTGACACCCTCACCCTTTAGAGGTGACATAGGACTTTTGAAAGAGATTAGACTGCTTTACACCCTTGGTCCACCGGTAGCCCTTTCCCCGGGTAGCCTCTACCTGGTATACTCCCACGATCAGTACGTTCCCGAACACATCGGTAGTACCTACGGATGGGAGCCCTCTGTCAGGGCAGCTTTTCCAACGCCGGGGGGTTCCTACACAGATCCAACGAAGGGGAGAACGATTTCACGCTCGCAATATCATTCGTTAGCCCTCTCCCGGGTAGCCTCTAACTGGTATACCCCCACGATCAGTATATCTTGCCGCATGCATCGATAGTACCTACAGGTGGGGGCCCTCTGTCAGGACAGCTACAACCCGGGCCGCTTCAACACAGACGACATTGGGAGGAAACACTCCATGTTCGCAAAGCGAACCCAATGGAAAAACAACTACTCTCGATAATCGCCTAACTTATTAATGCCAAGGCTACCGGTTTAACAAAACCGATACAACAAATGAATTCTCCTGAATTCCATTCAAGTGCATCACACGGATGTAGGGGCGATTACATTGCTCGCACACTAACTAATGAGGTACATCCCAACGACGGGTCGTACCCACGCCTATTTCAGATAGGCCTAATTAGTTTTAACATGTGCGAATATATAACAGGAGAATCATATCATAGCTATGTGCATGAACCATATACACGATCATCTAATAATTGACTATAAGGGTAACCCCTAACATGGATTTACATCATAAACAACAAATCATACAACATGCATACAAGGTATGGCCCACTTAAACATGCATACATGGCCATTAATCATATAAGCACACAAGGCATAACTTAAGCATGCGTTGGATATCACCAACTTAAAAGGGAAGGGTCAAGCGTGATCTCGCGCACTAACAGGTGCATGCCAATATTCCAAACGAACCAGAGTCGAGTAGGAAATCGCATCTACTTACTCAGTTCGTGCAGAGGGAGAGGGCGAGAGAGAGATCATCATCTCGCGAAGTTGGTCATAGCTTTGCCCCATTAGCATGGGCGCAACAACTACACCACGCCATCGAGTCTTATCGCAAGGGAATATTAGGCAGGTACTTGTTATTAACCCAGACTTAATCATGTTGGATATTCCAATTAATATGGTGGGAGTTGTATTACAATACTACCTAAGGCATGCCCTGTTCTATACATTCATACACATTACAGAAATACATGCCCATACTATAGGGGCGCATGCGATACAGTCATTCATACATGGATACAATATATGCAATATAAGCCTAGCATGCAAGATATCTAACATATTATAGTTTAAGCATGGCCATACTACTTTAGACACACGTAGTATCGCTAGGGTGCCACATCGATGCACGATGCACGACTACGCGCGTTGAGCGCATCTCAAGGGGTTGGATCAAACCACTCACATCCGACGAGATCTGCAAGGTAAGGACATCAAATTTGGTGAGTAACATCACATTATAACACTTAGAACTTACTAGAAACACCAAAGACTTAGACATGCACGCATACGGGCTCGCACGCATGCGAGCACGTACACACGCACGCATGCCCGAGCACCCCAGCACCTACCCGAGCCCGTGGGCAGTCCCGCCCGTGCCCCTGCACGTGCGCGGACACGCTCGGGCGCGCCTGCGCGCACGACCCGCTTGCACAACCTGCGCCCTCGCTCCGCGCGCCCACACGCATGCGCCCACCTGCGCTCTTCTGCGCGCGCGTCTGCGGGCGCACGCGAGCAGACAGACCCGCGCGCGTGCCCAGAACCCTTTAACTCCTCCCCCACACTCCACACTCACCCTAAACCAACTACCTAGCATGCATGACTTCCCAACAACCCCTAAAGCCATGAAAAACCAAAGAAAAGGGGAAGATTCGGGGGCCCTTGATGCACCCGCGACCACCTCAACCACCACCACCACTACCACCACCTCCACAGCCTCTCCTCAGCCTTCTTTGGCTGAAAAACAGGGGGGGGAAGACATGAGAGGGAGCTTGAGAGAGGAGAAACCACAACAACAACAACACATACACAAAACACACCTTCTCCTTCATTTGCTTCTTCCTCCTTCTCCACACACAAAAGAGGGGAAAAAAGAGACCAAGAGAGGGAGCTTGAGAGAGTTCCACGAAATGGGAGAGAGGGGGGGAGAGAGAGAGAGGGCAAAAAGGTCATTTTCATGCCCAAATAGTGTCTAGGGGTGACCATAAGGGGGTGGTGAGGTTAGGGTTAGGCTCACCCTCACTCAACCACACATTTTTGCTTTATTGGGAAGCGTGCGGAGAAGCACCACACACACGAAAATATCTCACCCACCGAAACCCAGTAACGGCCAAACCCGGATGCGATTCGGAACTGCATATTTTTCAAAATGTTATTGGAATTCGATGAAACTTTTATGCGTAGTACAAAATGGTACCAGGACCCATAATATGCAGTTAGATTTTCAATTAGAGTACTCCAACCCCCGCAGGTAGCTAAAAGCTAAAATTTTAGCGACTCCGATCGAAAAAGAAAAAGGCCCTGAATGACCCAGATGTGACCAAGGCTTAACCGAAATGGCTCCAAATGACATAGGCATAACAAGTCGAGGTTCACCATTGCCAGAGGTTGGAGAGAAGAGACAAGGAGATGCAGCAAGTCCACCTTTGGGAGGCCAGCATGAGAGGGAAATTGGCCGGTGGAGGATCCATGACCGAGATGGACCTTGACCTTCTCCCACTCGAACACGAGCGTTCTATTTCTGCTTCCTTTGCCACCAGGGCCACATTTAGCCTAGCATCCGGTCCCTCGGCCACCCATCAGAGCTGTGAAAGGCATGTGGGGATTGCTTCTTCAGTGAGGGAGACTTGATCACCAGCCACTGCCATCTTTGCAGCCAAGTGAAGATGCTCCGCCCTCAACTCAGGCCCCCATGAACAACGAACATACTCCAAGGTAGACTCATTCTTCTTCTTCAGGAGAAAACTTTGGATATATGAACTTTCTGGTCTTAGTTGTTTGGAGCTTAGGATCTTTTTGGTCATGCACACCTCAAGATGTTTGGAGCTTTTGGTGGGCTTCCTATCTATCTTTCTTTAATTTCTCTTTAGTTTTTGTTTGGTTTCATGAATTTATTTTGTTTTGGATTAATTCTGGTTCATTTTTCGTGTTTATAAACAATCCTATGCCTCTCTTTTGGTTTTGGATGGTTTATATATGTAGACATGGATGGGTACTTTTGTTTGAAAGGTTTTTTTTAGGTTTATCAGCCTTAATTTGTGAGTGTGTATGTGTGGAATGGTTTGCATGGATGGTTGTGTGAATGGTTTGTGAGTTGGTGTGTGGATTGTTGTATGGATTGGTGTATGTATTTATTTACGTGTTTGGCTGCTTTTGGACTTGTGTATACACAGATTTTTATGTATATGCATATAAAAAAAATGTGTATTTACAGATTTTGGAAATGGATGTTCCTAGTAGGTTTTGAAGAGTTGATGGAAACTGGACTGATAGGTCTGGTTTGGTAGCAGGTAAATGGCGGTTGGTTGCGACCTGCTGTTTTACAGAGTCGGCTTGTTTAAGGTAGCAGCTAGAAGACCAGGGTGCTTACCTTTGAAGGGAGCTGGCATGTTGAACCCAGCCATTTCTGTCACGCCCCAGGGCCGGCCGACCCCGGGACGCGGCAAGTGTATATATGATATCAGTATAACAGGAGTTCAATAACATACTCGCACAATAACTAAAACGACAACAAAGACAACAGAAGCAGGGCTGACATAATACATACACAAATAGCGGAAGCTAAAAACTGAGTCTGTAAATCAAAGACATATTACAGACTCGATACATAATCAATTGTCCTGTGAGAGCCAATATATACAAAGACATCCAAATAATATACAAACACGTGCCCAAGCACGGAATAAATACATACAATCACAAGGGATGCTGATAGCCTCTGAAACTCGTGGGACGTGGCGCTACTCCGCTACTGATGAAATCCCTCGGGGAGCTCCTCCTCTGGATCCGACTCAGATGACTCTGGAGAAAAATATTATGCGAGGGGTGAGCCACACGCTCAGTGAACAGCACAACCCATGCATCACAGCTTATATTAACCACAACCAGATGCTATAATCCACAATCATCATTTTACAAGCCACAAAATGGCAACAACTATACAATCCAGTGGGTCGCTACCGCCAACCCACTACACCCTCACCCTCACCCCTCAATAGGTGACAAAGGATGTTGGGACTTCACAAACCAGTGGGTCGCTATCGCCAACCCACTGCACCCTCACCCTCACCCTCACCCCTCAATAGGTGACATAGGATATTGGGACTTAGCAGGCTGATAATCATCCTTACACAACCCAGTGGGTCGCCACATCGCCGGCCCACCACACCCTCACCCTCACCCCTCAATATGGTGACATAGGATATTGGGACTGACTAGGCTGATGGTCGCCCTTGGTCCACTGATAGTCTCTCCCCACTCCGTAGGCCGTTTGGCCACCCCCACATTCGGCACAGTCCGAGTCCAAGATCAGGAGGTGCCTACTGATGGGAGCCCCTACACGGGACAGCCTTTCCAACGCCGGGGTAGTCTCTAAAGGATCCAACGAAGGGAACAGATCAGCCTATCCATCGCATATGATCCACTCGGATCCGCAGACAACACATCCTAACAACTCTGATGTCATGAATTCTTCAGAATTCCTCCAGGGCGCATAACCAAGATGTGGGGAACATGCATAATAACAATTTAACAAGGGATATCATATTAATTATTAACAAGAGTTATAATATTATTGGGACAAGAAACCTTGGGAGGGCAGCATGAGGTCCCGATACAGGACATCCCGACAACCAAACAAGGAACACGGAGTACCCTAACTCGGGTCTCAATGTTGACCTCGCAAGGCCCCTCCCTATAATATTATACAAGGCATGCTAACATTTAATTTAATAATCAAACTAATAGGACGCATGCATAGGCCGAGGCTTCCTAGCATGGGAACAGGGTGCATGGCTGTTACACATATCCTAAGGGTGCAAGTCCCTAACATACAAGTCTAGGGTAGCATGCATACTACATTTTAATCATGAAATCGCATGGATTACACATTACAACAGTTAATATAAATCCATGGTGCCCCAGGGGAGGACGGTACACGCCCAAGTGCGTATAGCGCCTCCCAACTAGGTTGGATTGTCCCACTCACCGGTAACCGGGTCGTCGCGCGACCGTCCGTCAAGATCTGCAAGACAGGGTAACCAACTAGGTGAGTAAAATACACAAGACTACCACAAAATACACAAAAATACCCAACACTCGGACAAGCGTACATACGGCCTGTACGCACGCGAGCCCGAGCACTCCGACACACTCCCAAACCCTCGACAACCACCCACACGGCCACCCGCCCCGGATGCACCGCCGCGCCTCAGCCCGCGCACCCAGGTGCACCGCCGGGCCCCTGCCCGCACGCCTGGACAAACTGCCGAGCCACCCGGGTGCACCGCGCGACCCCTGCGCCCCATTGCAGCAGCCCGCGCGCACCCCGCACTCCTCGCGCTGGCCCGCGCGCACACCACACGCCCCGCGCGCCCAGCGCCTCGCCCCATGCGCACCCCGCGCGCACCTCCGCTGCCCTTGCCTCGCTTCGCGCGCACCACTGGCTCACACCATCCGCTCGACCAGCCCCGCACCGGTGCACCTGCGCGCACTGCGCCCCGCACGCGCACCCCGCCCGCTCGCATCCGCTGCTCACCTCACCGCGCGCACGCCTGCGCCTCCGCCCAGCGCCCCGCGCGCATGCTCCTGCTCGGTGCTCAGCGCCCTGCGCCCCAGCGCCCAGCACACCCAGCGCCCAGCACCCGGGACCCTCACCCAGCGCCCATGCGCACGCCCGGCAATGCGCGCCCAGCGCGCCTGCCAGCCTGCCTGCGCGCATCGTCGAGTGGCCCGAGTATCGCTCGCCTACTGCCCGAGCACTGCCTGCCTGCCTGATGCGCTGCCTGTGTTGCCTGCTGCCCGAGATTGCTAACCTCTCTGCCCAACCGGCCCGCCCTGCCTGCATGCGCGCGCAGCCTGCCTGCCCGACCTGCCAGCGCGCACAGCCAACACGAGCCAGTCCTGCTACCCGCCCGGAACAGCCCTGCCAGCCCTGGCATCCTGCCCGGGACTGCCCAACACCCTGTCCGAGCACCTCCACCACCAACCACTGGCCACCCATGGCCTCCGACCACCCTCAACCACCCCCGACGGCCACCCACAGCCGCCGACCACCACCCAACCCCGAAACCCCCCTCCTAACAAGCATCTAAGCCCAAAAAGAAGGAAAAAGAGGGCTTACCAAAGGGAAAGGAAGGGATGTTTGGTTGCTCTCCGCGCACCGAAAGGCCTCTCCAAGGGTCTCCACCACCAAGACCCCTTTCCACCTTCGAAATGGCTCCGATCTGAGGAGAATAGAGGGTGGAAGAAAGGGTTAGACTCGCCGGAATTCGAATTTGAAACCACCGGGGTGTAGATCGGGACCCGATCTACCCTTTCTATGATTTGGGTTTTAAGCTTTGAGGACTCTAGGGGGCTCAAAAGCTTGAAAAGAGAGAGGGGGAGAGAGAAAAAGAGTTGGAGAAGACAATGAATAGTGAAGAGCATCTTTTTGCTTTCTTTAAATAAGTCAAACCTCATTTAGATTAGGGTAAGCTAGGTTAATTAGGGTTTAAGCTAGCTTAGGGAGGCTTAAGTGTGGTTTGACCCAAGTCAACCCAACCACACTAAAATCCAAAACCATTTGACCAAGTCAAGGGTCCACATTGACCAAGTCAAAGTCTTCCAATGACTTCTCACCCGGTCAAAACCCGGATACGCCTTGGAACTGCGAAATTCTGAAACGTTACCGGAATTCGACGAAATTTTCGTGAGCGGCTTGGAATGGCACCAGGGCACATAATATGCAGTTACATTTTCAATCGGAGCCCTCTATCTCTGGGCGATAGCTAACAGCCCGAAATTTTAGCAGTTCCGATCGAAAAACGAAAAAAACCGAAAACTGCCAAAATGGTCCAACGGTACCAGAAGGTTAAAAGTGACACATATATAACAATTTCTGTCTGATGGTTGGTTTAGGGAAATCGCATGGGGACTGGTTCAGTTTGGCTTTTGAAACCCGCCAGGTAGTCGAATGTAGCCATCTAAATCAGCTTGCTAAACTAGTCAGTCGTCCCTTGCCTGTTGCAATTTTTCTGCTTCACTACTTCTATTGAAATTCCTGTTTAGCACTTTGTTTGTCTTCAAAACCTGTAAAAGTAGCCTTTCTATGAACCAAGTGTTATATCGGTTCATATCGTGCCCCTGCATTGACTTTCGATCCCTTCTTGCCCGAATTGTCATTGGCCACAACCCATTTAAGGTAATTGAAGTAAAGTGGAGAAAGGGGTGAAAACCATATGCCTAATGTCCAGAAAAGGTGACTTCAAAAATGTATAGTGGGGCAATTTCACATATATGTAAAGGTGCATGAGGGGGCAATTAGGTATAGTAGAGGCAATTTTGTGTGGGTGGGTATGGAGATTTAGTTGTGACTTTTGAAGCGATTTGGTGCCTAAGTGTTTGGAAAGCAAAAATGCAAACTTATGTTTGTATGTGAGCATAAGGGAGCATTTTGATTTTCCAAAAAGGATTTTTTCCTCCTGTCTACTCTGTTCCACCAAGAGCACAGAACCCAACTCCCAGGCAGCCCATACGAAACCAATACAACGAGGTTTCCCCTCCGTCCTCCTATGGTCCCAGATGGTTAGGCAAAAGAGACGGCTATCCACCACTTCCGGAAACCCTAACCAATATTTTTAAAGGATTTGGTGGAAACCTATAATATTTCTCTCCCTATACCCAAACCTTCACTCCCTGGCACCAATACCGCCTGTTATTACCCATACCATCAACAACACGGCCACACCATTGAACAATGTCTCTCATTCAGAGATATCATTTATGACCTTGAGGAAGAAAGACGCCTAGATTGGGCAACCATCAAGGGACTCAGGAGTAGCTCACCCACAAAACCACTGAAAACATAGCTAGACTCATCATCCTAATTGGACCAGATCCCGGTACACCTAGGTCCTGTAACGAATATTGAAAAATAAGATCCAACACCTACCACGCAGACTTTGATGGAAGAGCCAGAAAACCTAAGCTTCGAAAGCGTCTACGTAATAGAAACTATGAATCATGAAGAATTACCTAGAATCATTCCAGCTGGTTTAATCCTTCTAGCACATTTACCAACGCACCCAAGCCCTATAAAGCCTCTTCTTTCTCATACGAGGCAAGCACCAAAGCACGGCCCTATCCGTCCCATAAACAAGAACCCTAACCTACCAACAAGCCAACTTTCTCAATCCACGGTTGACACATTAAACCATCACATGACTTGGGTTGGAAGGATTTTTAATGCTGTTCCGACCTACAGATGTCCCATACCTGAAACAAAAATCGAAGAAGTCAACATTGAAGATAGAATCGATATTCTCGACCAGCTCCTTTGAATCCCCACAAAAATTTTGAGTCTAGAGCTAATTGAAACCTTAGAACATAACCAGCAAGCCCTAAGGATGTTTATGGAGAGAGTCCAAGTTGACCCTCGAATCTCCGCCGTAAATATGCCACTCGCCTTAGCATCCTCAGGCTTAGGACCTGTCACACCCCAGGGTGGCCGTCCCCGAGACGTGGCAATAAGGAAATATCAGCTATCAAGTACAAGAGATCAATAATGACTCCAATAAACAATACACAAGCTGGAAAACCAATGATAACGGATAACTCAACTGAAAAGCGGAAGCATAAGATATCAACAATGTCTGTAAACCAAAAACATTATTACAGACTCGAATACACAATCACTGTCATGTGAGAGCCAAGTCTAGACCAAAGAAAATACAACTTGTGCCACATGCACGATTTACTATACATAAAATGACTCTAGGACTGATGACAGCCTCGCACTCGCCACCCGCCGGAAGAATGCTCCACGCCCATAAGACCACGCCATAGGGAAGCTCCAGCTCCACGCCCAACACTGCCCCTGAAAAGAAACAGTATGCGAGGGGTGAGCTACAAGCTCAGTGAGTGGCTGGAAACCAATCACCATTACAATAGTTCAATGTTAAGGCAATTTCTTTTCAAGGAAAAACATGGGTGAAAACCCAATGAATAACAAGGTCACGTGGTAGCGCGACCAACCTCACCCTCACTCCCGGAGGAAGACTCTTGGGACTTTTGGGGAGAGACCATACCGTTGGTCGAAGAGACGCGGAATTACTGGTCTACACAACACTACTGGATCACCAACCTCACCCTCACTCCCGGAGGGAGACTCTTGGGACTCTTGGGGAGAGACCATACCGTTGGTCGAAGAGACCCGGAATTACTGGTCTACACAACACTATTGGATCATCTACATCGAGATAACTGCCCAACGATGTCTTTGAACATCGATACGCAACCGGACCCAACAACTATGGGAACGGACGAACAACGAATGGGTCACGCGGCGACGTGTCTTCACCTCATCCTCACCTCACCCTTTAGAGGTGACATAGGACTTTTGGAGAGATTAGACTCCTCTACACCCTTGGTCCACCGGTAGCCCTTTCCCCGGGTAGTCTCTACCTGGTATACTCCCACGATCAGTACACTCCCGAACGCATCGGTAGTACCTACGGATGGGAGCCCTCTGTCAGGAAAGCTTTTCCAACGCCGGGGAGTTCCTACACGGATCCAACGAAGGGGAGAACGATTCCACGCTCGCAATATCATTCGTTAGCCCTCTCCCGGGTAGCCTCTACCTGGTATACCCCCATGATCAGTACATCTTGCTGCATGCATCGATAGTACCTACAGGTGGGGGCCCTCTGTTAGGACAGCTACAACCCGGGCCGCTTCAACACGGACGACATTGGGAGGAAACACTCCATGTTCGCAAAGCGAACCCAATGGAAGTACAACTACTCTCGATAATCACATATCGATGATATCGAATACTATTGTACTCCCACACGGTTGCGTCGCTCGGACACAAGGGGGGGTTGCCTCTGCTCTCACGCAGAAATAATTTCAAGGCACATAACCCAATAGGCGATTCATATACACACCTAGCACGGGTAGGCCTAGCTTAATGCCACAACTACCGGCTTAACAAAACCGATAAGATAATGAATTCTCCTGAATTCCAAACGAGTGCATCGCTCGGATGCACGGGGGCGATTACATCGCTAGCGCTCTAACTAATAAGGTACAACCCGACAATGGGTCATACCCACGCCTATTTCAGATAGGCCTAATCAGTTTTAACATGCGCATATATATCCAGGAGAATTATATCCAGTTATGTACATGAACTACATGCACGATAACCTATCAAATAATTATAGGGATACTCCTTAACATGGATTTACATCATAATAAATCATACAACATGCATACATGGCCATTAATCACATAAGCACACAAGGCCTAACTTAAGCATGCGTTGGATATCACCAACTTAAAAGGTAAGGGTCAAGCGCAAATCTCGCGCACTAACAGGTGCATGCCAATATTCCAAACGAACCTGAGTTGAGTAGGAAATCGCATCTACTTACTCAGTTCGTGCAGAGGGAGAGGGCGAGAGAGATCATCATCTCATGAAGTTGGTCATAGCCTTGCCCCATTAGCATGGGCGCAACAACTACACCACGCCCTCGAGTCTTATCGCAGGGGAATATTAGGCAGGTGCCCGTTATTAACCCAGATTTAATCATGCTGGATATTCCAATTAATATGGTGGGAGTAATATTACAATACTACATAAGGCATGCCATATTCTATGCATCCATACACATTACAGAATACATGCCCATACTAGAGGGGCACATGCGATACAATCATTCATACATGGATACAATACATGCAATATAAGCCTAGCATGCAAGATATCTAACATATTATAGTTTAAGCATGGCCATACTACTTATCTACACAAGTAGTATAGCTAGGGTGCCCCATCAATGCACGACGCACGACTACGTGCATCGAGCGCATCTTGAGGGGTTGGATCAAACCACTCACCGCAACCCGGGACCTCGCACATCCCTCCCGACGAGATCTGCAAAGTAAGGGCATCAAATTTGGTGAGTAACATCATATTATAACACTTAGAAATTACTAGAAATACCAAAGACTTAGACATGCACGCATACGGGCTCGCACGCATGCGAGCACACGCATACGCACGCGTGCCCCTACACGCGCGCGCACGCACTGGCGCCCAGCCGTGCGCCCAGAAGCACGCCCAGGCGCCCCTGGGCTGCCCCGCGTGCGCGCACACTCGCGCGCGCCCGCGGGCACCCGGGCGCCCGCCTGTGCTCCTCTGCGCGCGCACGCAGGCGGACAGACCCGCGCGCGCGCCCAGCACTCCCCAACCCTCCCCCCTGCTCCTACATGCACCACACTCAAAACACCTCACATGCATACCCTCCTAAACACCCTAACATGCATACAAACCAATAAAGAAGAGAGAAAACTCACCAAAAGAGAGGGGGAGGGAAGGGGGAGATGTAGGGGCTCGCAAGCGCACCCTTGACCACCTCGACCGCCACCACCACGACCACCACCTCCATCTTTGCTTCTCTTCTACTTGGCTGACCAGAGGGAGAGGGGGAAAAATCAGGGGATCCACCATGGGAGGAGGAGAGGGAGGAGAAACAATCAACAACACAAGCACACACACTCACCTAGTCTTGCACTTGCACCTCCTCTTCTTGCTCCATCTTGTTCTCTTATGCATTTCATCAGACACATGGGGGATGTGTGAAAGAGAGAAAGAGAGCCACAGAGAGGGAGACGTAGGGAGTGGGAGAGGGAGAGAGAGAGAGACTTTTCTCATCTAGGGGGGGGGGGGGTAAACCTAACCTAAACTCACCCACTAACACACTAACTAACCAAGTGGTTGCTTCACCACTAAGCAAAGGGGGGTAAGGTTACCTAAGGTCACCACATTCACCAAAATATCTCACACTATTTGACCCAACCAAACCAGGAATTCTCAAAACCCGGATACGGTTCGGAACTGCATATTTTTCAAAACGTTACCGGAATTCGATGAAATTTTTATGGGTAGTACAGAACGATACCAGAACCCATAATATGCAGTTAAATTTCCAATCAGAGTACTCCAACTCCCGTAGGTGGCTAAAAGCCAAAATTTTAGCGACTTCGATCGAAAAAGAAAAAGGCCCTGAATGACCCAGATGTGACCAAGGCTTAACCGAAATGGCTCCAAATGACACAGGCATAACAGGACCCATGATAACGTTCAGACCCAAGAAAGAAATTCATGATGAAATTATGAACACCTTAACCCTGTGCATCACGGTCGATATTGAGGGTCACTCAGTAGATAAAGTGTTGGTCGATACTGGTGCAAGAGTCAACCTCATGTCGTTACGCACTTTCAAGCAAATTGGCGGACATATCACCACTCTCCTTGAAACGGATACCTGAATATTCGTCTATCATAAAACAACCCACCAGGTTCTTGGTTTCAAAGATTTCAACCTGAAAATAGGTACCTTAGAAATAATCTTTGAAGCATAGATATTAAAGATGGACTCTGATTATAATATGATCTTAGGGCGAAAATGGCTAGCCTCAATCAAAGGGGTCTTTTCTCCGCTCCACCGGTGTTTAAAATTTCCTTTAGGAAAGTAGATAATTAAGGAACAAGGAGACGCAGTCAAAGATCCTAAGCCAGGATTCACTGACAATGAGGCTATTGCTATAAAAAAAAAAAAACTCAGAACCGAAAGAGCCTGTCATCCATATTTTAGATTTCCCAACTGATTGGATGAACCTTCAAGACACACATGCCAACACAATAGGAATGAACCACCCTAAACATAGAAATCAATGTTGGCACATGGTGAAAGTCATGGGCCATATCCCAAGGGAAAAACTAGGGCTAAAGGGAAATGGGATCTCAGAACCCATTAAACTTCCAATCTGGCCAGAAAAAAGGGGCATTGGTTCGTTCACCCAAAAGAACCACCATAACCAAAAACACTTAAAAGACCAAGCATAGTTGGGGGTTTTATGAACACTTTATAATGGGGACGGTCGTTTAACAAATAGAAGAAACTAAATTCACCCCAGATCATCCACCAACCCCTATTCAAAAGAGAAAACCGAATTATCTTTCAGGTTCCTTGATTGGTTGTTCCCATACCCGTATAACTCCCCAAAAACACACACCTCACCAATCAATAGAATTCCAACTAATGAAACACTCCCTCCCCATAGTACACGAGCATCGCATCAAAAGAGCACAATTTCTTGTAACCCAGTAAGTTGTACATATTGTTTGTCTTTTCCCTAAAAAAAAGGGAAAATCAAGAAGCCAAAAAACCCTAGGATCTTTGTTTGATAAAGATGACTTTATTCCAGCATGGCACCCCTTTAGTGCAAACTCCGATCTCCTGAATGGCCTATGAAACCTAGCTAGCCAGACCAAACACTCCATCCCCAATATCTCCCTTGGATTAGCCAAATTTTCTAGAACTCAAATATCCAACCACATTATTAATCAGATAAGTGGACATAGTAAGCCATCCTTGGTTTAGAAAAATATAAGTCCATAGCAATTACTGAAGAACCAGACCTTGATAACATAGAAAACCTCGATGATGGTTTAGGTGTATTCAAAATTTGTGATGAAGACGATGGTCAAGAAGAAGATAACATAGCAAAGCCTTCAAAAGTTCGACGAAAAGACAGAAGAACAAGATGAAAAGATGGAGGAACTAAACCTTGGGACTAATTATCATTGATCGAAGTCTTCCTGCTTCACCCAAAAACTCTGTCTGATGAGGGGCAATCATAGATAACCCAATTTTGGCTGTTGAAAGGAAAGAAAATTACCTCAAGTAGTATGTAAAATAAAACACTTTTGGACCATATAGAAGACTATCTTAGGAAAATTAGGGGGAGAAAAAGAAGAAAGAAGACCTGGCCCAACACTTAGAAAAATTAAAAGGCCAGAACCCAGACTGCTACTCCAAAGTAGCCGTCCCTCTCCGACGGCTAACTTCAACAACCCGTCCCCCAACCGCTTCCCAGAGATGGGACATAAAGTTGACATTTAATGCTGATCATTGTGGCGGGTTGTTTAGTTTAATCACCCTTCGCTCACAGCTCAATCCAAGTAACTAGCCTATTCCACCGCTTGTCAGATATGAGACATATGGAAGGTAATGATGTAAGGCAGGTTGTAAACTCAGCCGCCAGAGCTCGACGGCTAACTCCAAGTAGAAGGCCCCTGCCCAGACCAAGTTTTAGAACACAAAGGTCTAATGGGGAGTCTAATCAACCACCCTATTATCCAAACTGATCTATTGCCTGAAGGTAACTCCCTTACATCATTTTTACTATAAATAGCGGTGAACCAAAACATTTTTCATTCATCACCAAGAATCAATACATCACCAATCAACAAAAATCAAGCCTACTTGAAATCCCCTTTGAAGAGAGAGAGAGAGAGAGCCCCACTTGAGAGAGAAGGAAACTCACTTTCCACCAAATTCCACTCTCCTTAAAACCTCTCTAAACCCATGGTTAAATCTCTTTTAACCCTAGCCAAGCCAAATCACTTTCGTACCTCGGTTCTGCCCAAATTTAAAAAACTAAAAAAACCAGGAACTAGGTGGCTAGTCCAAACTATCAGTCGGACCCAGGTGGCTAGGTTGTACTAACTGGCGCCTTCCCACCTTTTAGTAGCCCCTCTTTCAAACTAGTAGAGGGTTCCCTATTTTCACCTCTGTGTGCGGCCAGCCGTAGCTTAGAGAGGAGAACCCACCAATTTCCCCAGCGAGGCGATCAATAAAAACACCAACTTTTCCAAATTTTTGAGAAAGCAGTTGGCGATCACATTTAGTCATTCTAAGAGGTTGTCCGGCCATTCATGTCACACCCCAAGGCGGCCATCCCCGAGACGTGGCAATAATGAAATATCAGCTATTAATACCTGAGGTCAATAAAGACTTCAACAACAACACACAAGGTGGCAAAGCAAGGATAATGATAACTGACTGAAAAGTGGAAGCATAATAAACAATGTCTGTAAACCAAAAACATTATTACAGACTCGAATACACAATCATTGTCCTGTGAGAGCCAAGTCTAGTCCAAATAAAATACAACCTGTGCCACATGCACGATTCACAGTACATAAAACGACTCTAGGACTACTGACAGCCTCGCACTCGCCACCCGCCGGAAGAACGCTCCACGCCCATAAGACCACGCCACAGGAAAGCTCCAGCTCCACGCCCAACACTGCCACTGAAAAGAAATAGTATGCGAGGGGTGAGCTACAAGCTCAGTGAGTGACTGGAAACCAATCACCATAACAGTTCAATACTAAAGCAATTTCCTTTCAAGGAAAACATGGGTGGAAACCCATGGACAACAGGGTCACGCGGCGGCGCGACCAACCTCACCCTCACCCTCACCCTCACCCTCACCCTCACCCTCACTCCCGGAGGAAGACTCTTGGGACTTTTGGGGAGAGACCATACCATTGGTCGAAGAGACGCGGAATTACTGGTCCACACAACACTACTGAATCACCAACCTCACCCTCACTCCCGGAGGGAGACTCTTGGGTCTCTTGGGGAGAGACCATACCGTTGGTCGACGAGACCCAGAATTACTGGTCCACACAACGCTACTAAAACATCTACATCGGGATAACTGCCCAACGATGTCTTTGAACATCGATACGCAACCGGACCCAACAACTATGGGAACGGACGAACAACGAATGGGTCACGCGGCGACATGTCTTCACCTCATCCTCACCCTCACCCCTTAGAGGTGACATAGGACTTTTGGAAGAGACTTAGACTGCTCTACACCCTTGGTCCACCGGTAGCCCTTTCCCCGGGTAGTCACTACCTGGTATACTCCCACGATCAGTACGCTTCCGAACGCCTTAGTGGTACCTACGGATGGGAGCCCTCTGTCAAGACAGCTTTTTCAACGCCGGGAAGTTCCTACATCGGATCCAACGAAGGGGAGAACGATTCCACGCTTGCAATGTCATTCGTTAACCCTCTCCCGGGTAGCCTCTACCTGGTACACTCCCACGATCAGTACGCTTCCGAACGCATCGGTGGTACCTACGGATGGGAGCCCTCTGTCAGGACAGCTACAACCCGGGCCTCTTCAACTCGGACGACATTGGGAGTAAACAATCCACGTTCTCAAAGCGAACCCAATGGAAAAACAACTACTCTCGATAATCACATATCGATGATATCGAACACTATTGTACTCCCACACGGTTGCGTCGCTCGGACACAAAGGGGGGGGGGGTTGCCTCTGCTCTCACGCAGAAATAATCCCAAGGCATATAACCCAACAGGCGGTTCATATACACGCCTAGCACGGGTAGGCCTAGCTTAATGCCACAACTACCGGCTTAATAAAACCGATAAGATAATGAATTCTCCTGAATTCCAAATGAGTGCATCGCTCGGATGCATGGGGGCGATTACATCGCTAGCGCTCTAACTAATAAGGTACAACCCGACAACAGGTCATACCCACGCCTATTTCAGATAGGCCTGATTAGTTTTAACATGCACATATATTTTATAGGAGAATTAAATCTTAGCTACGTGCATGAACCATATGCACGATCACATATCAATTAATCATAGGGATATTCCCTAATCATGGATTTACATCATAAAATGCAATCATACAACATGCATACAAGGTATGGCCCACTTAATCCTGTATACGTGACCATTAATCATAAGCACACAAGGCATAACTTAAGCATGTGTTGCATATCACCAACTTAAAAGAAAGGGTCAAGCGCAATCTCGCGCACTAACAGATGCATGCCAATATTCCAAACGAACCTGAGTCGAGTAGGAAATCGCATCTACTTACTCAGTTCGTTCAGAGGGAGAGGGTGAGAGAGATCATCATCTCATGAAGTTGGTCATAGCTTTGCCCCATTAGCATGGGCCCAACAACTACACCACGCCCTCGAGTCTTATCGCAAGGGAATATTAGGCAGGTGCCCGTTATTAACCCAGACTTAATCATACTGGATATTCCAATTAATATGGTGGGAGTAGTATTACAATACTACCTAAGGCATGCCATATTCTATACATCCATACACATTACAAAAAATACATGCCCATACTAGAGGGGCGCATGCAACACAATCATTCATACATGGATACAATACATGTATATAAGCCTAGCATGCAAGATATCTAACATATTATAGCTTAAGCATGGCCATACTACTTATCTACACAAGTAGTATAGCTAAGATGCCCCATCGATGCGCGACGCACGACTACGCGCGTCGAGCGCATCTCGAGAGGGGGGGGATTGGACCAAACCACTCACCGCAACCCGGGACCTCGCGCATCCCTTTCGACGAGATCTGCATGGTAAGGGCATCAAATTTGGTGAGTAACATCATAATATAACACTTAGAAATTACTAGAAATACCAAAGACTTAGACATGCACGCATACGGGCTCGCACGCATGCGAGCACGCGCGTACGCACGCATGCCCAAGTGCCCCAACACCTACCCGAGCCCCTGGGCAGCCCCACGCATGCCCCAGCACACGCTTGCACGCGCGCGCATGCACTGGCACCCTGTCCCCTGCCCAGGCACACGCCAAGACGCACTGCCCCGTGCGCACATCCTGCGCGCACCCCGCTCGCTGCCAGCGTCAGGGCGCACCCGTGCGCACGCGCACGTGCCCGCCTGCGTCTGCCAATGCCCCTCTGCGCGAGCGGACAGACCCCTCCGTGCGCCTAGCCATTCTTAACCCCTTTTTAACCCGTTTTAACTCTTCCCCCACACTCTAAACCAAATACCTAGCATACATGACTTCCCAACAACCCCTAAGCCATGAAAAAAACCAAGAAAAGAAGGGGAAAAGCTCACCTAGGGAGGGGGAATGAAAGGGGGAGATTCGGGGGCCCTCGATGCACCCGCGACCACCTCAACCACCATCACCACTACCACCACCTCCACAGCCCTCAGCCTTCTTTGGCTGCAAATCAGGGGGGGGGGGGGAGACATGAGAGGGGGCTTGAGAGAGGAGAAACCACAACAACAACACATACACAAAACTCACCTCTTGCTTCCTTCTTCACCTTCACCTTCAATTGATTCTTCCTCCTCCTCCACACACAAAGAGAGGAAGACCAAGAGAGGGAGAGAAGATGAGATCCACGAGTTGGGAGAGAGGGCGAGAGAGAGAGGGTAAAAAGGTCATTTCCATGCCCAAATAGTGTTTTGGGGTGACCATAAGGGGGTGGTGAGGTTAGGGTTAGGTTCACCCTCACTCAACCACTTATTTTTGCTTTATTGGGAAGCGTGCAGAGAAGCACCCCACACTTGAAAATATCTCACCCACCGAAACCCAGTAATGGCTAAACCCGGATGCGATTAGGAACTGCATATTTTTCAAAAGGTTATCGGAATTCGATGAAATTTTTATGGGTAGTACTAAACGGTACCAGGACCCATAATATGCAGTTAGATTTCCAATCAGAGTACTCCAACTCCCGCAGGTAGCTAAAAGCCAAAATTTTAGCGACTCCGATCGAAAAAAGAAAAAGGCCCTGAATGACCCAGATGTGACCAAGGCTTAACCGAAATGGCTCCAAATGACACAGGCATAACATCCTCTTTGCTTCGGGAACTTGACCAAAGGAGAATTGGGACTCAGGTGGACTAGGGAAAGGGCCGGCTAATGGGGTTTAGCCGTCAGCTGGAGGGACGGCTAGTTGTGGGTAGCCGCCTAGTGTCTGGCTCTATTTGGGTAGAGCCTGGGTAGGGTTTGGTTTGGGTGTTTGCTAAAGTTAAACTAGGTTTAACTAGGATTTTTGGAGAGTGGATTTGGGGGATAATTTTGGTGTAGGGAATGGGTTTTTGTCTCAAAAAAGAGCTCTCTCTCTAGGGTTTCAAGTGGGGAAGGGGTATGGGCTTGGGAATGTTTATTGTTGTGGATGATTGGGAAGTATGATTGTTGATGATAAGAGACCCCCTATTTATTTGTAAAAGAGGTGTAGGGAAGTGCCCACTGGACAATAGATCAAAATGGGTAATAAGGTGCTTGATTTGACCTTCCATTAGATCTTTGTTCTCTGGCAGTGTCCAGGTGAGGGGCGCAACTAGCCACCCCCATCACAACCTGCCAAACGTCCCATCTCTGACAAACGGTGGCTTGGGTCGGTTACTAAGGTTGAACCGGCTGAGATGGGGCGGCTAAAAGGGACAATCCGCCGCAATCATGCTGCTTTATGTCCCATCCAGGAAGGCGGTTTGGGGTCGGTTGGAGGGGCGGCTAGTGGAAACTAGCTGTCTGGTCTGGGGCAGCTAATGTCAAGTAGCCGCCCATGTCCAGGTCCCAAATTTTTCTAAGTGTTTGGACTAGGATTTCCGGTTTAGTTTTTCTCTAAGAAAGTTTTCTATTGAATGTCCAAATGTGGTTGTTTCCAATATTTCTTGAAGTAAATTTCTTTTCTTTGGACGGTCAAATTTAAGGTATCTACAAATGGGAGTTTATAAGCATGCTTTATATAGATGAACAAATTTGTATGACAAGGAAAGGAAAAATGTGTTTACGTAGTTTTAAGTATGGTGTATCTTTAAACATTCTCGATTGTTCTTAGAGATAGACCACGGTGGGAATGTTTTGGGGTAAAAAAAAGTGTATACATATTCGATTATTTCATGTTTGTATATGTCACGCCCAGAACAGCCGTCTGGGGACGGCCGTCCAATAAAACAAACAAAAAAAATTAGTACAAGATGTCAACAAAGATGCCAATAAAACAAGATGTCAACAAAGAACGATATATAATATCACGAGCATAAAACATCACTAGAAGTGTATATATATAATATTAGTAATTAGTACAAGATGTCAACAAAGATGCCAATAAAACAAACAAGGCTAACAATGCAATGATAACTGATAGCTCATTGAAAAGCGGAAGCATAAAACATCACTAAGTCTGTAAACCAAAACATTATTACAGACTCAAATACACAATCACGAGCATAAAAACATCACTCGAGAGCCAAGTCTAGTCCAAATAAAAAAAATTACATCATGTGCAACACGCATGATTAACAAATACATGACTCTAGGACTGCTGACAACCTCGCACTCACCACCCGCCGACGGAACGCTCCACTCACGCAAGACCCCGCCCCTGGGAAGCTCCAGCTCCATGCCCAATACTGCCCGTGTAAAAGAAACGGTATGTGAGGGGTGAGCTACAAGCTCAGCGAGTCGCTAAAAACCAAACACCATCACAACCATTCAATACTAAGGTAATTTCTTTCCAAGGAAAAACATGGGTAGAAACCCAACGGATAACAAGGTCACGCGACGGCGCGACCATACCTCGCCCCTCCCTCACTCCCCGGAGGGAGACTTTTGGGACTCTCGGGGAGGAAAAATTGTTAACCATAACACATGGTGTTACTGGATAATAAGATACAACGAGCCCATCCTCTACAAGGTAGAGATATACTTCGATACCTCAAGCGTTAGGAGCTGCATACCCAGAGTATACTCGATGGGTATATGAGTCACGTGACGACGTGACTTCAACTCACCCTCACCCCTAAGGGTGACATGGGACTGTTGAGAGAATCCTTTTTGCTCTACACCCTTCGAAATCTCGTAGCCCTCTCCCGAATAGCAGCTACCTGGTATACTCCCTTGATCAGTACATCTGCCGAACGCATCGGTAGTACCCACAAGTGACAGCCCTCTGTCAGGACAGCTTCAATGCAGATCCGATGAAGGGGAGCATGATTCCACGCTTGCAATATTGTCCGGTAGCCCTCTACCTATCGGCCTTCCACGATCTATACTTAAGCAAGATGGGTACCGCAGTACGCATTGGTAGCACTTACAAGTGGTGGCACTACACAGGACAGCTTCGACGCTGGGGCTTTGGTGCACGACGATATTATAGGGATAGTCCCTATCACGGATAAAAAGCATAATCAATATATATGCAACATACATACCATGTACGGCCTAAATAATAAGCATACAAAGCCATTAATCATGCAAGCATACAAGCATACAAGGTACACCCTAATATGCGTTGGATATCACCAACTTAAAAAGGGAAGGGTCAAGCGCGATCTCGCACACTAACAGGTGCATGCCAATATTCCCAAACGAACCTGAGTCAGGTAGGAACCACATCTACTTACTCAGTTCACACAAAGAGAGAGGGCGAGAGACAGCTCATCATCTCATTAAGTTGGTCATAGAGCATAGCACAACAACTACACCACGCCCTCAAGCTTTATCGCAAGGGAATATTAGTCATGTGCCGTTATTAACCAAGGTTTAATAATGCTGGATATTACAATTAATATGGTAGTATTACTCATAGGGACTACCTAAGGCATGCCATATTCTATAAATACATAAGACTCATACAAAAATACATGCCCAAATAAGAAGGGCGCATGAAAACACATTTATTCATACATGAATACAATACATAGGCTAGTATATGGTAGAATAGGGGGTTCTACACAATATACGAGCTATACAAACCTAGCGTGCAAATATCTAGCATATTAAGGGTGCAAAGAAGCCCCATGGATGCGCGATGCATGACTACGCGTATCGAGTGCATCCCAAAGGGTTGGATCAAACCACTCACCAGCAACCCGGGTCGTTACGTGACTGATTGCCCAGATTTGCCAGACAAGGGCATTCAATTTGGTGAGTATAAGCATATTAAAACACTTAAAATTTAACTAGAAATGCCAAAGACTTAGACATGCACGCATACGGGCTCGCACGCATGCGAGCACGCATCCCGAGTACCCCAGCACCTACCCGAGCCCTCAGGCAGCCCTGCGCGTGCCCTTACACGCGCACGCACGCGCATGCGCCCACTGGCGCCCTGCCGCGTCCCAGATGCGCCCAGGTGCCCCCAGACGCGTTGCCCGCGCGTGTTACCTGCGCGCTTGCCTGCGCCCACTTGCGCGAGCACGCGCGCAGACAAACCCGCGCGCGTGCCCACCAAACCCTGTGCGCACTCCGGCTTGCCCGCACCCCTAAACCACTCAATAGCCCCCCTCCCACAGACCCAAACCCATACACCTAGCATGCAAGACCTCCCCAACAACGCCTAGCACAAGAAAACCCAAAGAAAGGTGGAGAGCTCACTTAGAGGGGGGGGGGGGAAGGGGAAGGGAAAGGGAATGGGGAGGTTCGGGGGCCCTTGTTGCACCCACGGCCACCTCAACCAGCACTACCACCACCCCTCAGCCTCTCCACCAGCCCTTCTTGGCTGAAAACAAGGGATAAAAGGGGGGCATCAGAGGGAGATAGAGGGAAGAGAATCAACAACAACAACACACGCTCACCTTCTTGCACTCTCTCTTGTGCTTCTTCTTCTTCTTCTTCTTCAACAACACACACACACAAGAAAACTGGGAGGGAGAGGGAGAGACGAGAGAGTGAGGCCCAAATGTTCACTTGGGGGTGGGGGGGGGGTGAATGCAATGGAAAAAGAGGGATGTAAGCTTAACCTAATCTCACCCTCTAACACTCAAAATAACCAAAGTTTTCTTGGCTATTAAGCAAGGGGGGGTGAGCTTACCAAAGGTCACCACATTCATCCAAATATCATACACTATGCCACCCATCAAACCAGTAACACCCAAAACCCGGATACGATTCAGAACTGCATAATTTTTTTAAAATGTTCCGGAATTCAATGAAATTTTTATGGGCAATACTAAATGGTACCAAGACCCATAATATGCAGTTAGATTTTCAATCAGAGTACTCCAACTCCCACAGGTAGCCCAAAACCAAAATTTTAGCGACTCCGATCGAAAAATAAGGCTCCGAATGACACAGGCATAACATTCTCCCCCCCTTAGGAAATTTAGTCCTCGAAATTTAAGGAAACCCAAAAGGGAAGACCGAATGTTGAATGTATCACGTATAGGGCCCCTTTTTGCTCCCAAATGGCCTAGGCACCACACTGGTGCTACCAATGCCCTTTAACCAAAGGGACGGTCTTGGTGTGGAGCCTCTTCTCAAGTTGGTCCATGATCTCGATCCACTACTCCACGGACAACAAATCCAGCTCGAGGATAAGGCGGTCGAACGGAATGACATGAGCAGGATCGTGGACATAACGCCCCAGCTACGAGACAAGGCCGACATCATGGCATGACTCAGTTGTTGGGGAAAGGTTACATGACAAGCCACCTCCCCAATCCACTCAAGGACGAGAACCGGTCCAATGAAGGGCCGACTCAGTTTGCCCTGAGCGTCAAAATAGAGGATGCCCTTAAACTAGGACACTTTCAGGAAAACATGGTCGCCAAACCCGAAGGTAAGCTCCTAGCGATGATGACCTGCGTAGCCCTTCTATCGGTTCCGGGAGGTGCAAATGCACTCACGAACCAACCTGGCCACCGCAAGGTAAAATAAATAACTTATGGCCCCTCCAACTGGTGCTCCACAACCGTCCCAACACTAGGGAGGTATAAAACTGCGCCCGTAGAGTGCCTTTTCATTTCCATCTGGATTTTCGAATGGCAGTTGTCTTGCAGACATACCCCACCAAATGGGTGGTGCCTCACCCAACTGCCCCAAGTCGAGCACGCAGGCACTTAGCATGTCCTCCAAGGTCTGAATCGTCCTCTTTGCTTGACCATCCATCGGCGGTGAAACGTTATACTTTAAAATGGAGGCTCGTGCCTATGCCTACCAAGGCTGCGCCACAACCTCAAAGTAACCTTGGCTTCTCAATCCGAAATAGCGCCGACTGGTGTGCCATGAAAACGAATAATCACGAAGGTGAATACCCACGTCAAGGCATCTAGGGACTTAGTCGGTCAGATAGGGAGAGAAGAGCGGACTTAGTTAGTCAGTCAATGATCACCTAGACGGCGTTGCGACCCGAACGTGACTTGAGCGAGCCCGCAACAATCCAAGATAACCCACTCCCACGTCCACTGAGGAATCTCGATGGACTGATGCTTTGCAACGCGATGATGATTCCCAAACTTTACCTAAGGGCATGCCAACCTCAGGAAACAAAGTCACCCATATCACCTTTACATCGCGCCACTAGCAATCTCAATGAAGACTACCCCAAGGTAGTCCACGGAGGCCTAATAAAACTTCTAAGATCCACGAAGGCATCCGGCACATTCGTCAACCTTGATGGCAGAACATAAAACTCGTAGTGCCCGAAACGGTCACGAAAGGCCATCTACGGAATGCCCAACTCCTGGATTCCAATTAAGGGTACCCTGCGCGAAGATCGATCTAAGAGAAGACACTGGCTCCCAGAGCTGGTCAAACAGATCATCAATTCACGGCAAGGGGTACTTGATCTTCAACCTCCACAGGCAGATCAAAACAATTCCTTGAATGATTAAGTCCAGATTCCGCTCCTCGAGCATGGTTGGCGCTCATGATGACACTTACATGCTGGGTAAGCCGCTCATCCGCACTTAATCCACAAGATGCGCAACAAGAGGTCGTCGAACCCCAACAATGCCCGTGTGACGTCATCTACCTGATACGGCGGTTGAGTCACATCATGAATGCTTGCATCGTGTCTCTCCCTTTACGACCAATGTGGGGGGCAAAACGCGACAATATCAACAATTGTGCTCCACATGCCGCCACCGACAGGTCACCCAACTATAATCAATGGAACTCCAGCATTATGCACACTATGGGCAGATTCATCACTGAGAGTCCACGCTCTCGACATCATCCGGTAGTACTCTCCCGGCGTGGCCTCTACCTGGTAGCCTCCCATGTCCACTATCTCTGCCATATGGGCAAACCAACAAGCATCCTGGATAGTACCCGGGAGCACCTCACATGGCTCTGACCTCTACCGGATAGCCTCAACGCACGATGATATATATTGAAGTGACTCCAGATGTGGCTATGGAACCCAGTCCATAAGCGACCGCCCACCAAGCTACAAGAGGACGCACCCAATCCCGATCGTACGCATCACCACTCGCTACAGCACCTTCCAACTGAGAGGGAAAGGCAATCATCAACTAGATGTTTCAAAGATACTCCTTGACTAGGGAAAATAACTCCTTGGGAGGGCACCATGAGGTCCCGATATAAGATATCCCGACAACCAAACAAGGAACACGGAGTACCCTAGCCCGTGTCTCAACGATGACCCCGCAAGGTTCCTTAATCCCGAGCAGGAAAACAGAAGAAGACATCGCCCATTAATGATAAAAACGCCACATCCTCAAAACTGGAAGCCAGTGCCGTACGCGAACTCCATGGTTACCAGTAATACCAATGCACGGGAACGAAGCTCCATTATCGAGACGCGATCCATACCTTAGAACTGCAACCAACTCATCACTACCATACTACTGGGCTGGAATCTCCTGCCCAAGCCACAATCTCACAACAAGAGACCCAACAACTGACATTATTCAATCGACCCAGTGGACAACTTAAGGGGAGTTCAGTGGTGGCCACGTCCACGTCCACGAGTGCGAGGAGGCATGTCAGCAACCTAAGATAAACTTCTAAAACAAGAGTACTCGGATGAAAATCCTACGACCTATCTATACGACTAGACTTAGCCTCTGATAGGACCTGTGGCCCTGATACCAACTTTTGTCACGCCCCAAGGCGGCCGTCCCCGAAACATGGCAATATATATAATATCAGTAATTAGTACAAGAGGTAAACAAAGACACCAATAAAACATACAAGGCTAACAATGCAAAGATAACTGATAGCTCACTAAAAAGCGGAAGCATAAAACATCACTAAGTTTGTAAACCAAAACATTATTACAGACTCGAATACATAATCACTTTTCTGTGAGAGTCAAGTCTAGTCCAAATAAAAAAAAATACATCATGTGCAACACGCACGATTAACAAATACATGACTCTAGACTGCTGACAGCCTCGCACGCCCCACCCGCCGGACGGAACTCTCCACGCACGCAAGACCCAGCCAAAGGGAAGCTCTAGCTCCATGCCCAACACCGCACCTATAAAAGAAACAGTATGCGAGGGGTAAGCTACAAGCTCAGCGAGTGGCTGGAAACCAAACACCATCATAACAATTCAATACTAAGGCAATTTCCTTTCAAGGAGAAACATGGGTAGAAATCCAAAGGATAACAAGGTCACGGGATGGCGCGACCATACCTCGCCCTCGCCCTCAATCCCCGGAGGGTGGCTTTTTGGACACTTGGGGTGGAAAAACTGTTAACCATAACACATGGTGTTACTGGATAACAAGATACAACGGGTCCATCCGCTATGAGGTAGAGATATACTTCGATACCTCAAGCGTTAGGAGCTGCATACCCAGAGTATACTCGATGGGTATATGAGTCACATGACGACGTGACTTCAACTCACCCTCACCCTCACCCTACCCCTAAGGGTTACATGGAACTATTGGGAGAATCCTTATTGCTCTACCCCCTTCGTCATTCGGTAGCCCTCTCCCGAGTAGCCTCTACCTTGTATACTCCCATGATCAGTACATCTGCTGAACGCATCGATAGTACCTACAAGTGGGAGCCCTCTGTTAGGACAGCTTCAACATCGGGCAGCTTCAAAGCGGATCCGATGAAGGGGAGCATGATTCCACGCTTGCAATATCGTCCGGTAGCCCTCTACCAATTGGCCTTCCACGATCGGTACTTAAGCCAGATGGGTACCGCAGTACGCATTGGTAGCACTTACAAGTGGTGGCACTACACAGGACAGCTTCGACGCTGGGGCTATGGTGCACGACGATATTGGGAGGCAGACTTCGCATTCGCCCTATGGAAAATCAACTGTCCTCGGTAATTTCATATTGATGCTATAGAAATACGCTTGAACTCCCATAGAGATGCGTCGCTTAGACGCAGGGAGTAACCTCTGCTCTTGCACAGAGATAAGCCCAAGGCATAACCCAACAAGCGGTTCACACACTAGCCTAACATGGGTAGGCTTAGCTTAATGTCATAACCACTGGCTTAACAAAACCGATATGACAATGAATTCTCCTGAATTCCAATCGAGTGCATCGCTCGAATGCAAGGGGGCGATTACAACGCTAGCGCTCTAACTAATAAGGTACAATCCGATAGCAGGTCATACCCACGCCTATTTCAGATAGGCTTAATAAGTTTTAAATGCGCATATTACAGGAGAATTATATCATAGTTATGTGCATGAACTACATGCATGATAACATAGTAAATAATTATAGGGATAGTCCCTAACATGGATAAAAAAGCATAAACAATATATATGCAACATACATACCATGTACGGCCTAAATAATATGCATACAAAGCCGTTAATCATACAAGCATACAAGGTACACCCTAATATGCGTTGGATATCACCAACTTAAAAAGGGAAGGGTCAAGCGCGATCTCGCGCACTAACAGGTGCATGCCAATATTCCCAAATGAACCTGAGTCAAGTATGAACCACATCTACTTACTCAGTTCGTACAAAGAGAGAGGGCGAGAGAGAGCTCATCATCTCATTAAGTTGGTCATAGCTTTGCCCCATTAGCATGGGCGCAACAACTACACCACGCCCTCAAGCCTTATTGCAAGGGAATATTAGGCATGTGCCCGTTATTAACTCAGGCTTAATCAGGTCGGATATTACAATTAATATGGTAGTATTACTCATAGGGACTATCTAAGGCATGCCATATTCTATACATCCATGAGACTCATATGAAAATACAAGCCCAAATAAGAAGGGTGCATGAAAACATATTTATTCATACATGAATACAATACATAGTATATGGTAGAATAGGGGGGTTCTACACAATATACGAGCTATACAAACCTAGCATGCAAATATCTAGCATATTAAGGGTGAAAAGAAACCCCACGGATGCGCGATGCACAACTACACGTATCGAGCGCATCCCAAAGGGTTGGATTTAACCACTCACTTGCAACCCGGGTCGTTGCGTTACCGATCACCAAGATCTGCAAGACAAGGGCATCCAATTTGGTGAGTATAGCCACATTAAAACACTTTGAATTTAACTAGAAATGCCAAATACTTAGACATGCACGCATACGGGCTCGCACGCATGCGATCACGCACGTACGCACGCATCCTGGGTGCCCCAGCACCTACCTGCGCGTAGCCCTGTCAACGGGTCGCGTCCGGGTCGGGTCGGGGTGGACCCGGACCCGACCCGTGACAGGACCCGGCGGGTCTGGGTCCAACCCAGGACCCGGCGGGTCTGGGTCCAACCCAGGACCCGGCGGGTCCGGAGAAATGTGGACCCGGACCCGGACCCGTCGGACCCGGGTCGGGTCCGGGTCCGACCCGACCCGAATGGTTGGGTAAAAAAAAAGAAAAAATAGAAGAGCTCATGTATTTGTTTGCCTTAGCATTCTATTTGAAATTTTTTGTAATAAAACATTATTGTTAATGAGACTATGTTTGAATATAATTTTATACAATTCAAAAGAAGTAAATGAATTAACCTAAATAACATCCAAAACAATAATCACTAACATAAAAAACATATTAACCTAAATAATAAACATAACTAACCTAAACAACATTCAAAACAATAAACACTAACATATTAACCTAAATAATAAACATAAATCATGCAACAAACTAATTAATCATACAAATTCAAAAGCTAATAAGTTAATTGTCCAAAACAAACCGATTTATAGGCTTATTATGATTATGATTTATGAACTTGTAAATACAAAAATAAGTTCAGTAAGAAATAAAATTATGTATCAACTAATACTAATGGTCTTATAATATATGAGCATATATTAAAAAAAACAGTCGGGTCCAACGGGTCGGGGAGGGGTGGACCCGGACCCGACCCGTTTGTTTGTTCGGGTCCGCCGGGTCGGGTCCAAATCGGGTCGGATATATTACACGTGTAATCGGGTCCGGGTCGGGTCGGGTCGGGTCAGGTCCAGGTCTGGACCCGACCCGTTGACAGGCCTACCTGCGCGTGCCCTTGCACGCGCACGCACGCGGGCGCGTGCCCATTGGCGCCCTGCTGCGTGCCCAGACACCACATGACGCGTTGCCCCGCGCGCGCGCACCCTTACGCGCACTGCGAGCTGAGAGACCCACGTGCGCGCCCAGCAGACCCTGTGCGCACACCCGCGCACCCGCATTCCTAAACCACCCATCAGCCCCTCCCACACACCGAAACCCATACACCTAGCATGCAAGACCTCCCAAACAACCCCTAGCACAAGAAAACCCAAAGAAAGAAGGGGGAGAGCTCACCTAGAGAGGGGGAAGGGGAAAGGGGAGGTTTGGGGGACCTTGTTGCACCCACGGCCACCTCAACCGCCACCACCACTAACACCACCCCTCAGACTCTCCACCAGCCCTTCTTGGCTGAAAATAGGGGATAAAAGCGGGCATGAGAGGGAGATAGAGATAAGAGAATCAACAAAAACAATGCACTCTCTCTTGTGCTCTTCTTCTTTTCCTTCTTCAACAACACACACACACACAAGAAAACAGAGAGGGAGAGCGAGAGATGAGAGAGTGAGCCCCAAATGCTCACTTGGGGGGGAAGGGGGGGGGGGGGGGTGAGTGCAATGGAAAAGGAGGGAGGTAAGCTTAACCTAATCTCACCCTCTAACACTCAAAATAACCAAATTTTTCCTAACTATTAAGCAAGGGGGGAGGGTGAGGTTACCACAGGTCACCACATTCACCAAAATATCATGACACTATGCCACCCACCAAACCAGTAACACCCAAAACTCGGATACGGTTTGGAACTGCATAATTTTTTTAAATCGTTACAGGAATTCAATGAAATTTTTATGGGCAGTACTAAATGGTACCAAGACCCATAATATGGAGTTAGATTTTTAATCAGAGTACTCCAACTCCCGCAGCTAGCTAAAAACCATAATTTTAGCGATTCCGATCGAAAAATAGGGCTCCGAAGGACACAGGCATAACAGTATATGTATATGTATTTCCCTAAGCATGGTTTTGATTTTGGGATTTTAAAATAGAGATTCTCACCTTTGACTAACGCTTTCTCTTGTCTTTCTCAGCGACCGAATTGCGTGAGGGCTCTGTGACACTGGACTAAGAGGTGGTATTCTGCCTTGGGTCGAGAGGAGCTGGACTTGGTGAATGGGGCCAGCTTCCGTTCCTTCTTCCTAATCGAGCCATTCCACGTCCACCGCTCATATTTGGAGGCGTTGGTGGAGAGGTGGGATCCGGAGAGCTGCGCCTTCATTCTTGTTAGGCCTCATGCCATTTTAATAATAATTTATGTAGAAATGGTCGTATTGCATAAAAGTATTACACTCATGTATCCTTAGCTTATATCCTAAGTTCCATATTTGGCATGATAAGATTTAATTTTGTTAGTATCTAAGATGATGTGGTTTAATTTTGATTTCTTTATGGCATATTTAATTTTGAGTTAGCTTTCATACAAATTGGAATTAGATCATCCGGATTCATGTAGCAAAAGTTATGAATTTTTTTCCAATTATACCCCCGGGGATGAGAAAAACCTGGCAGCAGCTCTGTTTTATGTTAATTGTATAATTAGGAACAGTTAAAGGGGTTATTGGAGACTGGCTTAAAAATTAAAGTTGTAGATAATCTTCTTGGCTTTCCAATGAAAGTTGAATTGCACGATTCGGAGCTAGATTGTGGAAGTTATGACTGTTTTACCAAAGGCTGTGCAGAATTTTAAGTTAGGGGTAGTATTGTCATTTCTCCTTTCTCTACACCCTTCCATGGACTTAAAAAGGGGGTTTTTGCTGGGTCTCCAGCAGCAGATCTGGATCAAAAAAAAAAAATAGAAGAGAAGAAGAGGAGGAGAGGAAGAGAAGAGATTGAAGAGAGTTTTGGTGAGATCATTTAAACCTTTGATTTTCTTTTTGTGACTTGTTTTTGTTTGTTGATTTGGACTCTTATTTGGGGGAAGATTACATTCATTTTCGCTCTAGGGTTTTTAGTTCTTGATTGGAGAAAAAGAAGAAGGATAAGTTGGAGTTAGAGCTCTTATGAATGATGGTTGTGGTTATTTGTTAGATGTGCTTTTTGGGGCTAAAGTGTGGTGTTATTAGTGAGTGTTGAATATTTATGGGTGATGTTGAATATTTATGAGTGAATTGGAGAATTTGTAGGACACAAAGTTCATTCTTTGGTTTCATATCATTAGAATTGTATGTTCATCTTCTTATCTTTGACGTTTATGAATTTTTGGGCATGGAGATGAGTTATTTTTGTGATGTTTTAGTTGCTAATTCATGTTCTATGTGATTGGGCTGAGGTATAGACTTTGATTTTGAAGTTTGATATGAAATTGGTTGGAATTGAGTGATTTTGGGTTCATATAACTGCTGCCCAGATTTATATATAGTTGCTGCCCAAGTTCATTTTTGTGTAGGTGCGATGTTTTCTTGTTGATTTATAGGGGATTTAAATTGTGGGATGGCCAATGGATGAATGGCTTTTGATGATGTTGAATAATTGGTTTTTATAGTTGGACGTTTAAGGTGTGCTTTGCATTTATTGGATAGGACCTTGGAATGTGTTCTAGATTAGTTTTTCATGCATGGACACTTTATTTCTTGGCTGATTTGATTATGTTTGTGTATCAGAGGGGGTCACCCCAATGTGAAAATGTGGTGATCTTGTATTCAAGCTTATGGTGGGAATAACTATACTCACATGAGTCCAATAGTGATCGTGATACTATTGGACTATCCAAGGCATGTGATTCATCGCGGGACGTAGTACTCGTCTCGGTGAGTGGATCTAACTTGACATTTTGATAGTATAGTTCTATGCTAAGTCATGTTTATGGTAACTATAAGATTATTAAGGTATGCATGACTTGGTGGCATCCATAGATATATTAAGACATGATTAAATATGTTCAATTGGGATTTCATGAATACTTGACATATATGTAATTATACTACATTCTCACATGCTGATACATTAGTTTAACCTAGAATGTGTAGTTATAAGTAGGATTTGATATTATTGTATCATGTCATATCTTCAATGCATATTAAGTTATGTTTTCTTCATGTTTTATAGATCTTTGTTTCATAATCTAGTTAGAGACATCATTAGGAATAGGGGATCTGATCGGATGGGTCGATCTCGTTGCTTGTTATGGATTATCTTGTAAGGCTTCAACCGGTGTGTGTTGAGCCTGTTCAGGGTAGCCTAATTATGATGCTTTGCGTGAGTCATGAGTACGCACCTTCAATTGAGGTGAGGCTAAACTCTAGGTGTCATTCACCAGAGAGCGTCTTTGAGGTTCATCCTGGATGCCCACGGTATCTGGTAGATCAAATTGGCTACACGTCAGAGTGGTTGGATGACGGAGAGCCTTAGCCAAGATTATGGGTTTGACGACCCTGTTTGCAAAGTGATGATGCCCAAATCGGGTTCCATAGGTGCGAATTATATTGTAGTCGGGCTTTGGTGGACTTAACAGGTGGAGTGGAACTCCCTGTATTGGCCGAGCCGATGCATTTGCATAAATGGATCACCTAGGAGAAGTCACTGCGCGACAAGAGAGAATGTGAGACGTTTGTGTGTAGTGACATTTCAATCACTAGAGTATATATGTATAGCGTTGCTAACATGGGATGGATCCCCTGTGGTGTGGGACGCAGACGGATTTGTCTTTATGTTAGGGACATAAAGAGGTAGAGTGAGTCGGATTGTATTAATTTAATCATTAATGTAATTATTTATAGAGAGAACTGTACTTTGAGGTGTCTTGTAGTTAGTTCCATTCACTAGGCCTTCACCGGCTTACCCCTCTATTGTTATGGGTTTCTTCCAGGTGCTGTGCAGGGTGGGGGACAGGATCAGTGAGTTTGGCGTACTGCATGAGCTTCTTGTGTGCCTCCCGGTGATTTGACTATAGCCTGTCAGCTATTTTGTGATTCTTTTTTATCAAGTATTTTGTAGCTCTTGTTGGTATGTATCATATAACTTTGTAATTATGACTTATGTTCACACGGGACGGCGATTGTGTATTCTTTTGAGGGCCAATGTTATATGTTTCTTGGCCTTGTGTTGTTTATATATGTATATACTCTTCCGTTGTTATCTCTTGTGCTTCAGATTATTTTGTAATTTAATCTGGTCTTGACATATTCGGTATCATACACTTGTCACCCCTCGGAGACGGCCGCTCTTGGGGTGTGACAATTCTCCCCACAGGTGCAGTGATGCCGACGTTGGAGGACGTCCAGCGGATCACCGGTCTTCTGGTTTTAGGAGAGGCGGTGATCGCGGCTACCCATGCCGACTACAAGGAACTATTCTGAGAGCTGATTGGAGAGTGGGAGTTTGTGGAGCAGGAGAGGACACTGAACCAGATCCCCCTAGTCTAGTTGTCGAGGCAGTATGGCCTTGGTTCCTTCACGCAGCGCCAGAAGGGTGAGGCTGTGGCCAGCTATGAGCGAAGGAGGTCGATGATCGAGGCGAGAGAGGCGGCCGCATACCCACAGAGGGCACGGAGGGAGTTTGAGAGCCTTCTTCCTTTACTTTTATGGTCAGGTCCTCTTCTCGACAGCTTCAGACAAGGTCTCCTCTCACTTTCTGCTGCTGTTAAGGGATCTGGGGACCATGGGACGCTTTGCTTGGGGAGCTGCGATGCTTGCCCACCTCTTCACGGAGCTCTCGAAGAAGGTGAAGTGGGCCGGGGGTAAGAACCTCGGTGGATTTGCGGCCTTCCTTCAGGTATAAATTTAGTGAAAAAGAAATGTTTTTCTTTTTGATTTGTTTCACTTGATTCTGATAATTGTTCTCCTGCAGGTCTTCGGATATGAGCATTTCGCCATCAACTGTCCTACTTCGGCGCCCTTTGACCATGCTTTTCCTTGGGCCATGAGGCTGGCGCCTCTAGGGTCTTCTTGTTTGCGTCGCCTAGCGCAATTTTGAGAGGCTTTCCATGCTTTAAAAGAAGAAGAGGTATAAGTTTTTAACTTTCCGCTTTATAAGATTTCCTAAGTTCTCTTCTTATGCCTGTTGTATCTTGTCTTGTAGATGACTTGGAGGCCCTACACGGAGGAAGAGGTCCCCATGGAGATGTCGCGGGACATCTGGTTGATTTTCTTCAACGAGGTCATCTTCCATGCAATCAGCCGGTTGGTCCGTCAGCTTGGGTACCATCAGTGGGTGTCTGAGGCTCTGCCGAAGCGTCCTTCGATCCCGGTGGTCGAAATTCCTTGGGATACAAACCTCCCAAAGAATTACGCTATATATGTGAGGGGGTGGGAGAGTAGAGGGACTCTGGTGGAGTGTCATCCCAAGGTGACGAGCAGCGAGGAGTATATGGCATGGTACCGCCAGACGTATGTGGACATTCTTGGGACTTTGGAGGAGGAGATCCCAGACGCCTATGTAAGAAGAGCTCTCTTTTCTTTTGTCCTTTTCTTCTTCTTCTCCTTGTGTTTAAAAATGTGTCTTCTTTTGTAGGTTGAGCTGAATGAGTTGGAGAAGAAGCTCAAGGCCGCCAACGAGCATCTTCTGGCGAGGACCGGGCAAGTGGAGAGTTTGTGGTCACAAAGGCGGCGCTTGCAAGACCAAGTTCGGGTCCTTGAGGCTCAAGTGGATGCTCTGTCGAGAGCGAGAGCCAACGGCGCTTCTTCTTCGCCCCTCCTCCACCCATGGCTTCTTATTGAGAGCTCGAGTTGATGAACGAGCTAGGCGTGGTCTGGAGCGAGCTTATGGCCACTCTAATAGAGCTCGATTAGGCTAGGGAGAGGGCCGCCATGGCCGAGGATGAGGTGGACAAGTTGTGGTCCGAGAGAGTTTTGAGAGAGAGAGAGTTGGACCATCTACCATCCGGGATGGTGTCGAGGGAGGAGGAGTCTTCCACCCTACGCTATGAGCGGGACTCCCTCCAGGCTAGTGTATCGGAGTTGGAGGTGTCGGCCGGCGTGCCTCGGGGTTTGATGGGGGTTCACTCCCTTCAGGCGGCCGGGGACAGGGATCGGGAGGTTCTCATGGTCTTGGAGGCGAGGGCGAGGGAGCTTGAGGAGAGGATGAGGGTGGTTGAGGCGTGTCTTCGTCAGAGGTTGGAGAAGAAGGACAGAGAGCTTTAGCAGATCCATCTCTGGGAGGCTACTATGAGGGGGAAGCTAGTTGGAGGAGGTTCTATGACTGAGGCGGACCTCGACCTTCTCCCCTTCTAGCCGGAGCACTCCATTTCTGCTTCCTTGGCTATCGGGGCTACCTTTAGCCATGCTTCTCGTCCATCGGCAACTCAGAGTCGCAAGAGATATTCAAGGGCCGCTTCTTCAGTGAGAGAAACTTTTGTGGCTCATGATGTTCCCGAGGTCCAGTCTTCTCCTCAGCTACCACCGCCTTCTCAGCCAAGTCAAGATGTGCTTCCGACTCAGCCTCCCACGAATGATGATAATACTTCGAGGTATAGTTGTAGTGTCTTGGTTTTGATAGAAGAATCATATATATGCGAGGAATTCATGTTTTCTTCTTTTGTTTTATGGGCCAGGTAATTAATTTAATGATGCATAGCTCAAGACACTTGGAGTTGGAGCTTTTGGTGGACCTATCTGTCACGCCCCACGGCGGCCGTCCCGGAGACGTGGCAATAATTAAGTATCAACTATCAATACCTGAGGTCAACAAAGACTCCAACAACAACACACAAGGTGGCAAAGCAAAGATAATGATAACTGACTGAAAAGCGGAAGCATAAGATATCAACAATGTCTGTAAACCAAAAACATTATTACAGACTCGAATACACAATCACTGTCCTGTGAGAGCCAAGTCTAGTCCAAATAAAATACAACCTGTGCCACATGCACGATTTACAATACATAAAATGACTCTAGGACTGCTGACAGCCTCGCACTCGCAACCCGTCGGAAGAACGCTCCACTCACATATGACCACGCCACAGGGAAGCTCCAGCTCCACGCCCAACATTGCCCCTGAAAAGAAACAGTATGCAAGGGGTGAGCTACAAGCTCAGTGAGTGGCTGGAAACCAATCACCATTACAACAGTTCAATACTAAAACAATTTCCTTTGAAGGAAAACATGGATAAACCCAATGGATAACAAGGTCACGCGGCGGCGCGACCAACCTCACCCTCACTGCCGGAGGAAGACTCTTGGGACTTTTTGTCACGCCCCAGGGCGGCCGTCCCCGAGACGTGGCAATAATAAAGTATCAGCTATCAATACCTGAGGTCAACAAAGACTCCAACAACAACACGCAAAGTGGCAAAGCAGAGATAATGATAACTGACTGAAAAGCGGAAGCATAAGATATCAACAATGTCTGTAAACCAAAAACATTATTACAGACTCGAATACACAATCACTGTCCTGTGAGAGCCAAGTCTAGTCCAAATAAAATACAACCTGTGCCACATGCACGATTTACAATACATAAAATGACTCTAGGACTGCTGACAGCCTCGCACTCGCCACCCGTCGGAAGAACGCTCCATGCCCATAAGACCACGCCACAGGGAAGCTCCAGCTCCACGCCCAACACTGCCCCTGAAAAGAAATAGTATGCGAGGGGTGAGCTACAAGCTCAGTGAGTGGCTGGAAACCAATCACTATTACAACAGTTCAATGTTAAGGCAATTTCCTTTCAAGGAAAAGAAACATGGGTAGAAACCCAATGGATAACAAGGTCACGCGGCAACGTGACCAACCACACCCTCACTCCCAGAGGGAGACTCTTGGGACTCTTGGGGAGAGACCATACCGTTGGTCGAAGAGACCCAGAATTACTGGTCTACACAACACTACTGGATCATCTACATCGAGATAACTGCCCAACGATGTCTTTGAACATCAATACACAACCGGACCCAACAACTATGGGAACGGACGAACAACGAATGGGTCACGCGGCGATGTGTCTTCACCTCATCCTCACCCTCACCCTTTAGAGGTGACATAAGACTTTTGGAAGAGACTTAGACTGCTCTACACCCTTGGTCCACCGGTAGCCCTTTCCCCACGTAGCCTCTACCTGGTATACTCCCACGATCAGTACACTTCCGAACGCATCGGTGGTACCTACGGATGGGAGCCCTCTATCAGGACAGCTTTTCCAACGCCGGAAAGTTCCTACATCGGATCCAACGAAGGGGAGAACGATTTCACGCTCGCAATATCATTCGTTAGCCCTCTCCCGGGTAGCCTCTACCTGGTATACTCCCACGATCAGTATGCTTCCGAACGCATCGGTGGTACCTACAGATGGGAGACCTCTGTCAGGACAGCTACAACCCGGGCCATTTCAACACAGACGACATTGGGAGGAAACACTCCATTTTCGTGAAGCGAACCAAATGGAAAAACAACTACTCTCGATAATCACATATCGATGATATCGTATACTATTGCACTCCCACGCGGTTGCGTCGCTCGGACACAAAGGGGGGGGTTGCCTCTGCTCTCACTCAGAAATAATCCCAAGGCACATAACCCAACAGGCGGTTCATATACACGCCTAGCACGGGTAGGCCTAGCTTAATGCCACAACTACCGGCTTAACAAAACCGATAAGATAATGAATTCTCTTGAATTCCAAACGAGTGCATCTCTCGGATGCACGGGGGTGATTACATCGCTAGCGCTCTAACTAATAAGGTACAACCCGACAACGGGTCATACCCACGCCTATTTCAGATAGGCCTAATCAGTTTTAACATGCGCATATATATCCAGGGGAATTATATCTTAGTTATGTACATGAACTACATGCACGATAACCTATCAAATAATTTTAGGGATACTCCCTAACATGGATTTACATCATAATAAATCATACAACATGCATACATGGCCATTAATCACATAAGCGCACAAGGCCTAACTTAAGCATGCGTTGGATATCACCAACTTAAAAGGTAAGGGTCAACCGCAAATCTCGAGCACTAACAGGTGCATGCCAATATTCCAAACGAACCTGAGTCGAGTAGGAATTCGCATCTACTTACTCAGTTCGTTCAGAGAGAAAGGGCGGGAGGGATCATCATCTCATGAAGCTGGTCATAGCTTTGCCCCATTATTAGCATGGGCGCAACAACTACACCACGCCCTCGAGTCTTATCACAAGGGAATATTAGGCAGGTGCCCGTTATTAACCCAGACTTAATCATGCTAGATATTCCAATTAATATGGTGGGGGTAGTATTACAATACTACCTAAGGCATGCCATATTCTATACATCCATACACACTAATACCTGCCCATACTAGAGGGGTGCATGCAATACAACACATACAATATAAGCCTAGTGTTATGCCTGTGTCATTTGGAGCCATTTTGGTTAAGCCTTGGTCGCATCTGGGTCATTCAGGGCCTTTTTCTATTTCGATGGGAGTCGCTAAAATTTTAGCTTTTAACTACCTGCGGGAGTTTGAGTTCTCTGATTAAAAATCTAACTGCATATTATGGGTCCTGGCACTGTTTTGTACTACCCATAAAAATTTCATCGAATTCCAGTAACGTTTTGAAAAATATGCAGTTCCGAACCGTATTCGGGTTTTGAGAGTTCCTGGTTGGTCGAATAGTGTGAGATATTTTGGGGATGTGGTGACCCTTGGTAACCTTACGCCCACCTTGCTTGGGGATGAAGAAACCATTGGTTATTTGATATGTGAGTGGGTGAGCCTAACCCTAACCTCACCCCCCCCCTTAAGGTCACCCCTACGCACTATTTTGGCATGAAAATGACCTTTTTGCCCTCTCTCTCTCTCCCCCTCTCTCCCAATTCGTGGATCTCTCTTTCCCTCCCTCTCTTGGTCTCTTTTTCCCCTCTTTGTGTGTGAAGAAGGAGGAGGAAGAAGCAATTGAAGGAAAAGATGAAGAAGAAGCACAAGAAAGAGTGAGAAAGGGTGAGTATGTGTTGTTGTTGTTGTTGTTGTTGTTTCTCTTCTCTCTATCCCCTTCTCATGCCCCTTTGCACCCCTGTTTTCTGCCATGAAGGGCTTGAGGAGATGCTGATGAGGTGGTGGTAGTGGTGGTGGTGGTTGAGGTGGTCGTGGGTGTGTCGAGAACCTTGCATCTCCCCATTTCCCTCCCCCTGTTTTGGTAAGGCAGCACTCATTTTAAAGATCTCAGTGCATCTAGTATTTAGAGACACATTTTTAGGATTATGGCTTCATAGAATATGATCCTCTATGTGTCTACTTGTTATATATGAAATTTGGGCTCATTATGATATCTGTGGTGTAAGTTAGAACCTGTTTTGCATGGCCTGTCCAGATTCGCGTAGGAATTGACCTGCTTCTGGAAATAATTTATTTTGGGCTTGTAGAGGCAAAATTAGGTTCTAATGTCTTCATGGATTATGATCCCAGCATATCAGAGAATGTGCACGTTTTATTTCATAATTTTTGGAAGTGTATTGGGTGCTGTGGAGATCAATTAGTAGGGCTGGTTGCAGCAGGTTTGGAAGTTTTGTTTGGTTGAGTGTCAAGGAGTAGTTTGCATGTGTCTTGAGTGATAATATGGAAGTATCAGGGGTTAGGGTCTTCATGAAGTAGGCTTATATGTATGATAGGAGGTTCCATAATTTAATTATGGATCATTGGTTGTGTTTTGCAGATCTCGTAGACCGGACGCGCGGCGATCCGGGTATCGGTGAGTGGTTTGATCCAACCCTTCGGGAAGCGTTGGATGCACGTAGTCGTGCGTCGCGCATCCGTTGGGCACCCTGACTATACTACTTAATTAGATAAGTAGTATGGTCATGTCTAACTCATAATATGTTAGATATCTTGCATGCTAGGCTTATATTGCATGTATTGTATCTATGTATGAATTATTGTATCGCATGCGCCCCTCTAGTATGGGCATGTATTCTGTAATGTGTATAAATGTATGGAATATGGCATGCCTTAGGTAGTATTGTAATACTACTCCCACCATATTAATTGGAATATCCAGCACGATTAAGTCTGGGTTAATAACGGGCACCTGCCTAATATTCCCTTGCGATAAGACTCGAGGGCGTGGTGTAGTTGTTGCGCCCATGCTAATGGGGCAAGGCTATGACCAACTTCATGAGATGATGATCTCTCTCGCCCTCTCCCTTTGCACGAACTGAGTAAGTAGATGCGATTTCCTACTCGACTCAGGTTCGTTTGGAATATAGGTATGCACCTGTTAGTGCGTGAGAATTGCACATAACCTTACCTTTTAAGTTGGTGATATCCAACGCATGCTTAAGTTAGGCCTTGTGTGCTTATGTGATTAATGGCCATGTATGCATGTTGTATGATTTATTATGATGTAAATCCATGTTAGGGAGTATCCCTAAAATTATTTTATAGGTTATCGTGCGTGTAGTTCATGTACATAACTAAGATATAATTCTCCTGGATATATATGCGCATGTTAAAACTGATTAGGCCTATCTGAAATAGGTGTGGGTATGACCCGTTGTCGGGTTGTACCTTATTAGTTAGAGCGCTAGCGATGTAATCGCCTCCGTGCATCCGAGCGATGCACTCATTTGGAATTCAGGAGAATTCATTATCTTATCCACGATCAGTACGCTTCCGAACGCATCGGTGGTACCTACGGATGGGAGCCCTCTGTCAGGACAGCTTTTCCAACACCGGGAAGTTCCTACATCAGATCCAACGAAGGGGAGAACGATTTCACGCTCGCAATATCATTCGTTAGCCCTCTCCCGGGTAGCCTCTACCTGGTATACTCCCACGATTAGTACGCTTCCGAACGCATCGGTGGTACCTACGGATGAGAGCCCTCTGTCAGGACAGCTACAACCCCGGCCGCTTCAACACAGACGACATTGGGAGGAAAACTCCATGTTCGCAAAGCGAACCCAATGGAAAAACAACTACTCTCGATAATCACATATCGATGATAGTCGAATACTATTGCACTCCCACGCGGTTGCGTCGCTCGGACACAAGGGGGGGGGGGGTTGCCTCTGCTCTCACATAGAAATAATCCCAAGGCACATAACCCAACAGGCGGTTCATATACACGCCTAGCACGGGTAGGCCTAGCTTAATACCACAACTACCAGCTTAACAAAACCGATAAGATAGTGAATTTTCTTGAATTCCAAACGAGTGCATCGCTCGGATGCACGGGGGTGATTACATCGCTAGCGCTCTAACTAATAATGTACAACCGGACAACGAATCATACCCACGCCTATTTCAGATAGGCCTAATCAGTTTTAACATGCGCATATATATCCAGGAGAAATATATCTTAGTTATGTATATGAACTACATGCACGATAACCTATCAAATAATTATAGGGATACTCCCTAACATGGATTTACATCATAATAAATCATACAACATGCATGCATGGCCTAACTCAGTAGCATGCGTTGGATATCGCTAATATTCCAAACGAACCCGAGTCGAGTAGGAAATTGCCTCTACTTACTCAGTTCGTGCAGAGGGAGAGGGCGAGAGAGATCATCATCTCATGAACTACACCAGTTCCTACTTACTCAGTAGGAAATGCATGGTGTGGCGCAACAACTACACCACACTCTCGAGTCTTATCGCAAGAGAATATTAGGCAGGTGCCCGTTATTAACCCAGACTTAATCATGCTGGATATTCCAATTAATATGGTGGGAGTAGTATTACAATACTACCTAAGGCATGCCATATTCTATACATCCATACACATTATAGAAATACATGCCCATACTAGAGGGGCACATGCAACACAATCATTCATACATGGATACAATACATGCAATATAAGCCTAGCATGCAAGATATCTAACATATTATAGTTTAAGCATGGCCATACTACTTATCTACACAAGTAGTATAGCTAGGATGCCCCATCGATGCGCGACGCACGACTACGCGCGTTGAGCGCATCTCGAGGGGGGGATTGGATCAAACCACTCACCTTACGAGCGCACGGCTCGCGAAACGCAAGAGGGCGACAACTTGGAATCTGAAGCAAGAAACTAATCAGCCAAGAATCGTCCAATTCTGAAATTGACCAATGGTTTGGATTAGGCTGCAACAAAGTGCTCGATACCCCGAGACACACTGCGCACGTGTTTAAGCACCGCAAGCACGCTTCGAGCAACCCATGCACGCAGTCCACGCGCTCCGCACGCATGCGAGAACGCCAAGCATGCGCTCGAGTACCCCACGCGCTCCGCACGCATGCGAGAATGCTAAGCATGCACTCGAGCACCCGGTGTGTCAACCTTACACCCCTTTTAGCCTATAAACACAAGTTCAAGTGATGCATGAGGAAAACCATTTAAAGGAGGAGAAGAAGAGGCATACATTGTTCACTCACACATACTCACAAACGGGTGGTGTGCACACATACACAACACATAACGGATGAACATGGGCTTCTCTCCCTCATCCTCTTCACTTCCGGCACTCTCAACAACAACCACAAGGCGATGGAGCCTCCACACATGCTCAAAGAAGGGGAAAGGAATACCCCGAGAGGGAGGACAAGAGGGAGGCCAAGCAAGTTCAAACACACATCCACCTCTTCTGAATCATCAATACATGCTCGCCTAGCCCCAAGCACTTCGTGCATACACTACATGTACTGTTGAACATGAGTGAGTACTCCACGCATGCACTCCGCGCGCTACAAGCGGACCCGAGTATTCCAAGGACGTGCTCCCTCCGCTTTTAGGCTCAAAGCCTCTATGCTCTCCCCCACAAGCATGAACCTCCCCACCCTCTTTGGGGAAGAAGAAGAGGGAGACCAAAAAAAAAATGCTCAAACACACCCAACCTTTCTCACTTCATTTCTTTCTTTTGCTTTCCTCCTCGTCATTTCCGTCCCGAGAGAGAGTGAGTGAGAAGAAGAAGTCGATTCCAAGGAGAAGAAAGAGTGAGAGCATTTAATTCATATAAAGTGGGTTGGTGGGGGGGGGGGGGGGGAGACCAAATCGTCCCTGACCAGAAATTCTGGACGGGCTTCACTAGAACAGCCATAACTTCCACGATATAGCTCCGAATTGCACAATTCAAAATCCTTTGGAAAGCCAAGAAGATTATCTACAACTTTCATGTTTATGCCATGATCAAATAATCCCTCTAGCTATTCCGAAATGTGAGCTAAACATTGAACAGGGCTGCTGCCAGAATTTTTGATCCCCACGGTATACTTGAAAAAATACACATAACTTTTAGGAGAAAAATTATGTAGCCAAATTTTCAATCAGAGCAATCCAACTCCTGTAGGTAGCTAAAAGCCAAAATTTTAGCGACTCTGATAAAAAAAAATAAGGCTCCAAATAACACAGGCATAACACTATCTCTTCTTTTTCTTTCATAAAGACTTTCTTTTGTATATGTATTTTATGTTTTTTAGGGACAGTTTATGTTTTTATGGGACAAATGTTTTTTTGGCTTTTCACATGCATGGTTTGGTGTAATTTACATGAATGTTTATGGTTTGAAAGGTCTTTTAATTTAGGTTGATGTGTATGCGTGTGCGAATGAATAATTTTGATTTCATAAGCTAGATTTATGGATGAACGTATGATTTTGAAATACAGTTGTTTTGGAATGGTATTTATACAGGTTTTGTGAGTGTTCACGTGTATGAAATGGGTATATGCAGGTTTTGGAAGGAAATGTGTCTCATAGGTATAGAAGTGTTGAATGAAAATGGGACTCACAAAGCAGAGTTGGCAGCAGGTATGGGGTGGCTAGTTATTTATAGCCGCCCAGTGACGGGTGGTGTCACTACCCAAGGCGGCCGTTCCCGAGACGTGACAATATATAAAGTATCAGCTATCAAGTACAAGAGGTCAACAATGACTCCAATAAATAACACACAAGCTGGCAAAGCAATGATAACTGATAACTCAACTAGAAAGCGGAAGCATCAAAATATCAATAAGTCTGTAAACCAAAAATGTCATTACAGACTCGAAGACACAATCAATGTCCTGTGAGAGATAAGTCTAGTCCAAATAAAATACAACCTGTGCCACATGCACGACATACAATACATATAGAATGACTCTAGGACTGCTGACAGCCTCGCACTCGCCACCCACCGGACAGAACGTTCCACACACATAAGACCACGCCACCGGGAAGCTCCAGCTCCACGCCCAACACTACCCCTGAAAAAGAAACAGTATGCGAGGGGTGAGCTACAAGCTCAGTGAGTGGCTGGAAACCAATCACCATTACAACAGTTCAATGTTAAGGCAATTTCCTTTCAAGGAAAACATGGGTGGAAACCCAATGGATAACAAGGTCACGCGGCGGCACGACCAACCTCACCCTCACTCCCGGAGGGAGACTCTTGGGACTCTTGGGGAGAGACCATACTGTTTGTCGAAAAGACGCGGAATTACTGGTCTACACAACACTACTGGATCATCTACATCGAGATAACTGCTCAACGATGTCTTTGAACATCGATACGTAACCGGACCCAACAACTATGGGAACGGACGAAAACGAATGGGTCACACGGCGACGTGACTTCACTTCATCCTCACCCTCACCCCTAAGGGTGACACAGGACTGTTGGAAGAAAACCTTTTGTTCTACACCCTTCATCATCCGGTAGCCCTCTCCCGAGTAGCCTCTACCTGGTATACTCCCATGATCAGTACATCTGCCGAATGCATCGGTAGTACCTACAGGTGGGAGCCCTCTGTCAGGACAGCTTTAACGTCGGGTAGCTTCAACGCAGATCCGAAGAAGGGGAGAACGATTCCACGCTCGCAATATCATCCGGTAGCCCTTTCCCCCGCGTAGCCTCTACTTGTCAGCCTTCCATGATTGGTACATCAGCCAGATGTGTACCGTGATTCGCATCGGTAGCACCTACAAGTTGTGGCACCCAAACAGGACAGCTTCGACACTGGGGTGTTTCGACGCACGACGATGTCGGGAGGAAGCACCCCATATTCGCAAGGTGAACCCTATGGAAATGTCAACTACGCTCAAAAATCACATATCGATGATATCAAATACTCTTGTACTCCCACACGGGTGCGTCGCTCGGACGCAAGGGGTTACCTCTGCTTTCACGCAAAAATAAGCCCAAGGCATATAACCCAACAGGCGGTTCATATACGCGCCTAGCACGGGTAGGCCTAACTTAATGCCATAGCCATTGGTTTAACAAAACCGATACAACAAATGAATTCTCCTGAATTCCATTCAAGTGCATCTCACGGATGCAGGGTGGCGATTACATCGCTCGCGCTCTAACTAATGAGGTACATCCCGACAGCGCGTTGTAACCACGCCTATTTCATATATGCCTAATTAGTTTTAACATGCACATATATATTACAGGAGAATTATATCTTAGTTATGTACATGAACTACATGCACGATAACATATCAATTAATTATAGGGATACTCCCTAACATGGATAGAAAGCATAAACGATACACATATACAACATACATACCATGCATGGCTAAATAATATGCATACAAGCGTGCCTCGTGCAAGCATATAAGTATACTAGGTATACCCTAAAATGCATTGGATATCACCAACTTCAAAGGGAACGGTCAAGCGCGATCTCATGCACTAACAGGTGCATGCCAATATTCCAAACGAACCTAAGTCGCGTAGGAAATCGCATCTACTTACTCAGTTCGTACACAGGGAGAGGGCGAGGGAGAGCTCACTCATCATCTCTTGAAGTTGGTCATAGCTTTGCCCCATTAGCATGGGCGCAACAACTACACCACGCCCTCGAGTCTTATCGCAAGGGAATATTAGGCATGTGCCCGTTATTAACCCAAACTTAAACATGCTGGATATTCCAATTAATATGGTAGTATTATTCATAGGGACTACCTAAGGCATGCCATATTCTATAAAACCGTAAGACTTGTACGAAAATACATGCCCAAACAAGAAGGGCACATGAAAACACAATTATTCATACATGAATACAATACATAGGCTTATATACGGTAGAAAAGGTAGGGGGGTTCTACAGAATATACGAGCTATACAAACCTAGAATGCAAATATCTAGTATATTAAGGGTGCAAAGAAGCCCCATGGATGCGCGATGCATGACTACGTGCATCGAGCGCATCCTGAAAGGTTGGATCGAACCACTCACCGCAACCCGAGACCTCGCGCATCCCATCCGATGAGATCTGCAAGGTAAGGGCATCAGAATGGTGAGTATAACCACATTAAAACACTTAGAATTTAACTAGAAATGCCAAAGACTTAGACATGCACGCATATGGGCCCCTACACCTACCCGAGCCGCTGGGTAGCGCACGCACGTGCGCGCATGCACTGGCGCCCTGCCGCATGCCCAGGCGCGCCCAGACTCGATGCCCCACGCGCACTACTTCCGCCCGCACGAACCTGCGCGCTCGCTCTGCGTGCGCCCGCGCCCGACTGAGAGCGCGCCTATGCGCGCACGCGCGCGGACAGACCCGCGTAGGCTCCCAGACCACCCCTTTAACCCCTCCCAACCCTCCTCTATCGTGCATGACCTCCCTAATACCAAAACATGCATAAAAACCTAAATAAAGAATAGGGAATACTCACCAAAGAGAGGGGGAAGGGTAGGGGGAGATGTAGGGGCTCGCAAGCGCCTTGACCACCTCGACCACCACCACCACTACCACCACCTCTATCTTTACGTCTCTTCTACTTGGCTTACCAAAGGGAGAGGGGAAAAATCAAGGGATCCATCATGGGAGGAGGAGAGGGAGGAGAAACAATCAACAACACATTCACCCACACTCACCTAGTCTTGCACTTGCACCTCTTTTTCTTGCTCCATCTTCTTCTCCTTGGCATTTTATCAAACACATGGGGGATGTGTGAAAGAGAGAAAGAGAGACAAAGAGAGGGAGACGTAGGGAGTGAGAGATTTTTTTTCTCAACTAGGAGGGGGTGATGAGAATGAGAGAAAAAGGGGGGGGGGATCACTTAACCCTATTCTCTCCCTCTCACATACCAAAAGACCAAGTGGTTGCTTCACCACTAAGCAAAGGGGGGGTGAGGTTACCAAAAGTCACCTTATTCACCAAAATATCTAATGACACTATTAGACCAACCAAACAAGGAACTCTCAAAACCCGGATACGGTTCGGAATTACATATTTTTCAAAATGTTATCGGAATTCGATGAAATTTTTATGGGTAGTACAAAACGGTACCAGGACCCATAATATGCAGTTAAATTTTCAATCAGAGTACTCCAACTCCCGCAAGTAGCTAAAAACCAAAATTTTTGCGACTCTGATCGAAAAATAAGGCTCCGGATGACACATGCATAACATTCTCCCCCCCCCCTTAGAAAATTTAGTCCTCGAAATTTAACGAAACCCAAAGGGAAGACCTAATGTAGAATGTATCACGCATCGGGCCCCCTTTTTGCTCCCTAGCGTCCTATGCACCAGACTGGCGCTACCGACACACTTTAATCAAAGGAATGATCGTAGTGAGGATCCTCTTCTCACGTTGGTCCTTGACCTCGATCCACTGCTCCGCGAACGACAAATCCAGCTCGAGAATGACGTGAGCAGGATCGTGGACATAACGCCTCAGCTTTGAGACAAGGACGACATCGTGAGCATGAGTAATCTATGGGGGAAAGGCTACATGACAAGCCACCTCCCCAATCCACACAAGGACGAGAACCGGTCCGATGAAGGCCGACTCAGCTTGCAACGAACGTCGAAACAGAGGATGCCCTTAAACTGAGACACCTTCAAGAAAACATGGTCGCCAAACCCAAAGGTAAGCTCCTGGCAATGATGACCTGCGTAGCCCTTCTGTCGGTTCCAGGTGGGGCGGGATGCACACACGAACCAACCTGGCTACCGCAAGGTCAAATAAATAACTTATGGCCCCTCCAACTAGCGCTCTTCAACCGTCCCAACACAAGGGAGGTATAAAACTACGCCCGTATAGTGCCTTTTACAGTTCCATCTGGATGCTCAAATGGCAGTCGTCTTGTACGCAAACCCAACCAAATGGGTGGTGCTTCACCCAACCACTCCAAGTCAAGCACGCAGGCACTTAGTGTGTCATCCAAGGTCTGAATCGTCCTCTTTGCTTGGCCATCCATGGCAGCGAAACGCTGTACTTAGATGTAGGCTCGCGCCAAAGCCTGTTGAAGGCTATGCCAGCACCCTGAAGTAACCCTCGCGTCTCAACCCAAAATAGCACCGACCGGAGTGCCATGTAAACGAACAATCGCGAAGGCGAATACCCGCACCAAGGCGTCCAGAGAGTTAGTCAGTCGGATAGGGAGGGAAGCGCGACTTAGTCAGTCGGTCAAAGATCACCTAGACGGCATCGCGACCCGAATGTGACTTTAGCGAGTCAAAAACAATCCAAGATAACCCACCCCCCACGTCCACTGTGGAATCTCGATGGACTAACGCTTTCCAACGTGATTCTTGAACTTTGCCTGATGGCATGCCAACCAAGGGGCAATGAAGTTACCCATATCGCCTTTACATTGATAACCTCAACGAAGACTACCTCAGAGTAGTCCACGGAAACCCAATAAAACTTTTGAGATCCCTGAAGGCATCGGGCGCATTCGTCAACCTTGACGGCAGTACTTAAAACTCGTAGTGCCCGGAACGGTCACGAAATGCCATCTACGGAATGCCCGACTCTGGAATCTCCAATTAGGGGTACCCTGCGCGAAGATCGATCTAAGAGAAGACACTGGCTCCCAGAGCTGGTCAGACAGATCATCAATTCACGGCAAGGGGTACTTGATCTTCAACCTCTACGGGGAGATCAAAACAATTCCTCAGACGATTAAGTCCAAATCCTGCTCCTCGAGCATGGCCGGCGCTCATTATGACACTTACATGCTGGGTAAGCCGCTCAACTGCACTTAATCCACAAGACACGCAATAAGAGGCTGTCGAACCTTGACAATGCCTATGCGATGTCATATATCTGATAGGGCGGTTGAGTCCCATCACGAATGCTAGCATCACGTCTCCTCATTTGTGACCAATGTGGGGGCAAAACGTGGTAGTATCGAGTACTATGCTTCAAATGCCGCCACCAGTTGGTCTACCAACTACAACCATTGGAACTCCGGCATTCTGCACTCAATGGGCAGATTCATCCCGGGGAGTCCATGCTCTCGACATCATCCGGTAGTACTCTCCTGGTGTGGCCTCTATCTGGTAGCCTCCCATGCCCACTATCTCTGCCTTAAGGGCGCACCAACAAGCATCCGTGATAGTATCTGGGAGCACCACACAGAGCTCTGGCCTCTACCGGGTAGCCTCAACGCGTGATGATATATCGATGAGACTCCAGATGCCACTATGGAACTCAGTCCAAAAGCGATTGCCCACCAAGCTGCAATAGGATTCACCCAATCCCAATCGTACGCATGACAACGCACTACAGCACCTTCCAAGTGAGAGGAAAAATCAATCATCAAATAGATGTTTCAAAGTTATTCCTTGACTGGGAAAAAGAACCCCTTGGGAGGGCACCATGAGGTCCCGATATACGATATCCTGTCACGCCCAGGGCGACCGTCCCGAGGCGTGGCAATATATAAAGTATCAGCTATCAAGTAAAAGAGGTCAACAATAAATCCTATAAATATCACATAAAATAAATCTAGGACTGCTGACGGCCTCGCACTCGCCACCCGCCGGACAAAACGTTCCATGTACATAAGACCACGCCACAGGGAAGCTCCAGCTCCACGCCCAACACTTTCCCGGAAAAAAAAACAGTATGCGACGGGTGAGCTACAACAAGCTCAGTGAGTGGTTGGAAACCAATCACCATTACAACAGTTTAATGTTAAAGCAATTTCCTTTCAAGGAAAACATGGGTGGAAACCCAATGGATAACAAGGTCACGCGGCGGCGTGACCAACCTCACCCTCACCCTCACTCCCGGAGGGAGACTCTTGGGACTCTTGGGGAGAGACCATACCGTTGGTCAAAGAGACGCGGAATTACTGGTCTACAAAACACCCCTGGATCATCTACATCGAGATAACTGCTCAACGATGTCTTTGAACATTGATACGTCACCGGACCCAACAACAGGGGAACAGACGAAAACGAATGGGTCATGCGGTGATGTGACTTCATCTCATCCTAACACTCACCCCTCAGGGTGACACAGGACTGTTGGAAGAAAACCTTTTGTTCTACACCCTTCGTCATCCAGTAGCCCTCTCCCGAGTAGCCTCTACCTGGTATACTCCCATGATAAGTACATCGTTGAACGCATCGGTAGTACCTACGGGTGGGTGTCATGCCACAGGGCGGCCGTCCCCGATACATGGCAAATATATATAATATCAGCAGTCCATACACGAGATCAATAATAATAAAAAAAAACTCTACACAACATCGAAGGTAATAACGCAATTAACAAGGTAGCTGACATAATATATATACATATAGCGGAAGCTTAAACGACTAAGTCTGTAATTCAAAGACATATTACAGACCAGAATACATAATCAACTATCCTGTGAGAGCCAATATAAAATAAAGACAATCAACATACAAGTACTGTGCCCAAGCACGAGTAATAATACATTCAAGGAAAATGGGGGATGCTGATGGCCTCTCACTCGCAAGACCCAAAACGCAAACGCTGCTCCGCTACTGGTGCGACGCCTCGGGGAGCTCCTCCTTCAGATCCGACTCAGCGACAACTGGAGGAAAAAGTATGCGAGGGGTGAGCCACACGCTCAGTGAATGGTACAATCCATGCAACACAACTCATATTAACCTTTAAAATCATTAAAGTCCCTAAGATGGGAGTAACTGCACAAATTGGTGGGTCGTAGCGACGCCGACCCACCACACCCTCACCCTCACCCTTTAGAGGTGACATAGGACTTTTGGGAGAGATTAGACTGCTCTACACCCTTGGTCCACCGGTAGCCCTTTCCCCGGGTAGCCTCTACCTGGTATACTCCCACGATCAGTACGTTCCCGAATGCATCGGTAGTACCTACGGATGGGAGCCCTCTGTCAGGACAGCTTTTCCAACGCCAGGGAGTTCCTACATCGGATCCAACGAAGGGGAGAAAACAATCTAACTCGTGGATACGATCCTCTTGGATCCGTCGACACCGGTTACTAAACACCGATAAGGTAACAAATTCTCAAGAATTTCCTCCACGACGCATAACTCGGGTGTAGGGAAAAACATATTATTAATAGTGACAATTGCCAAGTATGACCCCCATAAGTGGTCATACACTTGCCTAAACTCATTAGGCAAGATTTAAGGCCTAACTTAAGCACATAACATGGATAACAAATATAAAAGGAATTCATCATGGAAGCATTATATAATATAATAACAAGGTTATAATATTTTCTAAGGCATGCTTACACTTATGCTTTTCATAGATAGCTCAGGGTATACTTAGGCAAGGTCGGGGTACATGTAGGAATCAAATGTTATCCAAACATTGGACATGATGCATGAACAAGCATTGGTCCCTGCACATGATTTTAGGATGTATAACCCTAACATGTTAGGTCTAACATGACATGGATGCAACCTAGCAAGCCCAATAATAACATATACATGCAAATATGGTTAATATGCAGTTATGATGCCCCAGGGGAGGGCAATGCACGTCTACGTGCATCGAATGCCTCCCAACTGGGTTGGATCGACCCACTCACCGCAACCCGGGTCATTGCGTGACCGCTCGCCAAGATCTGCAAGACAAGGGCATTCAATATGGTGAGTATAACTACATATATATACATGGAATTTACTAGAAATGACAAAGACTCGGACAAGCATGCATACGGGCTTGCACGCATGCAAGTCCAAGTGCCCCGACACCTACCCAAACCCTCGGGCAGCCACACGTGTGGCCCCCGCACGCGTACGCCCGCACGCACCCCCGCACCCTTGGCACACTGTCGCGTGCCCAACCGCATGTCCAGACGCGCTGCGGCGCGCGCGCACCCTCGCGCATGCCTGCGCGCACTGCGCGTCCTGCCCGTGCGTAATCGCGCGCACTGCACGCCTGCGCCATCCTCCCACGCGCCTGCGCGTACGCGCGCGCGCCTGCCAGCGCGCCTGATTGCGCGCGCCATGTTATGCCTGTGTCATTTGGAGCCATTTCGGTTAAGCCTTGGTCACTTCTGGGTCATGCAGGGCCTTTTTAATTTTTCGATCGGAGCCGCTAAAATTTTGGCTTTTAGCCACCTACGGGAGTTAGAGTACTTTGATTGGAAATCTGACTGCATATTATGGGTCCTGGTACCGTTTAGTATTACCCATAAAAATTTCATCGAATTCCGGTAACGTTTGGAAAAATATGCAGTTCCGAATCGTATCCGGGTTTTCGAGAGTTCCTGGTTTGATTAGTCGAATAGTGTGAGATATTTTGGTGAATGTGGTGACCTTGGGTAACTTTACCCCCCTTTGCTTAATGATGAAGCAACCATTTGGCTATTTGAAGTGTTAGTGGGTGAGTTTAGGTTAGGTTCACCCCCTCATTTTTCCATTACACTCAACTCCCCCCCCCCCCCCCCCCCCAAGAGTGGAAAAATCTCTCTCTCTCTCTTCCTCTCCCACTCCCTACGTGGACTCCTCTTGGTCTCTCTTTCTCTCTTTCACACACATCCCCCATGTGTTTGTGTTAAAGCCTCAAAGAGAAGAGAAAGAGAAGGTGAAGGAGTAAGAGCAAAGTTTGTGTAGGTGTTGTTGTTGATCCTCCTCTCTCTAGCTCCCTTTACATGTCTTTCCCTCCTCTGTTTTTCAGCCAAGAAGGGCTGGTGAGAGGCTGAAGAGGAGGCGTGGTGGTGGTGGTGGTTGAGGTGGCCGTGGGCGTGTCGAGAGCCCCGCATCTCCCCCTTTCCCTTTCTCTCTTTTGGTAAGTCCTCTTCCCCTTCTTGTTTTTTTAGGACTGTTGGGATGGTTGGGGAGGTCATGCATGCTAGGTAGATGGGTTAGAGAGTGTGTGAGGGGTTGGGGAGGGTTAAAAAGGGGTTAAGGATGGCTGGGCGCGCGCGCAGAGGGGCGCTGGCAGGGAGCGGGGTGCTCGCGGGCGCGCGCGAGCGTGTGCGCGCGCGGGGCAGTGCGCTTGGGCGTGTGTCTGGGCGCGCGGCTGGGTGCCAGTGCGCGCGTGCGCGTGCGTGCGCGTGCTGGGGCATGCGTGGGGCTGCCCAGGGGCTCGGGTAGGTGCTGGGGCACTTGGGCATGCGTGCTCGCATGCGTGCGAGCCCGTATGCGTGCATGTCTAAGTCTTTGGTAATTCTAGTGATTTCTAAGTGTTAAATTGTGATGTTACTCACCAAATTTGATGCCCTTACCATGTAGATCTCGTCGGATGGGATGCGCGAGGTCCCGGGTTGCGGTGAGTGGTTCGATCCAATCCCCCCCCCCCTCTCGGGATGCGCTCGACGCGCGTAGTCATGCGTCGCGCATCGATGGGGCCCCCTAGCTATACTACTTGTGTAGATAAGTAGTATGGCCATGCTTAAGCTATAATATGTAAGATATCTTGCATGCTAGGCTTATATACATGTATTGTATCCATGTATGAATGATTGTGTTGCATGCGCCCCTCTAGTATGGGCATGTATTTTTGAAATGTGTATGGATGTATAGAATATGGCATACCTTAGGTAGTATTGTAATACTACTCCCACCATATTAATTGGAATATCGAACATGAATAAGTCTTGGTTAATAACGGGCACCTGCCTAATATTCCCTTGCGATAAGACTCGAGGGCGTGGTGTAGTTGTTGCGCCCATGCTAATGGGACAAAGCTATGACTAGCTTCATGAGATTATGATCTCTCTCGCCCTCTCCCTCTGAACGAACTGAGTAAGTAGATGCGATTTCCTACTCGACTCAGGTTCGTTTGGAATATTGGCATGCACCTGTTAGTGCGCGAGATCGCGTTTGACCCTTTCTTTTAAGTTGGCAATATCCAACACATGCTTAAGTTAGGCCTTGTGTGCTTATGTGATTAATGACCATGTATGCATGTTGTATGATTTATTATGATGTAAATCCATGTTAGGGAGTGTCCCTATAATTATTAGATGATTGTGCATATGGTTCATGCACATAGCTAGATATAATTCTCCTGGATATATTTATGTGCGCATGTTAAAAACTAATAGGCCTATCTGAAATAGGCGTGGGTATGACCCGCTGTCGGGTTGTACCTTATTAGTTAGAGCGCTAGCGATGTAATCGCCCCGTGCATCCTAGCGATGCACTCATTTAGAATTTAGGAGAATTCATCATCTTATCGGTTTTGTTAAGCCGGTAGTTGGAGCATTAAGTTAGGCCTACCAGTGCTAGGCGCGTATATGAACCGCCTATTGGGTTATGTGCCTTGGGATTATTTCTGCGTGAGAGCAGAGGCAACCCCCTTGTGTCCGAGCGACGCAACCGTGTGGGAGTACAATAGTGTTCGCTATCATCGATATGTGATTATCGAGAGTAGTTGTTTTTCTTGGGTTCACTTTGCGAATATGGAATGTTTACTCCCAATGTCGTCCATGTTGAAGAGGCCCGGGTTGTAGCTGTCCTGACAAAGGGCTCCCATCTGTAGGTACCATCGATGCGTCCGGGAGCGTACTGATCGTGGGAGTGTACCAGGTAGAGGCTACCCGGGAAAGGGCAAACGAAATGATATTGCGAGCGTGGAATCGTTCTCCCCTTTGTTGGATCCGATGTAGGAACTTCCCGGCGTTGGAAAAGCTGTCCTGACAGAGGGCTCCCATCCGTAGGTACCACCGAGGCGTTCGGAAGCGTACTGATCGTGGGTGTATACCAGGTAGTGACTACCCGGGGAAAGGGCTACCGGTGGACCAAGGGTGTAGAGCAGTCTAAGTCTCTTCCAAAAGTCCCAAGAGTCTCCCTCCGGGAGTGAGGGTGAGGATGAGGTGAAGACACGTCGCCTCGTGACCCATTCGTTGTTCGTCCGTTCCCATAGTTGTTGGGTCCGGTCTCGTAATCGATGTTCAAGGACATCGTTGGGCAGTTATCTAGATGTAGATGATCCAGTAGTGTTGTGTAGACCAGTAATTCCGGGTCTCTTCGACCGACGATATGGTCTCTCCCCAAAAGTCCCAAGAGTCTTCCTCCGGGACTGAGGGTGAGGGTGAGGATGGTCGCGCTGCTGCGTGACTTTGTTATCCATGGGTTTCTACCCATGTTTTCCTTGAAAGGAAAGTGCTTATGTATTGAACTGTTGTATGGTGATTGGTTTCCAGCCACTCACTGAGCTTGTAGCTCACCCCTCGCATAGTGTTTCTTTTCAGGGGCAGTGTTGGGCGTGGAGCTGGAGCTTTCCAGTGGCATGGTCTTATGGGCGTGGAGTGTTCTTCCGGCGGGTGGCGAGGTGAAGACACATCGCCGCGTGACCCATTCGTTGTTCGTCGATTCCCAAAGTTGTTCGGTCCGGTTGCGTATCGATGTTCAAAGACATCGTTGGGCAGTTATCTTGAGGTTGGTGATCCAGTAGTGTTGTGTAGACCAGTAATTCCGGGTCTCTTCGACCAACGGTATGGTCTCTCCCCAAAAGTCCCAAGAGTCTCCCTCTGGGAGTGAGGGTGAGGGTGAGGTTGGTCGCGCCGCCGCGTGACCGTGTTATCCATGGGTTTCCACCCATGTTTTTCTTGAAAGGAAATTGCTTTAGTATTGAACTGTTGTATGGTGATTGGTTTCCAGCCACTCACTGAGCTTGTAGCTCACCCCTCGCATACTGTTTCTTTTCAGGGGCAGTGTTGGGCGTGGAGCTGGAGCTTTCCTGTGGCGTGGTCTTATGGGCGTGGAGCGTTCTTCCGGCGGGTGGCGAGTGCGAGGCTGTCAGCAGTCCTAGAGTCATTTTATGTATTGTGAATCGTGCATGTGGCACATGTTGTATTTTATTTGGTCTAGACTTGGCTCTCACAGGACAGTGATTGTGTATTCGAGTCTGTAATAATATTTTTGGTTTACAGACATTGTTTATATATTATGCTTCCGCTTTTCAGTCAGTTATTATTATCCTTGCTTTGCCACCTTGTGTGTTGTTGTTGGAGTCTTTATTGACCTCAGGTATTGATAGCTGATATTTCATTATTGCCACGTCTCGGGGACGGCCGCCCTGGGGCGTAGACAAACCCCTGCGCGCGCCCAGCCATTCCTAACCCCCTTTTAACCCCTCCCCCACACTTCTCACTCACCCTAAACCAATTACCTAACATGCATGACCTCCCAACAACCCCCTAAGCCATGAAAAACCAAGAAAAGAAGGGGAAGAGCTCACCTTGGGAGGGGGAATGAAAGGGGGAGATTCGGGGGCCCTCGATGCACCCGCGACCACCTCAACCACCACCACCACCTCCACAGCCCTCCTCAGCCTCCTTTGGCTGCAAAACAGGGGGGGGGGGAAAGGACATGAAAAGGGAGCTAGAGAGAGGAGGATCAACAACAACAACAACACCTACACAAACCTTGCTCTTCCTCCTTCACCTTCTCCTTCTCTTCTCTTTGAGGCATTAACACAAACACATGGGGGGAGTGAAAAGAGAGAAAGAGGGAACCCAAGAAAGTCCACATGGGGAGGTGGGAGAGGGAGAGAGAGAGAGACTTTTCTCACATGGGGGGGGTGAGTGTAATAGAAAAATGTGGGGGTGAACCTAACCTATTCTCACCCTCTAACAAGCAAAATAACCAAGTGGTTGCTTCACCACTAAGCAAAGGGGGGTAAGGTTACCCAAGGTCACCACATTCACCAAAATATCTCACACTATTCGACTAATCAATCCAGGAACTCTCAAAAACCCGGATACAATTCGGAACTGCATATTTTTCAAAACGTTACCGGAATTCGATGAAATTTTTATGGGTAGTACTAAACGGTACCAGGACCCATAATATGCAGTTAGATTTCCAATCAGAGTACTCTAACTTCCGCAGGTGGCTAAAAGCTAAAATTTTAGCGGCTCCGATCGAAAAACTAAAAGGGCCTTGAATGACCCAGAAGTGACCAAGGCTTAACTAAAATGGCTCCAAATGACACAAGCATAACAGATTGGGCCATGATCAAGGGCCATATAAACCGGGGTAATCCCCATCATCAAGCCAATAAAGCCACTTGACATCTTCTCTAACCCAATGCCAGGCCACAACCAAGCATCCACTTCCAGGATTCATGTCATCAACCGAGGAAGACACCCTTCCCCTGTACCAAGCAGTTCAAAAAGCTCTACCGGCAGCTCATCTGAAGATTCCGAAGAAGATGGAGAGGAGGGATCCTTCAACCTAAACCTAAATGATCATGACCTCGCCATACTCTATGGTGAGGAAGAAGAAGGGGTCCCGGCCATTGGAAACATGATCAACATCGAATCAGATGAAAGTGGCCTAGGAGAAGTCGAGCCCGAAGAAGAAGAGGAGGAACCATTTGAGGAAGTCCCTGAAGGAGCAAACGAAGGACCCGAGGAGGGTGAATGTACCTTGGATGATCTGCATACAGACGACAACGGGTCCTCCAAAAGCACTGACACAGTAGATGGCCCCTACCATCCGATGACCATCTCCTTCACCGACAAGGACCTTTCTGACCCAAGGCTACGAGTGTATCCCCTCCACGTTCGCGGGTGACTCCAGGCCATACCACTAAACAACATTTTTATCGACCCGGGGTCAGGGATGAACATCGTGACTTGCTCAACCTACCAAAAGATGCCCAAGCGAGGCTGCCCCTTTGTCTAGCCGGTACACTCCACTATCCAAGCTTTCAACCATTCCGGGAAGGCCATCTATCATCCCGGATTATAAGAGCTGGCCGTTGGTCCCCTAATTTGCGAAACGGAGTGCTTTGTGGCTAACATTGACACAAGATACCCTCTAATGTTGGGATGGCCATGGTTAGACAGTATCCATACCATCTGCTCCCCAAGACATCAATGTCTCCGATTACCATTCATGGGCCACGTACTGACTATTTGGGGAGAAGCACACCTCAGGTATGAAACAAAAATAACTGGGTCTCGATACCTCCCTGAAGGGTCAGCCAAAACCATGAACTCAATAAGCAACAACGTACAGTCCAATCTAATCGCCTTCCTCCCCCTTGAGGTCGCCAAAACCGGGGCTTGATCCTCACCCTTCACGATCACTACAAGTCTCAGAGGGAGTGAATTCAAGCACATTCTCATCGATAGGGGAGCAGAAACTAATGTTAACCTATTCCGCCTACCAAAAGATTGAAGGCAAGGTCCCCAGGCTGGAACCGTCAAATGAGTTCATCTACGCTTTTGACAGCACACGCAAAAACACCTACGGGCTGGTCACTCTCTCGCTTAATGTTATGCCTGTGTCATTTGGAGCCATTTCGGTTAAGCCTTGGTCACTTCTGGGTCATTCAGGGCCTTTTTCTTTTTCGATCGGAGTCGCTAAAATTTTAGCTTTTTGCCACCTGCGGGAGTTAGAGTACTCTGATTGGAAATCTAACTGCATATTATGGGTCCTGGTACCGTTTAGTACTACCCATAAAAATTTCATCGAATTCCGGTAACGTTTTGAAAAATATGCAGTTCCGAATCGTATCCGGGTTTTCGAGAGTTCCTGGTTTGATTAGTCGAATAGTGTGAGATATTTTGGTGAATGTGGTGACCTTGGGTAACCGTAACCCCCTTTGCTTAGAGGTGAAGCAACCACTTGGTTATTTTGGTTGTTAGAGGGTGAGAATAGGTTAGGTTCACCACCACATTTTTCCATTACACTCACCCCCCCCCTCCCCCATGTGAGAAAAGTCTCTCTCTCTCCCTCTCCCTCTCCCACTCCCCACGTGGACTCTCTTTGGGGCTCTCTTTCTCTCTTTCACACACTCCCCAAGTGTTTGATGAAATGCATAAGAGAAAAGATGGAGCAAGAAGAAGAGGTGCAAGTGCAAAACTAGGTGAGTGTGTGTGCTTGTGTTATTGATTGTTTCTCCTCCCTCTCCTCCTCCCATGGTGGATCCCCTTATTTTCTTTCCCCTCCCCTTTGGTTCAGCCATGAAGAAGAGAAGCAAAGATGGAGGTGGTGGTAGTGGTGGTGGCGGTCGAGGTGGTCAAGGGTGCGTTTGCGAGCCCCTACATCTCCCCCTTCCCTCCCCCTCTCTTTTGGTGAGTTTCCCTCTTCTTTAATTGGCTTTTATGCATGTTAGGGTGTTCGGGAGGGCATGCATGTGAGGTATTTTGAGTTGGGTGCATGTAGGGGCAAGGGAGGAGGGTTAGGAATGGTTGGGCGCGCGCAGGGGTCTTTCCGCGCGCGTGCTCGCGCAGGCAGGTGCGCAGGCGCGCGGGTGCGCACGGAGCGGGCGCGCGGATGCGTGCGGACGTTGGCAGCGAGCGGGGTGCACGCAGGACGTGCGCACGAGTGCGCGTGGGCGCGGACGCTCGGGTTGTCTGGGCAGGTCTGGGCGCGCGGCTGGGTGCCAGTGCGTGCGCGCGTGTGCGTGCGCGTGCTGGGGCATGCGCGGGGCTGCCCAGGGTCTCGGGTAGGTGCTGGGGCACTTGGTCATCCGTGCATACGCGCGTTCGAGCATGCGTGCGAGCCCGTATGCGTGCATGTCTAAGTCTTAGGCATTTCTAGTAATTTCTAAGTGTTATAATGTGATGTTACTCACTAAATTTGATGCCCTTACCTTGCAGATCTCGTCGGAATGGGATGCGGTGAGTGGTTTGATCCAATCCCCCCCCCTCGGGATGCGCTCGTCGCGCATCGATGGGGCTCCCTAGCTGTACTACTTGTGTAGATAAGTAGTATGGCCATGCTTAAGCTATAATATGTTAGACATCTTGCATGCTAGGCTTATATACATGTATTGTATCCATGTATGAATGATTGTGTTGCATGCGCCCCTCTAGTATGGGCATGTATTTTTGTAATGTGTATGGATGTATAGAATATGGCCTGCCTTAGGTAGTATTGTAATACTACTCCCACCATATTAATTGGAATATCCAGTATGATTAAGTCTGGGTTAATAACGGGCACCTGCCTAATATTCCCTTGCGATAAGACTCGAGGGCGTGGTGTGGTTGTTCCGCCCATGCTAATGGGGCAAAGCTATGACCAGCTTCATGAGATGTTGATCTCTCTCGCCCTCTCCCCCTGAACGAACTGAGTAAGTAGATGCGATTTCCTACTCGACTCAGGTTCGTTTGGAATATTGGCATGCACCTGTTAGTGCGCGAGATCGCGCTTGACCCTTTCTTTTAAGTTGGTGATATCCAACGCATGCTTAAGTTATGCCTTGTGTGCTTATATGATTAATGGCCACATATGCATGTTTAAGTGGGCCATACCATGTATGAATGTTGTATGATTTGTTGTTTATGATGTAAATCATGTTAGGGGTCACCCTTATGGTCAATTATTAGATTATTGTGCATCTGGTTCATGCACATAGCTAGATATAATTCTCCTGGATATATATATATGCGCATGTTAAAACTGATTAGGCGTATCTGGAATAGGTGTGGGTGTCACCCGTTGTCAGGTTGTACCTTATTAGTTAGAGCGCTAGCGATGTAAACGCCCCCGTGTATCCGAGCGATGCACTCGTTTGGAATTCAGGAGAATTCACTATCTTATCGGTTTTGTTTAGCTGGTATTGTGGCATTAAGCTAGGCATACCCGTGCTAGGCGTGTATATGAACCGCCTGTTGGGTTATGTGCCTTGGGATTATTTATGCGTGAGAGTGGAGGAAATCCCCCCCTTGCGTCCGAGCGACGCAACCGTGTGGGAGTACAATAGTATTTGATATCATCGATATGTGATTATCGAGAGTAGTTGTCTTTCCATTGGGTTTGCTTTGCGAACATGGAATGTTTACTCCCAATGTCGTCCGAGTTGAAGAGGCCCCTGTTGTAGCTGTCCTGACAGAGGGCTTCTATCTGTAGGCACCACCGATGCGTTCGGAAGCGCACTTATCGTGGGAGTGTACCAGGTAGACGCTACCCGGGAGGGGGTTAACGAATGATATTGCGAGCGTGGAATCGTTCTCCCCTTCGTTAGATCCGATGTAGGAACTTCCCGGTGTTGGAAAAGCTGTCCTGACAGAGGGCTCCCATCCGTAAGTACCACCGAGGTGTTCGGAAGCGTACTGATCGTGGGAGTATACCAGGTAGTGACTACCCGGGGAAAGGGCTACCGGTGGACCAAGGGTGTAGAGCAGTCTAAGTCTCTTCCAAAAGTCCTATGTCACCTCTAAGGGGTGAGGGTGAGGATGAGGTGAAGACACGTCGCCGCGTGACCCATTCGTTGTTCGTCCGTTCCCATAGTTGTTGGGTCCGGTTGCGTATCGATGTTCAAAGACATCGTTGGGCAGTTATCCCGATGTAGATGTTTCAATAGCGTTGTGTAGACCAGTAATTCCGGGTCTCATCGACCAACGGTATGGTCTCTCCCCAAGAGACCCAAGAGTCTCATTCCGGGAGTGAGGGTGAGGGTGAGGTTGGTGATTCAGTAGTGTTGTGTGGACCAGTAATTCCGCGTCTCTTCGACCAACGGTATGGTCTCTCCCCAAAAGTCCCAAGAGTCTTCCTCCGGGAGTGAGGGTGAGGGTGAGGTTGGTCGCACTGCTGCGTGACCCTGTTATCCATGGGTTTCCACCCATGTTTTCCTTGAAAGGAAATTGCTTTAGTATTGAACTGTTGTATGGTGATTGGTTTCCAGCCACTCACTGAGCTTGTAGCTCACCCCTCGCATACTGTTTCTTTTCAGGGGCAGTGTTGGGCGTGGAGCTGGAGCTTTCCTGTGGCGTGGTCTTATGGGCGTGGAGCGTTCTTCTGACGGGTGGCGAGTGCGAGGCTGTCAGCAGTCCTAGAGTCATTTTATGTATTGTGAATCGTGCATGTGGCACAGGTTGTATTTTATTTGGACTAGATTTGGCTCTCACAGGACAGTGATTGTGTATTCGAGTCTGTAATAATGTTTTTGGTTTACAGACATTGTTTATATATTATGCTTCCCCTTTTCAGTCAGTTATCATTATCCTTGCTTTGCCACGTTGTGTGTTGTTGTTGGAGTCTTTATTGACCTCAGGTATTGATAGCTGATATTTCATTATTGCCACGTCTCGGGGACGGCCGCCCTGGGGCGTGACACTTAGGATCGGCCCAGTAGCCACAATCGTCAATTGCATGGTAATGGACATGCAATCCCTTATCCCCTAATTGTCGAAAGGACGTGGCTCGATAGAATTGAAGCGGTCTCGTCCACCCGGCACCAATGCCTTCGCTTCCCCTATCACTGAGAAGTGGTATCCATTTGGGGAGAGGCACGCTTCAATGGACCACGAGTCTGCAGCTAGACCATCTACGCCATGCACATTAAATGGGAGATGTACTCGTACAAAATGAAGAATTACTCATCCGAAGATATGATCGGTCAGGGGCAGAAACCCAAGATGGCCAGAGAAGAAGAAGGAGCTAAGCCTGCAAAACCTCCGTCAGAAATGAGTCGGCCTATAAAGGCTGACCGACTCGAATAAGTGGTTATAAACCACAAACTTGGTGTCGGTATTATTTTTCGGAATGGTTCCCCGGCCTCGGGCGCGGTGTGCGGGTGGCCTCCGGAAAATATAGCATTCCAGGTTTTGATCCGGTTGCGTGTGTGTTCGGAGGTTTGGATCCGGCGGGTGCCTTGGCAGGCTCGATTGGATCGTCTCTCTGAAGGGTGGTGGGGGTTTTGGTTTCCTGGCTGAGGCGGCCGACAAGTCCTCAGGAGGATTCAGGGGTAGTGGTGATCGCCACCTGCTTTCTCAAAAAACAGGAAAAGTTGGGACATATTTGATTGCCTTCGTGGGGGAGTTTGTGGTCTCCGCTGTGAGATAAGGGCATGCTGTACATAGAGGTGAAAACAGGGATCCTCTTCTGCTTTGGGAACTTGACTAAAGGAGGTTTGGGAATCAGGGGGGCTATAGGGGAAGGGCCGGCTAGTTGGGTTTAACCGCGGGGGGAGGGGCGGCTAGTTAGGAGTAGCCGCCGGGTGTCTGGCTCTATTTGGGCAGAGCCTGGGTAGGGTTTGGTTTCTGGTTTTGGTTTCTAAGGGAGTTTTCTATTAGATGTCTAAATGTGGCCATTCTTAAGTATTACTTGAAGTATTTTTGTCTTTTTGGATGGTCAAAATTGGAGTATCTACAATTGTCCCTTATCGGACGGAGTCTTTTGTGCGAAGCAGAAAGACTTCGACCGATGATAAGAAAAGAGACCCCTATTTTGGCCGGCCTGACCTTCAAGAAGTTTTAGGACACATGACCAATACCATTCAGGGATTTAATTTAGGTCATCAGAGGCTGGGTTTTGACTAGAATAGTCATCTAAAGACTGATCCAGGTGGGAGAGTGAGTAAAAGTAAAGAAGCGAGTGATCCAACCCTCGGACAGGGTTCTTAGCCATCGTGCACGGAGCAGCCCAGCGTCAGTTTCCTTGTGCCTACCGTACCCGTGCTTGGGTAACTCAGCAAATCAAGGGGATATCGCAGACAGAAAGCAAATAAAATGTGTTTGATTTGGTGAATTGGATCATTTGAAAGACAGATTCTGGAAAAGAACCAGAACTGAGGAAATTTGAACTGAATGGTACTAGTAATTGTGGTAAAACTTCAAAAAAGTTGTGTTTGATCAAGTAAGACTTGGAAATAAACCAATACATGGCCGTTTGTTTTTAGAAAACTTGAAAATAAGTGCATTTGAGAAGCTGGCAGGGGGCGGCTAGTGGTGTTTAGCCGGCAGGGAGGGGCGGCTAATGGTACTTAGCCATCGGATAGGGGGCGGCTACTCGCGGGTAGCTGTCGGCCGACTGGGTCCCTTATAACCGAAAAAGACCCTCTCTCTCCCGTACGTTTTCAAAATGGTTTCTCTCCCTCCATTACTTCTTCTTCTTCATTTCAAACCGAAAAAACTTGCTTTCTTGGCTTCAGATTTGTTTTATTTTGCCCTAGATCACTCCTTTCTTCTTGATTTTGAAACCCTAAGAACTTTTGGGTTCTCCTTTTTCTTGTGAAATGAGGAGATGATGAAGGGGAAGAAGACGGCTTTGATGATGAAGCGTCTCCGGTCTTCCCGAGAGCAGAGGGGGGCTGTCTCGGGGTCTAGCTCGTCGGAGAGCGGTGGGGCGGAGAGAAGGATCGCGGAGGAGAAGACCCAAATGGCGGAGACGCCATTGGTGGGCGTGGGTGGAGGTGCGGGTCCATCCTCGAGTGCTGCCTTGGAGGCAGGGAGTCGTGTGATAGGGTATTTGTGCAAGAGGAGGCACGGGGATAGATCGGCGATGGCCGAAGGTGCGGTTTTGGAGGCCGGAGGATCGGCCGAGGGCGCGGTTGAGGGGGTAGAGGTCGAGGGGGTCAGTGTAGAGGAGAGGGCGTCCTTGGATGCCATTGTGGGGATGTTAGAGAGAGAAGCTGAAGAGGCCAGGGCTGAGGAGGAGGAAAGGAGGGCTCTAAGGGACTTTGAGGCTTTGGCCTCCAGCGCGGTGGGCGCGGAGGAAGGCTAGGGTGTAGGGACTGAGGCAGCGGGGGACAAGAATGTCCATGTTGGGGCTGCAGGTGCTGAGGTTGGGGCTACTGGGTTTGCAGAGGCTAGGGGCATCGGTGCGGGGGCCGAGGAGGCCATGGCTGAGGAGGAGGGAGAAGACAATGGGATGGACGATCCCGACGAGGCGGAGGCTGAGGCGGAGGCTTCTGGAGCCATACGAGCCATGGTATTCTCCTAATCCCCTTGGTCTGGTTTTTATTTTAGATATATGTATATATGTCTTTGTGGTATGCTTGAAATGTGTAAGAAGTGTATATATGTGTCCTTTTAATAGGCATGCTTGTTGTGTATATGAGAAAATGATCACGGTGGGATTTGGTGAGCATGGCATAAAAGGGGCAACCTTTATTTATGTATTTTTACTATACATGAAAAGAGGAGGCATGGTGGAGAAAAGAAAGAAATAGTAGAGTATAGCATGCTTGTATGTGTCATATTATTAGTGGTCTTGCATGCATATGGTGTAGGGGTATATGTTTTTAATCATGGTGGGGTAAGAGAGGGTAAGTATACATGCATTTATGAGTCTATGGGATTTTTTAGAAAGGTGATCATGGTGGTGTCTATATATATGAGGTTTGTATGTGTTTTTGGGGAGGGATAATTTTTATGTGCTTTTGTTATATATGTTATAAAAGGGAGATGTAAGTGTGATAGGTGATAAAGAAAGTATGTAAGCATATGATAGATGGTGGGCTAAAGGGACGAGTAAATACGTGATTCATATGAAGGAGTCCTGTAGCAAGGGAGGCTGAATTTTTTTTCAGGCTCATATATTTCATGCTTTTATTTTATTTTTGATATGCGAGCATGGTTTAGAAAGAAAACTTTGCTTAGATTCAGGATTCTTACTTCTTGGATGCCCCTTTTGCTTGGACTAACCCCTTTCTTTCGTTGTTTCAGCGGCCGAACCGCATTCGAGCTCTATGGCATGGGATGAAGAGGTGGTACTCCGCCTTGGGGCAGGGGGAGAGGGACCTGGTGGACGGAGCGGGCTTCCGCTCCTTCTTCTTGATCGAGCCCTTCCACGTTCATCGCCCGTACCTTGAGGCGTTGGCGGAGCGGTGGGACCCAGAGAGCTGCACATTTATCCTCCCCACTGGTGCAGTGATGCCGACGCTCGAGGATGTTGAGCGGATTACGGGCCTCCCAGCCTTGGGCGAGGCGGTGATAGCGGCTACCAGTCCCGACTATAGGGCGTTGTTCCGAGAGTTGATCGGGGAGTGGGAGTTCATGGAGCGAGAGAGGACTTTGAATCGGATCCCACTTGGACAGCTATTGAGGCAATATGGCCTCGGTTCGTTCACACGGCATCAAAAGGGTGAGGCTGCGGCTAGTTTTGAGAGGAGGAAGCTGATGATTGAGGCCAAGGAGGCTGCTACATGCCCATAGAGGGCACGGAGGGAGCTGAGGGCGTTCTTCCTTTATTTCTTTGCCCGGGTCCTCTTCTTGACGGCCTCTGGCAAGGTCTCCACCCACTTCTTGCTGCTGATGGGGGACTTGGTGAAGATGGGACGCTTCGCTTGGGGCACGGCCATGCTGGCTCATCTCTTTGTGGAGTTGTCAAAGAAGGTGAAGAGGGCCGGAGGCAAGAACTTGGCAGTTTCACAGCATTTCTGCAGGTATAGTTAGCAAAAAATAGAAATGATTTGATCTCTGTTTATTCATTTCACTTGACTTTGGTTTCGGTTTTCTTTCTGCAGATTTTCGGTACGAGCACTTTGCCATTGCTCGTCCGACTCAGATGGTCTTTGACCGTGCCCTCCCTTGGGCCATGAGATGGGCGCCTCCAAGGGCTTCGCTCCTACGTCACCTCGTACAATTTTGGGAGGCCTTTCGGGCTTTGAGAGAAGAAGAGGTATATATTTTATCTTTTCTGCTTTTATCAAGTTTTCTTTAAATTAAGCTCTCTTCCTTATTCCTTGGTACCTCTTGTTGCAGATGACATGGAGGCCCTACACTGAGGAGGAAGTCCCCGAGAGGCTGTCGAGGGACATCTGACTGATCTTCTTCAATGAGGTTGTCTATCATGCGATCAGCCGGGTGGTCCACCAGCTTGGGTACCACCAGTGGGTGCTCGAGGCTCTGCCGAAGCATCCTCTGATTTTAGTGGCCGGTATTCCCTGGGATACGAACCTCCCAAGGAATTATGCCATGTACTTGCGTGGATGGGTTGAGAGGGGGACTTTGGTCGAGTACCGCCTCGATGTGACATCGAATGGCGACTACCTGGCTTAGTATCATCAGGAGTACGCGGGCATTCTCAGGACCATGGAGGAGGAGATCTCGGACCCTTTTGTGAGTATATTTTCCGTTCCTTCCTTTTCCTTTTCTTTCCTCTCTTAAGTGTTTTTGATATATATATTTATTTTGTAGTTTGAAATGAATGAGCTGGAAAAGAAGCTAGAAACCACCAACCAACATCTCCAGGAGAGAACCGATCAGGTGGAATGCTTGAGGATCCAGAGGCGTCACTTGCAGGAGCAGGTACAGGTCCTTGAGGTTCAGGTGGAGGCGTTGGTGAGGGCGAGGGCCAATGGTGCCTCCTCTTCATCTGCTCCTCCTCTGTCCATGGTTTTCGAGCAAGAGCTCGAGCTGGTGAGGGAGCTGGATGTGGCCCAGAGCGAGTTGATGGCACAAGGATGGAGCTCGATCAGGCGGGAGAGATGGCTGCACGAGCTAAGGAGGAGATGAGCCGGCTGAGGTCTGAGAGGGTGTCGAGAGAGGAGGAGTTCATCCTCTTGCACCATGAGCGAGACTCTCTCCAGGCAAGGGTGTCGGAGTTGGAGGCATCGGCGGGTGTTCCCGGGGGTTTGATGGGTGATCTGATCCGCTCCCTTCAAGCGGCTAAAGATAGGGACCGGGATTTGCTTCGGTTGAGTGAGGAGAGACTCCAGGTTGTAGAGGCAAGGGCACAGGAGCTTGAGGAGCGTTTGCGGGTGGTCGAGGATCGATCGAGGGGAACAGAGGGTCGTCTCCGCCAGAGGTTGGAGAGGAAGGACATAGAGCTTCAACAGATCCACCTCTGGAAGGCTACTATGAGGGGGAATCTAGTCGGAGGAGGTTCCATGACTGAGGCGGACCTTGACCTTCTTCCTCTTGAGCCTGACCTCGGTCTCTGCCTCCCTAGCCACCGGAGCTACCTTCAGTCGAGCTTCTTGCCCATCAGCGACTCGGAGTCGTAGGATATATACGAGGGCTGCTTCTTCAGTGAGGGAGACCCCTGTTGCTCTGGACGGTCCAGAGGTTCAATCTTCTCACCAGCCACTTATGTGTCACTTTTTGGCCTGCTGGTAACCATTGGAGCATTTTGGCAGTTTTTGAGTTTTTTTCGTTTTTCGATCGGAACCGCAAAATTTTGGACTGTTAGCTATTGTCCTGTGTTTGAGGACTCCGATTGAAAATCTAACTGCATATTATGTGTCCTGGTGCCATTTTAAGCCACTCACGAAAATTTCATCGAATTCCGGTACGTTTCAGAATTTCGCAGTTCCGGGGCGTATCCAGGTTTTGACCGAGCGAGAAGTCATTGGGAGAGTTGACTCGGTCAAAGTGGGCCCATGACTTGGTCAACCCTTTTTGTCTTTTTGTGTGGTTGGGTTGACCCAAGTCAAACCCCACTTAAAAACCCACTTAAACCTAATTAATCAAGCCTTAACCCTAGGTTAACACTAACTTAAGTGTGTTGACTTATTTAATGAGATCTAAAAAGGTTGCCCTACACTATTCATCATCTTCCCAAATAGATTTTCTCTCTCCCCCTCTCTCTTTTTCTTAGATTTGAGCCACCTAGGGTGCTTGAACCTTAAAACTCAAAGCATAGAAAGGTTAGATCCGGTCCCGATCTATCTACCGGTAGTTTCGGATTCGAATTCCGAGGTGTTTAGCCCCCTCTTACCCCCTCTCTTCTCCTCAGATTTTGGCCCTTTCTTGGCTAGGAGGAGATCTTGGTGGTGGAAGGCTTTGGGGAGGCATTTCGGTGCAAGAAGAGCTTCCCGTTCCTTTCCTTTCTTCTCCTTCCTTTGGGTAAGCTCTCTTTCCTTCCTTTTCTTGCTTAGATGCTTGTTAGGAGGGTGGGTTTGGGTGTTGGTGGCTGTGGGGGGGGGTGATTGGTGGCTGTTGGAGGCCATTGGTGGCCGGATAGAGGAGGTGGGGTGACTTGGGCAGGTTGGTTGTCTGTCCCGGGCAGGATGGCAGCACAGGCGGAGCAGCTGGCAGGGCGCGCGCGTGCGTGCGCACGGGCGTGCGCTCGGGTGGAGCTGGAGGGCGTGCTGGGCGCGTGTGCTGGGTGCTGGGCACGGGTGTGCTGGGCTCGGGGTGCTGGGCGCTGGTCGTGGGCGATGGGGCGCTGCGTGCAGGGCGCCGTGCGGGGCGTGCGCGCAGAGCGCTACGCAGAGGCGCAGGGGCGATGTGCCCGCGCGGCGAGTCGGTGGAGTGCTGGGCGAGCCGGTGGTGCGCGCGGAGCGAGGCAAGGGCAGTGGAGGTGCGCGTTGGGCGAGGCGCTGGGCGTGCAGGGCGTGCGGTGTGCGCGCAGGCCAGCGCGGGGAGTGTGGTGTGCACGCGGGCTGCTGCGCTGGGGCGCAGTGAGCGCGCGGTGTACCCGGGGAGCTCGGCGGCGTGTCCTGGAGTGCGGGTAGGGGCTCGACAGGGCGCCTCGGTGCGCGGGCTGGGGCGCGGCGGTGCATCTGGGCGGGTGGCCGTGCGGGTGGTTGCCGGGGGTGCGGGAGTGAGTCGGGGTGCTCGGGCTAGCGTGCGTACGGCCGTAAGTACGTTTGCCCGAGTGTTGGGTATTTAATTGCGTGTTTTTGAGTATTTTGTGGTGTTTGTGTATTTTACTCACGGGTTGTTTACCCTGTCTTGCAAATCTTGACGGACGGTCGCGCGTCGACCCGGTTACCGGTGAGTGGGATAACCCAACCCAGTTGGGAGGCGTTATATGCACTTGGGCATATACCGTCCTCCCCTGGGGCAACATATTAACTGTTATATGTAATCCATGCAAGCATGATTAGTGTGTAGAATGCATGCCACCCTAGACTTGTATGTTAGGGACTTGCACCCTTAGGATATGTGTATGAGCCATGCATCCTGTCACCTCGTTATCATGCTAGGAAAGCCTCGACCTATGCATGCGTCCTATTAGTTTGATTTATTAAATTAAATGCAGACTTAAGATATTTTTAGCATGCCTTGGGGAATATTAAGGGGGCCTTGCGAGGTCAACATTGAGACCCGGGCTAGGGTACTCCATGTTCCTTGTTTGGTTGGCGGGATGTCCTATATCGGGACCTCAGGTTGCCCTCCCAAGGTTTCTTTTCCTCATTATTATCTTATGTATTTCCCCGCATCTTGGTTATGCGCGCTGGTGGAATTATGAAGAATTCAAGACATTAGAGTTGTAGAGATGTGTTGTCAGCGGATCCGAGTGGATCATATGCGATGGATAGGCTGTTCTGTTCCCTTCGTTGGATCCGTGTAGAGACTACCTCAGCGTTAGAAAGGTCGTCCCGTGCAGGGGCTCCCATCAGTAGGCACCTCCTGATTTGGTAGACGGACTGTGCTGAATGTGGGAGTGGCAAACGGCCTACGGAGTGGGGAGAGACTATCGGTGGACCAAGGGTGACCAACAGCCTAGTCAGTCCCAAGAGCCTATGTCACCTATTGAGGGGTGAGGGTGAGGGTGTGGTGGGCCGGCGATGTGGTGACCCACTGGATTGTGTAAGGATGATTATCAGCCTATTAAGTCCCAACATCCTTTGTCACCTATTGAGGGGTGAGGGTGAGGGTATGGTGGTTCGGCGATGTAACGAACCCCCGGATTTGTGTTGTTTATGCCATTTTGAGGCTAGTGACTTGATTAAATGTGGTTAATATAAACTGTGATGCATGGGTTGTGCTATTCACTGAGCGTGTGGCTCACCCCTTGCATAATTATTTTCTCCAGTGATTACCGAGGCGGACTTGAAGGAGGAGCTTCCCGAGCGACTACACCAGTAGCGGAGTAGCGCCACGTCCCTCGAGTTTTGAGGCCATCAGCATCCTTCCTTCTCATTGTATGTATATATTTCTGTGCTTGGGCACCCAGTTTGGATTGTATTTGGATGTATTGTGGATATATTGGCTCTCACAGGACATATGATTATGTATCGAGTCTGTAAAGTGTTGTTGATTTACAGATTCAGTCTTTTTAGCTTCCGCTTTCTGTGTATACATCATGTCAGCCCTTTTGTTGTCTGTGTTGTCTTTTTAGCTGTTGTTTATGGTATATTATTGATCTCCTGTATTGACTACTGATATCATGTATACCCTTGCCGCGTCCCGGGGACGGTCGCCCTGGGGCGTGACAACTGCCTCCTTTTCAGCCCAGTCAGGATGCTCCTCCCCCGACCTAGCCTCCCGTGGATGACAACAATCCTCCAAAGTATAGCCTTTGTGTCCTGGTTTTGATATAAGAAATGTATATATGCAAGGAATTCATGCTTTCTTCTTTTCTTTTGGCTTAGGTGATTATTCAGATGATGTATAGCCCAAGACATTTGGAGTTTGGAACTCTTTCGGTGGACCTATCCCTTCTTTGCTTTTTGTAAAGACTTTCTTTTGTGTAATTTTTATGTTTTAGGGACAATTTATGTCTTTTCATGCATGATTTATGTATTTAAACATGGGTGTTTAGTTTTGAAAGCTTTTTTATTCTTATTTTGATGATTGTGTATGTGTGTGGTGAATGGTTGGGTGTGTGAATGGATGAATGTTTGGGGGTGGGTGTATGGTTTGGTATATGATTTTGGTTTTTGTTGCTGTTTGATTCGTATTTATACAGGTTTTGGGATTGTGTATGTGTATGGAATGTGTGTGTACAGGTTTTGGACAAAAAATATTCCTAGTAGGCCTTGAAGGGTTGAAGAGTTGATTAAAACTGGACTGACAGGGGCAGGTGGGGCAGCAGGTGAGGGGCAGCTAGTTCAGACTAGCCGCCTAGGGTCAGGCGGCTAGTTTGTTTTAGCCCCCCCTGGATTGTGGGTTTTGACTTGGAAAGGGGTTGGGCCGCCATGTTGGGAGTAGCCGCCTGAAATTTGACGGCTTGTTTGAAGTAGCCGCCCCCTGCCTGGGGCAATTTTCTGGTTCTTCTATCTATCTGCTACTGCTGAAAGTCTTTGTGAGTGTTTGTTCAACCTTCAAAACCTGTAAAAACATTCTTTCCATGGACCAAGTGTTAAATTTGTCTGGATTGTGCCCCTTCACTGACTTTCAAGCCCCTCTTGCTTGAATTGTCAAGGGCTACAACCCATCTAAGGTAATTTAAAAGTAAAGCAAGAAAAGCTACGAGAAGCCACGTCCGACATATAAGGAGGGAGCCTAAGTGACTCTAAGTGTGAGAATATGTGAGAATGGAAAACTTCAGGTGTGTATGAGAGTGGGGTTGTTTTTCTTCTCAAATGTGTGTGGAAGGGTATGAAATGAAAGTAATAGGGGCAATTTTCATTTGGTGTTGAAGTCAATTGTGGTATTTTGAGAAAATTGAATGTCTAAATGTTTGGAAAAGGAAAATACAATCTTATGTATAGGTGCGGTTGACATAAGGGAGCATTTTAATTTTTCAAAGGATCTTTTATGTGGGAGGGCAATGTTTTCAATTCTCTAAAGTAAAAGATGCCATCAAGTCCTTGAAGAAGGGTCCTTGTGGTCACCCATGTCCAAACCAAGATTGTATTTGAAAGGTGTTGGCTTCAAGTGTCAATTCCTCAAGTTCATGGTTCTCAAATGCTTAATCATATTATTCTAAACATGCTAGGAAATCCATGAATGCACCACGATTTAAGTCAAATAAGCTTCCTTTAGATAGGCAAGTCTTTAAGTGAACTCATGTGAGTGTGTACAGTTTGCAGATATAGGAAAGGTCTATCTTTGGTTGAAATTTTACCTTTCCAAGTAGACATAGTTCAATTCCAACTCCATAGCGAAAAAAATAAAAGGGTGGGAGGTGAATAGGGTAAGAGTAATATGTTCCTTTGGGGCAATATTTTAGAATTGCCCCAGTCTGGCATATGTCTTATTTTCTAGGTCCCTCTAGCTTTCTTCTTTTTACCACTTCTTTGTTTAGTTGGAGAGTACAGCCTGCCTGGCGTATACCCGTGTTTTGGGTGGAGAGTACAATCCATTTGTTTGGATGTGTACTAGTATTGTCACGCCCCAGGGCGGCCGTCCCCGAGACGTGGCAATAATGAAATATCTGCTATCAAGTACAAGAGGTCAACAATGACACCAATAAATAACACACAAGCTGGCAAAGCAATGATAACCGATAACTCAACTGAAAAGGCAGAAGCATAAAATATCAATAAGTCTGTAAACCAAAAATATCATTACATACTTGAATATACAATCAATGTCCTGTGAGTGCCAAGTCTAATCCAAATAAAATACAACATGTGCCACATGCACGATTTACAATACATAAATGACTCTAGGATTGCTGACAGCCTCGCACTCGCCATCCACCGGACAGAACGCTCCACGCACATAAGACCACGCCATAGGGAAGCTCCAGCTCCACGCCCAACACTGCCCCTGAAAAGAAATATTATGCGAGGGGTGATTTACAAGCTCAGTGAGTGGCTGGAAACCAATCACCATTTCAACAGTTCAATGTTAAGGCAATTTCCTTTCAAGGAAAAACATGGGTAGAAACCCAATGGATAACAAGGTCACACGGCGACGCGACCAACCTCACTCTCACTCCCGGAGGAAGACTCTTAGGACTTTTGGGGAGAGACCATACCGTTGGTTGAAGAGACGCAGAATTACTGGTCCACACAACACTACTGGATCACCAACCTCACCCTGTTCTGTTTTGCTTCCCCTCTAGAAGTGTTTACATAGTGCCAGAGCCAGTTTTGGGACATATCCCAGGTCCAAGTAATTCCTCATTTTACCTTTGGGTTGATACGAGTGAGGGCGAGAATAAGGGGAGATGCTTTGGGTTTAAAAAATTGTCCCAGTCTACAGGGTAGGCAATTTTTCCTTTTATCAGATTAACCAATTCCTAAGTCATACTGGTGTGATGAAGGTGGTATGAGTGAATATATGAGCTCAAACAAAATACAAGTCATCTTTGAGAGTCTTATGATTCTATCATCAGGTGCTAAACACTGGAAATCGCATGAAGGAGGAATAATATTTCTCAAATATTGAGAGTTTTATGCTTTGAATTTATTCAGATAAAGTGCATTCCACGGACCTGAGTCTTCGACTCCTTCGGCATCCACCAAGCGGTAGGCATTCCCGGAATAGGCATGGGTGATCACATAGGGTCCCTCCCATGTGGGTTGCAGCTTGCCTTTTGGGTGGGGCTGCCTTGATGGCATGATTTGCTTAAGCACTAGCTCCCCAATTTTAAATCTTCTCTCTATTACTTTCTTTTCAAATGCCCTTGCCACCCTCCTCTGGTAGGCCTGGGCATGGTCCGCAACTCTTAACCACTTTTCATCTCTTTTTTTTTTTTTGTGGTTCTTTTTTTGTTTTGGGAAAGCATGTAAACAAATATTTACATGAGTGAGAAATGAAAGCTGAATAGCATTGTATTTTTTTTTTTGGATTTTTGGTTTGGAAAGCATGTAAACAAATATTTACAGGAGTGAGGAATTAAAGCTATTTAGCATTGTATTTTTTTTTTGGGATTTTTGTTTTTGAAAAGCATGTAAACAAATATTTACATGAATTTTAAGCTGATGGACTGATCTTTTGGATTTTTTTGTTTTTTGAAAGCATGGAAACAAATATTTACAGGAATGAGGAATTAAAGCTATTTAGCATTGTATTTTTTTTTTTGGATTTTTGTTTAGTTTATGTAAAGGTTTGAAAATATTAAAGTTTGTGAAAGATAGTATATGTAGCACTGAAGGGTGGCCTCCAGGAATGATAGTGCAAGGTGAGTCCTCTATGGAGGCTCAAATTGAAGGATCTTCAGGGAAATGATACATGAATTATCTGATGTATCATTGGTTGTGTTTTGATTCTCCTCTATTTTGAAGCGCGTTTGGTGCCTTCTTAACCACTGCTGCTCATCATCTATTCTGACAGCATCTATCAGAATATCAAAGCCTAAATCCCATCGAAAATGCGAGTGGAGCTTGACCTGCCATAGACTCTTAGCAGGAAGAGAATTTTTCCTCAAAGGGGGGTCAGTCAATAAAGATGTGGATATGGAAAAGTAAGACACAAAGGTGACTATTGACTGAACAAGTGTAAGGGAGCACGGTTTACCATAATGTTGAGGCCCTAATGATGATGGGGGTAAAGACTCATCAGTTGGTGCAATTAGGGGCTCATGGGCCAGATCTGGAATAATTGATTTGGATACGGCAGGGGAGTCCGGGGGAACTCCTAGACAGATAGGATGGCAAGTCGAGTGGATCTGGCAATTGGGATGGCTCGACTGCTCCCTCAAATTGTGGATTTTTAAATATGAGAGGTTTTTATTCAAGAATATGCACAATTGGTTGAACCGGATCTAGGTCAATCTCAAAATTTGATGACTCAGAATGTGAGTCATCTAGGATGATCAAGATGGGTTCAGCAGGCCATGATTTGATTGGATCTTGAACATGTGTAGACGATGGGGATTCAAACTCAGCCAGGCCTATGGTTTGGATGGTGGATTTAGGTTGTGTTGGAGTAGGGTAAAAGAGTTCCGACAGTTCTCGAACCATAAATTCTTCATCATCGTCAGAGTCTTGCTTCGGACATTCTGTAGATTCAATAATTTCAAGAGCTGGAGACTCATAAGTCGATGGGGGTGGAATAGCGGTGTATTGCCTTTGGGGGGGTTGCTGGGTAACAAAGGCTTGCGTCCTCGGTGGAGTAGAGGGATAGGTAGAAAGAACTCCAGCCCTAATGTCATTGGTCTGAATAGGTTGTGCCTGAGAGAAATGGTCCAATGGTCGGATGGGACCTCGCTTTACGGGATAAATTGTGATGGGCTCGGGTAATAGTCCTGTGTATGGGGTGAGGGGCCTGATAGGGTTTGGGTGCATCGGGGAAAGTGCTAGAAGGATTAAACCACATGGAATGATTCTAGGTAATTCTTCATGATTCGTGGCTCCTATTGCGTAGGTACTTTCAAAGTTTAGATTTTCTGGTTCTTCCATCAGGGCTTGTATAGTAGGTTCTAGCTTTTGTTTTTCAATATTTGTTACAGGATCTACATGTGCTAGGATCTGGTTTACAGGGTTTTGGACTATGGGATTTTGGGTTAACGGGCTTTGTCGTAACGGCAAGGAAGCGGGTACCAATATAGGAAAAAAGAAGTTTGGATAAGTGGCTTGCCAAGGCGGCATATATCTGGATGAACTGAGTGTATACTGTCTCGGAGCTGGTTCTTGATCAGGTACCCGTGCTCCGTTTGGGTAGAGTGCCAAGACTTGTGTGATCCCTTCTATCGTGGGGGTTTACACCTTTCTCGGCGGTCGTCCAACCCTATGGATGATAGGTGGGGACTGGGTTTTGACTACTGGGGCTGCACAATGGAAAATCATGTTGTGGCGGTCAATGAGAAACTGGTACGTGGTATAGTCTCTGTACGAAAGACTCGTACGGAGCTCTGGACTCAGGCTCTGTAATTCATGTCAATTTCTTGACATTCCGTTAGTTGTAGGCCAGTTCTGTGGACGAGGGCGCGCCACCTAGACACGTACTACTCAAATTCCTCCCTAGGCCTCATTCTTTCTACGGTCAGGTCTGAGATAGAGGGGTCCTAATCCTTTGGTAACCGTAGCGGCCTAAAAACTTCTCGCTTACAGCCGAGAAGTTCGACAAATGGTCTACAAGGAGTGTGGAGAACCATTGTAGTGCTTCTCCTTCCAGTGATTTTTGGAAAAGGAAGACTAACAGAGGTTGATTATCTAGAAAAGGTCAGGCATCTAGATAAAAAGCAGTTAAATGAATGTCTGGGTCTCCACAACCGTTATACCGGTGAAATTTTAGGATTTTGAATCCCTCCGGTAGGTTGACTGACGGGATTTGTCTCAAGTTGTGTAGAGACATGTGTTTGAGGGCAGACGGGCCAGTCTCAGAGAGGATTCTCCAGATGGTTTCGTCTAGTGTTTCTGCCTTGGGTGGGTAGTTTAGTGGTCCTGGGTTGGACATGGCCTGGTAAGGGCCGGGGGCAGAAGCTGCTGGAAATATTGGATTTGCGGGGGAAGGCGGGGTGAATGAAAAGGTGGGGGGAGAAAAGAGGCTTGGACTCGGATTTACCAAGAAACCGGGTGTTGGTAGTGTATTGGGGGTGGGGCAAGCCTTGGGGGTCTTGACAGGAGTTTCCTGCTTCAAGGTCTTGGCCTGGTGATAGTCGGTGAGGTCATTGAACATGTCCTCGACCGACTGGTACCCTAGGTGGCTGAGGAATTTGGCGGTTTGGTCTCCCTGGTTATCTTTCTCCTCTACTATTTTCTCATGGGTATAGGCCTCCATGGTATGAATATGGAAAAGCATAGGTGTAAATGAATGCAAACTTAAAGCAGTAAATAAAGCGGTAAAAGGGTGCGCAGCTGTGTGCGGCTTAAAGCAGTAAAGGATGCGCAGCTGTGTGCAGCTTAAAGCAGTAAAGGATGTTGTAATGCAAAGTAGAGGAGGGTCAGACTTGCGGGGTGGGATATTCTAGCTTTCCCAAAGAGGTGATGGCATTCTAGTCAAGCTACGGAAGGAAGCAGAAGGGGGTCACCTTTGGTTGTTTTCACGTGGGAGGTCCCACCGTGATCGCCAAGCCGTCGGTATCGTTTTTTGGATATGTTCCCCGGCCCCAGGCACGGCTTGCAGGTGGCCTCCGGAAAAGATGGCATTCTGGGTTTTGGTCTGGTTGCGTGTGGGGAGGTTCTTAAGAGGTTTGGATCGTGTTGGTGACTTGGTAGGATCGATCGGATCGTCTCTCAGAAGGGTGGTGGGGATTTTGGTTTCCTAGCTAAGGCGGTCGACAGGTACTCAGGAGGATTCAAGGGTAGTGGTGATCGCCACTTGCTTTTTCAAAAAGCAGGAAAAGTAGGGACGGATTTGATCGCCTTCATGGGGGAGTTTGTGGGGTCTCCGCTCTGAGACACGGGCATGCCGTACACAGAGGTGAAAACAAGGGTCCTCTTCTGCTTTGGAAACTTGACTAAAAGAGGTTTGGGAATTAGGGGGGCTAGGGGAAGGGCTAGCTAGTTGGGTTTAGCCGCCTGGTGGGGGGTGGCTAGTTAGGAGTAGCTGCCTAGTGTCTAGCTCTATTTGGGCAGAGCCTGGGTAGGGTTTGGTTTGGGTGTTGGCTGAAGTTAAACTAGGTTTAACCAGGGTTTTGGAGAGTGGATTTGGAGGATAGTTTGGTGTAGGAAAAAAGGTTTTTCTCTCAAAATAGAGCTCTCTATCTCTCTCAAGGGTTTTAAGTGGGGAACGGGGTATGGGTTGATTTTGTGAGTGGTTGATGATGTATATGGGTATGAATTCCTTGAATGGATTGGGATTCCCCCATTTATAGTAAAAAAAGGGGTAGGGGAGTGTCCACTGGTTAATAGATAAAAATGGGTAATAAGGTGCTTGATTTGATCATCCATTAGATCTTTGTTCTCTGACAATGTCCAGGTGAGGGGCGGCTAGTTGTAACTAGCCGCCCAGTGAGGGGCGGCTACTTGAGAGTAGCTGCCCCCATCATAACCTGCCAAATGTCCCATCTTTGACAAGCGGTGGCTTGGGTCGGTTACTAAGGTTGAACCGGCTGAGATGGGGCGGCTAAAAGGGACAATCCGCTGCAATCGTGCTGCTTTATGCCCATCCCACCAGGAAGGTGGTTGGGGGTCGATTGGGGGGCGGCTAGTTTCAACTAGCCGCCCGGTATGGGGCGGCTAAGACCTGGACAGGGGCGGCTACTTAAGAGTAGCCGCCCCTTGAAAGGTCTTAGGTTTTCCTAAGTGTTTGGACTAGGGTTTCCGGTTTTGGTTTCTAAGAGAGTTTTCTATTAGATGTCCAAATGTGGTCATTCTTAAGTATTACTTGAAGTATTTTTGTCTCTTTGGACGGTCAAAATTGGGGTATCTACACCTGGGACTTATCCACCCAACTGAGCCTTTATGCTTTCAAATTCCTTGTTTACATGCTTTCCTAAACAAAAAAATCCAAAAAAATATGTGCCAATCAACTTTCATTCCAAACTCCTATAAATATTTGTTTCCATGCTTTCCTAAAACAAAAAAAAAATCCAAAACATTTGTTTATCAGCTTATGCTTTCAAACTCCTGTACATATTTGTTTACATGCTTTCCTAAACAAAAAAATCCAATAAAAAAATATGCTAATCAGCTTTCATTCCACACTCCTGTACATATTTGTTTACATGCTTTCCCAAAAAAAAAAAACCAACAAAAAACATGCTAATCAGCTTTCATTCCTCACTCTTGTAAATATTTGTTTCCATGCTTTCCTAAAAGAACAAACAAAAAAAAAACAAAAATTTGTTTATCAGCTCAGGCTTTCAGATAAATGTACATATTTGTTTATATACTTTCATAAAACGAAAAGAGAAAGAGAAAAGAACCACAAAAAAAAAAAAAAAAGAAGAGAGGAAAAGAGTTTAAGAGCTGTAGACCATGCCTCGGCCTACCAGAGGAGGGTGGCAAGGGCATTTGAAAAGAAAATAATAGAGAGAAAATTTAAAATTGGGGAGCTGGTACTTAAGCAAATCATACTATCAAGACAGCCCCACCCCAAAGGCAAGTTGCAACCCACATGGGTGGGACCTTATGTGATCACCCATGCCTACTCCAGGAATGCCTACCACTTGGTGGATGCTGAAGAGTCAAAAGTCTCAGGTTCGTGGAATGCACTTTATCTAAAGAAATTTCAGGCATAAAAACTCTTAATGTTTGTGAAATATTATTCTTCCTTCCTGCGATTTTCAGTGTTTAGCACCTGATGATAGAATTATAAGACTCTCAAACATAACTTTTATTTTACTTGAGCTCATATATTCACCACTCATGCCACCTCCATCACACTAGTATGACTTAGGAATTGGTTTATCTGATAAAAAGAAAAATTGCCTACCCTGTAGACTAGGAAATTTTTTTAAACCCAAGGCATCTCCCCTTTATTCTCGTTCTTATTCCTATCAACCAAAGATAAAATGAGGGATTGTCCTAGACCTGGCATATGTCCCAAAATTGGCTCTGGCACTATATAAACACTTCTAGAGGGGAAGAAGAAAAGAATAGGGTTGAAAAATAGAAAAGCCCCCCCCCCCCCCCCCCCACCCCACCCACTGAACAAAAAGAAAAAAAAGAAGAAAAGGCAATGAGAGGCCAAAAATCAAAACAACACCCAGACAAACCGGTTAAACTCTCTATTTTAGTAGGCGTGAATGCCTTTACGCACAATATATGTTGAACAAAAGGCTATACTCGTACACATCAAAGCAAACGGATTGCACTCTCCACCCAAAACATAGGTATACACCCGGTGGGCTATACTCTTCCCCCAAATAACGAAGTGGTAAAAAGAAGAAAGCTAGAGGGACCTAGAAAGTAAGACATATGCCAGACTAGGACAATTCTAAATATTGCCCCAAGGGAGATATTACTCTTACCCCATTCACCCCCCACCCTTTTATTTTTTGCAGTGGAGTTGAAATTGAACTGTGTCTACTTGGAAAAGCGAAAGTTCAACCCAAAGATAGACCTTTTTCTATGTTTATAAACATCCCACATGAGTTCACTTAAAAATTGCACGTCTAAAAGTGTCACGCCCCAGGGCGGCCGTCCCCGAGACGTGGCAATAATGAAATATCAGCTATCAATACCTGAGGTCAACAAAGACTCCAACAACAACACACAAGGTGACAAAGCAAAGATAATGATAACTGACTGAAAAGCGGAAGCATAAGATATCAACAATGTCTGTAAACCAAAAATATTATTACAGACTCGAATACACAATCACTGTCCTGTGAGAGCCAAGTCTAGTCCAAATATAATACAACCTGTGCCACATGCACGATTTACAATACATAAAATGACTCTAGGACTGCTGACAGCCTCACACTCGCCACCCGCCGGAAGAACGCTCCACGCCCATAAGACCACGCCACAGGGAAGCTCCAGCTCCATGCCCAACACTGCCCCTGAAAAGAAACAGTATGCGAGGGGTGAGCTACAAGCTCAGTGAGTGGCTGGAAACCAATCACCATTACAACAGTTCAATACTAAAACAATTTCCTTTCAAGGAAAACATGGGTGGAAACCCAATTAATAACAGGGTCACGCGGCGGCGCGACCAACCTCACCCTCACTCTCACTCTCGAAGGAAGACTCTTGGGACTTTTGGGGAGAGACCATACCGTTGGTCAAAGAGTCACAGAATTACGGGTCTACACAATACTATTGGATCACCAACCTCACCCTCACCCTCACTCCCGGAGGGAGACTCTTGGGACTTTTGGGGAGAGACCATACCGTTGGTCGAAGAGACGCGGAATTACTGGTCTACACAACCCTACTGGATCATCTACATCGAGATAACTACCCAACGATGTCTTTGAACATCGATACACAACCGGACCCAACAACTATGGGAACGGACGAACAACGAATGGGTCACACGGCGATGTGTCTTCACCTCATCCTCACACTCACCCTTTAGAGGTGACATAGGACTTTTGGAAGAGACTTAGACTGTTCTACACCCTTGGTCCACCGGTAGCCCTTTCCCCGGGTAGCCTCTACCTGGTATACTCCCATGATCAGTACGCTTCCGAACGCATCGGTGGTACCTACGGATGGGAGCCCTCTGTCAGGATAGCTTTTCCATTGCCGAGAAGTTCCTACATCGGATCCAACAAAGGGGAGAACGATTTCACGCTTGCAATTTCATTCATTAGCCCTCTCCCAAGTAGCCTTTACCTGGTACACTCCCACGATCAGTACGCTTCCGAACGCATCGGTGGTACCTACGGATGGGAGCCCTCTGTCAGGACAGCTTTAACCCGGCCCGCTTCAACACGGACGACATTGGGAGGAAGCACTCCATGTTCGCAAAGCGAACCCAATGGAAAGACAACTACTCTCGTTAATCGCCTACTTAAAGCCCAAGCTACCGGTTTAACAAAACCGATACAACAAATGAATTCTCCTGAATTCCATTCAAGTGCATCACACGGACGCAGGGGCAATTACATCGCTCGCACACTAACTAATGAGGTACATCCCAACGACGGGTCATACCCACGCCTATTTCATTTCAGATAGGCCTATTTAGTTTTAACATGAGCGTGTATATAAACAGGAGAATCATATCATAGCTATGTGCATGAACCATATGCACGATCATCTAACAATTGATTATAAGGGTAACCCCTAACATGGATTTACATCATAAACAACATGCATACAAGGTATGGCCATTATTCATATAAGCACACAAGGCATAACTTAAGCATGCGTTGGATATCACCAACTTAAAAAGAAAGGGTCAAGCGCGATCTCGCGCACTAACAGGTGCATGCCAATATTCCAAACGAACCTGAGTCGAGTAGGAAATTGCATCTACTTACTTAGTTCGTGCAGAGGGAGAGGGCGAGAGAGATCAGATCTGTTATGCCTATGTCATTCGGAGCCTTATTTTTCGATCGGAGTTGCTAAAAATTTTGGCTTTTAGCTACCTACAGGAGTTGGAGTACTCTAATTGAAAATCTGTCTGCATAATTGTTCTCCTGGTATTGGCATTGGCCTACCTGTAAATTCACATCGCATTTTGATATCTTTGTAGAAGTTATACATTCCAGTTGGTATTCGGATTTAATTTTGTTAAAATCCAAGATTAAGAGGTTTAAATATGATTTTATCATGAGGTTCTGATTTTTTAGTCAGCTTTCATACAAAAGTGGAATTAGATCAACTGGATTCATGTAGTAAAAGTTATGGGTATTTTTCCAAGTATACCCGGGGATGAGAAAATTCTGGCAGCAGCCATGTTCAATGTTTAGCTCTCATTTCGGAATAGCTGGAGGGATTATTTGATCTTGGCATAAACATGAAAGTTGTAGTAGATAATCTTCTTGGCTTTCCAGTGGACTTTGAATTGTGCAATTCGGAGCTATATTGAGGAAGTTATGGCTGTTCTAGTGAAGCATGTACAGAATTTCGGGTCATGGACGATTTTGTCCTTTGAACCCCACTTTGGCTATATAATGTTCTTCCCCCGAATGTCCCTCTCTCACTCTCTTTGGTCCAGCCCTCTTGAGGTGTTTGGTAGAGTTTTAGATGGAGAAGATGAGGAAGTAGTGCTTGGAAGAGCAAAGAAGAGAAGGTGTGTGCCATTGTTGTTGTCTCTTCCCTCTCCTCCTCCTATTGCTCCCCCCCTAATGTTATCCATGGATCCCCCCTCCCCTCTGGTTCAGCAAGAAGAAGAGGAATGAAGGCTGAAGTGGTGGTAGTGGTGGTGGTGGTCGAGGTGGTCATGGGTGTGCTTGCGAGCTCCCACACCTCCCCCTTCCCTTTCCCCTTCTCTTGGTAAGCTTTCCCCTCTTCTTTTTTTGGTTTTTCAGCTCTTTGGGTGTGTTGGGAGGTGGTGCATGCTAAGTGTTTGTGTTTTGGTTTGTGTGTGCTTGGTTGCTTCGGTGTAGGAGTGTCGGTGTGCCCGAGTGTCTGCTGCCCTGTGTGTGCTGCCTGTGCCCAGCATGATCTGTCTGCTGCCCTGCCAGCACCAGCACTCCTGCCCAGCAGCTGTGCCCAGCATGCCCTGCCTGCTGCCCTGCCAGCACCTGCGTCTGTGCCAGGCGTGCCCAGCGACTGTGCCCAGTGCGTCCTGCGACGTTCCCTGCGACTGTGCCCAGCGCGCCCAGCGACTGTGCCCAGTGTGTCCTACGACGTGCCCTGCGTCTGTGCCCAGCGCGCCCTGCGTCTGTGCCCAGTGCGTCCTGCGACGTTCCCTGCGTCTGTGCCCAGCGCGCCCAGCGACTGTGCCCAGTGCGTCCTGCGGCGTGCCCTGCGTCTGTGCCCAGCGCGCCCAGCGGCTGTGCCCAGCCTGTCCTGCCTGTGCAACCCGAGTGCTGCCCCGCGTGTGCGTACCTCCCCCTGCATGCGTGCTGCCCCGCTTGCCCTGCTCGAGTGCTGCCTCGCGATGCGTGACGACCCAGGTTGCGGTGAGTGGTTTGATCCAATCCCCCCCCTCTAGATGCGCTCGACGCGCGTAGTCGTGCGTCGCGCATCGATGGGGCATCCTAGCTATACTACTTGTGTAGATAAGTAGTATGGCCATGCTTAAGCTAATATGTTAGATATCTTGCATGCTAGGCTTATATTGTATGTATTGTATTCATGTATGAATGATTGTATTGCATGCGCCCCTCTAGTATGGGCATGTATTAATGTGTACGGATGTTTAGAATATGGCATGCCTTAGGTAGTATTGTAATACTACTCCCACCATATTAATTGGAATATCCAGCATGATTAAGTCTGGGTTAATAACGAGCACCTGCCTAATATTCCCTTGTGATAAGACTCGAGGGCGTGGTGTAGTTGTTGCGCCCATGCTAATGAAGCAAGGAGGCTATGACCAACTTCATGAGATGATGATCCCCCTCTCCCTCTCTCTCTACACGAACTGAGTAAGTAGATGCGATTTCCTACTCGACTCAGGTTCGTTTGGAATATTGGCATGCACCTGTTAGTGCGCGAGATTTGCGCTTGACCCTTACCTTTTAAGTTGGTGATATCCAACGCATGCTTAAGTTAGGCCTTGTGCGCTTATGTGATTAATGGCCATGTATGCATGTTGTATGATTTATTATGATGTAAATCCATGTTAGGGAGTATCCCTAAAATTATTTGATAGGTTATTGTGCATGTAGTTCATGTACATAACTAAGATATAATTCCCCTGGATATATATGCGCATGTTAAAACTGATTAGGCCTATCTGAAATAGGCGTGGGTATGACCCGTTGTCGGGTTGTACCTTATTAGTTAGAGCGCTAGCGATGTAATCGCCCCCGTGCATCTGAGAGATGCACTCGTTTGGAATTCAGGAGAATTCATTATCTTATCGGTTTTGTTAAGCCGGTAGTTGTGGCATTAACCTAGCCCTACCCGTGCTAGGCATGTGTATTGTTATGGCTGTGTCATTTGGAGTCATTTCAGTTAAGCCTTGGTCACATCTAGGTCATTCAGGGACCTTTTCTTTTTCAATCGGAGTCGCTAAAATTTTGGCTTTTAGCTACCTGCAGGAGTTGGAGTACTCTGATTGAAAATCTAACTGTATATTATGGATCCTGGTACCGTTTAGTACTACCCATAAAAATTTCATTGAATTACGGTAACGTTTTGAAAATTATGCAGTTCCGAACCATATCCGGGTTTTGATCGATACTGGATTTTCAAAGGGTGACTTTGACCAAGTCAAATGAAGACTTTGACCAGTCAAGGATGACCTAGAAGTCAAGGGGTTTTGTTTGTTTCCTTGGTTGGGTTGACCTAGGTCAAAATCCACCAAACCCCTTTTTGTAAATTAATTACCTCTCTCTCTCTTTTTCTCTCCTTCTCATTTGTGTGTATTGGGTGGAGAAAGTGAAGGAGAAGATGAATAGTGTATGAAGGGATGATCTAGCTAAGGTGTTGTTGTTTCTTTCCCTTCTCCATCTCCAACCTTCTCATGCCTCCCCTCATGTTTTCCTCTGTTTTTCAGCCAAGAAGGGCTGGTGGAGAGGCTGAAGAGATGGTGGTAGTGGTGGTGGTGGTTGAGGTGGTCGTGGGTGTGTTGATAACCCCGCATCTCCCCATTTCCCTCCCCCTGTTTCGGTAAGGCAGCTCACTGTCTTTTAAAGATCTCAGTGTATCTAGTATTTAGAGGCATATTTTTAGGATTATGTCTTCTTATGATTTGATCATCTATGTGTCTAGATGTTATATATGAAATTTGGGGTCATTATGATATCTATGTTGTAAGTTAGAACCTGTTTTGTGTGGCTTGTCCAGATTCGCATAGGAATTGACGTGCTTCTGAAAATAATTTATTTTGGGCTTGTAGAGGCAAAATTAGGTTCTAATGTCTTCATGGATTATGATCCCAGCATATCAGAGAATGTGCATGATTTATTTCATAATTTTGGAAGTGTATTGGGTGCTGTGGAGACCAATTAGTAAAGCTGGTTGCAGCAGGTTTGGCAGTTTTGCTTGGTTGAGTGTCAAGGAGTTGTTTGCATGTGTCTTGGGTGATAATATGGAAGTATCAGGGGTTAGGGCCTTCATGAAGTAGGCTTATATGTGTGATAGGAGGTTTCATATTTTAATTTTGGATCACTGGTTGTGTTTCGCAGATCTCGTAGACCGGATGCGCGACGATCCGGGTGCCTTTGAGTGGTTTGATCCAATCCCCCCCCCCTCGAGATGCGCTCGACGCGCGTAGTCGTGCGTCGCGCATCAATGGGGCATCTTAGCTATACTACTTGTGTAGATAAGTAGTATGGCCATGCTTAAGCTATAATATGTTAGATATCTTGCATGCTAGGCTTATATATATGTATTGTATCCATGTATGAATGATTGTGTTGCATGCGTCCCTCTAGTATGGCATGCATTTTTGTAATGTGTATGGATGTATAGAATATGGCATGCCTTAGGTAGTATTGTAATACTACTCCCACCATATTAATTGGAATATCCAACATGATTAAGTCTGGGTTAATAATGGGCACCTGCCTAATATTCCCTTGCGATAAGACTCGAGGGCGTGGTGTAGTTGTTGCGCCCATGCTAATGGGGAAAAGCTATGACCAACTTCATGAGATGATGATCTCTCTCGCCCTCTCCCTCTGCACGAACTGAGTAAGTAGAGGTGATTTCCTACTCGACTCGGGTTCGTTTGGAATATTGGCATTCCCCTGTTAGTGCGCGAGATCGCGCTTGACCCTTACCTTTTAAGTTGGTGATATCCAACGCATGCTTAAGTTAGGCCTTGTGTGCTTAGGTGATTAATGACCATGTATGCATGTTTTATGATTTAATATGATGTAAATCCATGTTAGGGGTCACCCTTATGGTCAATTATTAGATGATTGTGCATATGGTTCAGGCACATAACTAGATATAATTCTCCTGGATATATATATGTGCATGTTAAAACTGATAGGCCTATCTGAAATAGGCGTGGGTATGATCCGCTTTCGGGTTGTACCTTATCAGTTAGAGCGCTAGCTATGTAATCGCTCCCGTGCATCTGAGCGATGCACGGGGGCGATTACATCGCTAGCGCTCTAACTAATAAGGTACAACCCAACCACGGGTCATACCCACGCCTATTTCAGATAGGCCTATCAGTTTTTAACATGCGCATAAAAATATATCCAAGAGAATTATATCTAGCTATGTACATGAACCATATGCACAATCATCTAATAATTGACCATAAGGGTGACCCCTAACATGGATTTACATCATAAACAACAAATCATACAACATGCATACATGGTATGGCCCATTTAAACATGCATACGTGGCCATTAATCATATAAGCACACAAGGCATAACTTAAGCATGCGTTGGATATCACCAACTTAAAAGAAAGGGTCAAGCGCGATCTCACGCACTAACAGGTGCTTGCCAAATCTCCAAACGAACCTGAGTCGAGTAGGAAATCGCATCTACTTACTCAGTTCGTGCAAAGGGCTCTGGTGAGAGAGATCATCATCTCAAGAAGTTGGTCATAGCTTTGCCCCATTAGCATGGGCGCAACAACTACACCACGCCCTCGAGTCTTATCGCAAGGGAATATTAGGCAGGTGTCCGTTATTAACCCAGACTTAATCATGTTGGATATTTCAATTAATATGGTGGGAGTAGTATTACAATACTACCTAAGGCATGCCATATTCTATACATCCATACACATTACAGAAAAACATGCCCATACTAGAGGGGCGCATGCAACACAATCATTCATACATAGATACAATACATGCATATAAGCCTAGCATGCAAGATATCTAACATATTATAGTTTAGGCATGGCCATACTATTTATCTACACAAGTAGTATAGCTTGGATACCCCATTGATGCGTGACGCACGTCTACGCGCGTCAAGCGCATCTCGAGGGGGGGGGGGGATTGGATCAAACCACTCACCGCAACACGAGACCTCGCGCATCCCATCCGACGAGATCTGCAAGGTAAGGGCATCAAATTTGGTGAGTAACATCACATTATAACACTTAGAAATTACTAGAAATACCAAAGACTTAGACATGCACGCATACGGGCTCGCATGCATGCGAGCACGCGCGTACGCACGCATGCCTGAGTGCCCCAGCACCTACTTGAGACCCTGGGTAGCCCCGCGCATGCCCCAGCACGCGCACGCACGAGCACGCGTGCGCACGCGCACTTCCACCTTGCTGCATGCCCAGACGCACTGCCCCGCGCGCACGTCCTGCGCGCACCCCGCTCGCTGCCAGCATCCGTGCGCACCCGCGTCCCTGCTTCGCGCGCACGCGCCCGCCTGCGCCTGCCAGGGCCCCTCTGCGCGCACGCGCGCGGACAGACCCGCGCGCGCGCCCAGCACCTTTTAACCCCTCCCCAACCCCTCACACACACTCTAACCCATCTACCTAGCATGCATGACCTCCCCAACCATCCCAACAGCCCTAAAAATCAAAAAGAAGGGGAAGAGGACTTACCAAAAGAGGGAAAGGGAAAGGGGGAGATGCGGGGCTCTCGACGCGCCCACGGCCACCTCAACCACCACCACCACACCTCCTCTTCAGCCTCTCCACCAGCCCTTCTTGGCTGAAAAACAGAGGAGAGAAGGGCATAAAAAGGGAGCTAGAGAGAGGGGAATCAACAACAACAACAAAGGCACAAAACTCACCTTCATGCACTTGCACCTCCTCTTCTTGCTCCATCTTCTTCTCCTTGGCATAAAATCAAACACTTGGGGAGAAAGAGAGCCATAAGAGAGGGAGGGAAAGTGTTCCACGAAATGGGAGAGAGGGGGAGAGAGAGAGAGGGCAAAAAGGTCATTTTCATGCCCAAATAGTGCCTAGGGGTGACCTTAAGGGGGGGGTGAGGTTAGGGTTAGGCTCACCCACTCACAAATCAAATAACCAATGGTTTCTTCATCCCCAAGCAAGGTGGGGGTAAGGTTACCAAGGGTCACCACATCCCCAAAATATCTCACACTATTCGCCCAACCAGGAACTCTCAAAACCCGGATACGGTTCGGAACTGCATATTTTTTAGAACGTTACCGGAATTCGATGAAATTTTTATGGGTAGTACGAAACAGTACCAGGACCCATAATATGCAGTTAGATTTCCAATCAGAGTACTCCAACTCCCGCAGGTGGCTAAAAGCCAAAATTTTAGCGACTCCGATCGAAAAATTAAAAGGCCCTGAATGACCCAGATGTGACCAAGGCTTAACCAAAATGGCTCCAAATGACACAGGCATAACATCTTCGACCAACGGTATGGTCTCTCCCCAAAAGTCCCCAAGAGTCTCCCTCTGGGAGTGAGTGTGAGGTTGAGGGTGAGGTTGGTGATCCAGTAGTGTTGTGTAGACCAGTAATTCCGCGTCTCTTTGACCAACGGTATGGTCTCTCCCCAAAAGTCCCAAGAGTCTTCCTCCGGGAGTGAGGGTGAGGGCGAGGTTGGTCGCGCCGCCGCGTGACCCTGTTATCCATGGGTTTCCACCCATGTTTTCCTCAAAATGAAATTGCTTTAGTATTGAACTGTTGTATTGGTGATTGGTTTCCAGCCACTCACTGAGCTTGTAGCTCACCCCTCGCATACTGTTTCTTTTCAGGGGCAGTGTTGGGCATGGAGTTGGAGCTTCCCTGTGGCGTGGTCTTATGGGCGTGGAGCGTTCTTCTGACGGGTGGCAAGTGCGAGGCTGTCAGCAGTCCTAGAGTCATTTTATGTATTGTAAATCGTGCATGTGGCACAGGTTGTATTTTATTTGGACTAGACTTGGCTCTCACAGGATAGTGATTGTGTATTCAAGTCTGTAATAATGTTTTTGGTTTACAGACATTGTTGATATCTTATGCTTCTGTTTTTCAGTCAGTTATCATTATCTTTGCTTTGCCACCTTGTGTGTTGTTGTTGGAGTCTTTGTTGACCTCAGGTATTGATAGCTGATACTTCATTATTGCCACGTCTCGGGGACGGCCACCTTGGGGCGTGACATCATCATCTCATGAAATTGGTCATAGCTTTGCCCAATTAGCATTGGCGCAACAACTACACCACGCCCTCGAGTCTTATCGCAAGGGAATATTAGGTAGGTGCCCGTTATTAACCCAGACTTAATCATGCTGGATATTCCAATTAATATGGTGGGAGTAGTATTACAATACTACCTAAGGCATGCCATATTCTATACATCCATACACATTACAGAATACATGCCCATACTAGGGGGAGCTCATGCGATACAATCATTCATACATGTATACAATACATGCAATATAAGCCTAGCATGCAAGATATCTAACATATTATAGTTTAAGCATGGCCATACTACTTATCTACACAAGTAGTATAGCTAGGATGCCCCATCGATGCGCGACGCACGACTACGCGCGTCGAGCGCATCTCGAGGGGGGGGGGGGATTGGATCAAACCACTCACAGATACCCGGATCGTCGCGCGTCCGGTCTACGAGATCTGCAAAACACAACCAATGATCCACAATTAAAATATGGAACCTCCTATTACACATATAAGCATACTTCATGAAGGCCCTAACCCCTGATACTTCCATATTATCTCACCCAAGACACATGCAAACAACTCCTTGACACTCAACCAAGCAAAACTGCCAAACCAGCGGCAACCAGCCCTACTAATAACTCTCCACAGGACCCAATACACTTCCAAAAATTATGACATATATCATGCACATTCTCTGATATGCTGGGATCATAATCCGTGAAGACATTAGGACCTAAGTTTTCCTCTACAAGCCCGAAACAAATTATTTCCAGAAGCAGGTCAATTCCTACGCGAATCTGGACAGGCCATGCAAAACTGGTTCTAACTTACACCACAGATATCATAATGACCCCAAATTTCATATATAACAACTAGACACATAGATGATCATATCATATGCATACATAAACCTAGAAATGTGCCTCTAAAACTAGATTCACTGAGATCTTTAAAATGCAGAGTGCTGCCTTACCAAAACAGGGGGAGGGAAATGGGGAGATGCGGGGTTCTCGACACACCCACGACCACCTCAACCACCACCACCACTACCACCACCTCATTAGCATCTCCTCAACCCCTTCATGGCAGAAAACAGGGGTGCAAAAGGGGCATGAGAAGGGGATAGAGAGAAGAGAAACAACAACAACAACAACAACACATACTCACCCTTTCTCACTCTTTCTTGTGCTTCTTCTTCATCCTTTCCTCCATTAACAGCACACACAAAAAAAAAACAGAGAGGGAGAGGGAGATGAGAGTGAGAGATTTCCACCAAAAAAAGGGGCTTTAAATGGAAATAAAGTGAGTTGGTGGGGGGGGGGGGGGGGGGGACAAGACCAAATCGTCCCTGACCAGAAATTCTGGACGGGCTTCACTAGAACAGCCATAACTTCCACGATATAGCTCCGAATTGCACAATTCAAGATCCTTTGGAAAGCCAAGAAGATTATCTACAACTTTCATGTTTATGCCAAGATCAAATAATCCCTCCAGCTATTCTGAAATGAGAGCTAAACATTGAACAGGGCTGCTGCCAGAATTTTCTCATCCCCAGGGTATACTTGGAAAAATACCCATAACTTTTACTACATGAATCCAGTTGATCTAATTCCACTTTTGTATGAAAGCTAACTCAAAACTGAGCATCTCATGATAAAATCATATTTAAACCTCTTCATCTTGGATTTTAACAAAATTAAATCCAAATACCAAATTAGAAATGCATAACTTCTAGGAGAAAAATTATGTAGCAAAATTTTCAATCAGAGCACTCCAACTCCTGTAGGTGGCTAAAACCCAAAATTTTAGCGACTCCGATCAAAGAAAATAAGGCTCCAAATGACACAGGCATAACAAAAAGAAGCTTATTTAACTTAATTCCTTATGCATTCATGGATTTCCCAGCATGTTTAGAATAATGGGATCAAGCATTCAAGAACCATGAACCTGAGAAATTGACACCTGAAGCCAATACCTTTCAAATACAATCCTGGTTTGGACTTAAGTGACCACAAGGGCCCCTCTTCAAGGACTTGATGGTGTCTTTTACTTTAGGAAATTGAAAACATTGCCCTCCCACATAAAAGATCCATTGAAAAATTAAAATGCTCCCTTATGGCACCCACACTTAAGCATAAGATTGTATTTTCCTTTTCCAAACATTTAGGCATTCAATTTTTCTCAAAATACCACAATTGACTCCCATACCAAAATTTTTTTTTTTTTTGCCCCTATTACTTTCATTTCATACCCTTCCACACAAACTTGAGATGGAAAATTATTTTTTTTTTCCATTCTCACATATTCTCACACTTAGAGTCACTCAGCTCCCTCCTTTTTATGTCAAGCACGGCTTCCCGCACCTTTTTCCTCACTTTACTTAAAATTACCTTAGATGGGTTGTAGCCCTTGACAATTCAAGCAAGAGGGGCTCGAAAGTCAACGCAAGGGCACAATCCGGACAGATTTAACACTTGGTCCATGGAAAGAATGTTTTTACAGGTTCTAAAGGTTGACCAAAATTCTCACGAAGATTTTCAGCCGCAGCAGACAAATGGCGGAATCAGGAAATTGCCCCAGGCTGGGGACGGCTACTGCACACAAGCTGGCGGAATCTGGACGGCTAAACACAACATGCCGACCCCCACACAGGTATACTTTGCATGGGCAGGGTCGGTTAAAACAAACTAGCCGCCTGACCTTAGGCGGCTAGTCTGAACATGCCGCCCCTCACCTGCTGCCTTACCTGCTCCTGTCAGTCCCAAATTCAATCAACTCTTCAATCCTTCAAGACCTGTCAAAAATATTTTCTTCCAAAACCTGGACATACACATTCCATACACACATAGACTCCCAAAACCTGCATAAACACGAACCAAACAACAATAAAAACCCAAAATCATATACCAACCCATGCATCCATGCACCAACCCATTATACACGAACACATTCATTCACCTACTCTTGTGCCAAAGCCATATTAACCATTCTATACATACGCCCACTGATTCAAATCAATCAACAAAACCTTTCAGACCAAATTAGACCATCCATGTCTATTTGTACACGAAAAGAAAGGTATAAATTGTTCATAAACAGAAAAGAAAATATAAGTTAAACTAAAAGGGAGTCTTTCAACTAAAAGCAAATGATAAATAGGTAGAGTTCCATCCAAAGCTTCAACTCCAACATCTTGAGCTCTGTATCGTCGAAAACAATCACCTAAGACAAAACAATGAAGGAAACTTAAAATTATTGTCCCCAAACTCCGAAGTTTTCTACCAAAGGTTGATAAAAGGATACCTCGGAGTATCGTCATCCGCGGGAGGCTGGTTCGGGGGAGGAGTGTCCTGACTTGGTTGAGAAGGAGGTAGTGGCTGATGAGAAGACTGGACCTCCAGAACATCCGGGGCAGCTAGAGTCTCTTGGATCGAAGACGCGGCCTTCGCATACCTCCCACGACTCTGAGTCGCTGAAGGACAAGAAGCTCTGCTGAAGGTAGCCTTGGTGGCAACAGAGGTTGAGAAGGAGTGCTCGTGCTCAAGAGGGAGAAGGTCGAGGTCCGCCTCAGTCATGGCCCCTCCGCCAACCAACTTCCCCCTCATGGTGGCCTCCTAGAGATGGACCTACTGGATATCTCTATCTCTCCTCTCCAACCTCTGGCAAAGGCGCGCCTCCACCCCTCTTGATCGATCCTCGACCGCCGTTAATCTCTCCTTGAGCTCCCTTGCCCTCACCTCTGCAGCCCGAAGTCTCTCCTCTCTTGACAGAAGAGCGTCTCGGTCTCTATCTCCGGCCACCTGAAGGGAGCGGATCAGATCTCCCACCAAGCCTCCAGGAATGCCCGCCGATGCCTCCAACTCCGACACCCTCACCTGGAGGGAGTCTCGCTCGCGGAGTAGGAGGGTGAACTCCTCCTCTCTTGACACCCTCTCAGACCTCAGCTGGTCCACCTCATCCTCAGCCCGCCCGTATAGCCATCTCCCTTGCCTGACAGAGCTCCATCCGCGTGGCCACTAACTCGCTCCGTGCCATGTCCAACTCCCTCGTCAACTCGAGCTCTCGCTCAGAAGCCATGAACGGAGGAGGAGCAGAGGAAGAAGAAGCACCATCAGCCCTCACCCTCGCCAACGCCTCCACCTGAACCTCGACGACCTACACCTAATTCTGCAAGTGACACCTATGGATCCTCAAGCATTCCACCTGATCGGTCCTCCCCTGGAGATGTGGGTTGGCTGTTTCTAACTTCTTTTCCAACTCATTCATTTCAAACTACATGAAAATATATATGTATATATCAAAAACACTTAAGAGAAGAGGAAAAGAAAAGAAAAGAAAAAGGGAAAGCCTGGGGTTACATAGACACAGGAGTCCAGAATCTCCTCCTCCATGGTCCCAAGGATGTCCGCATACTCCTAGCAATACCAGGCCAGGTAGTCGTCGTTCGATGTCACGTCAAGGCGGCGCTCAACCAAAGTACCCCTCTCGACCCATCCTCACAAATACACGGCGTAGTTTCTCGAGAGGTTTGTATCCCGAGGAATGCCGGCCACAGGAATCGGAGGACGCTTCGGCAAATCGGCAGGCACCCACTGGAAGTACCCAAGCTGACGAACGACCCTGCTGATCGCATAGATGACCTCATTGAAGAAGATCAGCCAGATGTCCATCGACAGCCTCTCAGGGACTTCCTCCTCAGTGTAGGGCCTCCATGTCATCTGCAACAAGAGATACCAAGGAATAAGGAAGAGAGCCCAGTTTAAAGAAAATCTGATAAAAGCATAAAAGATAGAATATATACCTCTTCTTCTCTCAAAGCCCGGAAGACCTCCAGGAATTGTGCAAGGCAACACAAGTGGGAGTGCCCATCTCATGGCCCAAGGCAAGGTGCGATTGACAACAAGCTGAGTCGGATGAGCAATGGCGAAGTGCTCGTACCTGAAAATCTGTAGAAAGAAAACCAAAACCAAAGTCAGGTGGAATAAATAAACAGATCAAATCATTCCTATTCTTTTAACCATACCTGCAGAAATGCTATGAAACTGCCAAGGTTCTTTCCCCCGGCTCTCTTCACCTTCTTCAACAACTCTACGAAGAGATAAGACAGCATGGCCCTCGCCCCAAGCAAAGTGGCCCATTTTCGCCAAGTCACCCATCAGCCGCAAGAAATGGGAGAAAGACCTTGTCGGAGGCCGTCGAGAAGAGGACCCGGCCAAAGAAATAAAGGAAGAACACCCTCAGCTCCCTCTGTGCCCTCTGTGGGCATGCAGCTGCTTCCATGGCCTTGATGATCAGCCTCCTCCTCTTGAAACTAGCTGAGGCCTCACCCTTCTGACAGCGCATGAAAGAACCGAGGCCATACTGCCACGACAGCTGTCCAAGAGGGATTCGGTTCAACATCCTCTCCCGCTCCACATACTCCCAGTCACCAATTGACCCTCGAAATAGTGCCTTGTAGTCTGGACTGGTAGCCGTTACCACCACCTCGCCCAAGGTTAGGAGGCTCGCAATCCGCTCAACGTCCTCGAGTGTCGGCATCACTGCACCAGTGGGGAGGATGAATGTGCAGCTCTCTGGATCCCACTGCTCCGCCAGCGCCTCAAGGTACAGGCGGTGAACATGGAATGGCTCAACCAGGAAGAAGGAACGAAATCCCGCTCCATCCACCAGGTCCCTCTCCCCCTGCCCCAAGGCAGAGTACCACCTCTTCATCCCATGCCAAAGGGCCCGAATACGGTTCGGCCGCTAAAACAAAAAGAAAATGGGTTAGTCACTTAAAGATAGTGTTCAAGAGGTAAGAATTCTGAATCTAAACAAAATTTCACTCTAAACCATGCTTAGTAAAACAATTCTCGCATACCAAAATAACATAAAAGCATGAAATATATGAGCCTAAAGAAAATTCAGCCTCCCTTGCTATAGGATTTTCTTTCATGATCACGTATCCTATACTTACGTACTTTCTTTTCTTTATCACCTTATCACGTATCCTATACTTACGTATCCTATACCCATCCCCTTATCCCATCATGATCACCTCTATCATATATTTACGTACTTTCTGTTCTTTATCACCTATCACGCCTCCTTTTATAAACATACATGACAAGAGTGCATAATAATTGCCCCTACCTTAAACTCATATACCATGCCCATATATACCTCCCAAAGGAAACCCTATAGATTCATGAATACATGCATGTCTAATCCCTCTAAAACCCCATGCTATACTCATATACATACGGTCCAAAGTAACTTCTTGTATATATGCTTACTAAAAATGTCCTACAACTCTATAAATACATGCTTAAAACCATCTTACAACCCCACGCCATGATTAAAGATTATTCCCTACCTACAAATTCCACCATGATACAATATGCAAGCATACTATGTTATTTCCACCAAGTTTTCTATATTTTACCATACCTATGTCATATTAGAAATGAATACATGTGAGAATTATCCTTCCTTTAAAAAGAACCATATATCATACTCACATGCATGCAAATCCCACCATGATCATTTTATATGTAAACAAACACGCCCATTAAAAATGCATATATACATTTCTTACACCACAAAGACATATACATGTATCATAAAATATAAAAAATAGACAAAGGGAATTAGGAGAAATACCGTGACTCGTGTGGACCCAGGAGTGTCCACCTCAGCCTCGTCGGGATCGTCCATCCCATCGTCATCCCCCACCTCCTCGACCTCAACATCAGCACCAGCCTCTGTGGCCCCTATACCCACATCCTCAGCCCTCGCAGCCTCGACTCCAACACCCTCGCCTTCCTCCGTGCCCATCGCACCAGAGGCCAACACCTCAAAATCCCTCAAAGCCCTCGAGGCATACTCCTCGGCCCTAAACTCTGTGGCCTCCCTCTCCAGCATCCCCTCAATAGCCTCCAAGGAAGCCCTCAACTCCTCACTGACCCCCTCAACCGCACCCTCGGCCGATCCTCCAGCCTCCAAACAAACACTTTTGGCCGCCACCAGTCGATCACCACGCTTCCTCTTGTGCGTATACCCAATCACATCACCCCTAGGAACCATAGAAACCCCTGGGACAGCCCCCAAAGGCGTGTCCCTGATCGAACCCGCACCGGCGCCCACCGACGGCACCTCCGCCGCACCTACACCCTCTCCCACGACCTCTTCCTCCACCCTACCGCTCTCCGATGATGAAGAGCTCAGGCTACACTCTCAACAAACCACCCACGGTCATTTCCCCCTTGAAACAATCGCCTTCGACCTCATCTCCTTGGATTGGAAAGAAAAAGGAGACCCAAACTTAGGGTTTCGAAATCAAAAGGAAAAGATGGATTAGGTCAAAATGAAGGAAGAGAGGTTGAAGAAAATCAAAGTTTTCAGTTTTTGAAATGAGGAAAAGGAGTAATGGAGGGAAAGAAACTATTTTGAAATGTATGGAGAGAGAGAGGGTGACTTTTCGGTTATAAATGGGCCTAGTTGGCCGACGGCTACCCGCGAGTAGCCACCCCAGGCCCGACGGCTAAACACCAGTAGCCGCCCCTTTCCCTGCCGGCTCATATCCACTAGTCACCCCCTACCAGCATTTCAAACGCATTTATTTCCAAGTTTTCTAAACCAAGCAGCCATGTATTGGTTTATTTCCAAGTTCTACTTGATCAAACACAATTTTCTTGAAGTTTTACCACATCTCCAGTACCATTCATTTCGAACTTCCTCAGTTCTGTTTCTTTTCCAGAATTTTTGTCCTTTGGATGATCCAATTCACCAAATCAACACATTTTACTTGCTTTATGTATGTGATATCCCCTTGATTTGCTGAGTTACCCAAGCACGGGTATGGTAGGCACAAGGAAACTGACGCCGGGCTGCTCCGTGCACGATGGCTAAGAACCCCGTCCGAGGGTTGGATCACTCGCTACTTTGCTTTTTCCGCCTTCCAGATGGATCATCTTTTCGGTTGAGAATTCTAGTAAAGACCTAGCCTCTGACAATCTAAATCAACTCCCTGAATAGTATTGGTCATGTGTCCTAAACTTCTTGAAGGTTGGGCTGGCCAAAATAGGGTTCTCTCTCCTTATCATCAGTTGAAGTCTTTCTGTTTCACCCAAATGAGGGACAATTGTAGATACCCCAATTTAAAAGTGATATTTAGAAATGACCACATTTGGACATCTAAAAAGAAAGCATCTTTTAAGGAACAAAAGAAACCTTGGCCACAACACTTAGAAAAATAAAAGACCAGAGATGGGGCAGCTAGTTGACAGTAGCTGCCCCTTAAACCGCCCCCACCGCCTCCTTGGGATGGGACATTAAACAACATTTAATGCTGATGATTGTGGCGGTTAGTTCCATTTAGCCACCCCATCTTGACCGGTTCAACCCCAGTAGCGACTCAAGCCACCGCTCGTCAGAGATGGGACATTTGGCATGTCATCATTGGGGCGGCAACTTGCAAGTAGCCGCCCTCACTGGGCAGCTAGTTTCAACTAGCCACCCTCACCTGGACAATGTCAGAAGAAAAAAGAATTAATGGGCGGTCAAATCAACCACCCTATTATCCAATTTGATATATTGTCCAGTGGCCACTCCCTTGCCCCTTTTTTTTACTATAAATAGGGGCATCCAATTCTTTTTCTAATCATCCCCAATTGAAATCAACACATACATTTCCTTCCCAAGCCACAATCACAAGCCCATGCCCCCCTCCCCCACTTGAAACCCTAGAGAGAAAGAGAGTCCTATTTGTGATTAGAAAACCCATTCCCTACACAAAGTCACTCTCCAAATCCACTCTCCAAAAGCCCAGGTTAAACCTAGTTTAGCCCCTGCCAAACCCTAGCCCATCTCCTACCCAGGTTTTGCCCAAATTGAATCAGACACCAGGCGGCTAATCCCAACCAGCCGTCCCCCTCCAGGCGGGCTAATTCCCACTACTCGATCCTCACCTACACCCTAATTTTCAAACCTGCTTTATCAAGTTCTCGAAGCAGAAGAGGATTTCCTGTTTTTCACCTCTGTGTCCTGCATGCCCGTATCTCAGAGCGGAGAGACCCCACAAACTCCCACAAAGGCGATCAAATCCACCCCAACTTTTCCTACTTTTGAGAAAGCAGGTGGCGATCACAAACCCACTTGAATCCTCCTGAGGAGCTGTCGGGCGCCTCAGCAAAAAAAGAAACACACTCTTCCCCCTTCCAAGAGTCGATTCGACCGAGCCTGCCAAGGCACGCCCTAGACCCGAATCCCCAAAGAAACCCCACATGCCAAGGGAAAGGCCCACATATCTTTTTTGGAGGCACCCGGGAGCCCCGCTCCTCTGGGAAAGCACCTGAAAAATGAAACCGACTCTTGGGTTTGTGGAGAGTGGGTTTGGAGAGTGGATTTTGTGTAGGCAATGGATTTCTCTCTCTAGGTTTTGGGCTTGTGAATTGTAAATGGATGTGAAGTATTGGGTTTGTATTTTGAATTGGTGATTATTGGATGTGTTTAGAAATGTTTTGGACCCCCTCTATTTATAGTAAGAAAGAGGCAGAGGAATATCCAATGGACAATAGATCAAAATGGATAATAGGGTGTTTGATTTGACCCCCATTAGATCTTTGTTCTTCAGATAAGGTTCAGGAGGGGGGAGGCTAGTTGGAACTACCCGCCCAGTGAGGGGCGGTTACTCTCAAGTAGCTGCTCCTATGATGGCCTGCCAAATGTCCCATTTCTAACAAGCGGTGGCTTGGTTGGGTTACTAGGGTTGAACCGACAAAGAGGGGGCGGCTAAAAGTAACAAACCGCTGCAATCATCAGCATTAAATGCTGCTTTATGTCCCATCAAAGGGAAGCAGTTTGGGGTTGGCTAGAGGACCGGCTAGTTAAAACTAGCCGCCCAGTGGTGGGCGGGTACTTCCAAGTAGCCGCCCCAGTCCAGGTTTTGGAAACTTCTAAGTGTTGGACTAGGGTTTCCGGTTTTGGTTTCTAAGGGAGTTTTCTTTATGGTTTCCAAATGTGGTCATTTCTAAATGTTACTTGAAGTATTTTTCGTCTCTCTGGACGGTCGAAATTGGGGTATCTACACTCAAGAGTCCCATGAGTCCCCTTCGGGGGCGACGGCGAGGGTGAGGTATGGTCATGCTGCCGCGTGACCCTGTTTATCCATTGGGTTTCCACCCATATTTTCCTTGAAAGGAAACTGCCTTAACATTAAATTCTTGTATTGGTGTTTGGCTTCTAGCCACTCATTGAACTTGTAGCTCACCCCTTGTGTACTGTTTCTTCCACAGGGGCGGTGTTGGGCGTGGAGCTGGAGATTCCTTGTGGCGTGGTCTGTTGGTGCGTGGAGTGTCCCGTCTGGCGGTTGGCGAGTGCGAGGCTGTCAGCAGTCCTAGTGTCATATGTATTTGTTAATTGTCCGTGTTGTTGTATTTTATTTGGACTAGACTTGGCTTTCATAGGACAATGATTGTGTATTCAAGTCTGTAATAATGTTTTGGTTTACAAACTTATTGCTATTTTTATGCTTCCGCATTTCAGTTGAGCTATCAGTTATCATTACCTTGCCTGCCTTGTATGTTATATATTGGCATCATTGTTGACCTCTTGTATTGATTACTAATATTACATATATTGCCATGTTTCAGGGACGGCCACCCTGGGGCGTGACACTACTCATTCCCTAAATAAAGTAGAGGGGTTATATACTCACCCCATCAAATGGGAAACCCAACCCATTTAAAAAAATAAAAAATATGTTTTTTATGAATTTATTAGCATTCACTGTATGGACAAACCTCACACCCAAAATCAAAGTCTCTCTCTCTTGGGCTCTACTGTTAACCTAAATCAAAACCTAGCATCATCACCATATCCATTGCTCTTCCCAACCTTCCTATTCTCCTTCACCTCCTTCATCTCCCCCTCCCCATATGTAAACCTCTTCCAGAACCAATGCTTCTTCCACATCCTCTGTCATCTCCTCAATCGGCAAGAACACGAACATCACCACCATCAATGTCGAGAAGAATGGGAAGATCCCGTGTTTTAGCCCGCATGAAATCGACAAGAAGGTCTACGCTATCTGGAACTTGAACAGTAGGTTCCCTTCTTTTCCCTTCAGCGGGACTTCACCATGCCACCATCCACCATCACCAATGAAAACTCCCACCAACCAAAAAAAAAAAAAAACATAAAAAAAACCTTTGCTTTCCCAAACAAAAAAAAAAAGAACAACAAAAATTAAAAAAGAAAGGGATCCTAAAAAAATCCCAAATAAATACCCATCCTTTCTTGCTCACAACTTCTCGTACTACCACGGTCTTGACCAGGGCGGAGCCAGGAATTAGAGTAAAGGGGGGACAGAGGCTCTAGAGAACGAGTAAGATAGAAAGAATAATTATAGATACATGATAAGTTAAAATGAAATTAAGACAATTGGATAATGATTGATTCCTTGAACCAAAGACAATCAATTCATATCGAAAGTTATTTTTTACTTATTTTGCTATATTTAGTGATCTAGAATAATTTATAGTATATCTTGAAAAAATCTTGAAATCTCACTACTCCCATCATGAAAAATAGAAAAAATGACGCTTCAAAAATTAAAAATATGAATATATATGAAGAAATTAATTGATCACAAAAACATATCAGAATATTCTTTAGGCTTTTATTTCATAAAGATATTTGAAACCTAACTTTCAAATATGAGATACTCAATATAATAATGAAAAATAAAAAATAAAAATAAACAAAAAAAAAATTAAACTATTCAAATTAGTGATTTTTCAACACCTTAAAATCAAAATATTCCCGTTAAATCAAAGCTTATCACAATTTTTTTTTTTAACAGACACTATTCCAAATCTCAATGTGCTACACTGAATCCATTTTATGGCCTTATTTTCAATTGCCATTTCTAATGCAATATATATAATTGGTTTACGCAATATATATTTCATTATTTCCATATACACTATTATAGAATATGTAAATAAAATCTACAATTTATTTCATATGAACATGTACTTCATTTCCATAAATAATTAACAAAGATTAATATACTTTATTATATGAGTATATACTTCAAAAAAATCAAATTGATGCATACTAATTAGGATGCAAATTGGACTGCACGTAACATTTTCCAATTTCAAACCCATTCATTTCAATTAAATTTTTTTTACATACATCCCTGAAAAGACATCATTTTGACAAAATAACCTTAGTGAATTACTATTCTCAGCAATATCCCTTTTTTTGATGTTAGTCTTGCAAAATTAAAAAATATAATATGCAAAAAAACCCCTCAAAGGGACCTTGATGAAAAATTAAAACCCTTTTGAGGGTATTGCAGAGAATAATTTATACAAGGGTATTTGCAATATAAAGTTTTTTGAGGGGTTTATATACAAAAAAAAAAAAACTTTACACCTGACTTGGGGGGGGCCAAAGCCTCAACCCACCCTACCTTGGCTCCGCCACTGGTCCTGACGGCAGTGCCCGCCTCCCCACCATCACGAGGCCATCCTCTCCGATGAGCTCATCAGCGCCTCCATATCTAGAAGGAGAGGTGGATGAGTGGGACTGTGATCCAGTGTGTGTGAGAGAGAGAGAGAGAGGGACCTAGGGGGGGGGGGGAGAGAAAGAGAAGATTAATGGGGGTATAGTGTTTGATACATGTATAGGGGTGCAGTCACATATATATAACCACTTTCATCATTTGATACTTTAAATTAATGATGATGTGCAGTGATATAGCCAATATTCTATAACAGTGGAGGGGATCTCGAATTCTTCATGAATGAGCTATCAAATATAAATAAATAAATAAAAACTAAATTAATAATAGCTTAAACGTAAATAAATTAATGAAATAAATATGTTAGAACGCACGATGATATATCGAAGCGACTCCAGATGCCACTATGGAACCCAATCCATAAGCGATCACCCACCAAGCTGCAATAGACACCCAATCCTGATCGTACGCATCATCACTTGCTACAGCACCTTCCAAGTGAGAGGGAAAGGCAATCTTCAAATAGATGTTTTAAAGATATTCCCTGACTAGAGAAAAGAAAACTCCTTGGGAGGGCACCATAAGGTCTCAATATAGGATATCCCAATAACCAAACAAGGAACACGAAGCACCCTAACTCGGGTCTCAACAATGTCCCCGCAAGGTCCCTTAATCTCGAGCAGGAAAATAGAATAAGACATCGCCCATTAATGATAAAAATGCCACATCCTCAACTGGAAGCCGATGCTGTACGCTAACTCCATGGTTACGAGCAATATTGATGCATGGGAACGAATCTCCATTATCGAGACACAATCCATACCTTAGATATTGCAACCAATTCATCACTACCATACTACTGGTCTGGAATCTTCTGCCCAAGCCTTAATCTCACAACAAGGGACCCAACAATTGACCCTATTCAGCCGACCAAGTCAACAACTTAAGGGGGGGTCCAAGGGTTGGCCACGTTCACATCCACGGATGCGAGGAGGCATGTCAACAACCTAAGATAAAATTCTAAAAGTAGAGTACACGGATGACAATCCTACGACTCATTTATACGACTAGACTTAGGCTTTGACAGGACCAGGGCGGCCGTCCCCGAGACGTGGCATATAAGGTGGAAAAGCAAAGATAAGTGATAGCTAACTGAAAAGCGGAAGCATAAAAATATCAATAAGTCTGTAAACCAAAACATTATTACAGACTCGAATACACAATCATTGTCCTGTGAGAGTCCAAATAAAATACATCATGTGCAACACGCACAACTAACAAATACATGACTCTAGGGCTGCTGACAGCCTCGCACTCGACAATCGCAGGACGGAACGCTCCACGCACACAAGACCATGCCACAAGGAAGCTCCAGCTCCATGCCCATGACCGCCCCTGTAAAAGAAACAGTACACAAGGGGTGAGCTACAGGCTCAGTGAGTGGTTGGAAACCGAACACCATCACGTCAATTCAATACTAGGGCAATTTCCTTTCGAGGAACAACATGGGTAGAAACCCAAAAGATAACAAGATCACGCGATGGCGCGACCAACCTCACCCTCGACCTCACTCCTGGAGGGAGGCTCTTGGGACACTCGGGGAGGAACAACAGTTAACCATAACACATGGTGTTTACTGGATAACAAGATACAACTGGTCTAACAACTATGAGGTAGAGATACACTACGATACCTCAAGCGTTAAACATAACATAGTACAACAAGTTTTTCCGCTATGAGGTAGAGATACACTACGATACCTCAAGCGTTAAACATAACATAGTACAACAAGTCTTTCCGCTATGAGGTAGAGATACACTACAATACCTCAAGCGTTAGGCGTAACATACATAAGTATACTCAACGGGTATAAGTGTCGCGTGACGATGTGACTTCAACTCATCCTCACCCTAGCCCCCAGAGGGGTGACCCTAGGGACTTTTGGGATAAATTTGCTTACTCTACACCCTTCGTTATTCGGTAACCCTCTCCCGGGTAGCCTCTACTTGGTATATTCCCATGATCAATACATCATGCATCGATAGTACCTACAGGTGGGGGCCCTCTGTCAGGACAGCTACAACGTCGGGCATCATCGACACAGATTCGACGAAGAGGAGAACGATTCCAAGCTCGAAATATCATTCGTTATCCCTCTACGTGGTAGCCTCTACCTAGTATACTCCCATGATTAGTACATCTTGCCATTCATCGATAGTACCTACAGGTGGGGGCCCTCTATCAGAACAGCTATAACCCGGGCCACTTCAACACGGAGGATATTGGGAGGAAATACTCCATGTTCGCAAAGCAAACCCAATGGAAAAGTCAACTACTCTCGATAATCACATACCGATGATATCGAATACTCTTGAACTCCCACACAGATGCATCGCTCGGACGCGAGGAGTTACCTCTGCTCTCACACAGAAATAAACCAAAGGCATATAACCCAACAGGCGGTTCATACACGCGCCTGGCACGGGTAGGCCTAACTTAATGCCATGGCCACCGGTTTAACAAAACCGATACAATAATGAATTCTCCTGAATTCCATATGAGTGCATCACACGGATGCAAGGGCAATTACATCGCTTGCACTATAACTAATAAGGTACAACCCGACTAAGGATCATACCCACACCTAGCATGGGTAAGCACAATTAGTCTAACATGCACATAACATAATAGGAGAATTCTACCCTAATTATGTACATAAACCACACGCACGATAACATAATAATTCATCATCGGGATACTCCCCTAACATGGATAAAAGCATAAACAACATATCATGCATACATGGTATGACCTAATTAAACATGTATACAAGGCCATTAGTCATACAAGCATACAAGTATACCCTAACATGCGTTGGATATCACCAACTTAAAAGGGAAGGGTCAAGCGCGATCTCGCGCATTAACAGGTGCATGTCAATATTCCCAAGCGAACATGAGTCAAGTATGAACCACATCTACTTACTCAGTTCGCACAAAGAGAGGGCGAGAGAGAGCTCATCATCTCTAGAAGTTGGTCATAGCTTTGCCCCATTAACATGGGCGCAACAACTACACCACTCCCTAAGTCTTATTGCAAGGGAATATTAGGCATGTGCCTATTTATTAACCCAGGCTTAATCATGTTGGATATTACTAATAATAGGGTAGTATTATTAGAAGGGATTACCTAAGTCATACCATATTCTATACACCCATATAAACACACAAGATACATGCAACCATGATCATTCACACATAAATACTATACATAGGCCAGTATAAGGTGGAATAAGAGGGTTCCACGTAATATACGAGCTATAATAACCTACCATGCAAATAGCTAGCATATTATGGGTTAGACATGATCACACTACTTATCTAAATAAGTAGTATAGTCAGGGTGCCTAACGGATGCGCGACAAACGACTACTTGCATCCAACGCTTCCCGAAGGGTTGGATCGAACCACTCATCGATACCCGGGTCATCGCGCATCCAACCGACGAGATTTGCAAGGCAAGGGCATCAAAAGGGGTGAGTACCTCAAACAAAGACTACCTAACTTCTGATAGTTTCCACAACATGCATAACAACTCCTTGACACACAATCAAGCAAAACTGGTAAATCTACTGCAACCAGCCCTACAATTTGATATCCCAGTACCAAATACACATCCCAAAATTATGAAATAAATCATACACGTTTACTGACATGTTGGGATCATAATGTATGAAGACATCATAATCTGATTTAATCTCCAAATGCCCGAAATAAAATATTTCCAAACACTGGACAATTCCTACACGAATCTGGACAGTCCATACAACACAGATATCATATTGACACCAAATTTCATATATAATATCTAGACATATAGATGATCATATCATATGAGTCATAATCCATAGAATATGCCTCTAAATACTTGTTTCATAAGAATCTTAAGAAGACAGAAATCTGCCTTACTTACAACACATAGCCACCACCATCCATGCATAAACACAAACACCTCATGTGCAGCAATTACACATAATAATACTCCCCCAATAGCACCCACACATACCCACATCATACATGCATCAACAGACAACCAAAAATAGCACCCAACTCCATAAAATCCAACAACAATAACCACAACATAAAAGGGACAGAGAGATCACCTGTAGAGAGGAGAAGAGGATGTGAGGCTCACAAGCATACACACACCTACACCTTCTCCCATCACTTTCAATCTTCCAGGATGGCTGAACCCATAGAGAGGAAGAGTGAGAGGGGAAGCTTGAAAGAGGGAGAGAGAGAGAGAGACCAACAATCAAAGCCTACAAAGACAATCACTCTTACCTTAACTTTCTTTTCACCTTTTTTTTTTTTTCTTTAACACCCTTTTTGTTGCTGCTGAAATGGTGAGAGAGGGAGCTCCAACGAGAGAAGAGGGAGTGAGGGACATTTGGGGGGCATTAAATAGCCAAAAGTGGGGTTCAAAGGACCAAATCGTCCCTGACCAGAAATTCTAGACAAGTTTCACTAGAACAGCCATAACTTCCATACTATAGCTCCGAATTGCACAATTCAAAAACCTTTGTAAGGCCAAGAAGATTATCTACAACTTTCATGTTTATGCTCAGATCAAATAACCCCTCCAGCTATTCCAAAATGTGAGCTAAACATCGAACAGGGCTGCTGCCAGGATTTTCTCATCCCCGGGGTATAATTGAAAAATAACCATAACTTTTGCTACATGAATCCAGTTGATCTAATTCCACTTTTGTATGAAAGCTAACTCAAAACTGAACATCTCATGATAAAATCATATTTAAACTACTCCATCTTGGGCATTAACAAAATTAAATCCGAATACCAATAGAAACTACATAACTTCTAAAAAGACAACATAATGCAACCAAAATTTACAAGTAGGCATTGCTAGTACCAGGATAACAATTATGCAGTCAGATTTTTAATCAAAGCACCCCAACTCCCGTAGGTAGCTAAAAGCCAAAATTCCAGCGACTCCAATCGAAAAATAAGGCTCCAAATGACACAAGCATAACAGTAATCATCCAAACTTGAGGTGAATTATTGTTAGATCCTGGTGATGTTTTAAGTAACAATTTATTAGTGTACTTTAAGTAATAATTTCTTATGCTTGGATAAATAATGGTTAAATTCTTAGATTACTATGAGATTTGAGGTTTATGACACGTAGTGCACCTCAGGGGTATATCCGTCTCCCTTGCCTAATATGGGTGGCAGATTCAGGGGCATTGCAAATAGGTACATGATAATTGCGAAGGTCCTTGCTAACAGCATGAAAAGGGTATGTCCGTTCATAATTGAGCCTCACCAGTCTGCCTTCATTCTGGGCTACAATATTCAAGAGGGGGTTTGTGATTATGCAAGAACTAATAACTGATCTCCATCGGGATAAGAGGAGCGGGATGATCCTGAAGCCTGATTTCGTGAAAGCTTACGATCGGGTGGAATTGGAGTTCCTATTGCAAGTTCTTGCACAACATGGTTTTAACGTGAGCTGGATGCGCATGATTCATCAATGTATATCAGCATATCAAAAGTGTCAATATTGATTAATGGCACTTCTTATGGGTACTTTTCAATCAACCGGGGGTTGATTGGGGGATCCTGTCACTTATCCTATTTTCGATAGTGGAAAATGTTTTGAGCCGTATGTGCATCAAGGTGGAGGCGCGGGGGAGGATAAAATTAATTGCGTGTACTGAAAGAGGGACACCGGTGACGCATTTACAAGACGCAGACGACATGACCATGTTCGCCTATCCGGAGATCGAAGTATTGCACGTGATAAGATTTATTTTGGCCTGTTTCATCCTGTCATCGGGACTGGCGATAAATTGGACCAAGAGCACGGTTTGAACAGTTAATGTTGAGAGGGGCAGGGCTGAGGAGATGGCAGCTAGGTTGGGATGCCACTTGGGTCTTCTGTAGGTTAAATCTCGTTTTCTTCGACGAGATTGGTAACCAATGATTGAGAGGATAGAGCGAAGGCTAGCAGGTTGGCAGAACAGAGACCTCTTGGCGGGTGGAAAATTGGTACTAATGCAGTTAGTTATCTCAAGCCATCCAATGTTGTATTTATCCACTTTTCGAGTTTCAAAGGGTATATTGCGCAAAATTGACTTGATTAGGCGTCTGTTTTTTGGAATGGATCTGAAACGGACCAAAGGGAGGGTATGCTAAACCGTGCATGGTGAAATGAGAGAGGATATGTGAGGTGAAGGAGGAAGGGGAACTCGGCGCGATGCTTTTTAAATGGCCATGGAACTGGGTTCATAATATGTCACTGTGGTGGGTTCAACTCTTAAGAGAGAGATATGGAGGTGGTGTGTCTCGACTCCCGGTGGTATCTCTTTGGACCTCGTTCCTTTGCAAAGGGTGGTCCGAGCTTGGAAGTGAATTTTCAATATCCTTCAAATGGAAGCTTGGGAGAGGGGATCAAATTAGCTTCTGGAGGGATAAATGGTATTTGCAAATAACAAAGACGAGATGATGCGACAAGTGTGGGAAGTGGAGGGGAGGGAAGACCTCTGGCACCTCAACTTCAGACAGATCACCTCTGAAGATCAGGTCTTTGAAGTGGCCAGGCTGCTGAACGTTTTGAATGCGCAATCCCCAAGGCAGAATGAGGACCAACTATACTGGAGCGGTGATTCATCAGAGGTTCATTCAGTTAAGGCAGGATATAGGTGGTGGAAGCGGAAGTCCCCGGAGCTCATGTTCATGGCATCCAAGGTGATCAAAATGTGGAAGGTCCCACTAAAGGTGAATTTTTTTTTTGGCTTGTGATGTAACAAACGCATTCTTACCAACATGTATAGGTCTAAATGGAGGCCGGAGGCGGGACACAACTTGCGTGATGTTCAAAAATGAGTCGGAAACAATGGAGCATTTGTTCTGCTCTTGTCCGATGATGGCCCAAGTGTGGAGGAGGTGGTTGCAGTTTTAACCTCACAGTGCTCATGCTAAAACATTGAAGAACTTTTGGAACGAATGACAAACTGCCCGATCTTGGGAGACTCGAACTCTCACACACTAGTGGCGCAACTTGTGATTCCGGCAATGATTTGGGCAACTTAGTTAGCGAGAAACAGATTAATCTTTAGAGGGCATCAGTATTATGTCAAAAATGTATGGGAGACTACGGCGACGCTAATTCAGGATTGGGGCGTTCATGGTGGGTGCTTGTCACACCCCAAGGCGGCCGTCCCCGAGATGTGGAAATATATAAAGTATCAGCTATCAAGTACAAGAGGTCAACAATGACTCCAATAAATAACACACAAAGCTGGTAAAACAATGATAACTGATAGTTCAACTAAAATGCGGAAGCATAAAAAAAATCAATAAGTCTGTAAATCAAAAATATTATTACAGACTCGAATACACAATCACTGTCCTGTGAGAGCCAAGTCTAGTCCAAATAAAGTACAACCAGTGCAACACGCACGATTTCAAATACATAAATGACACTAGGACTGCTGACATCCTCGCGCTCGCCAACCGCCAGACGGGACACTCCACGCACTCGAACCCCGCCACAGGGAAGCTCCAGCTCCACGCCCAACACTGCCGCTGAAAAAGAAACAGTACGCGAGGGGTGAGCTACAAGCTCAATGAGTGGCTAGAAACCAAACACCATCACAACAATTCAATATTAAGACAATTTCCTTTCAAGGAAAAACATGGGTAGAAACCCAAAGAATAACAAGGTCAAGCGACGGCGCGATCAAACCTTGCCCTCGCCCTCACTCCTCGGAGGGAGGCTTTTGGGACACTCAGGGAGGAACAACTGCTAACCATAACACATGGTGTTACTGGTTAACAAAATATAACGAGTCCATCCACTACGAGGTAGAGATATACTTCGATACCTCAAGTGTTAGGAGAATTATACCCAGAGTATACTCGATGGGTATAAGAGTCATGTGATGACGTGACTTCAACTTATTATCCTCATCCTAACCCCTAAGGGTGACATGGGACTGTTGGGAGAATCCTTTTTCTCTACACCCTTCGTCATCCGGTAGCCCTCTCTTGAGTATCCTCTACCTAGTATACTCCCATGATCAGTACATCTACCGAACGAATCGGTAGTACTACCTACAAGTAGAAGCCCCCTGTCAGGACAGTTTCAACGTCGGGCAGCTTCAACACGGATCCGATGAAGGGGAGAATGATTCCATGCTCACAATATTGTCCGGTTGCCCTCTCCTGTGTATCCTCTACCTATTAGCCTTCCACGATTAGTACATCCGCTAGATGGGTACATAAGTACTCATCGATAGAACTTACAAGTGGTGGCACTACACAGGACAGCTTCGACACTGGGCAGCTTCGGTGCACGACGATATTGGGAGGAAGACTTCGCGCTCGCAATGCGAACCCTACAGAAAATCAAATATCCTCGGTAATCCCATACCGATGCTATCAAAATACCCTTGAATTCCCATAGAGATGCGTCGCTCGAACGGAGGGATATACCTCTGCTCTCGCAAAGAGAAAAGCCCCAAGGCATAACCCAACAGTCGGTTTATACACTCGCCTAACATGGGTAGGCCTAGCATAATGCCATAACTATCGGCTTAACAAAACTGATAATATAATAAATTCTCCTGAATTCCAATCGAGTGCATCGCTCGGATGCAAGGGGAGATTACATCGCTAGCGCTCTAACTAATAAGGTACAACCCAACAGCGGGTCATACCCACGCCTATTTTAGATAGGCCTAATCACTTTTAACATACACATATATATTTACAGGAGAATTATATCATAGTTCTGTACATAAACTACATCCACGATAGCATAGCAAATAATTATAGGGAAACTCCCTAACATGGATAAAAAGCATAAACACTATATATGCAACATACATACCATGTATGGCCTAAACAATATGCATACAAAGCCATTAATCATGCAAGTATACAAGCATACATGTCATGCCCTAGGGCGGTCGTCCCCGAGACGTGGCAATAATAAAATATCAGCTATCAATACCTGAGGTCAATAAAGACTCCAACAACAACACACAAGGTGGCAAAGCAAGGATAATGATAACTGACTGAAAAGCGGAAGCATAATATATAAACAATATCTGTAAACCAAAAACGTTATTACAGACTCGAATACATAATCACTGTCCTGTGAGAGCCAAGTCTAGACCAATGAAAATACAACATGTGCCACATGCACGATTTACAATACATACAATGACTCTAGGACTGCTGACAGCCTCGCACTCGCCACCCGCCGGAAGAACGCTCCACGCCCATAAGACCACGCCACAGGAAAGCTCCAGCTCCACGCCCAACACTGCCCCTGAAAAGAAATAGTATGCGAGGGTGAGCTACAAGCATAGTGAGTGGCTGGAAACCAATCACCATACAACAGTTCAATACTAAGGCAATTTCCTTTCAAAGAAAACATGGGTGAAAACCCATGGATAACACGGTCACGCGGCGGCGCGACCAACCTCACCCTCACCCTCACTCCCGGAGGGAGGCTCTTGGGACTTTTGGGGAGTGACCATACCGTTGGTCGAGGAGACCCGGGATTACTGGTCTACGCAACACTACTAGATCATCTACATCGAGATAACTGCCCAACGATGTCTTTGAACATCGATACGAGACCAGACCCAACAACTATGGGAACGGATGAACAACGAATGGGTCACGAGGTAACGTGTCTTCACCTCATCCTCACCCTCACTCCCGGAGGGAGACTCTTGGGACTTTTGGAAGAAACTTAGACTGCTCTACACCCTTGGTCCACGGTAGCCCTTTCCCCGGGTAGTCACTACCTGGTATACTCCCACGATCAGTACGCTTCTGAACGCCTCGGTGGTACCTACGGATGGGAGCCCTCTGTCAGGACAGCTTTTCCAACGCCGGGAAGTTCCTACATCGGATCCAACGAAGGGGAGAATGATTCTTCCACGCTCTCAATATCATTCATTAGCCCTCTCCCGGGTAGCCTCTACCTGGTACACTCCCACGATCAGTACGCTCTCGAACGCATGGTGGTACCTACGGATGGGAGCCCTCTGTCAAGACAGCTACAACCCGGCCCTCTTCAATACGGACGACATTGGGAGTAAACATTCCATGTTCGCAAAGCGAACCCAATGGAAAAACATTCCATGTTCGATAATCACTTATCGAGATATCGAATACTACTGTACTCCAACACCGTTGCGTCGCTTGGACACAGGGGGGAGTTATGCCCCAACTACCGGCTTAACAATCCGATAAGATAAAGAATTCTCCTGAATTCCAAACGAGTGCATTGCTCGGATGCACGGGGCGATTACATCGCAAACGCTCTAACTAATAAGGTACAACCCGACAGCAGGTCATACCCACGCCTATTCCAGATAGGCCTATCAGTTTTTAACATGCACATATAAATATATCCATAGGAATTTTATATCTAGCTATGTGCATGAACCATATGCACAATCATCTAATAATTATAGCAACACTTCCTAACATGGATTTACATCATAATAAATCATACAACATGCATACATGGTCATTAATCACATAAGCACATAAGGCCTAACTTAAACATGCATTGGATATCACCAACTTAAAAGAAAGGGTCAAGCGCGATCTCGCGCACTAACAGGTTCATGCCAATATTCCAAACGAACCTGAGTCGAGTAGGAAATCGCATATATTACTCAGTTCGTTCAGAGGGAGAGGGCGAGAGAGATCATCATCTCATGAAGCTGGTCATAGCTTTGTCCCATTAGCATGGGCGCAACAACTACACGATGCCCTCGAGTCTTATCGCAAGGGAATATTAGGCAGGTGCCCGTTATTAACCCAGACTTAATCATGTTCAATATTCCAATTAATATGGTGGGAGTAGTATTACAATACTACCTAAGGCATGCCATATTCTATACATCCATACACATTACCAAAAATACATGCCCATATAGAGGGGCTCATGCAACACAATCATTCATACATGGATACAATACATGTCTATAAGCCTAGCATGCAAGATATCTAACATATTATAGCTTAACATGGCCATACTACTTATCTACACAAGTAGTATGTATAGCTAGGGGGCCCCATCGATGAGCGACGCAAGACTACGCGCGTCGAGCACATCCCGAAAGGGGGGGGGGATTGGATCGAACCACTCACCGCAACCCGGGACCTCGCGCATCCCATCCGACGAGATCTGCAAGGTAAGAGCATCATAATATAACACTTAGAAATTACTAGAAATACCAAAGACTTAGACATGCATGCATACGGGCTAGCACACATGCGAGCACGCGCGTACGCACGCATGCCCGAGTGCCCCAGCACCTACTCGAGCCCCTTGGTAGCCCCACGCATGCCCCAGTACGCGCACGCACGCGCCTGCGCGCACTGGTGCCCAGCCGCGCGCCCTGACACATGCCCAGGGGCACTGCCCCTCTCGCGCGCGCACCCGCGCACTCGCGCGCACCCCCGCGCGCACCCCGCTCGCTGCCAGCGCCTGCGCGTACCCGCGTGCCCGCTCCGCGCGCACCCGCGCGCCCGCCTGCGCCTGCCAGCGCTCCTCTGCGCGCGCGCCTGCGCGCGCACGCGCGCAGACAGGCCCCTGCGCGCGCCCAGCCATCCTTAACCCTCTTTTAACCCCTCCCTCACACTTCTCACTCACCCTAAACCAATTACCTAGACCCCCTAAGCCATGAAAACCAAGAAAAGAAGGGGAAGAGCTCACCTTGGGAGGGGGAATGAAAGGGGGAGATTCGGGGGCCCTCGATGCACCCGCGACCACCTCAACCACCACCACCACTACCACCACCTCCACAGCCCTCCTCAGCCTCCTTTGGCTGCAAAACAGGGGGGAAGGTCATGAAAAGGGAGCTAGAGAGAGGAGGATCAACAACAACAACAACACTTACACAAACTTGCTCTTCCTCCTTCACCTTCTCCTTCTCTTCTCTTTGAGGTTTTAATACAAACACATGGGGGGGTTGAAAGAGAGGAAGAGAGACCTCCAAAAAATCCACGTGAGAGTGAGAGGGAAAGAGAGAGAGAGATATATATTTTCCACTTGGGGAGGGGCTGAGAACAAGATTGGTTGAGGGGGGTAAACCTAAGCCTATTCTCACCCTCTAACAACCAAATAACCAAATGGTTGCTTCATCATTAAGCAAAGGGGGGTAAGGTTACCCAAGGTCACCCCATTCACCAAAATATCTCACACTATTTGACTAATCAAACGAGGAACTCTCGAAAACCGGATACGATTCGGAACTGCATATTTTTCCAAACGTTACCGGAATTCGATGAAATTTTTATGGGTAGTACTAAACAGTACCAGGACCCATAATATGCAGTCAGATTTCCAATCAGAGTACTGTAACTCTCGCAGGTGGCTAAAAACTAAAATTTTATCGGCTGATCAAAAATTAAAAAGGCCCTGAATGACCCAGAAGTGACCAAGGCTTAACTCAGTTCGATATCACAGGCATAACAATACAGGCATACAAGGTATACCCTAACAATACACAAGCATTCCCTGACATGTTGGGATCATAATCCACAATATCATCCGGTAGCCCTCTCCCTGCGTAGCCTCTACCTGTCGGACTTCCACGATCGGTACATCAGCCAGATGTGTACCGTGATACGCATCGGTAGCACCTACAAGTGGTGGCACCCAAACAGGATAGCTTCGACGCTGGGGTGTTTCGACACACGACGATGTCGGGAGAAAGCACCACCCCACGTTCGCAAAGCAAAACCCTTTGGGAAAGTCAACTACGCTCGATAATCACATCGATGATATTGAAATACTCTTGTACTCCCACACGGGTGCGTCGCTCGGACGCGAGGGGTTACCTCTGCTCTCACGCAGAAATAAGCCCAAGGCATATAACCCAACAGGCGGTTCATATACGCGCCTAGCACGGGTAGGCCTAACTTAATGCCATAGCCACCGGTTTAACAAAACCGATACAGCAAATGAATTCTCCTGAATTCCATTCAATTGCATCACACGGATGTAGGGGCAATTACATCGCTCGCGCACTAACTAATGAGGTACATCCCGACAACGGGTCGTACCCACGCTATTTCAGATAGGCCTAATTAGTTTTAACATGTGCATATATATAACAGGAGAATCATATCATAGCTATGTGCATGAACCATATGCACGATCATCTAATAATTGACTATAAGGGTATCCCCTAACATGGATTTACATCATAAACAACAAATCATACAACATGCATACAAGGTATGGTCCACTTAAACATATATACATACAAGGTATAACTTAAGCATGCGTTGGATATCACCAACTTAAAAGGGAAGGGTCAAGCGCGATCTCGCGCACTAACAAGTGCATACCAATATTCCAAATGAACCTGAGTAGGAAATCACATCTACTTACTCAGTTCGTGCAGAGGAAGAGGGAGAGAGAGAGATCATCATCTCTTGAAGTTGGTCAAAACTTTGCCCCATTAGCATGGGTGCAACAACTACACCACGCCCTCGAGTCTTATCGCAAGGGAATATTAGGCATGTGCTCGTTATTAACCCAGACTTAATCATGCTGGATATTCCAATTAATATAGTAGTATTACTCATAGGAACTACCTAAGGCATGCTTATTCTATACATTCATGAAAACCCACATCACACATGCCCATACATGAAGGGCGCATGCATACATAATAATTCACACATGAATATACATAGGCAAGTATATGGTAGAAAAGGGGGTTCTATGCAATATACAAGCTATATAAGCCTAGCATGCAAATATCTAACATATTTAGGGTGCAAAAGAAGCCCCATGGATGGGCGATGCACGACTACGTGCATCGAGCACATCCCGAAGGGTTGGATCGAACCACTCACCGTAAACCGGGACCTCGCGCATCCCATCCGACAAGATCCGCAAGGTAAGGGCATCAAATGGTGAGTAAAATCACATTAAAACACTTAGAATTTAACTAGAAATGCCAAAGACTCAGATATGCACGCATACGGGCTCGCACGCATGTCCGAGTGCCCCGGCACCTACCCGAGCCCTCGGGCAGCCACACGCATGGCCCCGCACGCGTACGCACGCACATGCACGCGCGCACGCGCCCCCAAGCCTGCTGGCGCCTTGCTGCGCCCCCAGCCGCATGCCCAGATGCGCTGCCCCGCTCGCGCAGTGCCGCGCGCACTGCGCGCCAGCTAGAACCCCACGCGCACGCCCGTGCTCCCGCGCGCACGCATACGCATGCGCTTGCGTGCCCACGCGCGCGCCCAGCCACCCAACACCCCTCCTCAACTGTTATGCCTGTGTCATTTGGAGCCATTTCGGTTAAGCCTTGGTCACTTCTGGGTCATTCAGGGCCTTTTTCTTTTTCGATCGGAGTCGCTAAAATTTTGGCTTTTAGCCACCTGCAGGAGTTAGAGTACTCTGATTGGAAATCTAACTGCATATTATGGGTCCTGGTACCGTTTAGTACTACCCATAAAAATTTCATCGAATTCCGATAACATTTGGAAAAATATGGAGTTTCGAATTGTATCCAGGTTTTCGAGAGTTCCTAGTTTGATTAGTCGAATAGTGTGAGATATTTTGGTGAATGTGGTGACCTTGGGTAACCTTACCCCCCTTTGCTTAGAGGTGAAGCAACCACTTGGTTATTTTGCTTGTTAGAGGGTGAGAATAGGTTAGGTTCACCCCCACATTTTTCCATTACACTCACCCCCCCATGTGAGAAAAGTCTCTCTCTCTCTCCCTCTCCCTCTCCCACTCCCCACGTGGACTCTCTTTGGGGCTCTCTTTCTCTCTTTCACACACTCCCCAAGTGTTTGATGAAATGCATAAGAGAAAAGATGGAGCAAGAAGAAGAGGTGCAAGTGCAAAACTAGGTGAGTGTGTGTGCTTGTGTTATTGATTGTTTCTCCTCCCTCTCCTCCTCCCACGGTGGATCCCCTTATTTTCTTTCCCCTCCCCTTTGGTTCAGCCATGAAGAAGAGAAGCAAAGATGGAGGTGGTGGTAGTGGTGGTGGCGGTCGAGGTGGTCAAGGGTGCGTTTGCGAGCCCCTACATCTCCCCCTTCCCTCCCCCTCTCTTTTGGTGAGTTTCCCTCTTCTTTAATTGGCTTTTATGCATGTTAGGGTGTTTGGGAGGGCATGCATGTGAGGTGTTTTGAGTTGGGTGCATGTAGGGGCAAGGGGGGAGGGTTAGGAATGGATGGGCGCGCGCGTGCGCATGCGCGTGGGCGCGCGGGTGCGCGCGGACGCTGGCAGCGAGCGGGGTGCGCGCAGGATGTGCGCGCGAGTGCGCGGGGCAGTGCGCCTGGGCGTGTGTCTGGGCGCGCGGCTGGGTGCCAGTGCGCGCGTGCGCGTGCGTGCGCGTGCTGGGGCATGCGTGGGGCTGCCCAGGGGCTCGGGTAGGTGCTGGGGCACTTGGGCATGCGTGCGTACGCGCGTGCTCGCATGCGTGCGAGCCCGTATGCATGCATGTCTAAGTCTTTGTTATTTCTAGTAAAGCGTTATATTATGGTGTTACTCACCAAATTTGATGCCCTTACCATGCAGATCTCGTCGAAAGGGATGCGCAAGGTCCTGGGTTGCGGTGAGTGGTTTGATCCAATCCCCCCCCCTCGAGATGCGCTCGACGCGCGAAGTTGTGCATCGCGCATCGATGGGGCACCTTAGCTATACTACTTGTGTAGATAAGTAGTATGGCCATGCTTAAGCTATAATATGTAGATATCTTGCATGCTAGGCTTATATACATGTATTGTATTCATGTATGAATGATTGTGTTGCATGAGCCCCTCTAGTATGGACATGTATTTCTGTAATGTGTATGGATGTATAGAATATGGCAAGCATTAGGTAGTATTGTAATACTACTTCCACCATATTAACTGGAATATCCGATAGGATCAAGTCTGGGTTAATGACGGGCACCTGCCTAATATTCCCTTGCGATAAGACTCGAGGGCGTGGTGTAGTTGTTGCGCCCATGCTAATGGGGCAAAGCTATGACCAGCTTCAAGAGATGATAATCTCTCTCTCGCCCTCTTCCTCTGCACGAACTGAGTAAGTGGAGGCGATTTCCTACTCGACCCGGGTTCGTTTGGAATATTGGCATGCACCTGTTAGTGCACGAGATCGCGCTTGACCCTTTCTTTTAAGTTGGTGATATCCAACGCATGTTAGAGTATATTTTGTATGTTTATACGATTAGTGCCCTCATATGTATGTGTAGTTAGGCCTTGCCTTGTATGTATGTTGCATGATGTGTTGTTTATGCCATATACTCATGTTAGGGAGAACCCCTATAGTTAAGCATAGGTTATTGTGCATGTGGATCAAGTTCCTTCAGTGATAGAATTCTCCTGTAATAATTATGCGCATGTTAAATTGATTAGGCCTATTTGGAATAGGCGTGGGTATGACCCGCTGTCGGGTTGTACCTTATTAGTTAGAGCGCTAGCGATGTAATCGCCCCGTGCATCCAAGCGATGCACTCATTTGGAATTCAGGAGAATTCATTATCTTATCGGTTTTGTTAAGCCAGTAGTTGGGGCATTAAGCTAGGCCTACCCGTGCTTGGCGCGCGGGTGCGCGTAGACGCTAGCGGCGAGCGGGGTGCGCGCAGGACGTTTGTGCGAGTGCGCGCGGGCGCGTGCGAGGGTGCGCACGGGCGGGGCAGTGCGCCTGGGCGTGTGTCTGGGCGCGCGGCTGGGTGCCAGTGCGTGCGCGTGCTGGGGCATGCGTGGGGCTACCCAGGGGCTCGGGTAGGTGCTGGGGCACTTGGGCATGCGTGCGTACGCGCGTGCTCGCATGCGTGCGAGCCCGTATGCGTGCATGTCTAAGTCTTTGGTACTTCTAGTAATTTCTAAGCGTTATGTTATGATGTTACTCACCAAATTTGATGCCCTTACCATGCAGATCTCATCGAAAGGGATGCGCGAGGTCCCGGGTTGCGGTGAGTGGTTTGATCCAATCCCCCCCCCCTCGAGATGCGCTCGACGCGCGAAGTCGTGCGTCGCGCATCGATGGGGCACCTTAGCTATACTACTTGTGTAGATAAGTAGTATGGCCATGCATGCTAGGTAGATATAATATGTAGCTATAATATGTTTATGCCAGGCTTAGATAAGCTATAATATGTAGATATCTTGCATGCTAGACTTAAATACATCTATTGTATTCATGTATAAATGATTGTGTTGCATGAGCCCCTCTAGTATGGGCATGTATTTTTGTAATGTGTATGGATGTATAGAATATGGCAAGCCTTAGGTAGTATTGTAATACTACTTCCACCATATTAACTGGAATATCCGGTAGGATCAAGTCTGGGTTAATGACGGGCACCTGCCTAATATTCCCTTGCGATAAGACGCGAGGGCGTGGTGTAGTTGTTGCGCCCATGCTAATGGGGCAAAGCTATGACCAGCTTCAAGAGATGATGATCTCTCTCTCACCCTCTTCCTCTGCACGAACTGAGTAAGTAGAGGCGATTTCCTACTCGACTCGGGTTCGTTTGGAATATTGGCATGCACCTGTTAGTGCACGAGATCGCGCTTGACCCTTTCTTTTAAGTTGGTGATATCCAACGCATGTTAGAGTATATTTTGTATGTTTATACGATTAGTGCCCTCATATGTATGTGTAGTTAGGCCTTGCCTTGTATGTATGTTGCATGATGTGTTGTTTATGCCATATACTCATGTTAGGGAGAACCCCTATAGTTAAGCATAGGTTATTGTGCATGTGGATCAAGTTCCTTCAGTGATAGAATTCTCCTGTAATAATTATGCGCATGTTAAATTGATTAGGCCTATTTGGAATAGGCGTGGGTATGACCCGTTGTCGGGTTGTACCTTATTAGTTAGAGAGCTAGCAATGAAATCGCCCCCGTGCATCCGAGCGATGCACTTATTTGGAATTCAGGAGAATTCATTATCTTATCTTATCGATTTTGTTAAGCCAGTAGTTGGGGCATTAAGCTAGGCCTACCCGTGGTAGGCGTGTATATGAGCCGTCTGTTGGGTTATGTGCCTTGGGATTATTTCTGCGTGAGAGCAGAGGCAACCCCCCTTGTGTCCGAGCGACGCAACTGTGTGGGAGTACAATAGTGTTCGCTATCATCGATATGTGATTATCGAGAGTAGTTGTTTTTCCATTGGGTTCGCTTTGTGAACATGGAGTGTTTCCTCCCAATGTCGTCCGTGTTGAAGCGGCCCAGGTTGTAGCTGTCCTGACAGAGGGCCCCCACCTGTAGGTACTATCGATGCATGCGACAAGATGTACTGATCGTGGGGGTATACCAGGTAGAGGCTACCCGGGAGAGGGCTAACGAATGATATTGCGAGCGTGGAATCGTTCTCCCCTTCGTTGGATCCGATGTAGGAACTTCCCAGCGTTGGAAAAGCTGTCCTGACAGAGGGCTCCCATCCGTAGGTACCACCGAGGCGTTCGGAAGCGTACTGATCGTGGGAGTATACCAGGTAGTGACTACCCGGGAAAAGGGCTACCGGTGGACCGAGGGTGTAGAGGAATCTAATCTCTCCAAAATTCCTATGTCACCTGTAAAGGGTGAGGGTGAGGATGAGGTGAAGACACGTCGCCGCATGACCCATTCGTGGTTCGTCCGTTCCCATAGTTGTTGGGTCCGGTTGCGTATCGATGCTCAAAGACATCGTTGGGCAGTTATCTCGATGTAGATGATCCAGTAGTGTTGTGTAGACTACTAATTCCGGGTCTCCTCGACCAACGGTATGGTCTCTCCCCAAAAGTCCCAAGAGTCTTCCTCCGGGAGTGAGGGTGAGGGTGAGGTTGGTCGCGCCGTCGCGTGGCCTTATTATCCATTGGGTTTCTACCCATGTTTTCCTTGAGAGGAAATTGTTTGAGTATTGAACTGTTGTATGGTGATTGGTTTCTAGCCACTCACTGAGCTTGTAGCTCACCCCTCGCATACTGTTTCTTTTCAGGGGCAGTGTTGGGCGTGGAGTTGGAGCTTCCCTGTGGCGTGGTCTTATGGGCGTGGAGCATTCTTCCGGCGGGTGGCGAGTGCGAGGCTGTCAGCAGTCCTAGAGTCATTTTATGTATTGTGAATCGTGCATGTGGCACAGGTTGTATTTTATTTGGACTAGACTTGGCTCTCACAGGACAGTGATTGTGTATTCGAGTCTGTAATAATGTTTTTGGTTTACAGACATTGTTTATATATTATGCTTCCGCTTTTCAGTCAGTTATCATTATCCTTGCTTTGCCACCTTGTGTGTTGTTGTTGGAGTCTTTATTGACCTCAGGTATTGATAGCTGATATTTCATTATTGCCACGTCTCGGGGACGGCCGCCCTGGGGTGTGACACTCACACACCCTAACTCAACTACCTAGCATGCAAGACCTCCCCAACCATCCCAACAACCATAGAAAATTAGAAAAGAGGGGGAAGAGGACTTACCAAAAGAGGGGAAGGGAAAGAGGGAGATGCAGGGCTCTCGACGCACCCACGACCACCTCAACCACCACCACCACAACACCTCCTCTTTAGCCTCTCCACCAGCCCTTCTTGGCTGAAAAACAGGGGAAAAGAAGGGGCATAAAAGGGAGCTAGAGAGAGGAGAATCAACAACAACAACAACAAAGGCACCCACACACACATACACACCTTGCTCTTCTTTCTTCACCTTCTCCTTCGTTTGCTTCTTACTCCTCCTTCTCCACACACAAAGAGGGGAAAAAGAGACCAAGAGGGAGAGAAAGAGTGATCCACGAAATGGGAGAGAGGGGAGAGAGAGAGAGGGCAAAAAGGTCATTTTCATGCCCAAATAGTGTCTTGGGGTGACCGTAAGGGTGAGGTTAGGGTTAGGCTCACCCTCACTCAACCACTCATTTTTGCTTTATTGGGAAGCGTGCGGAGAAGCACCACACACTCAAAAATATCTCACCCACCGAAACCGAGTAACGGTCAAACCCGGATGCGATTCGGAACTGCATATTTTTCAAAACGTTACCAGAATTCGATGAAAATTTTATGGGTAGTACAAAATGGTACCAGGACCCATAATATGTGGTTAGATTTACAATCAGTGTACGCAGACGCGCGGGCGTGTGCGCGGGGTGCTGCGCGGGAGCGCAGTGCGCGCGGTGCGCGCGAGCGTGCGTGCGGGGTGCTGCGCAGGGGCGCAGTACGCTCGGGCACGCGCCGGGCTGGACGCGCAGTGCGCGCGCGCACGGCAGCGTGTCTAGGCGCACGGGCAGGGGCGCAGCAGGGTGTCTGGGCGCGCGGGCTGGGGCGCGGCAGTGCGCCCGGGGCGCGGGTGTGCGTGCGCACCGGTTCGTGCGCGTGTGGGTGGCCGTGCGCATGGCTGCCCGTGGGCGCGGAAGGGTGTCGGGGCACTCGGACTCGCGTGCGTGCTGTCCCGTATGCATGCTTGTCCGAGTGTTGGGTATTTCTAGCGTATTTCTTATGTATTTGTGTAATTACTCACCATTTTGATTACCCATGTCTTGCAGATCTTGACGGGCGATCGCGCGACGACCCAGGTTTTGGTGAGTGGGACAATCCAACCCAGTAGGGAGGCGTTCGATGCACGTAGGCGTGCATTGCCCTCCCCTGGGGCACCATAATTGCGTATTAAGTTGTAATAAATGTAACTGTGCTATGCATGATCATTATGTTGTATCCATGCCGCCTTAGACTTTGTATGCTAGGGATATGCACCCTTATATTATGTATAGAGGCCTACGCATCCTGATACCATGTTTTCATGCTAGGAAAGCCTCGACCTACGCATGTTTCCCATTTAGTTTAATTTATTTAAATCAAATGCGAGCATATGGTTATTAGCATGCCTTAGAGAATATTATAACCTTGTGGTTATAATATATGGTTCCCCGCATCTTAGTTATGCGCCCTGGAGGAATTCTTGAGAATTCATGACATTAGAAATGTTAGGAAGCGTTGCCGACGGATCCAAGAGGATCGTATCCGTGTGGGTAGGCTGTTTCTCTTCCCTTCGTTGGATCCGTGTAGGGAATCCCCAGTGTTAGACAGGTTGTCCTGACAGAGGGCTCCCATTCTGTAGGTACCTCCGATGCGTCGGACTGTGCTGATCGTGGGAGTATACCAGGCAAGCTACGGAGTGGAGGAGAGGCTATCGGTGGACCAAGGGTGATTAGCAGCCTAGTCAATCCCAAAAGACCCATGTCACCCCTTTGAGGGTGAGGGTGTGGTGGGTCGGCGATGTAACGACCCACTGGATTGTGTAGTTACTCCCACTTAGGGGCTATAAATCATTTAAGGTTAATATGAATTGTGATGCATGGGTTGTGCTATTCACTGAGCGTGTGGCTCACCCCTCGCATATTCTTTTCTCCAGTGATATCTGAGTCGGATCTGAAGGAGGAGCTCCCCGAGGCACATCAGCAGTAGCGGAGCAGCGTCACGTTCTGCGAGTGAGAGGCCATCAGCATCCCCTTTTGATTGTATGTATTGTATTCCGTGCTTGGGCACACGTTTGTATTATATTTGGATGTCGTTGTATATATTGGCTCTCACAGGACAGTTGATTATGTATCGGGTCTGTAATATGTCTTTTGAATTACAGACTCAGTCGTTTGAGATTCCCCTGTTTGTATGTATATTATGTCAGCCTCCTTACTGTCTGTATTGTCATTTTGATGTTGTTAGAGTGTGTTATTGATCTCCTGTATAGACTGCTAATATTATATACCATTGCCGCGTCTCGGGGACGGCCGCCCTGGGGCGTGACACACTCTAGGAGGAACAAGCTATTAACCATAACACATGGTGTTACTGGACAGTAGTTTACAACGAGTCTAACAGCTACGAGGTAGAGATAGACTATGATACCTCAAGCGTTAGACATAACATAGTACAACAAGTCCTTTCGCTATGAGATAGAGATACACTACGATACCTCAAGCGTTAGGCGTAACATACCCAAAGTATACTCGACGGGTATAAGAGTCACGTGACCATGTGACTCCCAACTCACCCTCACCCTAGTCCTTGGAGGGGTGACCCTAGGGTTTTTTGGGATAACTCTATTTGCTCTACACCCTTCGTCATCCGGTAGCCCTCTCCTAGGTAGCCTCTACCTGGTATACTCCCATGATCAGTATATCTGTCGAACCGATTGGTAGTACCTACAAGTGGGAGCCCTCTATCAGGACAGCTTCAACGCGGATCCGATGAAGGGGAGAACGATTCCATGCTCACAATGCAAACCACATAGGTCGACTACTCTCGATAGTCATATACCGATGATATCAAATACGCTTGAACTCCCATGCAGATGCGTCGCTCGGACGTGAGGAGTTACCTCTGCTCTCGCGCAGAAATAAGCCAAGGCATAACTTAACGGGCGGTTCATACACGCGCCTAGCACAGGTAGGCCTAGCTTAATTTCATAACCACCGGTTTAACAAAACCGATACAACAATGAATTCTCCTGAATTCCATTGAGTGCATCACTCGGATGCAAGGTGGCGATTACATCACTTGCGCTTTAACTAATAAGTTACAACCCGATAGCGGGTCATACCCACGCCTATTACAGATAGGCCCAATTAGTTTTTAACACACGCATAATTATAACAGGAGAATTTCTATCGCAGTTATATACATGAACCACATACACGATAACCTAGAGATTAATTATAGGGGTACTCCCTAACATGCATTGGATATACAAGAACCACATGAATATACATTATAAACAACAAATCATACAACATGCATACAAGGTATTAATCATTCAAACATACAAAATATACCCTAACATGCGTTGGATATCACCAATTTAAAAGGGAAGGGTCAGGCGCGGTCTTGCACACCAACATGCGCATTCCAATAATCCCAAGCGAACCTGAGTCAAGTAGGAACCACATCTATTTACTCAGTTCGCGTAAAGAGGGAAGGCGAGAGAGAGAGAAATCATCATCATCTCAGGAAGCTGGTCAAAGCCTTGCCCCAACAATATGGGCGCAACAACTATACCATTCACGTCTTATGACAAGGGATTATTAGGCATGTACCCAAATATTAACCAAAGCTTAATCAAGCTAGGTATTACTAGAAAGGGGGGGGGGGTAGTTTTACAACCAAAGACTACCTAAGGCATGCAATATTCTATATATCCATATAAATACACAAGATAAGTGCCCATACAAGCAGGGTGCATGCAAACATGATCATTCATACATGAATACAAATACATAGGCAAGTACAAGGTTGAATAGGGGGTTTTACACAATATACGAGCTATACAGTCCTAGCATGCAATATCTAACATAATAGGGGTGCCAAGATGCCCCATGGATGCGCGATGCACGACTACGTGCATCTAGCGCTTCCCGAAGTTGGATCGAACCACTCACGGATACTTGGATAATCGTGCGTCCGGTCTATGAGATCCGCAAGACACAACACAATATATATAAACAACGTGACAACCACAACTCAAATAAATGAATCATAAACATGATCCCTAGCACTGAACAGTGCGCGGGGTAGGGCGGGCAGCACTCGACGTACTCCCATGGCAACACAATCACATGAACAAAATGCCATAACTTCTAAACCCTACAACCAATGGTGCTCAAATCAAACATGAAGCTACCTGACACATATATAAGCCTATTGCATGAAGACACCAACTCTTAATATTTCCTACAGCATGCATAAATAACTTATTGATACAGTCATGTAAAACTGGTGCATCTGCAGCAAACAACCCTACTCTTTGAACTCCACAGCACCAAATACACATCCAAAAATTATGAAATAAATCATACACGTTCTCTGACATGATTGGATCATAATCTGTGAAGACATCATAACTTGATTTAGCCTCTACATGCTCAAAATAAAATATTGCCAGACACTGGTAAATTCCCACCCGAATCTGGATAGGCTATGCAAATCAGGCTATAACTTACAATACAAATAATAAAATGACACCAAATTTCATATAT